>OY293827.1:0-2400000 GCA_958507055.1 Crioceris asparagi
TTCAGTGCGATTCACAGCGATATCGCGGATTTAGCTAACGTGCTACGGAAGCGGTCCATATGCGATAATCCAAAATGATTTATGGTTTATTGACACTTGAAATTGTCTAAATATGCAACAACTCTCTCCAATCCGAGCGAGATTATTAATGAATCGATAATATTTCATGTCAAGTATAAAGAATGTTACATATTATATGTAAATATGTCTGAACTGCAAGTATTGTAATAATTTTACAAGCACTAGAGATGAAATATATGTTAACTCTATCAGCACTAAAATTGTTATGAAAGTTAACTATACAATCACTAAATATGAAATATAAGTTAACTATACAAGCACTACAATCACTAAATATGAAATAAAAGTTAACTTTACAAATACTACAATCACTAAATATGAAATTAAAGTTAACTTTACAAATACTACAATCACTAAATATGAAAACACTACAATCTCTACAAATGAATTAAAAGTTAACTGTACAATCACTACAATTGATATAAAAGTTAACTTTACAAATACTAAAGTATGATATAAAATTTAAATTTATATTCTGTAAACAAATACTAATTAAAGAAATGTAAGTCAATTTTACTTACAAGCACTAATAAAAGAATTAAGTTGTTTACAATCACTAAATATGAAATAAGTTGACATTGTAAACACTATGATTTAAAAGTTAACTTTATAAATACGAATGAATGAAATAATGAAATATGTGTTAACTATACAATCACTAATGAATGAAATATATGTTAACTATACAATCACTAATCAAAGAAATGTTGGTTAACTTATATACACAAAAACTGTTACTAGTTACTAATGATGAAATGACAGTTAACTCTACCAGCTCTAATAAAAGAGTTAACTTTATAAACACTATGAAGTAAAACATTAACTTTACAAATACTAATGAATGAATTAAAAGTTAACTTACCTTAACAAACACTAGAATTGAAATGAATAATAAACAAGATAACTTTACATAATCTAAAATTCAAAAAGTGATACTATCCTGAAATATAATAGATTTGCATCAAATAATAAAATTTTGGTAAGTGCGACGGCCGAATGTCGGCATCCTCACTAAGATGGCGACAAAGGATTTCTTGGAGTCTTTTTTCGGGTATATGTTAGGGAGAATAAAATGACTGTGTGTAATAATAGAAAAGTCAGAGTAAGCTACTAAGAATATTCAATACTAAAGTAAATTAGTAATTTTTATTTTCAAGTGTAAATAAGGTTATAAAGTATCATAATTATTGGTACAGGGTTTCATCGTCTTCGCATAAGATAAGACCAGATAATCCTCCTATTCGAGTGGTCCCTCTGATCATCGTAGACCGTGAACCAAGTCTCAAGATTCTGGGACTTGGATGGAACCCTGCATCTGATCACTTCTTCTACTCTGTACGCTTGACTTCAACGATAATCTCCTAGCGGACTGTGCTAGATGGCTAGAATCTTCGACCCCTTAGGATTGTCAACTCCTGTCACCTTCTACGCCAAAATCTTCTTTCGTCAGCTCTGTCTCCTTCATCTGGAATCAACCTCTCTCAAATGAGGCCCAGCCCTCATGGTTGCGGTTTCAGTCTCAACTTCCCACTTTGTCAGAACTTCAGATACCACGATTCATCCCTGACGTTTCTTCTTCTGCGCATCAGTTGGTCGGCTTTTGTGAGGCCTCTGAATCAGGCTACGCTGCAGTCGTCTTTCTTTGCACTGTAGCACCGTCTAGTCACTGCCAGGTGTCTCTTATAGCAGCTAATTCCAAAATTGCTCCTTGCAAGGCTATGACCCTGCCTCTTTTGGAACTATGCGGTGCCCATCTTCTCGCAAAACTCATGCATCACCTGTACACTCGCGTGTTACAGCATCTCGGTGCCGAGTGCATGGCCTGTGGAGGAGTAGGATGACGACGACGATGACGCCGCAATGTTTCGTGTGCTAATATAATAAATATTCTCCGTCCTCCACCAACGCCGCTCCATCTCCATAGCAGTTTTTCATCCTAATTCCACGACTCACGGTGGTGTTAATCATTGTTCTTTTCTTTTAAGAATTTCACTTTATATAAATATATAATTATATAATTTTCCATACTTACAACTTCTTTCATTTGTATAAATGTACCATTTAAAACTAATACTACTGGACTATTTTTTTTCTCATCAAATATATTTCATTTATGCTTTCCAGTATGTACAATTTGTCATGAAAATGGTTGACAACTTTCATTCATACCAAAGACAACAGTATCACCTACTACATATCATCTGTTATCATTAAATATTCTTCATTAAATACTGTTAATAGGTTTAGGTAAATTATATTCGAATTAGTTTTATTGTTAATACATTGTGCTTAAATATAAAGAGAAACAGATCATATAATTAACTTTCTGGACATACATCAAAAACTTCATAATTTTTTATATTTATAATATTTCATTCAGACCATTACCTTCATCATCTTTATTATAATAACCAATATTAATTAAGTGATTGCAAAGAATAATAATAAGTGATATATGTAATTAGGTACCTACCCATTAAATTTACGTTAGTAGGTAACAACCATTCTTTTGCTTTATTCTATTTATTTATTTTTTATCTATAGAATATTTGTTTACTATTCATACATATTTAAATAATAAATATAATAAATAAGACTTTATTTCTATATTTGTTTATTGAGCTATTATCAACGGTTAATCAATGTTGCCATTGTAATTGGTGCTGCAATTATAGCTTTTCTATTATTAGAATCAAAGCCTGTATTTCTCCGGCTTTCAAGTTCAAAGATTGTTGAAACCAGGTTCTAACGAAACTAGTTAGGGTTTGAATAACATCCTGACTACTACCGAATGACAGTTACATATATATATATATATATATATATATATATATATATATATATATATATATATATATATATATATATATATATATATATATATATATATATATATATATATATGTTTTTCTTCCATCTTAGTTTAAATTTCTACAATAACATCTAATATATTATTTCATTTGAAATAGAAATATAATCTTTGTTCCTTTTCTGTCTTCCATATCATAAGCATCTGCAGCTTTTACCTGACCTATTTATGGTATCAATCGTAGCGTGTACTTTTGTAAAATAATCTTGTTGGCAGTCAATGCCTGCGACGAAAGCATGCCCTTAATCATACCTGAAATATAGACTCGGAGGTAAAAAATATGATCTAAAGAGCTCAACTATTCAATTCTCTCACACATTATGAAACAGAATACTTACCCGCAAACTTTACATCCGAGTGTTTATGAATTTATCTCTGTGATAATCATTCACAGGCATGGGTTCCTGTACAAAAAACAGGTTAGCAAAATACATATTTTTATCGTTTCCATAATCACTGTTATCGAATGAATGTTTGAAATTTGTAATTATAAAGAATTTCATGAAATGGAGAATTTCTTTCTAATTATTACACGCGATATTTAGTCACTATGAATATTGACACCCATTAAAGCGAAGAATATTAACTACTGTATTGGGCTAATTGAAAATACCTAATAAGTTAAATCAGATTAAATATGATTATTGCTTTTTTTCTTATATATTGAAGCCCTAAAATAGTAAGGAATAAGATTCTTAAACAGTACAAAATTGATTTTTTGTCTACAGACTTTTTAGATGGTTTGATAAGATGAGTTACATGTTTTTAAGTAAAGGCTAACAATAAAGCAAACAAATCGTTGTCGATCTGTCCGCCTTCATAGGCAATTTTACACACCTAGAAATTGAAATGAAGTGGAACTATATAGACTACTAAATATTATTGTCACTCAATAAAAATCTATGGGATTACCGACATTTTTTAGAAACGAATGCCCTGTATATTTTTACTATTTTAGATTTTACTGAGAATTCTAGATATATTTTTATATTTTTTATATATTATTATATTTTTTATATAATATTATGTTGTATTATAATTATTGTAATTGACGGATGAAAATAAATGTGCTTTCGACGTATGTGTAAAATCCACAGTTGTGAAAATCTACAGGCATATTCATTAAATTTTAGAACATGTCTGATCTATATCAGAGCTGAATTATCAAGTTCATTCGGTGAATTACTGCAACATTCTGAAATGCTTTTCAGTACATTCTGGCATTGGATTCGACACTTCAGCTTTATTGGTTTCATGGTTTAAATCAACCAATCAATTGTGAACTAGTGCGGAATACTATATCAGAATGTAAATGCCTACGGGGACCTAAGGATTCATATTTACTATGAAATTGTAAAAATGGGAACTGACGCACAGAAAAAGAAAGAAAAGAAAATCCTTTTCGAAAAACATGTTTTAGATAATGCATTAAAAATACTCGCAGATCAATGGTGACATAGCAAAGAAATTCAACAGCCCCTTATATTATAGAGATTCTTAAAAAATCAACAACTCTTCTAAAACAAATATAAAGAGTGTGTTGTGGACCACACACTTGAAACTTCTTTCGCTACATAAGTATTATATATGAGTATAATATGTATGTTTTAAATATCGCATATTTGTTTTTATTGATTTTATAAATCAATATTGAAGATTTGTTACTTTATATTTATTCATTGTTTTCATTATCTGATATATCGGTAGTTACAATAGTAGGTTGTAAGACTGAGACAATACACTTAATCATTAGACCATAATTGAAAAAAGAATTTATTATTTGCACCCTTAATTGCAACTAATTACTTCACCATCTAATTCAATTCCAATGAGTTGGGTTTGCCTGGTTTATCAAACTTTCAATTCAAATTCAAAATCCGCCTTACATCACCCACCACTGAAAATCGTTCGACTTGGCTTGACTATGCCGGGCAACATAAATGACTACAATGACCAAGTCATAATTAAACGTCGTTAAGTACTTATAAATAGTTGTTGAATCATTAAATAAATTATATTTCTAATATTCATTAAGCTAAGCTCAGCTATAACCTCTGCAGCATATATATATATAAGTGCATTTTGAACTCCCTGAACACACCATACTGATTGCGATATTGCACCTCACCGATGAGCCGGTCCTCGGGAAACTGTTGACTAAAAGAATAAAAAACGTTAATTGGTTAGTCAGTTAGCGTATTAACCTAATGCTTATGACGTATCTAGAGCCTGATTACATAATCCCATCTTTTTATAAACTCACCGATGAGCCGGTCCTCAGGAAACTGTTGACTGAAAGAATAAAAAACGTTAATTGGTTAGTCAGTTAGCGTATTAACCTAATGTTTATGACGTATCTAGAGCCAGATTACATAATCCCATCTTTTTATAAAATGCCTAAATGAATAAATCAACAATGTTACATTTATTCAAGTAAACCAAACTAAATTAGAAAAACTACAAGGGAAAATATATTTTCTGCTATATATAGCTGAATATTAATATGTTCGATTACATATTAATATAGCTTAAAAGTTATGCAACAATCAAAAATGATTTTGTTAGTTAACAAGATCGGCAAAGAAGAACTTTTATTTCACAAATCAATACAAAATAAGATAAACTTTCTTGAATCCAAGATTTTGTTACACAAATTTCATTTAATATCATTTCTGCATTCTATCCAATTAGCCTAAACTAAAAAAAACTACACGGAAAATAATGAAAATTAATTTTACTATTACGAAATGATATTGGGAAACATATTATAAACGCACTTTTATTTCATATTAAGAAAAATAAAAGAAAAACATGATTTGAATACTAAAATACAAAGTATGATTTATCTTTCCAACAATTATACAATATGATTGTTTCTAAAACAACTAATCGTTGAGGCCATATTTCTAAAAACAAAGATTAAAACATTACATTTTAAATCACACAAATTTAATGTAATTTTTGAATAAATCAACAATTTTGCATGTAATCAAGTAAGCCCAACTATATTAAAAAACTTCAAGGGAAAAATGTATCATAATATTAATATACTCGGATTCATATTAACTTAAATTAAAAGTTATTCAACTATCACAGAATAAAATTAGATATAAACTTTATTGAATGGCTGAAGAGAGAAAAAATCCGTCTAATATGTGACATACACCTATATTTATTTTCATAAGCGGGAAGTAATTAATTTCTATGGAATGATTCTACAAAACTCATTGAGGCTATTAAAATATCATAAACCACCCTCAATTATAAATAATAAATTACCTCTTTACGATCTGGACTTCGTGAAATCCATGATTCTTGATGAAATTGCTTTTCAAATCACAATAAGGAAACTAGGACCAATTTTATTAGAAAATGGAAAAAACTAAATAATACTTGTTCTATTGGTATGGGATATTAATTAATAATAATATATTATTTAGCATTCTTTGAATAATAGTCGCTCCTAGTCTTTGTAAGAAATAAATATTTCAACTAATACTGGATTATGTATAATTATTTTTATCAAGTACCTACTTATGTACCTTAAGTATGGAAATAAGATCAATTAATAATTATTTTCTAGAATATCAACAAATAGGTATTCGAATATTTCCAATCAAAACAAGACGCTCAGAGTTGTTGATTTATTTTAGGTGAACATCTATACTTTTTGACCACATTCCTCCATATGGTTGTACACGACAAAATTTGACTTTCGAGACTCGCAGATATGTTGATAAAAATATATTAGATTGATATATGATATATAAACACGATATATAAAAGAACTATAGTAGTTTATTTTAAAACTAAAAAAAACTAGGTACATAGAAAATAATTAAAATTAATTTTAACAATCACACAATGATCTTGGGAAACAATGTATAAAAGAACTTTTATTTCATATCTAGAAAAATAAATGAAAAACATGATTTGAATACAAAGATTTAAGTATGATTTATGTTTCCAACAATTGTACAATATGATTCAGTGGCGGCTCGTCAGAGGAGGCAGAGGAGGCTAAGCCTCCTCTCTTTGATGGAATCAAAACTTTATTTTCACAACAACTTTACTGTCTTATTTCTAATACCTTCATAAATTATTGTTGATCTAAGTAGCTAGTCGAACATTAATATAATTTACTCTTTTCCAATCCGCAAGTTCATCGAAGAAATTCAGAATGCAACAGCCGCTAGCTGCTACACAATATATAACAATATATAATAAATACATGGCTGTGTGTGCACGTACTCGGCAGCGGCAGCTAGCTGCCTCTGGCTATGTATTTTGCAGCACTGAATTGCGGCCTTGTACTATTTGCATCGGCATTTCTTATTCGCCGTTCGCCCAAATCTAAATTTCTGCCCGCTATGGACTGCTCAAGGCAGCTAGCTGGAGGCAGGCAGTACACCGGCAATACAGCCATAGATAAAATATTTATATACATACTACCAAGCTTGTCGTAGTTTGAGAGACTGGAGAAATCGATCCATATTATCGATATAGTGTATTTAGTCCATAGTAGTCAACCTGATCGTGGTGGTAATCCTATTTTATTATTAGTTCCGAATTAATAGTTAGTTATTATTTTAAACTTCTTAACAATGAGTAATACATCTGGCACAAAAAGTATCTATTAAATTGGTAGACCAACATTTCATCAATGCCATTATTAGTCATATAAGGGTTAGGTAGAAAACAAAATCGAGGATTTTCTGAAAATAATTATCAGAGGATAAAATGATTAACGGCTTCAATAACTAGATTTTTTTTTGTAGGAATTGTCTATTGTTTACTAATGAAACATCATCAGTTAGGGGTAAAATAGGTTTTGATTTTTTGATGACTCATTTGGCCAACAAAATATCGCAAATAGATTACATTCTTATTCGGTGCATAAATAAGAGATTGAAAATTATAATGTCCAAGCTTGTGAAAATCGTGCTATTTTAAAATGATTATTTTATGCGATCATTTATTTAACAAGTCAGGAATGTGTTCTACAAGGACACGATGAGAAATTAGATTCTAAAAATAGAGGAAACTTTAAAGAATTAATTGATCTGTTAAAAACTTATGATTCAAAGTTAGAATAGTTTTTAAACCAGAGTGCCGTATTTACTGGAATTATTTATGAATATTTTTTTTCTTAGAATAGGGCTTCTGGCGAACACCAACGTAAAGAAAAAGTAATGCGCCGCTGCAATACCGCAAGGTGTGGTGAAAAATCCACTGATATGATCGTTTCTAAAACTAATCATAAGAAAAGTTATTTGGCCGAGAATTTGATTTCATTAAATTAATTGCAATACATTTACACAATTACATCAAACACCATCTAAAGTCGTTCAACTTCACTTGACCATGCCAGACTTTTACCAGAAATAACTACTAGAAGTTCCATGTCAAAAAATGAAGTAATAACTTACAATGCGTCGTTAAGTATAAATAGTTGTTGAAACAATAGATAAATTATATTGAAAATAATTATTATGCTCACCTATAACTTCTGCAGTATAAATTTGCATTTCGGGCTCAATGAGCACTCCATACTAAGATTATATGTAGATCACCAACATTCATCAGATCCAATATGAAAAACTCTTGTGTACTTTTGTGGCATATGAAAAGCATATGGAAAGCATACGTCATGCATACAAAAAAGGCACAGTCTTGACCTGTACTAACCAATGATATTATTATTTATTTTACATACTTATTCAAGGCATTCCTCACCGAATCCACCACGTCCGACGATCCAATCGTTAGTTAGCTTATCTTATATCAAGAGCCAAATTACATAATCCGTCTTTTCATAAAATGCCTACTCGTTGTAGACAAACGACCATATTTTTAAATTATTTGTATTGTAATCTATTATTTTTTGAGAAATCTCTACTGGAAAAAGACATTAAAATCGGCACTTATGTACTGAGCAGGTACACAAAAATTTTTATTAAAATTGAATTACCTGTTGTGTAGACACAAAAAATCAGGATCTAGTGATTATAAATAAAGTTGGTCCAATTTTTTGTGAAAATATTTTCGAATAAATAAACGATGTTATATTTTAAACAAACTAAATTAAAAAAAACTATAAGAGAAAATATGTAGCAGAATATTAATATATTCGGCTACATATTAATATAGCTTAAATGTTATTCAACAATCAAAAATGATTTTGTTTGGTAACGAGGTTGACTAAGAAAAACTTTTATTTCACATCACATATCAACAAATATTGGAATGTTTCCATTCAAAACAAGACGCTCAGAACTGTTTATTAATTTTGGGTGAACATCTGTACTTTTCGAACACATTCCTTCATATGGTTGTACACGACAAAATTTGACTTTCGAGACTCGCAGATAGGTAGATAAAGATATATTGATTGATAGATGCGCAAATTACAGAGAGAGAAAATACAATATATAACATGGAAAAAAATGTTTATTTTGCGCTAAATCAACACATTTTTTGTTACACAAATTTAATATCAATTCTGCATTCTATCCAATTTGCCTAAACCAAACTACACGGAAAATAATGAAAATTCATTTTAACAATAACACAACGATATGGGAAACAATGTATAAAAGCACTTTTATTTCATATTAAGAAAAATAAAAAAAACATTTGAATATAAAAATCTAAGTATGATTTATGTTTCCAACAATTATACAATATGATTGTTTCTAAAACTAATCTTTGGTTATTTGGCCGAGAATTTGATTTCGTTAAATTAATTGAAATAAGCATCATTATTCCTTGAAAATAGATGTACCTATATAAAATGAACCAAAATACACTTAAAAAATTAACAACTATTTATTACACAATAGATATTTTTACCAAATAATAATAATAATACCAAATACTAATAGCAAAAAAGATAGTACTTATCCTATTACCCATGTAAATAGGTTTAGATTAGATTAGATTGTACTTGTTATTTTTCAGTGATCTCAAATCATCGCAGCGCAGATATAGGTACCTATAGGTATTTAAGAACTCAAGAAAATATGTTCAATTTAAATGTTGCTATAGTCAAGTTCGTAAATTGTAGGCACTAAATTCGTGATAACGTTTCAGTGATCCTCTCTGACTTCGTGGCGTACGGAAAACGTTATATGAGGATGAAGCAAGGATATTGTTTATTGAAGAATTATATATCGAGCGATCAAAAACAATATTCTTCCTGAGTAGGCCTTTGAAAGTGAGGTGGCAACTTGCAATTCAAATTCCGGCTTACATCAAACACCTTCAAAAGTGGTTCGACTTGGCTTGACAGAGCCGGACTTTTACCAGAAAAAAACTACAAGTTCCACGTCAAAAGTATTAACTTATAATACATCGTTAAGTATAAATAATTGTTGAATCATTGAATAAATTAGACTTCAAATAATCTTTATGCTCACCTATATACGTTCTACTTTTTCTCTACCTACAACATTTTGTTTTTGATTTTGATATAATAAAGAAAGTTTATAGAACTGTTACGTGGGTAGTTTATCATGTACTTACTGTTATTATTTCTTTTAGTTTGTATTCATTCTGCTACCTTGTTTGCAGTAGTGTTGCTTGTGTATTTCATTGTGTAGTTCTGGAATTGTAGTAGATTTGTTCTCGATCCTTCCAGAAACTGTATGTGAGGTACAATTTGTCGTGCTATTGTCACCTTGACAAGGATCTAGAACATTAATTATGTTCGTCTAGATAATCATAGAACATTCTCGATGAATGTCATATCATGATTTAGATATTTAAAGCCGTGACGATCATGGGACACAGTCAGTTTATTGTATTAGTCAATTTGAGACATAACTCGAAAGTAGTTGGAACGCGATAGTCAAAGTGACAAGTAGTGACAGTTGTACTACAATAGAAAGCCGTGTACAGTGTGTTTGAGAATAAATCATTGGAAGTAATCTGCGAATTTCGAGTGTTACGCAAGTGAACTCACCCCACAACGTTTAGCACAGGGTTAAACGTTACAGAACATTATATTTTATTTTACCTGCTCCTCTCGGCCAAAAATTCTTATAAGATAAGAACGAACCCTTAAACCTCCGGCCGAATTTACATGTCCCCTTTAAGTACCTGTACTGATTCCGGCCGAAATTTCATCCGCCCCTGGTATTGAAAGTAAATGATTACAATTTAATATGTTAAGAGATACTCACACGCTGGCATGAGGTTATTCTTGGAGAAATCTCGGGCTAAACGTGAATCAGACATCCAATCATGTCCATTTTCTTCTGATATCAGGTATATTTGCTGGTTTTAAATCTCTAAGCACAGTATATCTTATACGCATGTGTTCTTAAAATAAAAGGAGAAACAACAAGACATTTCAAACTATTCTAATAACACAATTGGAGTTGCTAAAGAATATTATACGAATATAAAAACAGACATGTTGTTAATCAACAGAATAAATTATTAATGTTGTCCCTGTATATTACTATTATTACTATCTATATTATTATTTTCCATAGTATAAAGCCGCTTGGCGTTTAAATAAACAAATAAATATGTGTTCCAACTTGCAATAAAAATAGCGTCATACCAGACATCGATTCAATTCAAAATCCGACTTTCATCACACACCATCAAAAGTCGTTCAACTTGGCTTGACCGAGCCGGACACAAATAGACACAAGTTCCACGTCAAAAAATAAAGTAGGTAATAACTTACACTGTAAGTTAACGTCGTTAAGTATAAATAGTTGTTGAATCAATAAATAAATTATATTTAAAATAATCATTATGCTCACCTATAGTATAACTTATGCAGTATAAAACTGCATTTCGGGTTCAATGAGCACACCATGCTGACTGTGATTATACGTAGATCACCAACATTCATCAGATCCAATATGAAACACTCTTGTGTACTTTTGTGGCATATGGAAGGCCTTACGTCATGCATACAAAAAAATGCACAATTTTGACCTGTACTAACTAATGGTAATATTATTCGACCATTGAGTGCCAGTATTAATTACTTACTTATTCAGGCATTCCTCACCGAATCCACCACATTTCACGATACGATCCTCGGGAAAGTCGTTCATGAAAAAATAATTCGTTAGTTGGTTAGTCAGTGTATTAATTTAATGCTTATGTCATATCAAAAGCCAGATTACATAATCCGTCTTTTTATAAAATGCCTATTCGTTGTAGACTGAACGGCCGTATTTTTAAATCATCTGTATTGTAATCTATCATTTGTTGAGAAATCTCTACTGGAATAAATATTTTTTACAAAAAATTGGACCGACGTTATAAGTTGGTGCACTGAAAAGTATAAAATAATATTAATTCTATTGGTGCTGGTACTTTTGAAGTTGTGCAGTTGCAGGTAGATTGATAACTTTTGACACCAACTTCACAAGTACCAGCACCAATAGAATTAATATTATTTTATACTTTTCAGTACACCAACTAATAACGTCGGTCCAATTTTTTGTAAAAAATATTTATTTAACACTTTTGAGTGTAACATTAGTCACGAAAATCGTTGAACGTTCACTAGTACCAATCAAGATAGTACTTATCCTATTACCCACGTATATTCCTTGCTTGTAGTTATTATTGAGATCTCAGAACATCGCTGCGGAAATACGATTGAATATTTTAGTTGTTACCATTTCAACACCGATTTTACTCGAAAACCGTAACTCTAAGGGAAAAATGTTCATGATAAATGTTGCTACAAATAATTATGTCTTTCATGTACTGCAAACAGAATTTCAATTTTCGACAGAAATCGCCCTGTCCACATAGCGAAAATAGGTATATTTGAAAATTTAAAATGTCTCCATCTCGAAAACCGTTACTCTTTTGAAAAAATTTTCAATTTAAACGTTTCCGGATATTGTCCTATCTGTAATTGTTTTCGGAGGGAACGAGATGTCAGATTCCCGTTTTTATGAATATCTCAAGCCTCCTCTTTCAAATTAATCAAAAATCATCAAAATCGGAGTACGATTACTATATGAAAGGCGGCACAAACCAAAAAAAAAGCACACAATGAATTGTATACCTCCTCCGTTTAGGGTTCGTCGGTTAAAAATACATTAAAATCGGCACTTATATACCTACTAAGCAGACTTTGTAGCAAATACCGGCGGCTGTTCCCCTTGCACGTTACAATAGTATATGTACTATCTTCTTTGCTATTAGTGAACGTTCAACTATTTTGTAACTAACGTTACACTTGAAGTGTGAAATAATTTTTTTACCAAAATTAAACCGACTTTAAAAGTTGGTGCACTGAAAAATACAAAATAATATTAATTTTCTAACTTCTAAAGTTGGTGCCGAAAGCCTTCTATCCAACTACAATCAACTTCAAAATTAACAGCACCAATAGAATTAATATTATTTAAAAATTTTCAGTGCACAAACTAATAAAGTTGGTCCATTTTTTTGTGAAACATATATTTGAATAAATCAACAATATTACATTTAATCAAGTAAACCCAACTAAATTTAATTAAATTTCACAAATCGAAGTAAAAATAAGATAAACTTTCTTAAATGATGAAGAGAAAAATCATTCTTACGTATGTAAGTAAGGAAATAAAATCATTAATTATTTTCTAGAACAATATCAACATACATTGGAATATGTTAAGTTAAGAATATAAATATTTATTTTGGGTGAACATCTGTACTTTTTGACCACATTCCTTCATATGGTTGTACACGACAAAATAAGACTCTCGAGACTCGTAGATAGGTAGATAAAGATATATAGATTGATAGATAGATACACAAATTAGAAAGAGAGAAAATACGAAATATAAAATAGAACAAAAAATGTTTATTTAGCGCGAAATAAACACATTTTTTGTTACACAAATTTTATTTAATACCAACAATTATCCATTCAATCCAGTCGGCCTAAGCTTAAAAAAAAACTACATGAAAAATAATGAAAATTAATTTTAACAATCACACAATGATATCGTGTGTATAAAAGCACTTCTATGGCATATCAAAAAAAAATGAAAAACATGATACAATATGATTGTTTCTAAATCTAATCATAAGAAAATTTATTTGGCCGAGAATTTGATTTCGTTAAATTAATTGAAATAAGCATCATTGTTCTCTGATAATAGATGTAATAGTGCAAGGGGAACAGCCGCCGGTATTGGCTACAAAGTGGCGGTATCCGTTTGAAGTAAGCGCGAGATATAAACTGTGGTTGGAAATATCGAAAGCGGCGTTGACAAAGAGAGCGACGGCAGCAGTCGGCATCTACTGCTAAAAAGCCGACAAAAGGGATTTCGAGAAGCATCTAGTGGCGGCTTTCGAATCAAAGACCAGAAGCCGCACGAATGATCTGGATCCTTCGTCAGATATATATATATATATATATATATATATATATATATATATATATATATGGGAGAATTGTCGGCAGGAAGAGAGAATGTAAAAGACAGTGTGAATAAACAGTATATAGGTATAAGTATATATAAGACCATAAGCTAACTTCCGGGTGGAACGTTGAATAAATTATTATTTGAACCCGAACCAGAATGCTTCTTGTTGGCTAATAATAATTATATCCCATTGGGTACACGGAAATAATACGAAAGTTGGAAGTTACCTATAATGGTCACTAGCTAATAAGAAGAAATAATAAACCAATATTCACACAAGATTAAAATAAATTTACTTCCGAGTGAGATTCAATGGGTAGTACCACAGACAATGTTGGAATAGATTGTCTGTGGTAATACCTATATGAAAATCTTTCTAAAAGTTCAATAAATCCGCTCAATATGTTTTTTCAAGTACATTATTCTCCAAATCAATATGCAATGGTAAATCAAATGAATTAATTAAAAACTTACATTTTGCAAATTACATCATCGTCTCCATAAACGTTTGAAATAATTTCACACATCAAATTATTTTAAATAATACACTACTTACGAAAAATTTTAAATTTATTTTACAATATAAATATCTCGGTAACAACAAAAATATACGAATTCAATGAAGAATTAAAACTTTAATCAACTCCCACAACAAGCCTATAAATATGTAAAGACCGAACATTTACTTAGTCGTCCATTTTGAAAAAGATTTTTGCACGGCATCCGAATCAATTCAACGCCGACTATCTTCATTTAAATGCTAACCGAATTATTTCTAAATATCCCAGAATACAGTGCAAATTTCATCTCTAATGTAAGAAAACGCCACCAACTACTTGAATGTACCTGAGAGGTCAATGATCTCACAACTGTAATAACTATTTGATAGATTATCAGTTAATAAAAAATAATATATTTTACCTTTTAATTTTCCAATATCCGTCCAAAAATCTATACAGATGAATCCATTGCACACACTTCTTTAGTTCGCTGAATATTTTTTTAAATATTAAAATTATCAGCCACCCGTACCAGCCACTACTAAACTTTCTTTACGAAAAGAAGTAAAAATTCATAAGTAAATTCCTACATTCCGGTTTCAGCAACAATATATACGAATAGCTAATTATTGCATAACACCGTTATAACTAATAACCAAACAAACATTAATTTAGTTTCGTCAATTTTGATAAGAAATATCGCAAAATCAATATCCATCCATAAGGGACATATTGCATCAAATCTTGTTTCGACAAGATGGCGGCCTCTAATTAGTGCAAGGTAAACCGATTGAAATTTCTTCGAAAATTCAACAAGTCATGACCGGTAAGATTTTCGCGAGATGCGAAAATAAAAATTTATAGTTTGAAAGTTATTATTAGTATTATGTATACTTAATTCAAAACTCATATTTCGCTAATGCTGATTTACATATTCTCCACGAAGTTTAAAACATTACACAATTAGAAAAAAATGTTCAAAGGAAATCATTCCATTTAACAATAAAATTGAGTCATTATCTTACCTTTTAATTTTTAAGATGAATCCATTTCCACACTACACTCAATATTTAGTCGGTTAAATAAAATATTCCTTTCAAATAATAGCGAAATTATTCAGTTATTTGTTCCGATCGCGATTAACTACTGATTTGTGCAAAAGTTTCAATGCATCTTCTTGCATTTTGCATAGAAACCTGTGATGATAATTTGTCTCAAGATACTACCACCCCCTTTCCCCTTACCATACTTGCAATGACCTACTTATCGCGTATGAATATTTTTCAAACTAATATTTGGAAAAACAGAGCAAATGATACATTACATATGCCCATCAAATGTTTGTTGAATACCTAGTTACACATTCCACAACACTTTTCCTAAATAACAATGTATAATGATAAAATAATTATAGGATCTACTTTTTAGAACCATGTTTATTGAAAATCCGCGAATGCACTGCGCAAGCGCAAATAATAATCCTACGCCAGCCGCCAGCGAGTATCATGAACAAATTACCCACAATACATTGTGACAAATCTGGTTTTCGAGAAACTGGACCTGTCTCAAATTGGTGGAAGGGGAGTCGGGTACAAATATTCATATTCAAGTTATTTAAACGTATAAATTAATTTAAAAATCCCTGTTATAGCGAAAATATACGATTAGTATCGAACATTAAGTATATTAAACAAATAATGTAAATCGATAATGACGAAACATTATTTATTTTCATTCTACACTTTCAAAAGAAAACGTACCTACCTATGGAACAAATAACTAATAAATATAACCCAATGCTAACTGATTTACTTAAAACACAGAAGTGTCTTTTATTGTGTAGTTCATATCTTTGCAAAGTAATTGTCGCCTGTCGCGTATAATAATCGAGAAACTCTAGTTGCGTTCGGGATGCAGGATAAAGATAAATATTTTTTACAAAAAAATGGACCGACGTTATTAGTTGATGCACTGAAAAGTATAAAATAATATTAATTCTATTGGTGCTGTTACTTTTGAAGTTCTACAGTTGCAGTTAGATTGATAACTTTTGGAATCAACTTCACAAGTACCATCACCAATAGAATTAATATTATTTTATACTTTTCAGTGCATCAACGAATAACGTCGGTCCAAATTTTTTGTAAAAAATATTTATTTCACACTTTTGAGTGTACCTAACATTAGTCACCAAAAGCGTTGAACGTTCACTAATACCAATGAAGATAGTACTTATTCTATTACCCACGTATATTCCTTGCTTGTAGTTGTTATTATAGAGATCTCAGAACATCGCTGCAGAAATACGCTTGATTATTTTATATGTTACCACCGATTTAACTCGAAAACCGTAACTCTAAGGAAAAAATGTTCATTATAAATGTTGCTTCAAATAATTATATATTTCATGTAGTATCGAAAAATTTTCAATTTTCACAAGAAATCGCCCTCTCCACATATGAAAAATACATATTTAACATGCGTCTATCTCGAAAACCGTAACACTTTTGAAAAAATGTTCAATTTAAACGTTTCCGGATATTATCCTATCTTTAATTATACCAACTCAGATTTTCGATTTTCGAGAAAATTCGCCCCCACCACCCCTTCGGGGGCGGTTTTCGGAGGGTAGGAGATTTCGGATTTGCGTTTTTATGAATATGGAACCATTTCTCAAGGCTCCCCTTTCAAATGAATCCAAAATCATCAGAATCGGAGCTCGTTTACTATATAAAAGGCGCGAACGAACAAAAAAAAAAGCAGACAGTCGAATTGTATACATCCTCCGTTCGGGGTTCGTCGGTCAAAAAAATACACTTACAATTCGATATTCTGGCAAATCGGCCCCGACCCAAAGAGAAAAGTCTCTTTAGCAAAAAAATTTCACGAAACATCTTCCCCCGTTTGCTCTCCGAAAAGTACTGCGTCGATATCTTCTAATTTTTCGTACCGCCAAGAGTGATTGGGACCAGATGTTGTTGATACACAAAATACCATTTTTGTAAAAAATGTATTTTATACTAGAGGAAATAAATATGAAGAATATTTCTTTTGTATCTATTTGAAATACACCATAAAGGATTCAATATTTTCAGTTTAACTTTTCCAATTTAGAAAATCAATAAAAAAATCTAATTGGAGATTTCTGATTATACACCAGCCGTTATATTTTTCTCCGTAATTTTTGGGCGCATATTCTTGAGTACAGACAAGTTTGAAAGGATAACAAATTCAATATTCATACATTGTGATGGTTTAAAAACATTTTCCTAAAACTGTATCGACACTATTTTTTTTGTAGTGAAGATGAGTATTTATTGAAATTTTACCAATATTCTTAAATATAAAAGAGATAACTTGAGCAAAAATTAACCATTTTTATCCTTTCATAAATATGCCTTTTTTCCACGTTTTTTAAGAGACATTATTCGGTAAAGTATAAGTTGGACGGTTTCAGAGTTGCAACTGTGGGGAAGTCTAAAATATATATATTTGCGCGATGTTTTAAAATCTGAATAAAAATATAAGCAACGCATTATCTTCTTTGGAGAACGTTGAATGATTATGATGACTGTTACACCCAAAAGTAAATTTGGACCGACTTTATTAGTGCTGCACTGAAAGTTGCCACGTTGCCAATTTGCCGGTCATGAGCGCACTACACCGTTCGCCTATTAAATAGATAAACAGTTTATTGTTCATTTTTATATTCAAAAGTTGTCTTTATAAAAACTATTTATTACACAATAAATATTTTTACCAAATATTGTACCTACTGACTTTTATTAGGCTAGTTGTTGCACTGACAAAATAATATCAATTCTATTGATTCTGGTTCTTTTAAGGTTGGTGCCAAAAGTTTTCAGTCTAACTACAACTACACAACTTCAAAGTTACGAGTACCAATTGATATTATTTTGTATATTTCAGTGCATCAACTAATGAAGTTGATCAATTTTTATGTAAAAATTTATTTAGGTTTACAATAATGAGTCAACCGTTACGTTCTAATGGTCAATTCAAAATCTAAAATTTCTTCAAAATTCACAAATTTCTAACTACTTTAAATAACATATTTTATAATAATTATATTTTGAATGCGTATTACCCAAACGGCATACCTATCTCATCCTGACGTCCACAAATCAAAGAAAAAAAATAATATAAACTTTCTTGAATCCATGATTTTGCTGCTCAAATCACCCTAAATTAAAAAAACGAAACTAGAAGCAATTTTATTCGAAAATGCACAAAAAACAAAATACTACTTAGGTACTTGTTCTATTGGTATAGGAAATGAATTATTAATAATAGTAAATATTATTTTGCATTATCTGAATAGTTTTTGTGAAAAAATAATAATTAAGTAAACTAAAACTGGATTATGAATAATTATTAGTATCAAGGGCATATGTACCGTAGGTGAGGAAATAAGATCAAGTAGTAATTATTTTCTAGAAGAATATCAACAAATATTGGAATGTTTCCATTCAAAACAAGACGCTCAGAACTGTTTATTAATTTTGGATGAACATCTGTACTTTTTGACCACATTCCTTTATATGGTTGTACACGACAAAATTTGACTTTCGAGACTCGCAGATAGCTGGATAAAGATACCTATATTGATTGATAGATACGCAAATTAGAGAGAGAGAAAATACAATACATAACATGGAAAAAAAAATTATTTTGCGCTAAATCAACACATTTTTTGTTACACAAATTTAATATCAATTCTGCATTCTATCCAATTAGCCTAAACAAAACTACACGGAAAATAATGAAAATTAATTTTAACAATCACACAATAATATTGGGAAACAATGTATAAAATGTATATATTAAGAAAAATAAAAAAACATTTGAATACAAAAATCAAAGTATGATTTATGTTTCCAACAATTATACAATATGATTGTTTCTAAAACTAATCTTTTGTTATTTGGCCGAGAATTTGATTTCGTTAAATTAATTGAAATAAGCACCATTATTCCTTGATAACAGATGTACCTATATAAAAATGAACAAAAAACGCTTAAAAAATTAACAACTCACGTTGTTGTTGTCTTTGCTACACATGATCATTTTATCCTGCCATCCAATGGGAAAAGAATTTCCTGAATCGAAATACACTCGTATTGACACTAAAAAAATTACCATCCTGCACCTCCGAATTAATTGGTACAAGCTTTCGATCGATCATCACATTACGGATAGAAATAAATAATACCTAGAACTTGTTCATTCTTAACGACTACTGACTATTATTACTGTCTATTACTACTATACTACTCGTACGGAGTACGGCCGTACGGCGCTACGGGCTACAATGTATAAGTAAGGGAGGAGGCAACTATTTTCTAGAGAAGTTGCCACGTTGCCAATTTGCCGGTCATGAGCGCACTACACCGTTCGCCTATTAAATAGATAAACATTTTATTGTTCATTTTTATATTCAAGAAGTTGTCTTTATAAAAACTATTTATTACACAATATGTATTTTTACCAAATATTGTACCTACTGACTTTTATTAGGTAGTTTTTTTTTCGATTTTCGAAAACCTACCCCTTTTTGGAGAAGTTTTTGAGGAGAAGGACATGTTGAATGTATTTTTTTTAATGGAACCATCAAATTTATTCAAATAAAAATCTGAGCAAATTTACTTAAAAGGTGCCAACATCCATTAAAAAACACGCAAACAGCCGAATTGTATACCTTCTCTGTTCGGGGTTCGTCGGTCAAAAATACAAAATAATATTAATTCCATAGGTGCTGGTACTTGTGAAGTTGGTGCGAAAAGTTATCCATCTAACTGCAACTGCTCAACTTCAAGTTAGCATCACCACCCAAAAAATAATCTAAAAGTGCGACAAATTTTCAGTTTCCATAACAAATTTACGACAAATAAGCGACAATAATTAATCCACTACTCGCTGAATCGAAATTCGATAATGAAGGACATGCCCAGATTATACATATAGGTACAGATGATGATCTTGCTCAAATTAATTAATATGTCATGTAATTTTCAGAAATTACTGCCATTGTTATTTTCTTCATTACGAGTAGGTACGATCCTAATTTATAAGAAGTTGGTGATGCATTGAAATTGAAGCTGATTCAATTTGCGTAAAATCTATATTGATTTGAAAAATTTAAATCCTTTATTTGGCAGCCATTGAATTGAGGGAATTTCGGAAAAAAATTGGTGACCAAAATTGATATAATTATTTTTTCAAAGAAGAAATTGAACAAACCAGACAAAAACTAATCCATTTGGAAGAATTTGACAATTTGACAATTTTACTAATAGTAGGTAGGTGCTTAACTCACGATCTCACGATTAGGTTAGTTGATTTTGCTGATATTTCATTCATTTCAGAAAAACACTACTTTTCATAATTCTGTTTATCACTTTGAGAAAAAGTTCCTTATTTTTATAATAACAGCATTCACTAAAATATATATTTTTTCAATATTGCATCGCAGCGAAGAGATCTTCGAAGTAGCAGTAATCAAACACGACACCCGACCATATCGTTTGTCTAACATAACCGAAATAATGACTTCTGCTTCTGAAAGTTCTAAAACAATTTGATCATGTCAACCAATCAGATGCAAGATGATGGGTCATGTGATTAATAATTTGGACTCGGCCAACCAATGTAGAAAACATGTTTGTCTACCACAACATACAACATACAACCATAGAGTAATATATACGACGATCTGCCAGAGAGTACCTATATACCAGAGAACAGAGACGTATATTTACAGTCCATGCTCGTGCGTAATGCCAGTGAGGGATCTCATTGTCCGACATTGTCGTTCCATGTCGAAAATTTGGAGCTTAACAGGCCGCGTATGGGGCCTGAGAAATCACTGCGGAGTCCATCTATATAAGAAACAAAAGTAATAAAAACTATTTGAAAAATACGGAACTAGAAACAATTTTATTAGAAAATGCACTAAAAAACATATAGTACTACTTTTTCTATTGGTATAGGATATGAATTAATGACAATATTAAATATTATTTTGCATTCTTTAAATAATGATCCATCCTAGATTTTGTAAAAAATAAATATATTTAACTAAAACTGAATTATGAATAATTATTTTTATCAAGTGCAAATGTATGTAACTTAAGTGAGAAAATAAGATCAAGTAATTATTATTTTCTAGAACAATGTCAACTAATATTGGAATATGTTTTGAATGTTATTATTTATTTTGGGTGAACATCTGTAATTTCTGACCACATTCCTTTATATAGTTGTACACGACAAAACTGGACTTACGATTACGAGACTCGCAGATATGTTGATAAAAATATTTGATTGATAGATAGATACGCATATTAGAGAGAGAAACTACGATATATAACAGAGAAAATGTTTATTTGGCGCTAAATCAACACATTTTTTGTTAAACAAATTTAATTTAATATCAATTCTGCATTCAATCCAGTTAGCCTAAACTAACAAAAACTACTAATGATAAGAAAAGTTATTTGGCCAAGAATTTGATTTCGTGAAATTAATTGAAATGAGCATCGTTATTCATTGATAATAGACGTATACAAAATGAACAAAAAATGCCAAAAATTAACAACTCACATTGTTGTTCACATGGTCATCTTATCCTGCCATCCAGTGGGAAAATGAACACACATCTTCACAATAAAAAAATTACCACCCTGCACCCCCGAATTATTTGTTACAAGCATTCGATCGCTTCGACATCACGGAGAGCAATAAATAATACCTCACGAATTCTTCACGACTACTCGATACTCGACGAATTTAAACTGAGCTACGGCGGCTACAAGCTACGATGTATTGCATGTATGCAACTATATGGCAATCAATTTCTAGAGAAGTTGCCAATTTGCCGGTCATGGGAGCATTACACCATTCGCCTTATTAAATAGATAAACAGTTTATTATTAATTTTCATATTATTTAAGAAGTTGTCTTTATAAAAACTATTTATTACACAATAAATATTTTTACCAAATAATAATAATAATACCAAATACTAATACTAATAGCATAGAAGATAGTACCCATATCCATTACCCATGTATATAGGCTTAGATTGTTTTTGTTATTTTTCAGTGATCTCAAAACATCACAGCGCAAATATAGGAGTATATAGGTATATAGGTATTTAAGAACTCTTATGAAAAAATGTTCAATTTAAATGTTGCTATATTCGAGTTCGTAAATTGTAGGCACTAAATTCGTGATAACGTTTCAGTGATCCTCTCTGACTTCGTGGCGTACGGAAAACGTTATATGAGGATGAAGCAAGGATATTGTTTATTGAAGAATTATATATCGAGCGATCAAAAACAATATTCTTCCTGAGTAGGCCTTTGAAAGTGAGATGGCAATTTGCAATAAAAGTAGCTATACAAATAGACTTTCGATTCAATTCAAAATCCGGCTTACATCAAACACCCTCAAAAGTCGTTCGACTTGGCTTGACCGGACTTTTACCAGAAAAGACTACAACTTCCACGTCAATAGTAATAAATTATAATACATCGTTAAGTATAAATAATGGTTGAATCATTGAATAAATTAGACTTCAAATAATCTTTATGCTCACCTATAACTTCTGCAGCATAAAACTTCATTTCCGACTCGTTGATCATCCCATGCTGATTGAGATGATAATGGAGATCATCAGAATTCATCATATGCAATATGAAACAAGCTTGTCCAGTATATGGCAGGAATAAAGGGTCAATCTAGACCCGTACCAAAGATAGTTTCCGTTACTTTGCACGTACTAACCAACAATAATGTTATTCGCACAATGGAGTGCCAGTGTTACTTACTCATTCAGGCATTTCGTAGCAAACTTTACATTGTACCCGTGGGGCCTTTCCGACAATCCAACTCCTCACCGAATCCACCTCGTCCGACGATCCGATCCTCAGGAAAGTCGTTCAACGTTAACTGAAAAAATTCGTTAGTTGGTTAGCCAGTTAGTGTAATAATTCTATGCTTATATCGTAGCCAGAGCCAGATTACATGTAATCTATCTTTTTATAAAATGCCTAGTCGTTTTATACAGAGCGGACATATTTCAAAATAAAATATTTTATAATGTGGCAATTTTTGAGAAATTTTGAGATGCTATTTTTTTTAAGATGATACCATTTCTCAACTTTCCTCTCTACTAAAAAAGAATGATTAAAATCTGTGCATATTCACTAGGCAGAATGCTTGTATCAAGTTATTTTGCAGAATGGGTAGGTACAAGTTATCATTAAAAAAATTAAATTATACCTAATAATATAAACCCGAAAATTCGATTCGGATCAATTACCTTAATTAGTGCGTATTTAAACAATTGACTGACAGAACTTATTAAAGCCAATAAAACATTATAAACCAGATCAGTCCTTTTATTACTTCTAGCATTCAATCTAGACTGGTAAACTCTATGATAAATGTGCTTACCAAATCTCACCCCCTTGAAGACCTTATTAATAAAAAAAATTCAAGAATATGTGAGGGCGTTGAGGCCATATTTCTAAAAAAAATCAAAGTTTATAATATTAAAATAAATGTAGCATAATATTAATATAATAATAATATTTAACAATAATAAAGGTCTTTATTTTTAATCACAAATAATAGTTTACAATACCTAATGCAATGGTGGGGCGATATTCAGATTGACCGCAATTGAAATATTCGGATACATATTAATATAGTCTAAAAGTTATTCAATAATCAGAAATGATTTTGTTTGGTAACGAGGATGGCAAAGAAGAACATTTATTTCACAAATCACAGAAAAAAAATAGATATAAAATTTACTGAATGCTAAGAGAGAAAAAATCCGTCTAATGTGTGACATGCACCTATACCTAACATTTATTTTCATTTGAGTAATAAGCGGGAAGTAATTAATTTCTATGGAATGATTCGACAGGATTAATTACCTTAATGAGTGCGTATCGAAACAATTGATTGACAAAGCTCTTTGAGGCTAATAAAAGTTCATACACCACACTCAATTATTTATTACCTCTTTAACGATCTGGACTAGGTACGTGAAATCTATGATTCTTGATGAACTTGATTTTCAAATCCCCCGTCATTAAAAAAAGAAAACGGAAACTAGAACCAATTTTATTAGAAAAAGACATTAAAATCGGCACTTATGTAATGAGCAGAAGGTAGGTATGTATCAAGATATTTTATAGAAAGTGTAGGTACACAAAAATTGTTATTAAAAATGACTTACCTGTTGAGTAGACAAAAGAAAACAGGATCTAGTGAGTAAAAATGAGAACAAATCTCATGCGCTCTCGGTTATTTGTTAACGACTGACCAATGCGAAACTTTGATGGCCGAAAACCTATGTCCGAATAAAGTTTTTTTTATATATATCTTCAATGGCAAACTTGTGTGATATTAGATACTTTGATTTTATTTAATTCACAATATGTACAAAGAAATAAGTATTCGATTAAACAAATTAGATCTGAATATTTTTTCCATAGTTACGGTTTTCGAGTTAACAACATCGTCCATTTTGAAAAAGATTTTTGCACGGCATCCGAATCAATTCAACGCCGACTATCTTCATATCAATGCTAACCGAATTATTTCTGAATATCCCAGAATACAGTGCAAATTGCATCTCTAATGTAAGAAAACGCCACCAACTACTTGAATGTACCTGAGAGGTCAATGACCTCACAACTGTAATAACTATTTGATAGATTATCAGCTAATAAAAAATAAAATATTTTACCTTTTAATTTTCCAATATCCGTCCAAAAATCTATATAGATGAATCCATTGCACACACTTCTTTAGTTCGTTGAATATTTTTTTAAAATCAAAATTATCAGCCACCCGTACCAGCCACTACTAAACTTTTTTTACGAAAAGAAGTAAAAATTCACAAGTAAATACCTACATTCCGGTTTTAGCGACAATATACGAATAGATAATTATTATTTAATAACACCGTAATAACTAATAACCAATTAATTTAGTTTTGTCAATTTTGATAAGAAATATTGCAAAATCAATATCCATCCATAAGGCACATATTGCATCAAATATTGTTTCGACAAGATGGCGGCCTCTCTAATTAGTGCAAGGTGAACCGATTGAATTTCTTCGAAAATTCAACAAGTCGTGACAGGTAAGATTTTCAGGAGAGGCGAAAATGAAAATTTATCGTTTGAAAGATATTATAAGTATGAATAATTCAAAACTCATATTTTGCGAATGCTGATTTACATATTCTCCACGAAGTTTGAAACATTATACAGTTAGAAAAAAATGTTCGAAGGAAATCATTCTATTTAATAATAAAATTGAGTCATTATCTTACCTTTTAATTTTTAAGATGAATCCATTTCCACACTACACTCAATATTTACTCTGTTAAATAAATTATTCCTTTCAAATAATAGCGAAATTATACAGTAATTTGTTCCGATCGCGATTAACTACTGATTTCTGCAAAAGTTTAAATGCATCTTCTTGCATTTTACATAGAAACCTGTGATAATAATTTGTCTCAAGATACTACCACACCCTTTCCATACTTAGGTGCAATGACCTACTTATCGCATATGAATATTTTTCAAACTAATATTTGGAAAAACAGAGCAAATGATACATTACATATGCCCTTCAAATGTTTGTTGAATACCTAGTTTCACATTCAAAAACACTATTCCTAAATAACAATGTATAATGATAAAATAATTATAGGATCTACTTTTTAGAACCATGTTTATTGAAAATCCGCGAATGCACTGCGCAAGCGCAAATAATAATCCTACGCCAGCCGCCAGCTAGTATCATCAACAAATTACCCACAATGTATTGTGACAAATCTGGTTTTCGAGAAACTGGACCTGTCTCAAATTGGTGGAAGGGGAGTCGGGTGCAAATATTCAAATTCTAGGAAAATCTATCAAATAGGAATGGCACGGTTATATTATTTTGTGAGATTGACAAAAGCAGAATTTATAAATTTTAAAAGTTATTTAAACGTAAAAATTAGTTTAAAAATCCCTGTTATAGTGAAAATATACGGCCAGTATCGAAAAATATTAAATGAAACAAATAATGTAAATCGATAATGACCGATCATTATTGATTTTCATTCTACATTTTGAAAAGAAAATGTATGGAACAAATAACAAAAAAATATAACTCAATACCAACTGATTTATTCATAACACTTCTCTTTGAAACAATTGGCAAAAATGCAAAAGAATCCTACGCCGGCAACCGGCAACTATGAATCGTGCATTATCGACATAGGTACCTATACCTAGGTACATCAAATGTTTCAACAAGAAGAGAAGATGCAAGATGCGTCTCTTCTAATTATTAGCAGACAATCGTTGAACGTTCACTATACCATATCAATAAAGATAATACTTATCCTATTACCCACGTATATTCCTTGCTTGTAGTGGTTATTATTGAGATCTCAGAACATCACGGCGGAAATACGCTTGAATATTTTAGTTGTTACCATTTAACACCGATTTAAATCGAAAACCGTAATTCTAAGGAAAAAATGTTCATTATAAATGTTGCTACAAATAATTATATCTTTCATGTAGTATCGAAAAATTTTCAATTTTCGAAAGAAATTGTCCTCTCCACATAGCAAAAATACATATTTAACATGCGTCTATCTCGAAAACCGTAACACTTTTGAAAAAATGTTAAATTTAAACGTTTCCGGATATTGTCCTATCTTTAATTATGCCAACTCAGATTTTCGATTTTCGAGAAAATTCGCCCCCACCACCCCTTCGGGGGCGGTTTTCGGAGGGAAGGAGATTTCGGATTTGCGTTTTTATGAATATGGGACCATTTCTCAATCCCCTTCTTTCAAATGAGTCCAAAATCATCGGAATCGGAGCTCGTTTACTATATAAAAGGCGCGCACGAACCAAAAAATAAAAATAAAGCAGACAGTCGAATTGTATACCTCCTCCGTTCGGGGTTCGTCGGTCAAAAAATAAACAAATGCTCAAAGAAAAAGCACACATCAATAGAAACGTCCACAAATCAAAGAAAAAAATAAGATAAACTTTCTTGAATCCATGATTTTGCTGCTCAAATAACCCTAAATTAAAAAAACTAAACTAGAAGCAATTTTATTCAAAAATGCACAAAAAACAAAATACTACTTAGGTACTTGTTCTATTGGTATAGGAAATGAATTATTAAAAATAATATTATTTTGCATTATCTGAATAGTTTTTGTAAAAAAATAATATTTACTGAAGTAAACTAAAACTGGATTATGAATAATTATTAGTATCAAGGGCATATGTACCGTAGGTGAGGAAATAAGATCAAGTAGCAATTATTTTCTAGAAGAATATCAACAAATATTGGAATGTCTCCATTCAAAACAAGACGCTCAGAACTGTTTATTAATTTTGGATGAACATCTGTACTTTTCGAACACATTCCTTCATATGGTTGTACACTACAAAATTTGACTTTCGAGACTCGCAGATAGGTAGATAGATAGATTGATAGATACGCAAATTACAGAGAGAAAATACAATATATAACATGGAAAAAAATGTTTATTTTGCGCTAAATCAACACATTTTTTGTTACACAAATTTAATATCAATTCTGCATTCTATCCAATTAGCCTAAACAAAACTACACGGAAAATAATGAAAATTAATTTTAACAATCACACAATAATATTGGGAAACAATGTATAAAATGTATATATTAAGAAAAATAAAAAAAAACATTTGAATACCAAAATCAAAGTATAATTTATGTTTCCAACAATTATACAATATGATTGTTTCTAAAACTAATCTTTTGTTATTTGGCCGAGAATTTGATTTCGTTAAATTAATTGAAATAAGCACCATTATTCCTTGATAACACATGTACCTATATAAAATGAACAAAAAACGCTTAAAAAATTAACGACTCACATTGTTGTTGTCTTTGCTATACATCATCATCTTCTCCTGCCATCCAGTGGGAAAAGAAACTCCTGAATCGAAATACACTCGTATTGACACTAAAAAATAACCACCCTACACCTCCGAATTATTTGGGACAAGCTTTCGATCAATCGTACATCACATTACGGAGAGAAATAAATAATACCTAGAACTGTTCATTCTTACGACTACTGACTACTATGACTTCATTACTACACTCTACACTACTACTCGACACTTACAAATTTAAAAGGTAAGGGGGAGTGGGGGGAGGCAACGATTTTCTACAGAAGTTGCCACGTTGCCAATTTGCCGGTCATGGGCGCACTACACCATTCGCCTAATAAATAGATAAACAGTTTCTTGTTCATTTTTATATTCAAGAAGTTGTCTTTATAAAAACTATTTATTACACAATAAATATTTTTACCAAATATTGTACCTACTG
Organism: Crioceris asparagi; assembly: GCA_958507055.1. NCBI lineage: Eukaryota > Metazoa > Arthropoda > Insecta > Coleoptera > Chrysomelidae > Crioceris > Crioceris asparagi. Next base: position 29,295 of record OY293827.1, read on the forward strand.
ACTTATATTAGGTAGTTTTTTTTTCGATTTTCGAAAACTTACCCCTTTTTGGAGAAGTTTTTGAGGAGAAGGACATGTTGAATGTACTTTTTTTTAATGGAACCAACTCTCAAATTTATTCAAATAAAAATCGGAGCAAATTTACTTAAAAGGTGCGAACATCCATTAAAAAACACGCAAACAGCCGAATTGTAAACCTCCTCTGTTCGGAGTTCGTCGGTCAAAAATACAAAATAATATTAATTCTATAGGTGCTGGTACTTGTGAAGTTGGTGCGAAAAGTTATCCATCTAACTGCAACTGCTCAACTTCAAGTTAGCATCACCACCCAAAAAATAATCTAAAAGTGCGACAAATTTTCAGTTTCCATAACAAATTTACGACAAATAAGCGACAATAATTAATCCACTACTCGCTGAATCGAAATTCGATAATGAAGGACATGCCCAGATTATACATATAGGTACAGATGATGATCTTGCTCAAATTAATTAATATGTCATGTAATTTTCAGAAATTACTGCCATTGTTATTTTCTTCATTACGAGTAGGTACGATCCTAATTTATAAGAAGTTGGTGATGCATTGAAATTGAAGCTGATTCAATTTGCGTAAAATCTATATTGATTTGAAAAATTTAAATCCTTTATTTGGCAGCCATTGAATTGAGGGAATTTCGGAAAAAAATTGGTGACCAAAATTGATATAATTATTTTTTCAAAGAAGAAATTGAACAAACCAGACAAAAACTAATCCATTTGGAAGAATTTGACAATTTGACAATTTTACTAATAGTAGGTAGGTGCTTAACTCACGATCTCACGATTAGGTTAGTTGATTTTGCTGATATTTCATTCATTTCAGAAAAACACTACTTTTCATAATTCTGTTTATCACTTTGAGAAAAAGTTCCTTATTTTTATAATAACAGCATTCACTAAAATATATATTTTTTCAATATTGCATCGCAGCGAAGAGATCTTCGAAGTAGCAGTAATCAAACACGACACCCGACCATATCGTTTGTCTAACATAACCGAAATAATGACTTCTGCTTCTGAAAGTTCTAAAACAATTTGATAATGTCAACCAATCAGATGCAAGATGATGGGTCATGTGATTAATAATTTGGACTCGGCCAACCAATGTAGAAAACATGTTTGTCTACCACAACACTAAATTAAATTAGCGCGACATAACCATAGAGTAATATATACGACGATCTGCCAGAGAGTACCTATATACCAGAGAACAGAGACGTATATATACAGTCCATGCTCGTGCGTAATGCCAGTGACGGATCTCATTGTCCGACATTGTCGTTCCATGTCGAAAATTTAGTTTTGATCTTACTTGAAAGAGATAATAATCATTATTGGATCTCAATTGGAGTTTAACAGGCCGCGTATAGGGCCTGATAAATCACTGCGGAGTCCATCTATACAAGAACCAAAAGTAATAAAAACTATTTAAAAAATACGGAACTAGAAACAATTTTATTAGAAAATGCACTGAAAAATATATAGTACCACTTTTTCTATTGGTATAGGATATGAATTAATAATATTAAATATTATTTTGCATTCTTTGAATAATAGTCCATCCTAGATTTTGTAAAAAATAAATATATTCAACTAAAACTGAATTATGAATAATTATTCTTATCAAATGCAAATGTATGTAACTTAAGTGTGAAAATAAGATCAAGTAATTATTATTTTCTAAAACAATGTCAACAAATATTGGAATATGTTTTGAATGTTATTATTTATTTTGGGTGAACATCTGTACTTTCTGACCACATTCCTTTATATAGTTGTACACCACAAAACTTGACTTACGATTACGAGACTCGCAGATATGTTGATAAAAATATTTGATAGATAGATACGCATATTAGAGAGAGAAACTACGATATATAACAGAAAACATGTTTATTTGGCGCTAAATCAAAACATTTTTTGTTAAACAAATTTAATTTAATATCAATTCTGCATTCTATCCAATTAGCCTAAACCTAAAAGTACACGGAAAATAATGAGAATTAATTTCAACAATCACACAATGATGTTGGGAAACAATGAATAAAAGCACTTTTATTTCATATTAAGAAAAATAAATGAAAAACATGAGAATTTGATTTCGTTAAATTAATTGAAATAAGCATCATTATTCCTTGATGTACAGATGTACCTATATAAAATGAACCAAAAAACGCTTAAAAAATTAACGACTCACATTGTTGTTGTCTTTGCTATACATCATCATCTTATCCTGCCATCCAGTGGGAAAAGAATCTCTTGAATCGAAATACCTTCACACATCTTCACAATAAAAAAATTACCACCCTGCACCCCCGAATTATTTGTTACAAGCATTCGATCGCTTCGACATCACGGAGAGCAATAAATAATACCTCACGAATTCTTCACGACTACTCGATACTCGACGAATTTAAACTGAGCTACGGCGGCTACAAGCTACGATGTATTGCATGTATGCAACTATATGGCAATCAATTTCTAGAGAAGTTGCCAATTTGCCGGTCATGGGAGCATTACACCATTCGCCTTATTAAATAGATAAACAGTTTATTATTAATTTTCATATTATTTAAGAAGTTGTCTTTATAAAAACTATTTATTACACAATAAATATTTTTACCAAATAATAATAATAATACCAAATACTAATACTAATAGCAAAGACGATAGTACTTATCCATTACCCATGTATATAGGCTTAGATTGTTTTTGTTATTTTTCAGTGATCTCAAAACATCACAGCGCAGATATAGGAGTATATAGGTATATAGGTATTTAAGAACTCTTATGAAAAAATGTTCAATTTAAATGTTGCTATATTCGAGTTCGTAAATTGTAGGCACTAAATTCGTGATAACGTTTCAGTGATCCTCTCTGACTTCGTGGCGTACGGAAAACGTTATAAGAGGATGAAGCAAGGCTATTGTTTATTGAAGAATTATATATCGAACGATCAAAAACAATATTCTTCCTGAGTAGGCCTTTGAAAGTGAGGTGGCAATTTGCAATAAAAATAGACTTTCGATTCAATTCAAAATCCGGCTTACATCAAACACCTTCAAAAGTCGTTCGACTTGGCTTGACCGGATTTTTACCAGAAAAGACTATAACTTCCACGTCAATAGTAATAAATTATAATACATCGTTAAGTATAAATAATTGTTGAATCATTGAATAAATTAGACTTCAAATAATCTTTATGCTCACCTATAACTTCTGCAGCATAAAACTTCATTTCCGACTTGTTGATCATCCCATGCTGATTGAGATGATAATGGAGATCATCAGAATTCATCAAATGAAATATGAAACAAGCTTGTCTAGTATATGGAAGGAATAAAGGGTCAATCTTGACCTGTACCAATGATAATTGCCCGTACTAACCAACGATAACATTATTCGCCCATTGGAGTAACATGTTACTTACTCATTCACAATCCAACTCCTCCTCACCGAATCCACCTCGTCCGACGATCCGATCCTCAGGAAAGTCGTTCATCGTTAACTGAAAAATTCGTTAGTTGGTTAGCCAGTTAGTGTAATAATTCTATGCTTGTATCGTAGCCAGAGCCAGATTACATATTATCTGTCTTTTATAAAATGCCTAGTCGTTTTATACAGAGCGGACATATTTCTAAATAAAAAATATATATATTATAATGTGGCAATTTTCGAGAGTCTGTAACTTGGAATAAATTCAATAGTTCAAATACTATTTTTTTTTTTGAAAAATGCTCGGACCCCTCAATTAATATTTCCAATCGCGCTTGTTTAAATACACTAATAGTGTATACAGGGTGTCCCGATTTAGAGCTATGACGTCACACTTGATTTTTTTTAAATGGCAACACTAATTTTAGTGGCTGTTTTGAAAGGGTTTGTACAGTTGTACATAACTGCCAAATATCACTATTTCATTCCTTAGCAATTAGAAGACCAAACCGGCAAATCTCGAGGATTTAAAAACACGACTAAGAAATGAGTGTAGATTGATTTCTCCCCAAGTGCTTCGAAATGTTACAAATGAATTTAGATCGCGTTTAGGATATTGTCAAATAGTCAACGGACAACATTGTGAGCATTTGCTTAATTGAAATAATTAAATTCAAATAATTGCACTACTTGTTTGTTACTTTGTATCTTGTAATTGGTAAGGAATAAAAAAGTGACAGTGACAGCTATTAAAAAAACAGTGTTGCCATTTAAAAGTCAAGTGTAACGTCATAGCTTCAAATTGAGACACCCTGTAGACATTATTATTGTATTTAAACAAACGCGATTGGAAACACTAATAGACGGGTCCAAGCATTTAAAAAAAAAATAGTATTTGAACTGCTGTATTTATTCCAAGTTACAGACTCTCTCTGTATATAGATTGATATATGATATATATACACGATACGTAACAGAACCAAAGTTGTTTATTTTAAAACTAAAAAAAAACTACATGGAAAATAATTAATTTTAACAATCACACAATGATATTGGGAAACAATGTACCTAAAAAAAAAAATGAAAAACGTGATACAATATGATTGTTTCTAAAACTAACCTTAAGAAAAGTTAATTGGCCAAGAATCTGATTTCGTTAAATTAATTGAAATAAGAATCACTGTTCCTTGATAATAAATGGATATAAAATGAACAAAAAAATTAACAACTCGCATTGCTGTTGTCATTGCTATACATGATCATCTTATCTTGCCATCTAGTGGTAAAAGAAACCATTAGCTAGGGTTGAATGGCCGTCGAAGATTGACAGATACATATATATGGACCCGGCTAAGGGTTTGTATTTAGGAACAGGATAATTAAAACTAACAACGAACTGAATGTCTAAAATTGGGACTAAGCCCTAAAGGTCAGAGATTGTTGAAAGCTAAAATATTAATTAGTAAGGAAATCCATACTTTATATATTTAACACATTCAACCGAAACCGAATATATAATTGCATTATAAACAGTAATAAAAATCTAAACACTCGAAACTAAATGCTGTCGGTTCCAAAATCGTATGACTTAAAAATAGCCTTTAACCATGTCAAATTTAATGTTTGCATAGAAGGTAAGTTAAATTGTTAAGGTTTTGATCACAGAATGGGCCCTATTTGTATTCGAAAGTAAATGATTACAATTAAATATGTCAAAAATACTTACATGCTGGCATGAGGTTATTCTTGGAGAAATCTCAAGCTAAACGTGAATCACATATCCAAAAATGTCCATGCTCTTCTAATATCAGGTATATTTGCTGGTTTTAAATCTCTAAGCACAGTATATCCTATAGGCATGTGTTCTTAAAATAAAAGGAGAAACGACAAGACATTTCAAACTATTCTAATAACACAATTAGAGTTGCTAAAGAAAAATATACGAATATAAAAACAGGCATGTTGTTAATCAACGGAATAAATTATTAATGTTGCTGTATATTACTATTATTACTATCTATATTATTATTTTCCATAGTATAAAGCCGCTTGGCGTTTAAATAAATAAATAAATATGTTCCAACTTGCAATAAAAATAGCGTCATACCAGACATCGATTCAATTCAAAATCCGGCTTTCATCACACACCATCAAAAGTCGTTCGACTTGGCTTGACCGAGCCAGACCTTTACCAGAAAAGACTACAAGTTCCACGTCAAAAAATAAAGTAGGTAATAACTTACACTGTAAGTTAACGTCGTTAAGTATAAATAGTTGTTGAATCAATAAATAAATTATATTTCAAATAATCATTATGCTCACCTATAATATAACTTATGCAGTATAAAACTGCATTTCGGGCTCAATGAGCACACCATGCTGATTGTGATTATACGTAGATCACCAACATTCATCAGATCCAATATGAAACACTCTTGTGTACTTTTGTGGCATATGGAAGGCATACGTCATGCATACAAAAAAATGCACAATCTTGACCTGTACTAACCAATGATAGTATTATTCGACCATTGAGTGCCAATATTAATTACTTACTTATTCAGGCATTCCTCACCGAATCCACCACGTCCGACGATCCAATCCTCGGGAAAGTCGTTCATGATTAACTGAAAAATTAAATTAATTAATTTAATGCTTATGTCATATCAAGAGCCCGATTACATAATCCGCCTTTTTATAAAATGTCTAGTCGTTATAAACAGAACGGCCGTATTTTTGAATTATCTGTACTGTAATCTATCATTTGTTGAGAAATCTCTACTGGAAAAAGACATTAAAATCGGCACTTATGTACTGAGCAGAATGTATCAAGATATTTTATAGAAAGTGTAGGTACACAAAAATTGTTATTAAAAATGAAATACCTGTTGAGTAGACAAAAGAAAACAGGATCTAGTGAGTAAAAATGAGAACAAATCTCATGCGCTCTCAGTTATTTGTTAACGACTGACGAATGCGAAACTTTGATGGCCGAAGACCTATGTCTGAATAAAGTTTTTTTATATATATCTCAATGGCAAACTTGTGTGATATTAGATACTTTGATTTTATTTAATTCACAATATGTACAAAGAAATAGGTATTCGTTTAAACAAATTGGATATGAATATTTTTTCCATAGTTACGGTTTTCGAGTTAACAACATCGTCGTCCATTTTGAAAAAGATTTTTGCACGGCATCCGAATCAATTCAACGCCGACTATCTTCATATCAATGCTAACCGAATTATTTCTAAATATCCAAGAATACAGTGCAAATTGCATCTCTAATGTAAGAAAACGCCACCAACTACTTGAATGTACCTGAGAGGTCAATGTCAATGACCTCACAACTGTAATAACTATTTGATATATTATCAGCAGTGGCTACTCAGAGGAGGCAGGGGAGGCCGGGCCTCCTCTACAATATAAGGCAAATTCATATTTTTGATGTAGTAGCAAATCAAATCTAAAACGTTTTATATAAGTTATATTTTATACGATATATAAAATAAAAAATTCAAGATCATTATATTTCAAACGAAAATAGCATGTCTGCATATCAACTGAAACCTTATCATGGACACCACTAAATGAGCGCCACCGCATTTCAGTATACGCAGCGTAAAAATTATACCTAGACGTCCTACGTGCGTCCAACCGACAACATTTCGAGCAGAGGAGGCTGAAAATTATTAGCCTCCGTTCAAAATGTACAGATCTTATTGCAGCGTGACCTTGGATTTGGTAGTTGTCGATTTTAGCGTATGAATTTTTACGGACTCTGGGCAGTCTGGCTTCCACTCGACACGCCCACTTTGCATCGTCCGTCGATCATTGTCGGAATTATTCGCATATCACACGGTTAACAGTAAACTAGTCATAGTATTTCGAATTTCTGGTAGCGCGTGTTTTATTTAGGATTTCGGCCTTGCTTGAATGGTAAGTGTGAGAACTAAGTGAACTAACTGAATTTATTGTCGCTAGATAGTATCTATCTATATCTATACTATACTATACTATAAATAAAATCGTAGTGTCTGTAATACCAAAATAACAGGTTTTAGGTACCTATAAATGTCTTATAATAACAAAACCAAATTTTTATAGTTTGTTTCGGCTAATCTCCGTAACGGTTGAATCAATTCCGACGGGATTTTCACTGGCAGGTAGCTAATATTATAAGGAGTAACTTTGTAATAAATGTTTTTATTTAAAAAAAAAATATGTATGTATGTTTGTTAATTGAATATGTATATCATTTGATTATTTTATTAGAATATTTAACAGGCGATCGAAAATGAGTATTCTAGATGAGAATTTCATACATTATTGGCTTCTATTGATGATCTTTAGTAGAATAGTAGTAGTTTGAATACCTCCAGACCACCACAAAAAATGTAAGGCGCCATAGCAATACCTCCAGGGGTGGTGTGGAAAATGCAAGTTGTATTCTTCTAGTAATTTTGTAGAGTTGGCCTCCTCTGCAATAAATGTCACGAGCCGCCACTGATTATCAGCTAATAAAAAATAATATATTTTACCTTTTAATTTTCCAATATTCGTCCAAAAATCTATATAGATGAATCCATTGCACATACTTCTTTAGTTCGTTGAATATTTTTTTAAAATCAAAATTATCAGCCACCCGTACCAGCCACTACTAAACTTTTTTTACGAAAAGAAGTAAAAATGCATAAGTAAATACCTACATTCCGGTTTCAGCAACAATAGGTATATACGAATAGCTAATTAGTGCATAACACCGTTATAACTTAGAGCCAAACATTAATTTAGTTTCGTCAATTAAGAAATATCGCTAAATCAATATCCATCCATAAGGGACATATTGCATCAAATCTGGTTTCGGCCTCTAATTAGTGTAAGGTGAGCCGATTGAATTTATTCGAATATTCAACAAGTCGTGGCCGGTAAGATTTTCGCGACATACGAAAATGAAAATTTATTGTTTGAAAGTTATTATTAGTATGTATAATTCAAAACTCATATTTTGCTAATGCTGATTTACATATTCTCCACGAAGTTTAAAACATTACACAATTAGAAAAAAATGTTCAAAGGAAATCATTCCATTTAACAATAAAATTGAGTCTTTATCTTACCTTTTAATTTTTAAGATGAATCCATTTCCACACTACACTCAATATTTAGTAGGTTAAATAAAATATTCCTTTCAAATAATAGCGAAATTATACAGTAATTTGTTCCGATCGCGATTAACTACTGATTTGTGCAAAAGTCTCAATGAATCTTCTTGCATTTTACATAGAAACCTGTGATGATAAATTTGTCTCAAGATACTACAACCCCCTTACCCCTTTCCATACTTACGTACAATAACCTACTTAAAGCGTATGAATATTTTTCAAACTAATATTTGGAAAAACAGAGCAAATGATAGATTACATATGCCCTTCAAAAGTTTGTTGAATACCTAGTTACACATTCCACAACACTATTCCTAAATAACAATGTATAATGATAAAATAATTATAGGATCTACTTTTTAGAACCATGTTTATTGAAAATCTGCGCATGCACTGCGCAAGCGCAAATAATAATCCTACGCCAGCCGCCAGCGAGTATCATCAACAAATTGCCCACAATGCATTATGTCAAATCTGGTTTCGAGAAAATGGACCTGTCTCAAATTGGTGGAAGGGGAGTCGGGTACAAATATTCATATTCTTGGAAAATCTATCAAATAGGAATGGTACGCGGTATATTAGTTTTTGAGACTGACAAAAGCCGAATTTATAATTTTGAAAAGTTATTTAAACGTAAAAATTAATTTAAAAATCCCTGTTATGGTGAAAATATACGGCCAATATCGAAAAATATTAAATTAACAAATAATGTAAATCGATAATGACCAAACATTATTGACTTTTATTCTACATTTTGAAAAGAAAATGTATGGAACAAATAACTAAAGAATATAACCCAATGCCAACTGATTAATTCATAACACTTCTCTTTGAAACAACTGGCAAAAATGCAAAAGAATCCTACGCCGGCAACTATAAATCGTACATTATCGACATAGGTATACCTAGGTACATCAAATGTTTCAACAAGAACAGAAGATGTAAGATGCGTCTCTTCTAATTATTAGCGGACAATTTCTTGAAAAATGTATCAAAAAGAAGCGGTATGATCTTGAACTTTGAAGAAATATGTGTTATTGTGTAGTTTATATCTTTGCAAAGTAATCGTCGCCTGTCGCGTACAATAATCGCCGAATTATTTCGAAATATCTCAGAATACAGTGCAAATTGCATCTCCAATGTAACAAAACGCCACCGACTACATGAATGTAGCTGAGAGGTCAATAACCTCGCAACTGTAATATTTGATAGATTATCAACTAATAAAAACAATATATTTTACTCTTTAATTTTCCAATGTCTGTCTGAATAGATGAATCCATTGTACCTATAGACTTCCTTAGTTCGTTGAATATTTTTTCAAATATTGAAATTATCAGCCACCCGTACCAGCCGCTACTAAACTTTTTTAACGAAAAGAAGTAAAAATTCATAAGTAAATTCCTACATTCCGGTTTCAGCAACAATATATACGAATAGCTAATTATTGCATAACACCGTTATAACTAATAACCAAACAAACATTAATTTAGTTTCGTCAATTTTGATAAGAAATATCGCAAAATCAATATCCATCCATAAGGGACATATTGCATCAAATCTTGTTTGGACAAAATGGCGGCCTCTAATTAGTGCAAGGTAAACCGATTGAATTTCTTCGAAAATTCAACAAGTCGTGACCGGTAAGGTTTTCGCGAGATGCGAAAATGAAAATTTATCGTTTGAAAGTTATTATTAGTATTACGTATAATTCAAAACTCATATTTTGCTAATGCTGATTTACATATTCTCCACGAAAGTTACACAATTAGAAAAAAATGTTCAAAGGAAATCATTCCATTTAACAATAAAATTGAGTCATTATCTTACCTTTTAATTTTTAAGATGAATCCATTTCCACACTACACTCAATATTTAGTCGGTTAAATAAAATATTCCTTTCAAATAATACCGAAATTATACAGTAATTTGTTCCGATCGCGATTAACTACTGATTTGTGCAAAAGTTTCAATGCATCTTCTTGCATTTTGCATAGAAACATGTGATGATAATTTGTCTCAAGATACTACCACCCCCTTTCCCCTTACCATACTTGCAATGACCTACTTATCGTGTATGAATATTTTTCAAACTAATATTTGGAAAAACAGAGCAAATGATACATTATATATATGCCCTTCAAAAGTTTGTTGAATACCTAGTTACACATTCCACAACACTATTCCTAAATAACAATGTATAATGATAAAATAATTATAGGATCTACTTTTTAGAACCATGTTTATTGAAAATCCGCGAATGCACTGCGCAAGCGCAAATAATTATCCTACGCCAGCCGCCAGCGAGTATCATCAAAAAATTACCCACAATGCATTATGTCAAACCTGGTTTCGAGAAAATGGACCTGTCTCAAATTGGTGGAAGGGAAGTCGGGTACAAATATTCATATTCTTGGAAAATCTATCAAATAGGAATGGTACGCGGTATATTATTTTTTGAGACTGACAAAAGCCGAATTTATAATTTTGAAAAGTTATTTAAACGTAAAAATTAATTTAAAAATCCCTGTTATGGTGAAAATATACGGCCAGTATCGAAAAATATTAAATTAAACAAATAATGTAAATCGATAACGACGAAACTTCACAAGTACCATCACCAATAGAATTAATATTATTTTATACTTTTCAGTGCATCAACTATAACGTCGGTCCAATTTTTTGTAAAAAATATTTATTGAGATCTCAGAACATCGCTGCGGAAATACGCTTGAATATTTTAGTTGTTACCATTTTAACACCGATTTAACTCAGAAACCGTAACTCCAAGGAAAAAATGTTCATTATAAATGTTGCTACAAATAATTATATCTTTCATGTAGTATCGTAAAATTTTCAATTTTCGAAAGAAATTGTCCTCTCCACATAGCAAAAATACATATTTAACATGCGTCTATCTCGAAAACCGCAACACTTTTGAAAAAATGTTAAATTTAAACGTTTCCGGATATTGTCCTATCTTTAATTATGCCAACTCAGATTTTCGATTTTCGACGAACCCCGAACGGAGGAGGTATACAATTCGACTGTCTGCTTTATTTTTATTTTTTGGTTCGTGCGCGCCTTTTATATAGTAAACGAGCTCCGATTCCGATGATTTTGGACTCATTTGAAAGAAGGGGATTGAGAAATGGTCCCATATTCATAAAAACGCAAATCCGAAATCTCCTTCCCTCCGAAAACCGCCCCCGAAGGGGTGGTGGGGGCGAATTTTCTCGAAAATCGAAAATCTGAGTTGGCATAATTAAAGATAGGACAATATCCGGAAACGTTTAAATTTAACATTTTTTCAAAAGTGTTACGGTTTTCGAGATAGACGCATGTTAAATATGTATTTTTGCTATGTGGAGAGGACAATTTCTTTCGAAAATTGAAAATTTTTCGATACTACATGAAAGATATAATTATTTGTAGCAACATTTATAATGAACATTTTTTCCTTGGAGTTACGGTTTCTGAGTTAAATCGGTGTTAAAATGGTAACAACTAAAATATTCAAGCGTATTTCCGCAGCGATGTTCTGAGATCTCTATAATAACAACTACAAGCAAGGAATATACGTGGGTAATAGGATAAGTACTATCTTCATTGATATGGTAAAGTGAACGTTCAACGATTTTAGGAACTAATGTTACACTCAAAAGTGTGAAACAAATATTTTTTACAAAAAATTGGACCGACGTTATTAGTTGGTAGACTGAAAAGTATAAAATAATATTAATTCTATTGGTGGTGGTACTTGTGAAGTTGGTGCCGAAAAGTTATCAATCTACCTGCAACTGCACAACTTCAAAAGTACCACCACCAATAGAATTAATATTATTTTATACTTTTCAATGCACCAACTAATAACGTCGGTCCAATTTTTTCTAAAAAATATTTATATACTTTTCAGTGCATCAACGAATAACGTCGGTCCAATTTTTTTGTAAAAAATATTTATTTCACACTTTTGAGTGTACCTAACATTAGTCACCAAAATCGTTGAACGTTCACTAATACCAATGAAGATAGTACTTATCCTATTACCCATGTATATTCTTTGCTTGTAGTTGTTATTATTGAGATCTCAAAGCATCGCTGCGGAAATACGCTTGAGTATTTTATGTTACCACCGATTTAACTCGAAAACCGTAACTCTAAGGAAAAAATGTTCATTATAAATGTTGCTACAAATAATTATATGTAGTATCGAAAAATGTTCAATTTTCACAAGAAATCGCCCTCTCCACATATGAAAATTACATATTTAACATGCGTATATCTCGAAAACCGTAACACTTTTGAAAAAATGTTCAATTTAAACGTTTCCGGATATTGTCCTATCTTTAATTATACCAACTCAGATTTTCGATTTTCGAGAAAATTCGCGCCCACCACCCCTTCAGGGGCGGTTTTCGGAGGGAAGGAGATTTCGGATTTGCGTTTTTATGAATATGGAACCATTTCTCAAGGCTCCCCTTTCAAATAAATCCAAAATCATCAAAATCGGAGCTCGTTTACTATATAAAAGGCGCGCACGAACCAAAAAAAAAATAAAGCACACAATCGAATTGTATACCTCCTCCGTTCGGGGTTCGTCGGTCAGAAAAATACATTTACAATTCGATATTCTGGCAAATCGGCCCCGACCCAAAGAGAAAAGTCTCTTTAGCAAAAAAATTTCACGAAACATCTTCCCCCGTTTGCTCTCCGAAAAGTACTGCGTCGATATCTTCTAATTTTTCGTACCGCCAAGTGTGATTGGGACCAGATGTTGTTGATACACAAAATACCATTTTTGTAAAAAATGTATTTTATACTAGAGGAAATAAATATGAAGAATATTTCTTTTGTATCTATTTGAAATACACCATAAAGGATTCAATATTTTCAGTTCAACTTATCCAATTTAGAAAATCAATAGAAAAAATCTAAATGGAAATTTCTGAATATACACCAGCCGTCATATTTTTCTCCATAATTTTTGGGCGCACATTCTTGAGTACAAACAAGTTTGAAAGGATAAAAAATTCAATATTCATACATTGTGATGTTTTAAAAACATTTTCCTAAAACACACTATTTTTTTGTAGTGAAGATGTGTATTTATTGAAATTTTACCAATATTCTTAAATATAAAAGATATAACTTGAGCAAAAATTAACCATTTTTATCCTTTCATAAACACGCAATTTTTCCACGTTTTTAAGAGACATTATTCGGCAAAGTATAAATTGGACAGTTTCCGAGTTGCAACAGTGGGGAAGTCTAAAATATATATATTTGTGCGATGTTTTAAAATCTGAATAAAAATATAAGCAACGTATTATCTTCTTTGGTGAACGTTGAATGATTATAATGACTGTTACACCCAAAAGTAAATTTGGACCGACTTTATTAGTGCTGCACTAAAAAATACAAAATAATATTAATTCTATTAGTTCTGGTTCTTTTAAAGTTGGTGCCAAAAGTTTTCAGTCTAACTACAACTACACAACTTCAAAGTTACGAGTACCAATTAATATTATTTTGTATATTTCAGTGCATCAACTAATGAAGTTGATCAATTTTTATGTAAAAATTTATTTAGAATAATGAGTCATCCGTTACGTTCTAATGGTCAATTCAAAATCTAAAATTTCTTCAAAATTCAAAAATTTCTAACAACTTTAAATAATATATTTTATAATAATTATATTTTGAATGCGTATTACCCAAACGGCATACTTAGCTCATCCTGACAATTGAAATCAAACAAAATATTTGATCTTTTTTTTTTCTTTTTCAAATTATTTTCATGTCCATAATTAAGTGCGCAAACCGCGATTTAAATGCTTTTCAACTTTTTCCGGAAATTGAAAATCTGCTAACTTTAGATAAAATTAGCAGATCATAGCCGAAAATCGTAGTATAAGCATCGGAATCATTGAAAAACCTAATTAAAAATTAATGGCTCATTGAATGCCCTAAGAAAAAGTGTAAAACATGTGGATTTTTTTTATTTTATTTCGGGCAAAGTTTGAACTTAGCAGATCATGGGCGAAAATCATAGTAGACAGGTCAGAATCGCTGCAGAACCTAATTATTAATTAAGGGCCCATTAAATCCCTTACGGAAAAGGGCAAAATATTGAAGGAAAAGATTGAACTCAGAAGATCAAGACTCGAAATCTTAGTAAAAAGATTGGGATCGTTTTAAAAACTAATTGGTAATTAAAGGCTCATTAAATGCTCTGAAAAAAAGTCAAACATATTTAGAGATTTATAAATATTCGGATAAAGTTTGACTAAATGAAATCATGTTTGAAAATCGTAGCAAACAGAGCGGGACCGTTGTAAAAACTTATTAATGTATAAATATCAATAAATGCTCGAAGAAAAAGCACACATCAATAGAAACGTCCACAAATCAAAGAAAAACAATAAGATAAACTTTCTTGAATCCATGATTTTGCTGCTCAAATCACCCTAAATTAAAAAAACGAAACTAGAAGCAATTTTATTCGAAAATGCACAAAAAACAAAATACTACTTAGGTACTTGTTCTATTGGTATAGGAAATGAATTAATAATAATAGTAAATATTATTTTGCATTATCTGAATATTTTTTGTAAAAAAATAATATTTACTTAAGTAAACTAAAACTGGATTATGAATAATTATTAGTTATCAAGGGCATATGTACCGTAGGTGAGGAAATAAGATCAAGTAGCAATTATTTTCTAGAAGAATATCAACAAATATTGGACTGTTTCCATTCAAAACAAGACGCTCAGAACTGTTTATTGATTTTGGATGAACATCTGTACTTTTTGACCACATTCCTTCACATGGTTGTACACGACAAAATTTGACTTTCGAGACTCGCAGATAGCTGGATAAAGATATATAGATTAATAGATACGCAAATTAGAGAGAGAGAAAATACAATATATAACATAGAAAAAATGTTTATTTTGCGCTAAATCAACAAACACATTTTTTGTTACACTAATTTCATTTTATATTAATTCTACATTCTATGCAATTACCCTAAGCTAAAAAAAAACTACACGGAAAATAATGAAAATTAATTTTAACAATCACACAATTATGTTGGGAAACAATGTATAAAAGCACTTTTATTTCATATTAAGAAAAATAAAAAAAAAACATTTGAACCCAAAAATCAAAGTATGATTTATGTTTCCAACAATTATACAATATGATTATTTCTAAAACTAATCTTTTGTTATTTGGCCGAGAATTGATTTCGTTAAATTAATTGAAATAAGCACCATTATTCCTTGATAACAGATGTACCTATATAAAAATGAACAAAAAACGCTTAAAAAATTAACAACTCACGTTGTTGTTGTCTTTGCTACACATGATCATCTTATCCTGCCATCCTGTGGGAAAAGAAACTCCTGAATCGAAATACACTCGTATTGACACTAAAAAAATTACCACCCTGCACCTCCCAATTATTTGGTACAAGTTTTCGATCGATCGTACAATCACATTCCGGAGGGAAATAAATAATACCCTAGAACTGTTCATTCTTAACGACTACTGACTACTATTACTACTACACTACTACTCCACACTCGACAAATATAAACTGAGCTACTACGTACGACGCTACGGGCTACGATGTATAAGTAAGGGGGAGGCAAATATTTTCTAGAGAAGTTGCCACGTTGCCAATTTGCCGGTCATGGGCGCACTACACCGTTCACCTAATAAATAGATAAACAGTTTATTATTCATTTTTATATTCAAGAAGTTGTCTTTATAAAAACTAACATAACCTAACCTAACCTAACCTACTGACTTATATTAGGTAGTTTTTTTTCGATTTTCGAAAACACCCCTTTTTGGAGAAGTTTTTGAGGAGAAGGACATGTTGAATGTACTTTTTTTAATGGAACCAACTCTCAAATTTATTCAAATAAAAATCGGAGCAAATTTACTTAAAAGGTGCGAACATCCATTAAAAAACACGCAAACAGCCGAATTGTACACCTCCTCTGTTCGGGGTTCGTCGGTCAAAAATACAAAATAATATTAATTCTATAGGTGCTGGTACTTGTGAAGTTCGTGCTAAAAGTTATCCATCTAACTGCAACTGCACAACTTCAAGTTAGCATCACCACCCAAAAAAAAATGCGACAAATTTTTAGTTTCCATAACAAATTACGACAAATAAGCGACAATAATTAATCTACTACTAGCTGAATCGAAATTCGATAATGAAGGACATGCCCAGATTATACATATAGGTACAGATGATGATCTTGCTCAAATGAATTAATATGTCATGTAATTTTCAGAAATTACTGCCATTGTTATTTTCTTCATAATATATACGTAATTACGAGTAGGTACGTTCCTGATTTATAAGAAGTTGGTGATGCATTGAAATTGAAGCTGATTCAATTTGCGTAAAATATATATTGATTAGAAAAATTTAAATCATTTATTTGGCAGCCATTGAATTGAGGGAATCTCGGAAAAAATTGGTGACCAAAATTAATTGATATAATTATTTTTTCAAAGAAGAAATTGAACAAAACAAACAAAAACTACTCCATTTGGAAGAATTTGACAATTTTACCATAGTAGGTAGGCGCTTTACTCACGATCTCACGATTAGGTTAGTTGATTTTGCTGATATTTCATTCATTTCAGAAAAACACTACATTTCATAATTCTGTTTATCACTTTGAGAAAAAGTTCCTTATTTTTATAATAACAGACAGCATTCACTAAAATATATATATTTTTTCAATATTGCATCGCAGCGAAGAGATCTTTGAAGTGTCAGTGTCTACCACAACACAAAATTAAATTAGCGCGACATAACCATAGAGTAATATATACGACGATCTGCCAGAGAGTACCTATATACCAGAGAACAGAGACGTATATATACAGTCCATGCTCGTGCGTAATGCCAGTGACGGATCTCATTGTCCGACATTGTCGTTCCATGTCGAAAATTTAGTTTTCATCTTACATGAATGAGATAATAAATCATTATTGGATCACAATTGGAGTTTAACAGGCCGCGTATGGGGCCTGAGAAATCACTGCGGAGTCCATCTATACAAGAATCAAAAGTAATAAAAACTATTTAAAAAATACGGAACTGGAAACAATTTTATTAGAAAATGCACTGAAAAACATATAGTACTACTTTTTCTATTGGTATAGGATATGAATTAATGATAATATTAATTATTATTTTGCATTCTTTGAATAATAGTCCATCCTAGATTTTGTAAAAAATTAATATATTTAACTAAAACTGAATTATGAATAATTATTTTTATCAAGTGCAAATGTATGTAACTTAAGTGAGGAAATAATATCAAGTAATAATTATTATTTTCTAGAACAATATCAACAAATATTGGAATATGTTTTGAATGTTATTATTTATTTTGGGTGAACATATGTACTTTCTGACCACATTCCTTTATATAGTTGTACACGACAAAACTTGACTTACGATTACAAGACTCGCAGATATGTTGATAAAAATATTTGATTGATAGATACGCATATAAGAGAGAGAAACTACGATATATAACAGAGAAAATGTTTATTTGGCGCTAAATCAACACATTTTTTGTTAAACAAATTTAATTTAATATCAATTCTGCATTCCATCCAGTTAGCCTAAACTAAATAAACTACATGGAAAATAATGATATTTAATTTTAACAATCACACAATGATGTTAGGAAATAATGTACCTATATATGAACTTTTGAAAAATAAATGAAAAACATGATTTAGATACAAAAATCAAGTATGATTTATTTTTCAATAATTGTACAATATGATTGTTCTAAAACTAATGATAAGAAAAGTTATTTGGCCAAGAATTTGATTTCGTGAAATTAATTGAAATGAGCATCGTTATTCAATGATAATAGACGTATACAAAATGAACAAAAAATGCCAAAAATTAACAACTCACATTGTTGTTCACATGGTCATCTTATCCTGCCATCCAGTGGGAAAATGAACACACATCTTCACAATAAAAAAATTACCACCCTGCACCCCCGAATTATTTGTTATAAGCATTCGATCGCTTCGACATCACGGAGAGAAATAAATAATAAATAATACCTAGAGGAACTGCCATTGCTCATTCATCACGACTACTCGATACTCGACGAATTTAAACTGAGCTATGGCGGCTACAAACTACGATGTATTGCATGTATGCAACAATATGGCAATCAATTTCTAGAGAAGTTGCCGCGTTGCCAATTTGCACACTAGACTGTTCGCCTTATTAAATAGATTAACATCATTAATTTTCATATTATTTAAGAAGTTGTCTTTATAAAAACTATTTATTACACCACCCCTTCGGGGGCGGTTTTTGGAGGAAAGGAAATTTCGGATTTGCGTTTTTATGAATATGGGACCATTTCTCAATCCCTTTCTTTCAAATGAATCCAAAATCATCAAAATCGGAGCTAGTTTACTATATAAAAAGTGCGCACGAACCAAAAAAAAAATAGAGCAGACAGTCGAATTGTAAACCTCCTCCGTTCGGGGTTCGTCGGTCAAAAAATAATATATTTTACCTTTTAATTTTCCATTATCCATCCAAAAATCTATATAGATGAATCCATTGCACACACTTCTTTGATTCGTTGAATATTTTTTTAAAATCAAAATTATCAGCCACCCGTACCAGCCAATAGTAATCTTTTTTTTTGAAAAGAAATAAAAATTCATAAGTAAATACCTTCATTCCGGTTTTTGCGACAATATACGAATAGATAATTATTTAATAACACCGTTATAACTAATAACCAAACATTACTTTTGTCAATTTTGATAAGAAATATCGCAAAATCAATATCCATCCATAAGGCACATATTGCATCAAATCTTATTCCGACAAGATGGCGGCCTCTAATTAATGGAAGGTGAACCGATTGAATTTCTTGGAAAATTCAACAAGTCGATGCTGGTAAGATTTGCGAGATGCGAAAATAAAAATTTATCGTTTGAAAGTTATTATTAGTATGTATAATTCAATACTCATATGTTGCTAATGCTGATTTACATATTCTCCACGAAGTTTAAAACATCACACAATTAGAAGAAAATGTTCGAAGGAAATCAATCCATTTACTAATAAAATTGAGTCATTATCTTACCTTTTAATTTTTAAGATGAATCCATTTCCACACTACACTCAATATTTAGTCTGTTAAATAAAATATTCCTTTCAAATAATAGCGAAATTATACAGTAATTTGTTCCGATCGCGATTAACTACTGATTTGTGCAAAAGTTTCAATGCATCTTCTTGCATTTTACATAGAAACCTGTGATGATAATTTGTCTCAAGATACTACCAACCCCTTTCCCCTTACCATACTTAGGTGCAATGACCTACTTATCGCGTATGAATATTTTTCAAACTAATATTTGGAAAAACAGAGCAAATGATACATTACATATGCCCTTCAAATGTTTGTTGAATACCTAGTTACACATTCTACAACACTTTTCCTAAATAACAATGTATAATGATAAAATAATTATAGGATCTACTTTTTAGAACCATGTTTATGGAAAATCCGCGAATGCACTGCGCAAGCGCAAATAATAATCCTACGCCAGCCGCCAGCGAGTATCATCAACAAATTACCCACAATGCAATTGTGTCAAATCTAGTTTTCGAGAAACTGGACCTGTCTCAAATTGGTGGAAGGGGAGTCGGGTGCAAATATTCAAATTCTAGGAAAATCTATCAAATAGGAATGGCACGGTTATATTATTTTGTGAGATTGACAAAAGCAGAATTTATAATTTTTAAAAGTTATTTAAACGTAAAAATTAATTCAAAAACCCCTGTTATAGTGAAAATATACGGACAGTATCGAAAAATATTAAATTAAACAAATTATGTAAATCGATAATGACCAAACATTATTGATTTTCATTCTACATTTTGAAAAGAAAACGTATGAAGCATGAAACAAATAACTAAAAAATATAACCCAATGCCAACTGATTTATTCATAACACTTCTCTTTGAAACAATTGGCAAAAATGCAAAAGAATCCTACGCTGGCAACTATGAATCGTACATTATCGACATAGGTATACCTAGGTATATCAAATGTTTCAACAACAAGAGAAGATGCAAGATGCGTATCTTCTAATTATTAGCGGACAATTTCTTGAAAAATTTTTCAAGAAGAAGCGGTATGATCTTGAACTTTGAAGAAATACGTGTTATTGTGTAGGTAGTTTATATCTTTGCATAGTAATCGTCGCCTGTTGCGTACAATAATCGCCGAATTATTTCGAAATATCTCAGAATACAGTGCAAATTGCATCTCCAATGTAACAAAACGCCACCGACTACATGAATGTAGCTGAGAGGTCAATAACCTCGCACCTGTAATATTTGATAGATTATCAACTAATAAAAACAATATATTTTACTCTTTAATTTTCCAATATCTGTCTGAATAGATGAATCCATTGTATAGACTTCC
Source organism: Crioceris asparagi (assembly GCA_958507055.1). NCBI lineage: Eukaryota > Metazoa > Arthropoda > Insecta > Coleoptera > Chrysomelidae > Crioceris > Crioceris asparagi. The sequence goes on from OY293827.1 coordinate 50,469, forward strand.
TTAGTTCGTTGAATATTTTTTTTAATATTGAAATTATCAGCCACCCGTACCAGCCACTACTAATCTTTTTTTACGAAAAGAAATAAAAATTCATAAGTAAATACCTACATTCCGGATTCAGCAACAATATATACGAATAGCTAATTATTGCATAACACCGTTATAACTAATAACCAAACATTAATTCAGTTTCGTCAATTTTGATAAGAAATATCGCAAAATCAATATCCATCCATAAGGGACATATTGCATCAAATCTTGTTTCGACAAGATGGCGGGCTCTAATTAGTGCAAGGTGAACCGATTAAATTTCTTGGAAAATTCAACAAGTCGTGGCCGGTAAGATTTTCGCGAGATGCGAAAATGAAAATGTATCGTTTGAAATTTATTATTAGTACGTATAATTCAAAACTCATATTTTCTAATGCTGATTTATATATTCTCCACGAAGTTTGAAACATTTACACAATTAGAAAAAAATGTTCGAGGGAAATCATTCCATTTAACAATAAAATTGAGTCATTATCTTACCTTTTAGTTTTTAAGATAAATCCATTTACACACTACACTCAATATTTAGTCTGTTAAATGAAATGTTCTTTTCAAATAATAGCGAAATTATACAGTAATTTGTTCCGATCGCGATTAACTACTGATTTGTGCAAAAGTTTCAATGCATCTTCTTGCATTTTACATAGAAACCTGTGATGATAATTTGTCTCAAGATACTACCACCCCCTTGCCCCTTACCATACTTATGGTGCGATGACCTACTTATCACAGATGCAATATTTGTGAATATTTTTCAATCTAATATTTTAGAAAAACAGAGCAAATAATACATTACATAATACGCCCTTCAAATGTTTGTTAAATACGCAGTCTTACATTCCACACATTTTATAATTAATAATAATTATGGATCTACTTTTTAGAACTATGTATAAGGAGAATTCGCGAATGCATTGCGCAAGCGCAAATAATAATCCTACGCCAGCCGCCAGCAAAGTATCATCAACAAATTACCCAGAATCCACCCAGTTCGAGAAACTGGGCCTGTCTCAAATTGGCTGGAAGGGGAGTCGGGTACAAATATTCATATTCTTGGAAAATCTATCAAATAGAAATGGTACGCCGTATATTATTTTTTGAGACTGACAAAAGCCGAATTTATAATTTTGAAAAGTTATTTAAACGTATAAATTAATTTAAAAATCCCTGTTATAGCGAAATTATACGATTAGTATCGAACATTAGTAAATTAAACAAATAATGTAAATCGATAATGACGAAACATTATTTATTTTCATTCTACATTTTGAAAAGAAAACGTACCTATGGAACAAATAACTAATAAATATAACCCAATGCTAACTGATTTACTTATAACACTTCTCTCTGAAACAATTGGCGAAAATGCAAAAGAATATAAAGTATTCAATTCAATATTTTCAGTTCAACTTAAAGTTATCCAATTTAGAAAATCAATAGAAAAAATCTAAATGGAGATTTCTGAATATACACCAGCCGTCATATTTTTCTCCATAATTTTTGGGCGCACATTCTTGAGTACAAACAAGTTCGAAAGGATAAAAAATTCAATATTCATACATTGTGATTTTTTAAAAAGATTTTCCTAAAACTGTATTCACACTATTTTTTTGTAGTGAAGATGAGTATTTATTGAATAAATTGGACATTTTCTAAAAAAAATGTACGGTTTCCGAGTTGCAACAGTGGGGAAGCCTAAAATATATATATTTGCGCGATGTTTTAAAATCTGAATAAAAATATAAGCAGCGTATTATCTTCTTTGATGCACTTTATTAGTGCTGCACTGAAACATACAAAATAATATGAATTCTATTGGTGCTGGTTCTTTTAAAGTTGGTGCCAAAAGTTTTCAATCTAACTACAACTACACAATTTCAAAGTTACGAGTACCAATTAAGATTATTTTGTATATTTCAGTGCATCAACTAATGAAGTTGATCAATTTTTATGTAAAAATTTATTTAGAATAATGAGTCATCCGTTACTTCTAATGGTCAATTCAAAATCTAAAATTTGAAAACATGACAGTAGTTATAGTTACTTTTTATTTTCTATTCGTATCTTTTCTACAAAATTTGGTCATTTCTTTGAAACAAACGATTATCTCAAATCTAGGTCCCATATTAAAAATTTAAATACAAATCACCAGAAAATTTATCATAATATTAAATTCAAGTTCTCTTTTCAATTGATATACGAACACCATTCTTAGAAACTAGAATAGTCTCTGGAGCAAGTCTCAATAGATGTTCCGGTACTGCTGGACGCAATTCAAAGTTTCTCAGTACTTTAGAGATTGTGCTTTTCATTTCCAGCATTGCGAATTTCTGGCCTAAAACAAATACCTTATAATTGAGTATTACGTTGGAAGATGACAAAATTTTATAAAATCTAGCTATTCTCTTGTACCTATACAATTTCTGGGTCCAGCGCTAAAAGGTATATATACATATGGATTAGTTCCATCTATAGTCTCCCAGCGTTCTGGAATAAATTCTTCTGGATCTGAGAAATATCTAGGATCCCTCTGAGTGGCGAAATTGAATAACATCATGCTTGTACCCTTAGGAAACGTAATCCCGTCTGTAACATATATTATTTATACGATATATGATCGATATTTCTTGATTACCCACCCCATTCGAAATCCTCTGCTATACTTCTGCCAATAAATGGTACTGGTGGATAAAGTCTTAAGCTTTCCTTTATGATCATCTCCAAGTATTTCATCTCATTTAGGTGTGAAGCTTTTGCTTTGGCAATCTTCATAACATCATCACCAAAAATTATCTTTTGTTCTTCGTATGCCTTTTCCTAGTTCATAAAATATGTAAGCATTGGCAGCCTTTCAGACAATTTCCACCTAGACAATTTCCACCTACGTTTACTTGTTTGTAAATGAATATACTGAAATACGCTTCGACCAAAACGTTTCTTTTGAAGGCAATATATTCCTTATTTTTTCGCCTGTCCAGTTCCAAGCTCAAAGGTTACTTCTTCCTTTGAATTGTTACATAGATAAATATTTTTACAAAAAATTGGACCGCAGTTGCAGTTTGATCCAAGATTTTTAGAACAAACTTCACAAGCATAAAAAATATATATACTCTCAAAAATAAAGTTAACTGGTCCGAGTTTATTTGTATGTATTCATTTTAAAACAAGAATACCGGGATAAGCATTTGTCGACAGGCCACCCTATATAGGTTTCTACAAACACTTCATATACTTACTTGGACTCTAGGATTTGTAGCTATGGAGAACAATGTAAAAGTAATGCCAGAAGATGTCGTATCATGACCCTGTAAAATATGAGACAGAATGCTACGTTCATTACAAATAGGTATACCTAAATATATTTCATGTTACCTCAAACATGAACGTATCAACTTCTTCTCTTATATCGCTTCTGGTCAACGGTTTACCGTCCATTGTATAAGTAAGTAGCAGATCAAGAAAAGCTTGCCGTTTTTTGATTCCTAAAGAAGACTCCTCTATATTATTGGTGCTTTCTAGCATCTTGCTGGCCATCCTTTTATCTATAACAGCATTAGTATGATCGTGAAGAATTTTCAAAGCATTCTTCTCTTTGTAGTAATTTGGTGTTAGAGGGTAAATTCTGGGATCGAAAGGTGAAAATACTCGATCGACAATAACTGCACACATCGTCTTGACTGCATTAACATATTCAGAGCTACCACCTTCCTGAGCATTGATGGATATGCCCATAGCTGCCTCTAATATAAAAATTGAATCAAGTTATTCAATCAATTCTGATTTGAATTTTAAGTATCAACTTGCCGCAAATTATATCCAAGGTACACAAAGTGACAAGTGGATATATGTTGACACTTTTTTTGCCCACTTCTTTATTCAACTGTTTGATGAAGATATTACCGACATTATCAAAAACTTCAATGAATGATTCCAAAATTGAGAAATGAAAGCTTGGGGTAAGCATTCGCCTTCGTTTCTTCCATTTTGCACCTTAAAAATAGTAGAAAAGTTTAAATTATAATCGAATTATTTGAAAAAAAAATCACAAAAAACGTGTATTCGACCTCACCTGAGCTAGTTAATAGACCCGTTCCGAGCCAATTGTGAAAGTAAGTATATTGGTCAGCTTTATCAATCATCTTCACAGAACTCAGAATGTACTCCATCATTTTTTGATCTGATACGAGCAAAGCAACACTGAAAGGACCATCATGTATCTTGGTGATGTCACCATAGTCATTTTTGTATTGCATTAGCGTTTTTAGAAACTCTGTAATTTTAATTAGGATATAAAATAATTTAGTTTAGGTAATAGAATAATGTTGAGGGATGAGCTTTCGAAACTCACTATCCGTATCTCCCATAAAGTGTAAAAAAATTTCAAATTTTAGATTTGTTTTTGGACCATTTAAATTCAGTAAAGATTTCCGTGTTCTCTGAAAATTAATTTCACAAGCACATGATACAAAAATACATTCTACACTACAACTACATTTTTCTTTTTAATGTGTAACCTATAGCCAACAAAATTCGACGAACACCGACGGAAATCTTTTAAACTGCAAGGTTAGGGCTCTACCTCGGAAACCTTACCTTAAGATGCCTTAGTAAGCAAGTAAGAGATGATTTGTATAATTTGCGATGGTGCATTCCACAAAAGTGACTTTAATCGAAAAAAATCATGATGATGTAAAATACTTAACTGGCTATCTAACAATGCAAATCAAGCCGCAAACATAATTAAAAATAAAAATTCAGCTGACATACATGACATACATCATGCCGCTAAAGAAATACTGAATAAGAATAAAAACATAATAATATTTTAATGCGTCTCCTAAAGTATGATAAACTTGAATATTTTACTGGTAACTAAATATTAAATGTCTGTTATGGACAAGTAGGTACTTGCATTTATTTAATTATTTCCATATTATAATATTCCCATTCAGAGCGACATATTTGCACAGTTAATCTAGTCCATATATGTATACTGTAAAGTCAACCACCCCGCTGAATTCGTCTTCGTTTGAGCCAATCTACGAAATTACATTAAAGATTTGTATATTATGGGTATCACCTATACAGACAATATCTAGGAAGGTTATAGATTCCATGTTTTGAGAAAATAAGCCAACCGTATGAGGATATTTCTCATTTAACTCAGTGTAATTTGACAAAGGTACACCGAAATAATTATGGGAGATGATGATAAGTATCAGTTGTCAGCACAATTTGTGATTCTTTTATTAAAAATAATTAACTTACGTGATGAACCGGAAGCGAAGTCCAATAGGTTTCCGAAAAAAATAGAAGGCGATTTACCTGGCACTTTGTTAAACCATAAATTTTCATCTCTGCGTTTGTAATGTAGATAATAATAAATGGAGATCAAACACAGTACCAATGCAGCGTACACTTCACTGCTTAACCACAACATTTCAATAGAACGAATATGTCGAATTTCGAAGTGAAACCAGGCAATTTAATACATTGCACAAGATAGAATATTTAATATTTACGTTTTTATGTAATAGGCTATACAGGTTTTTTAATCACGCAAAACTATGACACAAATGTAACAATAATTATTATCTCAGTTCAGAGTTCAAGTTGTACGCCTTACGGAAATGGAAACCAGAATCACATTATATTGAATTTATGTTCGTGAAGTTTTTCCTCGAATTTGTTGATCGAAATGATTGGCTAGTTACAATTATTGCATTTCATATATTCAGTCCTCTTTCTAATTATCAGATGCAAATTACACATATGTCTAAGTTAAGTGTTATTGCATGTTCTGTGTTGTCGTGTTGTATTTTTGTTTTTTAAATATCAATTAAACTGGATTGATTCTACGCAACATTCTACTACATTGTCTTGTGATAAATAAACCTATTTACTAATTTTTTATGTAATACTTTTCGTGAAAGCATTCTAAACAATAAACAATGTATTAATATCATTTCTTATTTATTAGCACGTGATTTATGTTTTGAAACGATATCAAATATATTATCCATCGATATTACCATGCGGTAGTCACACATACAAGAACTATTGTCTAGAATATAGATATGACCGACGAACCGACAATATCCGGAAACGTTTAAATTGAACATTTTTTCAAAATAGTTACGGTTTTCGAAATAGACGCATGTTAAATTCTCAAAAGTGCAATGTGGAGAAAGCGATTTAGACGCTTTACATGCTTGGCAGAGAGCCTACATGAAAAGAATGTGAGAGCTGCCAAGTATTGTAGACGAACTGCATTAAGCTGGCTCTAAGAGCAGTGACTGAAGCGTCAGTGAACAGTCCGAGAGGGACGTCCGAGACTGGGTGGAAGAGGAGTGTAGCGTTAAAGAGAGCTGCCTTACAGGCCACAAAAGCCTTTTCCAAAGGCTGTGTCCATGGAACTGGTTGTAAAGCGCGAAGTTTGAATATTGCTTATTGAAGTGGGCTTGGTGTTCAGCCGCAGAAGGTATGAAACGACGGTAGAAGTAACAGGTCGGAGGCACTTTGCAGTGTTGGCAAGGGTGCGATCTGGGAAAGCACGCGTACCGGTAGCGGATACTTCGTATCCTAAGAAGGTGACTTAAGGTTTGCCAATGGTGCTCTTGGAGATGTTGACAAGAGGATCATATTCCACAAGGCGTTGGAACACTAAACGAAGATGTTTACGGTGCTCTTCATGTCACTGGGTTGACAGGAATCTATGTGTAAACCTTAACCAAATCGATGACTGAAAACACTGTACAACCATGGATACGGTGAGTAAATGGAAAGGCCAAGACTGCTCGATGAAAATTTTCCAGCAAAACTTCAGAATTGGATAGTACTCGATGAGATCTTTAAAATAAAGTATTTTAATACCCCTCATCCTATTTAAAACTAGGGGGTTGTGCTTACCCCCATCAGGTGGTAGGAGCTACGGGACTGAAAAAAGTACCAAAGTTGGTCCCCCTCGAATCAAAAATCGACGGGTCCGAGCATTTTCCCATCTTTTCAGTTACATTCGTTACATAGGTATGTTAAGCTTTCGTTGGCCCCTCCTGTATATATTAAATGCATGAATATGAATAATTATCAGAGGAATAAAAAGTATACATATTCTTGATATGTAATAATTAGGTATCTAATTACAGATATTAGTTAGGTAGAAATCATTACTCAATACTTGTTCAATCCTTACTGACAGACTGACTTCATAATTAGAGCTCTATCACAACAATCTAATAAATTAGTCATCTAGTGATTATAATTAACTTAAATTACTCTTTTTTAGTTATTTCGTGTTCGAGAATACCAATTAATCCGAGGAGTTTGCTATTATATATAAAATTACTGACAATTGTGAAGTACTGAGAGATGACACACTTTGATATATATGATGTAATGTATTCAATAGTCAGATTGTTACCAAATTCACCAAAAAAACAAAATAACACAAATCAACGAACAAACCATAAGCAATAACACATCAATAGAAAATAAACATTTTTGAGAAGGTATACAATTCGACTGATTGATGATTTTGTTTTCATTTGAGAGAGGCGAATTAAGAGTTAGTCCCGTTGAAAAAAATATTATATATGCCCCTCCCTTAAAAAAAACAGAAAATTGAAAATCCGAAACGGCATTACATATTAAAGAAAATTCCATACCCGGAAACGTTGAAAATGGTCATTTTTATACATATATTACAAAAAATTGGACCGACGTTATTACATATTTGGTTCACTAAAAAATGCTAAATAATATTAATTCTATTGGTGCTCGTACTTGTGAAGTTGTGCAGTTGCAGTTAGATTGAAAACTTTTGGCACCAACTTTACGAGTACCAGCACCATTAGATTTTATATTAATTCGTATTTTTCAGTGCACCAACTAATAACGTCGGTCCAACTTTTAATTATTAATTAATTAATAAAGTCGGTATAAGATACATTAGTCATGAATATCGTTGAATGTTCTCTAATACCAAAGAAGATAGTACTTATCATATTACCCATGTATATTATTTGCTTGCACGTGTTAGATCTCAAAACATCGCCACCGAAATACACATTTTTCAGACGTTACCACTGCTCTAACTCGAAAACCGTAACTTCATTTGAAAAATCTTCATTAACTTGGGCGTCTCATATTTTTAATTTTCACAAAAAATGCCCCCTCCACATAATGGAAATTCACGTATTTCAGTCTTTACCATTGCTGTTACTCGAAAACCGTAACACTTTTTGAATCTTTAATTCTGCCGTCTCAGATTTTCGATTTTTGAAAAAAAATCTGGTGCGGCTTTTACTGGGAAGAACATTTCAATTCAACCAAATTGTATATGTCCTACTTCTTTGGAGGTCAAACAATATTAATAGGGCAGTAATTTGAAATTTTAACAGTGACAGTTGCAAATTGTTTGGTTTCGGAGTTGCAAGCTATCTTTTTTGCTTATAATACGATGTTTTGGTATTCTATATCGAATTCAATTTAATTGTAGTTCACTGATTGTTCGGTAGAGGCAGCATTATTTTCATTATCGATCTCGTCGTAGTCCATAATAAATGGTATTGTCAATTGTTTTACTCACTGCAATAAAACTGCCGGGAGTATTCCCATTATGTATACCTTCCACAAGGAAATACATTACAGAGTCGGACTTTATATATTTAAGTCGGTGTGTATATTCTTACACACATTGTATGTTTATATAATATATTTAATGTCATGAATACATTTTAATTACTTCGTAGAAAAAAGATACCTATTTAAATGTTATTCTGATGCTATATTATGATCCGACCCTGACCCGACAATTTGCATGTTTATGGCCGACCTCTGGAAGAAGGTCCCAGATAAAAAAAACGTAGTCAACCATTTATTCTGAAAGCTACGTTTGCATAATTCTCTGCTGTCTAAAATGCGGTGTCAACTTACATAATAAACCGGGGTTATTTACCTGTGGCAAGAGAATCTTTAGCAAGAGTATCTACGCATTTCGTCTCGATAATCTATATGCAATAGGAGGACCAATGTGTCGAAAGGTTGGTTATTTGACCTTCGATTTTTTTCGGGGCATTTTATTTCTTTCGCAGCGTTTAATTTTTTTGACCGATGAACCCAAACGGAGTAGGTATACAATACATCTGGTTGCTTTTTTTGTTATTGGTCAACCATGACGTTAGGTACCTACCTACTTCTAGTTTACTACTACAATATACTCTTCACTGTTGTTTAGTTAAACTATGTAGCTGGGGCTAGTCTCACTGATAAAACACGAGTTTAGCTATTTAAGCAAATAATTATTTGCGTCTGCCTCTCTCTCTTAAATCAAATGAAATACTACAGCGGCAGCTCTAGTATATTGGTAGTAATCGTACGAGTCCTTGCAAAGATATATCTCAGTCAGTATCTCAGTCTCATTATTCAGTATCCATGGCTCATCGCTGCGGGGATTAAATTCAAAAAGTGGACGACGCTTCGCGAGATCGGTACCAAAACAAAGCAAAACTTAAGTCAACTGATGATGTTTTGTTTGATTATCCAGTGCTTTTTTATGATTAGATATAACGATATTTGACATGTTTTGGTGGTTGGTGGGATATTTTGTTCTCGTTGGAGGTAAGAGTTTTTTGACATTACACGTCAGGGAGAAGACAATAATATTTCTGATTTATTCTGCTATTGCATTGATCTAAACATGAAATGAATAAATATTTTTTACAAAAATTGCACCGACTTTATTGCTACACTGAAAAATACAAAATACTTAATATTACTTCTATAGCTGGTGTTACTTTTGAAGTTGTGCAATTATAATTATATAGAAGAGTTTTGACACCAACTTCAAAACTACCAACACCAATAGAATTAATATAATTGTGTATTTTTCAGTGCACCAACTTTTAGTCAAAAATATTTATTTATATATATTAAAGCTAAGTACACTGTACGTAGTTTACGCTATTATGACTCAAGGCTAAAATTCCAATTGAAATAACTAAAATTCAATCAAGTACATACTATCTTTTTTTTATTTACATAATATATTAGAATAGTTTGCTCTTGAAAGTTATTTCACATTATGTAATATCCTAAATGTACGTAATAAAAACTATTCAATGATATCTGTTTGTTGTTGACCGACTTCCCATATAGAGGAGATATACTATTCGATTGTTTATTGTTTGTCTGCCTTTTTATATCTGAACGTTTTTCATAGTAACCCTGCTCTAGTCGTTTGATGTTTTTTCTTCATTTAAAAATCAGTTCTGATAGATGGGATCTATACTGAACTTTAAAAAATCATATCTTTCTCCTAACAAAATTTTCCCCGAGATGTAAGGTGTAGCAGGCAATTATTTTAAAGAGAATACTATTTCGTTTTGCATTTTTCAAAAAAATATATATTTCAGAAAAATAATTAAATCTAACTCATAAATAAATGAGCAAATTTTTTTGGATTTAAGCACTATAATACAATATCACAGCTTACCTAACAATTATTAGGTAAGCTGTGCCAGTAATATGCGTTAACCTGTCCGATTTGGTACTACATATAAAGCGATGGATTAAAAATATTTTTTACAAAAAATTGAACATGAACTCTAAGCAATTCCTCATAAAAGTGTTCAATGGCTACATTAAAGGTTATATCAGAATGACGGGTCAATTTTTTTTATAATGTGTTTTTTTCACCATCTCCATAGTATCATACACACGAGAGAAGTAGTACTGCTGATTTGACAGCTTAATCCTATTTTCTTTGACCTTCCTGGCTTTTGAAAGTACTTATGTAATTTCATATATTCCTTGCAGAGTCCACGGCTTTTTTAAAACTATTTTCGTGGGCTAAAATAGAAATGAGATATTAAGTATACCGAGTAAATTTGACAAATCGAATAAAAAAAATCAATATTAGAAATTCCCATTCCCTTCAAAAACTTCCCCCAATGGGAGTGGTGGAGGCAATTGTTCTCAAAAATTGAATATCCTAGAAGGCAGAATTAAATAAAATTTCATTTCCGGAATCGTTTAAATTGAACATATTTTCAAAACAGCTGCGGTTTTCAAATTACAAGCAATGGTAAAGTCTGAAATATGTGATATTTGTATTTCCGCTATGTGGAAGGGGCATTTTTCCGAAAATTGAAAATATGTGACAGCCAAATTAAAGAAGAGAATATATTATGTTACAACTTTTAAATTGGACATTTTTTGAAAAGAGTTACTTTTTTCGAATTACAGCAGCAAAGTCTGAAATATATATATCTGCGCCGCGATGTTTTAAAATCTCTGAATAATAACAAGCACAAGCCAAGCCTATACATGAGTAATAGGATAAGTATATACTATATTATTTCGTATTATTGAAAGTTCAACAATTTTCATGACTACTAACGTTACACTCAAAAGTGTGAAATAAATAAGTTTTGCAAAAATTGGTACGACTGTATTATTATTTTTGTATTTTTCAATGCACCAACTAATAAACTCGGTCCAATTTTTTTGAAAAAAATTATTATCTACGCCGTCGGTGACAATATAAGAAACGACTTCCCAGTTCCTAGTCTCTATTCTATCCCGTTTCGAGATCTAATTTACCGCATATTCCTGACATAATGTCGTTGTTATTTTGTTATCGAAGTAGTTTCGCTGACAGGATGGAAATCTTACATCGCCCCAGTAGGTATATATTCTCTGCATCGCCCTCACGGCATAAATATGTAGTTAATACCTTTGTCTCATTAATATCTCTAACCATAAAAATAATTGTTCAATTATTTTTATGCACATTGTTTACCAGCTGTCCTTTTTACGTAAGTTTATCATTTCACAGCTGGAAGCGTTTCAAAGTGCAAATAAATAAGTCTAATATTATATACATATTAAATAAATGTAATTAATATTATTAATGAATTGGTGATATATGATAGAGGGCAATTAATATTATTTCCTTAGCAATATTTACTATAGGGAACTTCTTCCGGCAACATAAATAAGTGTAATTTTATTGGAAATGACTGGGCCATGACCCCTATCTATGACACTCATATCATTTGAGTAACAATGTAAAAAAACATTTTTAATTCTACAATTATTTATTGGATGTGACCAAACAAATTAGCAAACAATATAATTAATGCCTGAGAAAACCTTGACCTTAATGTTTGATTGATCTTATAAAGTATTCATTAATAAATACTTATATCAAGAATACATTTACAAAAATAATTAATTTGTATTTCTTTTTGCCGAAATAAAAATAAATAAATTTTCCAACATATCGCTAATCACTTTATTAGAAAAAAAATGTGTATTTTAGAAGAGAGTTTTATTAATTAATTAATTAAAAATTTATTTCAAATTCAAGAACTGTAGTTTCTATCAAATTTTAATCATGTATGCTATGGCATTATGCTAGCAATATATGAATCCTAATCGTAACAAATTAAAAATTAATTCATTTTGAACCGGTTATATAACTATTGTATAATCGTAACGCTAGCACTTTCCACTAAAAATACTTTTCATAAAAACTAGCACTACTAGATACGACACTGAAAAATACAAAATAATATTCTACTGCTCCTAGTAATTTTTAAGTGGTGCAAAAGATATAAGTAGATAGAAGACTCTTGGCACCCACTTCAAAAGTACAAGCAGTAGAATTAATATGGTTTTGTATTTTTACCCACTAATATAGTCGGTCCAAAATTTTTAAATATTTATTGGGTTTCAACTGAATCACACATAACATTTAATAAATATGTGCCTACAATGTTTTAGAACTAAATTTATTTATTATTAATAATAAATGTTTATCTTATCTAGTATCAGTTTTTGTTTTTTGTTTATGCGTTGTTTTAGTATCTTTCACTTAACAAATTAACAATTCTACACTATTTATTTGAGATTTCAACATTCGGTTTGAGAAGTGTTTATAACTTAGGGGTATCCAAACAAAAATGTAAGCTACGTGAAAATGCGCCCACTAAATAGTAGCTGAACATTTCGACGAAGCAACAGAGATAACTGTAGTTCTTGGTCAATTCGCAATAAATCCGACTTTATCGACTCTTACACAGCTAAAGCAACAGGACTATCCCACGAACCAATCAAGAAGATAATTCAAGACTTGATAACAACGAGGAGCATAAGAGAGACTTATAGACGAACAATTAAGGAAATTTACTAATTTCCACAGTATGCACCCCTTCATTATATAGTTCCAGTTAGGCAATAGTGTGATAGTCATGAACCGGCATCCAGTGGATTGGAAGAAGAGGTGAATGAACCATATGGATACCTAAACACAGAACTTCATTTTTTATTATGAGGTCACCACAAATCTTGCTTTCAAAAAACAAGTCAATTCCTATTGACTGAAGTTCCTACTTTGGAAATGAATAATTCGAAAATGTCGATCTAATTCCAGTGAAATATTTGCAAATGCTCAAGGGTCTGCCTTCAAAACAAAGGAATTAGTTTTGAACATTTATTAAATTAATAAATCAATGAAATAGTTTTTTCAATAAACCGAAAATCGATAATACACAACATATTGGACAATATTTCAAATTCAAAAATAGGCATTTTTTAATTTATTGTTATAAAATTACGTGAAAGCTAAAAACGAAATAACCTCTTCTCATAAAAAATGGTCCAATAAGCTATCAGTTGGTCTTAAAAATTTAAAAAAAAACTCTCCAGAATCGATTTGTAGAGCTCTCAATTAAATTGAATTTACAAGTTGAAACGAAAGCAAATACCAATGGCCATATGCAGTCTAAAAACATATTCAGGCCATGCACTTCACCAAACGTTTTCTATTGCTCAGTCGTTAGTTTGATATTTTGCAATCTTCATCTGTAACTTAAGGTCCATCTGCGCACATTATTTGTTATTATACAAAAGCCCAAAAAAAAATTTATTATTATAATTTTTTTGGATTATTTCGTTACCTATTTGTTCTCTTGAATTCCCAATCTAAATCAATCTGTTCAATAAAATTAATGAACGTATAAATAGAACCTCTATCATAAAATCAAATCTAAAATGTCTTACATAATAAGCGTGTAGGTCAATAATGAATAGCTGGCAAAAAAGTTTTCATTTATCTATCGTTTACACCCATTCTGTCTGACGTATCATATTACAGTATACGGGAATGATTTTAAAATGAGCGCACACTTATATTCAGATATATATCTGGAGCATTAATTATGCTATTAACCCAGATTAATAAATTCCAGATATATATTCTCAAAGATTGCATTAAAATCTATAAATATAGCGATGATGTGCTTTTGATGGATTACACATTCAATATGCCTCACCCTTGCTCTAAGCACCTCCCGTTTATCGTTCGAACGCATTTCTCTGGTCTCAAAATGATTTGAAGCAGAAATAAAAATCCTAATAGGAATTCAAAAAAATACTTCAGTGATATTTCAAAGTCAGCTAATAGATTTTAAAGCAATAAATCCATAGTGTTTTATCCTGTCATTAATCCACGTGTTACCAAATTTTAAATTTCTAAGTTTTTTTATATTTTTATTTTGTTTGCTGATATTAACATTCCTTCTTCATTTCAGTCAGTCAAACATATTCCGACTTCAAACAGATCATCTACAAATGCCCCAGAAGCTTCCACCTCGTTGGCAAAAATTGTTACCACTTTAGCAAGAGAGACGTGCGATGGCATGAGTCTTACTTCTACTGTGAAGCTTTGAAGAGTAACTTTACTCAGATTAAAACTATAGAAGAAGAAAAACTTTTGACCGACTATCTTAGCGACAAGAATAGAATAGGTAAGTAGTAACGGTAGTCACTCTTCCTAGTATTGCGACAGGTATCTGCCGAATTACGAGAGGAATGTTGGGTTCTAAGTCCTGGTCGTCGAAGACATATGATTTAACATAATATCAATGATGAAAGTCCCAGAGTGTGGATATCAATCGATCTAGGCGTCCAGTTGACAGGTCCAAAACGCTAAATTATCTGCTCACTAAAATGATTTCGCCATAAAAATATTGTTTCACGAGCTATGTTGCGGTAGCTCTGTCTTGGTGAAGGTGGAACCAAATGTCTCCGACATCGCGGGCTACAATTTCAGGCAACAAAAAGTCTGTTATCGTGGTGCGATAACACTCGCCAGTCCATTCTGTCCGAAATTATTAAAAAAAATAGGGGCCGATGATTCCACCAGCCCCTAAACCACACCAATCAGTGCATTATTGTGGATGCTATGTTTGTTAGAGTCTCTTCGGGTTGCTCTTCAGCCCAAATACAGCAATTTTGTTTATTGACATATCAATTGAGTCAAAAATGTGCCTCGTCATTAAATAAAATTCTACGAGAAAACAGAGGATATAGTCTATTCGGTCGCGTAGCATCAAGTAACTTACACTTTACGCTGACCCTCAAATTTGTGGATGGTATCTGGTATTGGCCACGGCAGTCTTCATTCTAGAGTCGACCGTGTAGCCGTGTATTAGCAATAGTGGTCTCGGAAGGTCGATGATGCACACCATACGTTGCTCAAAGTGCACGAAAAAGATTCATGATAGAACGCTGATTTTCGTAATACTGCTGAAGAATTTGGAGACGTTGTTGCGGTGGAAGTCTTTCCTTGTCAAGGAATACCAGAGACTAGTGACAGAGCGTGTGAAGAAAAATTACTTTATAAAAAAAGGCTAAATGAATCACCCATTATCGCATTGAAAACTTTCACATTAAAAAATAATTTTTAACATTTATTGAAAAATCATTCGTTAATTATCACGTTTTTGCTGTAGCCTCTATCCAGTCAGACATTCCAGATTTTCAAATTACCCCTTCTGTTTTTTTTTGATTATTTGTATGTAGGTACCAACATTTTTTCGAGTTAGAGCAAGTGGTAAAATCTAAAATATGCGTTTTTCCGCCGCGATCTTTTGAGGTCTCTGAATAATAACAAGTACAAGCAAAAAATATACATGGGTAATAGGATAAGTAATATCTTCTTTGGTATTAGTAAACGTTCAACGATTTTTATAACTAATGTTATACTCAAAAGTGTGAAATAAATGTTTTTCACAAAAAATTGGACCAATTCTATTTGTTGGTGCACTGAGCAATACAAAATAATATAAATTCTATTTGTGCTGGTACTTGCGAAGTTGGTGCCAAGACTCTTCTATTCAACTACAATTGCACAACTTCAAAATTACCAGTACAAATACAATTCTTTCAGTGCTCCAACAAATAAAGTCGGTCCAATTTTTTGTAAAAAAATATTTATGTATTTTTCTAAATGTATTATCAGGTACTTTTAATTCTAGGTAAATTTAATGAGAAATGGATAGATGGCATCTATGACTTCCGTCAATCAAAATGGCGCTGGGGAGCTAGTGGCGAAATAATAAACAATTCATTTACAAAGTATCACCAAGGTAGCCAATACACCTTCAAATGCATAGCACTGAACAGTACTGGACTGTAAGAACAACATAATTTTTAACAGTAGTTCTAGTACATATTTATGTTGCCATTGAAAAAACAATAATGGATTAACCAGGTTGTGACGTAGCAATCGAGAAACAAAACAAAACAATCAAAACGAACGATTTGGCATAGAGTGTCAATAGAACTAAAATAAGTTTGTTGTTGTGTTAAATTTTGTAAATTATTGTTCTTTCGCACTTCTTAAAATAATCCAAGTTATTTGTTAAAGGATGAATTATAGTAAATGCATTAATATCTAATCATAAAAATTATTTGGAATGGTTGCTGGTTTTAAATAGAAACTACTACAATGGAAAATAAATAATAGAATAACCTTCTTTACATATTCTACAACAATTCAATTTCCAAAGAAAACAAACTGTCTTTTTTGTCTCAATGGATTTTAACACGATAATTCCAGACTTTTTTTGGTTTGGCAAAGTTCTTAAGCCCAGCAATGAAGTCAATCTTAAATTATTGTAAAGCCATTGGCATTGACCTCATAAAGAGCAGTGCTAGCTAGGAAATAAGATAAACATACAGGGTATATATATTATTATTATTTTACTTTTTATAAATACCATATTCGAACTTTTTTTCGTTCAGTATATCAAGAGAAAAAAGGCTGACGGACGTAAAGACATAGAAAGATGGACACCAGAATAGTCCTAAAGTGTTCCGTTTTCATTGGATGTACAAGACCCTTTAATGGTTCCGAAAATAATAGACCTGTTAAAAACAGTCGGCCATGTTGCGAAGACTGAATTTTTAATAAATGTACAATTTTCAGCTGGGTGTCCAGTGATTGCACCAAAAAAAACCGCGTCATTTGTCAGTCTAGAAGAGATGGCTACATAGAATTCACAGTCATTGATAAAAGAAAGAAACTTCAGTTGGACAAATGTACGAGCGGCGAGAAATTGGGCAAATACGAAAGGCGCATCTGTTCTCAGCTTTTAGGCACAGTAGAAAGCAATGAACCGGGGCTCATAGGTAAGTAGTATATTAAGTATTTACACCACTCCACCATTCGGAACCACCATTCGAACAACATTCGGAATGTTTAAGGACGAATGGAATTTCTTGCAACACGTTAGTGTATTCATTAGTGCATATTTATTAACCGTCCGAGACGAACGAAAATTGCATTAAAATGTATATCGCCCTGTAGGGGAAGATTTCAGATTTAACCAATGCGAAGTTGGGCATCAAAGAAATCTTGTGTAGTAAGGTAGATCGTTTTGGTGGAGGACATCGCTCTATCTTGTAGGATACTTTATTTTTTGACACAAGCGAGTCATATTTCACATTTACCTATAGAAGTCATGGAATATAAATATAATAATTACTGTGTTAGTCCAAATTAATAAATTCCATCTGTATGACAAGTCAGTTTGATAAAACTTTAGTAATGACATTGGTTCTAAGTAATACCTGACTCAGTATATGCGTAGTCATTTAATTTATTTAATATTTGCTATCAGACAATTTATTATTAAATATAAAAACAAAAATCTATTCATGTCATATTTATATCATAAATATATCTCACGAATATCAGGACAGGCGCTATACAAGTTATACAACTGATATGGAATGGAGGATTTTTTATTAATTATTCTGTCTCTGACAAGTATGATTTATGCATGGTTTAATTATTTTTTATCGCTATAAGTTAGCTCAGAATATTCTTTTTAATAATAATTGCCTTTTTATTCTAGTACTTTTATTTGAGATAAATTTGTTTACATTAAAGATGAAATGAAGCCAAGAATGGAATGTCTATAAGTAGGATATAATAAATAAAATGTATTCGCTATTAATGCAACTTTGAATTATCATGTTTTATATATGCTTTGATTATGGCCTATTTAGTTCTGGAAAATTGAAATGATGTCTTTTTTCGAATGTTCTAACCAAGTACGTCTATAGTAGCTCTAACAAAAGTAACAGCAGTTATACCGAAACTAACATTCTTATATCAAATAGAACAGGTCAAAAACATTATTATTTATACCTCATTATAACAAATTGAAAAATATTTTTCCTGAAATCTGTCCATGGTTAAAATTGATCATTCCATTACCTTTTGACCCTTTTCGCAGAGTTTT
The DNA here is from genome assembly GCA_958507055.1 of Crioceris asparagi. Taxonomy (NCBI): domain Eukaryota; kingdom Metazoa; phylum Arthropoda; class Insecta; order Coleoptera; family Chrysomelidae; genus Crioceris; species Crioceris asparagi. The sequence goes on from OY293827.1 coordinate 69,116, forward strand.
TCACTAACATAGGAATAGAATTTAAATTTTTTACATGAAGTTTCCAGTCCCAGAGCCCGAGGGGTTGGGGTTTACCCCACATAGATTTTTACATGCGATATACTTCTCATCTTGTAAAAATTAAACTGACCAAGAAATGTATAATAAGTCTACTGTAAATTTTTGTTTTAACAGGTTTCATTTTCTCGATCTGACGCACTTGTAGGTACATATTTTGAATATTTGTGATTGTTTGTCATATCTCATGAAATTTTAGACATTTACTTCATAGTTGTTCAGTTACGAAAGCTAACCTGCAGTTTCAAAAAACAACAAATTGCCATCGTCTTTGTAGTGGACTATTTTAAAATCATCTAATGGCAAATAATGTAATTCCAGCATTGCCAAAGCCAACGAAACCAACAATTTCAAGAAATCAAAGGTGGGTATGTCCCTCCAATACGATATCTTTGGGCAGCAAATGCTATATCTTCAGCAAAGTGAAGAAAACCTTTAAGGATGCCCACTTTGACTGCCTACAAAACAAGATGAGCCTGGCGCGTATAAAAAATCAAGCTCAGGATCATAATCTGAGACGTTTCTTGAACTATTTCATTGGTAAGCTACAGATCGCTTAATAATCAAATCAATTCAAAGAAACTTTTTTCGTTTAAAAATAAAATATCACGTTAAAAAATATGCAATTCAAATACAGTCCAGGGTCTATTATATTTCCATAGAAAAACGGGAACGTTGGATAGACGGTGTTTACGACTGGAACTCTAATCAATGGAAGTGGATTGAAAGTGGGAAACCACTAAGCTATAAAGGATTTGCCAAAAATATTGAGAAACCACAACAGAATTTGGCATGGTTCTCTATTTTTATGGATCCTAAATACCATAATCAGTAAGTATATATTACGATTATTTAACCTAGATTTATGTTTTACCACCTCTAAAAGAATGAGTAATGAGAAACATGAAAATATGAATTGCAAAATGGAAAAATAATTATTAAGAAAATATTTTTCACAAAAAATTGAACCGACGTTATTAGTTGGTGCACTAAAAATACAAATTAATATTAATTCTATTGGTGCTGTTACTTTTGAAGTTGTGCAGCTGCAGTTCGATTGATAACTTTTGGCACCAACTTCACAAGTACCAGCAAGAATTAACATTATTTTGCATTTTTTAGTGCATCAACTTATAACGTCGGTCAAATTTTGTGTAAAAAATATTTATTTCACACTTTTGAGTGTAACATCAGTCACGAAAATCGTTGGAACATGTTTAATTCGAGACGGGAAAATCATTTTTAATTCGCTAAACGGGTAGTGGAGTGAAGAGCGGTGCTGGGTGTATGAATGCAAAATTTTATACTTTTGACAAAAAAAAAAGATAGTGGTAGTATTGTATCTACTAGAAGGTCACATTCTGCAGTAATGAGTTCTAACTCAACAAATAATCGCAATCAAACGACAATTACACTTCTCCCTATATAACAAAGCGTTATACACAGGGAAGTACCCATAATTTTTGTTTGATCGCCCTTATTACTCCACCATCCCGTTGGTGGCTTGAAAATAGTTTCCCGTGTCTTGATAAACCTCTTCTTACCCACCCAGCAACCATTTTCTTCTTCCTGCTAGCTACTGAATGACTTTAGAATTCCCCTTAGCGGCGTCTCCCGAAAAACAGACTCACGTCAATTTTTTTGGAATAAATTTTCAACTTGTTCATATAACTTATTGTTACTTTTGTCTTAGGTGGAACATAGCATCTGAGTTTGATAGAAAGTATTACATTTGTCAAGTAAAAGCGAGATCTGTCAAAGTTTTGAATGGAAAACGTCTCAGGCGTCCAGACGCTACTATAAAAATAATTTCAAAATAAAGAAAATTGATTGGATACCTTCTACAGATAATTTAGAATAGGTAAACTGAATTGATGTTTAAATATTTATTCTCAACGAATACATTGTTATATTGTATTTATTCGATACTTTAATTAACTGCCTTTTTGTTGATATCGAGCAATCTAAAAACAAAAGAAAGTAGGCAGTGGAAACTGATACCATGTATTGACATGAGTCAGCCTTGATAAGAGTTAGCTGTCATAAACGAATCGGGAATATTTATTGAGCCGGTAAACTCACAACTATAGACGGTAGTCTCTACCCTCCATACCCGCAACATTTTTGAATTGTCATTGCAAAGTCATGACATGAATTTATCAGATATAGTACCGAAATTTTATAAAATTTTACTGAAAACTCAAACGAGTACATACAGATCATTGTAAAAATTACTGATAGGTATTACAGATTATTATAAATATATACAGGGTGGCCAATCGAAATCAGTTCAGCTAGGTTTACGGCTTTGATTTTATTGAGTAGTACTTACATGTTATCTTATTACATTTTGAAAATGTCCTCCATACAATAGTACATTTTTTAAAACGCAATTTCCTGGCGGCGCGTAGCTCAAATTTTAAAAAACGACACGCCATTTTAAAGAAAATTTATTTTCCTTCAAAAAGATGTATGACAACATACCCCTTACCATTTGAAAAATAAGGGTATTAGCTACCCCCGCTGGGGAGCTGAGGTTACAGGGATGAAATTATTGGTAAAACATGTCCCCCTCAAAACAAAAGTTGACGGGTCCGAGTTTTTTTTAATGTTACGTACAAAGCCGTAAACCTTGCTGAACTGTTTTCGATGGGCCACCCTGTATTCATAACGTTGACAATTTGGATAGTTACATATAATGAATAATAACGATATGTTAATAAATTCCACATTCTACTGAGTACGAATAATTAGTTTATGATTGCTCGATACAAGTTTTATTGTTCACTGCCAAAAATATTATACATTTAACTTTTTTGTTTTTATTGTTTTTCCAAGATTTTGGACAAATTACCAGTATGTATGTAATATTATTAATTTCTATCTAGAATTATGTTGTAGTAAAGTTGTTCTATCGTCTGTTAGTTGTGTAAGTAACTGTTATTAAACGATATTTTTAGTTTAGTAGAAGAAATGTAAGATTCCTCTCGTAGTATTTAAATAATCTTTATTTTACCCTTCTGGTAAAAAATAGCAAACGATTCTAAATCGTTTATAAAAAAATATAATTAACTTGATACCTCAATAAATGATTAAGGGCCGATTTCATAATGAATCCGTAATGGGAGATTAGTTAATAATTCTTCAATTTGTGTAACTCATATCTTGATGACGGAATAAAAATATGTAATAATATATCTAATAACTTCTACAACGTCAGTCATCTAATCTTTCGTTTTTTTAAAGTAACTTTGTATTATATGTGTCCAATCAAAAATGTATGATATTTTTAATGTTGGATTAAAACTAATAGGAGATTAAATTTGATTATGAAATCGGCCCTAAAGATGTTATATAATATGGATCTACATGTACTATTATTTCAGTAAATTATAATTCTCATGTTGAAATAAAAACTCAAAACTGCATAAAAAAATATGGCATAAGGTAGAAGGTAAAATAAACATGATATTCTGGAGTTTTGTACCTATAGATATATATGTGCCTCTTCTGTGAGCAGATGAAAGGACAAATTATTGTAAGAAGAATACGTAGACGTATGCCAGAAATCCAGGAAGATGCAAGAGAACTTGTAGACATCCAATTCTGACAAACTGACGCGAGAAATCGTTCTAGGTGGAGGCGTAAACTAAGGGAGGTCATGGTCAATTAGGAATGGGAATGAGGTACCAGTGGAACAAGAAGAAGATGCTCTAAGCAGAACCTTCAAAAATTGTAAGGTCTTTTGAAAATGCATGCGCACCTATACGTTGTATTGCGTGCACACGTATAAAGTACATTAAATTTGTATAAAATTTCAACAGGCCCTTAAAGTTAACATTTTGCTTACAGAATAAACCCTTACATATTTTTAATCTAATATGTATATGCTAAAGTCCCGATTATTTCATTCCTCTCCTTGTGGGAATAATATAAAATAATAAACATTTTAAACATTTTAAATGATGAAAAAAAAGTTTATTGACTGGCGTACAATAAAAATATTTTATATTCATTTACTGACTACTGTGTATTAAGAAGCCTTCGAGAAACTATACTCCATCACAATTGGCCTCGGATAGAATGGATTCGTAAGATTCATCGATTTTCTGTACGTTTTCCATCGCATAGAAGCCAACATATTATTCTTATCCGTTTTTATTAAATGCTTCTTCCGCTTCCTTTTGACTTTTTTTGATTTCTTTCCTTCAAGCATAATTTCTTCATTAGAAGAAAGTTCTGCATTGTTGATGTTTTTATAATGTTTTTTTGGTTTGTTTTTGTGTTTCTTGAGTCTTTTCAATTTATCTCTGGGTAAAAAGCCACCAAGAGCTAGATCGTTTAATCTGTGGAGAAAAATTCAAAATCATTTAAAATAGCAGTTTCAGCTATACTTGATTAAAGTAGAGAAATATAATATCACAAATAAAATATGATGTTGTTACTTGAACCTAGGTCAATTTCACAGAGCACAAAAATTGACATGGTTTCCTTAGAGAGAGGCATGTCGTCATTGATTGTTAAATTGTTAAGTGCATAATTTGGAAGAATATTAGATGTGCGGAAAAGTTTGCTGCTTTACGCATTAGTGTGACAAAATGGAATGTTATTTTCGATGCTGTGTATTATATCGAGGCCTTTCACCACGAAATCATTATATGTATATATTATTACTGCACATGTAATATCCACGAAACACTATTTATTCTCAACTCACCTATAATTTGCTGGGGCGTTGGTCTTGAGTGGAACCGTTGAACTATTGTCGTATACTGGTATCGTGGGTACGAGGATTTCATTCAGTTTGTTGTATTTGTCAACATGGTACTGCCTTGCTAGCTTCATTTTATCTTTTTTGTTAGCCACAGTCTTGATTTTAGTTTGGCAAATAAAGTGTTTCTTATCAGCGCATGAGCGAGAGCTCCACCTATTCATGTTGCATGAAAAAAAAACATTATTATCATCACAACAATTTGAACCCTCTCCATAAGTTGAAGCATCTTTGTTACCTGTATTGTAGAGATGGGTCCAAAATGAGGCAATGCCACCATAAACTGTCCTTGTCTTCCTTCATGGTCCTGTCAAAGCCGTTGTATGTGAGTGGTTTACCAGACGCTGCCCATTTCCATGCTGTATTTTTCCAATCGTAATTAGCACCCAGCCATCTTTCCAAAGGAGCTGAATTCAACCAAATATCAAAAATTATGAGTTAAGCTTATTACAATTTCTCAAAAACTAATATGTATGTGAATAAATTATTATTTAACTTTAAGTACTGAAAACCTAATAAGAAATAAAAAAAACATGCGACCCCTCTTTTATCTATTCTATGAAACATTATACATACCCTGGGTATTCTTGTTGAGAAAATTCCTGATCAACTTGTCCTGATTACTTTTTCTTATCACGGCCAAGTTGCTGCGCATTTCGCGACATTTAAAGTGCGCATCCTGCCATGTCACCGCATGCTTGCTAAAGTAGTAGCATCGATGACCTTGACGTATAAACTTTGGGGGGCAGACGTAGCTGCGTCTCATATTATTTCGAGGCTGTTGTTGTTGCTGCTGGACGATATCCTCACTCGTACAAACTGTTTCAATAAATATTTTATCAAAAACCAATGGATTTTATCGTCTTTATGCATCTTTATTGTAGGTGCACTTGTAGCCCAGTCTACAGAATTAGGTAATAATGTATGTTTAGTATATAATTTGTATTATAAAACCAAGAATTAATCAGTCTTCTGAATATAGCAAAATTAGATTTCCGTACAAGCCTTGGGTCTATCTTGTTTTATGCTGTAAAATACTGGAGGCGTCGACCGTCGAAGGTGGAAGTAGACAGTAGACATCCGATAAAAAATACATCTAGACAACACCACATCTGTTATAGCTGGTTCAATACCTACCTAGCTTGAAAGTGCAACGAAAACATAAATGAGCATAAAGTCGTAGGCGGTGTCAACAATACACAACTACTCAGTAAAGCCTGAGGGTGTTCATAGGTATGTATATATGCAAGAAAAACTATGGAAATGTCGATCAATAAAATATCATATTTGACGGCATTTTGAAAAAAATACGCTTCATCAATCCTATAAATTTTTAATATTGGACCATCTGTCAATAGCTTTATTTCGAATGAAAGAGAGAATTATCAAAAAATCGTTCATTCACAATTCACACTATTTGAAATACGATAACATCCATAAAAAAAACGTTAAATAATATGACTTGCTGCCCCCATTTTTCCCCATTTAAAGCATATATATATTCCATAATCTTTTTTTGATATCGTCGAATCAGCAAACTAATACACTAATACATTATATTAGTATGAGGCGTGATACATTCAAAAATCTAGAATATGCTTACACAGATTATTATTACCTATGACAAAAGTTTAAGTATTGCACAATTGACATACTATGTTTCGTCTTACGTGTTCGCTTAATTAAGCATTTCGTTTGTTCTGTCATAAAATCTAGTTTTCCGTTATGTATTGAATTACCATTTCTAGAATCTCTGGCGCACCCGCAGTTTGTATTCATATTATGTGTTTATTTAAATCCTGAAAGAACAAATCACACCATAAGCGTAGCAAATGTTTTTCACATTTTAAAGCTTTTTATCTGAATAACAACTATGACATCATTTTTAGACTATCCAAAACTTTTAGCTGTTTGTTTTGATGTGATACACTTAAGGAAGGATTCCAAAGTATCTAATCACAGTTATCTATATGATAAACACATTATGTATTGCCAATTAGGTATACAGATATGTTTACTTTTTATTGAATTCAATAAATCAATGATACATTTGGTTAATTGAATTAGTTCTGCAGGTGTGAGTTAGTTCTCATTAAATTAATACTATGCAAATAATAATTTACTAGCTGCTTTAAAGTATATACGACATATACAGGGTGATTCATGGTCGATAATACTAGACGTTAGACGTTAATGAGGAACGATCCAAAGAATCGCTATGCTACTCAAATTTTACCTGCTGGTTTATCGAATGAGAATGTTCCCAGCTTTGCCACTTTCATGTTTTTTTTTAAATGAGACACCCTTAAAATACATTTCTTTTGAATCGTTAGAGATATACAAAAGTAATCAGAAGACATTTGTCTTTGTAGTTAGTTTGGAGAAACAAAGTTATTAAATAACGATACTATAAACCGTATCACCCTGCATGTCTAGGTATAAGTAATATAAAAAGGGTTTACTGAAAAAATATCACATGATATATAATATAAATTCCTTAGAGCTAACTATGAATAATTTGGATTGGATAGTATATTTTTGCATCATTCATTTTTCAATATTACTTACGCGATAAAAATGCAAGCGTAACAATAAATAGTATCATTTCGGCAGCTTCGTATGTAGGGGGGGAAGGTCTGTCGGTCTCTTTCTTGTTTATGGTGCAACAATCGAGGAAATATCTACTACCAGGTCAATTACATATTCTTGTATCATGATCATCGATAGGTGGGTATACTGTTTATGCAGACCGTGAACTCTGAATCATAGTATCACTGATATCCGTTTGGTGTCGAATTCTGAAATAAAGGAAAAAATCTCAGTAATGAATAGGTACCTAGTTTTTGATGGTCGGCAAGTACTGTAATTGAGGAATGAGGACAAACAGATGCTTATCTTCAATAGGCTTCCCATAAACATAAAAATATAGCTTCTATAACCTGGAAAAATTCTATGATTCCCTCTCCAACTAATCATTATTGTTTTTAATGTTGTATAAACTGACTTTTATAAACTATTGTAGGAAACGGATTTAATACATTTTAATATTTAAATTTGAATATCTATCTTTGGTTGATGAAATTAAATATAATGTTATGTTAAAATACTCACTTTGTATAGAACTGAAATATAGGTAATGATTTTAAAATTTATTCAAATAAACAATGCGGTTTTTTATTGGCCTTTCAACCATATTTAAAGTTTAATTTTGAAATTTATCAGTTTGAATAGTACAGTTTTTGCAGAACTGTTCAATCGATTCATTATTTATTATGTATATTATGGCCCTCTTGTCATGTTTGTAGGTTATGTTTCGTATTTAATGTTGATGTTTTCAGCTGGCTGTTTACGAAATATGAGTTTTGATTGTTTCAAATATACTAATTTGAAATATGTCATATTTTAATAAATCAAAAATTTACCCCTCCTCTCTCAATGACCAATTACCAAGGTATTTCAGAGAGATTAGGAAGTCTCTAATATTGCGTTGAATAAAAACTCAAATCATCTATTTTGGACTAATGATGCACTGTTCTAAACAGCCAGCAAATGCTTCGATAAATGTTCCTCTTTCCTAGGTTCTAGATTCCTTTGAAAGTATCACAAATAAAATAATCAGCTCATGTTTAATGTTTACCAATATACTTTGGAACATACCGTTAACTACTGCCCAATAATTTAGTTATCTATGTTATCGTCTCAATAGGTGTGACACAATTTCAAATGTACATAAGCACCTACACCTTTATATCAACAAATTGAATGTGGGCAGGTATGTATGAAAGGTACTATTATTGACCGACGAACCCCGAACGGAGGAGGATTTTCGGGACTAATGTTACACTCAAAAGTGTGAAATAAATATTTTTTACAAAAAATTGGACCGACGTTATTAGTTGATGCACTGAAAAGTATAAAATAATATTACTTCTATTGGTGATGGTACTTGTGAAGTTGGTGCCAAAAGCTATCAATCTAACTGCAACTGCACAAATTCAAAAGTACCATCACCAATAGAAGTAATATTATTTTATACTTTTCAGTGCATCAACTAATAACGTCGGTCCAATTTTTTGTAAAAAATATTTTTATCTATATGTATAATTAAGAAGTCGGAAGTAACCTTTTTCAGTGTAGATCACCTAGAATCAGTGTATGCTTCTTATCATGGAAACGCTTGCATCGGCGTACCTATAAATTTTTAATGTTTAATTTCAACTTTGTGGTCAACATATAAATGATTCATAGAAATATTACTATTTCAGCAGGTATCTTCTTCAAAAAAATCTATTTAGAGTTTATCTTAACATTCTTAACATACATTAAAATAAAAATAAAACAATAAATCAAAAACCTTTGTCGTATTATTACATTAACATGTCGATTAGTTTTTAATGTTTTCTTTTAAGAAATAAAGATAAATGGGAACTTCAAGTCGGATGTCATCAATAACTGTTTAACAAGTTTCAAATTTTGTTGCTGCTTTTCATATTTGATTTCCACTTTCCACCTTGTAGGTACCTATCTCTGAAACTAAGATGGCTCATTTAGTGTTTGTCTTTGTTGAAGTTGAGGCTAAACAAGGACCCCATTAATAAGCAACCTCGTCATATAACCTATGGCTAGAAAGAAAATGTTTATTTACGTTGGAAGTTTGTATACAATGTTATATTATTGCACCGAGTAGTGCACCAAATGATTTCTTTATTCACTTTATTTTTAATCCACCGCCATGACCTCCTATTGACACCATAATGCTGTATTTATTCGTATAATATAAAACTCTATTTATAGAAACATTGTTGTTCGCAAGTTTTGCATAGAAAAGGTCCAACGATTTGAATGATTCTGTTAGGTAAATTTCCTATAGAAATGTACTTATTGCGATCGCCTGCACTTTCGAATTTCGAACAAAATTCAATGACATGTGTGTGTGTCAATAAAGAAGACCAAAATGGTTCAGTTTTATTTGGTTACAAACTTTGTGGTACAAGTTTTACGTGTAACACTGTATATTATTTAACGTGATATCCGATCAAATCGACCGTATAGGAAAAGCTGACGCATTCAAAAAGATTTTTAATACTTGTGTTGAATTGATATAATTTGTGGATGACCTGAATGAGCGAATTGAAGAGTTAAATAAATCACAATTAAGTGGTTTCATTAACTAATATCCGAGTATCCGTTTAAAAAATGATAAAGCTCAACATACCGATTATCAGTTCATTGATGTAGATAGAATAGGATTAGGGAAACTAAGATCGCCTTTTGATAATTAAAATCCTAATTCATTATATCAAATGTCGTTTCGAAAACTCAATATTTTTCAAGAATGACATCATGCAATAAACTCTCCTATTCAAAGCAGGCATATTCCAAACAAATAATAACCCAGTTAACCGGTTCTCTTTCCTAGGTATTTGGATGTCTGAAACTGAAATTATGTTTTCGCAAAAGCAATGAAAATTATTACACGCATAAAAATCTTTGTATTCTCCTTTCTTGTCTTCTACATCAGAAGAATATAGATATATATTTACAGTAATAAAAAATATGAGTTTTACGAGAGAAAATAACAGGAAGAAATTTCGTAGTAAAGCAAAGTCCGCTTTGTAGGTATAATATATTTGTTTCTTAAGATAAATGATTGACATTATGACATTTAGAAGAAGAAACCTAATTTAAGATTTTAGAATTTATTTCTTAGATAATAAATATTTTGTGCCAAAAGTCTTCCATCCAAATGTAGCTGCACCACTTCAAAATTAGTATATCAATAAAATTAATATTATTTCGTATTGGTCAGTGTATCAACTAATGAAGACGGTCTATTTTTTGTGGAAAAAATGGTTTCATATATTTTTCAACTAATGCAGATAAACGTCGAGTTGTACCTATGCCTATTAAAGTCGGATATCTTATTGCCTAAAACAAATAAAATTATACATAACCTGGTCAGCTGGTGCTACTGGCCACTAAAGATTTAAATAATTATTATACCCATATACAGCTGCTATATTTGCTTGAAAGAATCCAGGATATTGAATCATCGTGTTAAGTTAAGAATAAATATGCTCTAGTTCTTATTTAAGGAACGGATTATGGTTCTCATAAACACATACTATATATAATATATGTATAACGATATGTAGTTATATGTAATAAACAGAATAATTTGAATTGGTTGAAATTACGTGTGTATAATATTAATGTTTGTAAATAGAATATTCTGCAACTTTACCCGTCTGACATTGTGCAATTTGGGAAAGAAACAAGAAATAATTATTTTAATATATTTTTCTGGAACCAGAACTAACAGAAAATATAACATTTTGACCTAGCTCCATCGGTTTCCAATACATATTTAACTTAACGAACAGTCAGATAGACAGACGTACGTACAGTGAGGACCATAAGTCCGCCCCCCACCGTTACTTCTTTATTTTCAATATTACAAAAAAATATTGAATACATAAGTTGTAGGGGTTTATTTGACCTTTTCAGTAACATAATTTTATCAACGAGAAAAATTATGAAAAAAGTAATCAAGGGGATCAAAAAATATTGTTACTCACTTCAACTTACGTATAGTAGTAAATGATGCATGAAATCTGCTTAGGGTTTTACGTAGAATTTTCGAATATCTAATAATATACAGGGGGTTCTAATAAGTCAGATGTTTTTTGAGACACCCTGTATAAATTAAAATTATGTTATTGAAAAGTTCAAATAAAACCCTACAACTTATGTATTTAATATTTCTTGCATACTCATATTGTAGGTATAATATAATAATATTATTTGATTTGCTTCATCAACGGACGTACGAAGTCGTTAGGTAGCATCTATGTAGTAGCATATCATAAAATCAACAAAATAAATACATACACAGCTATTATGTTGTAACTGTACTTTTTTGCATGGCTCAGTATTGGTCTTTAAACCCATAACACAATAATCTATTTCTTACTTTTTTTGATGATTTAGTTTGTTTTGTATAATATGGTAGGTACGCCCAAACGGAGAATTTACTTTTTGCACGTTCCACGGAATGAGCAATGGCGTTACCCATTGTGCAGAATAGGCTGAAATTGACTCAATATTACGCCATTTGAATGAAGTCCCCGATTTGGGGCAACATTTAAAATCTATAATCACACAGGGTATAAAATTAAAAGCGGAAAGGAGTCACATAATCATTATAATTCAAAATAACCCTCGTAATATACACAAAGATGCGCTTGCACATAATATAAGAATTAATATCCGGGCGACCGAGCTTTGCTCCGGTAACACAGTACCTATTTAGAGTGGGTCTATAAGGATGTTTAATCTTAGTTCAAATATGTGCATATTAAAATTACTAATTAGTAAACACAAGTAATTTGGAATTCAAACCTCATCTTTCGGGTGGCCATATTGGATTCTCAATCTCACTTTTCCACATCTATAGAGTAAAAAAAATCAATAATCGCGAATAATTACGCAATGAGAATCATTGTCAACCATATGGAGCCTCTTATACTGTAAATAAGTGAAATTTTAAAAAATGGGTATACTTGTTATTATGTAGAGAGTAGAGATCTCAGGAAATATTCGTAAGTAGGTATTTAAGATTTTACCTCCTTAAATGCGATCTCTATGATTCTAAAGATATTCGTTGTGCTTACAAATAAACAAATGTCCGTCGAATCTTCAGACATCTCATATTTGACCTGCGAGCCAACCGGAGGAGATACATAATATTGTCTGCATGTACTTCCCTCCAAAAACACTGAATAAGTATAAGCAACGTAACGTAATTATCTTTTTTGGTGGAAGTTGAATGATTTTGATGACTAATGTTACATTCAAATGTGTGAAATAAACATTTTTACAAAAAACTGGACCGACTTTATTAGTTGGTGCCTACAAAAACGAGCTAAAACTGCACAACTTCAAAATTACCTGTATCAATAGACTTAAATATCATTTTGTTTTTTTTCAGTGCACCATCTAATAAAGTCGGTTCTATTTTTTTGTAAGAAATGTTTTTATGATTTTCTTTATCCCTCGATACAATAAATGATGAGCAAATTTAAAGCATTTACACATGTATGTTACGTTCTGGAATGACATCATTTACAAGTTGTTAATTTATCGTATAAAATATTTTTTACAAAAAATTGGACCGACGTTATAGTTGATGCACTGAAAAGTATAAAATAATATTACTTCTATTGGTGATGGTACTTTTGAAGTTGTGCAGTTGCAGTTAGATTGATAGCTTTTGGCACCAACTTCACAAGTACCATCACCAATAGAAGTAATATTATTTTATACTTTTCAGTGCATCAACTATAACGTCGGTCCAATTTTTTGTAAAAAATATTTATTTCACACTTTTGAGTGTAACATTAGTCCCGAAAATCGTTGAACGTTCACTATACCATATCAATGAAGATAATACTTATCCTATTACCCACGTATATTCCTTGCTTGTAGTGGTTATTATTGAGATCTCAGAACATCGCGGCGGAAATACGCTTGAATATTTAAGTTGTTACCATTTAACACCGATTTAACTCGAAAACCGTAATTCTAAGGAAAAAATGTTCATTATAAATGTTGCTACAAATAATTATATCTTTCATGTAGTATCGAAAAATTTTCAATTTTCGAAAGAAATTGTCCTCTCCACATAGCAAAAATACATATTTAACATGCGTCTATCTCGAAAACCGTAACACTTTTGAAAAAATGTTCAATTTAAACGTTTCCGGATATTGTCCTATCTTTAATTATACCAACTCAGATTTTCGATTTTCGAGAAAATTCGCCCCCACCACCCCTTCGGGGGCGGTTTTCGGAGGGAAGGAGATTTCGGATTTGCGTTTTTATGAATATGGGACCATTTCTCAATCCCCTTCTTTCAAATGAATCCAAAATCATCAAAATCGGAGATCGTCTACTATATAAAAGGCGCGCACGAACCAAAAAAAAAAAAAAAAAAAAAAAAAAAAAAAAAAAAAAAAAAAAAAAAAGCAGACAGTCGAATTGTATACCTCCTCCGTTCGGGGTTCGTCGGTCAAAAAGACGATGAATCACCGGCGACCTATTATTTAAAAGAGTAGATAGAGATCGATAGGTCTTTGTAGAGTCCGTCTCAGTTAAATATATCCTAGCAAAAGGTAGAACAAAAAAATACTCTCTACAATGATGCACATCTTGTGCAATTCCCCTGCCATACTGAAATGTGAAACACATAAATTTGCTGATGCTAAGTCGGTTATAATTACAAAGGAATTTTTTGAAGTCGGTAAAAAATGGTTCCGACAGAAGATAATGGTGTACCTATGTCTTTCACATGTGATTGCAAAATCATTATTTCAATGTTTATATAAGGTAAAAAAAAACCTAGGTGTAATAAATCTTTGGTGCTCCCAATTCTTGATAACATGAATTCTGTCAGAGGAGTGTAACCATATGCAGTAGCTAATTGATTGTTAAATAAATATAAATACTAAATCCATTATATTGAAATGTTGCTGCCACCATAAATGGCAAAGAGAAATCTCTCAGAGAATTACCTATTCCACATTTAACTATACCTAGCCACTTCTGTGTATCTACCAACCAAAAAATTGATCAACGCTGAGAATGTTTTCAAAAAATAACAGTGCAGAAAAATAAAAGCACACTCACGTATTCAAGGTTCGGAAGTTACAATCAATTTGTTTGTTTTAGTTATGATTTCATATTTTATTACATTATTTTTTATTAAAGAAATTACATTAGAGATACGAAACAAATACAAAAGCTGTACAAGAAGCAAGGGCAATATAGTTTTTTTTTTTTTCAAATTTTAGAAATATTGATTATAGAAAGTGTTCAAGTAAATCAATTAATAAGTATTATAAATGTTCTCTACTGCATGTATCCCTTTTTAGTCATACTATGAAAACATGCAATATAAATTTGCGAACATTTTGAAACGAAAAGTAACTAAAAATTTCTTGGGTATATAATATACTATTCAAGACTACAGTTGTGTAACTGAAGATATTATCTTTGGCAAATATTCCTCACACAATAAAGCGTTTATTTAAAGCAATTTCTTTGAATTCAATTTAGAATGTACTGCAACTGATATCTTTAATATTGTCAGAGATTAGGAGATATATACCATTTCTGAGTAGCAGTTCTTTTGCAAATAACAAAAATAATCATCCAAAAAAAGTTATATTTAATAATATTTATATATTATTTAATATATATTTAATATTTGGACATCTTGTTTAAGCTATATATCGTGAATTTAAACTGCAGAGAACAACAATTAGTTGCAGTGACTGAAATATCAAAAAACATGATAAATACCAAAATTTAAATGAAATTTTCAGGTGGATTTACTCCTTGATTGAAAAAAACTCGTCGACGACATTGACCTATACCAATACAAATAAATAAAAATAAATTATTCAAAACCTCTCTTACCTCGATCAAAAAATAAACTCTGCTAAAACCACACACTTTTTCCCTGGCACCGGTCCCAATCAAATTGGAAACTCAACGATTAAAATCTAAACCACGACGACTTACAAACCAACAAACAGTCGTCGTCGTGAGAAAGGATATTATGGTATGAATGAGCTTTTCGGTTTGAGAGGTTTCGTTGCTTATCGCCAAAATACTGTCTCAAGTGTTTTTACCGGATATAAAGAATCGCGATCGGCAACAGACTGCAAGTCTTTGCTGTGGTGTAAATGGAGCAGTATTACTATTACTGTTGTCTGCAAGAAATTATGTCCGCTGGCTTGCGTCGTGGTCGAGTGTGGTGTTCCACAAACCAATCTAGATCTCTAAATGGCAGAGCAAAGACAAGAGAACCAACCTAGTGCGCGCGAACAGTTCAGACAGACAGAGCGACAGCGCGCCGGTATAATAAAAATCAACGAATGAGATCAGAAACTACTTACTCATTTGGATACGACATGGATAAGCACTACTTCAACATCGAGAATAAAATTTATGCATAATATATCTTTCAAGTTTCGCGTTTCATTCGCATTCTTTTAACAAGAATTTCGCGTTGATTATTGTAAGATAAATATAGCACAAGAGAAAAGTGTTTCAACATCACAATGAGATCTGATTGAAAAAATATTTGGTAGTCGCATTCTGTGTGAGTACGTCTTTATGAAAATTAAAAATTGAAAGAAAAATACTCAATTTTAGAGATAGATTAAGCACGCGATAGTGCGAACACTGCATAATGAAATAAACGAATAATGTCAACAACATATAAATTATGCTATAAGACCATTTTTGTAACTTTTTATGTCGGAAAAAAATAAAGAATTCGGAATACCTACCTATATAAAATTTCCTTCATACTTACCACTAAATTTGTATTTTTTTAGTTAATTGAAACATTGTAATAAAGATAAAGAAATATAAATATCGTGAATGTTAGTATACATATTTAGAGCATCTTATGAGAAATATTTTCAAACGTCTTGTTTATTACAACTGGAATTTCATACGTCCTTGTACTGAATATTATTTTTTATTCACTATACTACACATAATAAAAAATATTTTCAGTTGGCATTATAATCGCTTACAGTCCATTAAATTCGTTAATGTTTAGAACATTTGAAAAGTCGTAAAAAGTTACGCATTATTTTACATTGAAAATATAATATGGCACTTTGTAGCAACAAGTTCTCACAATGACAATCTATATTTACGATTGCCCAAGTTATCGTGTTAAAGGTTTTCGTGAAAATCATGGTAATGAATAGATTTGAAAATATTTTTAAAGAAAATATTAGGTAGTCCACTGAAAAATAGAAATTAAGTAATGTTATTTTCTTTGGGTTGGTGAAATTGAATCGGTAAAGTTGTAGGTAAATATAATACATTTGGCATCAACTTCTTAATATTAATAATTAATAATTTAAAGAAAAAATCCTCACGTAAAGCTAAGATATTAATATCATAAGTTTCAAAAGTTAAATATCCACAGTATGGAAAAACAACTGTATTTTGTGCAGGTTGAATCCTATTTTGCAGAAACACCTGTGTTTCTATATTAATCGATGGAGAAAGGCATCCATCTGTTTTATTCTCGTGTGCCTACACAACACAATCTCAAGACACATTAGTTTTTTATAACTAAATAAGGTATAGGTTAGGATATAAAAGTTCAAAAAAAAACTTGGAAAATGAGATTTACTTATTATTAATTGGTTCGGTATACGAGGGACGTTGGAGAAGTCGATATTTCAGTTTATGAGAGAAAAGATATACATGTTAACCGGTTATCCAATTTTATCTATAATGATACAAGTTTACACGATTCTTAGTTATAAATACAAACTTGACATTGGCAAAACTTTTATCAATTTATTTTATCTATAACGAAACACGATAACACGATTCTTATTCATACCTAACTATAAACTTGAAATTGGAAAAGCTTTATCTACTACAGATGACAAATCTACACAACTTTCATTTATTAAAAGTTTAAATTAAAAAAGATAACACAACACCCACCTGTACTGGATGGAATATCTATCACAATCTCTTTACTTTGAGATTCATCTCTGTGCCAACACAGACGGATACAATTTCTGAATAGCTATTTCCTAAACACATTCATAATCTTCCAGAGCAAAATCATTGTTGATGCACTTCACTTCCAAACCCGTTTGCCAGATTTTTGTTCTTCAAAAACTTTTCTAATTACAAAACACACTTCACAAACATACCTAGTTTTCTGCAGTAGCTGGAAACTTATGTTCACCTCGTCCTCACTTCTACCACAAGTAATGCAATATTTTACCGTTTATAATTCAATTTGATTGATAATACAATAATTATGGAACTTGCGAACAACAACAATATGAAAACCATAGGTTAGGTTAGGAGTCAACAATGGCGATGTAAATATTTCAAATTTGTTTTTTCGAACTATTTCGTCAAAACTCGTCTACGATCGGAATGGTTCGGATTGTCATAAAACGTTTGCCTTTAGCGCCATCTAATACGCGGGTCAATTATTGTAAGCTAAAGACAAATAGGTACAAACAATACATATTATTAATTTTAACTAATTTTTTAATTTATTTAAAAGCTTCCTAACTTACGTAGAGACCATGTTATGGGTGTAACGAGCACCGCCATTCTATAAGGCATAAGGGTGTTCGATCAGAGCTTCAAACCAGTCCCAAACCGTCAGACACCTGCGCACTTCAATTTACGATGAAATAATGTATTCCCAGCAGTAGCTAGTAAGTAAGATGTTCGAGCAGCAGTTTGACGATTTCCAAACTAGTCCGGATAGAGCGCTGTATGTCCGGACTCAGTTTGAGACAGGCGCAGTTGAAGCCTTAGAATTACCAAGGAGACATACCATACGCTTTTTTCGACAGCGACTCTTGTATCCAAGAGCCTCACATTTCACCATTGTGTTAAGATAAGAAATCGTCGTTATCATGAAAAAATTGCACAAAAAATTTAAATCAAAATAAGCTGTAAACACCAAGGTGAGAACGAAACTAATAGCGGCTGCCAAAAAATTGGCTTCACTTTCGTTTCACGGCGGCTATACAGAGCAGCATCTCCTGTCGAGTACGCACGACTTTTCCCTACCTTAAGAACTAATCCCTGGTTTTGTGTTTTGTCCATCAGTCTTTCACTCATATACTTAAACATCTATACCGATAGAATTGTGGAAAAAAATACGCAAAAATGAAGCCAAAGACCTGGGGATAGCTGGCGATATGCGCATGCGTCATAAACTTTTTTGGCTAAGAGGAGAGACATGTCATTATGTTATCACACTTACCATTGACACAGTTTATTTGGTAAGCTGTGCCAATGGTAATTTGTGATGTTACCATGGATACCATATGATGTGATTCCAAGCCACTTCCCCTTTCGCTCATGCGTACTAAACTCGCAATCCCCATACTGAGCTTCAAATAAAAATTCAAGGATCAAATTATAGGTATATAGAATTATGTGCTTTCATTGATGTTCTCACTTTTCTTTGGTCATAACACATATCTATCGGCATAATATTTTTTTCTATGAAGACGAAATTGTAAGAAAGTGCAAGGGGTAGTTTGCAAATTGCAGTTTGGCGTTCGAGCAGAAAAAAATCCCAAACCACTTGGAAACTGTTTCAAACCACACAGGCGCATTTTAAACAGTTATCAAACTACTGCTCGTATATCCTTTATATTGGCTGTGATATTGATACACTTTTTACTTTTTGTGCCGGTTGAACACACTCTATTTGTTGTATAACATGTTCTTGGTGGCATGAACAAATATAGTAACACGAGTAGTGGGAGTAGCACAAAAAACATTGGGTTATCGTATGTCATTTCGGTGGGTTGCTCAAAATCACGCTGCGCATCCTTATGTAGTATGGGCGAAGGAAGCTTAAATACAACAATAGACACTCAGTGAAATACTGTGCAACCTACCAAATTGACAACTTATCACGGGACGTTAATTCAGCCACTTCTGCTTATAGAACAGGATACAGAGCTATTAACCCTACCTTTATATATTCTTGCTTGGTGGCTCCAGGCAATTTCAATGTCAATTGTCAAATGTCATTCCATGTTCAATGTCAATTGTCAATCAAATGAAATAATATGGTTGGTGAGTGTGTATTGGCGTTGCTTTGATAATTTATTTTGTAAAATAATACTTTAAACAAATCAATATTTATCGTTCTCGAGCACCGAGCACGTGTATTAAAGAGTCTTTTTATTAAAATTGAAAAGATATGGGTAGATCTAGATCTAGAAGTCGAACACCCAGAAAACATCATAAGAGTAAACACCATAAACGGAGTAAATCTAGGGACAAATATAAAAATTCTGATAAAGTAGAGAGAATAAAAGACAAAACTATAAAACCAAGGTAAGTATCTGGTATTAACTATGTCTTTTTTCATTGTATAGCGTCTATCTACCATTTCAGGAAAAGATCCAATTCGATATCTTCAACATCAAGTAGTGATGCATGTACAGACATAACTACAAGAAATGAGAAACGTATTAAAAAGACAAAAGTGAGAAAATTAGACGAAGTTGAACGACTTGCCGAAATGGAAAGACAACGAAGGCAGAGAGAGGCAGAACAGAGACTTATAGAAGAGGAAACTGCAAAACGCATTGAAGATCTTGTCAAAAAACGCGTCGAAGAAGAATTAGAAAAAAGGAAGGATGAAATCGAGAAGGAGGTATCGAAACGGGTGGAAGAAGCTAAGAGGATAATGGAGAAACAGATGATGGAAGATTTGGAAAGGAGACGGGAAAAACAGAAAGAGGAAGAAAAACGCAGAGAGGTAAGAATACAATTTTACCAAAGGACAGAGTTAATCTATTATTATATTTAAATATGATCTGTGAATTATGTTATAAGAAATTAATAGATGAAAAAACAATCTTTGATATTGTGTTGAGAATTTTTAAGAGTAGTTTTTGTAAGCATTGTTCAACGCTTACAGACAACGTAACATATACCCACCCCAGATCATCCGGAATATTATTGTAAACACATATGAATGTGAATTACTAGATAGAAAGATAACCGAATTAGCCTGTTCTCCGATTCTCTCCAATTTAATATTTTTTTAATTACATACGAATTTATACTTTTACAACTACTGTTGTGTTATCTTTCTATTTCCATAGTTCGTAGTATCTTTGGAAACATCCATGGGACAGTATCATTTTTTTATGTAATAGAGGATAGCAACTATATTACATGCATTATATAATTCGTTCCAGTTGTCTATTTGAATTTTTTTACTTTTACATTATGTATTGGATTTCTGATCAATCTTTAGTTAGGTACTTAAGAATAAAGCGATGGAATTCGAGTTGTCATTTCAGCAGTGAAAATATTGATATTTGGATTATGCTAAATATATAGATTCACCAGGGAAATAAGAGCACAAAAATATTGTAGTTTGTTGAAGCAAAAAAACTGACTGAAAAATCGACAGCAAAATTATATAATTTTCAATAACTTTTAAAATAAATCTGGCAAACATCGAGAGCATCTAAAATATGTTTAACTTCTTAAAGTTTTAAGGGATCTGTTATGCAAAACGTTGACGTTTATTTGTTCTGTAGTAATTATTGGCTAATCTTTTTGTTGTTTTTTTTTTCAATCGCTGTTAGAATATAAAGGAAAAATAATTTTCCTTTATATTTTCTTACTGTTTCTACAACAATTTAATTGGCTTATATTTGTTATTCCACTTGAAAGCTTTATTCCCTGGCCCTAAGACAATCCATTTCCAGAACTTTTGAAATGTGACGTTATCTGTAATAATAGTTATTCAAAAGAGAAGATATCTAGATTTTCAACTGTTGTAAAGACTTTATTCGAAATCTATCGGATATTCTTCCTCTCTCTCTAGGGCATACATCACATTTTGAAAACTAAAATGTAGGTAATATACATATACATATATAGATACATTTTGTCCCTTCACAAAAGTGTTATGTAATTGATATGCCAATGTAGCGAGTAAGCTAAAGGGGTTCTCTACTCATGAGTGTGTGAACATAGTGAAGGGCACAGGCGAATTTTGGCGTGTGCGGCCATATGCAGCGGGACCTCTCTGTCAATCGACGCGGCACAGGTATTATCAAAACTTTCTTAAATCGCATCTCAAAATGTTCCTCGGTAAATGGACGCTCTGTTTCTGTTGATTTTCCTGTACTGTATCGAAATTTGAAATCGATCCCAATTCAAAATACAAATTAACTTCCAAAAACATATTATGTAGTATCTATCTTTTCTTGAGTGCATAGAAATTGGCCTACTGCTTCTGAAATTTGTGATTTTACAAAAGTATAATCAAAAATTTAGTCGGTTGTGTAGTTTTGTAAACAATCTAATACAGTCACAAGTATGCAATGATCTGATTTTTATGCACCCAAGTGTATTTTTTGTATCTGGGATTGATGAATTGACACACGAGTTTAAAATGTATTGTCAAGTTGAAAGATTTTATCACTGTATGGAAACAATGTGAACTTCTGAGGAAATTTTGAGTTGTGCATATTAAAAACCTATATCAAGACCCAAATATGACTATGATTTATATATTTTTAATGACTTTTATGGCCCATGCCTAGCTATGAATGTGAACGGACAATTTGAGGAAACCGAAGAGATTTAGAAAGAACTATTGTTCAGTGTCTTATTTTTTTGATCTTAGTCTGTATATTAATCATAAATTTTTAAGTCTCTAATGGAATAATTGTCAAACAGATAACTCATAAAATTTATTATTGCCTTTTTGACATCTATTCCTTTTCTCATTTTGGTTAAAAATGTTGTGAATGATGTTAAATTCTGTCACATGATATACCTTACATAATATCTTGACAATTGTGGCAGAATTTTGACAGTTGTTTGATTGAATGCTTGCAGCAGGCATGGGACACAAACCGGTTAGGTTCCAACATTAATTTTGCTCAATATTTTATAGGAAGAAGAAAGGCGAAAACAAGAAATGGTAGAAAGAATAATGGAGGAGAATCAGAGAAAAATCGAAGAGGCACAGAAGAAATTGGTAAGTTCGATTGCTGCAGGCAGAAGAGATACTTTTCATACAGGATTTTGTTATTATTAAAGGCTGAAGAACGATTAGCTATGGTAGAAGAACAGCGAAAAATTGACGAGGAGCGACAAAGGTTACGTAAAGAACAGGAGAAGCGGCAGAAAGAGGAGCAGAAAAAGATTTTAGGCAAAAACAATTCCAGACCAAAGCTGTCATTTTCCTTGAAACCAGTTTTATAGCTACTAGTGGTTATAATAGTGTGAATGATTTTGATATGATAAATGATTTTCTATAGAACAATCGCGCAAAATAATGATGTTGATATTTTTATTAAAATGAAAATAAAGCGACTTGTGAGCTACCTATGATAAGAAGTATACATAATAAAAGATATTTGAAATGAAATTGTCTTTTAATTTTACATGGTTGGAATTAATTACATTTTATATTATATTATTTTTCCAGGAAAAGAAAACGTCTATTGACATTTCTGACTTATGACTTATGATGTTTTAGTTTTCATCATAAATCTGCAATGCAAATTGAATCATATACTCATTCCTTGAACTTCCTTATTTTCTTCAATAACGTAATCATGGATTTTTTCCGTTTCCTTTTCATCTGCTCACTGTCAACATCGTCGCACATATTTTCATCACATACCTTAGATGAGGCTGATATTATCCCATCGATATCACATATTGCCAATTCTTCTGAAGTATTTGTCATTGTAGATGTACTAAGGTCGACTACACTCGGTCCCACTGTATCAGAGTTTGAGGTTTGGGTGTCGGCACTATTTTTCTCAAAAATTGCAATTATACTTTTGTTCATTTGGTTCTCCCGCCGAAAACGTTCCCGCTTTAATAATTCCATCAAGTCGACCAGTGTTTGTCTCATTCCCTGGCCAATCTCTTTGATACAGATTGTTGCTTCCGGTATTGTTGTTTCGCTTTCTCTTTTTTGCTCGATATTTTGCTGTAATTCTTGATCTTTTTGGTTGTTGTTGTTGGCGAGTTTTTGTTCGGAGCAATTATTGTAGAAAAAATCTGGCGATAATATTTTAGCGGATATTTGCTCGAGTTCCTTGCATTTGACTGGAGTTATTTTTCCTTGGTATAACATTTCAAAACGTCCTGTGCTGGATTTCTTGTTATTTTCATAGTCTATCACAACTGCGAAACAAGTATGAGATGAATAATTAGGGAAAATATCGTTCAATATTATGTATAAACAGTTTAATAATATATAATCAATATATTCTTCACCATGTCTCATATTCGATACTTTTATAGGGCCATAATTTTAACGAATGCTTTGAATAGAAACATGAAAAAAATAGTCTCATTTTCATGAAAATACCTATCAAGAGGTACTCCACAAAAGTTCGACATTGATTATCTATAATTTGCGTTTACCTTTCACGACATCCTCCAAAACGGCGGGACACATTCTAGCCGTTATCGGTGTCGAGGCATACAATGCAGGATTGGAATTGATTTCCAAAAGCCATGGCTTAAAATCCTCAGTCAATATAAAATCGGCACCATACAATTCGAAGCAGTTATGACTCTGATCAATTTTGTCTTGATGCAGTAGAACGGCTGCCGTAATATTCTCCTTCATGCCAGGGTATATTATGTCAATGAATGCCCTTGGATGACCTATATCTGTTGTCGAAAAAACAATTAAGGAAAATTATTATGTACCTGCATACTTTTTGAATACCCCTCATATTGAGACTACACGATTTTGAGATTGTAGCCAACTAAATAAATATTTTTTAGCAAAAAATTGGACCGACTTTATTAGTTGGTGCACTGACTAATACCAAAGTCCCAAAGTTTTCAATCCAACTACAACTGCACAACTTCAAAAGTACCAACTAATAAAGTTGATCCAATTATTTTTTTTATATTTATTTTGATTTCATTTACATACTTTGCGCTACTAGTTTGATGTAAAGTACATATAAGGGGTATGGTGTATGCGTTTATTATAATTCCAAAAGTTCAATACTGATAGGCGTGACGTACACGTCTTGTTCAAACTACGAGGGGATTCTAAAAGTATCAACCAGTTTTTCCAATATACGATAGTATTTTTTTTTCGGAAATTGCAACAAAATTAACCTGAGAGATATGAAATAAAATGCGTCGAGTCCCACATGTTGTACGAAGGCAAGGACAGATCTCTGGAAGTGCATTTAGTGTATTTACATTGCACTGAATTATTGGTCAGGTGGATCGATTCATGAAGTTTTCTCAGATTGTAAGTTTGTGAGCTGAATCTTAGATAACAATCCCTAGAAAGTAATAATTCAAAATCACTATTCTATCTCTATTATAATTAAATAACCAAACTCACTTGTATATCCAAATTGTTAATGGTACAGCTTTACTAATAAGAAACCATTGCCTGATATCAAATTTTGTATTGTAAATCAGAAGTGGGCGTTCTTGAATATAAACAATACAATTAAAGTACTTTTGTTGTTTTGAAATAGGTATATATACTCACCAATATATTTCTGAATGATATATCTTCTTTTAGGATTCGATTTAACTACATCGAGAACGTATTTCAATGTGCGACACATATGAATACCCCAACCTTGGCTGCTATTGGTCGGTTTCAGTATCCATATATTCATCATGCCATCCATTTCGAGGTAAGGCCAGTGTTCTTTTAATTTGTCCAAGATGAAATTGGCTTTACGCACCAAATCAATATCACGTATCCCTTCGGACTCTTTAAAATGATTTCCCACATGGATGATTTTGTAATAGTTGTCCAAAAATTCGCTCCATTCTAATTCTGAGGCTTCTATAATTTCACTATCAATATCTACAAATAATATGGAATCATCACATTGTTGTAATGAACAACCAAATTGAACCCATCACCTTCATGGGTGGCCCTTTTGATGATCTTATAGCACTCGTTGACGCCAAAATCGAAAACTTTCAATGGGATTTTACCAGTTGGGCTCAACAGCTTGTATAGTTTGCTTGTGTTGGTCGATTGCACCCATTTCATCAGGGACATGGCTGCTGTTCGATTAAAGTCCTTGATGAAATCTTCGGCATCACCGCCATTCACCAGGCTGTACGTTCTTGGATGATTCATTTTTGCTACACCTGGTATCTGATACCAATGTGCTATCTTGGATGCTTGGCACAAACCTTACATTCAAGACATAAGTTTTACAAAATAAAATAGTAGGAGAGTAAAAATGATTAAACATTCAAATAATATTTTTTATTTACCTTGCTTACTGGTATAGCTGAATGCATCCCATCTGAACTTGTTGAATTTGGTGTACTTAACTTTGTTTGAGCTTTCTTTAATAGCTTCAGTATTGAAACTCCAATAGAGATCAACTTGATGATCGGCGAGTAACTTTGATTTTATCAATTTCTTACAAATCTCACCAATATCCTTGTTCCTGGACAATTCAATCAATTCGGTAATCTTGTACGTTTGATATTTCTTCAATTCCTCATGGATGCGATCTCTGTACGATATGTGAATCTTTTCGATCCATCCTCTTCGTAGAAGGGCTCTTCTAATTGCCGAATAATGTCCGCGAATGGTGAAGGTCTTTTTCTCTTTTATGGCTCTGTTAACTTCGTCCCTTAGAATGCCCAAGGGATCGTATACTTCTCGGCTGATGTTGACATGATTGACTTTGAGTAAATTGCGCTCTTGGCTTTTATTGACAGTCGGTAATAGAGACTGTTGCGAAAATAGTTTGGCAGAGGCTGATTTAAGTTGAGAGCTAGGCGCTGTGTTTTTTGCAAGAGCTGCCTTTTTCTGTTGTTGGACAATCTTTTGGGAATTTGTATTATTTACAGACGCTTTTCCCGTTTGATTTGGTGGTTTGGATTGACTCAACGGTTTTTGTGAATTTTCAGTATTCGACTTGGCTGATAGAGTGGTTGACTTTGACTGTTGTGTTTTGTTGTTGTTTGTAATGGTTTGTGAGGGTATTTTCTTGTTGTTTCCATTCGATTGAGATGACTTTTCTTTTTCGGTAGCGTTGGTCTTCAATGGTATTGATGGGCCTTTCGAGTTTTGCTTTTTTGTACTATAAGAAATAGATAAATATGTACGTCGAGATGGACGATATCTTCAATATGAATCCAACTTTATTTGTTGATAGATTCAGGTGAAAATAACTTGGTGTGTTCATCAAGCGTAGTCACGGTTTACGAGAGAAGGCTAGCAACAGCACAAGTGATACTGTTTTGGTTGCAGATTGGTAGATTGATTACCTATCGAAAGAAAGTTGACAAGACGTACTATCTCGTGAACCGAGTTTAATCGTTCTTGATGCAGTAAACCGTGTGTGTACAATATTGTTAAATAAAATATGAAATACGTTATATAGTTGCTACTATAATAATATAATTATTTTAATTTGAAAAGAATGAAAATCAAGCAGAACAAACCTGTTTTTACTGGCATCATTTGTGGCATTTAAGTTGTTATTATTATTTATTTTCTGATTGTTCTTGTTCATATCCTGCTGTGATGTAATATTATTATTTTTGGTTTTACTTTTTTCTGCATTGATATTATCTGACTTCTTCATATTATTATTATTATTGTTAACAAATGGATTCTGTATTTGACCTTTCACTTTCAAAACACCACTACCCTGTTTCAGTGGGGATGACTGGTCAGAAGAATAATTTTTTATTTGCAGCTTATCAGTGACACTTTTTAGCAATTTCGTATCTTTGCTATTATTATTATTAGCAGCTACTTTCATTTTTTGCAGCTTGTTCTGTTGAACTGGTTGTTTTTTCGTTTGGCTTTGCGATTTACTATTTTTTGTGTCTGTTTTGGCACTTGTGATTCGTGTAGACTCTACAAACATTTGCTCCAATTGTGGTTCTATATCGGAAAATGAGTCCGGCCTCACTTTGAAGGCACTCAGGTGTTCTTTCAAATTGCCAAGCACGTTTGATATATCTGCGGCTATCTGCAATACACATTTAAGAAGAAAATTTACTCGGATATGTTATTTAAATGCAACAATCTCTTACTTTTTCTAATGTAACAGTGGACTCATTCTTCCAATTATATTCCATGTTTTTGATTGTATTTCGTTTGTTATTATAATTGGTTCTGGATGTAGTATTTTCATCATTTGAACTAATTATGGACCAACAACAGCTGACAACATCGTCAATTTCTTTTTCTAAACCAACTAGTGGGTCCTTATTTTTGAGTGATGGTCGTGATTTCCTAACTGGAGAACTGATGGTTCTGGCAACCATTTGAAGTTTTTTTATAATAATTTACAAATTACAAAAGTATGAAATTAGATACTTGGAATTTCTGTTACATTCATTTTGAGATCCGCGACTGAAAATTTGGTTGATTGGTGAAACTGAGTGAAATTTATTGAAGCGAATTATATCTTCACATCATCATAAATGAATTGTTTGATTGTCAAATGACATTGGAAATGTCAAAAAATTAAAACTGTCTAAAATCAGTTTTTGTTATACCCTGTGGGCCGAATTAAAGTCTTAAACCTGTTACAACTACGTAGTGCGGAGGACTTATAGGCTGACATATTTGGTTATTTTTTTGTAGACGGGACCGGCGGATTTACAGAGTTTTTACTGAAAAATAGGACTGTCTAATAAAATCGGTCCATTTTTTTGTAAAAAATATTTATTTTGTGTTTTTCAATGCATTATAAAGTCGATCGTCGGTCCTATTTTTTGTAAAAGGCTTTAATCCTCTATTCAAGTATTATTCAAAAACTATCACATCATTAAAGTCTACAGAAATCGGAGTCATCTAATTGAGCAACCTTTCAAACACATTCTGTCGGGCTTTGAGTTATAGTTTCCTTCCAAACACCCTTTTAATTGAAAGCATTACCAGCCGTTAATAAAATGCTAACAATCTACTATTATTATTCTTTAGTCGGTGGAAAATTCATTTCCCAACAGAGTGGCAGAGACGTTGGTGTCAGGTGTTGTAAGACACGCGATGGTTTGTTGAGGGGGTAAATAGTTAGAAGGGCTAAATATAAGGGCGTTGAATAGTTATGATACCGGTTGTTGTTAAGTAGCCAGTGACGAAGATGGAAGTATCGGCCGAGGGATCAATTAACATTCATATCAAGTAATGTGTTTTTTGCCATGTGTTGATTCGTTTTTTAATCGGATGTACGAAATAACAAATAAAAATAAATAATAAATTTCGCAGCGTTTGTTATAAAACTTAATACATTCATTAGAATGTATCTTATTATAAAATATTATTGGTATATTTAAATAAGAATTAAGACCAATGACTTTCACAACCCATACAAATATATTTCACACTTTTGAGTGTAACATCAGTCATCAAATACCATCAAGTTCACCGAAGAAGATAATACGTTGCTTATAGTTTTCCAGAAATTTCAAAACATCGCGGAAATACACATATTTCAGACATTACCATTGTTATAACTCGGAAATAGTACATTTTTTAAATGTCCAATTTAAATGTTGCTACATATAATCCCATATATTGTTCGAAAAATAATGCCGCCATTACAAAGCAGGAACACACATATTTCAGACTTTACCACCGCTGTAACTTGGAAAGCTATGATTTTTTTCAAACGTCCAATTTGAACGTTGTCGGATATGGTCACTTCTTTAATTTTGAGGTCTCAAATTTACGATTTTCGAATAAAAATTGGTCCCTCCACCCCCTTTAGGGGAAGTTTTTGAGAGAAGGACATGTTTATTGTTAATTTTTTCCAATGGGACCAATTCTCAATAGTCCTCTATCAAATAAAAAAACATGAAAATCGGAACACGTTTACTATTTAAAAAGCGCAAACATCCATAACAAAAAAACTGGGTCTGCGTCGGATCAGACGGTGGAAGTGATACTACTTTGGCTATTCGCACACAATTTTAATAAAATTTTAAGGCGCCTCCTAAAGTATGAAAAACTAGTTATGCAAGCATAAACCGAAAACAATCTTGCAATCACACACAGACAGACAGGCAGCTGGTAGGAGATATTACCTTTACATATTTGTGTACCAAGTTTGGTGTCGATTGGTTAAGTATTTTCCGAGATATCGTGTTGATAGACAGCTGAAAATCAATCCCGGAGGAGATATTACCCTTGCGTATTTGTGTACCAAGTCTGATGTTAATCGGTTAAGTATTTTCAGAGTTATAGTGTTGACAGACAGGATGATCAAAAACAATAAATACCTCAAAAAAAATCGGTAATTAATAATGAAATTTAATATATAATTTAATTATAAAAAAATCTCTAAAAGCCAGAACGTACAAAAAAGCATACGAAAACGTATAATCGACGATTTGTCTCACTTTTAGGGTGACGCGGTTACTCGACCAACACCCCATCCCAACGAGCCCAAAGAAGTATAACTTCAAAAACAATGCAGACAGTCAATTATTGTATACCGTATACCTCCTCAGTGGGTCGTCAGTCAAACACCTTGAGACGCTTTCTCGCCCGAAATAAGCCATCTTTGTAGTTATTGGCGTAATATATGATAGCATTTTGTAAAGACGTTTTCGAGACATCCTGTATATAAAGATATAATATATGGGCTGCTCGTTAAAGACATTATAGTCCCATGACTAAATACTATCTACTAATAAAGATAAATGGTCCCGATCCAGATATAAAATTAAGGTCCAATAAATCATTATGGAGCTATTTCTGCCAATGTAACCTCAACATTATCATATTTTTGGAGGACGTGTTCTTCTCGTCTATTTCTATACATAGAAATAATTCATTGGGAATTGATGACGCCAATGGCTTGGCCTCACACACATCTTTCCTTGGTATCCCATTGTGCTCGGCACAGAGACCTAGAAAACTATATTATATAAATACCTATACCTATATGGTGAATGCAATGTTGAGGAAAAGCGGAAAACTGTTGCGCTGCATTCATGAATAGGACACGGCTTTGAATAGGGATTTACTTTATATTTATAGATTAGTAGGTTAGTTTGATTTCATGTGCGGAAGGTTACAAAAGAATTATGTTCCCAGTCTCATGACATCGCCTGCTGGATAAGTTGTTGGTGTTTTTTTTTTGTTTGTTTTTTAAGCCGAACAAGTTTTTGTTCGTAACGGCAGGTCAGGTGAGTGTTTCGTTGGTCTCTGCTTTTTTTTAGTAAACATGCAGCGATTTTGATGATTTTTTTGTCATTGGAAAAAGAAATGTTGGAATGTGGAGAAATCAAAGATACCTCCTCCTTTTTCAAAGTCGGTCAATGAAAAATAAAAAGTTATGTATATATATAATTGTATAACTAGATACTGGTAATTTCGAAGTGGTGCAGTTGTAGCAAATTCGGTCTTATTGTTTATAAAAATAATTATTCTATAACTTATTAGTGCCTTTAAAAAAATTGTAAACTATGGCCCTCGTACTGGACCTCAATACTGGCACACTGGAATGAGACAGGCGCGCCTGGGCAACGAAGCACCGACGACATCATCGTCTCGCCCCAGCCGATTGCTGTTGCCCAGGAAATGCAAGTCGATGACGCTGTCACATTTCAACGTCAATCACAACAGCGCAACGATGGTGGGTACCACTATTACTAAAGAGCCCACGACACACAGTACCAATAACAGCAGCCGTCCCCTTGATAATGTCACCCCATTGATATCGAGCGCTCCATCGTCATCGAAATTACGTACCGTCACTGCCGACATCCAACAGACCATCAACAACTTGTCCAGAAGATCAAACAGCTGCATAGAGAACAAGTACAAGTGTACCATCACATCAGAACGACTGGCTCAACTGAGGAAGATTGTAGAAAATGCGACCAGAGATCATCGAGTGTTCACTATCAAAGGTAAATTATGAAAAAAATTACATCTTAAAAATTCTAACAATAACTTCCAACTAAAAGTTAAGATTAATCAGGTTCTTATATTACATATTTTTGCATCGAGTAACATTCTTCCAACGTCTATGTCATATTAAATTTCCACAAGATATGAATGGCGAAAATTTATCATGGAACTTGGTGATTTATTTTTAATTATCCAGATATTCGAGACGAATATCATAGACAGGGACCGCACATTCCCTATCCCGATAATGAGTGGGGATTGATTGATTGTATGGCCAGATCTTGTCATTTTATGGAAATCTATTTTTTTCTTTCACGAAGGTGGATGGAGCATCATACGCAAGGAGATGCTCAAACGCAACTGGCTGGAAAAGGTTGAACCACCACAAAAGCAAAAATACTCCAGCATGGATGACGTGACCGTGAATCTACCTGCCAAACAGGACTGGGAATCCCCACAAAGTTATGTGGAGAAATGCGAAAAGACCATAATGTCCCGTATGCTTCAAAATTACGACGTCGACTTTTACTGGAGTATGCGAAAGGATCCTAGTGATTTGCAGCATCGCAACAACGCCTTCAAATTGATCAACAGATTCAGCCGATCACTGTTTGCTTCCAAAGAGGGACTCGCCTTGCTGCTACAGCAGTGTTATTGGTACATTGAGGCTGGTGTATCTAATATCAGCTTTCCCCGAGTATATGTCTTGGGTAAGCGACTGTGGACCAAACTAAAGTTCCACACTTTTTAATCAGTAATCATTTTCTACCTTTTGCAATTCATTTTTGGAGACCTCTGGTAAATTTTTCTAGTCTGGATCGTTTTTTCAGTGCAGGCGTTGCAGGAGAACCGGGTTTTATTTAAAATTGAACTTGTTTTTCGGTAGCTAAAATATCAAAAGTACTGACCTAAAGGGAAACTGACAAGACATTTTGGAATCCAGAAAAAGATCTATATATAATATTTTCGGAATCAAACAAAAAAACTAATAAGATATTTAAAACAAATATATTAAAAAGTGTGGGACCTTTTTTCTGTTGTTTTCAATTCTTCTTTTTGCTAGTTCCTTATCTTCTTCTTTTCAACAATTTTTTTTCAATTTGAATGCTTTGTTTGATTCTGATTTTTTTTATAAAATCATATTTCCTGAATGCCTAAATATTAATATTTGGCGGCTATTTTTTTATGGCACTATTCCCGATAGAAAATCTGGTTCAAATAATTGTTGTTTCTACGCCAGGTTTTCCTGAACATTATAATCTCTTTGTCGACGATTTTCGGATGACAGCATGCATTGGTCTGCTTAAATGGTTTGTGGAAAAGTATGAGAACGGAGACAAGCATGATTTTCAATCGCCCGATGGTCGTGTACCTTACACTGCCTTACAATTCGCCATCGATCGTTGTAATGAATTTGTGGCCAGCGAGAAGCATGTGGATATTGACAAAGAGTTCCAAAGGATATGGGACCATGAGTGGGATCAATTTTTGGCAAATTTCCAGGCCATCCTCCATCAGGATGGGCTATTTATGGAGTTTAGTGAACCGCTCACTACACTTTACGGTAAATTTGACAAATGTTTTTGACTAGTTACAGCATACAATATATACTTTAACATTTTTGTCCTGTTTCTAATGCCAAGACAAAAAGTTTGTAAACAGTCATCAACAACAGTGTTTCATAGCAACTGTTCTCATTTCCACATATGTTTCTCTCAGAGTTTCTGCTTTATAGCCAATGCTAAGTCAACTCTGAAAGAGATTCAAAAGTTTTGGCCACAATACAACATCGATGGTATGAAGAATATCTGGATACTTAAACCTGGCAATAAGTGCCGAGGCAGGGGCATCCAACTGGTCAAACACATATCTGATGTAGATAAAATTATTGGCTTGAAATTGAAGTATGTAGTACAAAAGTATATAGGTAAATTAGCTGGTCAAGTAGCCTTTATATTATAAACTTAAGAAGTTGATAGTTGTTTGGTTTCAGAAAGGCCGCTCATAATTTACAAGACGAAATTTGATATTAGGCAGTGGTTTATGGTTACTTGCGTTCAACCACTAACGATATGGATGTACAGGTAGGATAATATTATATCGAGCGATCAAAAAAAAATCATACCCAGTAATACTTTGAAAATGAGAACATGTGTTTACTTGAGTCACCTGCAATTGCATTAAAATTGATTGTCACTTTTAGCTTCCTATCTGCATTTAGCAAAGACATGTTCTCATTTTCAGGCCTATTGATGATGGAGTTTTTTTTGATCGCTCGATAGATACACTTTAAAAACAATGTCACTCAAATAGTATGTTCTTTCGACGCAGAGATAGTTATCTTAGATTCAGTAGCCAGATATTCAGTTTGGATAATTTTCATGAGTCATTACATCTAACAAATCATGCGGTACAATGTAAATATACCAATGGGCAGCAGAGAGACAAGGCATTACCGGATGACAACATGTGGGACTGTCATACATTCAAAGCCTACTTGAAGCAAATTGGCTGCATGGAAAAGTGGAATGAAGTTATTTTTCCAGGTATTGACACCAATATAACTAAGTATTTATTATAATGGTTACCTAAGTATATCTGGGTCTTTTTTAATCTGTCTATAACTGTGATTACAATTTTCTAGGTATGAAAGAGAGCATCATATGCGCCATGTTAGCTAGCCAAGATACCATGGACCGAAGGCAAAATACCTTTGAAATTTACGGTGCCGATTTCATGCTTGGTGAGGATTTCAAACCATGGTTGATTGAAATCAATTGTAGCCCGGATCTTTCATTTTCGACAACAGTTACCAGCCGTTTATGTCCGCAATGTATGGAAGACCTTATAAAAGGTATAAATAAGTCTGCTTGATACTATCATATTGTGTCTTAAGATGTGTGATGTTTTACAGTGGTTATTGACAGGAAGAAGGATCCCCTATCAGATACCGGTCTCTTTGAGATGGTGTTTAAGCAAAACTTTCCCCGAACGCCCCCCTACCTTGGTATGAATCTTTCAGTGCGTGGCAGAAGGATCTTTAGGAACCGCAGCAGATCAAAAATTGATAAAGAAAAGGCCGAAAAGGAGAAGGCCATTCTGCGTTTACGAAGACATGATTTCATTAAAAATGAATTTCTCAAAGACTCTGCCATCACGAAAATTCTGCCAAAGATCCAATCGCCCGACTCGTATCGAGGTCCCGTTATTGCTGATTTCATCGAAGAGCTGCACAAGTCTGTCGGGGGCGATAATGATTCCGGCGTCGATTTTGTGCCCGTCATCAAGGTGGAAAAGAAGCGACCGGACTCGAAGGCTGAAAGGGTATCAATAAATTCATCGACGACTACTTCTAATAAATCTCTTCTATCTAACGCTAGTTCTTGTTCCATGTCTAGAAAGCAAAACGCAAAAGAAAGTATTAGAAAATCGTGCAAAGCATGCAATCATAATCATAATAATAACAGTAAGTATGCATTTGGCGAATGGGCCAAGAAAAATAACAAAATGTCAAGTGAACCGATGACTAGAACAACAAACGACAATCAGAACAGCAACAAACTATGGACCAAAGAAACAACAACCACTGCCAGCATACTAAAGGGTGCCACTATAATATTTAATAATAAATGTACAGTTATTGATGATCAAACTGACGTAAATAAAAATTATTTCAGAACTACGACGCCTTTTGGTTTGAATACGTTCGATTTAAACAAATTGTTGCCACAAATAAAAAGTAACGATAATGACGCTTAGTTATCTATTCTTATGTAAAGAACAAAAATCCCTAATGTCTTCACAATAATACTCATGTGTTCAATAAAATTGTGTTCATATTTGCACCAAACATTAGATAATATTTAAGTTATTGCATAATTATGATTAAATGTTGTTCGATACCGACCTGGATTTTCTTTTCCACCAGAGTTCCTTCCGTAAAATGAATAATTTGACTGTAGCAATGATTTTTTTTTATTTTGATTTCCTTATTATATTACGGATTGTTTTCTTTCCATTTGTAATGGAAAAAATAAATCGTATTTATATAATTCCAATTCCAGTCTCTCAACTATATAAGTAAGAATAATATATCATCATGTCAGAATAAACAGATCATGTCTTCAATAACCCTTCAAATTAGACAATAAATATTTTTGCAAAAAACAAAAAACAGAATTAATATTATTTTATGTATGTATTATGTATTTTTCAGTGCACCAACTAATAACGTCAGTTCAGTTTTTTGTAAAAAATATTTATTTCACACTTTTGAGTGAAACATTACTCACGAAAATCGTTGAACGTTCACTAATACCAATGAAGACAGTACTTATGTCCTATTATCTACGTATATTCTTTGATTGTAGTTGTTATTGAAATATCAAAACATCGCTAAGGAAATACCATAAATATTTTAGATGTTACCATTTTACCACCGTTATAACTCGAAGAAAAATGTGCATTATAAATGTTGCTACAAATAATTAGTTCTTTCATGTGGTACCCAAAGATTTACAATTTTCGAAAAAAATCGCCCTCTTCTCATAGCAAAAATACAGATATTTGAGAATTTAACGTGCCCCTATCTCGAAAACCGTAACTCTTTTGAAAAAATGTTCAATTTAAATGTTTCCGAACATTGTCCTATCTTTAATTATATCAACTCAGATTTTTGAGAAAATTTTACCCCTCCATCTAGGGCGGTTTTCGGAGGGACGGAGATTTCAGCTTTGCGTTTTTATGAATATGGGACCATTTCTCAAGCCTCATCTTTCAAATGAATCAAAAATCATGAAAATCAGATACGGTTCGTCGGTCAAAAAAATGCTTTCAATAGGTGTACTCACCTGTTTATCCATGGGTGTACTATAACTATTTCAAATAGCCCGCCAAATGAGAAATGTGATGATTTCATGATAAAAAACATAACTCGCGAATGTTAATCATTCATTATCATTTTTTTAAATATATACTAGCACGTTCAAAAGAAATTTATTGAGTTAGTTAGAAAATAAAGCATTGCTTATCGGCTTCAGTTTCACACACAACTTCAAAATTTTAAATGCTCGCGCGCTTAAGGTTATTGCCATAACATTTAGGCCTGCGTATAAACGAAATCGGGTACTTAGACGGAAAACGACAAGCGATGCTTTCTCCCTACGGGAGAGAAGCTTGTGTTCGAGAATTGGCTAAGTTATTGTAAGTGCAATTTTCAATCGTTATGGACGTAGAAAGCTCCGCTAACGAAGGTGATGTAAGTCCAGTAAGTATATATTTGATATTCTATTTTTCTGCTCTATGATATGAACCTAGTTGAATTGCTATTTTGTATAAGATAAACCCTGTTTACTGGTGGTACATTAGTGTACGAACAAAGCGAAAATTTTCTAAGTCCAAAAATGGCGTCAGAAACTAAGTCCCACGTATCTAGAGTACCGGTTGAATCTTTGTCGGCATGGTTTTTTTCGTAATTTTAAAGCTTATATAATACACTGTTATATGTATTATGTCGATGTTTATTTAAAATAAAAATCTATCATTTTTCCACGTGCTCAATTACTGTCCTATGGCAGATAGATACAATTATTGCTACTTTCAATATGATGAATATGTTTGAACGTTTAGTTGCTCTAACTCTCACACTAATAACGTTTTAGAAAGTATACATTATCCAGGAGAATATGAGGTTATCTCATATTATTTCTGTAGTCAGCTTATTTTGTTGGATATTCTCACCTGTTATCATACTAGCTTTAGCAGTAACTTTGTTGTTGTGAAGATATAAATCGATAGATTGAAATAGGAATTCTTAATGAAATTATTAGATGAAGTGACATTGCTTGCTGTAAGTTGTAGACAAATAATATTTTTGAACAGGACAATTGGGTTAACACAGATAATTTTTAGTAAAAGTATTGATTACGATTAATTAATTATTCTCTCAATAGTCTATTGTATTCTCAATTTGCATACTTCTATTAATAGAGCCAAAAATCCAAAGATGTTAGCAATCATGTGAACGGCATAAACGGTTATCCCGAGAAACATAAAAGCCACAAGTCAGATCATAAGGATAAACATAGAGACAAGGATCGCGACAAACACCGAAGTAAAGATCACAAAGAACACAAGAGTTCGAACAAGGACAAAGACAGAGACAAGGATAGGGACAAGCATCATTCCAGCTCCAAGGATAGGCACAGTAGTTCTCACAAATCATCAAGCAAGGACAAGGATCGTAGCGATAAGGATAAACACAGAGATAAGGAGCGCAGCAAGGATAAGAGTAAAGATGATAAGAAATCAAGTTCTTCGTCAAAGGATAAAGAAAGGGAGCATAAAAGTTCTCACAAAGATAAAGAACACAAAAGCAGTTCGAAGGATAAAGAGAGACGCGACAAAGAACGGGATAAAGAAAGCAAAGATAAGCACAAACATAGCAGCAGTTCAAGGGATAAGGAAAAAGAAAGAGATCGGTATAGCTCAAAGGACAAGAATAGAGACAAAGACAGACATCATTCCAGTTCGAGAGACAAAGACAAGAAAGATAGGGATAGGAAATATGAAAAAGATAACACAGGTAAATTTGCTTTTGCCATCTTAATTTACTAGACAAAAGATCTCACGTAAATTCAAAATTTATAAGCGAAAATTTTAAAATTAGTAGTATGGAAGCTTATTTGTCCAGGTGTTAATGACTAAAATAATTTTTACTAATATCATTTTTCTAAACCAATTTATAGATGACGGTGATAAAGTGAAAGCAGAACTGGAGATCATCAAAAATGAACCTGAACAAAATAACGATATCATTACAAATAATTATAACCGAGATGAAAACAGCACTGATGACGATGAAGGGAAATTGGTGATAAAAGATGAACCTCCACTTATTGTCGATGACGAACTTAATGCCAATTCGACAGCCAGCAGTTGTGATTACAGTTATAGCCAATTCAAAAAAGATGAGTCTCAATTTGACGGGTCCGAAGAGGAGGAAGCCGAAAATGACATTACTACCAACAACATCAAGCAGGAAGTGAAGGAAGAACCACAAGATGAAGAAGACAGTGAAGAGGATATGCCCTTGGTAAGTGTTGTAGATCTAGAGTCTTGAAGTTAAAAGTGATTCCGTATCACCACCGCAGCAAAATACTCTGTATATTTGAAATAATAATAATATTGACGTCTGTCAAACTTTTATCTTCATATAATTTGATCTGTGTCTTCAATGAAAGAACCTATATTTAATCAAAACATCATCTTAATTATAATTATCTGTAATTATGTATTGATAAATAATAATTTTTTCAGATGATAAACAGAAGTCGATCGGTAGGTTTTTCTGTCATGTTTGAAACTAAAACCTAGATTAGAAAATCAGAATTATTATTAAATATGCACCCCATTATTATTTCTCTGTGTTTCTACACCTTCGATTTTTTTTCTTATTTTCCTTGGCATGTTGTGATTTGTTTTTCTTTGTTCAGTCATTCTTGAAGAAGGAAGAAAAATAAACTCATATATAATTAATATGCTTTTTCAGTCTGCCAGAATGAGTTCGGGTAAAAGAAAGATAGAGTCTGATGATGATGAAGAAGATGATGTGCCACTTTTGGCTAGGAAAAAGGTGAAGATTGAAGAGAAGAAAAAAAAGAAAAAGAAACGTGACCACGATGAAGAGGAGCATGCCATTTATGACCCTAATAAAAAAATTAAGAAGGAGAAGAAAGTGAAAAAGGAAAAATCGATAAAGAAAGAGTTATCATCGACAACCAATGATACTACAACTAGCCCTAAAAAGAAGAAAAAGAAAGAGGAAGAAGAGCAAGAAGTATGGAAATGGTAAGAAAATTAAACATTTTTTTAACGTAAACTCACTTTTCTCCACAAACCAATGACCCCTATAAAGAAACTGCAGCAGAAAGCAAATAATTCAATTTTAAATAAATGCAAAAAAAAATTAGTCTTTCAGAAGTGAATTACGTAGTTACGTAAATGAAAGTGTACATTAGAAAATGCCAAAGAAAATATTTGAAATTGGACCGGCATAGTTAGTAAATTTAGGTTATATGTATTTGGATGGCGTAATCTCAGCGGCTTTGAAGAAACCTCTCATGTCTTTTTTCTTGTAATCTATTTCAAATTTCCCGCCTGAAACTAGTTTGTGATAGTTGACAGATCTCTTGTCATTTGTCACTTCTATCATATGTCATTTAATGGAAGAATTTTTGGTTATGAGTAAGATTGTAATTAAAGGATTATTTTAGCTTTGTGCTATGGATAGAAAATTTCTCTTTAATATAAATAAATGTATTCGTATCATACACGGGTATTCCATTCATACTTGCAATAATTGCTGGAACAGTAATATTTCATACAATCTAAGATTACAAACAACAAAGAAACGTATCAAACATCTGGAGCTTGATAAATGTGATAATTTAGCCAATAGACCATCTATAAATTTATCTGTATTTGATTTTCGTTTTGTACAAGATGCAGGAAAAGTAGAAAAAATATTGAACAGGTGAAATTGTGTGAGATTTTTTTTATTAATTAAACATTTTCATGTCTCCAATTTGTACATATTACATTTATTTTGTAGGTGGGAAGAGGAAAAAAAAGATGATGGTGTGAAGTGGACTTTCCTCGAACACAAAGGACCAGTTTTCGCCCCGCCATATGAACCACTACCAGATAATGTCACATTTTACTATGACGGCAAAGAGGTGAAATTATCACAAGATGCTGAAGAAGTAGCTGGATTCTATGCCAGAATGTTGGATCATGACTATACCACCAAAGAAGTCTTCAACAAGAATTTTTTCAAAGATTGGCGAAAGTGTATGACACCCGAGGAGCAAAAATTGATTACCGATTTATCAAAGTGCAATTTCAAAAAGATGCAGGCCTACTTTTTGGATCTAGCCGAACAGCGAAAAAACAAAACCAAAGAGGAGAAGCTGAGGCTTAAAGAAGAGAATGAGGCTATGCTGAAGGAATATGGTTTTTGCAAAATTGATGGACATCGAGAAAAAATCGGTAATTTCAAAATTGAACCGCCGGGTCTGTTCAGAGGTCGAGGTGAGCATCCTAAAATGGGTAAACTAAAACGTCGCATCGAAGCCGAAGATGTTATTATAAATTGTAGCAGAGATTCCAAAATTCCCGAACCACCACCGGGACACAAGTGGAAGGAAGTGCGTCACGTTAATACAGTCACATGGTTGGCATCGTGGACGGAAAATGTTCAAAATCAAGTGAAATACATTATGTTGAATCCCAGCTCGAAATTGAAAGGTGAAAAGGATTGGCAAAAGTACGAAACGGCTCGCAAATTGCATGCGAGCATCGATAAAATTCGCGCCGAGTACCAGCAAGATTGGAAATCGAAAGAGATGAAAATTCGACAACGCGCCGTCGCCTTGTACTTTATCGATAAGTTGGCACTCAGAGCGGGTAATGAAAAGGACGAAGATCAAGCCGATACGGTGGGTTGCTGTTCGCTGCGTTGCGAACACATTGAACTCCATGAACGCAAAGACGACAAGGATTACGTGGTGGTGTTTGATTTCCTCGGTAAGGATTCCATCCGCTATTACAATGAAGTGCCGGTCGAAAAGAGAGTGTTTAAGAATCTGCAACTTTTCATGGAAAATAAAAAGGGCAGCGATGATCTGTTCGATCGTCTCAACACGAGTATTATGAACAAGCACTTGAACGAGCTGATGGAAGGTTTGACGGCCAAAGTCTTCCGTACGTACAATGCTTCCTGGACGCTGCAACAACAGCTCGATCTGCTCACCAATGAGGATGACAGTGTGGCCGAAAAGATCCTGTCATACAATCGCGCCAATCGAGCAGTCGCCATCCTGTGTAACCATCAACGCTCGGTGCCCAAAGGGCACGAAAAGTCCATGGAAAAGCTAAAGGAGAAAATTGAGGCTAAGAAAGCACAAGTCAAAGATGCCGAAAAGCAGGTCAAAGATGCCATCAAGGATGCCAAACATGGTAGCGTCAAGGAGAAGGTCATTGCCGATAAAAAGAAGAAAATGTTGCAAAAGCTGAAAGAGCAGCTGGTAAAATTGGAGATTCAAGTGACTGATCGAGATGAAAATAAAACCATAGCATTGGGTACTTCGAAGCTGAATTATTTGGATCCGAGAATCAGTGTGGCGTGGTGCAAAAAGTACGATGTGCCCATTGAGAAGATTTACAATAAGACGCAGCGCGACAAGTTCCGATGGGCCATCGATATGGCTGGACCTGATTACAGGTTCTAGATAATAGATGATGAATGAGATATACTTAGACCTTTACAAAAAAAAACAGCCATCAAATCTTTGAAACAATAATTTCAAAATTAGTTATCTTTCGAACCGCTCATTTGATATTAGTGACGATGAAGTATAGTTAGTTCTTCTTTAAGAAGTAATATTAACGGGTCTAAAACTTTAGCCACATGTTTTATAAATATTTTGGTTTCTTATTCACGTTATTATCTCATGTTATTAAATAAATTATCCTTTTTTCTTTATAGCAGAGATAATAGCGTGAATAAAAAACAATATTACGTTGATGAAAGACGGACAGTTTGAGACTAGTTCATCTGTCTTAGTTGCTGTATACCACAGGGTGTTGCAAATTTCGTTTAAAATTTCTTCTCATTCATGCCCCACGTACTTGCTAACTGAAATCTGAATCAAAACTTTCATTTATTGTTATTAAAGAATTATTATTGCAAAAAATATACATCAAAATCAAATGAGCTGAACAAGAGATTCCCTATTTTTATCAAGTGTAAATTTTTTGATGGTGGGTTTTTCTGTTTAAGTGCAGGGTGTAGTTGGACCGAGAATTTCGTCGGATATTTTTTTTATTCACACACACATATTGAGACAGTTCATTCTTGTTTTTTTTTTTCGTATTTTATAAATCAATTTTATAAATCAATTTGAAAACCAGTAGTTGTTAAGATTTAAATTATTTGTAGTATTTTAAAATTGCAACATATTATATATGTATATTTAGTGAATGATGACATATTAATTATATTGTGTATGATCGAATGATATTTAATATCTCTCTGTACAAAATAAAAATAGTATGATTTAATTTTAATTTTTTCTCCTCTTTTCAATGAATTTGTATTAATTACAAATAATAATGATTCCTGTGCTGTTTTTACGATGAAAAAAATATATAAATAAGACGTGTTGTGTATTGGGAAACAATTTTTTTCGATTCTTTTTATCATGTGTAATGACCAGTCTCTAGATTTTGTTTTCTTTTTTTGAAATTATTGTTACTGTAATAATGATAAGTGACAGAATATTTTGTGTAGTAATAAGGATCTGTATATTACAGATTTTTTATGGAATAAATCTCAAGTGCAAGTGATTTTTTTTAAGGTGTGTTTGTTTTTATTTGTGAAATTTATTAATCTAAGTTAAAACCGGATAAAATGATCAGATCACAACTGTTGTTAGACTTATCTTTCAATAAAACGATTTTATTGATTTTTGCTTCGATAGCTAATAAATATCCTCGATAAAATAACACTAAATATGCAAAAAAATATTTTTTCCCAATGTGTATATTGAGATGAAACTTGGAATTTGATATTCTCTGGATGAAATGGATCTAAATGATTGCTATTTAAATTATTTATAAGTTTTATTAATTTTTTTAAACTGAAACGAAACAAAAATTAAAATTTTGGAATATCGAGTTAAAACTGTAATGAAAGTATAAGTATTTCTTCAAATATTCAATTGAAATTTGTTTTCTTATATTTTTTACATTTTAGAGGTATTTGGTGAAAATTTACTCGAAAAAATTAACATTCCTCAATTCAGGTGGCATAAA
Source organism: Crioceris asparagi (assembly GCA_958507055.1). Classification (NCBI taxonomy): domain Eukaryota; kingdom Metazoa; phylum Arthropoda; class Insecta; order Coleoptera; family Chrysomelidae; genus Crioceris; species Crioceris asparagi. The sequence continues at coordinate 112,297 of OY293827.1, forward strand.
TTCGTATGATCCTCCAGCCTCGACTTTACCGTAACCTGAAAACAAGTAATAATTGAAATTTTTACTGTAGCATTCCAGGAATTGATAAAAGCAAACCTAAATTTTTCATCAATTTTGTGGGAGCATTCCTCAGGTGCATCGGTACTGCTGGCTGTGGGCCTTTTTGTGCCTTAATCACTTGCTTTGCCCTGGCCAGAGATGCATCAGCCTCGCGAGATTTGGGCGCTCGCGCCAAGTAGATGGCACACTGTGCCAAAAGGCAGTCACATTCCGGCAAACCGAGCATATGACAACCCTGCATCGTGGATACAGCCAACTGAAGGGCCATCGGATCTGCGTTACCTGCATAGAGTAAAAATAATTGATTTGTTTACGAAAACTAGGCCCTAGTTTACTTTTATTAGTTGGTGCTTAAATACAAAAATAACTATATCTCGGATGAATTTGATAATGAACATGATCGGAGTAGTTGTATAACGTCAGGCTTCTGTTCTTTTAATTTATTATACATACCGATATCTTCACTGGCAGCTCGAACTAGACGTCGGGCAATGTATTTTGGATCTTCACCACTAACAATCATTCTGGTGGTCCAATAAAGGGCGGCGTTAGCATCCGATCCTCGGATTGACTTGTGCATAGCCGATATGACGTTGTAATGCTCCTCGCCATTGCGATCGTAAAACATGTGAGTTTTCTGCAAGAGCAAAAATTTGAAAAAACTAAAGATGATACCATTTAAAAAAAGATTAACTTTTTCCGAGTTAAATCAATAGCAAAATGTCTAATTTTATACAAAATCATATGTATTTCTTGAATTCCAAAATGTTTGGAATGTTTACTTTTAGCAGTTTTTCCGACAGTTTTTGATATAACATTTAGGTAACTTAACTAGGTTCTTTTGGAACGATGAACCGTTTGAAATAAGCCCTCAAAAAATATATTACATAGTGGCAACAAATTATCGAACAGACTGGAACATTAATTTGGCCCACCGGGTACACTGTCCGTTTATAATATATACCTTTGCAGTTTCTTTGATGTCATCGGATGTTATTAAGCTCTGTGGTGAGCTGTTTTGAATAACTAACTGCAAATTTGTCAGCGCCATACGTGCATCGCCATCGCTCATATCGGCTAGTATTTGCAGTGCTGCTTGTTCTATTCTCATCCTAAATTAAAGAAAAGGGAAACATATTAGTGAATATGTCGTTTCTACATACATACCTACCCAATAATAATACTTTCTTCCTGTAAATCTTCCATACAATCACTATCATCAAGCACTCTTATTGCCAATGAATCAACAGCATTTCGCAAAATCGTGCAAACATCCTCAATTTTTAATTTCTCCATAACGACAACTCGACACCTGCTCAGTAGAGCTGAATTCAGGACAAAGGAAGGATTCTCTGTTGTGGCACCAATCAAAATGATTTCACCCTTTTCGACACTTTCGAGAAAAGAATCTTGTTGTTTTTTATTGAACCGATGAATTTCATCCATAAATAAAACGGTTCTCTTATTGAATTTCAAGTCGTTTTTCGCCAGTGTGAATATACTCTGAACATCTTTCACGCCTGAAGTCAACGCAGACAGTGATATGAATTTATATTTTGTTGGGCTCTGTTTGCAAATTTCAGCGATGACACCCGCCAATGAAGTTTTACCACATCCAGGTGGGCCCCATAGTATCATATTGGGTATTTCACCTTTCTCAAGTAGATTTCTGAAAATCGTATGTTTGCCCAAAAGTTCTTGATGACCGAAGAAATCATTGAAAGACTTTGGTCTGACTTGTTTGGCAAGAGGCACTAAAAATTTCAACTTGTTTGGGTCACACCTTTGGGAATCTTTATTCTGGTTTTGATTCTCATCACTTAGTATTGGAATGTTTTTCTGCTCAACTTGGCTAAGATCTTGTCTAGTACGTCTTATTTTGCCAATATAAGAAGACGACGACTTTTGCGGAGTTGAAGTTTCTTGAACAAAAGATTTTACTTTTGGATTCTCAATAACCGACAAAACTGGTGATGGAGAACGTTTTCTCTTTTGTTCATCGTTGCAATTTAAAAAGATACATTTATTAGCATGAGTTTGGATTTGATCAACATGAAATAGCTTATTACATATTGGACAAGAAGTTTTGTTTGATTCACACATATTTCAACGATTCAACGTGAAGTTCTTCAGAAAATCCATAGACGGAACAACTATAACAGCAACAGCTTTTTCAGTTAAGCTGTGTAATTATTGACTATACTATAACAACAAGGCTCCTGCTAGACAATATTATCAAAACATGTAAACCATGTAGGATGTAGGTATAACTACTGCAATCACAAATTACTGACTAACCAAATAGTTTTAACAACTTTGGTTCACAAGTTTAACTAGAGCTGTATAAGAGCCTTGAATGTCATCTTAAGTATGTTTAGAATCGAAAACTAACTACAAGATCCCATCTATAGACTTTATCATTTATATCATCTGAAATGTACGTAAATGGTTTGTCAATTATTTGAAATTGCCGCTACGAACCTTTCCCTTGTCAACCACAACACCTTAGAATAGTCCAGTCAGAAAGACTGAAACAGAGAAAACATACCTTCGACTGAAAACACATCACAGAGAACACTACCTGCATCACATAACCATAGACCAATATAACATAACCACGGTCATACAGAAAGGTCTTGAAACGAGCGAAAAAGGTGGTTCGGTTAGCGTCCAGTCTTTACAGCTTCCAATTTCTGCCGCGTGGTTAGCATTTGAAGGGGGATGTTGCTTAAAACATAAAAATACAAATTCAAAGGATAATGCAAAGTTGTATGATGATTCAAACTGTATACGATAACATATTTCCATGTTGATAGGTGTTTATATTGTATTCGACGCTCATAAACTCATAACTTTTCAATAAGATTAAGGTATTTTATGTTCTAAGTAACATCCCCTTTTCTCAATTTCGCGGTGCTATCGTTAACTTTGACATTTGAACAAGACGCTAAGCGGCCCACTTGCTATCTATGTAATTGGACTTTTGATTCCAGACCTGTGATTCTACGACCGTGAAAATAACCAAGTTAGCTAAAGGTTAATCATAATCAAAAATTGAACTTTTATAAACAAATATTTTCGACTAATATATAAGAAATCGTTAGTTTTCAATCTTTTTCTATAAATACTAGATATATTTTATGTTTCTAATTAATATTTTACGGCTCATCAAATCAAATACGATTTTTAATTGTTTGTCCATCATATATATTAAAAAGAAGCCCTACTACTGTGTATTTCATTCATACATGTTTGATTTGAAGTTTAAATTCAATATTTCTCAATAACATTTTCATCTTTGGACCATAGGGTATATTTTTATTCCTTATGTTTATGTTTGGATTTAAATTTCACAGTACTTATGACACAAGAGAAATATCCTTCTCCTATATTTCATCTGTTTAATAAGATGTTCTGTTGTACGCTATTTGACCTACCAGCATTGACAAGTAGAAGTATATAAGGTGAAGTAAAACAGTAAGCTTGGCAACCGCGCTTGGACATTCCATCGGCGGCCGGCCTACGTCAAATTAGGAATCCTAAACTGCAGGATTACTTTCCCCTCACAAAAATGTACAGAAAATTTCCTCTTTGGATTTCAGTGGTACCAAAGAATAAGATGTTCTTTATTCTTTGTGGGGTACTCAAACCCCTAATTTTTAGAGCTTATTTTATATTCCATTTACAATTTATTAGGGCCTTGACATTCAGGTATCAATGTTTGCTGATATTATCCTAAATCTAGAATTGAATATGTAAACACATGTATTTAATAGAAATTTATTTAATAGTTAAATATAGTATAAACACCTAAATTAATGGAATAGATCAATATTCTTCTCAGAATCTGTCATTTGCAGCAATTTAGTTGGAAAATCAAGAGGATTAATTACTGCCGAATATAGCTCTTCAGGTCTATTATTCAAATGATCAGTGTTAATAAGATCTTTGAAATTTTGCATTTTTCTCAAATGTGTTCTACTGAGATTCGTTTCTGCTTTTGACAATTGCATGAGGCATTCGTTAAGAAAGAAACAAGATTCCCGATCTATTTTTTTCGGTGCAACACCACTGCATAGATCTGATAGAAAAAGATAGCATTCTTGTAGCTTAACATGTTCTGATCTTATTCGTTTCTCATATAGAGCTATGTATTTGAGTACTCTAGGAATCACATCCAAAACTGCACCTCTTTGAGCAACACGAATTCGTTCAAATATTTTCAGCCACCGTTTCAACGCAGGATCATCTTGAGGTTTATTGCTTTGATTTTGGGATTGTTCCCACTTCCTTTTTGCATGCCTTGAATAGTAATCACATATAAAACGGATCTCTCCAATAGATTTATAAGGCATTTTAGCTTGTATCAGCTCCAAGTTATGAGCTCCATATTCGCGAAGATTGATCAGGAGAGTTTTCTTGTCTTCTGTAGACCACGAACTACAATTCATGATAAAACTAAAACAAATTCACATTCACTTCAAACCAATCAACAAGCAATAGACAAAACCATAACAATAACAAATTAGCAAACTTATTATCCTCCTCTCTCGTCTTCTTGATTGCAGATACTTGAACACTTGGTTCAGAGAACAATACACTTGAGTAACACTTGGTTGGAGTTAGTGTTCTTTGACACTTGGTAAGATAGTATTTAGTATAGCGTTCTCTGCTTCTTGTCTCGCTATAAGTTCTGTGACTATAAGCAGAGACCATCTATAAGGCAGTATCAGAAAACAGAGACGTATAACTAAAACTAAGAAGCTCTGTAGCTTCTTACGTATAACATATATATATATATAATACTACTATATGGCCAGTGAAGAGAGAGGTCTTGAAGCTTTTAAAACGGTACAGAAAATCGTTTCTCTCTCGCACAGTTGTTTCCTCTCGCGCAACACGTATCGTGCTATCATTTGGAACATTTATACATAAATAGGACTAGTTTGCAACACATAACACCTATAGGTGTAATGTGGTTTGCCAGCGCATGTTTGAATATGCATATATCCTAATATGAAGCGGGACTCGCGCACGCGCATGAGAAGCGAAACAAACCATTTCTATCTCTCTTTAATATAGGAGTATTATATATATGTCGTATAATCTGTTCTCTGGCTGTATCTTAGACCAGAGAACACGAACTCCTCTTCCCTCTCCTTAGAGTAGGGAAGGTCGTGCGTACACGACAGGAGATGCTGCTCTGTATAACCGCCGTGAAACGAAAGTGAAGCCAATTTTTTAAATATTTAATCTATGCCTTGGTGTTTACAGCTTATTTTGATTGTTATTTCTTGTGCTATTTTTCAATGAAAACGAAATTTTTTTTACCTCAACAAAATGGTGAAATGCGATGCTTTTGATTACAAGAGTCGCTGTTGAAAAAAGAATATGGTGTTAAGTCCATTGACGGTCATTGATTTAGTTCTCATTTGGCTTCACCTGCACTAGAATGCGATGTCTCCTTGGTAATTCTATGCTCTAAGAAAGAAATTCTTGTCCCTGAAGCTGTATAATACAATTGAACTATTAATAACACCACAAAACAATCTATCAAAGGTCATGGCCACGAAGCTCAGCCTCAAACTATTACGCTATAAACTAACATGGTTGTCTTCACAGAATACTAATGTGCTAACTAATAACGCCAGAGATACAATGTTCTCAATACAAGTACAGTTCCAAAATATAAATCAAAAGTATGAATCCATATATCTATTGAGTTTTGATGGCCACTTAAACCCTCGCGCTCTAATTAAGGAACAGGCTGCTTGTATTTTTCAAGTAACTGGCAGTGTAACAGGTAAACTGGAGCTGGCTTGACATTATTATGTTCTATGCAAGAACGTCTATTCGTTACTATATGGTTGTCTCTGCTCTGTGGCCTATGGTCTATTTCACTTTCACTTTAGAAGTTGTTAGTCTAGGTTATATGGTTTCATCACAGAACATTACATACAAGGTTTCATGTAGTTTAAAAAAATACTAACCTAACAAAAAGTGGTTTATTTTATATGTTATTTGCTTACATTGGTTAATTTTTTATGATTTTGTTGTTAAAATTATTATTGACTGTTGAAATTATATGAAAAACAATTCTTAACCGATGTTCGCAGATATAGGACACATACAAATATTGAAAAATGATCGATCTATTTTATATGAGAGGGGAAATTTTGTTGTTCGATGTAAATGATTGGATACAGCTAAGAAAAATGCACAGAATAATAGGCGATATTGTTGGAAGTAGTGGTCACATTCCATCTTTACCAATGAGAGTTACAAACGAAGAAGCATTACTTCTTTTAGAAAAAGAATTAGTGAGCATAAAAGAAATAGAGTCAAATTTTGCAGATCCTGAGGAATCTTTGCAACAGCATAAAGATAGCCTTCTGAATGCCCAGATAATAGAATTCAGATCGAATAGAAAGAAGCAGTTAGAATCCGTGATTGACAAGATTGTGGAGAAGAGAAAAAAACTCAATGATTTGCGCAGTCCGGAAGAGATCCTCAATGATGAACTTGACAAATCAGCAGTTATTACTGAAAAAAACATGTTGTGGCCTATTGTGACTATATCTACGGGAACTTTCAGGACATTGAGATGCTTAGATTCATCAGATATTCTGAAACTGACCACTAAATTGAAAAGTCTTGTATACATTGATTTGTGGAATAGGGGTTACTATATAACCGCTGGCGATAAGTTCGGTGGAGACTTTCTAGTGTATCTTGGTGATCCTGTTTGTTATCATGCCATTTTTATTGTCAAGTGTGTTGATAGTAATAGAACAATGACAACGAATGAGTTTGTTGCTTTTGGACGTTTGGGAACTTCAGTTAAAAAACGAGCAGTATTAGCTACCTTAATGAATGATGATGAAGTGACTTATATAACAGTTAATTGGATAGATGCTTAATACAGTGTTTTATTTAAATTATATATATATATATATATATATATATATATATATATATATATATATATATATATATATTGAAGTGGAAAATAGTTTTTATCAGCTCAGTACAATGATATAGAAGGATAATGCTTTAGATTTTCGTTAGAGTATGTATGATATCGAATGGGAAAAGATGAGTAGGGAAAAGTCGTGCGTGGTAATTCCATGCTCTAAGGTCCTGAGACATATTGATGGTTCGAAGTCCAACTTAAAAAAAACTGTAGGTCCTTTCGTCAGTGGCAACACTGGCAAGGCATTGTGAAGAGGTGGCGTGTTCAGTAGTGGATGTACAAATACGCTAACGACGACCAGTGCACTTACTTAACATCCTGTATTTTGATCACATATCACATACATGTGGGAAATAGTTATCTATTGATAATTTTAAAATACAAATGTACATTATGTAAATGTTATCTTACGTATATTGTTTTATCATATCGTGGGAAATTTCTATTCTCCTCCCATCTTTTTATTTTACACTTATCATTTATCTATTTTGAATTTTTTTCCTTTGATAAAAATAATTATTTTTTGTGCCGATATTTTGTTGTTTTAGAGTTCTTTTCTACTAATTTATAATTAAATAGAGGGAGCCCACGGCCCACAACTTCATCCTTGAAATAAACTCTAGAAACCACGTACAAAGTCCAATATTAAAGGAAAATCCAAAATATGCTATCATCACATATCAAGAAGTGGAGTTCTAGAAACACCAAAAAGAACACATGCGAGATTTAAAAAAATATCCTTCTAAATGGTTTAGCCATTTCGGAGATTAAATTTTTAACCTCTGTTGACTTCGAGATTAGGAGAGGATTGTCCTTTTTCCTCATATTCTAAAAATTGATTCAAAATATATTCAAATTCATTGCCAAGAGCTCTTTCATTAAATACCGTTTTTCTTTTAATTTTCAAATTTACCTTATAAAGATATAAACACTTCACTACATTCGGTACAGAAGGTAAAAACAAACCTTAAAAATATTTGAATCACTTTGCTATCTGAAGGTTATAATAATTTTGATTACAGTCTATTTCAGCGGCTTGTGCTATAAAAGCCCTAAAAATCAAATGTTTGGAACGATAGATGTATTTAACATATCTTTGAATAAAATCAAGGGAAAAACGCTGTTATTAATAAAGGGAAAAATGGTGTTCTTAGGACTTTTTGGCTGGAATTTTTGATTTGGAAGTATCTTTCCAATACCAATAGTATATAATCATACTTGCATTCTATTAAATACTAATATCTTCAAAATTAGCCAAAATATAAGTCAAAATAGTAAATATAAGTTCACGAAAAAGTAAGGTTAAATAAATTGATGATTGACTTGTGAAGTATGTTTGACGTTTAAAAACTGCCAATTCCAGTGTTGCCAAAACTGCATTTGCGATATTAAACGTTTTTTAAAATATTCGAAATTCGATAATGAAATCATAAACCATGTGGCCAGATTTTATTTTAAAAATTTACAAAAACAATATTTTTACCAATACTTGCTTTACAGCAAAAAAATGATCAGGCATCTTTTAAAGACGAAGATGACGAACTGTCTTCAGGCTTGCGAAAATATGAATTCAATAATTGCTTTACTTGTCGTTATTTTTTTTCTAGAGCAAATATTCTTGGCGTTCAAAAAATAGTCTAATGCTGCGAAAGTTATACTGAAGTTGGCAACATTGATATTAACAGCACGCTCAAGTCAATCATCAATTCGTTTAACCTTAGATACTTTTTAATGAACTTATATTTACTATTTTTACGCACATTTGATTTCTTAGGACTTTTATTGCAGTAGCCTCTAAACTAGATTTTTAACCGTAATTTATTCAAAGGGGATATTTTTCGCTTGAAATTGTGTTCTGGGTAAACTTTATAGACTTATTTAATTAAAAAATATACAATCAAACTCTTCAATCAATTAAATTGTTTTTTGATGGCAAACAGGTCGATATCCAGAGGATCTTCATATATACCAGGTGTCATATAAGTTATGCTGATGTGTACATCCCGCTCCGTATAAGAACCATCGTGTCCACTGGTTAGAATCCATGTGTATAATAAGAACCTGTCAGACATTTTCTGTGTCATATATTTCAAAATATCGTCCGTAGTTTGGTGCCTAACGTTTGCCTCTGTAACGGCTTTTAATGCCTCCTCCAACATTTCTTGTGTACCATCACTGTTACTGGTTACATATGCCTGAAATAATTATGATTAAATAAGGAGAATACAAAAATTGAATCTACATATAAAGGGTGTTCGAGCAGCGTTTCAAATCAGTCCCAAACTGTCAGACGCCTGCGCATTTCAATTTACGACGAAATAGTTTATTCCCAACTATTAGCACAGTATAGAGATATATACTTCATACTGGGCTACTAGTAAGATGTTAGAGCAGCAGTTTGACGATTTCCAAACTAGTTCGGACTCAGTTTGAGACAGGCGCAGTTGAAGCGCCTTCTTCTTCCTAGAATATAGTGTTCTCTGTTGTTAGAGAAATCCCTTTCAGAGAATACTACTCCATTCCTAAACTAAGCACTGGTTTTGTGTTTTGTCCATCAGACTTTTATTGATGTTCTCTCTCATCCTCCGTCATAAAACATTTGTTCTATGACGACAAAATTGTAAGAGAGTGGAAGGGGTTCTTTGCAAACTGCAGTTGGGTGATTGGGTGTTCGAGCAGTTCAAGCAGAACAAAATTCCAAACTACTTGGAAACCGTCAGAAACTACTGCTCGAACACCCTTATAAGTGGAAAGAAAAAAACAAACTGTTTTAGAGACAGTAGGTAGGTACGTACGTGCATCTCGGGAACAATTTCAGATTCTGTCTCATTGAAAGTACCATCTGGATTACTAACTAATACTGATCCAGCTGCATAAGTATAAGACAGTTCCTTGACGTCATCCAAATTATTCGTAGTCATATTTCTATGTGCATAAACTTCACCGTCATATCCAGCCTTCCACTACAAGAAAAAAAAATGGATTCTCAGATACACTGTGGAACAAATGAAAATTTCACACTTTTTTAACCAGTAATATGTAATTTTCTACCTATTTCAACTACGAAATGCATTTTTGGACTGAAAATATTCTCACTAGGAGATACCAAAGTTTGGTCAACAGTTTTTTTTAACATGAATACGTTATAAGTTGCCCTAGGTACTAATTTTATCGCTTTGAAGAAAATACATAAATATTTTTTATTTAAAATTTGACCGACTTTATTAGTTGGTGCACTGAAAAATAATAATATTAATTCTATTGATGTTGGTACTTTTGAAGTTGTGGAGTCCTGGTGCGGAAGTGACGTCATAAGCCCGGGAAATTCAAATTTGACATATGATGGTTAAATAAAATATTTTTTTTTGAATACTCACAATGTCATGGTCATCAATAAGTAACATGTCCTCCACTTTGCCTTCAATGTCCCATGATTGTGCTGAGCCAAGGCAGGTGGTACCCAAGCGTTTTCCTTCATGCATTTTGTCAACTATATAGGGCAATTCCGTTTCCAAATCTTTTTCGAAATCCAGCAAAAACAAGTCCTGATTTCCATCTACCTGCGCATAGGTATATTTATTATAAAATTGAGAAAATATTAGGCAACGTCTACGTTATGGATCATCTGGTGTTGTACTAAAGGTAATTGTGAATTTGACCTTAAATTGAAAGAAGAGCATATATTTCATTAAATAGCTCACCTCCTTTTCTGGGTTATCGAATGTAACTTCCAGGGTCCTGATCTCCGTAACATTTCCCTGTTCATCATGAATATATTGCCAACCTACAACAGTTACAGTGGCTAGTTTCAGTGGACCTCTTACAAAATCGTACAGCATGTCTAGCTGGTGTTTCTCCCACATCAGTTCTAGCTGTTTTGAAAGCAAAAAGTTATTCAAAATTATTTTCGTTTATAGGATTCTCAATTTTATCTTGGTTTTCTCAAGGTTTTACTAATTATGGTATTCTGGATAGCAGCAGTTGCAGTTACAATCACAGGAAATCTATTCCAATTGGAAAAGATTGTCTGTGCTTTAGTGTTTGGTAGTCAAAACTCGGTACAGCCAGGTGAACACGTTTTGAAGTATTCATTATATGCGAAGAACAAATATGCAACAAATAGTGCGTTTCCACATCCATCATAAAGAATATGATTCCATGGCTAAATTGAAATTTGTTGAAATGCAATGAACAGCTCGACTAGTAATGAAAAGTAAACCATTAAAAGAATGCTCAGGGGTGTTCAATGGTTTTTACACGGCAACTGTGTATAATGTGAGAAGATGTTGCTTCCTCTCTCAACTGATAGGTCGCAACTCACTTTAAATTTGTCGAACTTTTGTAAACTGTAGAAGATTTAGATATGTAAACAACAGGATAGAGAATACAGAAAACAGAGAATAACAGACTGTTATTCTGTTGAATAATAAGGAAATAAATAAAATTAAATTATGAGATATTAGTTACAAAATTTCTTACCGATTCTCTAGTATCGACTGGCGGATAAGCAGTGACACCCAGCAAAATAACAGAAAAGATAAACAACTGATTTAAGGACAACATCTTTCGCCTGGTTGATGGTGATCATTTACTGACCATCAAACAGGATCGGTTCTTAGTTTATAAGAGTGTTGTTATGGACACAAATTAGAGGGAAAATATTCAATTGGTCAGGATAAGATTATAGAGTACTAAGTAGAGATCTTATTTTGACCTTTCTGCTCCTTTCTTTCTAAATAATGATAATTGACAAAAAAAAACATTTCTTTAGCTTGATTTTAGTGATAGTACAGTTAAATCAGGCAATAATAATTAAATAATTGCTCAACTTTGCCCTTGAAAATAATAAAAGTAGTTTCAGTTACGAGTGTATTTTTTGGACATACTGAAATGAGAAACCAGTATTCGGAGAGATGCGATGATTGGCCCGTTATTTAAACAAGAAAATTAATGCTGACATGCTAGAGAGATCGAACCTCTGAAAGCTTAGGACCAGAGATGATCATTTTCCCAAGTAGTGGATTGGATGATGGGATCCTGTTAAATGGCCACCTAGATCTCCGGATCTAAGGCTTCTTTATTTCATTTTGTACTGTCACCTAAATGCATGCGTGCATTCAACTAAATTGTCTACATTTACCATAATAAGTATAAAATTAACTAATTATTGCATTCGTCATATTCACGAAAAATATCTTCTTAATCTTATATAATAACTACTGGTTCTGGAAATATTTAATAAAAACATTTATCATAAATAATGACAAATTTGGCTCTATTATCGCTAACTTTGTTATGATTAAGATTTCATAAAATTGGTTAATTGACCTTTCTTAGAAGACAAAATAATTAAACAATTCAATAATTTGATAAAGCTTTGGTATTAAATAACACAAATAAATTGTAATCCAAGTAGTCAGACATAGTTTGTCATGATGGTCGTCCCTAGGGTAATCGTGTTTCTTGCTTTATTCGTCTGCTTAGGCTACGTAAGTTTGTTTTTATTTATCTTATAATATCAAACGTGCAGTGTGATGTCATCAGATATTAGAAGTCTTTAGAAATGTTCAAATCGCCACCCATTCTTTTGAGTTAGGTACTACTTTGTTCATTAAAATCATCAAACTGATTCTTCACGTAAACCATTGATATGCAAGTCATTATTTTTTTTATAGATATTGGCCAAATAAAATCTTCGCTAAATTTTGTTACACAGAAATAATAAACCATAGATAGAGTTCGTGGCCTAAATTTTGACTTTGCTCCTAAACTTTATCAAATACATGATAAGCTAAAACTAAACTATTGTGTGACTATGTTTTTGGCTTCGAAATTGTCAGTAAAACTTAATTAAACCAGAGAATAGGGAAAATGAGCAAAATTTAAATTCAGCTAGTATGTAGAAAATTCCCTTATAAAAATGAATTGTATTATTTGAGTTGAGTTAGCTTCTAAGTACCCGTTTATTTAGGCAAAAGAAGTATCCGAAACAGAAGCCATACCTGAGGAACCACCAATTTATAAAGTTCTGAGAGAATTCCTCAAATTTACCAATGAACACAAACTGAACATAACTGTCATTGCATCCCGCAAACAACACCACCTCAACAGGCAGCTAAAGAACTTGAACGATGTGGCCTTCACAGCTCCAATAATCAAAGTAAGAACCTACCTGTAATAATTATGTTGCTTTATTTTGTTGAAACATTACCTACATTATGTGATTTATTTTTAGACGCAACTTAAAAAATCCACGTTGACCAAAGATGTGCAAAAGAAATGGATGGATAAGATTGACCAAAACAGAGACATGGAAGTTAGACAGGCACAAGCTCGTAATGTGAATGTTAAAACGAATGAAATTGAGGAACTTAGGCCAAATTATCCGGTAAGAATGTTTTCTTAAGATCTTCACACTTTTGTTTATTAATTATAGTTTTTAGAAAATCAGTTTTTCTGCTTGGTTCTTTTTGTCTTTAAAGTTTTCAATAATACACGTTCATATTTGTAAGCAGGGGTATCTAAAGCATATCTCTTCAAACTTTTTTATCGGCTCTAAAAAACTACTATATTAGTAACAAAGTGTGTCTAACGCATGCCTTGAAACTTTTCTATCGCCTTTCGAAAACGACTTTATTTGTAACTATCCAAAGAATATCTTTAAACTTTTTTATCGCGTTTTGAAAATGACCATATTGGTATCAACTTCAAAAGTAGCAACATCAGTTCGAATTACCGTTGCTGTAACACGAAAACTGATTAACCCCACAAACGAACATAAACAACGTAAAAAAGCATACGTCTCTCCGTTTGGAAAGTCGGTTATATGTTCATGTGCCTAAAAAAAATTCTTACTGACTTTGTATAAAGTGAAACAATTTGAAGAGAATCTGAATTGATTTTCAAGTGATATGTTTTTCATTGCAAAATATAGGAATACAAGTCAGCGTCCTACCAGTGGATCACCAACTACGACAAAACCTTGGGCAGACAAGTGTTTCCCGTCAAGAATCCCAATGTCATTGTTTGGTATAACATTGAAGTTGAGAACCCACAGAAACAACACGTTGAGTTGATAGCTTCGAACATAACAGTAAGTTGTTTTTTTTTATTAACATTACATTAATTTCACTGTTATTCTAGAGAAAACGACAAAATATATAATTTACAAAAGTTTTAGTCACTCTTATCTTGCTTTCTAAGAAATTTTAATTGGTGGTCCTAATAAATACATTCCAACTATCTGCTAATAGTTGTTGACCTCGCCCCCAACGTTGTAAACTAACCTCCCTCACAAATAATACATATGATCAGTCATAGAGTAATTAACGAGTCCATTCTTTTCGAAAGGTCTTTCCTTCGTTACATATAATTTATTACTCCAATCTGAATCTGTCAAACAAACATAAAGAACTTGATTTTACTATAGAAACTTTATTGATGAAAAAAACTTACTTATTCTAGGTGGAAGTTGTAGCACGAGGACCAAAACTGGACAGCTATACTGAAGTTGGTTTGCAGGAAACAATTAGAAGCCTGTGGCACATGTTCGATGATGATACCGAATTCGCCATAGCCCTTACCACAATTTTGGACAAAACAGTACGCGATAAAAGGTGGCAGGTTATTATTGGTAGCGAACATTTCAATGTTCCAACGAAAGAATGGATTTTGCTCAAAGTTATTGATCAAAATGTTTTAGTATATGCCGGTTAAAATGTGATAATAAATATTATGATCAATAAATCTTTTATAATATATGGAGTATGTTTGATTCAGTATAGTAATTTTTTTTTATTTTCAGTTTATATACAGGGTGCTTGGGAAGTTATACCGATTTATACAGGGGCTGACAAAATCCCTGTTAAATGTAATAATTTTTCAATAAGTTGTCAAATTAGATTATTTTCTAAACTTAAATTAAAAATAAGTTAATTTCAAACTAAGTGTGATTATAAATAAACAAGATTCTATATATTTACATTTTACCAATCCTAAGTAAGAGTTGTATATTTCTTAACTCTATGGCTGAATTTTGATGGTCTTTTTACCATTGTATGTCTGTAGTATTTATTGAAATGAACTGGAAGTGGCTGTAAGTGTAACTGGGCCTCCTAGGCGGAGTGTTATATACCTGTAATACACAAAGAAATATATCTGCGCTCTATGGCTGAATTTTCGTAGATTTTTCAAAATTTTATGGTTTTATGGATTACAATAATAGTATTTTTTTTAAATGTGTGTTATCTACCTCCCACTATATTTTGAAATCTCTGAATATTAATGAACGTTCATCGTTTTTGATGACTAGTGAGTGAGTTGTATCTACCTACCTCAAAATTTCCAACGTTTAGAATCGTAAAATTGACTATGATTAGAATTAGTTGATTACCTATGTGTTTATGATACTCATTTGACATATTCAACGTCCAAAATATTTTACATAAATAAGCGAACTTGTATGCCAAATAGTTTATCTCTATAATTATTGGATTTCATTTTTATAATTTTGTTTGTCAATTTCAAACAGCAATTATTGAGAAAAAGTCCGATATTGGTGAATCGAACACAGTTTTACAGAATCATGGACCTGCGAACAGGACTAAAAGAAATTGAAACCAGTGTGTATATTTTTATAATTATTTATTAGTAAAATTTATAATCAAACTTATTCTTTTTTTATGCCAAATAACTCGATCTTGAGATCAGGCTCATGTAAACCAGTCATCATATAATTTACACCGATATGTACATCCCGATTCGAATAAGAACCATCGTGTCCATTGGTTAGAATCCATGTGTATTCCGGGAACGCTTTCGACATTGTCGTGGTCATACATTTCAGAATTTCGTCTATGGTATCGTGCTTAAGGTATGCGTCTGTGACGGCCTTTATTGCCATTTCCATCATTTCTTGACTACCACCAGTATTACCGGTTACATAGGCCTGGATTAAAAGAAAAACATGATTAGTATTTAGTCGGAAAAAAAATTGTTCGACAGAGATTGTACACGTACCTGTAACTCGGGCCTAACTACAGATTCCTTCTCGTTAAAAGTACCATCTGGATTGCCAACTAATATTGAGGCTGCT
This sequence comes from Crioceris asparagi, assembly GCA_958507055.1. NCBI lineage: Eukaryota > Metazoa > Arthropoda > Insecta > Coleoptera > Chrysomelidae > Crioceris > Crioceris asparagi. The sequence continues at coordinate 128,424 of OY293827.1, forward strand.
GCATAATCTTCAGCCATATTCTTAATTTCGTCCAAATTCTTCACAGTCATATTTCTCATGGCGTAAACATCATCATCATCTCCAGCTTTCCACTACGAAATATTTTTTAAATGGATTCTCAGATTCTAGAGGATGTAATTATTGGGTACAGTTCGAAAAACACTTGTTGAACTTCCCGCGTATTGAATTGTGATTGTCCTTCAATATGGCGGTAGAAATGGATGCTCCAAACGAATATCAAATTATTGTTTTATGTTCTCAATACGAGGGATATTCAAGAACTCTCTACACGACCTTTTATCGTTGCAGTTATTAATAAATTCAGCTGTAGATTTTATAGGTGAATAATTGTATATCAATGATAATGTACCTATATGATATTTAATGGATCTGTTATTGAATACTTACAATGTCATGTGTATCAACAAGTAACATGTCCTCCAAGTTGCCTTCAATGTCCCATGATTGTGAGGAACCAAGAAATTCGAGACCCATCTTTTTCACTTCATTCAGTTTGTCAACTATGTATGGCATTTCCTGGTACAAATCTCTGTCAAACTCCAGCAAAAACATATCATCTGTTTCGATTATCTGTAATAAGGCGTATTATAAACAGGGATGAACACCTAGGTAATTAGGTAAATTTATCAAGAATAATAAATCAAATACTCCAGCTAATTTGTAAATCAGGTCTTTAACGACCTCACTTGCGGTGATTTCTCGATTTTTGACCTACGTAAGTCGGTCGGTCAAACTGGCAGAAATTTTCAAACTATGCGCTACACTTCAATGATAATAATCACATATTTGAGTCACTGGAAATGAGTAGATAAACGTAAACATTCGGGTAATCGGGATAAAAAGTGGAAATTAAAAAAAATTAAAGTAGGTATTGAATTAAATAAAAAACATAAATGATAGCGTAATAATAATAAATTCAACAATTAACGTTAAAAACCAGATTTTATCATCTTTTATTGATTTTCGAAATATTTTTCTCGATAAATTTATCCTATTACTAAATGTACAGAATAATCTAAAAAAAATCCTATGTCGTTTGAAGTAAGTCATCTGTCATCTTGAAGACAGTCAACTATCGTTGTTTGTTGACCGAATTCACCCGAGTTTGGTGAGCAATTCAAAAAACATTGTATAAGGTTTACTACACTTTTTTGTTGAATTAAAAAAAAATACAAATAGGCAAATATCAAATACTCGACACAGATGAAGGAATTATTTGATCATGTATGCTCACCTCCTTTTCTGGGGTATCGAAAGTAACTTCCAGTGTCCTGATCTCCTTAACATTACCCTGTTCATCATGAATGTATTGCCAACCTACAACAGTTACTGTCCCTATTTTCAATGGGCCTCTAATAAGATCGTACAGGATATCAATCTTGTCTTTCTCCCATTGTGGTTCTATCTGGTTTAAAAAAAATATAAACACATTTTAATATTGTCAAATTCATAATAATATAATTCGCTTCTTGCAATTTAAGTAGTAGAGGTGTAATTTTTTTTTTGATTCAGAGTCTGGTCGGATAGGGCGCTGTAGTCGAGTGCCGTTGTCGATTCCCGAAATAATGATTCTTGGTTTTACTTTATTGATATAGATAATAGTAACAAGTCACTAGAGAAAACAAAATCATATACTATTACTGTTCCAGTATATTTATAAAGAGTAAAAAGTTAACCCAATCTTAATGTATAAAGTGAATGAACACAATTTTAATTATTTGGATCGAAGAGTTGCGAGAATTTTCAATAGAAGATTTAAAGGAACTGTCAGACCAGACGAAAACGGTTGCTGTCTCTGTATACGGTTTCGAAGAAAATGTCTGAAGATAGGTCAGTTTATAAAAACATCTGGCATTAGTTGAAGAGTTATGTCATAAATTAGTTGCGAAACGAAGGATACTTCTGGGAGCTGGGCAAGATGTATTGGAAGATTGAAATCATCTTCCAAGACGGCCAAAAGCAAAGCAACATACATATGGAAACCGGTATAGGGCGTTTGCTACAGATGCAACAGCTGTCCGTTACGTCGTCATATGTAATGGACACGCTGCAAAGTTCGATACCGAGAAGGGGTTTACTTAACGCTAAAAAGCACCACACTCGAAATAATAAAATTAAAAATAAAAACAAACAAGAAGCTAAAAAAATATGTCTTACCGGTTGATTTCTATCGATATACGGATGAGCAGTGACACCTAGCAATATAACAGAGAATAGAAACAACTGCATTTTTGGCAACATCTTTCCCTTGTCTCTTGATGACTTTTACTGACCAACACACAGAATTGTTTCTTAGTTTATAAGTATATATTCTGTTATGCCAACAAATTCGATAGAGAAACCAAACACTCAATTGGTCAAGATAGTAATATAACATTTTGACCTTTCCGGTTAGCATAAATATAAACATCAATTTTTTCACTTCATCTCAATACCTAACAAACCAATTAAAGAAAAACATGATTTTTCCATGGTATATTAATAAATAGTACAGTTAAATTAGGATATACCCACGTATGTGTTGACGTTGGTAAATAGCCGTTCAAAGATTTCCATGTGACATTTTTCAGTGAAAAATAAACACCGATTTATTTTAGTTTGTGCACTGAAAGATGTTATAATATATAATGTGATACTACTGGTTCTGGTACTTTTGAAGTTGGTGCAAAAGTTTGCATTCTAACTGCACAACTTCATAATAATCACCAACTGATAAAGTCGTTCTTATTTTTGACCGACGAACCTCCCGAACAAAGGGGGTGTACGATTCGACTGTCTGCTTTTTTTGTTTGTTCGCGCGTTGTATAATCGTACTCCGATTTTGATGATTTTTGATTCATTTGAAAGAGGAGGTTTGAGAAATGTTCCCATATTCGTAAAAACTCAAATCCGAAATCTCCTTCCCTTTGAAATCCACACCCGAAGGGGTGGAGGGGTCAAATTTTCTCACAAATTGAAAATCTGAGGTGGTATAATTAAAGATAGGACAATATCCGAAAACGTTTAGATTGAACATTTTTTCAAAAGATATCGAGTTAGAGGCATGTTAAATTCTCCAAAATATGTATTTTTGCTATATTTTCTTTCGAAAATTGAAAATCTGTGGGTACTACAAGAAAGACTCAATTGTGTTCTTCAGTTCGGTACAATGCAATAATAACAAGACATAAAACAAAGAAGGTTTTTATCTGAATTTAAATAGTTTTTAATAAAAAATATTTTTAAAACTGGTTAAAACAGTAATATTTTTTTAATAAAAAAATGTTAATAATTTATTTTATATATGTACCTATTTATTTTTATTTAGGTACATTTGAAAAACATGTTTTATTAATAAATATTTTTTATTTAGTGGTGCAACTATTTTTCAAAAAAGCTATTTTCTATAGTCTCAAACGTGCCCAAATTGTCTGTATTTATCAGAATATACTGATAGCAGTTCAGATCAGCTTATTAACGGAAAACCAAATTTTCTACAAATAACTAATAAAAAACAAATTTATTCAGATAATGAACATATTTTGCTCTATTATCAACATGTTTGTTATGATTAGGATTACATAAAATTGGATAATTAATTGACCTTCTCACAAGACAAACATAATCAAAGAATTCAGTAATTTGATAAAGCTCTGGTATTAAATAACATAAATAAATTTTAGTCCAAGTAGTACCTAAGATACAGTTTGTCAAGATGGTCGTTGCTAGGGCAGTTGTGTTTCTTGCAATATGTGCCTGCTTAGGCTACGTAAGTATCCACAATATAATAATGTCTGAAAATGGAATTCATATTTCGAATACCATATTTGGGTCTAAAATTTTAAGTCTCACTTCGCAATCTGTCATCACAAATTTCAAAAACTCCAACGAAGCTGAAATGAAAAGTTCACAGAAAACTGAGTTATAACGCACAAGAGAGATTATCTTAAAAACTGGTGCATTATAATATCAAAGGTTTTCGGCAATTTCGTTGGAGATAAATTTCTTACTTTTTTATAAGAACAACTTAAAATCCATTCTGACAACAAGTAAACCTTTTGAATATATTCTAAATAATGTCTGATTGATGCAGGAGATTATTGGAAATTATAAATGTTTTGAGCGTTGGAGGTCCTGGAATTCCATGGCCACCTTGGTATCCCGATCTTAATTAGCTTGATTTTTTTCTCTGGGAATATCTTATAAACCTTATTTTACCAAACTCGGATTAGTAAATTGTAACAAGTAGGTACTTACATCTGCTGCTGGTATTAGAAATGATAAACATACTTCTTGATAATTTAATAAATAATTACCTTACAAATCATTGGAACATGTTAATAAACTACATATCTCACCAAAATGGTATAAAATATATATTTAAATGAATGATGAAAGAAGAGAAATGCCAGATCTGTCATCTCATTGAAAAATGTATCAATTTAATTCTGAAATTTCGTCTCTCCCAGTTTATGCTAGATTTGGTGAATTTGTGAACACCAGATTACAATAGAAACCACGATTATTATTTAAGAATTAATTTAATTGCCTAAATTTCGTTGATGAGATAATATCTACATATTTTTTACATACAGGCAAAGGAAGTATCCGAAGCAGAAGTAATAGCGGAGAAACCAGCAGCACTCAAAGTTCTGGAACAATTCCTCAAGTTGACTGAAGAACACAAACTGAACATCTCTGTCATTGTATCCCGCCAAAATAAACATATGAACAGGCAGCTAAAGAACTTGAACGATGTGGCTTTCTTGACTCCACCAATCAAAGTAAGGAGATAACATTTGAGTTGTACTTATAATAATAATTGATTGTTCTTAATGTTGATACATTGATCGTTTCTAGATGCAACTGAAAGAGTCAACGTTGACCAAAGAAGTGCAGAAGAAGTGGATGGATGAGATTGACCAAAACAGAGACATGGAAGTTAGAAGGGCACAAGCTCGTAATGTCGATGTTAATACGAATGAAGTGGAGGAACTTAGACCGAATTATCCGGTAAGAAAATCCTTCTTTATTTTGTTCTCCCCACTAACACTAGGTAATATTATCGATAAGAAGAACACATTCAAAATATTATAAATGTTGAAAAGTGCATGTTAGAATTTATAGAATTTTTTTTTTTGATTGTTTTATCAGAATTTAATATTTGGAAAGGAACTCTTTACATTGTTTACTCATTGGTATGTTTATAGGAGCATAAGTCAGCATCCTACCAGTGGATCACCAACTTCGACAAAACCTTGGGCAGACAAGTGTTTCCCATCGAGAATCCCAATGTCCATGTTTGGTACAACTTTGAAGTTGAGAGCCCCGAAAAACATCACGTTGAAATGATAGCTTCAAACATGACGGTAAGTCGATTATTATTCTGTTTTACGTTTATGTTTTACTTTTAATTATCTCCAGAATAAACTTTGATATGCATAATGTTTACCTGCTAAGATTTGCAGATAATCTGACTTTATAAATTTTAACTAGCGATTATTTCTAAGGAGTTCCAAAATGGAGCTTAGTTGACAGATCGCGATCAGCTTCAATTTTGTAGTTTTTTTGGGCTCTTCATTGAAAAGCGATTTTTTTTATTTAGGTGGAAGTTGTGAAACGTGGAGCAAAACTGACCAGCGCTGCCGAAGATCATTTAATATCGGCAATTAGATCATTGTGGCACATGTTCGATGACGATACCGAATTCGCCAAAGCTATTGGCAAAGTTTTGGACAAGGAAGTACCAGATAGGGATTGGCAGGTTGTTGTTGGTAGCGAACATTTCAATATTCCAACGGAAGATTGGATTTTGCTCAAAGTTATTGAGGAATATGTCTTAGTGTATTCTGGTAAAGTGTAATAATTTTTATCAATAAATATTTGATATTTAATATGACTTTATTCTATGATATTTATTTTGATCGATTAGTGATAAAACACATTTAAATTATCGCAAAATGTTTTTCAGTATATGGACTTTCAAAAATGTTTGAAAGATGAAGGTTAAATTAGATTAGGTTTTTGAGGGGAATAGTCTCATGGTCTTATAGACCATGCAATAGTCATCTATCAAATGAAAAAAGAATCATGAAAATTGTAGCACGTTTAATATTTCTAAGGCGCGAACATCCAAAAGAAGAATAATATGTAATTAAAAAAAAATGCAAACAGTCGAATTGTTTACCTCCTCCGTTTGGTTCGTCGATCAATAAAGTAGGTCCTATTGTAATCTTATAAGTGTCTCGATGTTCAACAAAAGCTACTGTTTTGGCTTTCTCATATGAAAAAACATATTTTCAGCAATGGGTCTGTCCGTCTGTGCCAAAATTATCTCTGAAGCTGATAGACCGATTTTGTTGCTATCTTTTTTGTTTTGTAGGGCATCGATACCGCTCGCCGGTGACAAATAATAAGTATACTGCTCAAACTAATTTCTAGGTAAATTCTCAAAAACATGTTTTGCTCAATAATGTAGCGCAAAAGACGCTAAAACTAAGAAACTTGTTTGTTTAAAATATTCTTGTTAGCCCTTTACTGATGGTACATTTTTGAGAAAAAGCAGGAAAAATATTTTTGCTGAAAAACTGTCAAATTTTTCAACTGTTTATCCATATTCTGGGTAGGAAATTTGTATGAATAAGCACACCTGGATTTGGATAGGATTTGAAACAGAAAGTTGTCAGAACATGTTTTTTTATGATTATTTATTAGGAAAATTTACAAACTTATTCTTTCTTGATGCCAAACACATCGATGTCAACAGGATACTCATGTAAACCAACGTGCGTGTAACTAAGGCTGACATGTACATCCCGATTTGAATAAGAACCATCGTTTCCATTGGTTAAAATCCATGTGTATTCCGGGAACGCTTTCGACATTGTCTTTGTCATATCATTCAGAATATCGTCTATGGTATCGTGCTGAAGGTATGCGTCTGTGATGACCATCAATGCCACTTCCATCATTTCTTGAGTACAATCACTATTACTGGTTACATGGGCCTGAAATAATTTTATGATGAATTTAAAAAAAAAATACTTGAGACAAAAATCTCTCTAGAAAATGTACGTACGTGCAACTCGGGCCTAATTACTGACTCCTTTTCATTAAAAGTACCATCTGGATTACCAACTATGATTGAAGCAGCTGCATAATCTTCAGCTAAATTCTTAATTTCGTCCAAATTCTTCACAGTCATATTCCTCATTGCGTAAACATCATCGTCATCACCAGCTTTCCACTACGAAATATTTTTTAAATGGATGCTTAGATACTACAGATCATAATACTATTAGGTATTAGGAGTTCGAAAAACACTTGTGGACCGTAGATGCTCCAAACGAATATCAAAATATAGTTTTATGTTCTCAATACGAGGGATATTCAAAAAGTGTATACATGACCTTTCATTAATGTGACAAAGCAATAATCACGGAAATCTGCTTAGTTTAATACTCACAATGTCATGACCATCAATAAGTAACATGTTCTCCAAATTGCCCTCAATATCCCATGATTGTGATGAACCAAGCATATCGGTATCCGGCTCCAATCTGTCAACTATATAGGGTAGTTGTGTTTCCAAATCAATATCAAAAGGCAACAAAGGAATTGCACTGGTCACCTCTTTTTTTTCGGGTGTATCGAAAGTAACTTCCAGGGTTCTGATCTCTTTAACATTTCCCTGATCATCGTGAATGTATTGCCAACCTACAACAGTTACTGTGCCAATTTCTAGTGGATTCCTAACAAGTTCGTACAGTGCTTTCAGCTTGTCTTCCTTCCATGCTCTTCCTAACTGGGTTTAAAAAATCAAAAGAAGATGATTAGATAGATAGATAGATAGAAAGACAATTTATTAAGTTATGTTTAGCACAAAAAAGTACAAATATTATAGTATAATATGTCAATAACAGAAATAAGTAGAGAACATTCGCAGATATGAAATAATTCCCATTGTAAAAAAAACACAAAGGTATATAGTGCGTTCATAAAGTATAGAAACGCTTCAGTAACTACTAAAATATTATCATATAGAGAAAAAGCTTTGACAGGTCGATTTTTGATTTTGATTTTCTTATTTTATATGCAAACAGCATCATTTTATCCCCTCCACTTTCCAAGTTATGACTCCATATTTTTTTTTTAAATGGCAATGCCATAATTTTATACTTATTATAAACGGAAAACTGGCAATTTTCTGTGTTCAAAAATACCACATACATGGGCATTACCATTAAAAAAATATTAAATACAGGGTGAAAATTGATAAATTTTTATTTGTTGCTTTCAATTTTATACAAATTATGCATAAAAAACGAGTATGCATTTGAAACGGAGCATATTAAAATTATTGTAGATTGAAAGCAGCAAATGAAAATATATTAATTTTTTAGCACCCTGTATTTCATAAATTTTTATGTTAATAGCCAGTTTGCCGTTTATAATATAAAATTATGGCCTTTCCACTTAAAAAAAATAATGATGACGTCATAATTTGGAAGGTGGTGGGGATTAAATGATGGTGTTTGCATAAAAAAGTAGAAAATCAAAATGAAAAATCGACCTGTCAGAGCTTATTCTCTATTTGTTAATATTTTAGAAGTTATTGAAGCGTTTTCATATTTTACCAACGCACCTACATGAATTATAATACTTTTTACAAAAAAATCCGGAAAATACAAAATAATATTAATTCTATTGATACTAGAAATTTTGTTGTGCAATTATTCACCAGTACCAGCACCAATAGAATTAATTATGTTATATATATATATATATATATATATATATATATATATATATATATATATATATATATTTCAGTAATTATCAAAATTTAAAAATAAATATGAATTATTTCTTACCGATTCCTCTCTACGGTGAGTCGGTTGAGCAGATACACTTAGCAATACAACAACCGTGAAGATGAACAACTGCATTTTTGGCAACATCTTTCCCTAGTATCTTGATGACTTTTACTGACCAATACACAGAAACGTTTTCTTGTTTATAAGTAAATTAGTTGTGTTATGGAAGCCAATTAGAAAGAGGCCAGACACACTCAATTGGTCAAGATAAGATTATAAGAATATATTTTGTATATTTATATATATATATCATTTTGACCTTACCGCTTTTAAGAAAATACAAACATTTCTGTGATGTATTAAAAACAAAATATTTTTGTTATGAATAGTACAGTTAAATCGGGAAATACCTGTTTTGATATAGCAAAGGCTGCAGGACGTTGAGCAATGCAGATAGAATGAACCAAAAAAAGGAATACAGTTTTCAAAAACAGCATACCTACACGTAGTAGAAGATTCAAGTTTTACAAGAAAATTGGAACGACGTTATTATTAGTTCGTGCACTGAAAACTACAAAATAATATTAAATCTATTGGTGCTGGTACCTACTTTTGAAGTTGTGCAATTGCAATTAGATTGATAACTTTTGACACCAACTTGACAAGCACCAGCACCAATAGAATTAATATTATTTTGTATTTTTCAGTGCACCAACTAATAACGTCGGTCCAATTTTTTGTAAAAAATACATTACGTGACCTTGAAAATCCAAATTTTTTCTTTAAATAATGCTTCTGTAGGCACAACTGCAAGGTACCATTCTCACCTCTGCTAACTACAGTTTGCATTGATTTAGTTGACACTTTGGAGTTCAAAATCGTTGAACGTTCACTAATGCCAAGGAAGATAGTACTTATCATATACCCACGTATATTCTTTGCTTGTACTTGTTATTATTTAGATGATCTCAAAACTTCGCATCGGAAATAAGCATATGTATTTTAGATTTTACCATTTTACCACCGCTGTAACTCTAAAACCGTTAGGTACTCTAAGGAATGAAATGTTTATTATAAATGTTTCTACAAATAATCTGATCTTTCATGTGGTCTCTTCAGATTTCCAATTTTCGAAATTGCTCCCTCCACGTAGCGAAAATACACATATTTGAGATTTTAACATCGCTGTAACTCGAAAACCTTAACTCTTTTGAAGAGATGTTCTATTTAAATTTTTCCGGATATTATCCTATCTTTAATTCTGCCCCCTTAGATTTTCCATTGTCGAGAAAAATAGCCCACTTTGAGGGTTTCATCATCTAAAGATGTATGTCGGTTTTTTTTCAAAAACATGCCTAATTTGCCTGCATTTATCAAAATATAAAATTAACGATTAGTGTATTAACGGAAAACCATTTTTTTTATTTCGAGTTACATAATATTTCACTGTTAATTTGACTTAATCTCTCGAAATAACCAATAAAAAACAAAATCAAGATAATGACAAATTTTGCTCTAATGTTATTATCAACATGTTTGTTATGATTAACATTATATTATAAAACTGGATAATAAATTGACCTTTTCACAAGACAAACATAATCAATGTATTCAATAATTTGATAAAGCACTGGTATTAAATAACATAAATAATCTTTGGTCCAAGCAGTCAGACATAGTTTGTCAAGATGGTCGTTGCTAGGGCAGTTGTGTTTCTTGCAGTATTCGCCTGCTTAGGCTATGTAAGTTTCTATGATCTACAATATTTACATGTAACAATAAAGATAGATTAAGAATGAAAATTAACAAAAATTATGTTTCAATTCTTAAAAATTTGAAAAATTCAACGATCTGAAGCCAGCTGAAATGGAAATTCTTTAACAAAGTAAAAATTTATTTTGATCTCTTGTGAAAGACAATAACTACCTTGTTACTAGTTTAGTATATCTTTGTACATACGAAATTTCGAAATAGATTTAAATTTTAGTTTTTCATTTTGTAATTTTTTTAAGAAAGTTTTAGAAGAAAGTTATTCACGCACGCCACTGGGAAATTTGAAAATTATCTTAACTAAATGTTGAAAAATATGTAGGTGGGTCCTTTAATTAACCGTTACTGCTAAAAATTACTGAAATGTCGTTTGAAAAATATTAACAACATTTTTTTCCTACAATATTGTCTTTGTAACAAATAATTTTTGGACCCTAGTTGCACAAGGCAGAAGTTATTTTCTCAAAAAGTATCGCACCCTGAAATTAAGTAGCTACAAATCAATATGAAATACGTCAATCGAAATTAACATCACAGGCTATTTTATTCAAATATGGTATGGCAATTTCGATCATATTGTGCCCATTCCTGAATTGATTTATAGAACTGATTTTTGTATTTAGGTCATAATATATCTACATATGCCATGTTTACTATAAGAAAGTTTCTGCCAAAATACCTACACCCATATTATTGAATATCTTCATATATTTTTCCGTGCAGGCAAAGGAAGTATCCGAAACAGATGCGAAACCTGAGAAACCACCAGTGCTCGATGTTCTAGAACAATTCCTCAAATTGGCTGAAGAGCACAAACTGAACATCTCTGTGATTGTATCCCGCCACAATAAACACATGAACATGCGGCTAAAGAACTTGAACGATGTGGCTTTCTTGACTCCACCAATCAAAGTAAGGAGATAACATTTGAGTTGTACCTATAATAATAATTACTGTGATATGTTGTTACATAACATTGTTTGATCGTTTCTAGATGCAACTGAAAGAGTCAACGTTGACCAAAGAAGTGCAGAAGAAGTGGATGGATGAGATTGACCAAAACAGAGACATGGAAGTTAGATGGGCGCAAGCTCGTAATGTCGATGTTAATACGAATAAGTTGGAGGAACTTACGCCAAATTATCCGGTAAGAAAATACTTCTTTATTTTGTTCTCCCCACTAGCACTAGACAACATTATCGATAAGAAGAACGCATTTAAATCACTATAAATTCTAATAAGTGTATGTTAGAATGGATAAAATAAACTTTTTTGATAGTTTTATCAGAACTTAATATTCGTAAATGAATATTGTTTACTCAATAGTAAGTTTGTTTATTGAAAAACATAGGTACACAAGTCAGCATCCTACCAGTGGATCACCAACTTCGACAAAACCTTGGGCAGACAAGTGTTTCCCATCGAGAATCCCAATGTCCATGTTTGGTACAACTTTGAAGTTGAGAGCCCCGAAAAACATCACGTTGAAATGATAGCTTCAAACATGACGGTAAGTCGATTATTACTCTGTTTTACGTTTATGTTTTACTTTTAATTATCTCCAGAATAAACTTTGATATGCATAATGTTTACCTGCTAAGATTTGCAGATAATCTGACTTTATAAATTTTAACTAGCGATTATTTCTAAGGAGTTCCAAAATGGAGCTTGGTTGACAGATCGCGATCAGCTTCAATTTTGTAGTTTTTTTGGGCTCTTCATTGAAAAGCGATTTTTTTTATTTAGGTGGAAGTTGTGAAACGTGGAGCAAAACTGACCAGCGCTGCCGAAGATCATTTAATATCGGCAATTAGATCATTGTGGCACATGTTCGATGACGATACCGAATTCGCCAAAGCTATTGGAAAAGTTTTGGACAAGGAAGTACCAGATAGGGATTGGCAGGTTGTTGTTGGTAGCGAACATTTCAATATTCCAACGGAAGATTGGATTTTGCTCAAAGTTATTGAGGAATATGTCTTAGTGTATTCTGGTAAAGTGTAATAATTTTTATCAATAAATATTTGATATTTAATATGACTTTATTCTATGATATTTATTTTGATCGATTAGTGATAAAACACATTTAAATTATCGCAAAATGTTTTTCAGTATATGGACTTTCAAAAATGTTTGAAAGATGAAGGTTAAATTAGATTAGGTTTTTGAGGGGAATAGTCTCATGGTCTTATAGACCATGCAATAGTCATCTATCAAATGAAAAAAGAATCATGATAAATATTTTTTACAAAAAATTGGACCGACTTTATTAGTTGGTGCACTGAAAAGTATAAAATAAAATTAATTCTATTGGTGCTGTTACTTTTGAAGTTGTGCAGTTGCAGGTAGATTGGTAACTTTTGGCACCAACTTCACAAGTACCAGCCCCAATAGAATTAATTTTATTTTATACTTTTCAGTGCACCAACTAATAAAGTCGGTCCAATTTTTTGTAAAAAATATTTATTTCACACTTTTGAGTGTAACATTAGTCACGAAAATCGTTAAACGTTCACTAATACCAATGAAGATAGTACTTATTCTATTACCCACGTATATTCCTTGCTTGTAGTTGTTATTATTGAGATCTCAGAACATCGCTGCGGAAATACGCTTGAATATTTTAGTTGTTACCATTTTAACACCGATTTTACTCGAAAACCGTAACTCTAAGGGGAAAATGTTCAGTATAAATGTTGCTACAAATAATTATGTCTTTCATGTACTGCAAACAGATTTTAAATTTTCGACAGAAATCGCCCTCTCCACATAGCGAAAATAGGTATATTTGAGAATTTAAAATGTCTCTATGTCGAAAACCGTTACTCTTTTGAAAAAATGTTCCATTTAAACGTTTCCGGATATTGTCCTATCTGTAATTATATCAACGCAGATTTTCAATTTTCGACAAAATTTGCCCCCTCCACCCCCTTCGGGGGCGGTTTTCGGAGGGAACAAGATGTCGGATTCCCGTTTTTATGAATATGGGACCAATTCTCAAGCCTCCTCTTTAAAATGAATCAAAAATCATCAAAATCGGAGTAGGTTTACTATATGAAAGGCGCGCACAAACAAAAAAAAAAAAAAACACAGTCGAATTGTATACCTCCTCCTTTTAGGAAGTCGGTCAAAAATTGTAGCACGTTTAATATTTCTAAGGCGCGAACATCCAAAAGAAGAATAATATGTAATTAAAAAAAATTCAAACAGTCGAATTGTTTACCTCCTCCGTTTGGTTCGTCAATCAATAAAGTAGGTCCTATTGTAATCTTGTAAGTGTCTCGATGTTCAACAAAAGCTACTGTTTTGGCTTTCTCATATGAAAAAACATATTTTCAGCCATGGCTCTGTCTGTCTGTGCCAAAATTATCTCTGAAGCTGATAGACCGATTTTGTTGCTATCTTTTTTGTTTTGTAGGGCATCGATACCGCTCGCCGGTGACAAATAATAAGTATACTGCTCAAACTAATTTCTAGGTAAATTCTCAAAAACATGTTTTGCTCAATAATGTAGCGCAAAAGACGCTAAAACTATGAAACTTGTTTAAAATATTCTTGTTAGCCCTTTACTGATGGTAGGTACATTTCTGAGAAAAAGCAGGAAAAATATTTTTGCTGAAAAACTGTCAAATTTTTCAACTGTTTATCCATATTCTGGGTAGGAAATTTGTATGAATAAGCACACCTGGATTTGGATAGGATTTGAAACAGAAAGTTGTCAGAACATGTTTTTTTATGATTATTTATTAGGAAAATTTACAAACTTATTCTTTCTTGATGCCAAACACATCGATGTCAACAGGATACTCATGTAAACCAACGTGCGTGTAACTAAGGCTGACATGTACATCCCGATTTGAATAAGAACCATCGTTTCCATTGGTTAAAATCCATGTGTATTCCGGGAACGCTTTCGACATTGTCTTTGTCAGATCATTCAGAATATCGTCTATGGTATCGTGCTGAAGGTATGCGTCTGTGATGACCATCAATGCCACTTCTATCATTTCTTGAGTACAATCACTATTACTGGTTACATGGGCCTGAAATAATTTTATGATGAATTTAAAAAAAAAATACTTGAGACAAAAATCTCTCTAGAAAATGTACGTACGTGCAACTCGGGCCTAATTACTGACTCCTTTTCATTAAAAGTACCATCTGGATTACCAACTATGATTGAAGCAGTTGCATAATCTTCAGCTAAATTCTTAATTTCGTCCAAATTCTTCACAGTCATATTCCTCATTGCGTAAACATCATCGTCATCACCAGCTTTCCACTACGAAATATTTTTTAAATGGATGCTTAGATACTACAGATCATAATACTATTAGGTATTAGGAGTTCGAAAAACACTTGTGGACCGTAGATGCTCCAAACGAATATCAAAATATAGTTTTATGTTCTCAATACGAGGGATATTCAAAAAGTGTATACATGACCTTTCATTAATGTGACAAAGCAATAATCACGGAAATCTGCTTAGTTTAATACTCACAATGTCATGACCATCAATAAGTAACATGTCCTCCAAATTGCCCTCAATATCCCATGATTGTGATGAACCAAGCATATCAGTATCCGGCTCCAATCTGTCAACTATATAGGGTAGTTGTGTTTCCAAATCAATATCAAAAGGCAACAAAGGAATTTCACTGGTCACCTCTTTTTTTTCGGGTGTATCGAAAGTAACTTCCAGGGTTCTGATCTCTTTAACATTTCCCTGATCATCGTGAATGTATTGCCAACCTACAACAGTTACTGTGCCAATTTCTAGTGGATTCCTAACAAGTTCGTACAGTGCTTTCAGCTTGTCTTCCTTCCATGCTCTTCCTAACTGGGTTTAAAAAATCAAAAGAAGATGATTAGATAGATAGATAGATAGAAAGACAATTTATTAAGTTATGTTTAGCACAAAAAAGTACAAATATTATAGTATAATACGTCAATAACAGAAATAAGTAGAGAACATTCGCAGATATGAAATAATTCCCATTGTAAAAAAAAACACAAAGGTATATAGTGCGTTCATAAAGTATAGAAACGCTTCAGTAACTACTAAAATATTATCATATAGAGAAAAAGCTTTGACAGGTCGATTTTTGATTTTGATTTTCTTATTTTATATGCAAACAGCATCATTTTATCCCCTCCACTTTCCAAGTTATGACTCCATATTTTTTTTTTAAATGGCAATAATTTTATACTTATTATAAACGGAAAACTGGCAATTTTCTGTGTTCAAAAATACTACATACATGGGCATTACCATTAAAAAATATTAAATACAGGGTGAAAATTGATAAATTTTTATTTGTTGCTTTCAATTTTATACAAATTATGCATAAAAAACGAGTATGCATTTGAATCGGAGCATATTAAAATTATTGTAGATTGAAAGCAGTAAATGAAAATATATTAATTTTTAGCACCCTGTATTTCATATATTTTTATGTTAATAGTCAGTTTGCCGTTTATAATATAAAATTTAAAAAAATAATGATGCCGTCATAATTTGGAAGCTGGTGGGGATAAAATGATGTAGTTTGCATAAAAAAGTAATCAAAATGAAAAATCGACCTGTCAGACCTTTTTCTCTATTTGTTAATATTTTAGAAGTTATTGAAGCGTTTTCATATTTTATGAACGCACCTACATAAATTATAATACTTTTTACAAAAAATTTGACCGAATTTATTTCTTGTTGCGCTGGAAAATACAAAAAATCCCGATGGCCTGTAGTCAGCGGAAAGGTAAATTTTTCAAAATTCATTGAATTGAAATTTGAACAATCTTTTCATTGGTATACTTACATGTTATTATATAATATTGTTGTATGTGTCATAGACTAGCGGTTAGAGGTTTTTGTTTTGGCTGTTGAATATAAAGCAGACAGAGTTCGAGTCCACTTCAAGGCAGAATTTTTTTTGCCTATTTCTTTTCAATAAATATACTATATACATTTTTTTACTCAGGGTCTATATTAAGATCTCCAGAAAATGTAAAATAACAAGAATTTACATTGAGTGTTCATGTTTAATCAATATTTGTTATTTTTCTTTATTAATTTTTATTTTTTCACCTGTGTATTTTATGAAAATTTACTTTGAGCAAAAGTTGTAGGTACTGATTATATCTATAATCTAAAATTATTTTTGATGATATTTACACTACGGCTCTTTTTTGATCATTTTTTTAAATGTTTGAATGGTCGCCATTTCGAAACTACTTTTCCGATATTGCCCAATAACTAACTCGACCGAGATATTTGATAGATTGATTTTTGTAGCAAATTTGAACTGGATACCTTCAAAACTGCGACCTCTATCGTGTTAACAAATTTCGTAATATCCCATATATATATAAACTTTTGAACCAAATGTTTTTTTGGACTAACTTATAGACATATAACAACATGCCGTTGAAATTTTTTCGTAATTCAAAAGTGTGAACGATCGCAATAGGTACATTTCTATAAGAAATTTACCTAATAATATTAATTCTATTGATACTAGAAATTTTGTTGAGTAATTATTCACCAGTACCAGCACCAATAGAATGAATTATGTTATAGATATATGCTCAATCTATTTCCCAACAATGCAACAATGAGTGAAGTCCAAAACAGGCTATCGTCTAGAGTCTAGAATCTATACCCAATGATTCCTAATAAATTGGCAGCATCCTCTTTCACAATACTTCAGGTATTGCTAGAGAAAATAATGCTTTGAGTTTTTTTTTCAAATTAAGTTTAAGCATATTATTGTTGACAATACATAAGACTTTAAAAGTTGTAGTGGAATACTATATCGGAACTGTTTAGGTAGGTCATGGGAAACACAATCAAAAGTCTTACTAAAGAAAATGGAAATGGAATGAATAGTAACTATAATTTAAAATAATTGAAGGGCCAAATGATTATATTAATAATTTTCTGATTTTTTTTTTACTGATCAAAATAAATATTTTATTTACAATCTTCCCATGAATTACTTTAAATTATTCAATTGCAATTATGCTTTAATATGGGCACAAAGTTTCATGTGAATATTTTTTTTTTATTTTTCGCTTATTTTTCAATTTTAGTAATTAGCAAAATTTAAAAATAAATATGAATTATTTCTTACCGATTCCTCTCTACGGTGAGTCGGTTGAGCAGAGACACTTAGCAATACAACAACCGAGAAGATGAACAACTGCATTTTTGGCAACATCTTTCCCAAGTTTCTGGATGGCTTTTACTGACCAATACACAGAAACGTTTTCTTGTTTATAAGTAAATTAGTTGTATTATGGAAGCCAATTAGACAGAGGCCACACTCACTTAATTGGTCAAGATAAGATTATAAGAATATATTTTGTATATTTATATAATATATCATTTTGACCTTACCGCTTTTAAGAAAATACAAACATTTCTGTGATGTATTAAAAAAAATATTTTTGTTATGAATAGTACAGTTAAATCGGGAAATACCTGTTTTGATATAGCAAAGGCTGCAGGACGTTGAGCAATGCAGATAGAATGAACCAAAAAAAAGGAATACAGTTTTCAAAAACAGCATACCTACACGTAGTAGAAGATTCAAGTTTTACAAGAAAATTGGAACGACGTTATTATTAGTTCGTGCACTGAAAACTACAAAATAATATTAAATCTATTGGTGCTGGTACCTACTTTTGAAGTTGTGCAATTGCAATTAGATTGATAACTTTTGACACCAACTTGACAAGCACCAGCACCAATAGAATTAATATTATTTTGTATTTTTCAGTGCACCAACTAATAACGTCGGTCCAATTTTTTGTAAAAAATACATTACGTGACCTTGAAAATCCAAATTTTTTCTTTAAATAATGCTTCTGTAGGCACAACTGCAAGGTACCTGTAGTGTATAGATATATGTAAATAATACTGTCGTCTCGAGTGACGTACCACGCAAAGGTAGCGGGGAGTGGGTGGCATTCGATGTCCGACCGCCGTAGGGAGAAGACGTGGTGCGTGTACTATATCGAGCCGATATTGGAGTAATTAGACTAGGTGAATAATTTCCAAATTGGACGAGGATACTACATAAACTGGCGACGAGGAAAACAAAGCGTAAATAATTTTTTTTTTTGTAATAATTATTCTTTGAGAAAAGACGGAGGGGTTAAGGATGCATGATAATTGGTTGTTGATATCGTATAAACAATAAAACATTACTGAGATATACCTACTATTACATGATGAATAAAACATTACTGAGATATACCCACCATTACATGATTTCTTTCCCTGTTTAAGTGGTATTTCGCTAAATATTAAAGAATGTAGTTAAACGAAATACCTTATGTGTGAGTCATACGAGTGAGTTGTTTATTGCATTTGATTCATTGGTTACTTTGTCATAAATGAATTCCAGAATGGAATTTGGTTTTACATACGTTATTATTCTTTGCCTACAGATTATTTTTAACCCCTTTTGGTATCAAATATATTATGATCACGAATTGCATGTGATCTTAGAACTATAAATGAAGTTAACAAATAAAACATACGCATTTTCATATACAAATTACTCTGTAAATATAAAAAGAAATAAACACATTTTCATTTTTACAATTATTTCTTTAAAGTGGAGTATTAAAATATGGTATTTGGTTATTATTATAATCGAGTGAGCTTAGTCAGTTGGCAAGTTTTGTATAGGGTGCTAACTGTACAGATGGTATTGTACTATATTTTGGATCTGCGTACTATAAACGGTTAAAGAAAAATATAGTTTGCAAAAAATACTATATTTTCAATGATGGAATCTAATTTAATTGGTTTAAACAAGAAATCATGGGAAAAATAATATATTTCACTGAAGAAATGTTAGCAACTCTAGTTTTGAAAAGCATTCAATTGCGATGATTTAGTGAAGCATTAAATTGCGATAACTTGGGTAAAAGCATTAAATTGCGATTATATTGAAAAGCATTCAATTGCGATGATTTAGTGAAGCATTAAATTGCGATAACTTGGGTAAAAGCATTAAATTGCGATTATATTGAAAAGCATTCAATTGCGATGATTTAGTGAAGCATTAAATTGCGATAACTTGGGTAAAAGCATTAAATTGCGATTATATTGAAAAGCATTCAATTGCGATGATTTAGTGAAGCATTAAATTGCGATAACTTGGGTAAAAGCATTAAATTGCGATTATTTTGAAAAGCATTCAATTGCGATGATTAGTGAAGCATTAAATTGCGATAACTTGGGTAAAAGCATTAAATTGCGATTATTTTGAAGAGCATTGAATTGCGATTATTTTGAAAAGCATTGAATTGCGATTATTTTAAAAAAGCATTAAATTGCGAATAATTAGTATTCAACGGGTTTCATTGTTATCAGGTACCTACATGTGGACATGGCAACGTATACATTAGAGAAATTCGATTGTAATGGGGAGACTGGTTCAGTTTCGGTAAGATGGGAACGCTGGAAAAGAAGTTTAAATATTTATTTAGAAGCGGCGTCGGTCGATACCGATCTTAAAAGAAGAGCGTGTTTATTACATTACGGAGGCCCGGAATTGCAAGAAATTTATTATAACATTCCGGGTGCTCACGCCACTGCAAATGAAGAAAACAAAGGGAAGTTGTTTGAGATCGCTATTTCCAAATTGGATGAGTATTTTGCTCCAAAGCAAAGTAAAGTTTTTGAGCGACATGTCTTCCGGTTAATTAGACAAGAAACAGATGAAAAATTTGAAAAATTTTTAGTTAGGTTAAGACAGCAAGCCACCAAATGTCAATTTTCCGATGTCGAAGAAAATATTATTGATCAAATCACAGAGAAGTGTTCTTCAGACGAGTTAAGAAAGAAAATATTAAAAACAGGTGATTCCATGACGTTAACCAACATTATAGCAGAAGCGAAAGCGTTAGAAGTGGTAGATAGACAAATCGGAAATTTCAATCAAAAAACTAATGAAAATCTAGAAATAAATATAAATAAGATCAATACAAAATTAAATGATAATAGAAACCAGAAAAAAGATCCTTGTGGGAGATGTGGCAGTTTCAGACACCTCGCACGAGACCGAAACTGCCCAGCGAAAGGGAAACCTTGTTTAAAATGCGGCATTATTGGACACTTCCAGAAACAATGTCGAACCAAACAAAAAAGAAAGCTACCAGAAGAACCAACAAAGAATACACATTTAAAGAGATATAAAGTATCCAATAATATCGAAGAAACAGCTAATATACAATCATGTAATAAACAAGTTGACTATATTTTTAATGTTGAATGTGACGCGATGGTCACTTGTGACATAGGGGGAACAAATGTAGAAATGTTAATAGATTCCGGTTGCGACCATAACCTGATAACAGACAAAACTTGGGAAGTAATGAAGAAAAATAAAACAGAAATCAAAAATCAAAACTTAAACCCAAACAAAAGCTTCATGGCCTATGGGAGTACAAAACCTTTGGAGCTACTAGGATCCTTTGAAGCTAATATTAATATTGGCAAGAAATCTCTGAAGGGTACAACCTTTTATGTGATAGCAGATGGGACACGTAATTTGCTAGGAAGAATTACGGCGATGACTCTGGGCATATTACAAATAAATGTCGTCAATCAAGTCCAAGTAGAACCATTTCCAAAATTCAAAGATGTACTAGTGGAAATTCCGATTGACGACACAGTTAAACCGGTATCCCAACCTTATCGTAGAGTTCCCCTTCCCCTGGAAGAGAAAGTGGACAGAAAGGTAAAAGAACTTCTTGAGAAGGATATAATAGAAGAAGTTAAAGGTCCCTCAAGCTGGGTGTCACCAATTGTCCCTGTATTAAAAGATACTGGAGAGGTTCGTTTGTGCGTAGATATGCGCAGGGCCAATGCAGCCATCAAGCGTGAAACCCATCCATTACCAACGATGGACCAACTGTTGCATAAAGTTCGAGACGCCAAATTCTTCAGTAAATTAGATATCCAAGACGCATTTCATCATATTGAACTGCACCCTAACTCAAGGCATATTACAACCTTTATAACTAGAAGAGGACTTTATAGATATAAAAGGATGATGTTTGGGGTTACTTGCGCTCCAGAAGTGTTTCAAAAAACACTGGAAGCTATACTTATAGAATGCGACGGCGTCATTAACTTTATTGATGATATACTTGTATACGGTAAGGACTTACAAGAACACGATGAGAGACTGCAGAAGGTGTTGGGAGTTCTAAAGCAACACAATGTTTGTTTGAAAAAAGAGAAATGCAAATATCGTCTCAACAAGGTACAGTTCCTCGGACATGAACTATCAGAACAAGGAGTACGGCCATTGGAAAAATATATGTCAGCCATAAAGGAATTCAGGGCACCAACCAACGTGTCAGAACTTCAAAGTTTTTTGGGTCTGGTGAACTATGTGGGAAAATGGATTCCCCATTTAGCCACAACTACGGAGCCCCTAAAAGAACTTTTACGACAAAAATCTGGGAGAAATGCCGATATAAAAGAATTGTGGGGTGAAAGACAACAAAATGCTTTTAATAAATTAAAAGCTGCCTTGGTCGATATACCTAATTTGGGATATTATAATCCGGAGGATAAAACCATGGTGATAGCTGACGCTAGCCCAGTAGCTCTAGGCGCTGTGTTAGTACAGAGCAAGGATATGGGTCATCGAATCATTGCCTTCGGTAATAAGACACTTACTCCGTGTGAGCGCCGGTATTGCCAAACTGAAAAGGAAGCGTTGGCACTTGTTTGGGCGGTAGAGCATTTCCATATGTTCCTCTATGGAAAAGAATTTGAACTGGTGACAGACCATAAACCTTTGGAGGTCATATTTGGTCCCAAGTCTAGGCCTTGTGCTCGTATAGAAAGATGGGTTCTGCGATTGCAATCTTACAAATTTCGAGTGAAATACAGCCCTGGAAAAAATAACATCGCAGACCCACTTTCACGGCTATGTAAGTTACCTATAGACTCATTTAATGCTGAGCAGAAAAGCTATATCCGAAATGTAGTGGAGCAGATGACACCAGTTGCAACATCCTTACAAGAGATTATGGCAGAGTCTCTGAAGGATACTGAAATCCAAAAAGTTAGAGAAGGTCTTTATAATGGTAATTGGGATGATTCAGTTAAAACTTTTAAGATATTTCAGAACGAATTATGTTTTTACGAAGACATGCTTTTAAGAGGTACAAAAATTGTAATTCCAGGGAATTTACGGCAGCGAGTTCTAAAAGCTGCCCATGAAGGCCACCCGGGGATCGTAGCGATGAAGTCCAGATTGAGGACCAAAGTGTGGTGGCCTAAATGCGACAAAGAGGCTGAAAATCTTTGTAAATCTTGTAAAGGATGTATTTTAGTATCCGCGCCAAGTCCACCCAATCCATTGAAGAGACGTGAGCTGCCTTCAGAACCTTGGGTGGACGTTGCAGTTGATCTTATGGGTCCCCTACCGAGCAACGACTATATTTTAGTGGTAGTAGACTATTTCTCCCGCTACAAGGAAATCAAAATATGCCGAACGATAACCAGCAATGAAATTATTACTCTCTTGAGTGATATTTTTTGTCGTCTTGGAAATCCTGCATCAATAACTGCAGACAACGGCAAACAGTTTGTTAGCCAAGAATTCAAAAAATTTTGTGCCGATCGGAACATAAAAATATATAACACTATTCCGTATTATCCCCAACAAAACGGAGAGGTGGAAAGACAAAATAAGGATATACTGAAGAGGCTAAAAATTTCCCAAGCTGAGAAGAAAAATTGGAGAGAAGCTCTACGGGATTACCTGGTCATGTACAATAGTACACCCCACACTGTTACTGGTAAAACTCCATCAGAATTATTCTTTCGGAGACAATTTAGAGATAAATTGCCAATGGTGCGGGACGTGACAAATAATCCCGAAGATCTAGAGATTAGAGACAGAGACAAGGAGCAGAAAGAAAAGGGAAAGGAGTATGCAGATAGGAAAAGACAAGCTATCAGCTGTGATTTGAACGTAGGTGACAAAGTTTACGTAAAAAATATGTCTAAAAATAATAAGCTAAGTTTGAATTTCGACCCTATTACCCATACTGTTCAATCCAATAATAATGGAGACATTGAATTAAAAAACGATGAAACAGGCCAACATATCAGAAGAAATGTAGTTCATCTAAAAAAAGTAGAAGGTGAATGGCAAGTACTGAATCATGAATCAAGAGAAGAGGACCAGGAATAACTTAAACCGTGATTGATAGGTTGAATGATGGGAAAATAAATAAATGATAATTCATGCATTGTATTGTTTTGTTTTATTTTATAAAATTCAATCAATTTAAAAAAAGGGGAGAGATGTAGTGTATAGATATATGTAAATAATACTGTCGTCTCGAGTGACGTACCACGCAAAGGTAGCGGGGAGTGGGTGGCATTCGATGTCCGACCGCCGTAGGGAGAAGACGTGGTGCGTGTACTATATCGAGCCGATATTGGAGTAATTAGACTAGGTGAATAATTTCCAAATTGGACGAGGATACTACAGTACCATTCTCACCTCTGCTAACTACAGTTTGCATTAATTTATTTGACACTTTAGAGTTAATAATAGTTGAAGGTTCACTAATGCCAAGGAAGATAGTACTTATCATATTACCCACGTATATTCTTTGCTTGTACTTGTTATTATTTAGAGGATCTCAAAACTTCGCATCGGAAATAAGCATATGTATTTTAGATTTTACCATTTTACCACCGCTGTAACTCGAAAATCGTTACTCTAAGGAAAGAAATGTTTATTATAAATGTTGCTACAAATAATCTGGTCTTTCACGTAGCGAAAATACACATATTTGAGATTTTATCATCGCTGTAACTCGAAAAAACTCTTTTGAAGAAATGTTCTATGTAAATTTTTCCGGATATTATCCTATCTTTACTTCTGCCACCTCAGATTTTCAATTTTCGAGAAAAACAGCCCCCTCACCCACTTCGAGGGTTTCATCATCTAATGATGTATGTCGGCTTTTTTTTCAAAAACATGCCTAATTTGCCTGCATTTATCAAAATATAAAATTAACGATTAGTGTATTAACGGAAAACCATTTTTTTTATTTCGAGTTACATAATATTTCACTGTTAATTTGACTTAATCTCTCGAAATAACCAATAAAAACAAAATCAAGATAATGACAAATTTTGCTCTAATGTTATTATCAACATGTTTGAATATTATAAAACTGGATAATAAATTGACCTTTTCACAAGACAAACATAATCAATGTATTCAATAATTTGATAAAGTTCTGGTATTAAATAACATAAATAATCTTTGGTTCAAGCAGTCAGACATAGTTTGTCAAGATGGTCGTTGCTAGGGCAGTTGTGTTTCTTGCAGTATTCGCCTGCTTAGGCTATGTAAGTTTCTATGATCTACAATATTTATATCTAAAAATAAATATAGATTAGGGATCAATTTAACAAAAATTGTGTTTCAATTCATAAAAATTTGAAAAATTCAACAATTCTTTAACAAAGTAAAAATTTATTTTGATCTCTTAATCAATAACTACCTTGTTACTAGTTTAGTATATCTTTGTACATACGAAATTTCGAAATAGATTTAAATTTTAGTTTTTCATTTTGTAATTTTTTTAAGAAAGTTTTAGAAGAAAGTTATTCACGCACGCCACTGGTAAATTTGAAAATTATCTCAACTAAGTGTTGAAAAATATGTAGGTAGGTCCTTTAATTAACCGTTACTGCTAAAAATTACTGAAATGTCGTTTCGAAAATATTAACAACATTTTTTTCCTACAATATTGTCTTTGTAACAAATAATTTTTGGACCCTAGTTGCACAAGGCAGAAGTTATTTTCTCAAAAAGTATCGCACCCTGAAATTAAGTAGCTACAAATCAATATGTAATACGTCAATCGAAATTAACATCACTGGCTATTTTATTCAAATATGGTATGGCAATTTCGATCATATTGTGCCCATTCCTGAATTGATTTATAGAACTGATTTTTGTATTTAGGTCATAATATATCTACATATGCCATAAAGGTTCTGCCAAAATACCTACACCCATATTATTGAATATCTTCATATATTTTTCCGTGCAGGCAAAGGAAGTATCCGAAACAGATGCGAAACCTGAGAAACCACCAGTGCTCGATGTTCTAGAACAATTCCTCAAATTGGCTGAAGAGCACAAACTGAACATCTCTGTGATTGTATCCCGCCACAATAAACACATGAACATGCGGCTAAAGAACTTGAACGATGTGGCTTTCTTGACTCCACCAATCAAAGTAAGGAGATAACATTTGAGTTGTACTTATAATAATAATTGATTGTTCTTAATGTTGATACATTGTTTGATCGTTTCTAGATGCAACTGAAAGAGTCAACGTTGACCAAAGAAGTGCAGAAGAAGTGGATGGATGAGATTGACCAAAACAGAGACATGGAAGTTAGAAGGGCACAAGCTCGTAATGTCGATGTTAATACGAATGAAGTGGAGGAACTTAGACCGAATTATCCGGTAAGAAAATCCTTCTTTATTTTGTTCTCCCCACTAGCACTAGACAACATTATCGATAAGAAGAACGCATTTAAATCACTATAAATTCTAATAAGTGTATGTTAGAATGGATAAAATAAACTTTTTTGATAGTTTTATCAGAATTTAATATTTGGAAATGAATATTGTTTACTCAATAGTAAATATGTTTCTTGAAAAATATAGGTACACAAGTCAGCATCCTATCAGTGGATCACCAACTTCGACAAAACCTTGGGCAGACAAGTGTTTCCCATCGAGAATCCCAATGTTCATGTTTGGTACAACTTTGAAGTTGAGAGCCCCGAAAAACATCACGTTGAAATGATAGCTTCAAACATGACGGTAAGTCGATTATTACTCTGTTTTACATTTATGTTTTACTCTTATTTATCTCCAGAATAAACTTTATTTCATGCGAATTGCATAATGTTTACCTGCTAAAAGAATTGCAGATAATCTGACGTTATAAATTTCAACTAGCGATTATTTCTAAGGAGTTCCAAAACGAACTTTGATTGACAAATCACAATCAGCTTTAATTAGGTTCTGTTTTGTACACTTCATTGAAAAGCTCATTTATTTATTTAGGTGGAAGTTGTGGCACGTGGAGCAAAACTGACCAGCGCTGCCGAAGATCTTTTAGAGTCGTCGATGGCAATTAGAACATTGTGGCACATGTTCGACGACGATACCGAATTCGCCAAAGGTCTTGGCAGAGTTTTGGACAAAGTAGTACCAGATAGGAATTGGCAGGTTGTTGTTGGTAGCGAACATTTCAATATTCCAACAGAAGATTGGATTTTGCTCAAAGTTATTGAGCAAAATGTCTTAGTGTATTCTGGTAACGTGTAATAATTTTTATCAATAAATCTTTGATATTTAATATGACTTTCCTTCTATAATACGTATTGTGAACTGGATTTATAAATCTCTATGTACCTATAAATACATAGGAAGGTATTGAATTTGAGAAATTAAAAGTTTATTATGAGGTAGTATAAATCTCCGAAATATTTATAAAACGCAGACAAAATTTAAGAGAAATGTTCATAGTTCTTTTACAAATCAGAGACGAGATTTCAATATTTTATGAGATAATAATTATAAAAATATATTAGGTTTATATCACAATTTTGAAAATGTGTAAGTAGAGTTTAATTCATACATAAACGCTGATAAACATTATTCCATTGAGGACACTTGGTAACATCGGGGTTAGTTGCTCCTTGTATCTGGATTATAAACTTTCACTGTCGGTTTTGAATTTAAATATAATCTTCGTAGAATTTGGCTCTCGGAAAGATAGAATTAACCGCAATAACTAATAAACTCGGTCATCTTTTATTGTAAAAAATATGTATATTATAAGATGCATTATAATCTGCATTAATAAATTTCAAAAAAATATTAAATACCATGATCCATCAGAAATGGCTTCTTGATAGTTTCATAATATAATTTAATTAAATTCAAACACTAACCTATTTTTACTGTGGTATCGAACCCACAGGATACAGGTACCATTCGTAATTGTCATATTAAAATTAAATATAAGATTGATTGTCCTAATCTGATTTGAAATCCAAAGGTAATTTGACACATTGACAATGGAGGGTCGCAGCCAGTTTGCTGGATTATGCATAAATCCTGAACTTTGAAAGATAAAAATTGAGTTAAGTACAGGTGCCTACCTATTCACTATACATTATTCGTGATTCTACTTGCGAAATTCCTAACTAAAAATCACTTAATTTTGTGTTTAAAATTAAATTATGTATTTCCAAAAGGAACTGTCAAGTAGGTACCTACCTTCTTAGATTAATAATAATTTTGATCCTTTCTACTAATGATAATCTCAAGTAGGTACCTACCTATCTTCTAATAAAATAAATCTTCGAAAACTCTATTTAGGTCGTCGATTAATAAATTGTTTAAATAGGTATTTTATTTGCTAACACTAAAAGTGTCAACTTTTACATAATTCTTAAAATTGTTTTCCTCAAATAGAAATAGAAGAAAACAAATGGAATTACCATAATATACGCTGAGTTCGCTCCTGATATATCAAAATTATCTGCCGCACTGCCGATCGAGTAAGCTAGTTGTCTTTGTCTTGCACGTCTAAAATATTTTTGAATCTTATAACCAAAGAATCTTTATAATAACTTTGTTTCAATGGTGATTTCGAGATATAAAACGCAACTAGCGTTGTCTTTAACGAGGTCAATCGAAACCTGCCGAAGTTTCAAACGCACCAATCAGGTATCAGAACTTTGTTGACATGCGGTCATCAAAACGCGTCTTGTGTTTCCATCTCGAAATTATCATAATAATTGCATGTCGTCAATGTCGTCTACTGAGAAATTTGTTGCTGGATCAGTTCAATTCGTCCATTTCCAAGGGGTGGAGAGTAGTTTACCAACATCACCTACACCTACCCTTGACTTAAGCCTAAACAAAAACCGGTGTCACCGTCACCTCTTCTCTGCTTGTGACTTTCGTCTCCAACAGCCATCAGCAAAAATATTTACATATCTATCGCGAATAGATATTAGTTTTAGTAATTTAGTTCACATTATTGTAGCCATACCGTCGACCGTCGCCGGTTTTTCTTTTTCGACAATGAAATTAGAAAAATATTTAAAACAATCCGACATTGAATTACTATTACTGGTATCAGTTAAGTGTGTAGTGTTTTCTCGGACAAATTGCAGAAGCATGTCATGGCAGATCAACCTGATGTATAAGGTAGGAGGAGTTTTTTGGAAATAATTATTATCATATGGAGGAAATATTCTAACAGACCTATTTCGGTGACGATTGATTATTTGAGGTCGAACTCATTTTGCTGGTTCTAAAATTTGTAATGATCAAAATTTAATTCTTTACTGCACATTCTTTCTGATTCTAACTAAGCTATAATTCGAATTGTCTTGATTCTTTGTGTAAAATTAAGAAACTGTCAATTATGTTAATTATTCTTCCTACTAATAACCTTAGTTTCTAATAGAAAAAGAAAATTTCCAAAAGATCTTTACTGATTCTGACAATCCATTGTTTTCAATTTGCTAACACTAAAGTTGTCAACTCTTTCATAGTTTTTTCTTTAAATGAAAATATTAATTAACAAATTCAATATAAAAGAAAATATATGAGAAATCATTTTTGTTTGCCGATCCAGTGGAATAGAACTCAATGTTACCTACCTAGTAAAATGTACTTTTGAATTTTATAACTTAATTCTACTATAAATAATACCTAATTTCATCTAGGTAACCTAATGTAGTGATGGTGATTTTGATTGATTTAATCTTATAACTTTGTTCTGCTACTTAATACCTAAAATTGCATGTTATCTTCTACAAGTCGTGTCGCCGGGTCATTTCAGTTCGCCCACTTTCGAGGGGTGGAGGGTACCACCTACGCTTGACAGCATAAACAAATAACGGTTCCACTTCCACCCCCTCACTGCTTGTAACATTCGTCTCCAACAGCCGATAGCAAAAATATTAACAGCTCGCGAATACATAAGTTATAAATAATACATATTATTTGAGTTCGCATCTTTACGTACCTATTATTAGGTACCGTCGCCGCGTTTTCTATTTCGACAATGAAATTGTAAACAATGATTCACTGGTATCTATAGAAGTAGGTAAGCTGCAGAACCATGACTGGGCAGATCAATCTGTATAAGGTAGGAGTTTTTTTGAAATTATCACATGGTAGTGATCAAAATTGAATTTTTCACTACCTACACATTCTGATTCTGAGTGAGCTAGGTACAATAATTTGAATTCTCTTGATTGTATTTATAAAATTAAGAAACTCTAGATTATCCTTTCGTCTAATAAGTAGGTATAATCTTATTTTCTAATTCTCAAAAACCTTTAAAAAGTTGACACCAAAGTTGTCAACCTTTAAATAAATCGTTTTTTTACAAATTAAAATATTAATTAACGAATTCAATATGAAAATTGCGAAAACTGAGTACGGTTATCATAAATCAGACTGGTTGTCTATCGAGTGGGCAGTTGTTGTCTTGCAGCTGTGAAATTCGACTCAATGATGATTTTTTCAAGATAGAAACACAACAATAATGGTTGTATTTTAGGTATTTTGTGTCTCGATATTATCAATAGTGAAATACTTTTCAATTTTCTAAGCAACGTTTTTCTTAATATAATTGCGTCTTCAACGAGTGATGTCGCTGGATCAGTTCAATTCGCTAATCTTTAAGGGGAGGAGGGTAGTTTAAACATAAACAGCAACAGGTTACGCCCCCCTCTCTCCTCGTAAGTTTAAAAATATGCATTTCTCGGATTTCGCGAATAGATGATGTGTTTCAGAATAATATTCAGTTCGAATCATTACTTATCGGTGGCGCGTTCTATTTTCGATACGGACATAAGAGTATTAAAAACAATCTGATACAGATTTACCGGCAGTGATAGTGGCTAAGTTAAGTCGTTGAAAATAATGTTTTTGGTGAGCTTGGATCTAGAAAACAACAGATACAGAAGCATGCTTCGGCAGATCAACTTGTTTAAGGTAGGAGTTTTTGCAATTTTTTCATCGTAGGTACTATAGGGTTTCAGTAAATATGATCATATTCCGTTCACACTTGTTAAAAAATAAAGAAAAACGCACTCTGGTTTTCTATTGAATAAATTCTGTTATTTGCTTTGTGACATAAATACCTAACAGTAGATACCAAAAGTCAAATGAAAGTATTAATAAATAAAGTCAATAGATGTAAAAGAATGTAAACGGAATTATCGATGTAGATACGATAAAACAAACTTGTTTGCTAATGGAGCGTGGACTAACATAAAATAGGTAGAATTCAATATACCTACCTACCTAATATATTACATATTAAAATGTGAAATATACTTTTGAATCTTATAGCTTTGTTCGGCTACCTAAAATTGCGTGTCTTCTTCTGCAAGTCGTGGTGTCGCCGGGTCATTTCAATTCGCCAACTTTCGAGGGGTGGAGGGTATTTCACCAATACCAACTACCCTTGACTTAAGCGTAACTAAATAACGGTTCCACTTCCACCCCACCTCTACTTGTAACATTCCTCTCCAACAGCCGATAGCAAAAATATTGTCATCTCGCGAATACATAAATAATAAATAATATTACTGAGTTCGCATTCTTTCTTATTAGGTACCGTCGACCGTCGCCGCGTTTTCTTTTTCGAAATTGAAATTACAATGATTCACTGGTTTCTATAGTATCTACTTAGTAGTAGTAAGAGTGCTTTTTTGAAGTAGGTAAGCTGCAGGACCATGACTGGGCAG
Source organism: Crioceris asparagi (assembly GCA_958507055.1). Classification (NCBI taxonomy): domain Eukaryota; kingdom Metazoa; phylum Arthropoda; class Insecta; order Coleoptera; family Chrysomelidae; genus Crioceris; species Crioceris asparagi. The sequence goes on from OY293827.1 coordinate 159,879, forward strand.
ATCAATCTGTATAAGGTAGGAGTTTTTTGAAATTATCACAGACATGGTAATGATAAAAATTTTTGACTACACATTCTGGTTCTGAATGAGCTACAATAATTTGAATTCTCTTGATTGTCTTTATAAAATTAAGAAACTCTAATTTAGATTATCCTTAGGTAGGTACGTCTAATAGGTAGGTATACCTAATCTTATTTTCGAATTCTCAAAAACCTTTAAAAAGTTGAAACCAAAGTTGTCAACCTTTAAATAACTGTTAGAATATTTTTTTACAAATAAAAATATTATTTAACGAATTCAATAAGAAAATTGCTAAAGCTGAATACGCTCAACGTAAATCAAACTGGTTGTCGATCCAGTGAGCAGTTGTCTTGCACCTGTGAAATTCAACTCAATGATGATTTTGAGATAGAAACACAACAATAATATTTGTATTTTATTTTGTATCTCGATATTATCAATAGTGAAATACTTTTCAATTTTCTAAGCAACGTTTTTCTTAATATAATTGCGTCTTCAACGAGTGATGTCGCTGGATCAGTTCAATTCGCTAATCTTTAAGGGGAGGAGGGTAGTTTAAACATAAACAGCAACAGGTTACGCCCCCCTCTCTCCTCGTAAGTTTAAAAATATGCATTTCTCGGATTTCGCAAATAGATGATGTGTTTCAGAATAATATTCAGTTCGAATCATTACTTATCGGTGGCGCGTTCTATTTTCGATACGGACATAAGAGTATTAAAAACAATCTCTGATACAGATTTACCGGCAGTGATAGTGGCTAAGTTAAGTCGTTGAAAATAATGTTTTTGGTGAGCTTGGATCTAGAAAACAACAGATACAGAAGCATGCTTCGGCAGATCAACTTGTTTAAGGTAGGAGTTTTTGCAATTTTATCATCGCACTTACAGGGTTTCAGTAAATATGATTACATTCCGTTCACACTTGTTAAAAAATAAAGAAAAACGCACTCTGGTTTTGTATTGAATAAATCTGTTATCTGCTTTGTAACATAAATAACGTTAGGTACCAAGAGTCAAATGAAAGTATTAGTAAATAAAGTCAATAGATGTAAAAGAATGTAAACGGAATTATCGATGTAGGTACGATAAAACAAATTTGTTTGCGAATCGAGGGTAGAATAACATAAAATAGGTACAACTCAATATACCTAGGTACCTAATATACCTATTACATATTAAAATGTGAAATATACTTTTGAATCTTATAACTTTGTTCGGCTACCTAAAATTGCGTGTCTTCTTCTGCAAGTCGTGGTGTCGCCGGGTCATTTCAATTCGCCCACTTTCGAGGGGTGGAGGGTATTTCATCAATACCACCTACCCTTGACTTAAGCGTAATCAAATAACGGTTCTTAATAATTGCATCTTCAACGAGGAGTAATGTCGCTGGATCAGTTCAATTCGCTAATCTTTAAGGGGAGGAGGGTAGTCTAAGCATAAACAGCAACAGGTTACACCCCCTCTCTCCTCGTAAGATAAAAAATATGCACTTCTCGGATTTTGCGAATAGATATCAGAATAAAATAATATTCAGTTCGAATCATTACTTATCGGTGGCGCGTTCTATTTTCGATACCTACCTACGAAAATAACAAAAGTATTAAAAACAATCTGTTACAGATTTTCCGGTGGTGATAGTGGCTAAGTTAAGTCGTTAAAAATTATGTTTTTGGTGAGCTTGGAACTAGAAAACAACAGATACAGAAGCATGTTTCGGCAGATGAAGTTGTTTGAGGTAGGAGTTTTCAAAGTTTTATAATCGAACAGTAGGGTTTCTGTGATTATTAAAAAGTTGTATAAAACAATGTTATTCCATTCATAATTTGATAAAGAATTGAGGAAATTTTATTAAGCGTAAAATTAAATCGGTTTCACAAACAAAATTTTGCAAATGAATTGAAACAGAAAACTGATGAACAATCCGGTGATTATCAATAATTCGTTTCGGTTATTTCCAAATGTTAGATATAACCTACATACCTACAGTAAAGTAAAAAAAAAATATTTCGAAGGACATAAATATTTCTTATGGTCATGACATTGGTTTAGTTTTGTGCATTTCTTTCAATGTTGATCATTAAAATATTTGTGTTCTAAGTGATGTTTCAATATTCTCAAGTACCTAGGTACCTATGCATTTTTTGTTATAAGTAGGCAAATATACATGTTGCCATATTCCATGGCAAATTTCGAATGTTTTTTCTAACTCTTGATAGATTTTGTTTTTAGTTTATGATAGAATATGAACCTATATTATCCGAGGAGTTCTTTCGAGCTCGCTATGTAAAATATCATCCACAATCCACAACATTGTACTGTTGTCCGTCACTTAAGCTAATAAAATCCACCGCAGCTTCTCACCACTAATTATTTTTTAAAGCGCGTAGCCGCTAGTCGATGTTCTCATACTCTGGCATACCTACCTAATATACAGGGTGTTTGTTCATTTCAAATTCAAAACTTCCCATCTCGGTTTTCTCGAAATATGATTATTGAAAATGAAATCGTTGGACTGTGTAGGAGATAAAAGATCAGGGAGAAAAAATGTATTTTCTTTTGTGACAGGAGAAAAGTTTGACATCTTATGTCTATTGACAGGTGACATCATTTTTCATAAAATAACTTATTTCTTTAGAAAATTAAAAATCAAAGCATGGAAAATTAATGATGAGATTATTTGTAGCAACATTTTTATTGAGCATTTTTCCAAAGAGTCACGGTTTTCGAGTTACAGCAGTGGTAGTGTTTATTATAATATGCATATTCCCGCGACGATGTTCTTAGATTTCTGAATAATAGCAAATACAAGCAAAGCATACATGGATAATGGTGAACGTTCAAAGATTTTCGTGACAAATGTAACACTCAAAAGTGTGAAAGAAATATTATTTACAAAAAATTGGACTGACGTTATCAGTTGGTGCACTGAAAAGTTCAAAATAATATTAATTCTATTGGTGCTGGTACTTGGTGCCTGCAATTTCAAACTACAACGGCACAACTTCAAAAGTACCAGCATCAATGGAATTAATATTATTTTGTATTCTTCAGTGCGCCAGCTAATAAAGTCGGTCCATTTTTTTATATTTATTTGACTCTTTTGAGTGTAACATTAGTCATGAAAATTGTTAAACGTTCACCAACACCAAAGAAGATAGTACTTATCCGATTACCCATGTATAGGGTTAGCTTGTATATTATTTTATTCAGAGATCTAAAAAAATCGCGGCGCAGATATAGATGTAACTCGAAAACCGTAACTCTTTTGAAAAAAAATTAATTGTTGCTAGGTACCTACATATTATAATCTCTTCCTTAATTTGGCCGTCTCATATTTTAAATTTTCGATAAAAAATGCCCCCTCCACATAGCGGAAATACACTTATCACATATTTCAGACTTTACCATTGCAGTAAAACTTGAGGCAGTGCTTTGAAAATATATGTTCAATTTAAACCTTTTGCGGATATGGTCACCTTGATAATTTTCCAATCTCGAATTTTCGTTTCTCGGAATAATTTACTCCTTCCACATTGGTAGCTGAAACGCATATTTCAGACTGTAATGCGGAAACCTAGGATTATTTAAAAAAAAATTCAATTTTCAAGAAAAATTGCCTCTCCCATTCCCTTTGGGGGAAGTTTTTGAAGGGAAGAGCATGTCTAACATTGATTTTTTTTCAATGGGAACAATTCTCAATACTCCTCTTTCAAATGAAAAATGAATAAATTCCGAAAATTTTCTCGAGGTGCATTTTTAGAAAATTTTCTTTAAAAAATTAGAGCAACTTAGAAAAAAGAATAATTCAAACTCGCCGGAGATTCGGTACGAAAGTTTTATACCAAACATTATACCTATTTAAAAGTAAATACAATTTTTTAACAGTTTAAAAATAAATATTTGTCAAAAATAATCTACGCTGGTTATTCTGGCCTCTGCACATGACAACTGTAAGTACCTAAGCCAGGAAAATTATCACTTTGAGACCAAAATTTTTTTTCGAAAAATTCAGGTTGTCGTCATAACGACCTGGCAAAATCAAAGCATCTGATTGGCTTAAAAAAACAGGTATAGGTATAAAATTTTCGAGAACAATTGCCCTCTAGACGCGTTTTTTGGAGGGAATAAGAATTTGATTTTTAACGAATATGGTAGGTATTCAAATGAATCAGAATTCATCGAAATCGGAGTACGTAGGTAGGTACTTACTGAGATTTGGATGAATCAGTTTTTTAAAAGAGGACTGATGACTGTCCCGTCGGAAAATCTTCGTTCGTACTTTAACTTATTGTGTATTAACACCGTAATCATTTTTTCACGAATTTTTTAACCCACCTTTGCTCTTTCCAATGACAACCCTCCAGCTTACCTATCTACTGTCAATATTTCTGGATTTTTAAATTATTTCCGGTCAAAACGGAAGTTTAAGTTTATAGAAACAGAGGTTCAGTTGTTTTTTACTTTCCTACGCTAGGTACTATATAGCTGTACCTGTATAAGGAAAGTATAAAGTATTGTAATTGTAATCGTGTTGACATTTCAGAGTTTTTTCAAGTCTAATAAACATTTTTTTAGCCATTGGTCTGTCTGTGACAGCATTATCTCGGGAACGGATCGGTGTATTTTGTAGCTTTCTTCACCTACACTGGGTGCTGAGGTTTAGCCGAAAAACGTGATTTGCGCAAGACTATAGCCCGAAAACGGCTCTAAGGATTTTGATTAAACTTGCCTAAAGTATTCCCTTTACCACCCACATACAGCGCCATCTTTGACAAAAAGCACAAAAAAGTTATGCTTGAATAAAATTCCATATTTTCCACATGTTCAAATTCTGGCTAATTGTTTCATCTTGCGAAAAAATGTTACATGACCATTGTTGTTGGTTTTGACATGCTGAAAAAATGAGTGGTAGGTAGCACGATTTGATCAGAGGATTTTTACTGTACTACCTACCGCTATTTTCGTCGCTATGTAAGGAAAGTACCTATTGTACCTAATACTTAGTGTAAAATTTTGTATTCACTGGAATTTGCCTGCAATCGGTAGGAAAGTCGTGTGAGTGGACACACCAGATTTTTTCTTTTATTTATAAACATCACGATAATGAATGCGAGTGTGCCAAATGCCAAACTATTTCATAATATCTTAATCCAGACCTGGGAATTTTTCAATGGACACACACTTTAATTGTTGCTTATCCAAATTTCGAACAATAATGAGTTAATGAGTGATATCATTTAAATATTTCAATACTTATCTTAATAGGATATTCTCACATAATTTGACATGTGTTATGTACAAATTCTGTATTTTCTCCTTCCAATTCAACTGCAAAGTATGGGAGTACTTACCTACCTACATAAAACCGATAATGTACAAACAGGCCATTATATTCACATTACTATTATTATTATTATTATCAGTGTCTTTGTGGTGTGTGGTCGTGTGGGTTGATCCCGCCCCTGAGACCGCCTTTTTCCATAAAGCCACCTCTCTATGGTCTCGATCAACACACACACATTCGAAAACACAAAACAAGATACACCTTATGAAGCGTGTTCATAAGACGGAGGAGCAACACGTCACAACAACAACAACAACCAGCCTACTTGAGAGGGTGCGCACGCACACACAAGCTCTGTCTGTCTCTGTCAGACACAACACACTTGGTTTTGATTTTCCGAGCCGCGATCCGCCGCTTTTATTGTTCGTCAAACTTCGTCGGGATCGCTCATCGTCAACAAGTCAGTCCCGTCAACAACTAACTGAAACTGATTCAATTCATTCAGTCGCACCGCAATCATCGAAGTTGCGTCGCGCAGTGGTCAGTTATTTTATAGATATATGTGGGAAAGTTGTCTTTACGTTCGCGCAAAAAACTTAGTGACAGTTGACAGACACCGCTCGCGTGCATTTATTATTACCAAAACAAGTTCAATATCTTGAGAAGAATATTTAGTTGATTAGTTTAATTTTGAATATGAAAATGAGCTATTTGTAGCTGCTGGTGTTAACAAAACGCGTAAAACCCAGTGATTCATCGACTTGAATCTTGAATGTGAAAGTTTTAGCGGCGATCGCGCTGTGTACCTAACTGACAAGCATCAAGCATTCGCCTCTCTTGGTTTGGACTCGACCGGAAAGGTTTGACATTTTTTAGTAGAATTTTTGTTTATAACTTCTCGGTTCTTGGAATGATTATTAAGTATTATATTTTTTAAAGAGCAAAGTGGCTAGAGAGGTTTGTTTGACATTGAGATCTTTTTTTTTTTTGGATGAGATAGTACAGGTAGATTTTTGACTGTTTTAAATTTGAATCGTATTGCTAAATTGCCATGATTAATCTTATCTCAGCGGATCAAAAAAACACTGTTGAATAGTATTAGTACAGTTCCTATACAGGTTTATTTAAATTCATAGACGGATTTACACATTTAAAGAAATTACAAAAACTAGTATCGACTTTATTAATTGGTGCATTGAAAAATCGACCGTCATTCATTAGATTTACACTACTGAGATTTATCTGCCAAAGATTATTCCTCTGTAATATATATATATATATATATCTACCACCTGCCTACCTATATAATTTTTGGAATTTTGTTTATAAAAAAAAGCGTTTACCAAAACTTGAAACCTGGACTGATGTACCTACGTCATGGTTGTGTTCGGATGACTTGTTAAATGAGCGAACAGTCGTCGTTAGCAGTAATAATCACACAAAAAGAAATGAATCTCTATGCTTCTTAATATTCTTTAATTTCTTTCTCTGTATTGTTCGGCAAAAGTTTTTGATTCAATTCCAATCTAAATCGTTTAATTTTTAAAACGATTCGGTTAGATCGTTCATCACACATTCGTCTAAAGTCTAAACCTAAACAATCAACTGAAGAGTATCCAATTACAAAAATTCAATTAAAATATTCACAGAATTAGATAAGCTTTGATTACACCTACCACCTACCTAGGTATACCTACCCCATAAATGGGTAAGTAAAAACACTCCTTTGACACGCGCTCATCAACAGGAGCAGCTCAGTTGTTATCCCAATGTGAGATTGGATATCCGAGAAACTACCTATCTGGGCATCGAATTTTATTTCCCCAGAATAGAACTGGGTGTCTGGAAAATAAGTCTCCCCGTCGGAATCGGTTCAGCCGGAACAGACAGACAAAAATTATAGAAATTGTGGTTTTGTTATTAGTGGCACATATTATGCAATTAGTTAAAAGCTGGTAGTTAGGTATTTTGATATTAGACAGGGATACTTATCTGCCTCCACGTCTATGTTATCAGTTCTCTGTAATGCCGAAATGAAAATCAGATACCTACCTAGAAATTATTTCATTTTCTGAAAAAACCGTTGGATGTACGAAAATTTCTCAAGTGAAATAAAACTGTCAGAATTCATAATGCATTCATCTGCCCGACTAATTTTTTTTACGTTGTAATCACCCTGATTGTGTAGAACTTACGAACGATTCTTTTCATATGACATAATTAATTGACATTTCTTAAAAATCAATATAGCATTCAAAAAAGCCGTATGTCATTACTTTACCTGTTTTCCACATATTTTCCGGACAACCCTGTATAAATCGATTTTTTTATATTGTGATATTATGTAAAAAATTCTTATTTTTACATAGATACACCTATCAATCTATCTTACTTGAATTGCTATAATTGAATATTTTTCATTTGATTGTTCTAACAGTGTCAATTAAAGCAAGTAATCTTTTATTTGCCGAATGTTCTTTGAAATATTTACAAAACAATTTTTAAACTAAATTCAGCTTGGAGTTGGAATCTGAACCATCTTCCATTTACTGCAGATAAATAGTCACACAATATATATACAGCAATGACATAAAACATGGACAGAATAGGAATAAATAATAATAATAATAAATAATAATAATAATAAATAATAAAACATTTATATAGTGCAGATTTTTGTATGTTGAATTTATAAGCAACTAAACAATCTTTTCTTAATAAGAGGCTTCCAGAATCCAGATTCATCCCTCCAAAGATTATGTGTGATTATTAGTGCCCTCCTCGGTGCCGTCGATCGTTCGCCAAGAACCGAGTCCTGTAAAATTAGCCACCACATTTGCGGAAATTAAATATTTTATCGGAGTTCCTATAGTAGATATGGAATAGTTCTAGAATATTATACATTTAATAAAATAATTTTATGGAATTTCGTAAAAAAATGGAAAATGACTAAAATGCGGATAACAACCACTTTTGCGAAAAACATTGGAAAAATAAAAAATCTCACAACTGTTCTGTTCGGAGTTAGTATTCTAAGAGTTCTATCGCAAATACTTGTAACATTTTTCTGTAGATATAGTAAGACATACGATATTCGAAAATAACTAAATTGTTGAAAGTTTAAAAAATCCTACAATAGTTCTCGCTAGAACTCTAAGAATTCTACCGAAAATCCTAATACAATTTTCCTGTAGAATTAGTAATTCATAAGATATTCAAAAAACGTATGAATGAATATTTCAATTTTTTCCTTATTCAGGAAAATTAGGAAAAATAAGAAAATTAAAACAGTTCTGTTTGAAGTTCTCGCTAGAACTCCAAGAGTTCTATCGAAATGTATTTTTTGAATATCTTATGAAATACCTAAGTACTTACAAATTCTACAGAAAATGGTATTGCTATTTTTGATAGAATTCTAGCGAAAACTGCAAACAGAACTAAGTATTGTGAGTTTTTTTTGGTTTTCCAATAATTTATTTTTTCGTATATCTTATGAATTATTAAATTTACAGAAAAATATTATTAGGCGTTTAGTTACAACTTACAACTCTAAAGAGTTCTAGCGAGAACTGCAAACAGAAATATTGAGAGTTTTTTTTGTTTTAAACAATTTAGTTATTTTCGAATATTTATGGCTTACTATATATATACTATAAAAATGTCACAAGTGTTTTCGATAGAACTCTTGGAATACTAAAGAGAGATTTTTTCATTATTCAAATGTTTCTCGCAAAATTGTTTGTTATCCTTATTTTAGTAAGTAGTTTCCATTTTTTTCACGAAATTCCATAAAACTATTAAGTACTTAATTTTTTTTGCAAAGTACTCTAGAACTATTCCATATCTACCAGGAACTCCGATAAAAAATATAATTTTTACTAAAGCGATTGCTACCCACATTTTGGTATTTCTCTTTTTTTTTCACATAATTAGATAAGTAGAACTATTTAAATTTCACGGAGGTACTCTAAAATTCGGATAAAATATTTAATTTTTATAAATTCGGTTGCCAACTTCACAGAACTATTTAACTGGACATCTGAACTCACCCATTATTTATGAAATAACAACTTAGTACTTCTCATCTGACTTTTAACAATAAAATGGTTCTCATTTTCAATAGCCTACTTCAAATGTCTTTTCTCTAGTGCTCGGTACTAACGCTTTTAGAAAGAATACTCATTCACATTTAGATATTAGCTCTAAAGTAGACTTTTAAATTAAAAAGCTGAAAATTAATGCACTCACTCTTAACAAAAAAGTAAAAACTATCTATCTATTCATTACAGACACCACATCCAGCAGCAATCTGGAACCGCTTCCAAAAACACGACAACGATTTCGTCGTTGTCGTGTGTCCAAGTAGCAGCTCTCACCTCAGAACTAACCAAATTTCGCTGGTGATATGCATCTGCCAGCTCCGCTGTCCACTTGCAACGTTTCAGAGGAAGCGTGGCCCATGGCTGCGGCCACCCACCATAATATGTCTTCGTACGAAGAACAGGCACCAGCCTCGCTCGGCAGTAACAGTAGCAATAGTTATCATCACAATCACCAGCACCAGCAGCAATCTTCTTCTGCTGCCATGTTGCGCTTGTGCGAGGACCGCATCCATCAGATACAGGCCGAGCATGCGGGCGAGCTGGTGCGAACGGGCAGCCCGTACATCTTGTGCTCCCAGCTGCCCACACATTGGCGCTCCAACAAGACGCTGCCCACTGCCTTCAAGGTGGTGGTGATCAGTGATGATATCGGTGATGGGACATTAGTGACTGTGAGGGCGGGCAATGACGAAAACTATTGTGCCGAATTGAGAAATTGTACGGCCGCCATGAAGAATCAAGTGGCCAAGTTTAATGATTTGAGGTTCGTGGGACGTAGTGGGCGAGGTGAGTTTGTTTTTTGTATAATTTTTTTCTTTGTCTAAGTTTTTGATCTTGGGACAACAGGTCTTTATTCCATATGTTCTAGAAAAAGTTGTCTTGTGTCTACTATTGTCTATTTCTAGGAAACCATTATAAGTTCTCTGGCAGATCTTTACAAAATTCAACCTAACTGAAAAGTTGTGTAGCTTGGGCGTAATACGGTCCTGAATCTATTCTAAATTCTACAATCCTTTTTTTTAATCGATGGAAAAAACTTAGGTGTGAAATTTAGGTTCAAGATACCACTGTTCTACTTCCTTTTTTGACCGACTTCAAAAAAAGGAGAAGGTATACAATTTGGTTGTAACATTGTCTTTTTTTATTTTTTTATGGCTGTTCGCGCGCGTTTTGCATATTAAACGTACTCTGATCTAGACGATTTTTGTTTTATTTGAAAGAAGAGAGTTGAGAAATAGTCTCATATTGAGAAAAATGAAATCCAAATCTCCTTTCCTCCAAAAACCGCCCCTAAAGGGGGTGGAGGTGGCAATTTTTCTCGAAAATTGAAAATCCGGGACGACAGAATTAATGACAATTCCATATCCGAAAATGTTTAAATTGGACATTTTAAAAAATACTCATACGTTTTCGCGCTACAGTGGAAGGGGCAATTTTTTTCCAAAAACGAAAATTCGAGATTTGAAAATTAGAAAGGGGACCATATCCGGAAACGTTTAAATTGAAAATTTTTTCAAAAGAGTTACGGTTTCGGAGTTTCGCAATGGTAAACTCTGAAATATGTGATATGCGTATTTCCGCTATGTGGAAGAGCAATTTTCTTCGAAAATTGAAAATATGACACGGTCAAATTAAAGAAAAGATTATATGTAGCACAGTATAAATATACATACTGTGATATGTAGCAACATTTAAATTCAGTTACGGTTTTCGAGTTACCGCAGTAAAGTCTGAAATATGTATATTTGCGCCGCTATGTTTTTAGATCTCTGAATAATATATAACAAATACAAGCCAAACCTATATCTTTCTGGGTATTAGTGAACGTTCAACAATTTTCATGAGTAATGTTACACTAAAAAATGTGAAATAAATAGTTTTTACAAAAAATTGGACCGACTTTATCAGTTGTTGCACTGAAAAATACAAAATAATATTAATTCTATTGGTGCTGGTAATTTTGAAGTTGTGCCGTTGTAGTTTGTTGTTGTAGGCACCAACTCCAAAAGAACCAGCACCAATAGAATTAATATTATTCATTCATAATAACTTTATAAAATAAAATGATAAATAACTTTCGCATCTGAATGATATTTTGTTAGCAAGGTATTTAATTTAGTACGTTATTAAATTCATTTAAGATTTTCTTACGTAGGTACTTCAATTACTTTCGTTATTTACTGTCTTTTTTTACAAGATTCCTTACATTTTTCTGCATTGGTTTTATATTTTTTCATTTGTCTCGTTATTGGCCCCCACACGACATTCATCATAATTTACATTTTCTTGATTCATTATTTAATAAAAAAAAAGGAAACTAAAGGAATTGTTTTTATCAGATAAATTATGTGAACTTTTAATTAAAGAACAAATAATTTTTCATACGAAAGGAAACGTGTATCTACATCCTTACTCAGCTGTTCCTATACCGAACAGAACGAGCTGTGCCCAGAGGTGGGAATACCCTTTCCTGTCTAATTCCCATAACGCTAATCAGCTAAGTGCGTGTCGAACTCGCAAACACAAAGTTTTGTTCCATTGTACAAGAATATTTATCGAAATAGAACTTGGAATATTGTACGAAGTGCGAGCATATACCTATAAAAAGCCAGACAAAGAACAGTCGACTTGTAAATCTCCTCCATTTAGGAAGTCAGTAAAAATAAAAAAACAATTCAGCGAAATTACTGGAGCAGCGATACTTAAACACATTCAAATAATATGCACCGTTTTTTCATACTTTATATAGGTATCTACCTACATTACTTTTCTGCTGAATGCCTCTGGTAAAAAAAGAAACCACTTGCGAATACCACATGTGATTCCCGTAATTATCGTAATTTTTGAAAATTGACGTCGTTCCTAGTACCTACCTAGGTATACAGGGTGAGACGGGAGGAACGGACCAAATTCCAATTGTGCATTATATTTACAACATAAAATAATGTAAAAGGAGGTATACTACAATTCGACAGTCTGCCTTTTTTTGGTTTGTGCGTATTTCCAGGACAATGTTTTCAGATTTCTAAATAATAACAAGTACAAGCAAAGAATATACATTGGTAATGGTATAAGTGAACGTTCAATGATTTTCGTAACTATGTTACACTCAAAAGTGTGAAATCAATATTTTTTACAATAAATTGGACCGATGTTATTAGTTGGTGTACTGAAAAATACAAAATAAAATCAATTCTATTGGTGCTGATACTTGTGAAGTTGGTGTCAAAAGTTATCATTCCAACTGCAATTGCACAACTTCAAAAGTAACGGCAACAATATCATTAATATTATTTTATATTTTTCAGTGCATCAACTAATAATGTCTGTCCAATTTTATGTAAAAAATATTTATTTACATTTACGTTGGTTTGAGTCTTTCGGTATAACGTTATCTTTGGTTATTACTCAGGAACACTATTTTTTTACAGGCATAACTATTTCTTTCTTATTACTTTCATAATTGTATTGTATTAGCCAGGATACAAGTCATACAAAGACGTTTTCACCTCAACACAAAAGAATCGTCTAATAAATGACCCTAGTCCCTATTTTTGACTAAAATGTATGTTTCTCACATCTTGCTCAAACATTATTAAGATACTTTATTGAGAAAGATTACATATATAACAAAAAAGAATGCAGAAGAACAAATGAGTTTGGTCAGTTACTTCCGTCTCACCCTGTATATATGTAGCTACCTATTCGTAAGAGAGTGACACACGCCTGTCAAATTGCTAGTTTTGTCGCGTGCCATGTGTTAGTCGAGCCTCTACCACAAATAATTCAAATTACTCGACTCATTATTATTTCATTTAGATGTTTTTTTAAACGAAAGAAAAAAAGGAAAATATTCAAAAGCAAACAAATAAGAATTAATTATGCTTGAATATGTTTTTACAGAAACAAGGACCGACTTTATGCAATGAAATATATTTCTAACCAAAAATACTCGTTACCGACTTTATTTATACATATTTAAGTAGTTGGTGCTCGAATAAATTGAAAATAATATTAATTCGAATGGTACCCACTTACCTATTGGTACTTTTGAATTTGTGTTGTATTAGGTAGATATTAGTCATTTATGTATCAAGGGCTTAACACTTAAGGACCTTTAACGCTGATCCGAAATACATACAAAATTTGATGCTCGACCATTTTAATGATCGTTTATTAATAAATGTTGTTTCAAGTCGCATGAATTTTATACCTACCTCGATATTATTATACAACTCACTCAAATAATTTGTTTAATTGAACAAAAATAAGTATGTATTGAATGTAAAAATCATAAAATTATGACCCCATATAATTAATCACGTTTTGTCAGCAGCATAACATACATAGTATTATGTAAAATAATCGTAATGAACACCCATACAAGATGGATGGGTTTTGGTGAGGTGTTGAGTTATTATTGAGAGAAAAAGATGCATACACGCTGGCCGCTTTGTCCATTAAAATTCATCATAATATATGTTTGCGGCTTTTTCAAAATTAATTTATATCGGTATATTTCTTGACAATACAGTTTGAAAGAGCCAGAGCAAGGCATTAAAATATAGTTATTTATAATGACATTTATACGTATAGAGGTATTAACTGTTGTATTATCTTTGAAGCGCGTATATGTTACTTCTATTATGTTGTGTTTGAAAAGTTGAAACAATATTTTTTATTACTGCCATACATCAAGATCACTCACTGACAAAAACATATTAACAGTTGTTGTTGAAAGTTTTTCATAGAGTGTATCCAATTCTCTGATAGGTCTTTACATGAGTAATCTTTAAAAAATATACTTATCTCTATTAGTAATACGTGTTTGTAGACGATTTTTAAGGCATAAAACATAGACGGAGGTTGCTGAGATTTGGCATTTGCACACATTTGAAATTTTGATGTATTATGCGTTAATATTTTAAATTAAATAAAGAAAATATGGTTGACGTGGTAGAAGTGTATTGTGTGTTGCATACCGAACCCAATTGCAATGTAAAGTCAACGAGTCAGGGACTCGGGACTCTGCTCTGGCATTAGGACACCATATTCAGGAGACTTTGCCTACAAGACAAGGATCCAATGCCAGGGCGGGAACAGTGAACGTCTCTGTTTTATGCGGCAAAACGTTGGGGTACATTACTATGTCTCTTTCATTTTATCTTAACTCTGTCGATATTTTATAATCTCTTTCGTGTCCTTGAAAATCACTGAGATGCTGCCGAAGAAGTTTCACTAACAAAAAACATACCTACAGTCAGTCGAATAATATAGTTACATCCTCCTTTTGAAAAGTGAATATTTTGAGGGAATAATATTCGTGTATTCGAACGAGGAATAGGTAGATATTGCTCGCGAACCAATATTATTGTACCTATACCAGTCTACGAACCAATATAATGATAGAACAAAACGTGTATCACAGTAGTAGTTGTTATTGTTATTGGCTTGATAAGTGCAAAACAACCACCACATCGCTTAGTTTGCCATATATATAGATATGTAAACTCGATGAGTTTGTGTTCATCGGAACAAAAGCTCTTAAATTGATCGATCCATCCCTTTATGCGTTTGTTACATTTGTGTAAATATGCTCCTGTTACTACAGTTTATATATATAGGTATAAACATCTGGTTATTATATCTCAATTCACCACATTGAAACATTTATTAGGTATCTACATCGTTTGGTAGAGGTATGTGAAAATTGGAAGTGAGAAACAAGTGCAATTTTTAAGAAGAAAATTAAAAATAGTTTTTATTAGGTATTTGCAAAAATAGATGTATGTTAGAATGTTAGCACAACTTTTAATAAAATTGAGGCTGAAGACGCTATTGTTAATAAAAAAAGAGGGAAAAATGATGTTCTTATGAGTTAACTTTTAGCTGGAATTTTCGATTTGGAAGTATCTTCTCAATCCCAAATAGTATATAGGTAATCATCTTTTCATTCTATATATTAAACACTAACATCCTTCAAAATGAGCAAAAATATGCGTAAAAATAGTAAATATAAGTTCACGAATAAGTGAGGTTAAATGAATTGATGACTGACTTGTGCAGTGTGTTTGACGTTTAAAAATTGTCAATTCCAGTGTTGTCAATATAAAGTTTGTGACATTGAACATTTTTTTAAATATTCGAAGGAAATCATAAACCAAGTGGTCTAAAGGTATAGTTTCATGTTTCAAATTTACTCCAAATACTTTGCGTCAGAGCAGAAATATTATGGCAACTTTTGATGACGAAGATGACGAATTTTGTCTTCAGGCTTTCGAAAATATGAATCAAGCGTCTTCCGCCTCAATTTTATTGAAAGTTATGCTAACATATATCTATTTTTGCAAACATTTAATTTTTCGGGACTTTCATAGCAAAAGTCGCTAAACTAGACTTTTACCACTTCAACTTTCAACCTATTACGGGACACTGTTCCGATGAATGATTCCGATCGGTTCGTCTTATCGAAGATTTCCTAGACGCCGACTCAAAAAAAAAACTATTACGGTTCATGACATTTAACCCGCTGACTGACGAACAGATGGACATAGTATTTGTTGTTGAAGTGGCAACAAAAATTTGACCGACTTTAGTAGTTAGTGCGCTAACAAATACAAAATAATATTAACTTTAATGATGATGGCTGGTACTTATGAAGTTGTACAATTATTGTAGAGAGAATGCACCAAGTTCACAAGTACCAGAAGCAACAATATTAAGTAATATTATTTTGTCGATTCAATTTTAGTTAAAAAATATTTATTTTTCTACTTTCCTCCAATACCTAATAATACTCAGTAAAACAGGATGTGAGATTTTATAGTTTTTCAAAGCAAATAGAAAAAAAAACGCTAGCTAATGGCAAAACATGACGGACTCAACTAAAATATAAACTACCCTATAAAACATTCACAAGATTCCCATTGGTTGCTCTCGTAGGTAACTACTCACACGAATATATAATAAATATCGAAAGGGAAAAAATATGTCACGCAACCAATTATCAGCAAAAAAAACTCCTCTATTTCAATGTTACCTATATTATTGAATCGTGAGCTTGTCAATTTTCCACACAGTGATAAATTAGGTGGGGCAATCTAAAAAAGGAATAGATAGGTACAATAATTTCCATGGCTTTGTTCCAACGGAACTGGTTTCCAACAGTTTGCAATACGTTTGTCTTTCAGATAATTTTGACCATCTGAAAACGAATTTAGACAGTAGCTATTGAAAGAGGTCTGATTTTGAATGTAACCTCTTCATATTTTCTTGAGTTTAATAAACAAAAAGTAAATTTCCTACTTGTAAATCCGAATCCGAAGACAAAGTGGTTCCCCCTTATGATGATACTACGCCATGTCCCTACCGACTAGTCAGGATACAAATATTTTTTACAAAAAATTGGACCGACTTTATTAGTTGGTGCACTGAAAAGTATAAAATAATATTAATTCTATTGGTGCTGTTACTTTTGAAGTTGTGCAGTTGCAGGTAGATTGGTAACTTTTGGCACCAACTTCACAAGTACCAGCCCCAATAGAATTAATATTATTTTATACTTTTCAGTGCACCAACTAATAAAGTCGGTCCAATTTTTTGTAAAAAATATTTATTTCACACTTTTGAGTGTAACATTAGTCACGAAAATCGTTGAACGTTCACTAATACCAATGAAGATAGTACTTATTCTATTACCCACGTATATTCCTTGCTTGTAGTTGTTATTATTGAGATCTCATAACATCGCTGCGGAAATACGCTTGAATATTTGAGTTGTTACCATTTTAACACCGATTTTACTCGAAAACCGTAACTCTAAGGGAAAAATGTTCAGTATAAATGTTGCTACAAATAATTATGTCTTTCATGTACTGCAAACAGATTTTCAATTTTCGATAGAAATCGCCCTCTCCACATAGCGAAAATAGGTATATTTGAGAATTTAAAATGTCTCTATGTCGAAAACCGTTACTGTTTTGAAAAAATGTTCCATTTAAACGTTTCCGGATATTGTCCTATCTGTAATTATATCAACGCAGATTTTCAATTTTCGACAAAATTTGCCCCCTCCACCCCCTTCGGGGGCGGTTTTCGGAGGGAACGAGATGTCGGATTCCCGTTTTTATGAATATGGGACCATTTCTCAAGCCTCCTCTTTCAAATGAATCAAAAATCATCAAAATCGGAGTACGTTTACTATATGAAAGGCGCGCACAAACCAAAAAAAAAAAAAAAAAGCACACAATCGAATTGTATACCTCCTCCTTTTGGGAAGTCGGTCAAAAATCCGCAAACTCATCTGACAGTTTGCGCTTTTATGATACTGCTCAGATACCTGACTGGACACTCGGGTCATATGAGACCAAAAGATAAGATCATCATAAAGTAAGGGTTATACTTTTTTTTTAAATCTAATATAGTTTTGAGAAATTAATCTAGAGGCAAAAAGTGAACGAAATCTATTGTTGCTTCAAAAATTATTTGGATTTTACAGTATCTATGGAACACAAAAAAAGTTTTCGTGCAACACTACATGTGGTAAAAAGCTGTATTCTTTGGCAGTTTTTCATACCAAATTATTACCTATTACTGAGATTCCGCTGTCCGTCCGCCTGTCAGCGGGCTCTATTTTATGAATGTGTATTTCTGATGAAAAATATTTATTTCACACTTTTGAGTGTAACATTAGTCATAAAAATCATTGAACGTTCTCTAATATCAACGAAGATAGTGCTTACTTAATCTATTACGCATCTATAATATTTGCTTGTACTCTTTATTATTTAGAGATCTCAAAACATCCCGGAAATACTCATATTTCAGAATTTACCACTTTTGTAATTCAAAAACCATTTTTTTTTTAAATATCCAAGTTAAATGTTGATATAATATATCATTTCTTCTTTAATATTTGACAGTCTCATATTTTAAATTTTCGCAAAAAATTACCCCCTCTACACAGGCAGCGAAATTACACATACCTATTTCAGTGTTCAATTTAAACGTTTCCGGATAATGGCCTTTATATCTTTAATTCTGCCGTCTCAGGTTTTCGTTTTTCGAGAAGATCGCGAGGGTTTTTAGAGGGAAGGAGATTTTGTTTTTGAGTTTTTCTAAATACGGAATCATTTCTCAACTCTCTTTCGAATGAATTAAAAATTATCAAAATCGTAGCACGTTTACCTTCTACTATGCAAAACGCGCGAACAGCCGCCATACATAAAAAAGCATATATATATACAACTAAATTGTATACCTCCTCCTTTTTTTGAAATCGGCCACAAAGAAAAGACAAACGATCGAATAATTGTATGTAGGTAACTCCCACGTTAAGAAAGTCATATTTCTATAGACTTCTTCGAAATAAAAACACCCGGCGGGTTTTTTTTACTAGCTAACTCCTCGTCATTTGTAATATCCTTGCGTAATTATTGTAATACACCTGTGTATTTGCATTAGCTAGTCCATTTCCTCGCATTGCATATATAATTGTTCTTGTAATTGACAAGATTGTATTTACCAGATCATTATATGCTATATATATATACCTATATACACTATTCTACACAATAATGAGTAATTTTTATATTATGAATGGTTAATTTACTTGGGAATTATTATTTTTCTCGACCTTTTTACTCATCATGTTGCGCAGACACAGTGTGGTCTCACTGATTCAGCCGCATTATTCGAAAATTTGAACGAAAGTATACATAGGTAGATACATATAAGTATATATCTATTCGGACAACTCAAATCCTAACAATATGGCCAAATCCGTGCGAATTTTGTTTTGATAATTTTGATTTAAAAAAACACTTTCATCAATAAAGCAGGATATTACCCATAGACAAGATATTTGAGACGAGATCTGAAGGGTATTTCCCTCTTACTAATCATTTTACGACCCCATTGCGGGTGGATTCCAGGTATGAACTCGCTAAATATTATGGTATTGGGAAGATTAAGGTGAAAGTATATAATTACCTAACGAGTTTTTACAAGTTAATTAGCAAATAATCAAATAATCTTAAATATCTTGTCCACTATTATACTGTAAAAGCACATAAAATATCCGAAGAACAAATCAAGATGGCTCAAAGGTGAGGTTAAGTTGTTCAGTCAGGTCATTGCCTGGTTTGTAAGGCTGTCTGACATTTGTCTTTCTTGCATCCCCAGTCTCAAAAATGTTTGTTTGTGCCTTTGGAAGCAACTCGATAATTTCGCTTTTTTGTGTATAATGAGATTACATTTAAAATATGGCGCCAGCAACTCAGCACAGATTATCAGAAATTAATTGATTTATTGATATCGCCGATGCTACTTTTAGCGCATGCGCACCTAACTTTGATGAATGTAAGAGTGTCCATGTGTAGACAATTTAACCATTTCACAATTTATTTTTTTGCGTTTTCGTGAAAATAATTTGGTAGGGTTGTATGATGCAGAAAATAATATTTGACATTTGTTATTATACTTATTACTTATATATATATATATGTTTGTACGAGCTACACCATATTCGATTTTTCTCTACAATTCATCAAATTTAAAATAGAGTGAAAAATTGTTTGATTACGCAACACGTAAATATGGTGCCTGGAAGTACTTTGGTGATAATACATTTTTAACAAAACCATATCAATAAATGCTTATTGATACGTCAGTGGTATTCCAAGATATCAGTTTTCTATTGATAAGAAGTCGAAATGTAACAAGAAGGAAAAAATTTTTATGGAAATTGTGGATTTTTCATGGTAAAAAACCCTGACCGCATATCCTCTGTTGTTTTTGATTAATCGGATAATTACACAAACACTGATAAAATTTCATATTTTCCACCACTCCTATCTCAATAAATAATTATTCTTTGACACTATCAATACCTTGGAATAGTATGAAATAATGAGGGAATCGAGTTTAACTCGGTAAACAAAACCAATTGTTAAAAAAATATTGAGAAATCCTTTTTTTAGCACCTGATTTATGGTATAATTATAACTGGTACGAAAATTTTAAAAAACTTAAAAAAGTAACTGCATATTTTATGTACTAAGTAGTGGTGCTTGCAAATTTTCCGTTTATGTCATATTTTTCAAGATATGACGTCATCGGATAATATTTTAAATGGGTCTCCCTGTATCTATATTTTTTTCGAGTAGATATGATGTTTCTGAATTTACTAATACCAGGTATAGTAGGTCTGTGATCTGCGGTTCTATCAGCAAAAAATAAAATTTTATAGTAAACATTAAATTTTAATATCCTAAATAATTATCGCAGTATGCCAAAATATGTTTATCTATTTTGACATTAACGTCAAATAACTTTAATTTCTAATATTATTTCATTTTACAAATTAATATTATTATTATTTTTGAATAGTTTTTATTACTTTCGGTTCTTGTATCAATGGACTCCGCAGCGATTTCTCAGGCCCTATACGGTCTAGAGACTTGAAATTTCGAATTCGTACTTAGATCGCAGACATCTCGCCGCCTGTTAAGCTCCAAGTGTGATCCAATATTGGTAATTATAATTATCTCATTCAATCTCATTCAACCAAGATCATTATTTTGTCGACATGGAACGACAATGGGATCCGTCACTGGAATTACGCACGAGCATGGAGCGTATATATACGTCTCGTTCTCTGGTATATAGGTACTTTCTGGAAGATCGTCTATGGTTATGTCGCAATTGTCAGAAGTCAGACGTTATTGTTAATTTAAAGTTTAATTTTGTGTTGTGGTAGACAAACAGTAATTTGTTATGGAATTGCTGTTGCTGGCAAACACATATACATAAGTATAGTTAAAATCGAGAAAAGGATAGCAATAGTAGGTACTCATCGGTACGGTTTAAATCTTAAACGCCCAATAAAAACTATTTTTATTTTTTTTTTCAAAAATTTCATAAGTTTCATGGCTGAACTAAGTGAACGTGAAATAATTAATCTATTATTGATGATTGTTGGTTTTGGAGATAGAAAAAGATCTTTACGAGAAACTGCCGATATGCTATTTTGATTTTTTCAGTGCTCAAGTTACTAAAATTGATTCTATTTTCTGTAAAAAATATTTTTAGTGCAACATCTAATGAACTCGGTCCTACATTTCTTATTCCAAATTTAGTTATTTATTTATTTCAAAGTCTAA
This sequence comes from Crioceris asparagi, assembly GCA_958507055.1. NCBI lineage: Eukaryota > Metazoa > Arthropoda > Insecta > Coleoptera > Chrysomelidae > Crioceris > Crioceris asparagi. The sequence goes on from OY293827.1 coordinate 181,450, forward strand.
GAAACTCGTTCTTAGATTGTGTAAAAAATTAATTATATTATACAGATATTTCCGTTCGATTCAATTCATATCTAGCTACGTTCTGCTCTGCTGTGTTACGGACCAGTAAGAATCCCAAGATATAAATAAGTACGATTGATGCTTTTGTGTTGCTTCATGTCCCATTTACTTCTACAATTGCTCTAATATGCGGAAAGACTCGCAAAAGTTTTCTGTTTTAAAAAGATGAAATATAAAACACTTACATATCCTGTAAAAATAATAATAATAATTCAACCATTGATGTAACTGTTCAAGGGAAATTGAAAAAAAATCTAACAAAATGAATGAATGTTATGCAAGAATGGTATGTGGATGCTTGTTTTATTTTTTTTTCATAGTTTACTTTTGATTTTTATATTTTTGCTTAGCGCAGGATTCATTGAATATGGACGTTATTTGTGTTTTCTGCTTGTTTTTTTGGCATAGGTACTTATTTTAATATTGTTTTTGACCGACGAACCCCGAACGGAGGAGGTATACAATTCGACTGTCTGCTTTATTTTTTTTTTTATTTTTTTTTTTTTTTTGGTTCGTGCGCGCCTTTTATATAGTAGACGATCTCCGATTTTGATGATTTTGGATTCATTTGAAAGAAGGGGATTGAGAAATGGTCCCATATTCATAAAAACGCAAATCCGAAATCTCCTTCCCTCCGAAAACCGCCCCCGAAGGGGTGGTGGGGGCGAATTTTCTCAAAAATCGAAAATCTGAGTTGGTATAATTAAAGATAGGACAATCTCCGGAAACGTTTTAATTGAACATTTTTTCAAAAGTGTTACGGTTTTCGAGATAGACGCATGTTAAATATGTATTTTTGCTATGTGGAGAAGACAATTTCTTTCGAAATTTGAAAATTTTTCGATACTACATGAAAGATATAATTATTTGTAGCAACATTTATAATGAACATTTTTTCCTTAGAATTACGGTTTTCGAGTTAAATCGGTGTTAAATGGTAACAACTAAAATATTCAAGCGTATTTCCGCCGCGATGTTCTGAGATCTCAATAATAACCACTACAAGCAAGGAATATACGTGGGTAATAGGATAAGTATTATCTTCATTGATATGGTATAGTGAACGTTCAACGATTTTCGGGACTAATGTTACACTCAAAAGTGTGAAATAAATATTTTTTACAAAAAATTGGACCGACGTTATAGTTGATGCACTGAAAAGTATAAAATAATATTACGTCTATTGGTGATGGTACTTGTGAAGTTGGTGCCAAAAGCTATCAATCTAACTGCAACTGCACAACTTCAAAAGTACCATCACCAATAGAAGTAATATTATTTTATACTTTTCAGTGCATCAACTATAACGTCGGTCCAATTTTTTGTAAAAAATATTTTAGATACATCCGCTAGTGAAAGAATTTCCAATGGCCGACGGATGGACGATACGTCCAGTCAGAACCAAATACCTTAAAAACCTTACTGTTCGTAATGCTTATATTTTTTTGACCGACTTTAAAAAAAGATGTGGATATACAATTTGATTGTATGGTTGCTTTTTTTATGGCTGTTCGCGCGTTTTGCATAGTAAACGTAAACCGATTTATACGATTTTTGTTTCATTTGAAAGAGGAGAGTTGAGTAATGGTCCCATAAAAACTCAAATGTGAAATCTCCTTTCCTCCAAAAACCGGCCCCCCTAAAGGGGGTGGAGCGGGTAATTTTTCTCTAAAATTGAAAATCAGTTACGGCAGATTTGAAGAAAATTCCATATTCGGAAATGTTTAAATTGGACATTTTTTAAAATAATCATAGGTTTCCGCCTTACAGTCTGAAATATATTATTCAAGTATTTGAAAGGGGCAAATTTTTGCGAGAATCAAAAATTCGAGATTTGAAAATTAGAAAGGGCACCATATCCGGAAACGTTTAAATTGAACCTTTTTTCAAAAGAGTTACGTTTTCCGAGTTTCGCAAGTCTGAAATATGTGATATGCGTATTTAAACTATGTGGAAGTACAATTAAAGAAAATATTATATGTAGCAACATTTAAATTGAGTTACGCTTTTCGATTAACAGCAGTAAAGTCTGAAATAATGTATATTTGCGCCGCGATGTTTTGAGATCTCTGAATAATAAATAACAAGTACAAGCTAAGCCTATATTTTTTTGGGTATTAGTAAGAATAGTCAAGAATTTCCATGACTAATATTATACTCAAAAATGTGAAATAAATATTTTTTACAAAAAAAATTGGACCGACTTTATCAGTTGTTGGACTAAATAATACAAAACAATATATATTCACTATTGGTGCTGGTAATTTTGAAGTTGTGCAGTTGTAGGCACCAACTAATAAAGTCTGTCCAATTTTTTGAAAAAAATATTTATTCTCTAACCGATATATTTTATCTTGTCTTGAATACTATATTATTGGAATAAATGCTTACTTTCGTGAGAATCAAATGTGGTAAACTATCGAAAATAGTCCAGTCTTACAACGAATAATTGCATTCATGAATTATTTCTCATAAATATACAGGGTGACCACGTGGAAGTCCAACTTCTGCTTATCTAATATTCCTTTGATATTTTGTTCCGTTTTTGTTGTATTTAGGTTGACATTTTTAGGTAAAAAAAACGCGATTTTTCAGTTTTAGTTTTCATTTTTTTGCTATCTGTCCAGATTCAAGATGCATATTGTTTCAGAGGTTTTTCAACTGTTATAGTAATTGCTCAGTTCTCACTACATAGAACATGAAATATTTCATTCTCAACATGATCTTTGTTAGTTTATGATATATCAAAACAAAATCAGTGTTATATCTAAGAGTTGGGAAGTCGGTAAAAAAATCCATATTATAAACTGATTCAATCGCTTTTTAGAATACTATGCTGTTTGAAGAATTGGTATACAAAGTTAGATCAAAAAAATATCAACGTGATGTCATCTTTTTAGTTTTTATTTTGAATTTAAAATATTTATATATATTATAAATTTAAATAAGGTTCAATTCAGATCATTTGAAAATTAATTTATCTGACGAATTGTTGAAGGGTATATACCTACCATTCCTTATTGATTTTCAATTGTGGTTATGACTGTTATAAGGTATATAAAACGAATTTTTATTTCATTTCAGGGAAATCGTTCTCCATCACTATTACCGTTTCGACAAATCCTCCTCAAGTAGCTACATATAACAAAGCAATCAAAGTGACAGTCGATGGACCTCGAGAACCACGATCAAAAGCAAGTAAGTTATACAAAAAAAATATTTTAAAAATATTTATTTTGCTTTGCTATTTAAGCCATTGTTATTTAAGCATTGTAACTTATTGTTAACAATGTTGTGTCTAATTCATCAAAATACTCATCATACGAGTCGGATGATTATGTCAAACTGTTCAAACTTTAATTAGGTAGTTACGTTCGAATATTTCGATCAAATAGTCAATTATATTTTTTTTTAAATTGTCAGTGCACCATCAAAGAGCATATTAGTGTTTTTTTTAAGTTACCTACTTACCAGGTAACTTGAAGTGTTATATAATGTATTACTATTTCTATTTTCAATAGGTCCAATGTAACAAGAATTTACATGGTCAATTTGGGAAAGTAGGTATCTAAATCTCATATCATTTCCGGTGCATGGAAAAGAGAGGGAAATAAAAATCAATTCCAATATATTTAAATGAAGATTCAGTCATTCATAGAAACTGAATATCCAGCTGATCAGAGAATTTTACGCCGACCATCCCATTCATTTCCACGGTGTACGTACATAATCAACGAAACCTCACAACAAAAACAAAAAAAAAACAGATTTAACCATCTGCTGCTTAGCACGCTACTACGATTCTCATTCAAAACGAAACAACATCTACTTATATACTATATAAAAGCCCCGCCTTGCCCCCCCGCCGCCGTCTCTGCCTGTCTGTCGGTATGTCTGTGTAGGTATTATACCTCTCATCAGCGACGAATCGAATCAAATCGGTCACTACAAACACAAAAAACAACACTCTTCTGTCTTCTACACTACTCTACCTATATAACTATACTATCTTTTGGTGGACTCTTGGGACCAAAAAAATAATTAAAGAGTGAAAATTCTCTTTCTCTGTTGCCCCCTTTGAACACAAAAACCATATTATATCTCGAGAACCAATCGAATATATCACACTACAACAAAACAGGTATCTATAGATTTGTATACAGTGTGTGTCCCAAGATAAGGTGTTGTTATTAAGGGATATGAAGGATTTCGTAATAAATATACGCCCAGTCGCTTAAGGTAAGGTAAGAATAGTAAAAAATATTTATTTTTAAGTAGGTTCACTTGCTATTTATATTTATAGATATTGTTTCCTTAAGCTCAAAAATTGATAATGAAGTTTGATGATATTATGTCCGCTTTCGACTGTATTGTGTCTTCAAAGAACTAAAAAAACGTTATTTTCGCTTTTTTATCTCATTATAAGGTGTGATATTGCTTACTTGAGCTCAAATGAGCACTATCATCTGGTAGAAAATATTTTTTCCTGCTTTCCAAAAGTGGTGTAACTTTTTTGTCGCTAATTAGTGATTATCGAAATCATAATTGATTTTTATTTTTTAGTTATTATAAATGTGGAACAGTGCGGACAATGCGACATATCAATTTCGGTCTCAGATGAATTATCTCGATTTACAATGTATAACCAATTGAAATACGCTGAGTTTCAATTAATTAGGTTTTTTGTCGAAACTAAATCATATCATATTGTTTGAAAGGATGGTAATGCTAACTTTAACCTGATCACAGTGAGCAAATGCAATATTGACGACGATTGTTACGTTTAGTATGCAAAAGACGTCAAGCACAACCAAGTGAACTTTTTGTCCAGTTAACCGTTAACCAATTTCCACATCCAAACCACCTTTTATCTTGGTCACACTGTATATAATATATAATTCGTGAACGAGTATCTCTCTGGTCGAGTAAATTGAATTTCAGAGTCCCCAGCAGTGGAAGTTGGTTGAAGTAAAGTAGCGTTGTTATTATCTACAAGATAAAGCTGAGAGAGAGAATCCAAGTAGATTATTCTATTTAGGGATTGAGTGCTTATTTGCCGAGACAGGGTCATTATATTATATTGTACATTATATAGGTATATACCCGATACCTATATACCTGTGTTTGTGTCGGTTTTTATGCCTAATTTACTTATTGCTACTGTATTTTTTGTTGCTTTTTATTTTTTTTACATTTGGATTTTATTGATTCTGATGGCTGGATGATTACAACGTATTTCACCATTGACTGTAATATCATCAGAGGCGAAGATTGGCAGCAATTTTGTTTTAGTATATTTTTATAGAAAATAGAATAGTCCATAAGCAACGCAAAGATAAAGTTAATGATTTTTGAAGGTTTTTTTTCTAGCTACCAATGAAAAGTATGTTCTACATTATTTACTAAATTTTTTTTCAGATTAGTTTGCATCCGATGAAAAATCATCTACAAATAACCTTTAAAAATGATGGGTTAATTTTGTGGGGTAAATTAGAAAATTAAATAAAAAAAATTAAATCCAAGGGCTTACTATGAGTAATTCAAATATTTTTTTCTTCCCCTTAAAGAAAATCCTACAGAACTCTCTATGCGAGTCCGACTCGCACTTGACTTTTTTATATATATATATATAACTGTGTTCATCCATAATGAATAAAATATTTTCATTGGTCCATATAAATTTTAGCTATTCAAAAATTTGTATTGCCGAAAAAAAAGAAAATTAAAAACTACGAATTTAATAAGCTCTATAAAATTCAAATGATTGCTGAATTTCTGATTAATTCTTTCATTGATTGCTGTAATTCCTAGCATATCAAAATAGATCAAAAAAACATACACATGCGTGCAAAGCTCAGAATTAAATATATTTTACGAAATTCAACATTACGCTATATTTCTGATATTAGCCACTGAAATATCGAATAAGGCTCACCTCGGTTTTTAAAATTTGTAATAAATAAAACGATATTCCTACACAAACTTCAAAATTATTCCTTCAGCAAGTTTCTACGATTATTTCAGTTATTCTAGTTGCTGAGAAATATAATACTAATTATTATCGGCGATCATTCACTAGAAAAATGCTTTACTTTACCTCCTACTGCATTTGAAAGAAGATATCGGATACAATGTATCTAGTTTCAATAACTTTTATATGCGGTTTGATTACCAGTGATATATAAAATTAGATAGATCGAAAACTAGTACTTTAAGATGCATTTTGAAAAATCTGCAGTGTCCACTCACATAACAGACTTTCCTATATACGCTTTCATGCAAATTCCACCGAATACAAAAGTTGTCCGATTGATCATTCATTTTTTTCATCGTACTAAAAAACAACAACAATTTTCATGTTACCTTCATTTTCTCATTCAGAATATGAATAATATAGAGATAATGTATTTAAAAAAAACTAGGATCGACTGTATTTTATTGTAGTTAAATATGAGACTTTTGGCGCCAACTTCACAAGTACCAGCACCAATAGAATTAATATTATTTTGTATTTTTCAGTGCAACAACTAATAAAGTCGGTCCTCGTTTATCTAAAAAAGTATATTTCGCATTTTTGAGTGTATCATTGAATCATTAGTCCATAAAATCATTGAACGATCACTTATATTGAGAGATTTCAAAACAACGCGGAAACACACATATTTCAGACTTTATCACTGTTCTGTTCCCAGCATTAAAAACCGCCCCCCCATTTAAGGGTAGTTTTTTGAGAGAAGGAAATGTTGGATTTAAAATCTATTTAATATTGGCCATTTCTCAAGCCTCCTGTTTCAAATTAAAAAAAAATCCTCAAAATCGGAGAACATAAAAAAACACACAGTCGTGTCATCTGTTTGGGAAGTCGGTCAAAATAAAAGATATAATTCTGGTTACACATGGTTGTCACGCTATTTTTTTTATCTTCTTCTGCATATCTATGTATACATATATGATATCTGGGGATTTATTTTCAATTAAAATTTTCAATATTTGTCATTACAATACGGCATATCAACCGCAAATGGATGTTGCATTCAAGTGCGGTTCCCGACAGGCAGGAGTATTATTTTAGGTGGGTATATATAGCTGATGATGATGAAAATCAAAAATATTTTGCCATTTGTTTTATTATTAATATTATAAATATCTCAATTAAATTTAATTCAATATATTGAATCTCTACCTCTATGCTACTTTTACATATATATAGCTACATATTGTCATTTGATTTATTATGGCCCACGCTAGGCCACAAAACGTTAATTGAAATTTTACATATACATCTATCTATATAATAATAATTTACCTGAATAATGGATTATCCAACGGGGCAATTAGAGTGTGCAATCGCAAGGGTTGAGGGTTGCGCTTCTCCAGTTATCATGGATATCATAGAATGTTGACAATAATGTTTCAATTGTATTCTAATACCATGACGATTTTTATTAGAAAGTCAAAATGTAAAAAAAATACAAAATAATATTGGTTATTAAGTAACCAACTTCAAAAGTACCTCTGACATCATGTGAACTCCTCAGATTAGTATAGGTCCACTCATGGTCGCCTAGATGCAATATTAAAAGTGACTCTAAAAAAATTAAGTTGGTGTAGAAACTTTTTAAAATTGTCTCATTCTGATCCAGAATCGTCCCTAAAGTCAAAAAGTGTTGCAATGTACAGGGTGTTCCATTTAAAAATTCAAAACCGGAGCCATGTTCAATTCGCAGAGACATTTCAACATATACAAGGTGATTCATCAAATATGTCAAATTTCCAAACCAAAATATGATGATTTAGCTTAAATATTGCAGGTTTCCAAGATACAGGGTGTTTAATATTGAAAGTTATTCTTTGAATTTCGAAATATTTTTTTATGTTTTAATAGTTACTGCTAGAAAATTTGTAGTTTTATGTTTTTTTGGCATGGTGATTATAAATTCGACTTCTAATTTATCATTTCTTATACAGGATGTTAGTTACTTCCTGGATTTATCAAATAACATTTAGAGAATACAATTTTTTCATAGTTAAATTAAAATATATTGAATTTTTTAAAAGCAAATAACTCAAAAACCGATCGAGTTACACAAATCAAACAAGAGTAACTTTTCTAGTGGAACTGAACGTTCATTCATATTTTTTTTTGATTGCTGTCCTAATAATTCAAGATAGAAAAAATATATGTTTTGATTTACTAAAGGAACAGGTTGTAACAAATATCCTGTATATTAAGAAATGCTTAATTAATAGTCGTAATCACCATGAGAAGAAGAAGAAGAAGAATCACCATGCCAAAAAACACGGAGGTGGTACGTTTTGTAGACCGACGAAACCAAACGGCGAAGGTTTTTTGGTTCGTGCGGCGCTCTATTGATTTGATTTATTTGAAAGAGGAATATCTTGAGAAATGGTCCTGTATTCGTAAAAACTCAAATCTGAAATCCCCTTGCCCACAAAAAATGTGGCTGAAGGTTAATTTCTCTCGAAAATTGAAAATCTGAGATGGCTGAATTAAAGAAAGAACAATATACGGAAACGTTTAAATTGTTTTTTTTTCAAAAGATTTACGGTTTTCGAGTTACAGCGATATTAAAATCTCAAAATTGGCTAATATAGATAATGAACCTAGAGAATCATAGAAGTTTGATTTTGTTTTTGAGATTTGATTGTTACTGGTTAATAAAATAAATAATCAGTTTAGATGGCAAGTCCACAAAATTGATAATCTATAGGTGGTTGTTGGTGATAGTATTTAGATGAAGGGAACTTTAGTAATAGTGACAGAACGGAAGCCAGCCATCATCGTAGAGGCACTGTGCTCTGCCGTGTGTACAATCATTTCCGGCCTGTGCTATTTCCGAATGTGTGTATATATGTGTTCGGTCGCCACGTTAATACTGAATTATTTGTAGAGAATTTTGTGTGTATGTATGTATGTGTGTGAGTTGGATGCTGATGAGCCGCGCGACATCTGTTAATGATTTGTCCTAATTAACAACTCCCACCCCTGCCCTCATATACCACCACCACCTAGCAGCCAGCCACTGGAAAGGGGGTGGGGGGGCTGATGTTGTTGTATTGTTTTGTGACAGGTTTGAACGGGCCGATGTAACATTGTTGGGCACTTTATACATATTTTATGTCGCTCTTTTTTATGCCATTTTATCTACCTAGAATAACTTCTAGTACCTACTTTTTGACCGACCGGTATACATTTCGTTTGTCTGTAGCTAAAAAAAATGTGTCCCATCACGAACAATTATTTATTATTTAAAATTGAAACATCACTTTTTGAAGCTGAAATATTTGATTGATCAAGTCTGTTGGTTTTATTATACGAGATGGAAAAACACTTTCAATACGAAAGTTGTAGGGTTTATCCTGGTGAATCACAAACATCTGGTGAACCAATCTTGCTTTTTTTTTAATGGAACATCCTCTAGAATGTTCTAGGATGACAGCGCTTAAAATCCTCTTTTTGTGGAGCATTTTTTAGAATATAAAATTATTACACAGGATGGTCGCAGAAAAGCTGGACAGGTAGTAATTTCATTTTTTCAAATTCCTTGTTTTTTTCAAATTCCTGATAAAATTCTAAGCATTTTTCATGAAGCATGTTCTATACCTAGATTCAACTGGTTTTAAATTACAAATAATATTTAAATAAAAAACGGACATGAGCCAATAAGACACTACAAAATTTATTACATTGTCTAATTAATTTCATTTTATCAGATGGTGGAAATGTGTTCCATTTGTTGACCAAACCAAACGAATTTTTACAGCCACTGCAGTTTTTATTATTGGGATACTTTAATGAAATAAGATGGTTAAAACAAATTTTAAAATAAAATAGACATGATGCGAGACAAACATTTTTAAATTTTTTAAGTGAATATAGGCACGTTAGGCGTTTTGTGGATGAGTAAAATCGTCCCAGCTCGCGACACCGATGACCTCGACATGCTTTTGACGTATTGCGCATCAATTTGAATTCATTAATTTTAGTAGTAAAATAGTGACAACATGATATATTTATGTAGAAAAATAAATGAATGTCGAATATTTCCAACATTTTTATTGATATTTGCGTAAAAAATTTTGATATTATCTATTTTTCTAATATTTGATATCTGCAATAAATCTTGCTATTAATATTATATAGTGCGCACCGATAAAAAGATTTGTTAGTATTTAATAAGATTTTTTTCATATTTAATATCGAAAATTTGATGATTTATACGAAAGAAGGTTCTGACATATTCGAAAAAAGATTTAGTGAAAACTTTGACGATATTCCGATGAAATTATGTGAGGACTTCAATGTCAACTTTGCAGATGATAAAAACCTACCACTAATTGAATTTCTTAATAAAGCATTAAGTTTGACTATATCTAATGATCGAAAATTAAGTTCTAAAAAATATAAAACAACGATCAATGCAGTTTTTACACAATATTCCGATAAATTCGATAATAGCGCTAGTAATGAATATCAAGTTCATTAAAAAGTATGTAAATACTAATACAATATTGATATTTTGTATTGAGCTTGTGCAGTCCATCATATGTTTGATTAATTTATAAAATGTATAAAAATGTAATTATTGCTAGAGCCAATAGATGTGAAAACCAGAGTAATGTTGATAATTTCATTTAAAAAATTAAAAAAATTCGATAATTTAGTTCTTTTGTTTTAAGTTTTCACTTCTGTCGGTAGTCCCTGCCTCTGGTTTTTTATGTGTAAAATAGTATATCCATCATTGGAACAACCAGAGATGATAATGTAGTAAATAGGTGAGATAAATGGATGATGCCCTAATGAGATGAACAACACAAACGTATTGTGGAATGATTGAGGTCAAAAGGTAGTTACTAGGAACGACGACAACGATGACGAGTTCTGAACCCTGGTCACTTTTAGAGCCAGCACACACTCTTGCATTTAGAGTTTAGAGCAAGGCTGTGTAGGGGTGATGTGGGTGGTGGGTGAGGTTGATAATGAGCTTCTGTATTCTACGTTCTGTAGAGAGAATGTAGTGTCCATCCACTTTCCCCCCCCGGCCCGCCCGCCACCTAACCCCACAGCGCGATCCCGCGCCGCGCTTGGTAAATGGGGTAATTACTTACAGAATAATGAGCCAGTAATTGCAGCAATAGGCTCACACAGACATAGATTTGTAAATTGCTAATCTGACGCATTTGTCAGTGATTGGTTTCTATATATGTGCGTAGCAGTAATAGCAGTAGTAGTGTATTGTACATATGTCTGTCTCTGTGAATAAATATCACATATTATCGTATATTATGTATGTCGTGTATTTTATTTCATACAACACAAATTCACGTAGTGATCGGTAACAAGGTTTGATTATATTTTCAGGTAAATTTCTTATAGAAATGTACCTATTACGAATGTTCGCACTTTTACTTTTGTTGCAGAAAAAAATAAAGAAAAAAAAAATAAAAATTAATACTGAAAAAATCTATGGATGTTCAAACTTCAATTCAACGAATTTTGAGATATTTTCAAATTTTTAATAATAAGTAGGTAATTGGGTAAATTTATCAGGAACAATAAATTTGAAATTGAATTTACTTGAGTCATTTGAAATTGATAAACATATACAGCCCTTTACTGTATATGTAATTGTTAATTAAATAATTTATAGTGATAATCATTCATATTTATGTTAAATATCCTTATTATTCAAGTAGACACTTGTTATCTTACAATTTAGTCAAGACTCACTTTCGAGAACATTGTCATGTTCAAACAAAATATTAGAGAACATTTATTAGGTTAGGTTAGTCGAGTCGAAGTGTTTTTTTTTTTCAAGAAACTTTTATACAATTATGTTTGAATTTTTTAATAATTTAATTAACCATCAAAATGTATCAAATATTGTATGAAATGTAAACTGGAAAATCATTTCTGTATTTTGCGGTCAAAAAAGCAGCCGTGTAGCGGAGGATCAGCGAGCGCTTTTCAATATAATAAATATGATTCATAATTACCTGGAAAATCGGGCGTGAACAACTGTCATTTATTTATATATGAGAGGAAAATGAGTCCCAATTGAAATAAATTAATGTGTGTATATATATATATATATATATATATATATATATATATATATATATATATATATATATATATATATATATATATATATATATATGTATGTATATGATAAATTATTGTGATCCCCGAGATAGGTTCAAACAAAACGCGTTTATAAATGTTTAATTTTTAATCCTCCCTCTCACTCTTTCTCTCTCTCCACTATAGTATTTTGTGTGGAAAATATCGGTTACAAATAGTTATTAAAATAAATAAATAAATATCGGTTAAATCGCATTAAATAAATTGTCCCATGTAATTAATATGTATGCATGTGTATATTGACATGGGATATGGGGGGGTTATTTTGGGGATTTTGCTTGTTTGGGGGGTAGGTATATGTAGGGCTGCTGCTTTAAAACTCTAATTATTTATGCTTGTTCGGTAAGTTATTACATTGAAATATATTTATTTGTAACAATGTGTATTTTATTTAGTTTGATTTTAAATTGGTTGTGTATATCTGCAAAATTATTATTATCGTGGGTATACGGAGTGAGTTCCAAACTTCAGACCACACCCTATTACTTTCCCCTAAAATCTTTCCCGAATGGGGTGGAGGGGGCATTCGAAAGTCGAAAATTTGAGAAGACAATATTGCAGAAGAGAATATATCCGGCAGAGTTTAATATATATATAGTGGTAAAGTCTAAAAAATGTGTCTCTCCGCTATGTCGGGGGGGGGGCAATTTTTTTCCGAAAATTGAAAATATAAGACGTTCAAGTTAAAGAAGAGATTATATGTAACAACATTTAAATTTGACATTTAAAATAAATATTTTTTACAAAAAATTAGTTGGTGCACTGAAAAATATAAAATAACAGTTGCTCTTAGATTGATAACTTTTGGCACCAACTTCACAAATACCAGCACCAATAGAATTAATATTATTTTGTATTTTTTAGTGGACCAACTAATAACGTCGGTCCAATTTTTTGTAAAAAATTTGTAAATTTCGAAATTCGAACGTTTTTTGAGGACAGAATTGAAGAAAAGACCATATCCGGCAACGTTAAATCTGGACATTTTCAAAAAAATAGGTTCTAGGTTTCCGAGTTACTGCAGTGATAAAGTCTAAAATATGTGTTGAATGAATTGAAATTGAACATTAAAGAAGAGATTATATGTAACATTATTTAAATTCGACATTTTTCAAAAAAAATTATGGTTTCCAAGTTTCATCAATGATGAAGTCTGAAATATATGTAGGTATTTCCGCGATGAATTGAAATGTATTATGTAATTAGTTGATGCACTGAAAAATACAAAATAATATTAATTCAATTGGTTCTGGTACTTTTGAAGTTGGTATCAAATGTTTTCAATCCAACTGCAAAACTTCAAAATTACCAGCACCAATAGAATTAATATTATTTTGTATTTTTCACCTCATAAAGTCGGTTCAATTTTTATTTTTGTTAAAAAAATATTTCATTACGTTTTAGAAGTCCCTGAATAAAAAAAACATTTTTTTTTAGCCATTGACCTGTCTGTCTTATTATTTCGGGATAGGATGGACCAATTCAGATGTTGTGTTTTTGTAGGGTATCGATAAGGCTCATGCAGTGGCACAGATTGGGCATCCTGGTTGCAAGACAATAGCAGAAAAATTTGTTTTGCTCAAGACTATTGAGCATTGATAAAATGTGCCTAAAATATTCTGCTTAATGCCCTTTTCCTTTAAGCACCTGCTATAAGGCACTACCTGGCTCATACTATGTTTAAATTCGATAGAATTTCTTTGAAAGCGGTCAAAAATAGAAGGTTATTCTTGATCTGTAGAGTAAAGGATGTCTCTGGAAAATTCTAAAACTAAATATCAACATCAAAATGATCCAAACAAGACGCTTGAACATTTTTCTGAAAATTTGGTATATTTAACTTACAACCAGCATAAATTTGGGACTTAATGTATAAAATATATATTTATATAGAAATTTAATTTTGATTGATACAAGCAAAAATAATAAATATATTTATATATACATAATTACATTTTATCTATATAATATGCACGATTGTCACGGATCCCTCTTCCAAATGTAATATTTATTAAACTCAACACCAATAATTTACATTTGGATTTGAGACTCAAATAATAGTTTTAACACACGTACCGTGTTTGCATAGTGCCCCGCCGGACTGGGAGGACATAGGGCAGATGATTCATAATCATAAATTTTATATATTATAATAATATCTGGATGCGTTTTTGGTGGAATATGGCCTCATTAATATTGTCATTTTAATATATTGAATGAAAACTAATGAGGAATATTTATAGAAATGTTAATTTTTTAAAAAGTAGGTCTGTCTCTATTACTAGACTGCAGTCAGCGAAAAGGTAAATTTTTCAAAATTCATTGAAGTGAAATTTGAACAACCTTTTCATTGGTATACATACATGTTATTACATAAAATTGTCGTATGTGTCATAGCCTTGCGGTTAAAGGTTTTTGTTTTGGCTGTTGAATATAAAGCAGAAAAAAGTTCCACTTCCGGGCAGAATTTTTTTTTTCGCCTATTTCTTTTCAATAAATATACTATATATTTTTTTAATCAGGTCCTATATTAAGATCACCAGAAAATGTACAATTACATCAAATTTATATTGAGTGTTCATGTTTTATCAATATTTGTTATTTTTCTTTATTAATTTTTATTTTTTTACCTGTGTATTTTATGAAAAATTGCTTTGAACGAAAGTTATAGGTACTATATCTATAACCTAAAATTATTTTTGATGATATTTACACTACGGCTCTTTTTTGATAATTTTTTTAAATGTTTGAACGGTCGCCATTTTGGAACTATTTACCCGATATTGCCCAATAACGAACTCGACTGAGATATTTGAGAGATTGATTTTTGTAGCAAATTTGAACTTGATACCTTCAAAACTGCGACCTCTATCGTGCTAATATCCCATATATATATAATAGTTATTTATTTTACAGGGGAAAATATATTAGGTAGAACAAACATTGTCATACTAATTTCGAAAACACGTGGTTGTAACATGAAATATTGGCACAATAAACTATGACTCTGAAGTAATTAATTGTACTGATTTGATGACCCTTTTGTATAATAATCATTACTTCTGTTTGACCGTTTATTATTCAAGTCCATTAGTGATCCGCGTATAATTTTGCCGGTCGAGATAAAGATTTGGCTAGAAAGCAGAATCCATGGATCGAATCACCCCCCTCCCGGTAATTTTTTATTTTCCATCGAATATCACTTTTTTTACTCTCCTAGCGTCACTGTGAGTAGCCAAAATTGGACGGCCCTGTTTTAAAACCTGCTATAACGCGTTTCGCTGAGAAAATGGTGGAAAAACAAAAGTTATGAACTGTCACCTGTGGATGGAAGACAATTTTTATATTCGATAGAATTCATTTGAGAATGGTTGGGACTTGATTGGGAAAGTCTTGTTTTGAATGAACATTCCAGATTTAATTAAATTACTTATCCATGTAAACTAATCATTGCAGGCACTTGCAAATATGACGACAGCATTAATATCTACAATATTCAAAAAACAAAAAAAATATATATTGAACATGAAAGCTTAGTCCAACATTCCCCGTAGGTACCTAATAATATGTCTATTTAGTTCAGCTCAGCCTCCATGCCAAAATGTCATTTTTATTTATTGCTGTTACATAATATAAAACACATAGGTACGAACACTTCGATGCGATAAATCCCCATTTAGATAATTTATTTATATATATATTTGTCAGGTTATTTGTTAAAACACACGGCTCTGATGTACGTACGTACATACTACATACCGACGTACGTACGTATGGCGCGCGAGGAGTCCCGAGTCCTGGCCTCTGCCCATAACACACAGAAATTACGCACGCAAATCTATAAAACATCAATTGGTTCAATTAGTAGTCTCATTTATTATTAAAATGATTCCCGTAGTGGGTAGGTATATATGTTTGAATAATGCGCTGCGTTGCGATATTTTGTTCACACTACTGGTAGGTAGGATAGGTAATATCCAGCAGCAGAAAACAACAAACGCATAAAAAAATAACAATATCTTTTGCGAATTAACTTTTAATATAATCATGGATTTTATTTGTGTTTGAATGTATAAGAATTTAAGACTTTGTCATGGAAAAAAAAACTTTTCATTTGATATAGAAATCTTGTTACAACTGTATTAGCTGATGGAAATCCATAGTATACATTAAAATTAAAACATATTTTTGACCGACAAACCCCGAATGGAGGATGTATACAATTCGTCTGTCAGCTTTTTTTGTTTTTTTTTTCGCGCCATTTATATACTTAGTAAACGTACTCCGATTTTGATTATTTTTGATTAATTTAAAAGAGGAGGCTTGAGAAATGGTCCCATATTCATAAAAATGCAAATAAGAAATCTCCTTGCCTCCGAAAATAGCCGCCGAAGGAGGTAGAGGGGGCAAATTTTCTCAAAAATCGAAAATCTGAAGTGGTATAAAGATAGGACAATATACGGAATCGTTTAATTGGAACATTTTCTCAAAAGAGTTACGATCTTCGAGATAGAGGCATGTTAAATTATCAAATATATGTAATTTTGCTATGTGGAGAGGGCGATTTCTCTCGAAAATTGAAAATCTGTGGGTACTACATGAAAGACCTAATTAATTGTAGCAACATTTATAATGAACATTTTTTTCTTAGAGTTACAGTTTTTGAGTTAAAGTTTTGAGATCTCAATAATAACAACTACAAGCAAAGAATATACGTGGATAGTAATAATAATAATAATAATAAAATAATATAAATTCTATTGGTGCTGGTATTTGTGAAGTTGGTGCCAAAAGTTATAAATCTAATTGCAACTGCACAACATCGAAAGTAACGCCAACAATAGAATTAATATTATTCTGTATTATTGTATAACGTCGGTCCAATTTTTTGTGAAATATGTTTATCAATATATTGTTCAAACGTTATTATTTAGACACAGTATGCGAGTAGAATTTTAAGATGGTAAGTGTCAACGTAGATTATAAGGATAGTTGACGTGCATCTTACTGACTAAATATTATGAACTGATGAAGTAACAATTATATATACAGTAATAGTGTGGACATTGGATATTGAGAAGATTACCCGAATGTTGTCTATTAGTTTCTTATGTAATATGATTTTTAAAAATTTAATAGGTACAATTTGTTTTAGATATATACCTGTAACGTGTTTTAAAATTAATTGATTTAAATATTAATCAATCATACCTTCACACTGGGAAGTTGATTGATGTAAAATGTGTTAATTTACTTGACCCAGTTTTCCCAAACAAATTATCAGTCTTTTTGAATACAAATTTTCAACTAGTTTCTGGTTTAAACATCTAATTCCTATATTTGAGTCCCATCGTCAATACGTAGGTACACATATAGTCCAGCAATTTCAGTTAAGGCAGGTATAAGTAGGTTCTTTAGCTATTTATTTCTTGAAAAGTATCTAAAAAAAAATTGTTTTACAAAAACTAGGACTGACTTTATTAGTAAAAAAATTTAAAATAAGGATAATTCTATTTTGGTGCTGTTACATTTTTTAAATGGTGCGGTTAGTTTTAATTAAATAGAATAAGTTTGACTGGCAACTTAAAAAGTATCAGCATCACTAGGATTAATATTATTTCTTGTTTATCATTGCATCAACTAATCAAATCGTTCCTACTTTTTATTAAATAGAAAGGCAATTTTTTTAGTGTATCAGTATTCATGAAAATCGTTCAACGTTTCACCTATATTCAGAGATTTCAAAGCATAGCCTTAATCCGCATATTTCAGACCTCACCTTTGCTCTGTAACTCGGAAAACAATCTTTAAAAAAATATTCAAGTGTTGCCGGATATGGCCTCTTCTTTAAAACGTCTCAAATTCTCAATTTTTGAAGAAAATGCGCCAGTGAACATTAAAAAGGCACTCAAAATTATATATACGTTCGGGATGTTGGATATCGAAATGTGTTGCGAATGAATTTTTTTATATTTTGTATGTCCAAATCCAAAATCCCAGGGAATTTCACCAAATAAGTAGTAGGTATATGTATATATGATACATATGCACGTAGTATGGACTATACAGTGACGTGGGAACTTTTCTGGGCCTTGCTGATAACTTCGACACATCCTGTCGTATTTGTACTATAACACGATAACACATTATTTTATTTGTAAATTTTTATGTGAAAAGTGATTTAATTTCCATAATAATAATTTGATATTATATTTTGTTAGCCCAAAAACAATTCTTGGATTTTTTTTATTGATACTATATCATAATTGTTTGCCTATATAGTTATTCTGTCGCTCTATGACTGCCTCTGGTTTTTTATTAAAGGATACAGACGGAAATTGAGCTCAAATAATAATTCTGCTATAAAGTAAATTTAATAATAACAATTATTGAGATTATAGCTAACAGATAAATGTTATGAAATCGTTCAGGTCTGTCTTAGTGATAAAAAGAATAGGAGTGCCCCATTCATATTCAAGGGACCTGTTAACAGATGTTTCTCAAGATCAGACTTTTACTAAATTCCTTGATCTCCAAGATCGCCTGATCTTAACGCCGTAGATTAATGGGGTGGTGTTTAGAATTTAGACATTTGGTTATTACAACAAGACTAATTAAGCCAAAAATAATTATTAATGCTTGGTGCAATTCAAAAGGACGGCAAAATGGACGACAAATCGATATCGAATTTAATTGCCTTAACCAAAATCGGACAGAGGAAATCCCTTTATTTACGCAATCGGATTTCCTTCCGGTTGGTATCTTGGTTGGTTAGAAATTTAGAAATACATAAATAGGTATAGCAAAATATATCTCTTATTTTTTTAGGTTCTCTATAGAATTTGAACATAGTTGATCAAAGTGTATAAAAAAGCCAAAAATAAGAGAGTCACCTGACAACAACATGAAATATTTAGGTATATATATATATATATATATATATATATATATATATATATATATATATATATATATATATATATATTTATATATATATATAAATATATATATATATATATATATTTATATATATATATGCTTGCGTGTTGTAAATTATACCAATTTGAGAAAAAAAATATACTTATATACATGTATTTCACAATGGGGGCAAAAATAATAAAAAGAGGTAGAGAGAAGTAGTAGTTCAATCATGCATTTCAATGTAACGCTATAATGCGAAGTAATTATTTTTTTGCTTTGGTGCCTTTTATTATATTGTTCCTCTTCTTTATTATTACAAATTGACCCATACAGGATAAAAAAAAATATTCTCAATAGAAGAACAAACATGTGTCTATAATAAGGCTTTGCCATATGTGAAAAGGAAAATATCTATCTAGTAATTGGACTGTTTGACAGTTACCGAGTTTTTGCACTAAATCAACTGTCTGAATTGATTAGCAAATCGGTTTTATTCGTATAATTTTGTTGGTTATGTTTCTATATCGTTAATATAATCTAGTAAAGTTACAATTCAGTAAATACTGGGCAAAGATTTAACTATTTATATTGTCGAGAAAACACTAATTTTCCAGAAATCGGTGACCGTTAATTTAAGTGCTTTTTTATTTTTACTGCTAGAAAAAAAGATGACAACAAAAAAACTGACAGATCAAGTAGCAGGATGAAATGCTTTGAAAATGTCAATTTCTACATAATTCACAAGGTACCTGGGTAGAGTCTCTCCACCTTTTTTATTAACACTTCCCAAACATCATACCCTTGACGAATACCAATTGAAAGAGTTTTGGAAATAGAAACTTTTATGCCAGGCAGATACGTGATATTTTTAAAGTTTAAACTAGTCATACTGTTACTCAATAGATAGGTACAGTGGTTGACCAAAGAAATATTTAAAAAAACTCGAGTGCCACCAAAAAGGTCGGAAATTTTTCTTACTTGTCGAAAACATCTTTCAATTTAAAAGCTATGATTCGTACATTTTTTATTGTTTTTTCAGTGCATCACTTAATGAAGTTTTTTTTATCTTTCATTCCATTTTGATCTAAATTTCCTTCAGCACAAAGTGGCTACTAAATCTGAAACCCTTCCTTGACTATATATATAAATAGATTTTTGCTTCATACTCACCAAAAAAATATCTCATCAGCTTTTTTTTTGTTTCATTGATTATTCATACTCTTTTTTTTATATAGGTACTTGACTTTTTTTTTTGGTCTTCATCGAAACAAACGTCTCTTCCAATTGTTTCAGATGTGCGCTACCCGTACAAGGTTTTGAGTAGTCTGGGTAGGCCATTCATGGATACACCCTCATTACCGTTGAGAGATGCCGAAAAAGCTAGATACAATAGTATGAGGTCGTCCCAAGGCTCTGACGGATCACTCTCCTACAAGCACTCCTCCCAAGGTTAGAGACCTTTTTTATTAATAATTTTACTATGATATTCGATAAATGTTTTTTGGAGACTCGAGAACATAGACCTTTTAATACTTGGCGAAGGCCCGGTAAAAAACATAGAAGGCTAGTAGAGTGAGAGTAACATCAGGTCAATTCGATGTTTCTTGTTCCCATTTAAAAAAAATGATATAGCAACGTTACAGGCATTTCTAAATGACGTCATAATCGAAAGAATGGAAGAACCGCCTAATCAAATTTAAAAATTGGTTTGTTCGAGTGTTTTTCAGTGAATAATACAGGGTGCATTATATTTGCAGTGTCCATTGTGAATGTTTACACTGTATAAATCTATATATTATTATGAAGAAGAACTTGTAGTTTTGTCATTGGATTTGTTTTATCAACTCACCTGTGTGTGAAGTTTCATTAATTTATTTTCTCAAAAAATTGTACAAATCATTCACCAAATTTTTTATTAGTGCGATGAGAACGTTTTATTTCAGCAAGAAAATATTTTCAACAAATTATAACGGATACAAGAGTATAGAATATCTTTCAGCCAACTTCCTCTGTTGTTTTGTGTTCGCCTTCGAGAAGGTATGAGAGACTTGTTAGGTACGAAATAAAAAAAAAAGAGGAAGACTTTTTTTTAAATATCTTTAGGGCTTCTTTGCCTATATCGCCTTACCAAATCACGACAAAACCCTACATAATAATTTCTCTCTCATATGAAATTTAACCCATTGAATGTTAAACGAAATGAATAAAAAAAAACGTTTGTCTGTTCAACTTACCCAGTATGAAACGATCAAAAAGTGCCAGTTTTTGCTCTAGTTTTATTTCAAATCAGGATGGGATAGCATACCTATATTGTTATCTCGAGAACGGTAGATTATACGAAGTCGGTTAAATATTGAAAAATACGGAACAAAATGCAATTTAACAGCTATTTTGGTTTTCCAGATATTAGAACAAAACTTTTAATTTTATTTTGTGAATTTGGCTTCATCGTACTCTTAGATATAATCTTTTATAATTGAAATAAAATATAAAAATCCATGTGATTGTTTTGAAGAAAATGAAACGTCATAGTGAAAGAAAAACCCGTTTAACAATAATAATGATAATTGTAGTGTTTATGTACTTATTTATTATTAAACGGAATGCTGTAATCGTGAAATCTACTATTTTTTTTCGGTAAACTTAGAAAATACCCAGCGTATGTTTTTCTATATTATAAACAAGCGAATAAATTAACCTAGTCCGTTCTTACTGTATAACATAGCTTAATTTTGTTTTAAATTTGATAACTGATATGATACAAATTCAGGATTTGAACGCAACGTAAACATCTTATTATTTTATTAACTGTGTCTTATATACAGTGTGTCCACATTTCGATGCTCACCATTGGCATATCGGTTATTATAAGAGATAGTGCAACGGTTATATGGGCAATGTTTTCTTTTGAATTAAATGCTCGCAACGAATATTTATCCATTCTAACGTTTTTGCCGATTTCAGTTTTGCTTAATAATTCGTAAGGCATAATGTTACAGTTTTTAAACTTTGTCTTTGTTAAGACACTTTTTTGCATTAATTCTTATGACGTAAACATAACCGAAAAATCTTTATTTGTTTTAAGTTACTAGCTCCATCTTTCGTTTTTTATAGCGGCCATATTGGACTTTTCGTTTATTTGATTAATTATAAAAAGCACACTGTATATAAAAATATAGGTTGTACTTATATTACACTGAATTTTTTAAATGAAAATAAAATCATAGAGAGATAGATTAAATTAAAACATACCAAAGATGTCGAGATCAATAATATTTCAACAATAATTAATACTTTTCGCATTGAACTATTTCAAATTTACGCAGAAATCATTAATAAATAATTATTATGCACTATTACCATAAATGTCACGGTCACTCGCTCGGTAAATATGTATCGCTAAATTGGTCATCTCAGGTTTTCCTTGTTTTTTTCTTCTTCTTTTGTTTCTGTACCTTTTCATTAGGATATTTTAAAAACAATGTTGAACAATTTATTTTGTTTTTATAAATCGCATAATACAGAAAAACGAAAAAATCACCGGTGAAAATGCATTCCGTCCTAGGCGACCGGACGGATTTATGCAGTTTTGTTTTTATTATTGCCAAAATATAATGATATGACATATTTAAACCAATCAAAACTTTTATGTCTTAACCAACCGACTGACCAGGTTTTATTTTCAAACCGCTATTGTTTTTTTTTTCAGATTTACTAACGAAATAGTAATTAACGGGACACGGTTCCATTTGACAGAGCTCTATTCTCAAACTCATTTTCGCATGAAATCTTCATAATTATTATTCAACAGTAGATTATAATATAACAGATTGGGCATCGTGCGTGCATTGTTTGCTAAATAATTAGCCTGAAAAAAATGTCTTTTGCTCAAGACTATGGCGTGAAAATGGCTCTAATGATTTTGATGAAACTTTATTGCGTTCTTATAAATATCGGAGTACATTTACTATAAACAACGCGCGAGCAAACCAAAAAAAAAAAAAGCAGACAGCCGAATTGTATACCTCCTCCGTTCGGAGTTCGTCGGTCAATCTAAAACTAAGAACTGCGCCCATGTTAGTTCCTTGCATTGCACATCGTCATCCTCATCTTACACCACACATATACTACATCTTCCCCAAGAAGCGTACAATACCTGCGTACTCATACTTCTACAAATACAATATTCATAATAAATAAATCATTATTAAAGCCTTTTGAGCCTTTGAAACTTTCGACTGAATTTGCGACTCTCTCTCTGTGTTGTTGTGACCAAGTTTCTCTACAAAGCAAATCGGCTTAGGTAGGTATAGTTAGGAAGGTGTAGAGTCTCGGTATACGAAAACTTCTCTAAGTTTAAACTTCTACACGAAATAATAATCTTTGACAGTGTTTGTGTATTGCACATTGCGTTTAGGAGAGGGTTGGGGGGAGGTAATATTGGAAAGCTTATTATTAATTTCAAATGCTGCTTATATATATATTAAGAGTTAAAACTTGAACGCGTCACGCCTTGTGCCCCCCTGGTCCTTCTCTCTCTTTCGATGATGATGATGAAGACGGCGCGTTCGTCGTTCGTTGTGTTGACCACAGTCTTCGAGGAGACAGAGGGAGGGTGTGCTCCTGCTGGCTGCTAGTGACACCGGAGTAATTGGGAGCGAGCTGGCTGGGGAGCGCGTAGAATTTGACAGTTGCCCTCCTGATATTGCACACAGCAGTCCCCCTCCCCCCCCCATCCCAGTGTACCTATATACCTTGTCATCATCGCCTGACATTGTTGGGTCCAACTACTAGATATATAATATACAACGTCGTATATTGTATTAATATAGAGACGGTGTTTTCTGTTGTTGTTATTATTAAAGTGTCACACCGTGTTTCTTAATTAGAAATCTGAGATTGGCGATTCTATATACCTATATATATAATATCGAGCTATCCAAAAAAATATAAGAGTCATTCGAAGTAGGCTATTGAAAATGAACACTGAACCAACTGTATTTGTTAGAGTGTCTGTTAGGGAATTAATTGTCATGTCATAAACATTGGGTGTGTTCGGATGACCACCAGTTAAATGCGTCAAAAATCGATGGCAGTATTGACAAATGAGCGATTGTTTTGGACCGAAAAATTTTTCTAGAAAATTGAAAATCCGAGATGGCAGAATTAAAGCAAATTCTATTTCTGGAAACGTTAAATTCCACATTTTTAAAAATAATAAAATAGGTTTCCGCGTTTTATTCTGAAATATGTGTTTCAGCTATATAGAAGGGCAAATTTTTTCAAGAATGGAAAATTCGATATTCAAAAATAAGAAAGGGGGCCGACCATATCCGAAAACGTTTAAATTGAACATGTTTTCAAAAGAGTTACGGTTTCTAAGTTTCGCAATGGTAAAGTCTGAAATATGTGATAAGAGTATTTCCGCTATGTGGAAGAGCATTTTTTTCGAAAATTGAAAATATGACGCGGCCAAATTAAAGAAAAGATTATATGTAGCATCATTTAAATTGAGTTACGGTTTCTAAGTTTCGCAATGGTAAAGTCTGAAATATGTGATATGCGTATTTCCGCTATGTGGAAGAGCATTTTTTTCGAAAATTGAAAATATGACGCGGCCAAATTAAAGAAAAGATTATATGTAGCATCATTTAAATTGAGTTACGGTTTCTAAGTTTCGCAATGGTAAAGTCTGAAATATGTGATATGCGTATTTCCGCTATGTGGAAGAGCATTTTTTTCGAAAATTGAAAATATGACGCGGCCAAATTAAAGAAAAGATTATATGTAGCATCATTTAAATTGAGTTACGGTTTCTAAGTTTCGCAATGGTAAAGTCTGAAATATGTGATATGCGTATTTCCGCTATGTGGAAGAGCATTTTTTTCGAAAATTGAAAATATGACGCGGCCAAATTAAAGAAAAGATTATATGTAGCATCATTTAAATTGAGTTACGGTTTCTAAGTTTCGCAATGGTAAAGTCTGAAATATGTGATATGCGTATTTCCGCTATGTGGAAGAGCATTTTTTTCGAAAATTGAAAATATGACGCGGCCAAATTAAAGAAAAGATTATATGTAGCATCATTTAAATTGAGTTACGGTTTTCGAGTTACAGCAGTAAAGTCTGAACAATGTATATTTGCGCCGCGATGTTTTGAGATCTCTGAATAATAAATAACAAGTACAAGCTAAGCCTATATCTTTTTGGGTATTAGTGAACGTTCAACAATTTCCATGACTAATGTTACACTCAAAAATGTGAAATAAATATTTTTTACACAAAATTGGACCGACTTTATTAGTTGTTGCACTGAAAAATACAAAATAATAATAATTCTATTGGTGCTGGGAATTTTGAAGTTGTGCCGCTGTAGTTTGTTGCTGTAGGCACCAACTCCAAAAAAACCAGCCCCAATAGAATTAATATTATTTTGTATTCTTCAGTGCAACAACTAATAAAGCCGGTCCATTTTTTTGTAAAAAAAATTTTTCAAAACAATTTTGTTGATATTCCAAAGAACTTTCGTTTGACAGGAATGGAATTGAATAGGTACCTAAACCGTATTTATTTATTAAATCACACTCATTATATTATGCAAAAGTCAAATTATTAAAACTGTACAAAAAGCTTGGCTAACTGAATCACTGAATATTGATTCCAATCAACCAAAATAAGGACATAAAATATGCAACAATATAGTAGTACATAATAGATAAGATATACATCTACTACATGACCGTTTTCAAATCGTCTAATTTAGATGTTGAACACGATGGAAATTTATCTGAGAGAAAAGATAATACATAATATTATATTCAATATCGATTTGTTTTTTTGCACCTTTTCGAGATGTTGGAACACAACACAAAAGACTGAAAGTTAAAGTATTTATGAATGGAATACGGAATATACATAGAGGTATTATAGGATGAAGCAAGTTTATCATCCAAACCAGTGGCGTCTTTATAACTATTTTTTGAGCCGATTCTGCCTTTTGTCAGTGGACATGAAATTTTACGATTTACCGAACAAATGAAAGAGTCCATAATATTTTTCCAGTAAATTGCCCCATCGGCGAAATTGCTTAATATTTTCAAGTCTTAACGATAATATCTCGTTCTATCACACTAGTGCGTGAAGTAGCTAATTTTTCGGAACGATGATTTACTCCACCGACGCGGAAATTAGACGCACCCTGACTGATTTGATGTGAAACTTCTTTTGAAAACGATACCGATTGTTGATTCCTGGGGAAGCACCTTGTCTGTTTTTTTCATTCCCATAACTAATTTCCACCTTCTACCTGCAGAATGAACAATCCCTTGATTTTCAACTGGGGGTGAAGGGTATTACGATATCTCATACGCATCATTTCTGATGTACTTTGACGAAATTGATAATTTATCCCGATTCACAAATCATTCGGTGATTCGAGATAAATAAATCTCTTGACCACGTAGAAAAAATGTCTAATGGATTTAAATACGGTAGCTTGGGTGGCCATTCAACAAATCTAAAAATCAGGGTGTTATGTTCTAGTTGACCCCCATCCCTTTATGTTTCGTTTCTAAAGAAGTTTCACGTCATCTTAGCATTATTGGAAAATTGGAACCCATTAGAAATTTCTGTTGGTACACGCCTATGTGGGTATGATGACTGTGACCGATCAATTCAGAATACACATTCAACAGGTTGTATTACTTCTGTTGCTGCTACCTTTGATAGACTCTCGATTTATGTCTGATCTCGTCTAGCGCTGCTCCCTACGAATTATCATTACGACGAGATTTCCGACAGTCACAATGGCTTTATTCCAACAGTTTTCATATCGCCATCAATGAGCAATGAACATCTCTGTCAGATGCTTTGTCCATCTGACGAATCTTGACAGTAGATGGAACAGCTAAAAGTTATTTATTTCTCACTTATGAGTGTAACATTAGTCATCAAAATCATTCATTGTTCACCACAGAAGATAATACGTTGCTAATACTTATTCAGAGATTTCAAAACATTGCGGAAATACAAATATTTCAGACTTTCCCACTGGTGCAACTCGGAAATCGTATTTTTTTTAATTTGGCCGTCTCATATTTTCATTTTTCGAAAAAATGCCCCCACCATACCGCGGGGACACACATATTTCAGACTCTTATTGCTGCTGTAACTTGGAAACATGTTTTTTTTTAATATCCAATTTACCTAAACGTTTTTTCGTCTCAAATTTTCGATTTTCGAATAAAATTGCCCCCTTCACCCCTTGGAGGAGTTTTTGTGGGGAAAAACAGGATTAGGTTTTTTTTTCAATGGAACCACAACTGTCTCTCTTTTAAAATGAAAAAAAAAATCATGAAAATCGAAGCACGTTTAGTATTTAAAACGTTTAGTTCGTAGGTCAATCATAAAGGTAAGATAAGTTAATGGAGGCACTTTGAAATTAAGAAAATGATACCTGCTTTCGAGGAAATACTCCATTTACTTTTCTTTCATTAATGACTTGACCGAAATTCATAAGAACAAAAGAAAAAAAGAAGGACCTTTAGATTTTGTCACTTAACAATTATCGATGACTCGAAAGGAAACTGAGAATGAAATTTAATAACCTCAAGGTACAATTAATTCAGAAAATGATTAAACTATTATTAAATAAACACAAACACTAATAAGCAAGTTAATTTATCATCACACTACGCATGATGTCCCTAGAGAACAGTCAGAAGAAAATCCGCAAACCGTTATAAACTGCTTGGGTTGGAGGAATGCGTCTGGAAAACTGCGCAGACTGTAAGAAACTGTTTCTGATGCGACTTGGAACGAAGCCATTTTAATGTGTGTGAATGATGTAGCAAGTATTATTCACTTCAGAAAACAATAATGTGCTTGCTTACTGCTGACCAAACCTGTCATTATTTGTAATGTGCCAAGCCATAGAGATATTTCAACTGAACACAGCGCTAGGCAGCTACCTGAATACAATCATCAGCAGTTAGTTTTGTTGTATTTTTTTTTGATTCTCCTCAATATCATTCGCTCCCGTCTCATTTCTTATTATCTACTCCCGTTATTACTTTTAATATTATTTGTTGTTTTTTTTTTATTTTTTGTTTTCTTCCATGTATTATAGACAGTTCTCTGATATTTGATATCATATAACGCTGAATCATTCCTGGAATAGATAATTACAGTAATTATACTCTTAGTATCTCATTATATAATATGATTAGAAGTTGGAATTACATATTTATTTGTATATATGTTTACATATTACAATAGAAAATCTTCATATGGTATAGGTATCTTCTGTTGGCTGATTTGTTTTTTTTTTAATCAAAAATACCCAGTAAGAGTTATTTTGTTGGGAATTTAGAAAATATCGAGCTATCTGAAAAAAATGTTTTCGAATTAGGTCTTTGAAAATGAGAACATGTCTTTGCTAATCACGCAGATAGGAAGTTGACGTGTGATGTTTCAATCAATATAAATGCAGTTATTGCAGATGATGTCGGTCCAATTTTTTCTAAAAAATATTTTCAATTTTTGGTTGAGAATGGTAAGTTACTTGATGACTAGTTTCGCTTAGCAACTAGCAAATCCAACTTACCCTCATAGAATCTGATCTCCAGTTCAATTTTTTTTTAAATCAACAGTAATCCAAACAAGTATACTACATCTTGTTAAACGCCCTGTTCTGTAATCTGTAACAGTTATTTGAAAAACCCGTTGAACTTATCACCACTCATTTTTACATCATCAGTTTGTACATTTCAATTTATTTTATTTGGTTAATGCTAAAGATTAGTAGACAAAACAATGCGGTTAAAAGTGAACAGGTAATTAATGCTGCAGCCGTATAATTTCTAGAATTTATAATGAAACGCTTGTTTTTGAATAAATCGAGCAGAAAAGCTAACAAAACCTAAAAGCAAATAGGTAGTATTATTTTTACCCTAGGAAACTGGAGCTTTTTCTGACTGATAGAAGGTGAGGCGGCTGAACACTTCTTTGGCAACATGGCCGAAACCTTAATCAGTACGTGCGTAAAGTCATTAACTTTTCGCACCAGTACGTACTGGAGTGTCCGATTTAGAGTTGTTGATAGTCGAAACTATAATAAATTACAATAATAACTTTCTCTACTGGTACAGTTAATGATTTAACAAGACACGTTTTGTGATTTAGAATAAAACATTCAATTTATAAAAAAAAAAACAGTGATGAATAATAATAGATAATACATTGTGTTAGTCACCATTCAAGAATACCTAATCATCACCATTTACGTCTCTACACAATAATAATAATAATAATAATAAATTAGTTCCTCAATTATTACGTAAATAGCTTTTCCTCGGTTTAGTTATAAAAATATAATAATATCCATCGTAGTAGATGAGAGTATCGATGTTTATTCAAGCCTATCATCAAGAATCCTTCATTCATAACAGAGTGAAAATAATGTTTTGCTTCTGCTGTTGTGTTTCTTTTTTTTTTCTTCTTCTACTTCATCACACAGAGGCCGAAACTAACCTAGTTCCACCATCAGAAAAGAAAACTAGGTATATACCTATATCTAATAATGATAAAATAAGAGACGGTAGATTAGATATAGAAAGAGATACGAAGTCAGTCAGTCACATGATCGATTTCTTCGATCGAGTGAGAATAATATAAAACAAATCATCGAGCATGAAAATCGAAAGTTTTATAAACCTGTGAAGCATTTAATTTTGTTGGTTTTTTTCACTTCCGTCCCTATCTTATTAATTTTCGATGTGGCCTTAAAGGTACTCTACTCTACCATCAACTAATATATAATTATTGGGAAGACGATTTTGCTGATGATGGTTGGCTTCACGCGTCCTCTCTTTCAAATTCTTCTTTTTTTTTACCTTGTGCCATATCGAATTTCACATTAATCTCACCAAAATGATGCTGCACTGATGCGCCATTCAAGTAAATAATATAGGTATATATCTGATTTTACCGAGTGTTATTCGATAAACAAGGCCATTTTTTCTATTTGAAAATTTACAGTGTACATCTTTATTTACTTGATCTTATTTTCGACCGACGAATCCCGAACGGAGGAGGTGTACAATTCCACTGTCCACATATAAAATACATAAGCGTATTTTCGCGGAGTGAGATCTCATTAATAACTACAAGCAAAGAATATACGTGGATAATCGAATAAGTATTTTTTTCATTGGTATTAGTGAACGTTCAACGATTCTCATGACTAATGGTACACTCAAAAATGTGAAATAAATATTTTTTACAAACAATTGGACCGACGTTATTAGTTGGTGCACTGAAAAGTATAAAATAATATTAATTCTATTGGTGCTGGTACTTGTGAAGTTGGTGCCAAAAGTTATCATTCTAACTGCAACCTGCACAACTTCAAAAGTAACAGCACCAATAAAATTAATATTATTTTGTATTTTCACTGCACCAACTAATAACGTCGGTCCAATTTTTCGTAAAAAATATTCTATTGTTCTTTATGTAATGTCATAAATAATAGTAGGGGTACCGAGTTTCACTCGATAGATGAATCCAGTTTATTTGTGATTTTTTTATTTGCTTTTATTGAGCCTTATTCATTATTTTCGAACAGTAAAAGTTGCGATTCAGAATTCAGGGTTAAGGATCCTGGACCTGGTGCACTTATACATATCTATATTATAGATCCTTCTATTTAATATTCAAACAGTGTAGTGCATAGAATGAGTAATATTGGGCGTACGTACGATTGTTTTGAGTGTGTGCTATTTAACATTTATCCAAAATCAATTAATCATCATATTATATCGATGTCGTACATGGAAGTCGCCAATATTTTATTCTGTCATTGAAGACTTTTGGAGTTCCCCGCATAATGTAGAGAAATAGCACATGCATCACCGCACGTATACTATAATATTTCTTATACAGATAAAGACCGAGGAGTTGTACGATGTACGGCTGCGTGCGTTTTGACCGACGAATCAAACGGAGGACTGTTTGTCTGTATCATTTTTTTTTATATAAATGTTCGTATCTTATAAATAGTAAACCTGCTCCGATTTTCATGATTCTTTTTCATTTGAAAGAGGACTATTATTGACTCTTAGTGCCATGGAAAAAAATCGACATTCGGTATGTCCTTTTCCACAAAAATTTTTCCCAAAGGCAATTTTTTTCGAAAATCGAAAATTTTAGACGACAAAATTAAAAAAAGAGTCCCAATCCGGAAAGGTTTACATTGGACATTTTTCGAAAAAAAATGAAGAAGTGGTAAGGTATTTACCATTTTTCAAAAAAATATTTAACAAAAAATGTACCGACTTTAGTAATTGGTGCACTGAAAAAAACAAAATAATATTACTTCTATTGCTGTATAATTTTTGTATTCGATAAATCGGACATTAGACACAAAAACATCCCAAACGTAAAGCACTGAAAATCATCTTGTGTGGGGCCTCCAAAAAAAAATAACGTTCATCTTTTTTTAATGACCCTCAATATTTGCACAATTAGTCATCTGGCCACATAGGTATATAGATATAAATCTCTATTTCTACGAGGTATCGTTAGGTAATATTTGAACATTTTTGTGATCTAGTAGGCCACCCACTCGTATACTGAAATTTATACCTTGTAATTTGCAGACGAGTTCCGTCTATGATGATGGCTTTTGACTTTTGCCGATGTAGGTATGTAATTATCTTGTATCATTTTCAAATTTGACATATGCGCAAAAAATCTTCTGCAAATTAATATTATTTAATATATATTGATACGTTTTTTTTCATGGCTGTTCGCGCGTTTTGCATACTAAACTAGTAGTTGTAGTTTTTTGTTTTAGGCACCAACTCCAAAAGAACCAGCACCAATAGAATTAATATTATTTTGTATTTTTCAGTGAAACAACTGATAAAGTCGGTTCCATTTTTCGTAAAAAATATTTATTTCATTTTTTAAATATTTATTTAACATTAAATGGAAAATATCAATAACAGTGTTGAAGATTCAGGTTTTTTAAAATAAACAACTCCACCGAGGAGCTTATTTTTAAAAGTCTATAAAGTCAATAGTTTTCGAGCAATACTTATGTGCGGGTTTGAATCTGTCGTATATTTTTTCATTTCGAATTAAATGAGCTATGTCAGCACACTTATCTTATATTTGGCAATAACAAAAACTAACTGGGGCTTTATTCAATTTTTGGAATATAATTTATCATACTTTTGATGATTACAGTCAGAACGTATAAAAAAAAAGTATATCAAACTATGAAATATAAACTAGGTACGCCCATATTCAATATTCGATTTGCTTGTCCTCCTGGGTCTCTCGGAAGAGATTTTTCATAATATTGTTGGCGAAAATTGGGCTGGATAAACACACCGCAAAGATAATTACAGGGCGGTCTAAATTGGAGGTGTCCGACATCAGGCTTCCGGTCGAGAAGGGTATATATAACATTACCTCTGCCGAAGCAGATCATATTATATTCCGTATGTTTTTTTTTAAATTATTTTTAATAATATCTCTCACGTCACCTCATCTTTTCCGATACATATTTTGTTTCCTTTCGATAAGAGAGCAAACGAAATTCTACACAAAAGGGGACAAAATTAAAAAATTGGATGGCGTAGCATCAAAAATTACCGTGAAAATGTATTGTGTACCTAAACTAGGTACAACTATGATAATTTTTGATCTGACAGACAGACAGGTGTTATTAGTTGGTATCGATTTCAATATCTCGGAATATCAGTCATTCATACAGATATATTGTTGTTGACCTGAAAAGAAAGAGGAATGTTTTGACAGCCGCCGTCTTGGCATATTATTGAGGAATATGACGGAAAAATTATATACATTTTGCAACAATTTAATGGATATGCAATTATTTTCAGAATAAAATTTTTGAAAAATACTGTTCTATTCTCCTTAAAGATTATCATGATTGGAATGTTCTTGAATCTATACAAATTCTAGTTTATGAACAAGGGAAAGTATTATTTTCTCATTCACAAAAAACTAAGTATTGATTTGGTTAGAAAAATAAATTCTTAATTCTAAAAAACTTTCTCTACTGAAATCTATACCTTTGCTGTACTACTCTAAAATTGTTATTTTGACTAACTTGGCTTGGATGAATATAGTAGTTAGTTGTCTGTTTGTTTGCTTTTTTTGACCGACTTCGAAAAAAGGAGAAGGTTTACCTACAGTTCTGCTTTTTTTATAATTCACCAATAGAATTAATATGATTTTGTATTTTTCAGTGCAATAACTGATAAAGTCGGTCCAATTTTTTGTAAAAAATATTTATTTCACATTTTTGAGTGTAACATTAGTCATGAAAATTGTTGAACGTTCACTTATACAACTGATAAAGTCGGTCCAATTTTTTGTAAAAAATATTGTATTGAAGTCATTGACACTTTATTGCTTATTGAAAATAGATTACATTCAAATCTACCATCTTTGAATGAACAAAAAACATAATGATGTAGTATTATTATTATTATTATTGTCGCAGTAAATATTTCGGCATGGTTATCAGAAAGTGTAAATTAGCTGAAATTAATTTAGTTTTTGAGATAGCTTGATGTATTATCTAAAAAAAATATTAGAGTCTGTTGTAGTAATATTAATACTATTTAGTTCTCTTCATAATATTATAGTTACCACATTTGTTTTGTTAACGCCGATTTCATTTTCCACTGTATAATATATAATAACGCCAAAAACAAAAATCATTTCCAACAAAAACAATTTGGGTAGGTAGTATAAGTATGTTACGCTTGAACAAAGGCGTTCATTTTCAATTCCAGGTCAGTATTTTTCATATTTTGTTCTTTATGAGCATTAGAGATGGCATGAACTGGTTATGGATATATTAAAATTTTGCGC
Organism: Crioceris asparagi; assembly: GCA_958507055.1. Taxonomy (NCBI): domain Eukaryota; kingdom Metazoa; phylum Arthropoda; class Insecta; order Coleoptera; family Chrysomelidae; genus Crioceris; species Crioceris asparagi. Next base: position 215,509 of record OY293827.1, read on the forward strand.
CTGAAGCATATCTCTTTGTGTTTTTTTTAATTAGAAAATTAGATATGTCTTCTTTTTTTCGAAGAAAAAGTAAATTTAACTTGGAGAATATTTGATTTACAGAAACAAAGTTTTTAGATTCCAAATCTACCAATAATTGCGGAATCTTTCTAAAATCCTCCCAGAACATATTTAAAATTAAGTGATTCAAAGCACATTATTTATTTCGAACACAAAACTGACCAAACTTTTCAATCCTATTAACTTGACTTTGTTGTTTTGGCGTGATTTTCAAAAAGCTTACTTTACCGTTCTTTAAACGTAATCAGATTTACCTTGGGTAGGTATATTAATACTTATAAAATGAGTTCATGAACTTTGGGAACGCCTCAACGTCTTTTAAAATATTGAAACATCGATTTTTTTTTCTACTTTTTTAATGCCAACAGTATTATTGTACCCCTAACAGCTCTCATCCTGTGACGTCATCGTTCATTTTTGGTTATAATTTCATATTATTAATTAACGGTGTCATCAAACGGCCGGAGGGTGCTGGGCGTGACAATGTCAACGGAGGATTTTAATGATTTATTTGAAAGAGGAGACTTGAGAAATGGTCCCATATTCATAAAAACTTAAATCCGAAATTTCCTTCCCTCCGAAAACCGCTCAGGAACGGGGTGGAGGGGGCAATTTTTCTAGAAAATCGAAAATCCGAAATAGCAGAATTGAAGATAAGAAAAATATCCGGGAATTTTTAAACATGTTTTCAAAAGAGTTACTGTTTTCGAGTTTCAGCGATGTTTGAAATATACGTATTTTCGCTATGTAAAAGAGGCAGTTCCTTCGAAAATTGAAAATCTGAGAATGGATAATTGAGTTAGGTTTTCGAGTTACAGCAGTGGGAGTGGGAAAGTCTAAAATATGCGTATTTCCGCGATGACTAATGTAACACTCAAAAGTGTGAAATAAATATTTTTTACAAAATATTGGACCGACGTTATTATCTAGTTGGTGCAAATAATATTAATCCTATTGGTGCTCGGAAAAATATGAAACAATATTGGATTCCATACTACAGCAGCCATAGTGAAAATTTAAATTCCGTAAAAAACATAAATTCGTATAGAAACTCTTGTGAGTTGAACGAAAAAGCATAATAAAGGCTCTAGGGATAAAAATCATGTTTTTCAACACTCCAATAAGTACATGGGTACCTCAGTAATACTTTTGAAGACGATATGGTCCCGCCTTCATCAGTCACAGTTAACTAATTTTTTATGCACCTGTATTATATACCTCTATATAGATAGCACAGCGCTGAAGAAGCTTGACTGATTTTTCTGGGTGCTATAGAGTGAAACATGATTACACAAAAAAACTGTATTTAAACAATGATACGTCTATTATCGAAAGATTCATGCTTTTATTTGAACAGGAAATAAGTTAATGATTACTTCCAAATTGACATTTTCCTCTTTCAGGCACTAAATCCTATTAAATAATAATAATTGATATATCTAAGTGAAATTAATTTTTCTTGAACGTCGTGACAAGTTTCTCTGTGACGATTCCCTCTTATTTGTTTATTTGTCTGCTTTTAAATGTTCTTTAATTATTATTTTACGCCCTCCACGCCACAATTTATGATATCATCGTTAACTTTTTTTTTAACTAGAGAGGTCCTTATTTGATATTTAGTTAAAGTGGAAATTACGATTACTTATCGAATAGAAACGGAATAGAAATTTTAATCGCAAAAGGATATATATGGAATTCCCAAAACCGACCAATTAACACACAAAATCTGAGATAATTTTTTTTTACAAAAAAAATTGGACCGACTTTATTAAGTAGTTGGTGTTGATTATATTTGTGCTGGCATCTACTTTTGAAGTTGTGCAATTGTAGTTAGATAAAAGACTTTAGGCACCAACTTCAAAAGTACCAGACCCAATAGAATTAATTTTATTTTTTATTTTTCAGTGCACCAACTAATAACTTCGGTCCAATTTTTGGTATAAAATATTTATTTCACATCGTTTATATCAAAGAATATAATATGTACTTATCCTATTACCCATGTATATTGTTTACTTGTACTTCTTATTATTAATCAGAGGTTTCAAAACATCGCGACAGAAATACACATATTGCAGACTTTACCACTGCTGTAACTCGAAAACCGTAGCTTTTTTTGAAAAATGTTCAAATTAAATGTTGATATGTACATCTAAATCTTTAATTTGACCGCCTCATATTTTCAATTTTCTAAGAAAAGACACATATTTCAGTCTTTACTATTGCTGTAACTCGAAAACCGTAACTCTTTTGAAGAAAATGTCGAATTTAAACGTTTCCGGATATGGTCTCTTTTTGCTGTCTCAGATTTTTGACCGACGAACCCCGAACGGAGGAGGTATACAATTCGACTGTCTGCTTTTTTTTTTGGTTCGTGCGCGCCTTTTACATAGTAAACGATCTCCGATTTTGATGATTTTGGATTCATTTGAAAGAAGGGGATTGAGAAATGGTCCCATATTCATAAAAACGCAAATCCGAAATCTCCTTCCCTCTGAAAACCGCCCCCGAAGGGGTGGTGGGGGCGACTTTTCTCAAAAATCGAAAATCTGAGTTGGTATAATTAAAGATAGGACAATATCCGGAAACGTTTAAATTGAACATTTTTTCAAAAGTGTTACGGTTTTCGAGATAGACGCATGTTAAATATGTATTTTTGCTATGTGGAGAGGACAATTTCTTTCGAAAATTGAAAATTTTTCGATACTACATGAAAGATATAATTATTTGTAGCAACATTTATAATGAACATTTTTTCCTTAGAGTTACGGTTTTCGAGTTAAATCGGTGTTAAAATGGTAACAACTAAAATATTCAAGCGTATTTCCGCAGCGATCTCAATAATAACAACTACAAGCAAGGAATATACGTGGGTAATAGAATAAGTACTATCTTCATTTGTATTAGTGAACGTTCAACGATTTTCGTGACTAATGTTACACTCAAAAGTGTGAAATAAATATTTTTTACAAAAAATTGGACCGACTTTATTAGTTGGTGCACTGAAAAGTATAAAATAATATTAATTCTATTGGTGATGGTACTTGTGAAGTTGGTGCCAAAAGTTATCAATCTACCTGCAACTGCACAACTTCAAAAGTACCAGCACCAATAGAATTAATATTATTTTATACTTTTCAGTGCACCAACTTATAACGTCGGTCCAATTTTTTGTAAAAAATATTTTTGTTTTAATAAATTAAGTTTTAGTTCTACATAATCTAATAAAGTAAGTTCTAGTATTTTTGTAAAAACATGCACATAAAAAATCTACCGACTTTGTTAAATAGTGCGTGGAAAATGTTCAATAATATCTGAATCCGCATTCATTTTTGTTGGTGAATCTGGAAACTTACATCATCAGGTTTAACATCCTGTCTAGATAAAAAAATGACAAACTTCTAAGTTTTCAATTCATTTATTATTATCGTATTGCATTTCAAGTCGATAATGTAACAAAAATTTTATATTAACCATAAAAACGGAAATAACACCGGTGATAATATTTAAGAAAGAACTACACATACATCTATATAGTTTTCTATTAACCAAACAGACATTGTTATCGTGAAATATATAAAGGAAATGTCTAAATACGTAAGTAAGTGTATCTTTTCGAAGGAATTATTTCCGCTGTTAATTTAATATCTGATATTAAATAAAAAATCTAAAATATATCGAGCTAATAAAAATGGATGGGTCTTGTTTAATTAAATTATATTGATTGAAATGCATTTTTCCCAAATGGTCACAAAACTCAAAAAGATGGCATCAGAAACTATGTTTTTGAATATTTCCAGAAATGCATGATTACCAAGTTTCATATCTCCCGCATTTTCTGCTGTTCAAATTTAGATGTTAAGGTTCACAACAAATGAATGAAAGCGGCAAAAAATAGCTAGAAAAATGGTGTGGAAGAAAGTTTATTATTAAAAAAAACAAAAGTTGAATTAGTTGAAACAATTCATAGTAGTGTTTTTGTCACATAAACAAAACTTATATAGTAATAATATTTTTTATTGTTGGAAATAATATCGAAGATGCGGTTGAAATGTGGTTTTGGATATTATTCACAAATAACAATAGTAAAATTTCTCCACAGCTGTTGTTTTTGTTTCTGCAATATAATCGGTCAAGTACCGTCTAGAGTCAGTGTAAACATTTTTTAATGCATCAACCTGTTCGTTTTTTTTTATCAAATTTCAAATCAGAACTGGAAAATAGATTTTACACTACTGTAAGTTAAAAACCGTAGCTCTTTTGAAAAAAAATTCAATTTCGAAGGTTCCGGATATTTTTTTATCTTTAATTCTACCGTCTCGGATTTCCGATTTTCAAAAAAAAAAATTGTGCCGTCCACACCCTTCGGGGGCTTTTTTCGGAGGGAAGGAGATTTCAGATTTGACTTTTTATGAATATGGGGCTATTTCTCAAGTCTCATCGGAGAAAAAAAGCACACAATCGAATTGTATACATATCTCCTCAGTTTGGGTACGTCGGTCAAAAATTACACAGATTAATTCTATTGGTGCTGGTATTTTTGAAATTGGTGCTAAAAGTCAACTGTACAAAATTACTACTATCAAAATAATTAATATTATTTTGTATTCTTTAGTGAATGAACAAATAAAGTTGATCCTATTTTCTGTAAGAAATATGTATTTATTTACTGTAAATGTTCATTATAAATCCATTCTCTAAAGTTTCTTTATATAACCAACCATATCCTTGTATCACAATAATCGTGTTTGTTGGTTTTACCAACTACTTAATATGCAATGAAAATAATTTCGACATATTGTATGCAAATATCGAGAAGTGGTACACTTTTCATATAGGTAATATGTAAGTGGCTATATTATAATAAATAATAAATAAAATAAGAGAAAAATTCAACATAATAAAAAGAAACAAAGAGGAGAAATTTTACATTCATTACAAGGTTTTTAATGTATTATTGTCACCTAAAGTGATGACATTCAAGGTGTAATTTTTCAAGTTGTTAAAAGGAAAGTCGATTCAAGGAGGAATTAAAATATTTTTATTGGGAGCTCAGATTGTACAGGATGAATTTGAAATATTCTGCGAATATTATAAATGAAAATAATATGTTATCAAAAAAAAACGAGTATTTGGATAATTAATCACTATTTAATATTTTAGAAGAGATGGCTTCGTAGGTTCTGTATTGGTATATGCGTAAATTATTAAAATTATATAAAAAATGGTTCTGTATTTAGCATTTATGATGAAATTTACAGATTTATTTACATTGTGCATGTGTTTTTAAGACAAAATACTTATATTTTATTTTGACACCTTTTTCTCTCCCTTAGGTATATTAAAGAATTATGACAATTTATTGTTTTTATATGAATATTTTTTTCTGAAGATCAGAAATTTTTGCATGTGCAACTAATATCTGAGGTTTGCAAATTAATTTAAGATAATTCGCGCTATTTCAATTCTTATTCATTTGCAAACTTAAGATATTAGGTGCATATGCAAACAAAAAATATTTTTTTCTCGAAAGCGGTTCGTTTTAGCGAAAAGATTAGAGAGACCATTTTTGTTTAGAATTGATCAGGATATCTAAATTTATTAACAATATTGCAATAAACCATTGGAGTACAACTTTTTTATTATTTAAAATAATTAAAACGGTCTCACGAACGCCACTGGTAAAACAAGAACAAGTGTTTATCATGCTATGAATTTGTCCAAAACGAAGCGTTTTTGGAGATAAGTTTTTATGAACTTTTTTAATTATTTTTATCTGCTGAATACGCTGTTAAAGTTTCTCCATTATAATTCGGACCACCCTGTATAGGTAATTCAAAGTTATTTTTAAAAAAAGAACGGAAGATAAGGTGACTACTGACGTTATTCTGTCATCAAGATCAAGAGTTACACAAATTGAAGAAATTCTGAGAGCCATGACTACAAAATCGTTTGATATACTGCAAGAAATTTGCAAAAACCTACAAACAAAAATCCCAAAAAAAACTACGGTTCGAAAGACAATTCAAACTATTTTGCCAGAAGAAAGATTTCAATTCAAATAAAATTTATATTTATACTATTGAGAATAAGCACAAGAAAATCTCTTCTCAGCGCGCAAATCAAATAATAAATTGCAACGAATCCAAGACAAGTAGCAAAAGAAGAAATCATCACACGCTCTGCTGTAATTCGCATTCACGTTTTGCATTTGTTTTTTTTTTCGTTATATTCATCTTTAGTTGCAAATAAGATAGGTATAGGTAGATTGATACTAATCGAAGTAGGTATGATGATTGGCTGTGAGCCAGTCAAGCGGCAAATATATTTAGGTATACCATTTTATACATCTATCTTACATTACACTGTGCACTGTAAGTGAGTGATGTAACGGATATTGAAGCAGTAAGTTGAATGTAGGCACAGGCATCTGATTTGGATTGAATTTCGGTTGCAGTCTTTATACACCAGCAACTCGTTAAATAAGAAGAGAGAGAGATAGATATATCGATTCTAAAGAGGAATCTTATTACGCGCGCGAAATACACCAGAGATGTTGTCGAGGTAGATACGACGTGTATCTATATATACAGGGTGGCCCATCGAAAACAGTTCAGCAAGGTTTACGGCTTTGTACGTAACAATAAAAAAAAACTCGGATCTGTCAACTTTTGTTTTAACAGGAATGAAATTATTGGCAAAACGTGTCCCCCTAAAAAGTCGAAGGGGTCCGAGGTTTTTATTTAATTGTTACGTACAAAGCCGTAAGTAAACCTTGCTGAACTGTTTTCGATGGGTCATCCTGTATAGGTATTTGCAATGTGAAAGAAAAGCAATATAAAATAAAAGAAAAAAATGCGTACGTTGTGCATTTTGAACAACAATAGGACAAGAATACAATACAGGCTTCGTTCTAAACATCAGAAATAGTTGAAGCTTACAACAGTTAGGATTCTGCATAGTAGTGTGGCCCAAATGTGATCCACCAACTCTCAAAGTGACTGACAACATTAATTACCAGCTTGCGGGATATTGGAGCAAAAGGGGTTATGGGTGGGGAAAAAATGCGTTGAGAAGTGAATAAAAATTCATCCTAACCAGTGAAATCACTGTAGACACCGTCTCAATAAGGTATTCTCATTATAAATTGCCATTTTTAATTTTATATTAGACTGTAAACACATTTCTCTTCTTGATCAGCCGCAATCATATTGTAATTGCTGAAATAATCTTAGAAAATGGACATACGTTTCCATACGATTGTAAATACTCTGTTGCCATTTACTTCATTTTAGTAGAAGAATTATCATTAAGTATTCTTGCTGTATTAGAATATGTTGTAGACATTAGAAAGAAGTATATGGATATAAAATATAATTCAAATTAAAGTTATTCGAACAAGGAAACTAAGGAATAGAATTAAGTACAGATTTAGTATTTTGTGGTTGGCTAGGTAACAGGTTTGTTTCCTTAACATTTGCTAAACAACTACATTTTAAACTTTTATATTATATAAAATAAGCTGTTCAGAATTTTTAGTTTCAGACTAAATTATGTTCCCTTTTATCCATTGATTCAACATTTTAATCTATCGAATAAAATATTCAAAAAAAAATCACTGAATACATATGAGTTTAATGTAATGTACCTACTTGTATGTAAGTAGTAGAATAAACATATCGCTTTCAACACGCATCTTAAAAACAATGAGCATCATATGCTCAATTTACGTGAACGTTTCTTCCTGGTAAATGCTGATTCATCGTAATATATATATTTATAGTCTTGTCTACACACCAGATGTTTTATCATCTCGTCTTTGTATCTTGGCGAACTAATTAGTTGAATAATTATTTATATTAATTAATACTTGATGCTCCTACCCTCTTCGCGTGAGACAAATCACAGGAATCAAGTAGGTATATACCTATGTCTCTATAGCCTTTGTTTCCCTCGAGAACCTGTGGTCATTTTCGAGATACAGGGTGTTGAAACTGAAAAAAATATTCGTTTTTTGTGAATATCTCCGGAACCGTTCATGGTACAAAAAACGGCTTTTGTAATCATTTTCCACTCATAATAAGCTAAGTTTTGAGTCAGCAAAAATGTTTTGTTAAGTCATAATTGGTGAAGGTTTTGAAGGAGTAGTAGTTGTTTCTCTCCGCCAATGGAAAAAGTACGGTTTTAAAGCGCCCATTTGAATGTTTTCTTCACAAAAAAGGTACTTTTGGTCGTGAGCTGTAAATTCGACCGTTTTCGAGAAAAATCAACTTTTATGTTGAAAAAACATGGTCAATTTTAGCTTTTGTTACTTCTTCTAAATTTTGTTGAATTAGTAATTAAAAAATTGTATTTAAAAAAAATTGACCGTGTTTTTTCAACATCAAAGTTGATTTTTCTCGAAAAGGGTAGACTTTAGAGCTCACTACCAAATGAACCTTTTTGTGTAGAAAACATTGGCGGTTCAAATTGGCGCACTTTTTCTATTGGCGTAGAAATTGGGGAGAAAAACAACCACTACTCCTTCAAAATCTTCACCAATTATGACTTAACAAAAAAATGTTTCTGACTCTTAGTTTATTATGAATGGAAAATGCTTACAAAAGCCGTTTTCTGTACAATAAACGGTTCCGGAGATATTCACAAAAAACAAATATATATTTCTTTTCAGTTTCAACACCCTGTATCTCGAAAATGGTGCATTTTGGAGGGTAAGTTAATATATAAACTTTTTTTCATATTTTTGGATGAGCTATCATATCCTCAAGTCCTGCACATATATTATGAAAAACCCTGTATATATTATATTTAAAAAAAATAAGTTTTTGCGTGATTGACATCCAAACATACATTCTTTTACATTTAAAATATTGGTATGGATTAATAGCTTATTAGTTATTTTGAATCTGGATTTTGTTTGAATATAGATATAGAACCTATTTATTATTGTTTATTTACTTCAGATATTTAAAGATCTAGAAATCCATAATATTGCTGATAAAATTGATCTGATACGGTGAACAAACTGTGTAGTTTTACACTTTCTTGTTTCCATAAAAAAAATAAGAAACGATTCCAATGAAGTTGAACAAAAAAATTATTTATAACAAAGTGGAATCGTTAAAAGCCTTATAGCATATCGAAACTTTCTTTTTAAACGCTTGATATCTGTTGAATTTGGCAAGAACAATATAATATTGAGTACCTACACAGAATTATTATTAATAATTAAGTTTTCGGTATTGATCTCAGTGTTCATGATCATGAAATTTATTTCCTTAATAATTATGATTTTGAAATTGTCTTAAATCAGGTGACAACCTTGTTATTTATTATTGTATGATTGGAGAAAAAAATGTATTTAAAAAAATTACCTACTTTTATTTTCAATTATTATGTCTTTATTTATTCTTATTGTCACAATAATCATTTATTATTTTTGTGTAGCTGATTATTTCAGAAATAATTATTGTAGATGAAGAAATATTTTCGTGTTCAATCACAATCAAACAGTTCTCTGGGCCAGTCGTACAACTGCTACAGTAAATAACTTCTTCAGCACCTACTTTTTAAGATTATTAGTTGGTATTCCATGTACATATTACGATAAGTTACCCATAATGAAATAATTTGGCTGTGTGACACGGCCGGGAGATGTTGGGCGTAAAAAAAGAGAAAAAAACATTAGAAGCTAAAATCCAATATTTTTCCCGTGTATAATATACCATTTTTGTCTATGACTATTGTATATTGAATAAATATTACAATATATCAAAGTCAGAAAATTATCAATGTGAAATTTAAAGTTTTTAGCTCGTAGGTACTTATTGCGACAATAAAACCTGCGCTGCTAAGGAAACCTTTAAAGTAATCAAATATCCGCCTGTGAATGGATTTAAAAAATGCGAAAAATGTCTGATTTTGAGTTTTCTGACTTCACCGGAGCGGAGCGAAAGTAGCGTCACAAAAATTATGCCAGCTAAATCGTAATGTCACAGAAAAGGTGCTTTTTTCTGTAACGGCCAAAAAGTTTGACATTTTATATCTGTTGACAGGTGATAAGGTATCACTTTCTATGAAAAAAGTGAAGTACTTTCTTCCCGGTTAGATAAACACATAAATATAGCAATTTAGCTGCTTCTGAAGTCAGAATTAAATTGACACATATTTGATTACTTTAAAGATTTCCTTAGCAATGAAGGTGTAACTGTCGCTTTAAGTTCCTTACAGTCTACCAGCTATAAAACTTTTTTGCTTCGATAATTTTCTAACTTTTGTAATATTTTTTCAATATTAAATTATCCAATACTTTTTCCCTTGTATACTAAATTTCTGTTTCAAATTCAAGGGGGTTAATTTTCGGAGGAACATTACAAAACTAAAATGAATAACTCGAATCAAGTGTAACATTTACTCCGACACTGATAGGCCGATTACCATGAAAATCAGGCACATAATATATGTAATTTTTCCTACTTGGCCACTAGATGGCAATGCAGATTTCCAACATTGGCACCGTTTAATCCATTGCAATAAAAAGAGGTGTATGAGCATTGACGTTGTAGTTTGTTGAAATTTGCCTGGAGATGGCGCTACAGTGCACAATGTTTCACCGATCGCCATGAAAATTTGTTGAACCTTATTGTCTGAGAATATTTGTAGCGAGTTTATAAATTAAATTTTTCTGTTCTGTTCTTTTCTAGAAGGTCATCTTAACGATGGCACAGCCACGACCCACTGTCCTTCCAGTTCATGGCCCGACTATACCACCACCAATTCTTCTTGCTATGCGGCATACAGTCCGCAAACTAATTATTACGATACTCATCCGGATGCAGGTCACGTTGCACCTATACACTTGCCAGCAGGTAAATAAACCTACAAACATTTATATAACACATATGTACTTACTGATCTGACTCGCTTAACATTGTAATAATATATTATATGGTCCTGTAATATTAAGGTTTGGCTTATGTTAGTGGATTAACAAGTTCGTAAATATTTTCTACCAACTAATATAAAGTTGGTCCTGTTTTTCGACTGATGATATATATACAATTTGACTGTTTGTTTGTATGTTTTTTAATGGATTTTCGTGCCTTTTAAATAGTAAACGTGCTCTGATTTCCATGATTCTTTTTTCATTCGATAAAAGACATTCGACATTCAACATTCCCTTCCTCTCAAAAACATCTCCCAAGTTTTTTGCGGAAATCGAAAATTTCAGACGACAAAATTAAAGAGGAGACCATATCCGGCAACGTTCAAATTGGATTTTTTTTTTAAATTATATGTTTCCGAGTTACAGCTGTGGTAAAGTCTGAAATATGTGTGAGGGCAGTTTTTTTTTCAAAAATTGAAAATTCGAAACGCCCAAATTAAAGAAGAGATTATATATAGCAACATTTGAATTCGACATGTTAAAAAAAAATTATGGATTCTGAGTTACAGCGGTTGTAAAGTCTGAAATATTTGTATTTCCGCGATGTTTTAAAATCTCTGAATAAGTATTAGCAACGTATTATCTATCTTCTTTGGTGAACGTTGAATGATTTTGATCACGAATGTTACACTCAAAAGTGTGAAATAAGTATTTTTTACAAAAAAATTGGACCGACTTAATTAGTTGGTGCAATGAGAAATATAAAATAATATTAATTCTATTGGTTCTGGTACTTTTGCGGTTGATGCCAAAAGTTTTCAATCTAAAAACATTTGCACAACTTCAAAATTACCAGTACCTACAAATAGAATTAATATTACCTAAATATTTTGCATTTTTCAGTGCACCAATTAAGAAGCTCGGTCCAATTTTTTTTAAAAAATATATACCGTGAAAAAATATTTCACATTTTCACGTTGTTAGAAATGCTGTTACATAAAATTTTCTATTTTCGAGAAATGTTGTCCCATCCACCCGTTTAGGGGCAGTTTTCAAGGGAAAGGAGATGTTTGTTTTATTATGGGACCATTCTTAATTAAATTTATTTATGAATAAACAAAAAAAAAACAATTTTATTTCAAATAACTATCACATTAACAAACTTTATAAATTCCAATTTATCAAATATGTAGGTATTTCATAATTAAAAATATCGTCTAGTTATTCTTAAATTACCATAATGCTCAAGGTGCTTTAACCACTGGAACTCTAAGGTTGAATATTCCAACAGACAGTGGCGACCTCAAATTTCGTTGACAATAATTATTATTATCAACATTCATGTGATTCATGATCAATGACTTGGAACTGCATAATATATATTTATATGCACTGAAAACCACAGATATTTTCGCTTTTATTTTATTATTACATTTTAAATAAATATATTGGAACCTGACAAAGATCACCCTGTATATTTGCTGGCTTATGGGTACCGATATGTCCCTGGACCTGACAATTAGCAGTCAGTTCCAGAAAAAAGTAATATTTCAATAAGATTTTTTTTGGGTCAGCTTTTATAGGGTAGGAAATGTTGGATTTCTTTTTTTATAATTTGGGACCATTTCTCAGAACTCGCTTTTCAAATAAAAAAAAACTTTTTTTTTAAATTTTGAATTCTTAACTAGTTCAATATTCAATTACAGGGAATTTTTATAGGGGATTTAATAAATAATTTTTTTGGATTCAGCCGATCTTTCGAGAATGTTTATTCTCTTCGTCAGAGCAAAATTTGTGAATTTAGTAGAAATTAACTACAAACAGGAAAAAAATTATAAACATCAATCAAAAATGTCATTGTTATTATTTGTGAAGTAGTTTAACTGGACTAATGCATTTAGTGATAATTTTATTTTAATTAATACCTTCTTTCAAGTACACTCGTATGAAATGTAAGCAGAAAGCATACCAAATTGTTTATTTGATCTCAGTTTTTGTTTTAGCCATTATTATTTATTATTTGTTTTGACATTTTTAAGATGGTTCAATAAACTAGATACTATATTGATCATAATAATAATAATCAGTTTCTATATGGAAACATCGTATATACATTTTACATAATCAATATTGACTTTTTTTTACCGAAATCCCTGACGTAAGAAGTGTAGAATTCGAGTGACTGTTTTTTGTGCTGAGAAATGGTCCCCATATTAAAAAAATAATACTGAAATTCAACATTTGTTTTCCCAAAGAATCATTCCTCAAAGGGGCCAAAGTCTATAATTTTTTTTTAATAAAAAATGTTTATTAATATTTTGTTTATTCATGAGAAGAAAAAATCGTAGCAACTTTAAGGAGCTGATCAGTTGCCAAGATATTTTAATATTCATCATGAAATTAATACCTATTTCTAATTAACTCATTTTATATATGTGAAAATAAATTCCACCTGGATATCGACATAGGTTTCAATATTTAACAACCCAGAAGATATAAATAGGATCTTTCTAGAATTACATACAGCGTTACCACAATAATTTATAGTCGCAACAGCAGCAAAATAAAAATAAAATTCTATAGAATTACAGGAATGAAGTAAGCGTATACAAGGTGTTTCTCAATAACATGCTAATATTGAAGTCCATTTAAAAATAAACTTAAATTGAACATATGTCCTAGGAACTTTTGAACTACAGGGTGCTGAGGTTTTCAGAAGTTATATTTATGTTAACTTTTGTATGGCATTCCAAAAAGTATTTAGATCCATCATTTTAAAATTATTCTATTGAATAATTATTTGTTAAAAGTTTTCTTTCCGGCAAAGTATTATCTACGTATATTCTTTACTTGTAGTTGTTATTATTGAGATCTCAAAACATCGCTGCGGAAATACGCATGGGTTTTTTAGATTTAACAATTTTACCACCGCTTAACCCGAAAACCGTAACTCGAAGGAAAACATTTTCATTATAAATGTTGCTACAAATAATCATGTCTTTCATGTAGTACCCACAGATTTTCAATTTTCGAATGAAATCCCCCTCTCGACATAGCAAAAATACACATATTTGAGAATTTAACATGTGTCTATTTCGAAAACCGTAACTCTTTTGAAAAAATGTTCAATTTAAACGTTTCCGCATATTGTCCTATCTTTAATTATACCACATCAGCTTTTCGATTTTCGAGTACGTAGGTATATAAAACGCGCATAAAACGAACAAAACAAAAAGAAGCAGACAGTCGAATTGTATACGCCTCCGTTCGGAGTTCGTTGGTCAAAAAGACCAGAGGGACGGTCAAAGTTTTAGCAAGAATATATAAGAATCAATCGAAAATATTTTTAGTGACAATCAATTTTATAGAAACTCTTACGGAACTCTATTGAGGTCTTTACACAACTGAATTTTGTACTAGATTTAATCACGACAGTACTCCAATATGATATCAATATTGAAATACACATTTTCTTATCATGGCTGAATGATTGAAACCAGGCCGACTTTGATATTGTTTTTTTTGCTCATCAAACACACAGGCTTTTTGGTAGAAATCATTTACAATGATTTCCTACAACAGGGAAGTAAAAAATTACGTCGGATTATAAAAAACACCAAGAGGAAAAATACGGAAGAAAGAATATAATTCAGCTGTGCTGAAAATAAATAAATAATTTTCTAGTTATAATTAGAGTCATGACATTTAAACAATAAAAGGTAATTACACCATGCTTAGAATCCTGTGAAAAACTGTAAAATTGGAAATTCCCATATGAATATGTATTATTTCTCAATAACTTTATTTGTTGCCGTTTAAAAATTTAATAAGAATTTGCATATATTTCTCGATTATTATTTATTTATCGAAGTAATTTGATTCTGCTAAAAAGAAGAAATTTTCAGAAAATGTGTTTTTCTGTGATAGGTAGGTACAATGGTACGGAGCGTTTTTACTTCTAACTTTCTACCTAAACCAAGCAAATGTGGTTTGACTCTGATTTTGATGATTTTTGATTCATTTGAAAAAGGAGGCTTGAGAAATAGTCCCATATTCATAAAAACGCAAATCCAAAATTTCCTTCCCTCCGAAAACCGCCCCCAAAACGGTGGAGGGGGTAAATTTTCTCAAAAATCGAAAATCGGAGGTGGTATAATTAAAGATAGGATAATATCCGGAAGCGTTTAAATTGAACATTTTTCCAAAAGAGTCACGGTTTTCGAGATAGAGGCATGTTAAATTCTCAAATACATTGTAACGTTTAACCCTGTGCTAAACGTTGTGGGGTGAATTCATTTGCGTAATACTCAAAAGTTCGCAAATTGCTTCCAATGATTTATTTTCTGTACACGACCTTCTGTTGTAGTACAACTGTCACCACTTGTCACCTTGACAATCTGAACTGTCACTGTCTTTACCGACTGAACTACTATTAACATATGATTCTACCATAGAGATATAATATTAACATAGAGTAGGCAAGTCCTATGTAGCACTGTAAGTGGATGTGCTCCATAGACAAAAAGAGAGAAGAAAATATGGTGTCCGTGTCTGTCTTTGTTTCATGACGGATTCAGAGTAGTACAGCAATCCACCAATCACGAGTGTTTAAATAAAAGAGATAGATACTGCTGCCTTATTTTCGGTTTCTTTCTATTGAGGGTACGCATTTTTGATCGACTTGCCTGCTCTATGTTAATATTATCTCTATGGATTCCACAGACTGACTGTTATAAACTGACTTTATAAGACTGACTCGTTGTGTCCCACAAACATCTAGCTACATTGTTGACAGAATTTGCTGTTAGACTCTTGCGCTCTCAAGTTGGTTTATGCAGGAGCCTCAAAAAATAACTGTCGGGGGTATTTCTGAGGTTGCAGTTTAAAAAGCGCAAGCATTTCATACAGAAATCTGACAAAAATGTTGCAGCGCTTTCTTAGCTAGATGTGTGTTGGACACAAGCATTGTGTCCCGTGATCGTCACGGCTTTATATACCAGCACCAATAGTATTAATATTATTTTGTATTTTTCAGGGCATCAACTAATAACGTCGGTCCATTTTTTTGTAAAAATTATTGATATATTTTTCATCCGACCTACGACAATAATAACTTGAACCAATATTTTTTTTGCAGTTCTTCCAAATGCCGCATCAAATGAATTCATCTCGACAACTCTCACAACACCACCACCAGCTGCAGGAAGTGGCGGTGGTTCAATGTTCAACAGCGCCAAAGTCGACCTTTTGGAGAACATGACAACTGCTGGAGCAGTTGGCACCAACCGCTACCATCATCATTCACCAGCATCAGACAACAACTACTGCCCCAACAACTGGACCACGACCACGAAGCCAGTCGCTGCAGTGGCACCTACTTCTGTCACATCTGCATACAACAACAACAACAACAACTACTACAATCACACCGCCTACAACCACCACCACCACCACCTGCAGCAACAACCCTATCTGAATCATCATGCTGCTCCCACGGCCGCCACAATGGTCGTCTACCCATCACTCTACTCCACTGTGAATCAAAGCCAAATACATTTTCATTTACATGCCACCAGTGCTGCCACCAGTGATAGAGACCAGTACCCCACAACACTGAAGAGTGATCAACAGTACCACCATCTCAAGCAGCAACATGATCATCATCAGTACCATCATTTGCATGATGCGACAATTCTAACATCGCCATCACTTCATCATCATCATCAACAACATCAAGGAGGAGTTGAAATTGTGGAAGAGAACAATGCAACAACAAATAATAATAATAATAGTGACGTTGATCGACAGTTGACAATTGTCGATGATTCTGATGACAGATCGACCGTTGTGACAGCGGCAGTGGTGGCGGAAGAATCGCAAAATAATGATCCCGCCAGTGTCTGGAGACCTTATTGTTACCGTTAGTTTAGTTGTTGTCAGCAACAAATTTTTGTTTGTGTAAAAAATTGCTTAATATATATACACACAGGGTGATCATACAGACGGTCGGTTGTTGGTATTACCACGAAAAGAAAAAATAATTAAAATGACCATTCGAATAAGCTGTCAATTGTCATTTGATACCTCTTTTAATATTTAAGATTTTTTGAGATGGTATCATTTGGGGGCAGGGGCGAAGAAAATTTCGCTTTAAAAGTTGTCTCCCCAAGATAATATTTCTTTTCTATTTCAGCGATTTCTTCGTTCGCATTTCAAAAATATCCCGATGGCCTGTAGCCAGCGGAAAGTTAAATTTCTCAAAATTCATTGAATTAAAATTTGAACAAACTTTTCATTGGTAGGTATATCATTACATGCAAATTGCCTATGTTTAATCGTAGGTGTCATAGCCTTGCAGTTAGAAGTTGTTGTTTTGGCTGTTGAATATAAAGCAGACAGGGTTCGCGTTCCGCTTCAAGGCTGATTTTTTTTTAGCCTATTTCTTATCAATAAATATAATATATATTTTTTTCAGGGTCTATATTAGGAGCTCCAGAAAATATACAGTCACATGAAATTTATATTGAGTTTTCATGTTTTACCAATATTTCTTATTTTATGAAAAATCGTTTCGAACAAAAAGTTGTAGGTACTGATTATATCTATAACCCAAAATTATTTTTATGATATTCACACTACGGCCCTTTTTTTGATATTTTTTAAACGTTTGAACGGTCGCCATTTTGAAACTACTTACCCGATATTGCCCAATAACGAACTGGGCCGAGATATTTGAGAGATTGATTTTTGTAGTAAATTTGAACTTGATACTTCCAAAACTGCAACCTCTATTGTGTTAACAAATTTCGTAATCATTTTTTAAAGAAATTTAACTAAAAAAAAACTTAATCATCTAACGTCGTTGATGATCACCCGGTATATATATGTGTATAATAGAAGAATAGCTTATATTTAGGATTCTCAATGAATCCGACATGTGTAAATATATATATATATATATATGAAGGAAATATAAACCCAAAGGGTTATTTATTTTTTTGTATCATCTTAAATGTGATTCTATCTCTCGATACAACATGTGTCTATAAAATACAACCTTGTACCCTATTGTCATTTTTGACCGACTTCTAAAAACGGAGAAGCTGTTCAATTCAATGATTGTATGTTTGGGTTTTTTTCAATTTCACTTCCACACAACAAATACCTACCTATTTCAAGTAGTGTGATCTTATATACAGGATGTTTCATAGTATATGCGCAGAAAATATGAAAAAAAGTTGATATTAACTTACCCTCTCTCTTACCATTTTCGAGATACAGGGTGTTGAAATTAAAAAAAAAAGTTTTTTGTAAATATCTCCGGAATCGTTTATCGTAAAGAAAACGGCTCTAGTAAGCATTTTCCAGTCATAATAAGCTAAGTTTTGAGTCAGTCAAAATTGTTGTCAATTCATAATTGGTGAAGATTTTGAAGGAGTAGTGGTTGTTTTTATCCCCAATTTCTACGCCAATGGAAAAAGTACGGTTTTGAGGCACCCATTTTCTACAGAAAAAAGATACTGTTGGTTGTGAGCGCTAAAGTCCACCGTTTTCAAAAAAACAACTTTTATGTTGAAAAAAACACGTTCAATTTTAGCTTTTGTTACTTGTTCTAACGTTTATATAAATTTTGTTTTTCCATTGGCGTAGAAATTGGTGAGAAAAACAACTAATACTCCACAAAAATCTTCAGCAATTATGACTTACAAAAAAAAATCTGACTCAAAACTTAGCTTATTATGAGTGGAAAATGCTTACAAAAGCTGGTTCCGGAGATATTCATAAAAAACTTTTTTCTTAAAATTTCTCGGAAATAGTGCATTTTAGAGGATAAGTTAATATAAACTTTTTTTCATATTTTTGGACGAGCTATCACATTCTCAAATCCTGCGCATATATTATGAAACACCCTGTATATTTAAATCTCATCACAAGTCTCAATCATTCTTTTGTTTTTCTTTTCTATTCTGTCTTGTGCAATTAGAAAAAAAAACGCTTTCTGATAATAACTGGAGTTAGTATTTATTCTTATATTTATATAATGAAAATCCATCTTAGTTGTATCAATATGACAGCCAGTGTAATGTGTAGTTCAACTGACAACATTTCTCAGAATTTATTTTTATAAATATTGTATAATTTCTATTGTAAAAAAACAGCAACTTTTAAATATTTTGTTAAGAAGACAGAGCAGTGAATCCAAAATTCTATTATCTGGTTACTTCAAGATGAAAATTTTGCAAATAAAACACTTGAAACACATTCTTTTATAGCTACAACAAGAACATCATCCTGATGAGCTGCTATTAAGGTAGGTTTGATTTATACTGAGTTTTGTTGGATTTACTGCTAAGATACCTTTAATGCGCCTCTATACAGAGTTTTTTAGTATTTCCACTATTTCTGCTAAACCGATAATTGTCCAATCTGTAAACAAAATTGTATGCTTACTGAAGAACACCAGTAGGCGTATTCTGTACATTTGGGTTAGTCTCAGAACTAAAAGTTGAAAGTCACTACAACTAGACTTGTTGAGTTTTGGTGTATTCTGACTTTCAACTTTTAGTTCTGTGACTCACGCAAATGTACAGAATACGCCTACAGAGGGCCGAATCATAGAGGAGACATACGTTTTTGACAGCTTGAATTAGTTTTATGTTCCATCGTCTCCCTGAGTTTCTTATTATCGTAAGCTTTACGCAAATCTACACTCTACAGTTGTATTTTTTGGTCTTTAGCTATTTTTTTTTCTACTTATTTCGTCATACAGAAAAGGCGTTCTATTGTATGTAACCTTCCCGTTCTAAAGCCAGCATGCTTTTCTGCTTCTTGGTCTATATATTCATACGGTATTTAATATTTTTATATATTTTACCGTCTTTTATGTATCGATATAAAAAGATGTTTTTCACTCCATGTGAGACTTCTGCATCATTTAGGCATTTTTGAAATAGATTAGTTTGGCATGCTAAAAGCTTCGCGCTTCCGTACTTTATTAGTTCTAATGGAATTTCGCCCATTTTTCAGTTGTTTACATAGTTCAAGTACTACCGACTGGTTTATTCTTTTGTCGCATTATTTTGAGTACTTTCTAGCTTCCTGATCCTCTTCTTCTACGCAGGTGATTGTTGATTATTATACAATTTCTTTTTCTTGTTTCGTCTTTTTTTGTGAAATTTTTTCCAACTTGGTCCTTAATTCCACCAATACGATTTCTTTCGGTATATGTTTGCCTCGTTGTTAAAAGCTTCTTCTAGACCTCTGCATGCTCTTACTTCCTGTATTAGAAAGGTGAGTTTATTGAGGTATAATAGAGTAATCAATTATTGATTTGAGGTTTCTTTTATGTCCACATGAATTTATGTATTTCTCTGTGTTGGTGAATGCATTTGTAACGTGTTTTGTTGACAAATGTTTAATAGTGTTGTGTCTCATTCGACTGTTAAGGTCTTAAAAAATAACTCCCTAGATGTGGTTATTTTTACGATTTTGTCCTCTAACTTAGCAAAAAAAACGCTTCTTTCGTATCAACTGCTTCGTCATCATTTTTACTCCATGTACAAATATCTAGTTTATGTCCATGCATCGATAAATTCTTCTTATAATATTTATTGCTCCCTATATTTTCTTAGGGTTTTACGTATTAGTAGAGCGCTGTATAGATGAGTTATCACCACCCTGAATGTCATTCAGTGGTATAGGTAGAGTGCTCTTGTTTGCGTATCTTTACGTGTATAACCTAAACCACTGACTTGACAGTTAAGGCACACAATGGCGGGCGGCGATAATACTCATCTATACAGCGCTCTAGTATTAGTATAGAGACACCTTGCCAGGCTCATTTTTACTTTTCGTAATATCTGAGGTTTTCTGAACCTTGAACATTGTACATCTCGGGTTCCAAAGTGCATTATCCTTTTTCGTTGCCTATGTCGTAATCCTTTGTTTCCGATCGGTGCCGAGGCTGTGCGTTAGTTTTTGTACCATTTTTTTTCATGACTATCGATAAGTTAGCCCGATGATTCAACCCCCAACCTGAAGGGCCAGGGCTTTTCTCTTTCAGAGTATCTTTTCTTAAATTCTGTAATAACGATTAAAGATGATTGTATTAAGAGTGTTCTCAGCTATGTTTCTTGTCGTTTTAAAAGATGCATAGTGGAAATACACTTTTTATATAACTATCGCTGTACCAGGTGCTGTTCAGTGACATTACTTGTATGTAATACACTTAACAGGGTTGTTGTAACACTATTAGACGCTGTGACAATATCTTCAGGTCTTTCTTCTCTGTTAGTTGTATTCTTCTCTCCATTTTATTTATTGATTATTTAAAAATAAAATTGTATTGTAAGGCATTATTGCATATGTACTTTTATTCATATTATTATTCTGTAACAATTTTAAAAATTGTCAGGCATTCTCTAAAATCATTTGTGTACTTATTAAAACATAATAAATGCATATCAAAATCTATGTGATTGTAGATTATCTGAAGTAAAACTAATTTATATTGTACCTTATTACGTATAATTATATGTCTTATTGATTATGGATTTGTTTTAATTCTCCCTTTAGCTTTTCAAACATTCTCTATAATCAGATCAAGGGTGTCCAAAGAGTGTCACGTAGCCAATTTAATTATTCCCGAAAAGTACTATACACTCAGCCAGGGGTGTCCAAAGAGTGTCACGTAGCCAATTTAATTATTCCCGAAAAGTACTATACACTCCAACCAGGGGTGTCCAAGAGAGTCATTTAGCTACTTTCAATATTTTCGAAAACTTACATCATTTGCCACGCCACATGTCACGTCATATTCCACGCCACGTTACTTGTCACTTCATATGCCACGCCACGTGTCATGTTACTTGTCACGTCATATGCCACGCCACGTGTCATGTTACTTGTCACGTCATATGCCACGCCACGTGACACTCAATTTTTTTAAAAAATACTCTAAAATTTGCATTTGTCACGTCATATGCCACGCCACTTGTCATGTTACTTGCCACGCCACGTGTCATGTTACTTGCCACGCCACATGCCATGTCACTTGCCGCGCCGCGTGTCATGTTACTTGTCACGTCATATGCCACGCCACGTGAAACTCAAGATTTTTCAAAAAATAGTCTAAAATTTGCATTTTTCATGTTACTTGCCACGTCACGTGTCATGTTACTTGCCACGTCATATGCCACGCCACGTTACTTGTCATGTCATATGCCACGCCACTTGTCATGTTACTTGCCACGTGTCATGTTACTTGCCACGCCACGTGTCATGTTACTTGCCACGCCACGTGTCATGTTACTTGCCACGTCATATGCCACGCCACGTGAAACTCAAAATTTTTCAAAAAATAGTCTAAAATTTGCATTTTTCATGTTACTTGCCACGCCACGTGTCATGTTACTTGCCACGCCACGTGTCATGTTACTTGCCACGCCACGTGCCATGTTACTTGCCACGCCACGTGTCATGTTACTTGCCACGCCACGTGTCATGTTACTTGCCACGTCATATGCCACGCCACGTTACTTGTCATGTCATATGCCACGCCACTTGTCATGTTACTTGCCACGCCACGTGTCATGTTACTTGCCACGCCACGTATCATGTTACTGTCACGTGTCATGTTACTTGCCACGCCACGTGTCATGTTACTTGCCACGCCACGTGTCATGTTACTTGCCACGCCACGTGTCATGTTACTTGCCACGCCACGTGTCATGTTACTTGCCACGCCACGTGTCATGTTACTTGTCACGTCATATGCCACGCCACGTGTCACGTCATATGACGCTTTGGGCAACCCTAGCTGGAGTTATAGTACTTTTCGAGAATATTTAAAGTAGCTAAGTGACGCTTTGGACACCCCTGGCTGGAGTGTATAGTACTTTTCGAGAATATTTTAAGTAGCTAAGTGACGCTTTGGACACCCCTGCCTGGAGTGTATAGTACTTTTCGAAAATATACAAAGTAGCTAAGTGACGCTTTGGACACCCCTGGCTTGAGTGTATAGTACTTTTCGAGAATATTCAAAGTAGCTAAGGCACGCTTTGGACACCCCTGGCTGGAGTGTATAGTACTTTTCGAGAATATTTAAAGTAGCTAAGTGACGCTTTGGACACCCCTGGCTGGAGTGTATAGTACTTTTCGAAAATATACAAAATAGCTAAATGACGCTTTGGACACCCCTGGCTGAGTGTATAGTACTTTTCAAGAATATTCAAAGTAGCTAAGTGACGCTTTGGACACCCCTGGCTGGAGTGTATGGTACTTTCCGAGAATATTCTAAGTAGCTAAGGCACGCTTTGGACACCCCTGGCTGGAGTGTATAGTACTTTCCGAAAATATTCAAAATAGCTTAGTGACTGGACACCCCTGCCTGGAGTGTATAGTACTTTTCGAGAATATTCAAAGTAGCTAAGTGACGCTTTGGACACCCCTTGCTGGAGTGTACAGTACTTTTCGAGAATATTTTAAGTAGCTAAGTGACGCTTTGGACACCCCTGCCTGGAGTGTATAGTACTTTTCAAGAATATTCAAAGTAGCTAAGTGACGCTTTGGACACCCCTGGCTGGAGTGTATGGTACTTTCCGAGAATATTCTAAGTAGCTAAGGCACGCTTTGGACACCCCTGGCTGGAGTGTATAGTACTTTCCGAAAATATTCAAAATAGCTTAGTGACTGGACACCATTGACTGGAGTGTATGGTACTTTTCGAGAATATTCAAAGTAGCTAAGTGACGCTTTGGACACCCCTGGCTGGAGTGTATAGTACTTTTCGAGAATATTTAAAGTAGCTAAGTGACGCTTTAGACACCCCTGGCTGGAGTGTATAGTACTTTTCGAAAATATACAAAATAGCTAAATGACGCTTTGGACACCCCTGGCTGAGTGTATAGTACTTTTCAAGAATATTCAAAGTAGCTAAGTGACGCTTTGGACACCCCTGGCTGGAGTGTATGGTACTTTCCGAGAATATTCTAAGTAGCTAAGGCACGCTTTGGACACCCCTGGCTGGAGTGTATAGTACTTTCCGAAAATATTCAAAATAGCTTAGTGACTGGACACCATTGACTGGAGTGTATGGTACTTTTCGAGAATATTCAAAGTAGCTAAGTGACGCTTTGGACACCCCTTGCTGGAGTGTACAGTACTTTTCGAGAATATTTAAAGTAGCTAAGTGACGCTTTGGACACTCCTGGCTGGAGTGTATAGTACTTTTCGAGAATATTTAAAGTAGCTAAGTGACGCTTTGGACACCCCTTGCTGGAGTGTATAGTACTTTTCGAAAATATACAAAGTAGCTAAGTGACGCTTTGGACACCCCTGGCTGGAGTGTATAGTACTTTTCGAGAATATTTAAAGTAGCTAAGTGACGCTTTGGACACCCCTGGCTGGAGTGTATAGTACTTTTCGAAAATATACAAAATAGCTAAATGACGCTTTGGACACCCCTGGCTGAGTGTATAGTACTTTTCAAGAATATTCAAAGTAGCTAAGTGACGCTTTGGACACCCCTGGCTGGAGTGTATGGTACTTTCCGAGAATATTCTAAGTAGCTAAGGCACGCTTTGGACACCCCTGGCTGGAGTGTATAGTACTTTCCGAAAATATTCAAAATAGCTTAGTGACTGGACACCATTGACTGGAGTGTATGGTACTTTTCGAGAATATTCAAAGTAGCTAAGTGACGCTTTGGACACCCCTTGCTGGAGTGTACAGTACTTTTCGAGAATATTTAAAGTAGCTAAGTGACGCTTTGGACACTCCTGGCTGGAGTGTATAGTACATTTTGAACATAATTATATTTGCTAAGTGAAACTCTTCGGACACCCCTAACTGGAGTGTATAGTACTTTTCGAGAATAATTGGCTAAGTGACACTCCTTGGACACCTCTGACTGGAGTGTATAGTACTTATCGAAAATATTTAAAATAGCTAAGTGACACTCTTCGGTCACCTCTGGCTGGAAGGTATTGTAATTGCATATCACGTAAATGTTGAAAAATAAACTGTGTCCCTTATCTTTTTGAATAATTCTTGAAATACATGACACTTAGCTTTTTTAATTATTCTCGCAAAGTACTATAAATGTAGTGTCACATAGCTATTTGAATTATTCTCTAAAAGTACTATACACTCTAGTGGCACCTGACTATTATACGAGGGGCGTAGAGAAAGTTGCCAATTGTTTTATTCATTTAGGAACGTAAGAGAAATTGTCGATTATTTTAGTCTATCTGGAGGATAGGGAAAAGTTTGTATTTTTTGATACGAGGGGCGTAAAGAAATTGTTAAATTTACATTACAAAATAAGTTTACAATCATTTCTATTAATCGTGGCGGCGTTTGAGAAAAGTGTAAATATTTGATCACGAGGCATGTAAGTGAATTGGAATTATTTTAGTCTCCCTGGGGTCGTAAGAGAAGTTATCTTTAGCTACGAGAGACGTAAGAAAAAGTAGTGTTTATTTAAGTTTGAGAGAGGCGTTAGAGAAAGTTAAATTATTTAGTTTACGAGGGGCATAATAGAATAAGGAAGAGGAGAATGGTAGTGTTGAATATTCAAGTGTACGAGGGATATTCAAAATATATTTATTTGTATCGAGAAAGGCAATCAAATATTATTTGAATATTCTAGTATAGGTATAGGAGGCATAGGAAAAGTATCTCTATTTTATTTATGTACCCATTATTCTAATATACGCGGGTTGTAGGAAATCGTTATTTTATGTGCACGAGGACTGTGAAAGTATATTTATATACAAGATAATAAATTCAATTCCATTTTCCAATAGTGTGATAGAAGTAAGTATTTTCGCTTGTACTCCTACCCTCCGGGTGTCCTATCATCCTATTATAAGTTATATGAGGGGAAAAGCTCCTGCACATGCGCATTAATAAACTCACCTCTCATATCATATGGTAGTCTCCACAATATGTATTTATTAGTAACCATCGATACAAAGTAAGCAGTGACATATATTTGACAATATGTCGTTCGGCGTAAACACATACATATATACCATTTAATAAAAAAAACTAAATCATGGCCACAGATACTGGCGCTAAAACTGAAAGATTTTTTGTAGCTGGTCATATAACATGTGCTGAATTCCAAAGAAGTCGATTCATAGTTACCAAACTCAATGCATGCTTTCCAAAATTATATCAGCTTCCCGAGATAAGACCGATGATGGATGTCGAATGGAAGGCATTTTTCACAAAGGTAAACAACAAGTTGGCCAATAATAATATGGAATTTATATTGTTGTATTGTATTGCATTGTATGTGATAAATAAAGCTGAAAGCAAAATATGGAGGTGATACATGGTCTTTGAAAAATCCAGTGGTAGTTTTCCTCAATGATGAATTTCTCGGTGATGATGTGGCACTATTTAAACATGTTTCCAAACAATTTCGATTACCATTGAAGAAAGATTGGTTCCAAATTGGGAAATGTCATCTGAGAGATCATCTCAGAAATATTATGGACAAATTTGTGAGTCATGAAAAATATATGGCACCGCAAACGCATAATCACTCGACAAAAGTGTTTTAAAAGTTTTGTTTTGTTCTTTCAATTTTAGAGACAGTTGGCTTACCTTACAGTTTCTATCAATCATCAAGTAGAGGGAACGTTACTTTTTGAGGTAAAAAAATAATACACAATTATTTTAGAGAAAATTTTATTTTAATAATATTAGCCTTTTTACTGGTAAAAAGACTCAAAAATAAAATCACTATAACTACTCTGTTTCTTTGCTAGTTTCTGAACAGTGCAGAAGATGGGAAGGGAATAAATAAATTTCGTATTTTTGATCAACTCTGCAAGCAGTCGCGTCTTTTAAATAGTCAACGTGCTCCAATTCTTTTGTCATTTGAAAGAGGACTATTCTTAGGTTATGTTACTTGTTTGCAGCTTTATAACGATTTGGTGCCTCTAACATGTGAGAATTTTCTAACAAAATGCAAATCTGAAGTGTATGGTTATGTGGGAACTCCAATTCAAAGGTAATATTAAATTAAATGTTCATTTCATTGTTTTTGGAGCATACCTGTCTGCAACAATTTGCTATTATAATACTACCTATATCTCTTTGATATACAAGTATGTATTGCACGAGTCAAAAAGGCGATTTTTTTTTAAATCTCATCAGCCAATACAATAATTTGTTTGAGACGATTGTCAAATGTCAAATAAAATTGTCATTATTCATGTAAATTCCATAAAAAATCTCTATGACTATGACAGATGACGTGAGTGAAACATACAGGGTGATTAACTTATACTACGGATTTTGGTATCTCTGTTCTACAGAAACTTACAAATATTGAATGGAAGTTATACAGGTTGGTCCGAATTATAATGGAGAAACTTAAGGTTAAGTTTTTTTAATGGAGTGCCCTATATATTAATTTATCTCGAATTTAAATTGCGTTCATTTCCCAATTCCAGCAATACAGGATGATATACTAGTAGTATTAGCAGTAGTTAGCTGGCAACACTTTTTGTTATCTTGTGTTTGTTAAAAATGGAAAATAAACTAAACTAGATAGTGACCATTATATTTTGTTACTGTGGTATCTTTCATAATTCAGCTGATACTCTTATCTCTTCTACCTTGATTAAATGCATCGACTTACCCTTTCAGCTGGTATCTGCTACCTACGAGAGTTTAGCATATAATTTGTTTGATCTGTAGAATAATGAGAAACAGCTGGATACAATGTGGCGGTTGGGAAATACCGGAAAAACATATGCGCTGTGAAAACTACGTTGTTCCGCACGATCGAAGAGGTGTACTTTGTATGTGCAACAATAACAGGCACAACGGCAACAGTGTTCAGTATTTCATAACACTAGCTCCAACTCCATGGATGGATTATAAATATGTCGCATTTGGGTGAGAAATTAAAACATTGGGGATGGGGGTTTCCATTCTAATCGACACACAATAGACAATCATTGATCATATTCCGTTTTTCAGACAATTAATTCAAGGTGAAGAAGTGCTATCGAAATTGGAAAAAGTTCCAACTATCTACGAAGCACCAAAATATCCAATTCAAGTGGTGAAAAGTGGCGAAGTTGTATTCGATTCATTGCCAGAGTATTATTACTCCAACAACATTGAAGAGCAGCATCAACTCAACGTACAGAAAAGAATGGGACCGTCAGAATTATTATTGCTCGATAATATTCATACAAATGTGATGATGGGTTCGAGTGCGGCAGCTTCAATGTTCTCCTTGGCCAAATTTAAACAGGGCATTTATTCACTCAAAACTGACCTTAGAAGCTATTATCCGTGCACTTTGTCCGACTATCTGCTCGATGATGAGATACCAGAGAAAGGTAAAAAAGAATTTATAAAAATTGATTACAAAATATATATACAAACAGGGTGTGATTTTGTTGTTGTAATCGGATGATTACGGCTTTACGGATAAAGATATCAAAAAAAATTTGTTTTCACTGTATCTTATTTTTTAAGCTCTATCATCCAAAAATAGTTTCAATTGTACCAGGTGCGTCCAAATAGTCGGAATTGCACTCAACTTTATTTTTTCTTATGGAACATGTAGATATATTTTTATTTATGAATTAAATTCTTCATAAAATTTTAATGCCAGTTGTATAACAAAACTTTATGATTAATGTTGACAGATTTCGAGACATAAGTGTTTTTTCAATTTTGACAAAACAAAGGCACTTTATAAAAATTAATATCTCAAAATATGTAGAAGAGCAGATAATGAAATTTTTATCAGAGTCACACATAATATTGGAGATTATTATGAATTTGTTAAATTCCCTTTATATACGAGGCGCGAATAAAAATTAATTTCCTGAAAGGTTAAAAAAGTTGAAAAAGTCATTTTTTAAATGGATTGGTATATTTTTTATTGTCTCACTGGAAATAGAAGAAAATTCTACATGTGATCTACCAAAAATATTTTGCAGTTTCATAAGAAAGAAATCTATAGAAAAAAATGATAATTTTTTTCGTATGAAACTTCAAAATATTTTTGGTAGATCACATGTAGAATTTTCTCCTCTTTCCAGTGAGACAATAAAAAATATACCAATCCATTTGAAAAAAATTCACTTTTTCAACTTTTTTTAACGTTTCAGAAAATTAATTTTTATTCGTGCCTCGTATATAAAGGGAATTTAATAAATTCATAGTAATCTCCAATATTATGTGTGACTCTGATAAAAATTTCATTCTCTGCTCTTCTCTACATTTTCTGAGATATTATTTTTTATAGAATGCCTTTGTTCTGTCAAAATTAAAAAAAACATTTATAATCTCGAAATCTGTCAACATTAATCATAAAGTTTTGTTATACAAATGGCATTAAAATTTTATGAAGAATTTAATTAATAAATAAAAATATACATGTTCCATAAGAAAAAATGAAGTTGAGTGCAATTTCGACTATTTGGGCGCACCTGGTACAATTGAAAATATTTTTTAGATTATACAGCTTAAAAAACTTCCGATTACAGAACAAAATCACACCCTGGTAATATATACATTTTATGATGTCATTATATATTTTTTTATCAATCAACAAAATTAAAATGTGAATAAGTGTCAATTCTCTCCAACCTGCTTTGTTCCAGTTTCATTGCACGGCGGTGGTGACGACGATGATGACGTCATTAACAATGGCAGTGAACTGGATGATGTTGGTGAGCCTTGTCAATGCAGACCGTTTGATGATTATTTAGAACCCCTATATCAGAGCCCTGTCAGCAGCGATGTCACATTATAACACAGCCAAAACGAAACATTTTTATTGTAAAACAACAAAATAATATAAACACTATATATACATATTTACTATTTTTTTTGTACATAATATAATTATTATACATGAAAATGTGTGGAATTATATGAAATTGTTTTCCTTATGTAAATGTACGATTAAATTTAAATAATTTTATTACTAAATCAGCCAATTTCTAGTTTCTTCATCACATTCACAACTTCTTTGTATGGCAATGTGAGGAAATTGTTGTCTCCAAATATCAACCTAATAAGAAGACATGAAAAATGTCATGGGGTACCTATATTTTAAATCTTAAGCACACATGTCTTTGCTTTTAATTGAAAGATTGTTTAATTTCTTATAAATTCAACAAACAAATATAACTGGACTATAAAAGGAGACCTACGTGCACTTACACACCATCACAAAACCTCCCAACACACATACATAGCGAAACTTCCACGAGAATCTATCTATATAGCTCAAACACCTATAGCTATGGAACCTTACACCTAGGAGCCCCAGTCGCAGACATACATCCTGAAAAGTTGACGAAAATCTATCCAGAAGCTCTAAAAGGTATTCGCACTTACATAACATCACTAGAATATAAAAAAATCCATTCACTGCGCTCAGAAAGCTATGGAACCAACCATGAAGTAGTCACATTCGCACTAAGAACCCCTTACAACATCGACCCAACACAAATACATATAGAAAATTCTACTAAAATCCATCTATACAGCTGAGAGAGAGAGAGGTATCTATAGGTATGGGACCCTTCACCTATGAGTCCCACTCGCACTGAGAACCCTTTATAACACGATCTCAACACATGATATACATAGCTTCCATGAAAATATCTCGAGAAAACTTAAATGACACAAAAAAAAAGTGTGGAACCCTCTATCAAGGAATCTCAATCGCACTTGGAACCTAACAGAACATCGACCCAGACCTATCCTAACAAATGAACTACGAAAGTAGTACAATAAGTTTGGTCACAGACATATTATAAACGGTATTATATATAGTCCAGGTACGGATCCCTCTCACCTCGGAGTCCCAGTCGCACTTGAACAATATATTTGTAAATTTATCACAGAATTTAGAGATAACACACGCTCCCATCGAAATACCTATAATGGTACATAACCCATGATTTTTTTTTTTCGTTAAATTTAATGATTTGATTCATATTCCAGAATATTCCATAAAATTAAATTAACCTTACCTTCATTATGACTAAATATGGCTATAATTTGATTATTCAATATCAATAATTTAATTAAAAATTCATTTTACCTCATCCTGTAGAATTGAATCACAAAAGCTGATATCCAACAATCTGAGCTTTGGCAAAAATAGCAATGCCTTCTGACACAAGTCGGCAGATATATTTTTAATGCCCAACAAATCAATTTGCGATAATTCTTTGCATGTTGTTATCAATGGCATCAATGAATTATCATTCAGTCCTCGCCATTCTGATAAAATGATCCTGATGAAAACAACATGAATTTTCAAATATAAATGACTTTGTTCCAACAGTTGATCAATATAAGTAATATTATTACCGTACATAACTAACGATGGAAACAACTATAATAACTCGTTTAGCAAAAATACTCTTCCCCGCATTGGATTACATCATCGCTGATAGGTACAATATGATTGAAAATTTATTCAATACACATATTGCAACAAACTTCTAACCCTTAAGTTGTACTGAATACATTTTCAATCGTACTCCACAGACCAGCGATGCGATGCGGGTTGGAGTATTTGCTCACTGACTAGTTGTTTTCATCGTTGGTATAGGCACACAGCTGAAAATCCACACATGTCACACTCACCTCTTCAATTGAGTACATCCTTCAGCAATGTAGCTGAGACAATCACCGGGATCCTTATTTATGAGACACCAACCCAAATCGAGTTCGCGAATATTTGAACACTGGCCAAAATGTTTCACTCCATCAGCTGTAAGTGATAGTGTCTTCCATGAACTCCATGTACGCAACTGTCTATTGTTATTTGCCGCACATTCAACGATGCTATCGAGATCAAATAAATTCTCACACAAATCTGGAATTAACGAGAACATTATTGAAATATAAGCGTAAGAGTTTTTGTAAACTCTATATTTGATTTTTATCCTTTAACGATGCGTTACCAAATGTTTAAAGTTAAATTTTAAAGAGGAAAATAATCAAAATTCGAAAATAGAAAAATAAAATTCAAAAGAAAATCTCTTATCTCTGCTTTTACCATAAAGTTTGGTACAATTATCTTCACTTATACCTAGTGCCATAAAACCTTAATATTTGCTCCGGAAAAAGAGCTAGGTAAGGCTAATACATCAACATTTAATTCTGTATTACATAATAATTATTATTATCAATCACTCACCAATAATGATATGCTGAAGATGAGGATTAGCTTTCAACAGATTCATCAAATCATTGTCATCGATATCTGAAGAAGTCAAGTCCAATGATACGAGTCTATTGAGAAATTCCAATGATGGATAATCTGCATTCATGCAGGTGTTTACATTATTTAACCTTAAATCTAAATAAATTAATAATTTCATCACCTCAAAATAATATACACAATACAAAAGTATTCTTTTTTTTATGTTTCCTACCTATTAAATGTCTGCAACAAGACAATTCCATCAAAATTTGTTTACTGATGAATTTACAATTGGCCATCGAAAGATGCGTTAGGGAATCGCTATTGGCCCCAATAAACCTTCAAAAAATACTATTCATAATCACTACTACCCTTCCCAACTGAAAGTTCAATTTATTATCGTACTCCAGTGATGAATTTAAATAAAACGTCTGCAGATTTAGTTTTTAGAATTACATCGATAATTATAATTCTCAAAATTTACTTACATGGCTACAATTTGATCAAAGCCTCTAACATTATTTCCACACCAAGATAAATCGAGTTTTTTCAACATATTACATCTTTGCATAAAATAATTTATAGTATCACAATTAACCATGTACCAGTAGTTCTAGAAAGGGATATGAAAAACAAATAATCATTATCAATCAAAAACTGATATTGACTGTCTTCTCGTTAATCGTTTTGGTTCAAACTGATCCGATCGCACATGAGCTGTAAATATCTTTTGAACAACTGTCAACTGTCGTTTGCTAATTTGTTTTATTTTGTCACAAAGAGCGCATGCGTGAGCGGTTCAGTGTTCATTATCACAAAATATTCGAAACACCTACCTTCAGACTTAGATTTTGGTAAAGTAATGCATCACTGGCTACTTGATTCCATTTTTTATTCACCCTTGCACATCTGCTCAATGATTTAAGATCTAAATAACTGAAAATATGAATCATAACTTCGACCTGAAAGTAATTAATTAATCATATGTTGTATAATTATGAAATCCCAAGTATTTTGTTCAATAAAAAGAAGAATACACATGTTATACATCTTACAGGTAAAATATGGAAAGAATCTTCTACAATTTTGTCATCAGATATCAAATCTCGATTATTTTTTGATTCATCTTCCATCAGACATGATGATGACGGTGTATTTCGAATTATCTCGATTCCTTTACGCATCATATTATGATGTAATTCACTAACTGGCTGAAAACCACCCAGTAAAACAGCATCTACAGAATAGTGATATCGCGATTGACTTTGATTGAACTCCAAACGAATCGTACTGCAAGGGAAAAGAAACTATTCATTATGCTAACAAATCATCTACTACATTATATAAATATATACTCGATATGGCAGGAACTTTATCGTATAGATACTATATCTATAGGTCGACTCACTCTATAAGATGATTCACCAGTTTGATTTGGGGATGAAACTTTCTCGACTTTGCCGGGCACACCTGTGGTGGTCCGGCCCATAGCAGCACCCACTGGTTTCTGGTTTTGAATGTAATTTTTCCCCAAATACGCACTATAGCACCAGGATTGTACGTTTCATAAACACATATATCCCTGGGTACTACAGCACTGTCGAACCTATAAAAGTATGATTTTAGATAAAATACATATAGATATTTTATTTTTAAGTGCAATATACTCAAGAGTTACATAGTCTTCAGCATTCAGATGATCGACATCTTGAGGACGGTAGTTTTTTTGATAATTTTCGCTTTTTTTCCACCATTCACCGTATGATCTCTTTAAAATATTTAAATATACAAATATCAATCATCAATTTTTGTCATGTATTTAGCAGTTAATATTCATTATACCTACAAGAAAGTATGTTTCCGGAAAATCCCCATACAGTGGATATCTCTCATATTTCCCAATCAAATTGGTAGGAGCATAGTATGAACTGTTTGTATTATTATATCTTGATGTAAAATCTTGTACTCTGAACACATATTGTTCCAAATGAGTCATCTTTATAACTTTTTCTATAGTTGGTTTTTCCATTTTTTAAATGTTTTAATAACGTTAAACTTACTGGAATAATTGGTTCGTAGAATCATATATTTAATTTAGTAGTAGTAGCGATGTAGTAGAATAAGAAAGTAAGAATATTCAAACGAAACAATTCAAACAAAATTCAGCTGACTGCTATAATGACCAGTGACAGGTGACAGACATTGTTGACACCTTGGTTTCAAATCACAGAACACCACAGAAGCAGAACACCTAATAACAATTTTGGTTTCATGACCCTCTAAGCGCAGAAGGCGTTATATAAAAGTTTTTGACGTATGTTTCGTGAATTAAACTGGTTGATATTAATATGTTAATTATTTATTTAGTTAGTATATATACATATATAATCACCACGAGAAAAAATTTCCCAAATAACTCTACAAATCACAACAATCACTGTTTTTAACGAAACCAATCGAACTTACAAACGCACCAATCATGCATCAGAAACATAACAAATTCAACAATTGTTGCATTTCCATCCGAAATCATATGACAATTCTGACAGACGTCATGTCAATCATCTAATCTGTCTAAATTAAATCTTATCGTCGAATGTCGAATAAACTTCCGAAATATCTGTTATTCCCTGTTATTGGAACAATTTGTTTGAATACGGAAACATAGAAACTCTCAACACCCGACATTTAAAGTCAGATTTGATACTTTTTAGCCTCGAAGCGAAGACATATTCGAATATTTTTTTATTGTACTCTCTTTCCTATGAGAAATGTTGCTACCTATTTGCACAACCGATGCTACTGTGACATTTGAAGCTGCATTTCAAATTTAATTTTAGGCATTTGCATGATTTTCTGGCACAATTTTTCTTGCAGCTACATTTCACAAAGCAGCCTGCTTGTTTGGATGCGGAAGCCACCGCCGCCGCTGCTGTAGTAATTGAATCCTTTCTAACATTAATTACTTCGTCAGGTACATCACTTGTATCGATAAATTTATTTCTAATTAGCTGGAATTGATTTCTGTGGAATGTTTTGTCCAAAGTACCATGTCTTGTGCCGAGCCTATAGTGGCATTCTTCTTCATCATCGGCATCTTCACTCAAAATCACTGCCATTATTTTGCGTGCTGCCAAATGGCCACTATCAACATCAGCAGGTAGGCTCACCAGTACATTATCCCCAATGGATACAGATGTTGTTGTTGCTAGATTCTGTTCTGGGAATTTTAACATTTTATGTGCTTGTTGGTTCATTTCAGCTTCACATCTGTCTCTGCCAGTTTCTATTGCGACTTTTCTCGAGCGAGACTTACCAAGAGGTAGTAGATCAGAGGTGATTGCTTGTTCAAACGAATATCTTAGATAGAAATCCTGAGCAAATTCAAAAGATTTTTCACCATCATCACTTGCAGATAATTGTTGTTCGAGTTCTTCAGTGTTATCGTTTCTCTCTGTCGTGCTGTCAACGTAACTGTCATCGTGGTTATTCAAGCTTTTTTGAAGCAACGTTAGTTCCTGCTCCAGTTCTTCTTCGCTATGTATTCTATTAGATAATTCAGGTGTAAGGATGGAATCTAATAAGCCGTTTTTTTGTGGTGATCCGAACAGAGCTTCGTAAGGTGTCATTTTGATTTCAGAATTGAAGCTGTTGTTTTTAGTATTCTGAACAATCCGCAAGCCATTTGCCCAAGCTGAAGTATTACTGTTGTCAGTCGTCCATGCTAGCAAACTATCTTTAATATCTTGATTAGCACGTTCGAAATATTCCTGACTCTGCGAATTTAGTGGTTTTCCATGGACCAGTTTTAATGCCGTCCATTCACTTGTCAGCTTTGCAATTACCTAAGAACAAATCAAAAGTACAGTAAAATATGTAGTAAGACGACAATAAAATCAACAAATATTCACCTGATTACAAAATTCTCTGCCATAGTTACTATGTAGAATGTTCGGAGAGCCAAATAGACAAAATATGTCCAAAAGTATATCGGCTACTTCATCAACTGTATCACTTTTCAATGGACGGAGGACAATAAACTTGGTAAGGTGATCTTGGTAGTTGAGTATAAACTTATATTCTCCATCAGCCTCAGATTGCATATCAATTAGATCGACCTGTATATAATTAATCAATAAGATCCAATCCGGATAAAAAGTTCAGAAGACCCAACGCGGCGATTTTGAAAAATATAATGAACAGTAGTATAGAAAATGCATTTTAAATTTGCCGCGCAATCATTACCTAGAACAGTGTTGCCAAGTTGTGAATTATGTCTATTCTGATCCAATCGAAGGTGTATATTTGGGCAAAGTTAAACTTTTACTATAGATTTCATAGTTCTCATCGAATTGAAAACATTCGTTAAGGGCTACGAAAACCATGAGATCCAATGAAGCTTACCCTAATAGACCCTATCCTGTCCGGACCTAACCAAAATATTAGCTAATTTCTTGATTTTCTGATCAGCGCATTGATATGACAACAGTGCACTTTCCTTGATCATTTGATCAATGATCATTCATTAATTTCTACTTTAATTACGCATTACCCCACTTAACCCCACTGCCCCAATTCATTCGATACATCAAATAAAAATATTAATTGATTCAGCCCACTTCTAGATTATTTTCTGTTTCTAGGCTATGCTATGCTATTTGTAGGTATTGTTGATTGTTTATTATTTTGACATTTACATTTCGAATTTCGACTACAGTTGCATTTTGCATTCATCGCATTGCATACACTCGTGAGTGTAAGCTTGTTAGGGGGTTTCCGGAGCAAACAAAACAATGTTTAAAGGAGAATGGAGTCCTGACATACCTATTTCTCTAATGAGTACTGTACATATAAAATTGACGAAAAGAACAGCCGTGTTGGATCATCAAAATTTTCAACAAAATTACAAATCCAATTACCTAATTGTAATTCAATTTACCTGACATCGAGAGTTTAGAGCTTCTATGAGAACAGGCTTCACCACCACTGGTCGTTTCTTCTTAAACTTTGTCTTTAAATTACATGACTCACACAAATCTAAATAAATTTTGATCACCTCTCTAGTTATGTTGCAAAAATTTTTCTTCAATTCAGCCTCCATTGCCTTTTCCTTTTTATGACCTATTTTCAAATGGGCTGTGTGAATTGCATTGAACATTTCATCGATACGACAAAAGTATTTGATATCAACAGTTGATTGACTTTCAGGTTTTTGAATCAACATTTCAATGTGGCCATTATTTATAATGTCGAAACGTTTGAGGCGACGATATTCTTTGGAAGTTAAAGCGGTTCCTTTTTCCTTCTTTTCTTTTGCCTCTTTTAATTCAGATATAATTTCTTCATAACGTTCATCGTTAATAAGAAGTGAGCGACCAGAACCGTCATCCTTCTCATTCATCAGCAGTTTCACCTTTTTGATAAATTCCTGCTCCATTATTTTTGTAACTAAAAACACTGGGCCACTATCAAAACACACATTATAATTTCACACCAAAAACTAAAAACTTTGCGGAGCTAAAAACCAGAGACTGAATTGGTGATTGAGAAATTGTGCTTGCCCACAACGCGTTCTGGGTATTTCTTTTTGGACAATGACCGCATCGAAATACCCAGAACGTGACGTGGGTATTTCCAGGTCGCGTTCTAAGCAAAGTTTGAGTTTAATGCTATGCCCACACGCTCGTTCTTCTTCTTAAATGCTTAAGCCCGCTGCAGACGGAGTATGTTTTGCTGCATGATTGCTTGCTTGTTTTGCTGCACGGTCCGATAAATGTTGCCGCGCATGGTGTGTTGATGGCTCCATTGCTTGTGTTGGCTTCACACGATGCAGGCCATCATGTATGTAACATGACAGTACAGAGAAATATGACTGTGACAAATGATACAAAATATTGAGCATTCTAATCAAGCTCTATTTCTAATCATTGTTACAACACAGAAAATGTCCCAACAATCAAAAATAACAGTTATCATGTGCAAAATAACTTTTGAGTACGACTCGACTAGTTCCGAGTGCTCCGACAATGCACGATGCAAGAAAACAATCACCGAAAATAGCACCGATTCTATCATCAAATCATGCACGAGTTCAAGCAACCAACCGTGCACGCGATGTCATTTTTTTACACGGAAGCATGCACAGCACCAAGCCTAGCTCCCATCCAGGAAACATGCAGCAAAACATACTCCGTCTGCAGCGGGCTTTAGACAAAGCGAAACAAAAGACGGTTAACGGAATCATCAGGCTATCATACTGTACTAGTAAGCATAGATAAAATGTTTATGCTAGTAAGCTTGCGCATACTAAATCTTTGCAAACCTAAATTTGTTTATGAAAACGTGACTTTTTGATGCGCTTTATTTTCCAGGAAAAAAAATTTAACAAGCAACAAAATACAAGAAACTTGATTAAACATTTGTTATTATGGAGAAATATACTTAATTATTTGACATTATACTGCCGTTGTTATTTGATGAAAATATCTTTGATACGATACGTTTTTGGGAAAGAATTTTTTTCTGGTTTTGTTCGTTGTGCCAGATGCCAGAAAGAATTAGCGTGTGAACAAAGCATAAAGAGATTCTAGTTTGAGTTCTGTGACATGGCTCTGTCAGAGAACAGAGACGTCTGTGTTCTATGACTCAGTGGCATAGAGAAAAAAGACAGTCATTATCCTGTGGTGTTCTCTTCGGAGATGTGTATTCCTTGGTTCTGTTTCTATTTACCCTATGGTCTAGTCTATGGTTCTGAGTTCTGTTCTGATTTATGTCACAGATTTATGTTTTATAGTATTACAGATCGTCTCTGTTGGTCTTAAATTGTTTAATTAAACACCTAAAATTCTTATAAAAATACGCATATTTATACGCAGCGAGAGTAGCTGATATAATTAACATAAAATTTTGTGTGTAACACTGATCTAGGTTAATTGATTCAATTATAACCTATAAAATTATGCCACCGGTTGACAGTACTCCAAATATAAACATGGGCAATTTCGAGCTGTTGTATTCATTGAAAGCATATAATAGAATTCCTGTATCAGAGTATATATCAAAGAAGACTGGACTTACTGTGGTTATTGCAGAAGTAGAAGGACCTGTTGTTAATGGATACTTCTGTCTGGGTATGTGACAGTAGCCCAATCTAGACTTGTTCGGATGAAATAATATACTCTTATCGAATACCTCATATTCCCGAATCGATCATTTTGGAAATATAAACTCATTTTACAGCAACAGAGGCTTTTGATGATGACGGTCTTCCACATACTTTGGAACATTTAATCTTTCTCGGCAGTGAGAAATATCCCTACAAAGGTGTTCTCGACTTGCTGGCGAATCGTTGCTTAGCTTCAGGAACAAATGCTTGGACTGACATTGATCACACTTGCTATACTATGGAAACAGCTGGCAGCGAGGGCTTCCTAGCACTGATGCCTATATTTTTGGAGCACATCTTGTATCCTGTTCTGAGTGTAAGTTTCGTCCATAGCTGAAATAAAAAAATGTTATTCTGTACAAGTGATTTATTAAATGTTTGTGTTTGGAACCAGGATGAAGCGTTTATTACAGAAGTTTATCATGTAACTGGGGAAGGAACTGATGCCGGTGTAGTGTATTGTGAAATGCAAGGTCGTGAAAATTCGGCAGAGTCTCGAATGCATCTGACTGTTGCTAGAAATATATATCCGGGCAAGTGTGGATATTCTTCGGAAACTGGTGGTATTATGAAGAATTTACGTGAGTCAACTAGTAATAAAAAGGTTGAAAAAAATTGTTGAAGGTCTGATTCAAGTTGATACCTAAAAGCGTTCTTTTAGGTGCGAGATTATCACAAGGAATTCTATAGAGCGGAAAATTTGAAAATTATCATCACTGGTCAAGTGAACCATGATGATGTCTTCAGAGCTTTGGAGAAGCTTGAAGAAAAAATCGTATCTAAGGTAAAATTTCTTCACAGCATAAATGTGCAAATTGTTTCTTATATACTTTTTTTTATCAGGGATCGAAGGAACCATTTCAAAGACCATGGCAAAATCCTGTGCCACCAATAACAGACGGTTCCAAAGATTTGCTTATCAAATATCCCACTGATGAAGAATCCAATGGTTTATTTGTTATGGCATTCAGAGGTCCATCTAGCGTAAAAGAGCTGTACAAAGTTACTGCCATATCATTGCTAATGAAATATCTAACGGAATTCTCAGTGTCACCATTACCCAAGCAATTTGTAGAAATCGGTGATCCATTTGCCAGTAAGGTACATGTTTATTTTTTATTTTTAATTATTAAATATCCTAATTTAATCAATACGCTTCGACTTTTTTTTTTTCCTTGAACAGGTATCTTACAGCGTGACAGAAAATTCCGAAACTTGTATTTACATAATGTTCGAAGATGTACCAATTGATAAACTATCTGAAATTGGTGCAAAACTGAAAAATGAACTGAAACAAATTGCCGACAAAAAGGATATCAATATGGAACGTTTGCACAGCATTGTGAATAGATATATTTTGGAAAATTTGAGCAGTCTCGAAACGAGTCCTCATCAAACTATTGCCTTCATGATTATCGGTCATATGCTGTATGGACACAACAAAAATGATGTAAGTTAAGAACTTGACAGCCATTTTTTCTTCTTCGAGAATGTTAATTCTCTTCTTCAGGACAAAAATCGTGAATTTAGAATAAATCAGCTAAAAACAGGAAAGATTTCATAGTCATCAATTAGAAATGTCATAATACAAATATAAATAATGTATACTGTTCTTGTTATCCATAGAAATACAATTTGATATTATTTTTACAGTTAGAACAGAGAATTAATCCATTAACCGATGCCGCCAAGCTGTTGGAGGAACCAATGGAATTCTGGCTGGATATAATGAAGCAGTATCTGGTTGATAATAAATACGTTGCAATCCAGTGTGTACCCAGCAAGGAAGAACAACAACAAATGGCTAAAGATGAAAAGGAACGTATCGATGCCAGAATACAAGAACTGGCAGAGAATGGCTTGAGAGACAAGGAGGACATACTACAAAAAGCTATCGAATATAATGAACGTGAACCACCATCGGAAATGTTAACATCAGTCCCGATACCGAGTCTGGGTTCAATTAAATTCCATCAAATTCAAAGGTTCCGAAGTGATGATGCTGCTGCTGCTGGTGCTGATCAAAGGATCGATTTGAGTGCTGCCCCGGTTTTCACATATTTCGATCATCTCAAGACGAGTTTTGTTTATGTAAGTAGTTGTGTTTTCCACCACTGAAAATTTACATGAGATATATACAATAATTCAGTTCAAAACTTGTGTGAACATTAAAAATGAAATTGCCGAATTACGTTGAAAAAAAAAGTTCGAGGAGAAGGTCGAAGGTACAAAATTATTAGTAATTAAAATTTGTGGGAATTTTTGTCCCCGATGGCTAGCTCACTATAAATTTGAATCACCTTCAGCTTAAAACAAAAAAAACAGTTTTGCTCTAGTTTGCTGTCTAATAGATCAGCCACGATCCACCAATTACCGCCAGCTGCTCCACCCTTGGATTAAGCCGAGCTTTCGAGAATGTTTATTCTCTTCTTCAGGGCAAAATTTAGAATAAATCAGCTAAAACTGGTATTTTTGAACTTGGTGCCAAAAGTGTGTAACTACAATTATTATTGAACAACTTCCAAATTACAAACACCAATAAAATTAATATTATTTCGTATTTTTCAGTGCACCAACTTAAAACGTCGATCCAATTTTTAGTCAAAATATATATATATATCTTTTTAATCCCTTCTAGATGTTCGCCTTGCTGGACACATCAAACGTCCCATCCGAATTAAGAATCTACATCCCTTTGCTGCTCGAATCGCTGCTGGAATTGCCACTGGAACGCCAAGGTCAAATCATCCCGTACGAAACAGTCGTGGCCCAATTGAACGATGACACTGTCAACAGTTCCACATCATTGGGCATCGATGGTCGTTGCTCAATGTTCAGTTGTGGCAATTATGCCAATACGGCAACAGTGGTGTTGCAAGTGGAGGCGGCCAAATATGAAGTCGGCTTGAAATGGCTGCAGGAGCTGCTGTACAAGACAGTTTTTACGGCCGAGCGCTTGAAAGTGATTGCCATGAAGATGAACAACACAGTGTCGCAAACGAAACGTCGAGGTCGAAGTGTTGTTTCCTATGTCATGAAGGGTCTAAGGTATTCCAAAGGTAAGCGACATATATTTATTTATAAAAGAGTAAAGCTGATTGTGTTATTTAGACAGCCGTGAGGGGATGTTGGGCGTGGTAACGTCAAATAATAACGTTGAAGTCCTTTTTAAATAAGTTGTGTGGGGGTCAAACTCTGCTAAACTTTGTCCAAATTCTTTATAGTTGACGAATTATTTATAAAGGTAGTTAATAAACCCGAAACGAAGTTATATTTTTATCTTTCCAGATTTTAGCGTTATTAGATTTGGGTTTAATCTTCATATTTTGAGTCGAAGATTGGAAATATTTCCAATTATCACATTTCATATCATAAAATTATTTTCTGACATATCCTTTGGCAGCAATTATCTTTTTTCAACACGCTTTTATTGCACTTATACTCTTTTTTCAAAATTACTGTTTTACTTTTCAGTTCGGATTGTTAATAAAGCGTGTTTTCTAACTATACGAGTTTTCCAAAAATAATTATTTCTATAACCCCCTGATACGCCACTGCATACATTCATCCACACCGGGAAATAATTCGAAAATCGACCTGGCTTGGCTGGCCTACAACAAAGTTATTTCCAGAATTACAATATTACTGACTTATTCTTTGATTAATTCCATAGCTAAATCTAGTTTTAAAAAAGTGCCCCTGTTTATGTCAGTTGTCAGATTTCTGAACACACCCCCAAATGTAATTTCATCATCATTGTTTGCAGATAGCATTGTCATCAAAAATGGAATGTTACAACAAAATAAATTTCTCACTGAATTCATCGAAAAAATCGATACAGATGCTAGCAAAGAAATTCTAGATAATATAGAAAAAGTGCGAAAAATCATGACTGATCCCTCAAATTTGGTACTGTACATTGCTGGTAATCTGGACTATCTGAAAAATCCCTCGAAATCCATCAACGAGTTCTTCGCTGATATGAATGCAATCAGTAGATCAGAAAAGTATGGTTTGTTTTCGTCAAAAACACAAAAAAGTTTATACTTAGATGGGCAAATGTATGGAATCATCTGATTTCTGGCTTAACTAACTAGGTTATTAAAAAAAAATACCCAATTTTAACTCATAAATACAAAATTCGTTATACCATTAGGGAATAAATTTAGACGATTTTTTTTGGTTAAAGGAAAATAAATCTCGTTACGAAAAATTGACAATTTTTACATTGACCGAAATTAAATTTTTATTATTACTATCGAAAAATGCAAGAATATATAGGGTGATCCATTTGAAGAAAACACTGATGACGCCATATCTCGAGAATTGTCGTAGCTATACAAAATCAAAGTTCAAGAGAATCAATGTTTTAAATTTCGTAAAGTTTAACCAGAAACCAAATGATGCCACAAATTTGCGCCCATCTTTCTGTATCAATAATATGATTTTATTCCATTTTCCACAGATTGAATGTATTGCCGGATTTTAAACTTCAAACTGAAGAAAAATCCATAAACGGCTGCATCGTTGGCATGGGTTGTCTGGAATCATCATTTTTCTTTCAAACTGTGAAAAGTATCAACTCATACACCGATCCCGATCTGCCAGCTTTGATGCTGTACCTGCAATACTTGATACAAGCTGAGGTGAGTAAATAATAAACCCACCAACAAATCACCATATTTAAAAAAAAAGAGGACACGC
This sequence comes from Crioceris asparagi, assembly GCA_958507055.1. Taxonomy (NCBI): domain Eukaryota; kingdom Metazoa; phylum Arthropoda; class Insecta; order Coleoptera; family Chrysomelidae; genus Crioceris; species Crioceris asparagi. Next base: position 259,534 of record OY293827.1, read on the forward strand.
CCTGGGGATGTTGGGCGTGACAACGTATTTTCCTAAAAAAATAAACAATTTCTTCGGCTGTTTGTGAGAAGAGGCTACAACACTGGTTTTATTTTTTTGCAGGGCCCCATGTGGAAACAGATCAGAGGCAAAGGATACGCCTACAATTACACCATGATGCTGAAAGTGAATGAAGGTCTCCTGTATCTAATCTATGGCAGGGCTAGCAATGTCGTCGCCGCCTACAAGGAGACCAGGGATATTCTTACGAAACAATTGAATGGCGGCAGCAGAGAATGGGACCCGATTTTGTTGGAGAGTGCTCGTTGTTCCATCATTTTCGAGATAATCGATGAAGAAAAGACAATTGGTAGTGTGGTTTCATTGTCGGTGATGTCGTATTTCCAAGGTGTCGATTACAAATACAACAGGTAAGTAAGATGTGTTGTATTTGAGTAAAAAAAAGAGATCGAGGAATTTCTGGTTCAGTACAGTAAACGGATTCTTTCAATTGAAACAAATATGTAGAATTATATTGGCAGTTCAACAACTGTTTATTGATTTTGTAGATTTTAATTATTTTATTTCATAGAAAAACACATCACTTGTTTTCAGAAGAGACATTTGTTACATTTATTACGTGAAGACAATCTTTTTTTGTGATAAGTTAAAGGCATTCGTTGATAATGTTCATACTGAGTTTGCATGTGCGGAAGTGCGTGGCGCCGACGCCTGATATCACTCAAAAATTGGTTTCACTTGAATACTTAATGTACTCGTTGAAATTCTGTACTGATCCAAATACGTCTCTTACTAACGCAATGTAAAATAAACCTTGTACAATAATCAAATCATGCATTTTTTTTGCAGACAATTACTAGAATTGATCAACAATGTCACTATCGAAGATCTTAATCGAGTTGGTGATAAATATATAGCCCCATTTATGAATTTTGAAAATGTGAAAACGGCCGTCGTTACAGACCCATCCAAATTGGATGAGATAGCTACAGGTTTCAAAAAGTAAGTTTTGTATTAATTTATAGTTACACCGAAAATAATAATGTTGTGATATTCATTTGCTAGTTTGGGCTTGGATATGGTCGTCTATCCGTCATTGGAGGAAAGCTTTATGAGCAAACTGTAACAATGTTTCAATCCACAATCTTACATACCAGTGTTTTTGGACGTTACCTATATACAGTTCTGATGGACGATTTCTGTTATGAGATTATCAAGTGTTTTTTCTTTCTATCATTCTCTTATTTATTATAGATACAAAATATCTAATAAAAATATTAAGTAATATGTTGGTTTTTATTTTCTTTCCATCGTTCTGGATTATTAAATGTCTGTCAAATGAGATTAGGGTTATTGAGAATAATGTTATAAGCAAGTTTTATCAAAACCTTAGAGCCAATATCAACGTGCTGTACTCTATTTTTGACCGATAAACCCAAACGGAGAAGGTATTTTTTTGTTTGTTTGTGCGCGCGCTTTAGTAACCATCGTACTTCTATTTTCATGATTTTTGATTCATTTGAAAGAAAAGACTTGAGAAACTTCCAAACTTGCCAACGAATTACTATATAACAGAGAAAAAGAATTGGTCCTAGGATAGACCCTTGTGGAACACCACATAATACGGTTTTTTTCTGAACCAGTTATTTGAGTTAAATTCAACAAAATATCAATCTGTAGATTTTTGGACCACAGAAATATTTTAGACTAGCAAAAAAAATACATCCCATGTCATTTCGACATTTTTTTTTATCCCACTTGTCGCTATTTTCAATCAAAGTTGTATGTTATTTTGAATTTAATGGCCTCATCAAGGAAAACAGTAGTTAATAAATTTCTAACAGACATTCTACCAAACAAATGCGAATATGAATCGATTATTGGCAATTATCTGGTGTCACAAACTGAAGAACCACCCATAATAATATCCAATGAGAATGACCCTAAACAGAATAACAAGTTGTTTGCTTTTCAAGAACCGAATGTGAAAATACCTGAACCGATGAGTGTGTGCACCTGGGCATTTATGAGTCGTGATAAATTGTCGAAATTTTTGCAACTGAAGCGAAAACAACTGATAAGAAATGCGATCGGTGAGTGATTTGTTCAAAAAAAAAACACAATTTACGAAAATTTTATTTCTAAATAATAGATTCCACAATGAATGCAGATACCCCGAAAGGTAAAGCACGTATTATCTATATTGAGTTGATGTATAATGTGACGAAATTTTGTAAGAAAAGTGGTTGTGGTGGCGGCTTTTCTTTGGAAAAAGCCGGAACAACATTGTCAATTTTCCACCAAACGCATTTATACTTTACAAGTAGAATGGATATGTCACCAGAGAAAGTCTACTGTTATTTCAGGGATTTAGTTATGTGTCACAGTTTGCCCGTAAGAATCTATTCTCAGAAAAATAATCAAGAACATATTAAATTTCAACATTTATGCTATTAAAAATTATCTTCCAGTTCCCGCCCAATGCTGCAAAGATTTATCTGCACGAAGATACCGAATTGGTGCTGAAACTATTTTGTAAATTATATCTCAGGAATCTACCATTGATACGATTCCTCAGCCTACCAAACTTTACCCTTTACCTACACTACGAATTACCGAATTCTACCACAATCGCTTCGACCGTTCTAAACAACAAACCACCACCACAATCAAGTGATAAAATGACAAAGCCGAAAAAAGGAGACAAAAAGGACGGTGGTAAAAAGAAGAAGAAGTAATATTTACGCTATTTAATAATTCTTATATGTATATTTAGAAAAAAAACACTATTTATCTTCTTGGAGTTGTTTTACTCGTTCTTCCAAATTTGATACCAAAGAATTTTGGTGTGTATTAAGTTGTTGCACCAATTGGCTTCCTAAGCTGTTAAGAGTTTGAACAAGTTGTACTTGAGCGTCTGCAATGTTGGGTATCATGCTAAATTTGACTAGGTCATCTTTGCTGATGAATTTACCATGCATTATACCAGCTGCAACAAAATAAATATGATTCTATCCATAACTAATTAGTTAATTGGAAAATTTAGGTTGATTTATATAACAAAATACTCACCCAGCATAATGAGCTGAGGAAACTTCTTATTAATTTTCATAACGTCTTTAATATTAGCCTCATCACAAAACAGGATCATATTCTTGGATATGTAAAAATCCAAGACTGCCTCGTACACGGTACCTTTAATGGCTATCTCCATTGTTTTGTAACCGTATCTTTTGAATAACATATTCTTTTTTTTGAACTGTATAAATGCCTTTGTTTCATCTTCCTGCTTCATGGGGTTTTGATGGAAGAACACAACAAGTTTGGATGTGTTGAAACACTCAAATAATTCCTTAGCTATTATTCGCTGAAGAGGATTATCTTCTTCAGTTTTCTTGTTTCTCTCTTCTGAGAATCTACATAGATCAGCCAGAGGCTTACCTTTGATATTACTAATATACCATGGCTTTGTCAATTCCAAGTATGCCGCTCTTATGAAGTGAGGTGCCTTTGGTTTTTGAACGTTTATTTTACCTCTAAATCTTTTTGTTTGAATCAACGGCAGAATTCTTTCGAATAGAGCTGAAATGAACTGAGTGAAGTGAGAAATAGAAAACTTACATCAAAGTTATTTACCTGTTCTTGTAACCAGGGCCATATTAGATACAGATAGTTATTTAAGTATTTTTTTAAGTTATTGAGCCCCTCCGCCTTATTTCATAATATTATTTTGTCTGACTTAAAAATTCTAGGATGTGAGAAGTAATGTGAGGTTATGACGGTTAAACAGTGTTCTCTGCATAGATAAATGAGTGTCGCATGTATACTGAGTTCTCTGCTATAATCTTCTTAAGTTCTAAATTCCCTGGGTTAATCACAAACACAGAGCATGGAAACAATAGATGTTTTCTACTAGACTACATTCTTGTGTTTTATGACTTGACTTTGACGTCTTTTATGTGTCAAGTATCATAAGGTTTCAGCGCGAATTTTCTATTTTTAATAGAAGGGGCGACTTTATTAGTAAAGGCTGCAATGAACAGTGACAAACTTATATATTGCATGTGAAACAAACAAAATAAATCACAGACAAATCATAGTCTAAACTTATTAGCTTCTGAACTTGTGCCATAAAAGAAATATTATTATTTATTAATAAATACATAGAAGAACCACGAACTTATTTTTTGTATTTCCACAACATTTAGATGCCTTTTGATTCTTAAACATGTTAACAGATAAGATACGTACGTGAAATTAAACAAATTAAATCATTCTTTGGATCGTTATGGCTAATAGATTGATATCTATAAATAGTGAAATGTACATGCCGGATCTGAAAATAGAAACGGTAATATTACAGCCAGAGTGAAAAGTTGGACGAAAGAACTGTGGTTAGTTCAAGATTTAAGTACTTCAAATGGCAAACCTGTATGTTGATCAAACATATACTGCAATATGCAGTGAAAAAACCTTACAAACTAACAGTAATGGATTTTTTATGAATTTTGTGAAACTCATTATAAATAGCACTGGTACAGCTTGGATAGACAATGTTTTCGGCAAGCTCAAAACTGACAAGCAAAGAATTTGGATAATATACAATGATGACAGGGTGAATTGATAAATTCCGTATAATTACATGAATTATTAAGTAACAAGGCGATACATTTTTCTAGGTGAAAGGACCTTTGATTGAAATTTTATCCAATATTGAGCAGGTGTACCGGAAAAAAGATGCTGAAATTGCACAAGGGAAAAGAATGCAAGCTGATTACTATTATTTACAGGATGAATTTCAGAAAGCTCTATTACATTACAGCCAAAGTGTTCTGCGATCACCTATAACAGGTATATATACAGGCTATGTATCAAATTCGACTCTCACCATTGGTATCTCGGAAACTATAGGGAATACGGAGATGGCTAAATTGGGACAATGTTGCGCATTTATGTGCTCAACAATACGCCGTTTGGAAAGTTTGAAAATTTCGAGTAGTTTCGGAGATATCCGAAAAAAAACGAATTTTCAGGAAAACATTTTATTTTTTCTGGCTTTATTTCCTAATGAATTTCTAAATTAATAGCACATTTACATTGCCACTTTTTCACTCTTTCCAACGATGTTGATAGTTTTGTAACCTGACGTTTCCTCTATATGTAACTATCATGAACTTTTTTTTTTTCAAACTTTCTAAACGGCGTATTGTTGACCACATAAATGCGCAACTTTGCCCCAATTTAACCATCTTCGTATTCCTTATAATTTCCGAGATCCCAATGGTGAGAGTCGAATTTGAAACAGCCTGTATATATAAGGTCAAATAATTTTCTAAGCAGTTTCTTTTAATTTTGTTATACATTTTTGTTGTTTTTCGATATATTTATTATACTTAGATGCCAATCCCAATTTCGATTCCGGAAAAACACTGTCGCTAGCCTTATGGGGACGATCAAAAGTTCTCATAAAATTACAAGAGTACTCACTTGCCCTGACTGACTTACAACTGGCCCTAAAAGAACATCTCCCCAATGAAATTAAAGCAGAAGCCTACTGGAAAATGGCGATATGTTATAAGGCTCTCGGTGATGTCAAGAAAGCAGATATATCATTCAATTTGGCTGAAAAACTGGTGACTGTAAAACAGAAATTAATAGGTTTGGAATTAGATAGAAGTGCATCATTTGAAAATGCGAAAAAGTTGAAAAATAAAGGTGGAGAATTTTAAGATATATATGTGAAAGCAAATTTCATATAAGACTGATCCAATTGCAGTTATTCCTCAAATAGTGTCTGGAGCAAACGATTTATATCCATGTGCATCTGGAAAAATTTGTGTCAGTGAAAATTCAAATTGTGGAAGATTTGTCACAGCCACAGATAATATAAAAACTGGAGAGACACTAGTCGTTGAACAACCGTATGTGGCATGTTTATTGCCCGATAAGTTCGGCAGCCATTGTCATCATTGTTTCGAAAGGTAAGAATATATATAGATTGTGGAATATCAAAAAATGCAGACGTTTATTATGCATTTTCTCCATTTCCAAATTTCATTTGATATACAGGGTGTCCCTTAAAAGTATTTACAAACACCTTCCACTTGTTTCTCAGGCCAAAATAAGTCTTTTTATGTATTACAAAATTGCCTAGTTTAGGTCTCTTTGGTTTAGGTCTAATAAACCAATTACATTAATGAATCCAATTTTCCGCATGCGCGAATTATCGGTCATAGAATCCTCTTATAAGCTAATTTTGAAGCATTGTTGTCTGGTACATGTCATAGAACATAAAGAAATTGATAGAAGCGCTCACAGACAGCCATCAACATGGAATTATATGAACATAGGCATAGGGCATAGTACATTCTGTTTAAAAGAGTAACATTTCAAATGAAAGTGGCCGTTGAAACTGCCCGCAGCACATGCGGAGAACAATGTTCGCTTAATGCAATCGGTCTATTTTATTCCAAGATAAGTTTACTTAAGAATACTTTTTTGGCTTTGTAGTGACCTTTTTAAGGGCCAATCTTTTCGGTGTCTATGATTTTGATATTATCATTAAATATGTAATTATATTGTAGTTGAGATGTAGCGCATAGTCTGAAAATTTCTGCCACTTTGACCTAGATAAACTGATTTTTTATTTTCAACAAAATTTATTGCAACTTTCAGACTAATCGCTCCGATCGGTTGCCCAGACTGTTCAAATGTAGCTTTCTGTTCATCCAAATGCCAACAGATGGCGCTGCATACCTATCACAGGTACGAATGCAAATTTCTCGATTTACTCATTGGTTCCGGTATGAGTTTATTATCACATACGGCACTAAGGATGATTACCGAACATAATTTGGATAAATGTTTGGACATCTACAAGGATAGATCCAAAAATAATAAGGCCAAAGTTTACCAGTTGTGTACCAATGCCGATAAACGATCGGCAGAGGATTTTCTGCAAAGGACATTGATGGCGGCTTTTCTTTTGCGGTGTTTGCAGAAAAGTGGCTATTTTGGAATGAAGAGAGACAATAATGGTAAGTACTACGCATAGTACATATCTATCTAATACGGATTGCGTTGTCACGCTCGACACACCCCGGCCGTGTTGATGACAAATCTAGAATGACTATCTAGAATTTTATATTCAACGACTCGTCCTTTGGATCACAACTCTGGAAGCCAAAAAACAACCGACTTTGAACTTGAAAAGTTATATGTACATCATCTATTATTTTTATTTCAAACTTTTTAGTCCAACGTCTCAACTTTTCTAGTCTTTTTTCTGTAATTTATTATAAAGTTGTTCAACAAAAAACAAAAATGTAATCACTCACTCTATATTTCAGTCACACCTACCGAAGAGGAATACGCTATTGGAGAAATGTTACTCTATCATTTGCAAATGTTACAATTCAATGCGCACGAAATATTCGAAACTGTGAGATGCACAACAGATGGTAAGAACCTTCAGAAGGAGGAGGAGCAACAGCTGATGAAAGCATCGAAAATTTCCTGTATCGGCTTAGGTGTTTATCCAACTGTGTCATTGTTCAATCATGATTGCAATCCTGGAGTAACCAGGTATGATTTACATACAACCCCCTCACATACCAAGGTATTGTATAAATACAGGGTGGAATGATAGAAAATATAAATCTACTGATTACATATTTAATATATGAAGTATACAAGCCACAACTACAGTCGTAAGTAAAGTAGGTAGTTGAGCAAAAATAGATGCCAAAATGAATAATGATCGTAAGTAAATGATAAACTTTCCATAAAACAATGTTTTGGAGGGTCGTCGATAATGAGTATTTTCTTACCTAGGGCCGTTAAATAGTTTTCGTTTTGTCTTACTAGATGGCGCTCTTCATTTGATAAATATACGATTTATACTACCACATTCTATTATTTCCAAAGTGTTAGAAATATCAGGAAATAATATATTTATTGTTTTTTGTATTTATGAAGCATAGATTATGTCTATTCAGACATTATACAGGGTGTTTCATAATATATGTGCAGGACTTTAGGATGTGATAGATCGTCCAGAAATATGAAAAAAACCCTTTATATTAACTTACCCTCTAAAATGCACCATTTTCGAAATACACAGTCTTGAAATTGAAAAAATAAAATAGTTTTTTGTGAATATCTCCGGAACCGTTTATCCCACAGAAAACAGCGTCTGTAAGTATTTTCCACTTATAATAAGCTAAGCTGATTCAGCAAAACATTTTTGTTAAGTCATAATTGGTGAAGATTTTGAAGGAGTAGTGGGTGTTTTTCTCCCCAATTTCTACGCCAATGGAAAAATTCCGGTTTTGAGACGCCCATCTGAACCGCCAATGTTTTCTACACAAAAAGATACTGTTGGACATGAGCTCTATAGTCGATCGTTTTAGAGAAAAAGTCAACTTATATGTTGAAAAAAGACGGTAAATTTTTTGAAATACTATTTTTCATTCACTAATTGAACAAAATGTATGTAAACGTTAGAACAAGTTTCAAAACCGTATTTTTTTAACATAAAAGTTGATTTTTCTCGAAAACGGTCGACTTTAGAGCTCACGAGCAAAAGTACCTTTTTTGTGTAGAAAACATTAACGGTTCAAATGGGCGCCTGAAAACCGTACTTTTTCCATTGGCGTAGAAACTGGGGAGAAAAACAACCACTACTCCTTCAAAATCTCCACCATTTATGACTTAACAAAAATGTTTTTCTGTCTGAAAACTTCGCTTATTATGAGTCGAAAATACTTACAAAAGCCGTTTTCTTTACGATAAACGGTTCCGGAGATATTCAGAAAAAAACGATTTTTTTTTCTAATTTCAACACCCTGTATCTCGAAAATGGTGCATTCTATGAAGTTAATATAAGCTTTTTCATATTTTTGGACGACCTATCACATCCTCAAGTCCTGCGCATATATTATGAAACACCTTGAATTGCTAATATTTTCTAAGCGATAATGCAGTTTCATATGTCAAAATGTCAGTGACAGATTAACTGTCTCTTGTCAATTATTGTCATATCGCGCTTAGGGCCAAGTCACTACTTGCCACAAGCAGTTGTCAGTAAAGAATCGCACATCAAAGGATCCAAGTACTTCTCTATCAAAAGAGACCAACAAGTTCCATCCGTCAACTTTTAGCCCTGAAAAGATCCAGTTTCGCACCTAGCGTAAAAAAATTAACTATTTTTTTCTGCATTGTATGTATTGGTTAAAAGTAGAACAATGTCGCTATCATTTTTCTTTTTTTCGAGATTACATACATCGGACACAAATACATTTTGTCTTGAAAACCATTTTATATGACTTACTCGGGGTAGTATCTTGATACGTGACGAAATTAAAAGTTCGGAAAATCGTTCCTCCTGGGAAGTTGATAAGAATATCACTCAATATTTATTGCACAGGCCAGTGTGCCTGTATTAATTCCCAATAAGAAAATACTGTCCTTTTTATTGCAAGATGAGAACGGTAATTTCTTTCCAATATTTATGATATACAGGATATTTATACGACCCTGATATCTGTCAGATGTGATCGGTCGTGGAAATTCATTTGAAATCTTCTACATTCTACAGGGTGATTGATTAGTGTGATAAAACTCTGTAGATCCGTCAAAGGAGGTTCCATAAGGTCGTCTATTGGTCCTGGTATTTTTGAAATTGTGCAACTGTTGTTAGATATTAGATGGAAAACTTGTGGCACCAACTTCAAAAGTACCAGCACCAATAGGATTAATATTATTTTGTATTTTTCAGTGCTCCCCAACTAATAACGACGGTCCAATTTTTTTTGTAGAAAATATTTATAGATCTAATAATTTTCCCACCGCAGTAACTCGAAAACCGTAACTCTAAGGAAAAAATGTTCTTTTTAAATGTTGCTAATACAAATATTATTGTCTTTCATGTTTTCGAAAGAAATCGCCCTCTCCACATAGCGAAAATACACATATGTGATATTTTAACATGCGAATGTAACTCGAAAACCGTAATTCTTTAATTCCGGGAGGTTATCACGTAATTAGCACCTGCAACGCGACCGTGACGATCGCACAATTGTCGCTGTCAAAATGTCAATTTGGTACAGTGTTGTCGCTCTGTTAGACTTGAGCCTAAGCTTATACTCGAGTAAAAAGTAACAAAGTGAGGTTGGTTGCATGTATTTTTTAATAATAAACTACTATAAATCATGTTCTCAATGAAATTGACATTTTCTCTTTTAAATCCAATATTTTATAGACAGTGTCTAATAGATTTTGGCAACACTGAGACAACAACGAGATTGCAACTAGTTGCTAAATTTTACATGATACGGGGGCCGGCTTCTTCGGGGGTTTATCGGTCAATAAGGTACTGGCTGTTTCATTAAAAAAAGACATACCTTTGATATGCACAGCATTATAAAACCATAGACTAAGTAATAGGTCTATGTATAAAACACCATGTCATAATGTGGACTAATTTTAAATGTGAATCTCAAATAATGACTTATTTTCACATCTTCTGTAATAACAGATCTACTGAGCTTTTTATCACACTTTTCAATCACCCTGTGTATTTTATAATATAAAACTTCAGTATATACTATATAATATATAGGGGAATAAATTGAGAATTGATTTCATGGAAATACAAGTCCATGTATGTAAGGATACATCATACATATACCGATTGACAAAAAGTATGAGATCGAGGAAAGCTGGTAGCAGATTCTGCAATAATATCAATGAAGCCGAAGAAATTCCTTGAATTATAATGATTACAAAAGTTTCCAGACTTTATAATAAAGTGAAGTTATTCAATATTCTTCAACTTTTGAATCTATATATATTGTAACGTGCAAGGGGAACAGCCGCCGGTATTGGCTACAAAGTTGCGGCATCCTTTTGAAGCAAGCTCAAAATCTATACTGAGGTTGGAAATATCAAGAGCGGCGTTGACAAAGAGAACGACGGCAGCATGTCAGCATCTACTCCTAGAATGCCGACAAAGGGATCTCGAGAGAAAAGTCCAGCGGCGGCTTGCGAATCAAAGACCAGAAGCCGCTCGAATATATATATGGGAGAATTGTCGGCATGATGGACAGATTATAGAAGAAGTGTGAATAATAGAATAGTCCGAGTAAGCTAGTGTGAATATAGTAAAGTTAAGTTGTAATTTTTATTATTTCGAGTATAAATAAAGTTTATTTAATAATTGTAAGTTAGTCTCACTTATCTGCGAACCCACATACGCAACAATATTATACAATTTCAGATGTGACTCTAGGTAAAAACATAACCCTTACTTTATGATCACCCCAGACCCCAGATGTTTTAGTTCTATATATATATATAGTAAGTACCTACAAATATTTTCAGGCATTTTGTCGGTAAACATATCGTCATCAAGGCCTCACGACCTGTGAAACGAGGTGAATTAGTTGCTGAAAATTATGGTCCCATATTTGCGAGGAAATCACATGCCGAAAGGCAAAGATCGTTAGCTTCAAGATATTGGTTTGATTGTCAATGTGTGGCTTGCGTTTCCCGATGGCCGACTTTAGACGCTGGTCTAGCGAATGTTGACAAACGAGTAAAGTAAGTAGTAAAAGTGTAGGTATAAAAGAGCGTGAGCACATGGCGTGGGTCGCAGCCGGTCGAATACAAAGAATTCTTTGTACACTCGATTATCCGGATCGTTGTCGTATGATATCCGGATAATTGAATAAAGCATGATGAAGACCAATTTTGACATTATTAACTCTAGGAAATAATTTATTTTGCCAGCGTATGTTTTTTTTTAATCGAAAACAGGCAATCATATTATAATTATTTTGTTCTAGATGTACAACAGCTAAATGTGATTACTTGTTCAGATTGCCTGTATCAAATAATGAAAGTCTAAAATGCCCGAGATGTCATCAGAAAGTTTGTCTAACAAAACAAATTGATCACTTAAAATTATGTGAGGAACAGTACGAGATGGCTTTCGAGAAAATGAATGAATCATGTGTAGAAGAAGCCATACAAATTTTACGTGGTGCTCTTGATACTTTTTATAGGTAAGTTATATATAGAGATTTTTTTAGTGTTCCTTACTGTTACTGATGAAAACATTAGAATATGAATAGTAATCAGTTAAAGTTGGTTCAGCCGTTCAGATGACTAGATCATATGAACAGAAAGAAAACAAATTAAAATGCTAGTTTTAACGACGTTTCAATTTTGAAATTTATCTATATATATATATATATATATATTGATTTCGATAGAATAAAGGCGATGTTAATTTTTCAAAAGTTTTCAACTCAACTTTTCCATTGTAGCAATGTAGGTGTGTATGTCCCACTTCTGACAACAACATTCTAATAAAAATATTCGATTTATATCAGATTCCAATATTATCGAACACAGTATAATGGTCTGTAATGACAAATATAATAAATTGCTTACATACAGATGTACATATGATATATACATAAATATTTATCAAATTACAGAATATCTGCAGCACCACACAAAGGAACTTATTTGGCTCAGGAACGTTTACAAGTTTGTGAAGCGTTCTTTGGTAATTCACATAAATTATCAATCAGGCAGAATTGAGTCTTAATGATTTATTTAACAAATTATAGTAGTAATATCAGAATTAGCTTCAATAACTTTTGTTTTGCTGTTGTATTTATGCTTTTATTGATAAATAAAGAATACTTATAAAATTTCAACTAGCTATCCCGATAAAAGTTGTCCTGTCCAAATTACAATTTATACAATTTGTGAGTTGTGAAATAGAAAAATAGAAATAAATGTAGTTTTATTTAAATTTAAGCATTTTTAGGAGTTTTATCCACGCCCTGGAAACATAACGAGCAAAACAGAAAAATAATTATGAAGTTGTCCAAATTTTCCGACTTTTCCTTCGTAATTAGTTGTCCAGATTTATTTCCCTGAAAACTTTGCCAGAGCCATCATGAACAAAAAAAAATCGTTCGAATTATCGCATTGAGTTTATTCAAAAACTCTATAGAAAAAAGCACTTTCAGTTTTTCCGTATAGATATAAATATTATTTTGTATTTTTTAAGTACGTTATCTAGTAAAGTCGGTCCTAGTTTTTGTAAAATGTATTTTTATTCTTGTCTCCTACTAAAAGATAAAAAGGTAGGTACGTCATTATTTAATATATTTCTGTCTGCGATCAAATCAAAAAAGAATTTCAATAAGTTTAATTTTACTACTAGATTTACGAAGCATGTATTGAAGTACCTATGTAGCAAACACGAACAATGTGTTTTTTGGCTTACAGTAAGGGACCACAAAATAGATAAATAATCAACAAAGGTCCTTTGTCTGTCGGTTCTCTTTGACAAGGTTTTACATACCACACATTCAACATAGCTGCCTTTGCTCAAAAGTCACTCACTTGTAGGTATTTTATCCTACGAATATACAAGGGTAATCCTAAAATTAGATAGATACGATGTGAATAATGTTTTTCTCTAGTCATTGTGATATAATAGCTATTTTTATACAAGCGAAAAAAATACAACATGCCAAGGTCAAGATTATATCCTGAAACATAATCTGGTGAGTTCGCGTTACTGGTGGAATGTTAATGGCGTTGTAAGGTGTCGGTTGTAGATTCTAAATGGACGGATTTTACTTTATGAATTGAAGAGGAGTAAGGTGCAGTCTGGAGTAGTTGGGTCTCTAGTAGGGGGACACCAACAACATAAATAAATAACGCTCGGATCGAATACGGTTTTAAATATAGTGTTAATACTAAATATAAATTGTACATAGTTGTCGATAGTGTATTGTAACATAGGTATATAAATAGTGTGTATATAAATAATCTGTGATACTTTTGCTTGAAGATAAATAATCATGAAGATTAATAATTCCCAGTTATTTTGATATACGTGTTACGATATCTGCACTGCAGTACTACATATTCTGCTCTATAGGTAAATACTGATTATGAAATGTTAGATCACTAAATAAATACTGATTCAATATGGAACCGAAGCACGTAATAACAATCCGGAGTGTTTCGCGTGTGAAGTACCATTATCCACAAGACACATCCTAGTGGAATGCCCTTGCTTTGACATCGAAAGACTGAAAAACAATATACCTCAAGATTTACGTGAAATTTTTGTTAACAGTATCTCAGAAAATTTGATCTCATTTCTAAAAGACATCAATGTACTTTCCAAAATTTAAAAATATGTATATATAATGTGAATGTAAAACCTATTGTTCGACACTATCGCCGCTAATAGCAGATTGGCTGATGCGGCATTTTTGTTTTGGTTTTGGTCAAATAAAAAAAAACAGTTTTAATAAAACGTTATAATAATATGTATTTTGTTATTATATCTCAATTTCGACTCGATCTCCAAAAAATTCACCAGTAGGACGGATCATTAGCTCGTGTATCTGCAAAATAAACAATTTAGATTTTGAAGAGGAACTCAACTCACTCAGTAGACCAGGGGCTGGCTGCAATAAACTACGCCTGGCGAGTAACATGATGGAATATTTTGAAAATGTCAGTTTTCCCAGTCACCAGAATACGTTGATTTTTAAATTTCACTTTACGTCGGTATAGTAGTCAATGTGTCACTAATAGATTTTAGTTTCCCACCATATTCCTAACAATCTTGAGCGACTTAAAAAAAAGGAGGAGGCACCTATACAATTCGGTTGTTTGTTTGTTTTTATTATGTATAGATTTTCTCGCGTGTTTTGCATTGTAAAAAACGTGCTTCGATTTTGATGAATTCTATTGGTGCTGGTACTTTTGAAGTTGGTGCCAAAAGTCTTCTATCTAATTACAATTGCACAACTTCAAAATTCCCAGTACCAACATAAATAATATTATTTTGTATCTTTCACTGCACCAACTAATAAAGTCGGTCCAATTTTTGAAATCCGAAATTTGATGTACATCCTTGCTTAGTTATTTCTAAACTGAACGGATCGAGTCGTGAGTGCCAAAAAGGAAGGAAGGCTGCAGCCTGGAGATTGTCAAAGGGAAAACATAACGTGACTCGGTATTTTAAAACCTTCGTTCTAATATCGTAGGTCCTGGCCGACTACCTTTTTTTCTAGCTCACTGTAAAACCCACCACACACTCTACATGTCAAAGTGTCAGTCGGGTACTTTTCTCGCATGTAACAATCATGATGTTCTCTAACAGTCTCTGATAAAACTAACCCGTACAAAGCATAATTTCATCTTGTTACTCAATCGGCTTTCTGTTTTACACCCTCAGCTCCTGGACTACTAGGTAAATATTATTTCTTTCTTACTTGAACGTGGGGCGGTGTTGACAGAACATACTGTACAGCATCGGCAATATCTTCTGGATCGAGTATGATTTTGTTGGCTAATACCTTCTCGAACAATTTGGATTGTTTCAATGAATCTGAAAGGATTTCAGTATCAACCAGGCCAGGACTGAGGCTCTGAAGTGACAACGATTGAAAAATATTAGAAATTTGATCTTATATATAAATAAAATAAATATGTATATGTAGGTGCATCAAATTTGTAAAATATAAAAGATATTGATTTTGACCACTTTAGCCCTGACGAAGGAAATCAACATGCCTGAAAACTCGGCACACATAATATACTACATATATATAAATACCTACTGTTACTCGTATTTTCGACTCCATCTTGGACAACTCCAGGCGCATAAGTTCCGTCATTGCTGTGACAGCATGCTTCGAGGGACTATACATGCTATTTGACAAATTTTTCACATAATGACCCAATACACTGTTGATGTTGATTATGTGCCCGTTGAATTGATTCGATCGCATGTCATTGATGGCTTCACGAGCAAAAGTACACACACCCAAAACATTGACATCCAACACTTGTCGCCATTCTTCAGTTGCAGTTTCAGTTATTGGACCACGTCTAGCAGCTGTTCCGGCATTATTCACTACTATGTGCACACCGGAATGCAAGGTATCCTTGATGTATTGAAAGACTGACAGAATGTCAGCCTCTTTGCTGACATCAGCAACAAAGGGTTGCAGTTGACCCTTTTTGCCAGCCAGTTTGTTGGCCAGTTGGTCGAGTCTGTCTTTTCTTCGTGCGACAGCGACAACCTTTGAAACAAGTGTTGTTGTTGTTGCTATTATTTGATTTGATGAAGAATTTTCTCAGTTCACAAATAAATAGCATTTATCCGGTAGATAAAGAAATTCATTCATATTTATGTATTCTTTTAAATTTCAGTATCTAGAATATTGTTAAATATGTTTCTTCATTTTTTTATTTTATTATGTAACATGTAACCATAAAAGGTCTTACGTTTTATTTTAATAATTACTTCATACCAGTATTTATCTATGTTTATAAATTGATTATCTGATAATGACGTACCTTTTTCATGTATATAGCATGACATAAATGCTAATTAATTTTAGGGATATTTTGTTGAAATTAAATCATTTTTTATTTTGCAATCAGGGAAATGTTTATATAATCAATAAAATACAAATGAACAAATAATAAAATGAAAATACAACAAAACTATAAATTACAACTACAAATCATAATATAAATAAAACTATTAATAAAAAATTAAATATTATAACTTTTAATTATTCAAAATACAACTCCTAATATGAACTGGAAAAGTTTATTTTTTTAAATTATTATTGTCTAATCTATTGTAGATAAGCTTGGATCGATATAAACTTGTTTTATGGTCAATATTTAATTTAGTTTTATTTACTGCAAGGGATTTATGTCTAGAACATACAGATGCTCCTAGAATTCTATAATTATATATATTGTGCTTCCAAAATAATTTTCTGATTGAAATTTAACAATCTTTTCTCACTAAAAAGATTGTTTTGATATAATTTTAATAAATCATTTAAGAATATATCTCATATATAATATAGAAAACAAAATTTTGCATTTTCATTGGGAATAAAAAAACATATATGTACTAAGTTATTTTTAGGTGGTTTTATCTCCTGAAGCAGTCTTCGATAATTTTATTGCCAAAAATGGGAAGAAGTGGATTTTTCAGAAATTTAAGAAAATATCACTAGACTTTTTTGAGTAGTGTATTATAATTAACAAACTTACATTAACACCTTCTTCTACCAATCTTGTGGTAATAGCGGCACCGATACCTGAACTAGCACCAGTTACTATGGCCGTTTTTCCAATCCATCTTACCATGGATAAAACCATTTTGATTTATTTTATTGGGGGGCTTGTATTAAGTCAATAGAAGGAACACAAATAAATAATATAGGTTACACAAAATGTCTCCGACAGCAGTATTAAGATGCTTCTAACAATACCATTTCTTATACTGTAATAATATGCTCTCTATATTTGTTTATGATATTATCTTTTATTGTAATACAAGATAATATTATAATCGTAATCATGATATAACCGTATACGAGTATGTAAACATCAAAGGTCAATAATTTGGAATATTTGCTCACAAAAATCCTTGAACAAACTGTCCATATCTGAGCACATCGATCTGTATGTTACGCCCAAAGAACGAATTCGGCCAATGACCGATTTCTTTTTACATCTAGATCACGACATGGACAAATCAAAATATACCCACGTCGCGTTCTGGGTATTTTATTTCGGTCAGTTACCGAACAGAAATAACAAGAACACGACCAGGATAATTCATTTCACCATGTCGCATTCTGGGTAAAAATATGTTTGACACGCCGTTTTGCTATTTAATGACATAAAACAAATTAATAATCAAAAATATTTAAAAAAAGGAAATTATTCACAAGGAAATTCGTGACCATAGAAATATATGACAATTATTTTAAATTGCAATTGAATAATTCAAAGTCCTCCATGAAATAAATGTGTAAATGTAATAAAATTCAAATTAAGAAAATTATTGTTATATTTTCAAATTATAATCATTTGAACCATCATTTATTTAAAATTTTTATTATTGTTCATCACATTCTATATATATGATGGTAGAGAATACCAGAAAATTAAATTTATATACCTTATTTCTATTTTTGAACTAAAATTGTATATACAACATTAATCTCCAAATTTTTATACTTGAATTAAAATTATCTACATAATCTTAATTTTTAAATTTCTATTCTTATATAATAATAATGAACGAATGAGAATACGGCAACACTGCGAATAAGTAGGTACTTGCACCAGCTAGTTGAGTTAGCTCTACTTTCTAACAGATGCTGTCATAATCGTAATCAAGAACTTCAAATCAAAATTGTGGGTTGAATAACGTACCTATCGTTGTTCGTGAATATTGACGCCAAAAGTTCTCAATCTAACTAAAACTGCATAACTTCAAAAATACCAGTACCAATTGAATTAATATTATTTTTGGATTTTTGAAAACTCTTATTGCCACGGCCGTTATAAGCAGCGTTCCATATTTAAAGTCCCCACCCTGTATAAATATGAATATCAATAGATATTAATGAAAATATAATTTTAATTACAAAGCTCCAAAAGATATTGTTCATATTTTTGTATACCTAGCAGATTGAATACTGATATTATTCTGAAGCATAATATATGTGTTGCCATCTATGGTCAGGTAGATATGCTAAGTAAAAATTATTCAATTTTCAATTATTTTTCCAAGATGATGTTAACATATTAATTCATTTATAAAAAAAATATCTAACGCTACTTGTTGACTGTTGACGCTTAATTTTACTATTTACCAGGGGTTTTAAATGAATTCGATTCTTAAGGAATAAATATCAAAAAATACAATAGAATAAAAGTTCGTCATTTCCTTCGTTAATAAATTCAGACGATTTCCGAACAAGATATTTTTTGTAGCTATCTCAAATTTATGTCGATAAGCAGTCTATCCTCACAGAAAAAATCATTCAGTGATAAATCTGATGATCTTGGAGGCCACTTGATCGTACCACTAGTAGTTTTTAAATGATCAGAAAATGTATTTTGCAGCTATTTCAAATTTATGTCGATAAGCAGTCTATCCTCACAAAAAAAATCATTCAATGATAAATCTGGTGATCTTGGAGGCCACTTGATCGTACCACTAGTTGTTTTTAACTGATCAAAAAGTGTATTATGGAGGAATTATCTGTTGAATATTGACAGTGGTTGGATCACCTGATAACCAATAAGAATCATCATATTAATACGTGAAGGGTAAAGGAAGTTCTTAGGTAAACTGTCCATAATAACTATCTCAATATACCTACTACATGGCGCAAGTTATAGAAGCTTGCGAAAATCATGCGGAATTTCGCAGCTGCGTTCGGCGTGGATAAATCCAGTCCTTGCATATTGCGATCAGTTTCTGTCTCGGCAGCACACGGTAATATAACAAGGTGCATTCAATTCAAACGCCTTGTCTCGTGTCTCATATATTTCGTGTCAATCGAAACCGCCTGTGTGTGTTCGTTCATATAAAAATAACTAAATGAAATTATGATTCCATTAACCGATGCATGATAATCCGAAAATAAATATTTTTCCATTTAAACTATATTATTAATATGTCATTGTTTAATCAAAGGATTAAGAGATGTTATCACTTGATACATCAGCTACTGATGATGATGCTGTTATTTAATGTGATTCAATGTTGATTTGAGTGAGTTGTCTATCGGTTTCTACAGGTACCATTGATTGGTGATGTGTTTTTTTAAAATAATTTTGTGTTTTCAACGCGAGCATATTAACATCTTCATCAACTAGTGCTATTAATGATAATTCAGCTCATGTATGGAATCGAGATGAACATTCTATGTTATCCCTTCTGGTGAGTAATAATTCATGAGTTAATAAAATAAATATTATATAATATATTTTTTTATACCTATATATATTGATGGCTATGAAATCTTGCCTGTTTTTAGCTAATTTATTCCAAATTCACGATTATTGCCCTGAAGAGGAAAATAAACATACTCGAAAGCTCGGTTTAACTCAAAGAATATTCTTTTTGGTTTTTGCGCGCGATTTATTTAGTAGACGACCTCCGATTTTGATGATTTTTGATTCATTAGAAAGCGAAGACTTCATAAAATCTTCAATCCAAAATCTGAAAATCTGAGACTAAAAACTCCAAAGGTGGTATTTTTTCTCGAAAATCTGAGAGGGCAGAATTAAAGATATGACAATATCGGGGAGCATTTTTTTCAAAAAGAGTTACGGTTTTTGAGATACAGCGATAAAAATCTCACTTCTGCTGTTGGTGCCAAAAGTTTTCAATTTAACTGCAACTGCACAACTTCAAAATTACCGGTACCAATAGAATTAGTATTATTAGAGTATTCAAATAAAAACGTGTTTTCAAAATATTTTTTCTAGTTTTTAAACCCTTTCATCTGCCCATATCAAGGTGCTATGAAAAACCAACGTATTTTTATACAATTTTTATTGAGAAGTAAACTGTTCAAATGCGAATTTATTTAGAATTCTTGATGTTTTTATGGCTTCAATATTAAAATGACTCTCCAGAATATATAAGAAATTCAATTTACTTCGATGCAGAAAAAACCGACAATAATTTACCATTATGGAAGGTGCGGCATGTTAAACGTTGATTAAATCACTTACTGCTGAGTTTTCCTTCCAAGTTCTTCCAATATTATTATGTTTTGATACAATTAAGGTGAAGAAATAAATGCATGCATCTCGTGAGTATCGATAAAAAGAAATGGGTCAATGCAATGCAAGCAATAAGTATTATAAAAGCAGTCCACCTTTATTATAAAATAATAAACAAGAAGGTCGAGAAGACGGAATAGGATGAAAAATACGTGAAGGTATAATCTTATTATATTAAACGAGTAATTCTTCTCGGTATACAGATTCTACAAAAAGTAACATAAATTTAGATTCCTACTACTTTAACCAAAAAAAAGTCTTATGAAAAAAATCATTTTTTCAACATTAGGTACTAAATTTGGATTTACCTTTACTGCAGAATATATCAAAGATATATTTATATTTTTCCAATTTCTCGAAGTCCATTATATTGAAAATGTATTGCAGTTGCAGTTGGATTGATAACTTTTGGCACCAACTTCACAAGTACCAGCACCAATAGAATTAATTTCATTTCGTATTTTTTAGTGCACCAACTAAAAACGCCGATCCAATTTTTTGTAAAAAATATTTATTTCATACTTTTGAGTGTAACATGAGTCACCAAAATCGTTGAACCTTCACCAATACTAAAGAAGATAATACTTATCGTATTACCCACGTATATTCTTTGCTTGTGCTTTTTATTATTAAGAAATCCCAAAACATCGCGGCGGAAATACGTATTTTAGATGTTTCCATTTTACCACCGCATTATCGTCCCTCGACATAGCGAAAATACACATCTATCTTTAATTCTAGCATCTCGATTTTCGAGAAAATTTACCCCACCACCCCCTTCATGGGTGGTTATCAGACAGAAGGAGATTTGAGTTTGGAACCATTTCTCAAGTCTCCTCTCTCATATAAATCAAAAATCATCAAAATCGGAGTATGTTTACTTACTATATAAAACCCGCGAACAAACAAATAAATAAAAGCAGACATTCAAATTGTATACCTCCTCCGTTCGGCGTTCTTCGATCAAAAATTGAAATCAATTACGAGATTATTTATGTGAAGTTTTTCAGGAAGAAGACGCAAAAAATCAAAGTGGCCAGCAAGATCTCCAGATCTATCACCATTAGATTAACGGTTAATAATTAAATAACGAATAGAGCAATAGTGCAATGCCATGACATAATAGACTTGGATATTGCTTAATATAATAAGGAAGACATTTTCAGCATAGAAATTATTAAAAAAAAATTTGACATTAATTTGATCTTTCATCAAAACACAGATTTATCAAATACATACAGTGACATGTTCAAAGAATATTACTGACGTTTGACACATAAGTTGACATAACGAATGAATATGGGATTTAAAGTTTCTCAAAGTAATACAAACTTTTCACGATTTTGGTTAATGGCTAATTTTTATAATTCTAAAGTTGAAAACTTTCCTAAAACAGAAAGTTCTTGTTGTATTATTATATGAAATAAAGACTCTCCTACAGAATTACTTGGAAGACTAAACCCTATGTTATTGAATCGTAACGTTATTAAATATTCATAAAGGAAAAATATATTGGAAAATAGAACAGCGTGCAGTGGTCTTATTCTTCTATCGGGAAGAAAAGATTAAGAAATGTAGGTATATATATATTATAGATATTGTTTAGGTTTTGCCCGAGGAAAATCAAAGGGAATTTCAACAAAATTGACTCTGCAGACAATGGAGTATCTAGGCAAACACTCCGAATACAGATTCATAGTAATATGTAATAAATAATAATATTAGTTATAATAATTTAAATAGTAAATGTGATAAAATAAAAAGAGTAAATGAACTTAAATACCTTTTTGTTATACTGGATGAAAATAGGAATTGTAAGGAAAAATATTCTTGACAAAAATGATTTATTAAAATTATACCACTCTTTGTTCTGTAGCGTCCTATTTTATGGGATTATCTGGTGGAGTTCAGCTTATTCAAATGGATTAGGGCCGGTAGTCAGAATACAAAAGCGCGCTATCAAAATATTAACGTTTAATAAACAACACAACCTTTATAATGAGAAACGATTGTTGAATATTAATCAAAAATATATTTTGGAAGCACTAATAAATAATTATTGTATCCTACGAGAACTATACTATTGCTGAAGAAAAGCCCCGTGAAGTGGGCACCCCAAAGTGAGATTTAAAAAAAATACAAGGTTATATTCTCCATCATCGTTAGTCCATGTTAATCCAGGGAAAAATCGTTAGTTCACTCTTTGTTCAAAAGTTATGACCTAGACAAAAAATTCGATTTCACCATAGAACCCCAAAATCAGAAAAATACAAGTTTGAGGCTACAGATGTCAGATTCCCGTTTTTAGGAATATGGGACCATTTCTCAAGCCTCCTCTTTCAAATGAATCAAAAATCATCAAAATCGGAGTACGATTACTATATGAAAGGCGCTCACAAACAAAAAAAAAGCACACAGTCGAATTGTATACCTCCTCCGTTCAGGGTTCGTCGGTCAAAAATGCATATTTAGCTGATTGAAGAATAATAGGTAGGTAAGTTCTTAAGACAGACGGACGTATTCAAATTTAAAGTAACAATTTAATCAATATAAAACTTTCACTCATACAGCAAGGACTTACAACTAGAGCAAATTGAAACTCCTCTTCATATTGCTCAAAACTGTTTTCCTTGCACTCGTAAATTAATTACTCTTTCTATGCATGACTCTGATGAAACTTCTTGGCAAAATGTACTTTACTACTACTATACAGTTGATTGACTTTTAAAAGCATTCTCATTAATTCAATTTAAAGTTGTTTCTCCGCTCTAAATATTACCTATAACTTCCATTATCTTTGCCTATAGCTTTTACATAAATCAGTTGAAACAATGATCGTTATTCGATATCGACTCATATATTATTTAATACTTATATACAGGCTGTTTCAAATTCGACTCTTACCATTGGGATCTCGGAAATATAGGGCATACGGAGATGGTTAAATAGGGAAAATGGACATCAAATTGAACAATTTTTTAGTTAGTATTGTTTTTGTTGCTTTCATGGAAAATTCACAAGTAATATTCCGTCAATTGGAACCTGTTTTTATATGAAGAAACCATAGCCCACTATTAAAATTCAATGTTTTAGTAATTTTGGAGCATTTTTTAAAACTTTATGTTCATATATTATATATTATTTTGAAGGATAATAAAATACAGGGTGTTCTATTGAAAAAATTATAAGTAGGAGTCGTAGATCCATTACAATCCCCCAAAAAAAAAACAGCGTGCTTAACTGGATTCTGCATAAAATTCTCTATATGGGATAAGTTTTCTGTTTGACATTCTCGCTGAGAAACTTCGTAGCTCTGTGGGGAATCAAATAAGTGTGAATTTTCAAAAACGCCCTGTTACTTATGAACAAAAGAAGTTAGGCAGAATTACAATGACTTAGACTCACTGTAGGCAAAATCTGTTCAGGCCATCTTGAATTTCTAATGTTCTATCTTCACAAAAAAAACAGGGATACCTGGCTGTATCAACCAAAATGGGATGCACTGTACTCGTATGTACTTTTTTTTGAAGACAATTATTAAAATTCAAATTGAAACAGCTGAAAATATTGTTTTACCTCAGTAAAAAAATGGTCTATGTCAAGTTTTAAAAAGCTGTATTACTATTTACAAGTAATTCAAGCTTTAACCCCAGTTTCCATTCCAATTAATTTCATTTCCAATTCACCCAACAACCATTTAGCGGAGAGAGCATTTTCCATTGAAATCCCTTTTCATTATTCATTGATGATCATTAAATTGATTCCAATTAGCCATTTTGGCGTTTGATCTACATATATATATTTATACATACAGGGTGGCCCATCGAGAACAGTTCAGCAGGGTTAATAAAAAAAAACCTCGGACCTGTCAATTTTTGTTTTTAGGGGGACATGTTTTACCAATAATTTCATCCATGTAACCTCAAACGCCCTTATTTTTAAATGGGAAGGGGTATATTTGCATACATCTTTTTGAAGGAAATTAAATTCTCTTTAAAATGGCGTGTCGTTTTTTAAATTTGCAAATTTCCACCACTCACCTCCATACAATAGTATAACAACTGTTCAAAGTGTTTTTGGACATTGTGAAGATCATCTGGTGTAATTTCAACATTTAATAAGATAACATGAAAGTATTACTCAATAAAATCACATTTTTTAAAACGCAATTTCTCGGCGGTGCGTGGCTCTAATTAAAAAAACGACACGCCATTTTAAAGAGAATTCAATTTTAATTTAAGAGATGTATGACAAAATACCCTTCCCACCGAGGTTTTTTTTTAATTATTACATACAAAGCCGTAAACCTTGCTCAACTGTTTTCGATGGGCCACCCTGTATGTATGGAGTAATAATTCGGACACACATTGCATTTGCATGTTATGATCTGTCTGTCTGTATGTATGCAAATTCAGATTTACATAATCTAACACGTGTACATATTATAAGCTCGATGTTTGCGTTCCATTTTAAATAACATATTGTAAAATGCAATAATTTTTCGGTAAATATCCATATTACCAAATTAAATGTATATTTACGAATATAATCAACAGCTTTGATTAATAATTATTATTGATACATATTGTAACGTGCAAGCTGGGAACAGCCGCCGGCATTGGCCACAAAGTGGCGGCGTCGTCTCTTTGATGCTTGTGCAAGCCATTGGGATATCGAGAGCGGCCGTTGACAAAGAGTGCGACGCATGTAGGTACTCACTAGGATGCCGACAAAGGATCTCGAGAGAAAAGTCCAGTGGCGGCTGGTGAATCAAAGACCGGAGAGGCGGCTCGAAAGATCTGGAATCTTTTTTGGGGTATATATTATTGGGAAGAATTATTGTCGGCATCATGAGACAGTGTGCAGTAATAGAAGAGTCATGGTGTAAGCTAGTGAGAATATTTAATAGTACAGTGAGGTTGTAATTTTTATTATTTCGAGTGTAAATCAAGTTTATTTAACAGTTGTAAATTAGTCTCACTTATCTGCGAACCCGCATACGCAACAATATTTATAAATAGCCAGACACTGAACTATACAGGGTCTTGAATAATGTTATGTAGGTACTTATTTTAATGGGTGGTTCTTGGGCTAGTGTTGAGTCGAAAAGTTCATAAATAAATGTATGTCCTTAGAAGCTTGGTTTCTGATATACAAGGTGTAAAGTTTAATTTTTATTTGTTTTTTTTAAATTCCCGGATAAAATATTGTGATATAAATATACGAATTTTTTAACAGAAAATATTATTTAATTCAACCAGTGACGTAGATATGGGGTCATCTAAAAACATTAGTGTATTCTACTGCAGTTCAGACTCAAGAAGAAATTCGATATAAAACAAGTTCTACAGCAAAAACACAAGAAACTTTTTTGTCTTAAATTAAATGGCTATCAATAGTTTTCAAAGAACGTTGTAAAAAACAGTGGCGTACTATTTTTTTGGTTAAAATTGTGTGGTATTTCTCTGTTTTTATATTGTTGTATCTACGCCAACGCTTCCAAATTCCAAACATTATCCATGGTTACATGTTTAAGTATGACAAATGACAGTAAGATAGGGCATGTAGCTGTATACAATGGCTTTGATGAAACTTGACATAAAATAAGGCAAGAAAAAATGAATGCTCAATTATTGATCCTTCGACTGTTTCTTCATATTTCCATGGCTCCTCCTTTTAACGAAGCCGGTCAGAAATATGGATTTATGTACTATATTAGGGAAGGTATGTCGACATTTCGATATCGCGAATGCAAAAACTCATTTCATTATATACTAACTAAACAGATAGGTAAATACTTAGGTAATATAAAATTCTTGAAGTCATTTTAATATCGTTCATAAAATATACATAAGTATATATTTTTAGCAATTACCCAGCTATTTATATATATACATTAATGTTTTTGAAATTGTGTCAGTAAATACATAAAATGGCTCGATTATAAATATCTACTTACCACACATTTCTGTGCAAAATGATATTTTATTGAAAAATGTTTTAATGTGTGTGTGCTACCTTGACTTGTTTGTTTAGGAATTTATCAATATTGGTACAATTTTCTCTATCTAATGCGAAAAAAGGGAGAGTGATAAATCATATTACAACGTCAACGCTAATGATTTTTCCATTACCTAAGAAAACAATAATTCAAGTAGCACCAATTAGTATATAATTTATAATACATTTACACTGTGGACCAAATTTCAAAGTTCCACACTTTTATTGGCCGAAATTCATTGAATATCCGAGAAGCTATTTTTTTATAATAATTCGAGAAAAAGTAATGACAACAAGTAGCGTCTGTATGGGTTCTATGTTTGAGTCCCACCACCACAAAATTTCGCAAACAACTTGCAGATCGAAACTTTCAAGAAAATCCATCCAAAAAAGCTCAAATACCATAGGTATGAAATCTCTCACCAATGAGTCTTAGTCGCAATTACACACCATCACAAACCTTCCGAACAGACATACATCCCGAAAATTCCACAAAAATATATACAGAAGCTCTGAAAAATATGGAACCCTTCACCAAAAAGTCCCACTATCACTTACTTACCATCGAAAACCCTCCCAACACACATACATAGCGAAACATCAACGAAAATCTATCTATACAGCTCAAACACTCATAGGTATGAAACCACCCACCTATGAGTCCTATTCGCACTTACAAACCATCAATAAACCTCCCATTATCCATACAAATCGAAGATTCCACGAAACTCCATTCATAGAGGTCAGAAAGGAATCTATAGGCATGGAACCTTCCACCTATGAGTCCCAATCGCCCGCTGGAACCCTTTATAACACATATACATAGCAAAACTTCCATGAAGATCCCTCCAAACACATTCCATAAATAGGTATGGAATCATTCATCAAGGAGTTGCAGAACCTAAGAGAACATCGACTTCGTTCCAAAATAACTGAACCAATAGGTTTAAGCAAACCATGTCAATTTGTTCTATAAAGATGACCTTTTTCCTTGTTGTAGGATGATCCTACTTCTATTGACAGTAATCATTTCTTGTTTTTCAGGATCGTAATCTTGCAAATTATTGTAATCGACGTGGCTCTAGCAAATGGCTACCTAGTACAAAAGCCATCTATATCTATAAAGTCATTATTAGAGGATAACTGCATATTCGAGTATCCGAAATTGAGGTGCAAAGATCGATTATCAATTATCGAAAATGTCGATATGGTAACAATTTTGGAAATCGATCGTATCGAATGGCGAACATTGGACTTGGATGAGATATTGTCACAATATCCGAATGTGGAGCAAGTGATCGTCAACGAGGGAAAAGTAGTGTCAATTGTTGCGTCTCGGAAGCAACATCACATCAAGGTATAAAAATATGAACCTTTTCGATGTAGTAAGAGAATATAGTACTCCATTTAAAATAGGGGAGTTGCTACCTGCTTCCGGTATAACCGGAAGTGCCTGCATGTCGCCTTTATTTTAATTATAAAATACAGCCATTGACCTCCAACCATAGGATAGAGGTCAATGGATACAGCGTTCTCATAAAGCCTCTACTGCTGCAATTTTTTCACACCTAAAATATGCGTAGTTTTCTTAATACTTCTACTAGGCCACTTACAGTAAATCATCCTGTATATAACAACTTTTGAGTTCCCCCCTGTATAATAACTAAGACGATAGCATTTGATCAAATAATTCATTTACTTTGTTGCAGGTCTTGGAACTAAAAAGACTCCTTTGGAACAATATCACATACAACTTCATTGAAAATTTTCCCAATTTAAAAGTTCTCAACTTATCTGGGAATCGATTTAGAACTTTCAGCCCAAACTTTATGTTGGGAAATTTGTCAGAGTTATACCTTAAAGGTGGGTAAAGTATGTATTGCTACAGGTGTTTATGTAAATAAATTAAAATAGGCCACAAAATAGTAGGTATTTTATATTTCTTATAGCCGGAAAAATCACCTTTGCAACATGGCCCAAAAACTTTTTTTTTCTTCACAATTTCACAATCATATTAAAGTAATTTGTCTCTGAATCATATATTATTTTATCATCTTCTGAAGATGATCTTCATATGACAATTGATAAAAGACAGTTGATCTAATTGGAAATTCCCATTGATATTTTGATATATGTCTGAATTGAATTTAATAAATACAAACAACGATAAGTACCTGTATTATTTTCAAATATTTCTACCAAATTAAAAATAATATAATGTGTATCATTATTAACTGAAGAGCGCCCTCTAATAAGACAAAGCGAAAACTATTTTCGGCCCTAGGTAAGAAAAGACTCATTTTCGACCCTCTAAACAGTATCGAAAATCGAGTTTTCTAACAGTGAAATATAAAAATAAAATCGTAAGTCCCTTATGTTCCAAAAGATATTGCAACGCATGGTGGTAGGTCACTGCTGGTTTCTACTCAAATTAAAAATTAGTCACCGAACAAAGAGATAACCAAATTTTCTCAATACAAAACCAGAATGTTCACATGTTCCTTATATAAGTATGCATAATATATTATCAAATATGTGGACGGAATAACATTGTGTTAGGTAGGTATAACCCGTTTAATTATTTACTCCGAAACAACTGTTAGATTCACAATGACCATTTCAAAAACTCTTACCTTTTTACACAAGTTGTTGATCTGCCGACATTTGTATCAGCAGTCAGCAGTTTGCTTGGATCTAAAAGCTTACATAAAAATACAAACTTCACTTAAAACCTCGCTTAAAACATAACTCACTCTCTACTACCGGAAAATCAAGGTCAGATTGTATTAAATAGGTACTTACTCTTGTTCTTGTACTCTTTTTATTTATTATTGTCGAACAGAGAACGCATCACCGATTCGTAAGTTTTGATTCAGAAACTGTTTTTGTTTATGATCAAACTACCCTCCACCCCTTAAAACTGACCGAATGGAACTGCCCCAGCCACTCAGCCACATCACTCGTTGACTCGTGACTCGTTGAGGAAGAAAGTTGTTATAAGATTTAAAAGTATATTTCACATTTTAATATATTGAAGTGTATTTCACTGGATCGGCAAACAAGTTTGATTTCTCGTAATTGTTGGTAGTCTTTTAGTGTTAGCAAAACAAGAGGTTGTCTGAATAAATAAAAGTTTTTGGAGATTTCTTCTATCTACTTAGTATTTTCTTAATTTTACGCATATAATCAAGATAATTCAAATTGTGGCTAAGTCACAATCGGAATTTGTAATGAAAAACTCATTTTTTAATCATTCAATGTTGAAGATTTATGTCCAAACTAGCGAAATGGCTGCGACCCCAAATAAGATTATGTGGAAAATTAATCGTCACCGAAACACCTGTTTTAGGTAGAATATTTCCACCATGTGATAATTTCCAAAAAACTCCTACCTTTTATCTGCCGAGACATCCTTCTGTAGTTTGCGTAGGTACGACAAAAACACTACACCTCACTCAGACACACTGTGTTTTACCACCTGCAAATCGATGTCATATTGTTTTAAATATGTTTGTAAATTTCAATGCGTCGAAAAGATAACACAAGCACAAGATGAAAATAGTTTTGCTGTTACAGATGAAAGTTACAAGCTATGAGGGGGAAACCAGTATTAGTTTATGCTTAAGTCAAGGGTAGGTGGTGTTGGTCGAACTACCCTACACCCCTCGAAAATGAGCAAATTAAACTGACCCGGCGACAAGATTCGCAGAAGAAGAAACGCAATATTATTAAAAGAAATTTATGATTCAAAAATATTTCACATGACAACAATAACTTACCTACTCTATGGATCGGAAGACAATTTTGATTTATTAGGAGTGTCGGTAATTTAATAATTCCGTTTGTTTTTAATAAAGACATTATTTATTAATATTTTCAATTCCATACGGAAATACCTAATTGAATTTTAAGAGTAGAATCAAGAGAATTCAAGTTATTGTTTATTCAGAATCATGATGAGTTAAATAAAATAGTGCAAAACTAGATTTATAGGTATTTTGTTAAGAAAACGTTCTTATATTCACCGAAACACCTGTTAGATCTACATTGATAATTTCAAAAACTCTTACCTTTTTAAACAAAGTTGATCAACCGGGAAACAAGCTTCTGCATTTTGCTTGGATCCAAAGCTCACTGAAAAAATAACACTTCACTTTAAACAAGAATCACCCACGACGAAATGTCAGATTGGTTTAGATTTATAATTTTGTTAAGATTCCAAGAGAAACCGCATCGCCGATAGTTAGGTATAATGTAATGATTCGAATTTCATGTTATCTATTCGCGAAATCCGAGATGTCAATATTGTAAATATTTTTTTTACCGTTATACAGACGAAATTCTTTAGCAAAGAGGGGGGAAGGGTTTACGCTTAAACTACCCTCCACCCCTTGAAGATCAGAAAATTGAACTGACCCAGGCACATCACAGTTTGGTTAATGAAGACACGGAATTATTATATGAAAAAAAAACAAGATTCAGAAGTATTCTATTATTCATCATTCTATTGAGTTGAATTTCACAGGTACAAGAGCAATAATACCTACCTCACTTGATAGACAACAAA
The DNA here is from genome assembly GCA_958507055.1 of Crioceris asparagi. Taxonomy (NCBI): domain Eukaryota; kingdom Metazoa; phylum Arthropoda; class Insecta; order Coleoptera; family Chrysomelidae; genus Crioceris; species Crioceris asparagi. The sequence goes on from OY293827.1 coordinate 290,771, forward strand.
ATTGATCCATCACCTACTCAGTGTAAATTCCATTTTTATTTTATATTGATTATGTTGAAATGTTTTCATTTGTAGTAAAGGTTTTAATAGATTTGACAAGGTTAATGTTAACAAATGGTACAAAGGCTAATAATCTACTTGATAATTTCCTAATTTGAAACAAATAGAATCAAGGTAATTTAAATTGTAACTCAAAATTATGTGTGAAAAACTCATCATTTATAATTTGTACATAAACCATTTTATTATACCTATCCTATGAGCCTAGTGGATTTCAAATTAAATGAGAATAATAATATCAATATCAATCGTTACCAGAACACCAGTCATAGAATATTTTGCTCCATGTGATAATTTCAAAAGAAAACTCCTACCTTATACAGGTGTTCTTTTGTCGAGATATGCATCTTGCTATAAGGATCCTTTGGTTACTCCAAACAAACAAACACTTCACTTAACTCATCCACAGCCCTATACCTATATCAGTAAATCAAAAATGTCAGATTGTTGTGAATATTTTTGAAAGCACCGCCGATATTATTTATTCAAGAGAGTCCTGAAAACAATAGATATTTCTGCTGTTTGTAACAGACGAAACTTGGAAGCAGCTGTTTTTGTTTATGCTTAAGTCAGGGGTAGGAGGTTTTGGTAAACTACCCTCCTCCCCTCGAAAAAGAGCGAATTGAACTGACCCGGCGTCAACATTCGCATTAAAGACATGCAATTTGAAACATTTGCTATGATCGTGAGATTCCAAAATATTAAGTTTTGATTTATCAGGAACGTACTCACCGTTAATTTCCATAATTCCACATGTTTTCTTTTATATTGAATTTTTTATTTGACATTTTCATTAGAGAAAAAACATAACAATTATGTAAAAGTTGGCAAAATCACTGTATAGGTATATGGAACATTTTTATAATTTCAAAACCGTTTGGTAAATAAACAAAGTTTTGCGGAATAATTACCTTCGTAAAAATAAAAATTGATTTTGGGGATTTTTTCTATTCAAAAGAGAGGCTGAGTCTCATTTTAAGAAGATTCAAAATCCAACATACCGCAAATAGAGTTGAGAGGGTAATTTTTTTAGAAAATTCGAAACTTTGAGACATAAAAATTCACGACACGACCATAGATATCCTGCAACATTTAATTTGGGCATTTCTCCAAAAAGAATCACGGCAATTTTCAGCGCACCACCTAATAAAGTCGGCCCTAGTTTTTGTAAAAAGTTTTAAAATAAATAATGAACTTCACATCTGAATTTTGGATTTCTTCCCGAATTCATAAAATGTTTGTTTATTATTTGTATAAAAAGCAACAAATTTCCATTTTTAGATAACCAATGGAACTGTTCTGATAATTTGGATTGGGTTTTGAGCCTTAATCGAAATATAGTCAAGGACTTAGATGAACTGACCTGCTATGGTGTACCCTACCCTGGAAAGCCTCTACTACCAATCGCTAATTATTTGAAGGTAGGTATAGGTACTCAAAAAAGAATCTAAATCAAACTTCAAAAATCTAATTAATCAAGCATTCAGAGGGAGAGATCAAATTTTAACGAAAACAAAAAAATGTGGCCAAGTGCGGGTCAAACGGTTCCATGCTATTGTAAACGAACATTTCATCTATTACTGTTCATGAAATAGAGCCCGCACTGACAGCCACTTAGTAATATCTTCCTCAATTGGGTACGAAACCCTAATAAAAATAGAATATTCAAAGCTTCAAAAGTTCGAACGATTGTTATTTAGTATTGACATAAGTGACATCAAAAATGTATACGAAACATAACCTTCAAACATGACGAGATAAGAGATCATAGACGTCCATGTTGAACTGATTAGAAAACAATGCTACTATTCAAATTAGCAAGTCAAATAGTCACTAGTTGATGACGTAATCATATGATTAATTCAAACTGCTGAGACAATTAACACAAAAGGATACAAGTACACCAATCTCACGAATGTTGTAGAAGATTCAGATAGGCTTTGTTACATTTACAGAATTCTTATAGGAATAGGAGTTTTTAGAACAAGAATTTAGAAATAATTAAAATGAACTGGAACTGAAAACGAAAATTATCAATTCACGTCAATCAATTTCAAATTCTTTTAATGTTGCTCGTTGTTCGCTCAAATATATCTGCTCCAATAAGTGACAAGTGACAACGACAACTGATGTTTCAATAGCAAGTTTAGATGGTTCCAGCAAAGATTACTAATTTTTGGTTCAAGTAAAGATATGTCACTGTATTCCATCCATGTCCATATTAATACTTTTTTTTTCGTATCACTTGATGATACTGGTTATGCTGAAACAGACTATAGATGCAATTATTTCATTTGCAGGATCTGAAGGCAACCTGCTTACCCCAATGTCATTGTCAATTGAATCGTGTGGCTCAGGATATAACATCAGACAAATTGAAACCCATCATATCGGTGAATTGTTCTGGCCAAGGTTTCCACGAACTACCGCAACATTTGCCAAAATATACGCGTATACTACATTTGGAAAGTAATCACATACAAAATTTGGAACCATTAAAGACGAATCGCATCTACCGTGATTTGTGGGACTTGTATCTGGACTACAATGAAGTGACAAGTATCAGAGTGTTGGAGGGATCGCATTGGCTGTCGCATTTTCGAGCCTTCAGTTTGAAAGGCAACAAATTAGCCAAGGTATATATATATATATATATATATATATATATATATATATATATATATATATATATATATATATATATATATATATACATATATATATATATATATATATATATGTATATATATATATGACCAGCTCAAAGTTTTGTGCAAATAAATATGTACTGGGTGGAGCAATAACCCGATCGTCTGACTGCATTATCATAGTACCAATTGGGTAGGAAACAAAATCTTTGTCAATAACTTTCGAGTGTCTAGATTTACCGACAGAGGGCATAATCCTTGAAGAAAAATTAAAAAACCATTTTTTTCTCTGATATATGCGTAATTATATAGTAGATCATAAATAAGTAAACCTAACAATGGCATAAATTATGGACAAATATTTTTCTTGTATTTTTTAAAATAAATGTTTGGGGGAGGGTGGGGTTAGAAATGCCAAAAACTTTGGTATTTGGCTGACCTCCCAACAGAGGAGGGATACAATTCGACTGTGTGCTTTTTTACTTTGATGATTTTTTTTCTTATTCGAAAAAAGAGAGCTGACAAATGTAAAATTAATTTAAGATTCAGCATCTCCCCCCCAAAAAAAAAGTTGCCCTGGAAAGGGGCAATGAGGAAGATTTTTTGTAATTCGAAAATTTTAGACGACAAAATTAAACAAGAAACTGCATATCCAGCAATACTTGAATTGGATATTTTTTACAAAAAAAAAAATTACAGTTCCTGAGGTACAACAATGAATACGTCTGGACAACCACCTATGTGTGTTTCAGCTTTGTAGAGGGTTTTTTTTTTCGAAAATCGTAAATTTGTGACAACATTTACATTAGATATTTAGAAAAAAGTTACAGTCTGAAATATGTCTATTTCCGACGCGATGTTTTGAGATCTCCGAATAATAATATCAGCAAAGAATATACGTGGGTAATAGGAAAAGTACTATTTCCGCGATGTTTTAATAATAAGTACCTATAAGCAACGTATTATCTTCTTTGGTGAACGTTGAATGATTTCGACGACTAATGTTATACTCAAAAGTGTGAAATAAACAATTTTTTACAAAAAATATGACCAACTTTATTAGAATAGAATTAATATTATTTTTTATTTTTCAGTGCACTGACTAATGAATTCGGTCCGGTCCTATTTTGTTGTAAAAAAATATTTTTTTTATTTTCAGGTACCCTCGTATGCTTTGGACAATGCTCTATTAAGAAATCCAAATATGCCGATAGCTGTGAGACTATATTTGAGCGAAAATCCTTGGCGCTGTGATTGTTTATTCGTTCCAGTTTTTCAGGTATATGCAGCAGGAACTGAATACAAAAATAAAAAAATGATCAGCGATTAAAAGAAGGCGTACATCTTTTTAATTTTGCCCACCGTTCATGCAATAGTTTGCCAGCAGTACTGTATTTATTCTGGATAATAATGTGAGTATAATTTCAGGAATTGGTGCTGCAAAAATATTCACGACAAGTGAAAGATATCAGAGATGTGAAATGCTCATATGTGGAAGGCGATGAAAACTCTCTTTTGCCGGTAAAATAAAAATATTTAATATATATACCCACCCTGGACCACCCTGTATATCTACAGGAAGTCAGGTGTGCCTAAAAGGCCCTCACAAAATAAGTTTATTTAAGCCAACATACAAAGCTGAAAATTTTGCATGCTTATTAACTTACCATCATAAAACACCCTGTTTATTTTGTTAATTTTATTTGTATTATAGAATTACAAGATGTTTTGTTGGCAATTTTCAGATTGTCGAAGTATCGAGAAGTTCCGTTTGCAGATTACCGAACGAGTATTCTCTTCAAGAAGGTTTGGATCTATTAAATATTGTATTAGCAAGTTTGATAATCTTTATATTTGGAAAACTTTTATACGATTACTATTACTTCAAGAAAACAGGACGTCTACCATGGATTGTGACCAAGATGCCTTAAATACATATAATTTAAACTTTAATTATTCTTTTATACTTATATACATTCCTCAATACAATTACTTTTTTTAATAACAAACAGAAATGTGATATGAATGTGTCTGTTTTTGTTTATTTGTTTGTTAGGTTATACCCAGAGAGAACATACAATAATTGTATGTTCTCTCTGGTTATACCCTTAGACTTAACACTTTAGGATGATAAAGCATCGTTTTTACAGCAGGAGTAGCAGGACTCAGAAATCAACTGCGCGAAATAAATTTGAAAGCAATAGTATTAGCTGCGACCTCTGTTGTTGAATAGTAATAGCAAAATAAACTGAGCGCAGCTAAGTGTGGCCTCACACTCTAATTGAAGCGATCAAATTGACATGAATAAATAATTCGTTCACAAACAATATTATCTGAACGAAGTCAAGGGCATCTTCTAGTTAATAATCTGAGAACAATAACATGCTTATTAAAATTTTGTTACCCCTAATCCCTTGATATGGCAGAGAAGAATCAGAATCTCTGAAGAAAATTGGGGATGTGAAGGTTGATATTAAGGTTCGAGCAAATATGGCAAGTACGACTGGAGCTCACATCCCGATAGTGCCGTATGTGTATATTTCGGTAAATCATGGTAAATACATCTTACAGAAATGATGATTTAATAAGAAGTAAATATGTTTTACAAAAACTTAGAACGTCTTTATTAGTTGATGCACAGTTGTGCGGCTGTAATTAGATAGAATACTTTCTGGACCAAATTCAAAAGTATCAGCACCAATAGAATTAAAATTATTTCGTATTTTTCAGTGCACCAAGTAATAAAGTTTTCTCACACTAGGTACCTAGTCGAAATCACGTCTGTCATAACAAATTCTTGTTTTGATTCTGTGATGCGAGCCTGAGTTCTTGCTTGTCAATTGACTGTTGGTATCAGCTGTCAAATATCTATGGAGAGGATCTCATGTGACCTCCAAGATCAGCAGATTTATTGGAAATTTATTTATTTTTACAATATAGCTCAATGTAAAATCTATTTTACAATATTTTATGACGAGCAAACAGAATTTCTATTAATTAATTCTTTCAATCATGATAAATACTGTCCGGTTGAAATGATGCTGCAACGTTCCTTGTTTCAGCTGTATAATAGCTCCAATCATTAGAAAAATGAATACCAGCTACATGATGTTTGTCCATTTCAAAGGTGAAGACTTTATCTGCAGTAGTACCTGATTTGTAGGTAATATTTCTGTCGGTGTAGATATCGAGACCTGAAAATATTTGCATTAAATATAATTTTACAAAAACTCATAGGAATCAACATATTTTCAAAAGCCAACCCAGAACTACATTCGAAGTAAACTCTACCGAGGTTGAAACTGAGGTCGTTGACCATGAGTTCTGTCTGAGCTCTGAGTACTCGAAGAATTCAACCAGATTTGTGAATTTAACCAAAACATATGATGTTGTTTTTCTCATTTTGAGGTTGTTATCGAGTGAATTCGATTCATGATTGTAAAATTTGTCTAACTTTAACTAGGTATATTTTCATACAAGTTTTAGGTCACATAAGTGGAATACAGCAATTTTTCCTCAATTATTTAAAGTCACTGTAATAATAAAGAGTTGCTTGTCTATCTTTATAAGGGTGTTCGAGCAGTAGTTTGGACCAGTTTCCAACTGTGTTCCATGATTGTGGAGCATGCGCATATTAATTTCCGTCTTCTTAAAATTAAAATGCGCATGCCTCTGACGGTTTGAGTTTGGTTTGAAATCCTGCTCGAACACCCTTTATATTAGTCTATGTCAGAGAGAACAAATGTTCTCTCTGGTCAATGTCAACTACTACTCTACTACTGTTTGAGAAAGCATAATCTATTTTGTCGAGTTGATGGGCGGGTCTACTGATGGGATTAGAGAGCAATAGGAAATATAAAAGATGTAAATATTTGGCCGCACCCACTTCCTCGACAATACAGAGCATTTTTTTGTAGTCCGAGTCGGTTATCCTTCTTGTAATATCCTTGCGTCAACCATATATATTAAGGGTATTCGAGCAGCTGTTCAAACCAGTCCCAAACCGTCAGACGCCTGCGCACTTCAATTTACGATGAAATAATTTATTCCCAACTACTAGTAAGATTTTCGAGCAGTAGCAGGGCCTGCGCACTCTATTCCGTAAAAGCTTCCAACATTTTGAGCGCCACCCCATCGGCCTGGAAGCCAACTAAAATCATTTTAAGTCATCATAAATTACCCAGATGGCTCCCCTGTTTGTTGATAGATTTTAATTATCAATTTTACCTTGAATGTGTTCGCTTGAGGTTTAAAATTTTAAATTGTGTCCTTATTATTATTATATATTTATATATATATATATATAATTTTATAAATAAGTATTGCTTGAGTACTTACAACATCATGCCTGCCCTACGATGCTGTGTTTATGGTTGTTATGAAAGATCTTTTTCTAAACATCGCTTCCCAAATCCTTCCAAGCAAGATGATGATTCACTTTTAAAAAAGTGGATTATTTTATGTGGAAACAGAAGGTTGAAGGAGGAAATGGCACCTGATAAAATTTACAGTAATTGTAGAGTTTGCGCTGCACATTTTAAGCCTGAAGACTTTGGCCCCAATAATGTGCTTAAAAAAGGAGTCTGTCCATCAGTTAACTTGCCAGGTAACTTAACATTTATATCTATTTTTTATCATGTTTGAATTATAATGTGCATGTTATTACTCATTTTCTTCTCTAAGGTGTGTAATTTTTCCTCTCATTAAAAGTTTATTAATTTGACGAGCCGGTGATTGATATTACTGAAGCATATTAAATAGAATAGTAATGTAATTTGATGAAATTAAGATGCTCAACGACCTGCTCATCTGTGATTTATTATCTATTATTCTTTATCTTTGAAAGGGAATTTGAAAATGTTTCATAATATTATCTCTATCAATACTTTTATTGACAAGTTTTCTTTCCTGAACTGCCCTTTTTTCCTGTCATTAATTGTATTTGTTCTTTAGAACCCTTAGAGCCAGTCGACGATATTCTGGATCATCTTATAACTTACACAGAATCTCCTACTAGGGGCTCTTGCTCATTGAAAATAGAAGAGTCCTTAAACACTGATGACTTAAAGTCAACATCACAAGGAGAGTGTCATCTTAGTTCTCTAGCCGGGCCAGAATTATCTTCCGTTACCTTTCATAACTCTGATGATGATAAGTTATCACCACCTAGTACACCTAAAAGTAGAAGTAAGTCTATTTTTTATCACTTTTGCGTATTTGAATTATTATGAATATTTAATCTACTATTTTAGAACGATCTGACTTACTTGCTGAGGTAAATGTCACGAGCATCAAAGAACTCACGCCAAAAGCCAAACGTCTCTATCGTATGGCTATTGACTTCAAAAAAAGAGCAGCCCTATTGACTAGAAGTCGACTCTCATTAAAGAAAAGATTGGATTATGCTTCGAAATTCACAAAAACCGAATTATTTGAGAAATGTGTATCCACTATGGATCGCATACGACAACGGTTTTTCCAAAGTCAAATTTGTAATTCCGATAAAAAACCTAAAGGAAGAAGATATACTCTGGAAGATAAAGTACTTGCATTAGCTTTATATAAGCAGAGTGCTAGCGGATATAGATTTTTGTCAAAATTATTTGCGTTGCCCTCACGGAAGACTGTTATGAAACTACTGAACCGAATTCCAATTCGTCCTGGAATTCACAACGAGGTTCTAGAAGTTCTAAAGGCAGAAGCAAAGAATTTCAAGAATCCTCTAGATAAGTATTGTATCTTAATGTTCGACGAAATAAGCATCCAACCCAGCTTGCAACCTAATTGGCACGAAGGAAATGTTGTTGGTTTTGAAAACTTAGGATCAAAACAATCCGCGCAAATAGCGAATCATGCTCAGGTAAGGGGGTAGTGAGGTCAATGGAAATAATTTATTTTAACTATTTCATAAGAATAATTTTTAATGTTATGTTGTTTTTATTTGTTTTCAGGTATTTATGCTGCGAGGGATTCATCGCAAATGGAAGCAACCCATTTATTATAATTTAGTTAATGGTGGTACAAAAAAGTATGATATAATGAATATCATAAAATGCATAGTTAGAAAATGCCGCGATATTGGCTTGCATGTGGTGGCCACTGTTTGCGACCAAGGGTCTAACAATCAAGCAGCGATTAATAAGCTTGTGGATGATACCAAAGCAAAATATCTTCGACAAGGGCATGATTTTGTTGACTATTACTTTGAAATAGATGACTTGAAAGTAATCCCATTATTTGATGTTCCTCACATTTTCAAGTGCCTTCGAAATAATCTAATAAATTATAACTTATGTTATAAAGAAGAGGGCTCTAATAAAACTGCAAAATGGGAGCATATTTTCAAGGCCTACCAGCTAGATCCTTTCTTAGGCAGTCTAAGATTGATGCCCAAGATTACAGATTCACATGTGAACCCAGAAAAGATACATAAAATGAAGGTCGCCAAATGTACGCAGGTGTTCAGCCATTCGGTTGCTTCTGCAATTAACGTATTTGCATTTTCAGGTACTTACTTTAAGATATTGAACTAATTATTAGTTTTTTAAAATTGTCATTTATTCTTATTATATTTTCTCTCATTCTAGGAACAACTGTGTGCATAGAGGATGAAATAATAAAATTAGACAAGTCGGCTGCGGATACTGCTATTTTGTTGGACTTTCTGGATAAACTTTTTGATAGCCTTAATGGAAACTCCTTCAATACTGTTCCAGGAAAGAATCTACGAATAGCCGTTACGAGAAATTCACCTCATTTGACATTCTGGGATGAGGCACTTAAGAAACTGGATACGGTTTATTTTCAAAGAGTTAATAAAGATGGAAAAGTTGAAAAAGTGTTACCACCTTCACTAAAAAATTTGAAACAAACAATAAAAAATTTTAAAGAATTATGGAGAGTCCTGCAAGGTTTAAATTTTGAATATATGATGCCGCGGACGTTCAATCAGGATCCTCTGGAAAATTTCTTTGGGCAAATAAGGCAAAGAGGACAAAGAAATACAAATCCAACAGCAATGGACTTTGGAAATTATTATAAGAGTTTAATTGTAAGGCAGCTGACCTCATCCCAATCTGTTGGAGCCAACTGTGAGGATGATAATTCAGAAGTTTTTCTAAGCCTCCAGAGACTTGTAGCACAGGTTTGTCTTTTTATAGTTATACAAACATAAGAAATCACATAAATCACCGTATTCAGACAGTACTTCTATAGTATGAAACTTTTATTTGTATTTTACTATTTTAACTGCTTACACCTATAATAAATTCTCATTTTAAATATTTTGAACTTTTTAACAGGGGCTACCAGAATGTGAGAATGACACGACTTCAGAAGGCTTCTGTACTGTTCCGGAAGATGTGCCTTCATCCTTGCAGAACATTGAAATCCAGGCACTGCGATATGTCTCGGGATACCTTATAAAAAAAGTGGGAAACGTGCCTTGCTCTTGCAAAGATCTTCTTGTGAAGAAGGCATGTCAAGGTAGTGAACCCACTGAGATGTTCACATTTGCCAAGCAATATAATAAGAAAAACCTGTCCCTGAATTATGTTACAGCGTCATTCTTGGAGAAAATGAAAAAAGCGGGAAGTATAATTAGATATATATTTAATCGTGATTTATATAAAATGAATTTAGTGGCATTTACTTTTGAAACATTAATAGAGAGAATACAATTAACTGCATGTCAGCATAATAATATTTTACAAAAATCTATTTTCAATTATTTGATCAAAGTCCAAATATTTAATTACACAAAACAAATTAATCGAGTTATAAGAGGTTTAGATGTCAGACCAATTCCTAATAATGCTCCAATAATTTTTCAAAGTGCTAAGAAAATTAGAAACATTTCTAGGCTGAGGATCCACAGAAATTGATGTTTGATAGAGAATTTGAATTTATTTATTAAGCTTGCCTTCTTTGTTTTATGTCCTTCGGTCCTCCAGAATAAATAATAATTGTATAAATTATCAGATTTTCCGTATAATAAAACTAGGAACATTTTGTTAGGTTCTTTTTTGAGTGGATCTTATAAATATGCACGTTTGGTAATGCCACGGTTCAATTTAATTAATATATGAATATTACATCATTATATCTTTTTCAGCAATAATTTATATTTTTCCTAATTAAGGACCTACTTGTTTTTGTTCGTTCTTATTTCTGGCTCTATTCATATTTCATCGAGACATTTTTATATGTTCTTTTTATCGTGGAATAGGCCTATTTGGGGATACCACGTAATAAAAAAAACGCACCTTTGTTACCCGACCTCATGGGTGGTGTGGAACAGGGTAAGACTTAATTTGTTTATATCTTGTTTGTTATGTCCAAATGATGGTATTTCAATACATTTTTTAATTAATATTTTTGTTTCTTTTTGAACTTTTTAAACCAAAACTTCTACCCAAGACATGATTCTCATAAAAATGTACTTGAAGTTCATATTTATTTTTTAATCTGGATTTGTATTGTGTATCAATATTGTAGCAATTATTTTTTTTTTATATATAAATTCAGTAACCTTGTCTCCTTTTGGTGTTTATTAATATCTAAATATATTATAAAATGCTTATCAAAGCGATTTAAGATCTTGTACTTAGTGATTATTAGTGCTTAACCCAATTGTTAACCTGTGATAAATAGTAAAAATATCCTGTATGTGACACTTGAAATGTATACAAAATTTTATTTCATTTTATATAGAATTAGCTATTACTGCTTTTATAGTATTTTAACTTATTTTAGACGTTTTCCTATGCAATTTTACATAATATACATGTATAGTGGTTTGTAGACTTTTATTCAATAAAATTATTTAAAAAATAGAATTTCTTTTTTTTTTCATCTATAGATGAATATGAAATCTAAATTCAAAAATCCCTCCATTTAGATGGCCAAAATACAGGAATCTATGAATTATTTTTCCATCTTGTTACATAGTAGGCTTCCACGATAAGAGATGGCGCGCAAAATGCTGACAGCCACTTTATATTAGAGTTTCCATTCTATCCCGTGTATATATTTTATCTATGAGCAGTAGTTTGACGATTTCCAAACAAGTCCGGACTCAGTTTGAGACAGGCGCAGTTGGAGCGTCTTCTTCTTCTTAGAGTATAGTGTTCTCTGTTGTTGGAGAAATCCCTTTCAGAGAACACAGTCCTAAACTAAACCCGGGTTTTGTGTTTTGTCCATCATCCATATTAACCGTCCCAAACTACTGCTCGAACAGCCTTTATATAATAGGATGGACTGCGTAATATACTAAAAAAATTAACTGTTCTATGAGAAAAACAAGGCGAAACCGCGACCAATATCTGTCATCTGTCTATATTTTTTATACCATTTCATGCTAAAAATACACCAATTCTTGCATACATTCGTTCGTTTCTGTTTCCTTTTCGCAAAAGCCACTAATATAGTAGAGCTTATCAATTTGAGAAAGGAATTTTCCAGTTTCGTGAGATCCCGGCGCAGATTAATTTACGCAGAGGCTTATCATGAGGTATATTTGAATTATATTAAGGATTTAAATGATTCTATATTTACCTTTTATTGCACCACTTGGAAAGTTTCCCCATACATCCAACTTCACAATATAATCATTTCCAATATTAAACTCATCTCTTTTTCCTTCTCCTTCTCTTTTACCAGTTTTTACTACAGTTTTATCGTTGTAGTGAACCTCAATTCCACAAACTGCCTTCGAGATCGCCGAAGTATTAACAACGATCTTCACTATTCTTGCTCTTTTGCCATTTTTCATTTTGGGTGTTAAATTGCCCATTGTTGGTAGTTGAGCAGCAAGTGCGAATAGATCAGCGGTGGGCAGCCCTTGAAAAAGTATATTATCTATACGTATAATTTAAAAAAGATATCTACACGAAATTGGTACATTTCAAGATACAAACCGCTGAGTGGAATAAAAAAAATCCCGATGGCCTGTAGTCAGCGGAAAGGTAAATTTTTCAAAATTCATTGAATTGAAATTTTAACAACCTTTTCATTGGTATACCTACATGTTATTAAATAAAATTGTCATAGCCTTGCGGTTAAAGGTTTTTGTTTTGGCTGTTGAATATAAGGCAGACAGGGTTCGAGTCCACTTCAAGGAAGATTTTTTTTTAGTCTATTTCTTTTCAATAAATATACTATATATTTTTTTAATCAGGGTCTATATTAAGATCTCCAGAAAATGTACAATTACATCAAATTTATATTGAGTGTTCATGTTTTATCAATTTTTGTTATTTTTCTTTATTAATTTTTATTTTTTTACCTGTGTATTGTATGAAAAATTGCTTTGAACAACAGTTGTAGGTACTGATTATATCTATAACCTGAAATTATTTTTAATAATACTTACACTACTGCTCTTTTTTGATAATTTTTTTAAATGTTTGAATGGTCGCCATTTTGAAAATACTTACCCGATATTTCCCAATAACGAACTCGACCGAGATATTTGAGAGATTGATTTTTGTAGCAAATTTGAACTTGATACCTTCAAAACTGCGACCTCTATCGTGTTAACAAATTTCGTAATATCCCATATATATATAAACTTTTGAACCAAATGTTTTTTTGGACTAACTTATAGACATATAACAACATGCCGTTGAAATTTTTTCGAAATTCAAAAGCGTGAACGATCGCAATAGGTATATTTCTATAAGAAATTTACCTAACAATTTATACAGCAACGCATGTCTAAAGCGGTCGCCAACCAGTTTAAAACTTCAAATTTTCCTATGATAATCTTCTGACTTTCAATATATTGTAATATTTTTTCAATATTAAATCATCGTTTTTCTCATCACAGAAAAAAATTGTGCATTATACACGGAAAAAATATTAGATTTTAGCTCTCGGTTTTTCGAACTTAACATCTAGTACTTTTATCCCTTGTATAATAAATAACATAGATAAGCAATAAATAACTATTTTTCCGAGAGGGGAAAAATGACATTTTATCTCTATTGACAGGTGACAAAGTATCACTTTTTTCCCGGGTAGATATACCTTTATACACATAAATATCAATCAAAACACAGAATTAAATTGACAGATATTTGATTACTTTAAAAGTTTCCTTAGAAAATTAGATTTTAGATCTCAGTTTTTTGTCTCCCTCCGCTTCGCATCGGTTGACAACACAACCTCGAGCTAAAATCTAGTAATTTTTTCGCTTGTATAATAAATAACTATAGTTGAACATAATTTATCATTCTAGATTCAATATATTCATTATTCGTTCATTCTGTAACTCACCAACATAAGATGGATAGTAAAGTACTGGGTTATGCGGTCTTCCCTTTGCAGGGCTACCATTTATCATGTCATTCCATACTGGCCAATATTGTTCGCCATTAAAAGCTATATAAGTCATTATGTTGGCCATATTGTTGAACATATTATCAGGATCCTCATTATTGTAGGTAGATTCAATTTGATAGTTCAATATTTCGCGAAAATGTTTCAGGATGACTCCTTTTTCAGGGTGCAGTGTTCCAAAAGCGTATACTTTTAATTCTTTAATGGCTTTATCATCCAGACCTTCGCAATAAAACATAAAATAGGTCATGTCCACATTTGACACCTGCTAGCTAGGCCTAAGATCCAGTCATAGAAATTTTTTCGGAATAACTGACAGCTAGTGTAAACGAAATTTTAACTCAAGTCGCATAAAGTAAGGTAAAAGTCTAGTTTTGAAATATTTGCAAGAATAGATACGTATTAGTTAAAGTTTTAATAAAATTTAGGCGGCAGGCGCTATTTTCAATGATTTGTTAATAAAATAAATATTTTTTACACAAAATTGGACCTCACGAACTATTTTATCTACTATTTTCAAGCATAGTTTTGCAAATTTGGAAGGATGTTAGCCTCCAATAGAATGCAAGGATGATTATTTACCATTTGGGATTGAAAAGACACTTTCAAATAGGAGATTCCACTTAAACAGTAAGCAACATTTTTGCCTTCTTTTATTAACATATCATTAAAGATAGCGCCTTCCGCCTCAATTTTATTTCTAATTCTTGTGAATTGTGTTCCGTATACGATGCCCAACCCTGTATAAATCTATGTGTACTGTACTAAAGCCCGCTGCAGACGGAGTATGTTTTGCTGCATGATTGCTTGCTTGTTTTGCTGCACGGTCCGATAAATGCTGCCGCGCATTGTGTGCTGAATCAGTGCTGATGGCTCCCTTGCTTGTGTTGGCTTCACACGATGCAGGCCATCATGCATGTAAAATGACAGTACAGAGAAATATGACTGTGACAAATGATACAAAATATTGATCATTCTAATCAAGCTCTATTTTTATTCATTGTTACAACAGAGAAAAGGTCCCAACAATTAAAATAACATGTTATTTTGTGCAAAATAACTTTGAGTTCGACTCGACTAGTTCCGAGTGCTCCGACAAGGCACGATGCATGAAAACAATCACCAAAAATAGCACCGGTTCTATCATCAAATCATGCACGATTTCAAGCAACCAACCGTGCACGCGATGTCATTTTCTTACACGGAAGCATGCACAGCACCAAGCCTAGCTCCCATCAAGGAAACATGCAGCAAAACATACTCCGTCTGCAGCGGGCTTAATACCAACCTAAGGCATCGGGATTGTCTAAGCCGCATTTATAGAATATTACTTTCATTGATACAACTAAAGAGAAGAGTGGCAAAGTTGCATAGTTTATTTTCTGATAAGCATTGGATGATTCTTTTGGGAAACGGAATTCTTCTTCAAGTCCTATCATATCTTGGGCGATATTGAGATAATGGAGTTTTATTCGTTCTTTATCCACACCCATCTCCTGTGCCATTGAAATTGCCTTTTAAACAGAAAATCGAAAGAATATATTTAAGTTTAAGTAATCCAGTTTGATATTCCCACCCTATTGTATATTTTTTTATTTCAATCTTAGACTAGGTACTCTCTTTCCTAGTCTAAAATTTCAATAGATTGTTGGCAATCAATTTGGAATTTGTTCTATGATTTGCGCCACCACTGTAACTGGAGCGCTATCTATAAAGCGCTCTACTGTAACATGACCCAAGATTTATTTTGACATTTGCTTATCTTTTTTATGATAATTTCGAGATGTAAAACACAACAAGCGT
Source organism: Crioceris asparagi (assembly GCA_958507055.1). Classification (NCBI taxonomy): domain Eukaryota; kingdom Metazoa; phylum Arthropoda; class Insecta; order Coleoptera; family Chrysomelidae; genus Crioceris; species Crioceris asparagi. The sequence goes on from OY293827.1 coordinate 306,622, forward strand.
TTTGTTGACAAAATTCCTGGTACATTATTGACACTTTTAAAAGTTCGGATAGTTTCGATTGGTATTGTTAAACAACGCAGGTTGTGTTTTGTATGTTGTATTTCGAAATAATCATTTATGACATCTTCGACAGACATTAAGGCTGTGTTCAGGGAGTTACTATAAATTTTTTTGTGTCACATCATGCCATAATTGAATGAACACTATTTTGCGTTTGCGTTCACGTTCTGTCATTCTCACATTGCGCGGTAGTGCTGTCACATTGAGATTAAGGCACACTAAATACAAAAGGGTTGAGAAAATTTACTTATTGTTTGTCTATGAAGAGACTCGTCTAAGAAATATTGCCAATTGAAAATGATTTTCAATCAAAAGTAAGAGTAAAACTAACAATAATACATGGGATACATTTGGATAGAAGCAGATAATAGCGGAGATTTACAATTTTAACGTTGTGGGATATGTTCTCTTTGATTTTCTCATCTCAAATTTTCGAAAAAAAAACATAAACATGCAGACAAACCGTCAAATTGTATACATCATCCGGTTAGGTCATCGGTCAAAAATAGCGCTCATGGAGCTCGCTATCACTAATACACACTTGGCACCATGTTTGCATTGATAGCGACTCCTTGAACGCAGCCTTAATTTTTCCCGCGATAACATACTGACATATATGTCAAAGCAGATAAACGGCTAATATGTAAAGGGCGTTCGAGCAGTAGTTTGAACCGTTTTCAAACTGTTTTAATCTGTGTTCCGTGATTGTGAAGCTTGCGCATTTTAATTTTCAGCTTCTCAAAATTGCAATGCGCATGCATCTGACGGCTTGAGTTTGGTTTGAACTGCTGCTCGAAAACGCATGTTCCTAAACACAAAACATAGCCTGACCAGGTTTAAAATGGACCAGCACAACACCAGCCGATAATCTCTCGTATATTGAAAAACTTTTGATACCAATCGATGTATTTTTAATTGCGTTTTCCAAAAATATACATATTTAAAACTGCATATATCAACGTTTTTGAAATAATCGCGATCAAATTTGTGAAAGTTTAGGTTATGAAATATTTGAACCTGATCAATTTCCATTTAATGACTTAGAAATTAATTTATTTTATTCTTTACATCTGCGTCCTATGCTATGCTCAAATGTCGACTTTTGAGAGCATAGCATGGGACGTGAAATAGCGCAGATGATGTGATGAATTAGATAAATATGGTTTATTAATTTTTAAGTCATTAAATGGAAATTCTAAGTATTTGGCAATTAAGTTTGCAAAATTTGGCAATTTTAAATTTGGTTTTTAATCATCCAGAGTGGTCAGGTCCAAAGATATAACCTAAACTTTCATAACTTTGATCGCGATTATTTCGAAAACGGTGGTGTATGCAGTTCTAAATATTTATATTTTTGGAAAATGCAATTAAAAATACATCGATTGGTATTATAAGTTTTTCCATATACGAGAGTTCATCGGCTGGTGTAGTGCGGCTTTAAAATGGCGGTAGAAAATATGACATTGACTGATGACATAATTTAAGCCAGCCCGGCGGCCAATTTGATCGTTTGTAGGTTAGGGACACACTGATATTGTTATTTGTTACCCTCTGTTACCTCTAGGCGCTTCCGGTACATTCTGATTTTATTGTTGAGAGTTCTTTCAACCAAATCAGAAATAGATCCTTCAATTAGGACGGTAACCTTATTTTTAACCTCTTCCCATACATCGACGGAAGTTGATGGCCATAAAAAGTCGATCAAATTGGAAATAATCGAACCAACCTCTGGTATGTAATCACTGGCAAATGTGGATAATTTTTTCATCAGATTATTCATATCCAATTCAAAGTTCCAACCAGATGGCGACGATCTTTCTATAGTGTAACTGCCCATGTAGCATTGTACGTAAGCTTTTGTTGTACCATAATTAGTCACGACCAGTTGATTATAGTAGGCCTTCTCTGCAGCAAAATGTTTTTATTCTTATTTGCTATTTATAAACCGTAATACACTTTCATACTGGGGCGTTTGAGTTATTTATAATATTTCACTATAAAACTAAAACTCATTATAGGTAGTTAAAAATGCTCTGGGTTAGCTTACGTTCTGGATTGAGCGTTACCCTCTGGCCAGGTTGGAGATTTGCAGATGCAACGGCTTGGATCCATTTTGCAAAATTTCCCATTCTGGCATAAGTATGCACCCAATCTCTACCAACATTTTTCACATGATATTGTTCGTGAGCTTCGCTCCAAATATCGTTGTTCTGTACAAAGAGATATATAGAACCACTATTAGGTGATACTCCATAGACGTGGCTGGTTAACCATTGGCCATCAATCTACATAAAAAACTGGGAGATATAATATATATATAATTAAGTCATATAGTAGTTCTTGTACTAGACCATTGGGCAACAATGCTTAGGACAAAGTGTGATCGAAACGTCAATGTTACGTATTGATGGAAATACAATCAGACTATCGAGATGTAATTAAGACAGGCTGCCTGTTCCAAAATACAAACCATTAGCCTTGCCAGGGCTAAAATAGCCGTCGAAAATTGACAGATATATGGACTCAATAATATATATAGGAATATGATATTGACTGATGACATAATTTAGGCCTGGAGGCGTATTCTGTACATTTATCGACTTCTTAGCTAAAGGATCGAAGTATACCTATACATGGTGATGTTTCAGTTGGTGTCAATCCACAACCAAAAATAAGTGTTCTGTATCGTGACGTTTTGGCGTTCTATTCTAAATTAGTCGGGGGGTATGTAGAGCGCGACTTAGTTAGGAACCTAAGTCGATAGCAATTGACAGTCTTTGTCGACATCACGTGACCCAATGGACGCATCACCATGTATTAGTATATCTATATATATATATATATATAGATGAAGTCGATCCTTTAGCTAAGAAGTCAATAAACGTACAGAATACGCCTCCTGGCCAGGCTAATGGTTTGTATTTAGGAACAGGCTGTATATTTCTGTGAACCAGACACAACACAACAAAAGTTGTGTTGAACGAATATTTCAGATACATAATTGGTGCATTTGCAAGATCGGCTAGTGTCGATTGTTTCCGATAGAGCGCTGTATAGATGAGTATTATCGCCGCCCGCCATTGTGTATTGTGTGTCCTGACTGTCACGTCAGTGATATAGGTTATAGACGTAAAGATACGTAAACAAGCGCTCTACCATACCACTGACGTGACAGTCAGGAGGACACACAATGGCGGTCGATAATCACAACGCCCAATCTAGAACTACATATTGTGCTATGTACATCAGGTACGAAATTCAATGTGGTTGCTGCAAGATGGCGCACCACCAGTTAGGGAATATCTTCATGAACATTTTCATAACAGATGGATACGGTGCAGGGGATTTTCGGAATAAGCTGTCAAATCTATTTTTGGGATTACCTGAAAGCACTTCTATACAAGACACTATTAATTACCCTTATAATGCTAAGGCCAAGAATTATTGACAGTTGTGAAATTATCCGACAAGAACCAGGGATATTCAATTGGAGTCAGTCATAAAACATAAAAAATGTAGGAGTAATACATATATATAATTATATATATTTTTTAAATACAACCAAATAAATTTCACTACAATCATCTACATGGTTTTTAGTTTCTGGAACGACAAAATTTTATTAAATTATTCTAAAATTAGTTTAATGGCCTGGTAATATTAAAAAAATAATAAAAAAACTACAAACAATTGTTAACACATTCCCGGGAAAATGCCACAAAAACATCAAAAAATGTAAAAGTAAATATTTTTTTTGATTTTCAAGTTTTTTTTGAAAAAGTACAAACAAATAAATTTCACTACCATCATTTAAGTCTTTTGTAGTTTCTGGAACAACAAAAATTGTATTAAATTATTCTACGTAAATTAATTTAACAGCCTGGTAATATTAACAAAAATAGGCAATATAAAATACTGTTGTCACTACAAAAAAACTACAAACAATTAATTGTTAATAGATTCCCGGGAAAATGCCATCAAAAAAGTAAAATCAAATCTTTTTTTATTATTTTCAGTTTTTTTTCGAAATACTACAAACAAATAAATTTCACTTCGTTTGTAGTTTACGAGAATATTTTCCAAAATTATTATTTTCATGTCGCGTCCCAGCATGACGGAATTATATTCCCAGTAGAAATTATTCTTGTCGAACGCTGGAATCATGGCACGAGCCGCAAAGATGTACTTATACTTGCTGCTCCGAATATACAATATAAATATTACATTACTATTAATTATTATACATAGTTATTTATGGCTTCAAGACGGTTCGAGAATCAATCCACTAATTCTAGAATTAATTGATTAAATATACAAGCAATAACCAAGCAAATATATACCTTATTGCTAAAGCAAATAATAGCCGCCGTAAGTACAATATATCATAAACACATTACCTTATTTTTTGTGAAATTGTAATTTATTGCATTTGCTTTTCCCGCAACTAAAGCCCCTGCGAGTTGCAAAAATGTACATACGATTATTAGACAAAAACAACTCCAAATGAGAATCATTATAGCTTTGGAAATTAATGCAGTTTAACACCCGACTTGGGGCTTTATATAGAAAATTATATTATGTGATATCAGATTATTATAATACTTATAGTTTTTTTTATAATTAGTTTCTGTTCATTAGAATAATTATGAACTGATAATAATTAATTAGGACATTATTATAAAAATAATGGGAGCGCCCAAACCTAAAATTGACTCATTTGATAACTCAATAAGATTACGTTCCCTAATAATAACGAAAAATAAAAATAATGGTCCTCGTGCTTGATTGTCGGCAAATAGAAATAGTCAGCCCGTTCGGAAAAACAAACTTGACAGATATATGGACAATGCTCATTGACTGATGACATAAATTGGGCCTGGCCAGGCTAATAGACAAGATTATCTAATAGGATAAATTGAAAATAAAAATTCCCATCTTTTGTACTATAGAGAAACTTTATTGAGTGTACACTTAAAAAAAATAAAAGAAAATTGGTCATATTCAATAAACAAACAAATCATCTTGAAATTATCAAAAATCCCAACAAAAAAACTTAATGTAAGAACTGAGATCAATTTCGTAAGGCAATTCGGTGATGTTGATATCGAATCTGTCTTGCACCTCATTCAAAATCTTTGCATCTCCTTTCTCGGAAACAAATGTGATGGCCAAACCTTTGGTACCAAAACGACCAGCAAGTGCCACTCGTCGCAGATATGCGTCAGAATCTTCGGGCATGTCATAGTTGAAGACAATATTCACTCGTTCAATATCCATACCTCTGCCGAATAGGTTGGTGGCCACTAAGATTCTCTGGAAGAATAATGTTTTTTTGTTGTAGAAAAAGAAAATAGAAAAAAAAACGGACTTAGTTTTGCATAAAATTTTCAGCAAAAAATTCCACTAGTAAATAATCAGGGTTTTCATATGTCCCTACGTAATTGTCATCATTGTAGTAATAGAAAATAAAAATAATATATATAGTCTATCTAAGATGAATTCGTATACCAGAAAGTTACAATGTAGTAAAATCTTAAAATCTAAATTTATTTCTTATAGGTTATGACAATCTTCTGTCACATTCAACGTTCAAAATATGTGTAATAGATAAAAGAACTTGTTTATGATTGATTTGATAAAGTAACGTCAAAATTAAATACAAAACATAACCTACAAATAGGAAAAATCGCTTAAATGTCCCTAGCTAATGATGTAATCAGATTGCTCCTATAAATGGACTATATATTAATGTGTTCGGTTACAAAAAAAGACAATAGGGCAACTCACTTTTTGGAAATTTTTAAATTGTTCATATCGAGACAATATCTCTTTCTGATCCATCCCTCTGTGGATTCCAATAGCGGGAAAATTTTGTTCTGTCAAAGGTGGTACCAATGCAACACATCGTTGGACTTACTTGACAAAATAACAACCTGGAAAAAGAAGACATAAAAGATAAGGAGGACAGAACATATTAGAAGATTAATTTAAATATGATGTAAACTTAAAATCAGTGAGAGAGTTCAAAAATATAATCTTACTGTAAGTCATTTTTGTTGTTATCATCATGTAAAATAAAGTTTAAGGCAGTTATCGGACTCATTTCAGAATATTTCTAGTAATTTTTCATTGAAATGAATAGATTTACCTACTATGTATTTGTTGAATTCACAAACCTGGTTAAATTCGAGTACATCCAGCAATTCCATATAGCTTCTTATTCTTCTCTTTCGTCAAGGTCTTCTGTTCCAACATCGACTTGAGTTCACATCGTATCTAAAGGACATTTCAAGACGCTGGTATGAGCCCTGGGCCTCGAAGTGGATAGGTAAGTCGCTGCCTTGATAATTGAATAGTATTCTGGATTGGTTTTTGAGAAGAGATTGATTCCTATGAGGTTAAAAGCACGTGGTAGCGTGATCTGAAAGAGACCGGATAACCTCAGGGGTATGACCGAAATGATTTTACTCCAATAGGATCACAAATCTGGCCTGGCCTGACACGTGCACTGCATATGCTTATATATTAGTATAATTATTAGAGAATAAAAAAAAACGGCAACTGTAGTATTGCCAAGAGCAAAGCTCCTGGAACTCAAAGAGGAAAGTTGGCTGGAAATCAGAGAAATTAACAAAGCCCACAGGAGACTACAGATATAGCTTCAACGTCAATCTATATCTCCATGAGCTGAAAAAAACAAGAACTCAAAATATACCGCAACTGACCTCTCTTAACGTAGCAATATATTTGGGGACTTTTTATGATTTTATTCTGTAATGCATCTCTGTTAAAAGAGACTAGTTGGTAAACAAAATATATGAATAATTTCACATTACAAATAAACTGATAAAAATTTCATGCTTACCATATAATTGAAGAATTTCGATTTTTATCTTCTATCATTTCTATTTTTAGTACGTCCTATAAAAAACATTTTTCTCACATTCATCAATCATCTTACCATCTTTTACAAAAAAGCATATTTACAATAATTTTCAACTCTCATGGTTTTTGGAAAATTTCGTTCCATTCGAATATGTATTACAAATATTTTTCTTAATATAATGCAGAAACGAGATAGGATAAATTGTAAATAAGAATGACCATTTCTATAGAGAAACTTTATTTTGAGTGGAAAAAACACTTAAAAAAATAATTAAAAACTACAATACTTCACAGTGAAACCAAAAATGATACATTTCCTCATTTGCTCTCATTATCGTCCTTCAACTGCAACAAAAAATAACAGAAAATTAGTCATAATGAATAAATAAAAAAATCATCTTTAGAAATTATCGACAAAACCAAGAAGAAGAAAACTCACTGTAAGAACTGAGATCAATTTCGTCAGGCAATTCGGTGATATTGACATCGAATCTGTCTTGCACCTCATTCAAAATCTTTGCATCTCCTTCCTCGGAAACGAATGTGATGGCCAAACCTTTGGTACCAAAACGACCGGCACGTGCCACTCGATGCAGATATGTGTCAGAATCTTCGGGCATGTCATAGTTGAAGACAATATTCACTCGTTCAATATCCATACCTCTGCCGAATAGGTTGGTGGCCACTAAGATTCTCTGGAAGAATAATGTTTTTTTGTTGTAGAAAAAGAAAATAGAAAAAAAACGGACTTATTTTTGTTAAAATGTTCAGCAAAAAATTCCACTAGTAAATAATCAGGGTTTTCATATGTCCCTACGTAATTGTCATCATTGTAGTAATAGAAAATAAAAATAATATATATAGTCTATATAAGGTGTATTCGTATACCTACCTGAAATTTACAATGTAGTCAAATCTCAAAATCTAAACTTATTTCTTATAGGTTATGACAATCTTCTGTCACATTCAACGTTCAAAATATGTGTAATAGATAAAAGAACGTGTTGATGATTGATTTAATAAAGTAACGTCAAAATTAAATACAAAACATAACCTACAAATAGGAAAAATCGCTTAAATCTTCCTAGCTAATGATGTAATCAGATTGCTCCTATAAATAGACTATATATATTCATGTGTTTGTTAAAAAATAGACGATATGCCAACTCACTTTTTGAAAATCTTTAAATTGTTCATATCGAGACAATCTCTCCTTCTGATCCATCCCTCTGTGGATTCCAATGGCGGGAAAATTTTGTTCTGTCAAAAGTTGTGCCAATGCAACACATCGTTGCACCGATTTAACAAAAATAACGACCTGGGAAGACGAAATAAAAGATAAGGAGAACAATATTATACATGTTAAAGTAAATGCAACTTGATACAAATTGAAAAATCAGTGAGAGAGTTCAAAAATATAATCATACTGTAAGTCATTTTTGATTTTATCATCATTGAAAATAAAGTTCCAAGGCAGTTAGTGCGAGGTAGTAAAATTCAATTTTATATTCATACAATATATTTTTTTATAAGGTGTGCAAATATTTCTCTGTTAGTAGTTTATCGAGTTAATTTCACATTCGTAAAAATCTAAAAATTATTATTTGCTGTATATTTCACTGATGAAATCGGGTAACTTGAAAGAAAATATTTTAGATTTCAGCGTGGAGAATCTAAAACTACCTCAAAATTGCAACAAAAAAAATAAGAAATGTATAAATTTGATGAAATCACAAACCTGGTTAAATTCAAGTACATCGAGCAACTCAAAAAGCTTCTTATTCTTCTCGTTTTCTTTGAGTTTGACATAATGCTGTTGGAGACCGTGTAACGTCAATTTGGCTTCATCGTCAACATAAACTTCCATGGGCTGAAAAAAAAATTGAAACACATTGACAACACCGCAACTGACCTCTCTTAACGTGGCACAATTTACGATATTATGATAATTTGGGGACGTTAGTTTCAATATGATGACTTTACTTTTCAATTTAGATGGGGGGTTAAAAGAGATCAGTAGTTGATAGAAGAAAACAAAAATGAAGAATAAACGCATAATCACATTTCCAAAATATGGTAATAGAAAAAACTTCGGAATGAATTGTAAATTGAGACCAAATATTCATGTTTGGTAAGGTGTCAAGAGTTTCTTTTAAATTAAAATTTATGTTCACTGATAAATAAATTCAATTGATAAATATACAGGGTGTCTCCAAAAAGTTTTTCTCTATATTCCCCAGAGACCAATTCAAGTACAAATTTACTCAATTGGTCCGCATGGGCGTAGAATATTAGTTTTTTTTATAAAAAGTATAAAATCTATATTTTATTACGAAAAAGATAAATGTACCACCTTTGACATGAGAAAAATGACAAATTAGTTATATTTTGATTATTATCTACTCAAACGTTCAAGTTAAAATTTTATACGAAAGTCCATTTTTTCATCAATTGGTGTGGAAAATTTTAATATGCTATCAGCAAAAAATTACAACAGATATTCAATTTGGAAACGAATTTTTCCACGAAAAAAAAAATCAGCAAAATCCCACAAGTTTCAATAAGTTCAAAAACGTTTGAATTCGCGCCAATTTTGGATCTCAAATGAGATAATTTGTAGCTGCATTTGGTAAGATTTTTTTAGTAACACCCTTTGTAAACAAATTTTGGAAATGCGAAAACTAATAATGACTAAGATGAAATACTCAAAAGAAGACTATAATAATCGAGAAAGTACATAACGATCGTTCTTCATTATTCTTATGCTGTTTGTTCAAGATAATAATGGAATGCATTAGAATCTACAAAACGTGAATAATTTTTGGTGCGAAAAAAAATTATTTTTACATTTAGAAATATTTGTCCAGAAGGTCACCGAAAAGCTAGCAAAAAAAAAAACGTTAACTTCTTGCGAAATTTCGTCTTCTAGAAACCATCAGTAACTTTTGTTTTTATCAAAAACAAGAGATGAAAGTGAATTCCGTGTAAGATACGACTATTTCAATTTTTCAGCACAAAAAAAATAGAAAAAAATATTTTGCTTTCAAACCTATAAAACCATTATATTTTTGAAAACACAAAACAGCATAAATGACTAATCAACAATAGATTAAATACCAACGATGAAAACAACTACTCGATAAGTAAGTACTCCAACCCGAATTGCATTTCATCATCGCTGGTAGGTGCAATTTGACTGAAAATATAACAGTACCTCGATTATTATTTTCTTCTAGAATGAAAAAAAAAATGAACTGAAAAATGTCGAAAAAGTGATTCATCTATGTATGTATGTATATATATATAGAAGGTAGAAAAACGCTGTTGTTACGAATTTGGCACCAACTGGAGCACCAAATGAAAAGAAAATTTACAAATATCTCTTCATCATGATCGTGAGTTCACATACAGAAGAAAACGGGTTGATTGATGGGGGAAGGGGGAGGCACATATGGGCAGAAGACTGACTCATGATTCTCTGCGTGCTTAACCCATATATCGCTCTCTCTCTCTCTAGTTCCTTTGACCAACAAAACCACCATCATTAATCCCATCTGTGTTCTGTGTGTCATCGACGACGACCCAACAAAAAAAAGCTCCCACGCAGGCGGCGCAAAACAATTCTATCATCAAAACTGGTTCTACGGGGGTGACTGTGTTTTTTATGTGTTGAAAATTTTTCTACACTGTAGCTCGGCCGAAAAAGTTCAAAAAGTAATATTTTACACCAAAAATAACACTATCTAGCGCTTCAAAACCCCCACCAAATCTTCGTACATCCTTTCTTCTTAGCCCCGCCCAACCCACAGCCTACTCGTTGGGCTACAGTGCACTAACCGAGGGAAAACAACAGATCACTCACCCTTTCATTAATTTTTGAATAGCAGATTTATGAAACTTTTCTATTTGGCAGCAACATTTTGGAAACAATTTCTTTCCGAATGTTGGCTCTCTCAAATATTATATTTTAACAAAGAATGAGGCGCGCGGACGATTTTGATATTTGGGGCGCATTTTATTTTTTTGTTTGAGAATATGGTATTAGGTAGATAGTTATGGGCAATTACATCTTGCATAAATTTCTTGCAAACCGGACGAATTTCTTTGCTCAATGTGGCACTGAACATCATCACTTGCTTGCTGTGTGGTGTGTTGCGGTATATTTCTTGTACATCGCGTCTCATATCTGCAAAGACAAACAAATAAAAAATTTACAATAAAAAAAAAGAGGATGGTGCCGGTATTCGTTGATTAATTTGAAACATATATATTTTCAAAGATAATAAATAATGAAGTAGTAAAGTTTTGATATATACTTGAACTATCATAAACATTTTAACATACAAATGAACTACTTCATGATTTTAAGACGAAAAACATTATAAAAGAGATACATTTGACGGTAATCCGGCAGATGAGGATTCCTAATTTGAGGTAGGCGGGCCGCCGATGAAATGTTCAAGCGCGGTTGCCAAGCTTTCTGTTTTACTTCGCCTTATATACTTTTACTTGTCGCTTACGCGAATGCTAAATGTCTCTCTCAATTTTAAGTTTAGAAGCAAAGGAATTATTTTGAAACCATTATTATTATTTTTCGTCATTAGCGAGAACATAATCTTCAAAATGAAGTCTCAGTCAACTGTTTTGATAAAAGTACAAAAAAAACACTGATGAGAAATAACATACATAATTCGCTTGCTTGGAGTTATGAGGTTCTATGTAACAAAATTTGAAATATTGTGATTTTCAAACCACCAAGTCCTATGTTGCCTACTCTTGTATCTCATAAGACACCCATGGTTTTATGTAGCACCGTCACTGTATATTGCAAGCAAATAACTTACAATTTTGCATGACTTTGTAATGTTTGAGAAAACAAAGTTTTATGTACCACATAGAACTAAATTTACGAAAGTGTTACGAACTCTAAATAATGCAGGGTACTATGTACAACATAGAACTTTGCATTCGCAAATGTGCAGTCATGTTGTCTTTCACATAAAACTCAGCGTTACTCTGTTGTTTTTGATAAGTTGTGTGACTTGAGTGTTTAGCTTCATAATATAAAAGGGACAGTGAAATAAACAGTGATGAGTGAGTCAGGAGAGGAAGATCCTTTTACAGGAACTAATAGTGATGTTGACAAAGATTATGCTCCTTCAGATGGGTCAGAAAGTAGTAACAGGTATGTGTTAGATTTTGAGGTTATGATTTTTTTTATTTTATTGATTTTTATTCCAGTTTTAATAATAATTACATGGTTACACCGTACCAAAGCAACGTTACCAGCCTGGCAGGATCTTCAAGCCTACCATCGTTGTCAGGTACAATTCAAACATCTAGAGATCTAGAAAGAGATGAACCTGAATCAATCACGCCTACGAAGACAAGAAAACGAAAACGTGATCCATCTAAATGGGCCCAGATTGTTAGGAAACAAAAAAGAAACAGTGGTGAGGCTTATATTTCTTCTCGAAAAAAAATGGTTCCAGCAAAAGTGGTTGAAACCTACAAAAATTGTTCAACATCTTGTCGAAGGAAGTGTAGTGAAAAAATTAACAACGAGGAGCGGCAAAAGGTGTTTGAGGGATACTACCAATTAACAAAAGAAGAGAAAAAACTATTTTTACTGGCAAATACAACGAAATGCATACCCTCAAGGAGACGACATGGCAAAAGTGATGATAATTCCAAGAAAAAATTCAGTTTTAAGTTTTTCTTCGATATAAGTGCCAAGAAAATAGAAGTTTGTAAGAGTTATTTCCTTGGTACTTTAAGTGTGAGTCAAAAAACTATTTATTCTGCACACGCTTCCAAAAATATAGTAGGAAATACCCCTAAGCGATCTGTTCACGGAAAGCATATTAAACACATAATACCTGAGGACATGAAACAATCTGTACGGGACCATATTAACTCTATACCGAAAATCGATAGCCATTACTGTCGGGCCAATACTGAAAGGCAGTATATGGAGTCAACTTTAAATGTAGTGAAACTCTATGAACTGTATAAAAAATATATGGAAGAAAAAGGAAAAGTCCCGGTCAAACTGTCTCAGTACAGGCATATATTCTGTACAGAATTTAATATTTTCTTTCAAACTCCAAAAAAGGACCGCTGTGACGTGTGCGAATTAGTAAAGCTGCATAGACAGGAACAGAGGGACAAAGATGATCAAACGCAGGATCATTATGAAAAACATGTAGCAGAGAAAAAATTATGTGGAGCAGAAAGGAACCGTGACAGAAAAGACAGAGAAAAAATGGTCTTATGCTTTGACCTTGAGAATGTCTTGACTTGCCCCAAAGCAGACGTGAATAAATTCTTTTATAAGAGCAAACTTTCCGTGTACAATCTAACAGCACACCTATCTTTAACAAAGCAAGTTTACTGTTCGGTTTGGAGCGAACACCTAATGGGGAGGAAAGGAAATGATATAGCCAGTGCGCTTTTTAACATCATGTCCAAAGTTCTCATGGATCATCCCCATTTAACTGAGCTCACGCTATGGAGCGATAGTTGCGTAGCCCAAAACCGCAACTCTATGTTATCTTTTGCAATGTTGAAGTTTTTGTGGGAGAACAAAAACCTGGGAACTATAACTATAAAATATTCTGTTCCAGGTCATTCATCTGTGCAAGAAGTGGATGCTACGCACAGTGCCATAGAGAGAGTACTACAAAAAACAGAATACTACAGTCCTCTGTCACTTATGAGGATACTTCTGAAAGTAAATCTGAGAAATCCATACAAGATACATCAAATGCAAGCGAAAGATTTCTTGGATTTTCAAGCTATTTCATCTCTTCTTCATTATGAAAATGTCCCATTCTCTAAAGTTTCTGTGCTTCAGTTTTCTAAACTAACACCTCACATTGTAAAGGTTAAAACTTCTTACGCTCAAGATAAATTTACAGAAATAGAAATTGGGAGTTTACAAATAGTAACAAACTTGCTACAAAAAGTATTAAAGCCAACAAAATCACCCGGTGGACTGCCTCAGAATAAAACCGATGCATTGCAGTTCATGTTGAAATGGATGCCACTTATCGATCAGCAATTTTACAGTGCTATTTTACCAAACAAAGACTCAAAAATCTCTAAAGAAAAAAAGAATAAAAAAATCAAAAAATAGTTCGCAAAACTATGATAGAATGTTTAATTCCATATTTTCGTTATAAATCTTTCACTTTCTTTTAAGTATGCCTTAGTTTATTTAGCCTTAAGAGTGTTTAATGTTCATTTGTAGATTATACTTCCTATATTGTTCCACTATAATCTATACAAGGTTCTATGTATTTTCATAAATAAATGCATATTGATAATTCAGGGTTCTATGTTTATTTTGCGTTATTTTTATAAAATAAAGAAATAGAAATATTTTCTAAATTCACCAGCTGATATTGTCTCATAACAATAAATAAGTGCAAGAGTAGCTATGCACACCATAAACAAAAAGGATACCATAGTTCTAGCATTATGATATTTCAAAAGCGATTTTCTAGATAAGTTGTTTTTGTAACATAGAACCTGATAACTCCAAGCAAGCGAATTGTTTACAAATTCCGCATTGGAGTTTTCGAACGTCGCGTCGATCCGATTTTGAAGTGAGCATGCTAAGCTATTTTTTCAGATCAATATTTTATGAACAGATGAAACCAGATTTACAAACATTGGGATTTTTAAAAGAAAAAAATGCGGCCAAGTACAAGTCGAACTCTCACACAAAGAGTTCCGTAACATTGTAAATGCAAACTTTTACTGCTCTCACAGACATACGGAAGAACAGCATTTAGTATTTGTTGTTATAGTGGCAACAGAAATACATATTCTCTGAAAATCTCAGCTTTCTGCCTATTATGGATTCATGAGATAGAGAGAAAATTCTAATGAATAAATGAACTACTTTATGAAATAATGACAGAATATTTACCATCATATTATAAAAATATTATCGGCAACACTGTGGACAAATCACGGTCATATTTGTATTATTGCGCATGCGCCAAATAGCTCCCAAATTAGGAATCCTCATCTGCCGGATTACCCATTTGACAATGCTGATGCAAAGTAATTGACATTTGCGCAAGCGCAAATGAATCCTAGATTAAACATGCAGACTGCAACTCTGAATGAATTTCTATAATATAAACACAAACCAACAATACTAGCAAAAAAATACAAAAATCGGTAGGATCAAGTGGTACAATCGATTTTCGAATATCGCGGCTACATAAATGATGAATAAAACAGGTCTATAGTCGTATGAAACTTCGGTGAACTTCTACTGATGGTTTAAATGAACAAGAGAACAACTCGTTATTCAAATTTGAGAAACATTTAGTAGCTAATTCATATTTTGATTCTGTTCTAGTGTGATATTACTTAATACAAGTGACTCACCTAATAATTCGAGCATTTTGTCACATTCATCCAAAATAAAATGCTTCAGATGCTTCAAGTTCAACTTCTTGGATCGCACCAATGCCAGAATACGCCCCGGTGTACCAACTACAATGTGCGGACAATTGTTCTTCAACACTTCCTCGTCCCTTTGGATGGGTAATCCGCCAAAAAAGACGCCCACTTTGATTGTTGGCATGTATTTGCTGAATCTCTCGTACTCTTTGCTGATCTGGAATGCCAGTTCACGCGTATGGCACATGACCAGTACATATACGACATTTTCTGTCGGTTCTAGCTGCTGTAGCGTGGCCAAAACGAATACAGCCGTCTTACCCATACCAGATTTTGCCTGGCACAGGATATCCATACCAATAACGGCCTGTGGTATACATTCGTGCTGCACTTCTGAAGGATGCTCAAAACCACAATCGACAATGGCACGTAGAATTTCCGGTTTCAAAAGAAAATCCCTGAAACCTGAGCTGTGTATTGATACGTATGTTCCTTTGACACCTTTTTTCTTGGTATCGTTTTCTGTAGTTTCAGCTGGAGTCTGTTCTGGGTCATCTTCATAATCTAATAGATCATCAGCATCAGCCATTTTGTCTTAGACTTAAGAATTCAGCCTAGGAACAAAATTAAAGCCCAGTTAGAAAAAAAGCGAGGAACTAACAAACGGTAAATGGTAATCAATAACAATAAATAGAAGTTCAAGTTAAAAAATATAAACAAAATATTCTTCTTTAAATTGAAACAAATCTAATAAAATTCAGAAATCAAGTAAATAGAAACTGATTAATCTGAAAAAACACGAGAACATATACCTACGTCAAGATCAGCAAAGTAAAATGGCTTCCACGAGTGTAAAATTGAAGCCGAAACGATAGACGCCCAACCACAAATATTTTACGAATGAAAAAATCTTCTTCCGTGCCGCGCGAACATACCAAATTGGTGTTTGTGTTTTCTGCGTTTGCGCGCGCCAAAATGACAGATGACCAGAAAACACTATATTTCAGATGACATATGTCATACATAAATAGAATACTAACATCAGAGACAGTTGTCTCTGCCAAAGAATAAAAAAACGTTTTCTCTGCTAACATGAAAGGTGTTCGGTTAGAGCACTGAATACATTCAGTGCTCTAGTCCGGTATTCGAGCAGTAGTTTGGACTTTGGATGAGGTTCGAACTGTGTTCTGTAATCATGAGTCGAATAAATGGGATAAAAGTGGTAAATTAATCACTCATGTTTGTTTAAAAGGATCTATTAAAAATATATATTATAATCTTATTCAACATTTTCTGCAATAATAAATCAGTCGATAAATGAATCTTTTGGTCTTGTTTTTATATATACGTAAGCAGCGATGAAAATAAATACTGCTATTAGTGATGGTAATACAATCGTTTGAACTTGCTTCTGTACTTGTGCAAATTCCTTTTTTCTCTGTTTCTTCTCTTTCGATGTTTCTTTTGGTTTGCCTCCTTTTGTTTTACTCATTTTCTTAGCTATAAAATAACGAGAAATAAATTCATTGATTTGATTGATGCTAAAAAGAGATTATATAAGAAAATATAATTCGTGAAAATCCCTATATGTGCGACATTTACTGTTACAATGTAGAGGTACTTGAATAACTCGATGTTCCATGTCAATTTATTTTTTCAGGCAACGGTGAAAAATACTTAAGAGTTAAGAGGTTAGGTTATGATTTGAAAATAATACTTTTTACTAAATATTTTGGTGAAAATATTAAAATGCAGAATATTCAGAAGACTGTTAATACAAAATCTAGAAACATCTGTTCTGTTCCACAATGTTCATCATACTGCACTAACGACTTACCATTATATAATTTTCAAATCAGATCCTAATTTGTCTAATAGTTGGAAAATTGATTTAAAAATTGCCAAGCCGACGACCAAACATATCTATGCTAGTTTGTTGTTTGCATTTTACAGAAACTAATTATTGCATGAATAAGTAAAGTAATTTAAAATATGTATAATCTTTCTTATCGGATAGCTTTTATAGCAACAAATAAAAGGTAAAACAGCATTTCCCAGTAGAAAATTACCAAAGACTAATAATTTAATAGAAAAAGTGATCATAAATATATCCCAGAACCATTGGTAAGGGTATGTTATGCTTATATTTAGAGTATAGTTAGAAGAATATATAATTATTTATCTTTAAGATTACAAAACTTTAGGGTCATACGCGTGAAAAGAATGTGGAAGAAAGTCTATTACAGATCAATCTGTTATAAAGACTAACATATTGAATATTGGGACTTTCAATTCAATTCACGGTTCCAAAATTGTGATTCAGTTATTCCCTCATGCCAATGTTGACCCCAATAAAGATAATGAAAAATTAATGGTCTAATCCTGATGTAAATATTTACTTTGTATTAGATACTCACTTGTTGCAATAAACCTGGCAAAAAATACTACTTTATACAACTACCAACTTTTGCTGACGTTACAACTTTTTGTTGCCTATCTCAGTGTAGATTATGTGAAAAGTTGATTATAGGTGTTTACTTTCTGTTTATTTACGAAAAAAATGCATACAGCATGATGAATTGATGAAAAACACAGACCATATTTATGTTTCATGTAATTACACTATGTTTAGATATCATGCTAATGGATTAATTGTTCCAAAAGAATAATCCTAAAGTACAGTAGAACAAATATATATTATTCTAGTGAGAAAATAATTCCCATGAAATTGAAAAGGAAGTTAGTAATGGTCAGAGAACACTACTTCCAGTTGTGGTTGTCTCTGATTGGTTCATGCTCTGTATTCTATTCTATGCTTTGTGACACAGAACATTAAATTCGTAATCGTTTTCCCAACTATTATTTATTTTAGTATAAACAAATTTGAAAATTATAAATGTGAATAGTAAACAAACTGCCTCGAAATGAGATACTTGCCATTAATTATTATACTCTGTAAATTGAGAAATTCAATTGGTATTGAATTTGATCCGTTGGGCTATATAGTTTACTGCCCCTGCATGGGTAAGACGATCAATTATTTCTTCCAAATAAGTTGTAATTGAAGTAATAATATTTCAGGCCGATTTGGTAATCAAGCCGACCATTTTCTTGGGGCATTAAGTTTCGCTCATGGTTTAAATAGAACCCTTGTTCTTCCCGCTTGGGTTGAATACCGTTATGGGGAACCTCGCTCCATTCAAGTGCCTTTTGATAAGTACTTCAAAGTCGAGCCGCTGACAAAGTTCCACAAAGTGATGACAATGGAAACGTTCATGGAGAAAATTGCACCATATGAATGGCCGAAAGAGCAACGCGTTTCATTTTGTTATATGGCAAGAGGTAAGAAACATACATTAGAAACATTTAAGCACTGAATTGAGCCTAAACTTTTACTTGAGGCTCTCGTGATGGATGCAATGCAAAGGAGGGTAATCCGTTCGGTCCATTTTGGGATACGTACAATGTGGATTTTGTCGATTCCGAATTCTACGGTCCACTCCATTATGATGTTCACCACCATGATATGGTTAAACAATGGAAAGAAAAATATCCTCCTGAAAAATGGCCTGTACTGGCTTTTACAGGTAAGGAATATTATTCTAGATTTCTGGATAGTTATATTGATAGTATGTATTTGCCTCCAGAAAAATGCAAATAATGTTGTGTGATTGAGTTTGTTTTTCATGTGGTTAGTCAAATTTTAGGGGCTCCAGCAACATTTCCCGTCCAACAGGAGAACAGAGCTTTGCAAAAGTATCTAGTTTGGTCGGATGCTATTGAGGAAGCTGCTGAAAAAATCATCAAAAACAAAATGCCGCCAGGTGCCTTTGTCGGTATCCATTTACGAAATGGCATCGACTGGGTGAGAGCCTGCGAACATATACCGAAAAGTCCCAGCTTATTTGCAGCTCCACAATGTGTAGGTAGGTTGGACTTGATTGATTTATTAGTGAAGTCATTTTCTGGGTCACCTGCAATGTCAGCACATTGACTCCCTATTGAAAACAACAACAGTCTTGTTTCTCCTTTAGTGATATTCAAAATATTTACAGTATTTATTGCTCTCTTGCAGGCTACCAAAATGAAAAAGGCCCAGCCACCAAAGACATGTGCATGCCATCCAAAGAGACCATCGTACGTCAATTGAAACGTGTCATAAAAAATTTCAACAATGCCAAAGAAGACAATCAACATCATCATAATCGCGGCACTATTAGAGCCGTTTATGTTGCATCTGACAGCAACTACATGTTGGACGATTTGTCGACAGCACTGAAACGAATGAAAGTCAAAGTATTGAAAAATGATGATGATGAACCACATGTTGATTTGGCCATATTGGCCAGATCGAATCATTTCATTGGTAATTGCATTTCATCGTTTAGTGCCTTTGTGAAACGCGAGCGAGATGTTAAAGGTTTCGCGTCCAGTTTTTGGGCGTTTCCCAAACAGAAGGGATCATCATCATCAGCTGCTGCAATGCATGATGAATTGTGAGATTTGCTTGCTTCGGTTGCTTTCTGGAAATGTCTGAGAGTGTGACAGATATATAAAGTGTGCTTTAGGCTGGGAAAATGATCTTATAAGGTGGTCCTGATATGAGATTTAGTTGAAAAGAAAAGTCAACAACATTCAATCATATACAAACCAAAATTTAAAGTCAAGACTGTATTGAACCGACCTAAAAATCTCTTTACCCTGTTTTTATGAATATTATATAAACGCCTGGTCAAAAAAATTGATTTGAAATTCAGTCTTGAATAACCTACTCAATTTTGCATGGTTTTCGATCGAACAGAGGAGGAATAGAATTCGACTGTCTGCTTTGTTTGTTGGTTTGTTCGCGTGTTGTATATAGCTAACGTACTCCGATTTTGATGATTTTTGATTCATTTGAGAGAGGAAGCTTGTAATTTGGTCTCATTTTCATAAAAACGCAAATCCGACATCTCCTTACCTCCGGAAAACCCAAAAATATCACTCAGAAGATGTTCTCCTTAAACCCTTGTATTACCTCCTTTTCTGTAAGTCGATCAAGAACTATGTAACTGTATAAGTTATTCAATATTGAATTTGAACCCAATTTTCTTGGTCAAGTTTTTTATATATGTTCTAAAGGTCATAACTTTTAAACTAGAGAGTGCCAAAAAATTTACTAAAAAATATGCAGTATTGTGTTTATCACTGAGATAGCTTAATTTTCATATTTCAATTGATGTATTATTAGGTATATATTGTAGTCATACAAAAAGACCGAAAATAATCATGACAATATTTATTATTTTTTTAAACGATCACATTTACTTTTTAATAATCGTATTTTTGCACTGCTGTATTTATGTTTTTTTTTTAATAAAAAAAATTTGTATGTTCCAATTTTATTTCTGAATATTTGAAAAATATAATTATCCCTTTTTGGAAGATTTTCGTTCAAGAATTACCACGAACAAAATTCGTAAAACAAAAAAATAATTAGTCAGGAAATTATCAATATAGTTTGAATACCCATCGAATGTGATTTCGTCATACCTTGTCTCTTTTTTCGTTTGTAAACTAGGTGAAATAAAATTTTAACGCCATAAATATATGTCTTCGATCAGATCGGCTGACTGTTATTTTGACATTTGTTCTTGTTCTCTTGGACGTTTAATATCAAACATTTCTTTTTGAAAGTGATTTAGCCGCTTTACAAATATGTCAGTGTTTTGGGGTTAGAAATTGAAATTTAATTTAAATTATTTACGACATGCGGAAAATGGCAGGTGACGTCAGGAATCGTGACGAAACGCCACTCGATGGGTAATCAAACTATACACTCACTACAAGTCATTCACAAATATTATTAAGGTATACGAAGTGAATTTCAAAAATGTTTGGATAGACCAATCAATAGATATTTTGCATATTTGTTATGTTCATTACATTGGTTCAGGGTAGTGCATTTCTGTCAATGTCGATCAATGAAATATTTCGGCTCCATAAAGTCATGTTTCAATATTACGCAATTTCAGATTGTCAAAGGTCTATAAAAAAATGAAGTACAAAGTACCAGATTAAGACGTAGATTATATACCTACTATAATTAACAATTAACCTGAAATACTATTCATGTTAATGTCGAAGAGTATGAGATTGTCAAACAAACCTTATTTAAAATATATAAGTTACGCAATGATAGTTTTTTTTCTTTTAAATTTGGAATAAATATTGAAAATTTAGATCATACTTCTAATTTTGAAAATATAATTTTATTTAATTACCTATCTATTTCCTATTTTATCGAATTGTCTATTTCAATAAATTTTGCTCCAAATAAAACTTTCCCTAATTTAGATAAAATCCATACTGAAAGTTTCGGATCTATGCAACCCAATATACATATAGCTAGTCAATACATTATCCATCAATGATCAAAATATTTAGTTTTACTTAGGTATATGATATATAGCATAATATTCAAAATTCTACTCTGTATTTTAGAATTATAACTTCGGCTCTATTTTCTTGTTTATATTTGCAAATTTATCTATTAAAGTAGCACAATCCTGGTGTAAGACTTGAACATAATATTGGCAACAGATAAAAGCTTCTATGAACACCAAATAACTAATTGTAATTATTATTTGATATCAAGCAAGAAACAAGGTAGATAGGTATAACTAGAATGTCTACAAAATTCCCAATTTCCTCTTTGCATTTATTAAGAATGAATCACCACATTAAATGCGTCAGTTCAGAAAATTTCATCACAAAAATAACATATTTATATACATATTCCTACAGTATCAGACAAAGAAATTACTGATGGCTAGAATAGTACGCAAGATGTATTTTTTCATGACATCAACTTCCGCTCTTGTTAGTCAACGTTATCGTACATGTTCATAAAGATGAAATTAACGTAAATTCAGGAGCATTTATAATGCGCAATAGTCACAGTCTAAGACAAAATGAATGCAAGAAACAACGCTTAGAATGTTTTCATTGGATTTAAACATCAATACAGGATAATGAGCTCAATGGAAGCTGTTGATATCGTTCAACGGCTTTGGTCGTGGATGTTCGTTCGGTATCGGCAAGGCCGCTGTTCATTGGTGAACGACACGTTGAAAGTAGGTTGTGACGTCACACGCTGAATTTATAAATACATGTCAGATGCGCGTCCCCTGCATTTTCCTATTGAGTTTGCCTTAGGAAAGACTGACGTTGTGACAATTTTTCCTATCTCTCAATTTCGTGTGAACTACAAACAAAAAAGTGTTGTGTATATAATATTAGTTAGTTATGGCTAGTGAAGCGCAGAAGCTGATTGGTATTTCATTGACGAAAATAGCGCAAAGCAGATCGCATCGTGGCGGCGTTAGCCTGCACAAAAATCTCCTGGTGGCTACAGTGCTGCAAAAAGCGCGCTACATTTTCATGGAGGAGGCCTACAATATGGTGCACTTTCAACAGCAGCAACAACATCATCATCATCAGCAACAACAACAACATCCAATTCCAATTGCTGTGGCACCTGTGATGCAGCAACATCAACAACAGGCACCACCACCAGAAGACCTGATCGGCCTCACAGCCGAGGAGGCCGGCTTGGAACACACCAGCTTACCGGATGAAACTTCAACTACGTCAACAACAGACTTTCACCAACCTACTTGTGTCAAGTGCGCTGGCGATAGTAGTAACCATCACCAGGACAAGGAAAACCATCCTCCTTTATATAGCTCTTCCAGTGAGACGTTGACTTACCTAGACTTGGATAAATCTTCCAATAATGTAGTGCTAAGAGAAAGAAGTAATTCTTCTTCTTCCTCCTTATCATCAGCATCATCGTCTTCGTCGCTAAAGCGACGAAGGGCTGTAGCTGAGTGGGAAACCGAAGAGGCTGTCCAATCCATTCTGCCAAAGAGGACTAAACAGCAATTAGGACATCAGCAAGAGGACGAGGATGATGATGATAATGATAACGTATTTCTGGATAATGCGGCCACCATTCTATCGGAAACGGTGAGCCGGGAAGTGGCCGCAGCTGAAGAAGAAGAACAGCAGCGATCGCAGCTTCAGCTAGAAAATCTAAGTAGTAATAATAATGGATCCTCTGCAATGGAAATTGATCGCATTACGTCTTTGGTGTCGATATTTAGTTTTAGTATGACAACAGGTGACAGTTCCAAAGTTTGTCTCAACAACAGATCGACGACGCCGGATCTTTGTTCAGCGCAAGCTAAAGATGCTACAGACAGTCTACAACAAAGACAGTTTCTAGCTATGACTGTCTAATCATCGATTAAAATGTAATTAATGAAATTGATGTGAAAGCGCGGGAGAAAAATGTATGAAGGAGCAAGCAACAATCTGATTGGAATTTTTTTGCGAATTCTCAGACTTTTATTGCAACTAAAATTTGAATGTTTCGTTTATTTCTTAGAAAATTGAGCGGAACAGATGCCATTCTTTTTCCTAGAAATATTTTTCTCTCGAAGTTTCGCAAAAATGTTTAGGAAAATTTGTAATGCACCAAGATCGTATTTTGAGTGGTTCTTCCCAAGAGAGAAGATTGTGGGGGATTATTGTTGATCCTGTGTTGTTTCTTACTACTGCCCAACGTAATTAAAATAATTTGTATAGTCAAAATGTACTTTAAACAAAATCAGTGTTGTGACATTTAAAAAAAAACAATCGGAAAAGATCTCCTTAGATAAAAAATGACTATTAATAACAACAACGAAATTTTGGATAAATATTCTTGACGAAATGTGGTGTTCCTTTTTTAAAAAATGTCTCAATCAAATTCACCTCTATGTGATATAATTTATTATGTGTTTTTTTTTATATTATTGTTGTTTCTAATGGTTTCGTCGAGAAAATAATCCAGAAATTGTTTGTGTGTTTTTTTTTATAAAGTTCTTCAACTTTAAAACGATTGTGATAAGTGAGAAAAACTGTTAACTAATTTGTATCTTTTTTTTTGTAAAAAATGATTGAGAATGTTTGTCACCCGAAATGATGAAATACTTAGCTAGCTACCTCCATTTACCGTCCTAGAATTATCAAAACTACATTCCATATTATAGGTACCTATACCTAAACATATTCACACGGAAATCCCCTCGAAACCAATTCAGGTAGATTTAGAGAGGGTTGTTTTTGCCTTTTCTATTATACGTTCCTCCCCTCTGGTTATAAGGATTTCAACATTTCGGGGTCGAACGATTTGTATATATTTATAAATAATGTAAAAATATGAACACATTATTTTGTCACTCTGTTTTAAGAGTGACTTTTTATTTTATCCATATGTGTATAGGTATATATATAATGAAAAGTTCATAATCTTATATATATTTCAGAATAAAATTTTCAGTATATATATTTGTTGTTTTTGTTTATTTAAAAAAGTAGTACCTACCTAAAACATTTTTCTCAAATGTTTACATGAGAAATTCTTTTTTTGAAATATCACTAATAAAAAGTTTAACTGAAAAAATGACATCAGATGAATTCTTACGTCTAGGTTTTTCAAAATCGTTGAAAAATAATCAAGATTGCTCGAATTTATCCAAACGCCTACGTGACGTTAAAAGCATCCAATATTCACTTGTTTGGACTGGAATTGTGAATTCGAACCTGTTTTCGTTATCTCTGTCTCTCAGATAAGTATTATACCTCTATTAGTGAACATAATGTACCTACGTCATGATTTAAAAATACACCTTATGATATCTGAAGGATTTTTGTTTTTCATTCACTTAACGAGTGAACAGACTTTTGACTCACTGTGGTGTTTTGTGGTTGTTTACTTCAGTCAAAAGATTTGATAAAAACAAAAAACTAATAATTATTTCAATCGTGGAAATAAACCAGATTTTAATCTGACCTAATAGATTTTTTAAATCAACTTATCGAAAATAATAAATATAGGTACTTATTAAGAAATAACTTACAACCGTCGGTATTTTAAGCTTAATTTTGAAATTAATTATAGCAGATGGAATCTTCCTTTAGATAATTGAATACAATTTTATCATAGAACTTCTTCAAAATCCCTTTTTTCTAACTAATATCTAATCACAGCTCATAAATGAAAATGTTTTGGGTATAACCTACCGACAAATGAATAAACAAAATATGTATAAACATATTAGGTCATGAATATATTTCAAACCAAATTGGATTTACCCGAATCGAACAACGTGGAAATTCCACACTAATTTC
Source organism: Crioceris asparagi (assembly GCA_958507055.1). Lineage (NCBI taxonomy): Eukaryota > Metazoa > Arthropoda > Insecta > Coleoptera > Chrysomelidae > Crioceris > Crioceris asparagi. The sequence continues at coordinate 332,206 of OY293827.1, forward strand.
ACACTAGGCACATCCTATTGGTTTTTTTTAAATGGCGTCACAAGGGATTTACTACTGCACAATAACATAATTATTATATTTTTATTTCCTACGATGTACAAACATAGTAGAAGAGTTGAGAGAGGGCCTTGAACCTATTTCTCGGGAACGCCTTGACGTCATATTTTAATACATTTAAGATGCCCCTGACTCCTCCACACAGATTATTTTGGTCGTCGTACACATCAAGCAACGTTGCCTTATCTACATCCAGAATACAGATGCCAAAATATGAAAACATTTTTTCACGATAAAATGTTTATACATAGTGTCTTATTTGAATGTTCGCGCATGTTCTACCGTTTGGGCTCTGGTGAAACTTTCAAAGGCACTTATAGAATCAACAAATTATTATTTGATTATCATCGCTAAATTGACGTATATGAATAACAGCTGGCAACACCGATGAGCAACTGGCGTCAATCAAGGGATGGATATTCGCGTGTGTAACCTACCTACTTGGGATCTTTTATGATGCCTTTTTCTTCTAAATTCACCCGCGTACCTAGTCTGGTTATGACGTCAGAAAAAAAAAACAGAGAAGTTATAATACGATGTCTACTTTCCACGATGCAGTTTTAAAGTTTTAAGTTGATCACATATTCAAACAAAATATTTATTTATACCTACATGTTCAATGTTTAAAAATGACCTTGAGTAAATTGGAGCTGTACGTACGTATTTTTGATATTTCGTGTTTTATTGACAAGTAGATACTTGCACTAAATTGAGGTCATCATCGTTGATAATTTTAGTTTTGGTATACATTCACCAAATTATTGTATTTCAAGGATGGCATCCAACGCAAATACATATAATTGAAATATTTATCAACTATACATTAGGTACTAAAATAAGTTAGTTAGTAAGCTAGATAAGCAGAGAAAAGACAAATGAAACCAAGTACCTACGACTAGAACTTACACCCTCAAGTGGTCCGTAAAATAACAATTTCTAGGTGAACTCAGGAGTTATAACCACGTGAATATCTTTTCATACATGTCAGGAATCTGTTATCATTATATTATTTTTTAAATTTACCAACCCTTAAGTTTCCACAACCTCTTAAATTTAACGTTCTCTAATTTTTAACAGGCTCTAAAATTTAACATCCTCTAATTTTTAACGGCCTCTAATTTTCAACAGCCTCTAATTTTTAACGTCCTCTAAAATTTAACGTCCTCTAATTTTTAACGGCGTCTAAAATTTAACGTCCTCTAATTTTAAACGGCCTCCAAAATTTAACGTCCTCTAAAATTTAACGTCCTCTAATTTTTACCGGCCTCTAAAATTTAACGTCCTCTAATTTTTAAAGGCCTCTAAAATTTAACGTCCTCTAATTTTAACGTCCTCTAATTTTATTGGCCTCTAAAATTTAACGGCCTCTAAAATTTAACGTCCTCTAATTTTTAACGGCCTCTAAAATTGAACGTCCTCTAATTTTCAACGGCCTCTAAAATTTAACATCCTCTAATTTTAAACGTCCTCTACTTTTCAACAGCCTCTAAAATTAAACGTCTTCTAATTTTCAACGGCCTCTTAAATTTAAAGTCCTCTAATTTTTAACGGCCTCTAAAATTTAATGTCCTCTAATTTTTAACGGCCTCTTAAATTTAACGTCCTCTTATTTTTAACGGCCTCTAATTTTTAAAATCCTCTAAAATTTAACGTCCTCGAATTTTTAATGGCCTCTAATATTTAACGGCCTCTAAAATTTAACATCCTCTACTTTTAACGGCCTCTAAAATTTAACGTCCTCTAATTTTAAAGGCCTCTAAAATTTACCACCCTCTAGAACTTTAATTTTTATTGGTCTTTAATTTTGAAAATACTTTAATCTGCAAAGACCTATAATTTTTAGCAATCTCTAAAGTCTAAAGGCCTCTAATTTTTTCATTCTTTTTTGTAAAGGTATCTTATTTTCAATTTCCACAAAATTTTAGCGATGTCTTATTTTTAACGGCCAAATAATAATTGGTACTGATAATTTTGAATTTGCGCATGTGATAAACAAATGCAATCGAAAAATCGAAATGAAAATCTCTTTCCGTCAGTAAAAAAATCGTAATATACCTACATTTTCCCTATATTCGTGTACTACAGTTCACCAATGAAATTGACAGATTTAACTTTGTACAAAAGCATCAAATACTCCAAAAAGTACGTGTATACGAAGTCACGGGCATCTCTAGTGACTAGGTATATAAAATTATCTTGCCACACAAAAATATGTAAGGTTGATTCCCGCCTGTAGTATTTTTTGTTATTACACAACACCTGTCTAAAGGTGAACTCTAATATAAGTTGACGATGTGTTTTTTTTATTTTATTAACAGACCACTCTGCTTATGTGCAGCACTAATCGCATGAGGATGGCAGAGTGCAGCTTGCAGGTGTATTCTGCCAGACACACGAGTCTCCGTCTAAAAAAAGCACCTGCTCTGTCATCAAGCAAAAGACGACGGTGTTGTGTTCAATTCATAGAAATGGGTACAAAATACAAACATTTCTATATGTTTTTGCTCATTGCCTATTTTTTTTCAAACCAGTTTCGCAGATTTAAATGTGTGATAACTGAATACCTACCGAAGAAATCTGATTTTGGTTTTAAAATGCTTACTGTTCCAAATTTCTTAATTAAAATACAGCCAGAGTATAGATTAATATATCCAGAACAAAAGTAGTTGTAAATAGCAATATTTACAGAAGTTTATCATGGTCTATAATAGACATAGACCATGAGTAGTTATTAATTTCTTAATAATGAACGTTGCTTTCATAACGATGGCAATCTTTGTTCTATTCTGTTTATTTTACAGTAGTTTCTTTTAAATTTTCTATTTGTAAGAGATATTGTGGCATTCTCGAATTAAACATGTCTTTAATAGAATTTTATTGATATTTAGGAAAGAGAAATTTTTAGATGCTGTTGAAAATAAGAGGTCGTTAAATTTTGTAATCCGTTAAAAATAAGCCACCGTTAAATTTTAGAAGTTATTAAAAATAGAGGACGCTAAATATTGAAAGCTATTAAATTTCAGAGGGCGTAAGAATTATATTTCGTTAAAAAATAGCCACGGTTCAATTTTAGAGGGTGTTGAAAATTTGAAGCTCTAAAATTTGAGAAGGTATTAAAATTTTGTGGCCGTTAAATTTTAGAGGTTGACAAAAATAGATAACAGTAAATTAAAAAGGCTTTTAAATTTTACAGGTCGTGCAAAATTAGAGGACTCTAAATTTAAGAGGCAGTTAGAAGTTAGAGGCCAACTAGAGAAATTTTAGAGGGCGTTAAAAATTAGAAGCTATTCAAATTTAAAGGACGCCTAAATTTAAAGGTCCCTAATAATTAAAATTTGCACAATTTTGGGAGCTGTAAAATTTTTAAGGCCTTAAAATTATTTAATGGGCGTGAAAAATTAGCAGGTGGCAAATTTAAGAGGCTGTTAAAATTTTTCAGAGCGATACATTTTAGAGAGTGCTATATTTAATCTTGAATTTTTAATGTCTTTTAAAATTAAAGGACGCTAAATTTAAGAGGCAAATAAGAATCAGAAGCAGTATAATTTTAAAGACCGTTAAAATTTAGAGGACGCTAAATTTTAGAGGCCATCAAAAAACAGAGGACGCATAAATTTGGAGGCTGTTAAATTTTAAGAGACCGACAATATTATTTTTTATTTGTGGGGGGGGCATCACCTAATAAAGTCGATCCTAGTGATTTTTTTTGCATAAAAAATGTTGAGCCGGGTTGTCGCCCTATATTATTCTCTTAGAGAATAATGAAGAGTGATAAATACCAAGTTATTATTCCCTCTTGCACGGAAATCACAATTTCTCAAATTGAAAAATAATACCATGGAAACAATATAAACAAAATCAAAAATGTCAGCGTCAGATGCATAGTGTTTGTGTATTTGTATTTGAGATGGATGAATAATGAAGAATTTTTCATTTGGTTATTATTGGCTCCTGGTATAATCTACTATCAATACACATATTAAAGTTAGGTATTTGACGCGATATATTGCCGGAAAATCCCCGTTTTTGATGATCACGGTGAAATCCAAAGACCACGCGTCACACGGAATAATATAACCTTCAATATTTATTATAATTTCCACACAACGCACCAAAAGTATAACTACTCCTAGCTAGCCATTGCCAACGCTAATAATTATCGATTAAGCTGGGAATTTTCCAGCATTCCTGTTCTCGATAGAATTCGACTTACAACAACAAACACAACGTCAGATACACAGCTTTTTGTAATATTAAAATGTTGTTGTTGATTTTATTATACAAAGCCATAGTTGAGGCAGCGAATGATACAGCGATACAGCTTGCATTTAGAGGCTGACCCTAAACAACGTTGCCACAATTGTCATTTTGTTATCAACTCTCAATAATTCTCTTAAAACTTTCTACGTAAGGTTACTACTCATTCTACTTAAGGAAATATACTTTATTTTTCGAAATATTTGAATATCTAAGTATAACACACTTTAGTTCTCTAAGCCATATTATTTTTAATTATATCTTTTATTTATATTTTTCCATAATGCTTTATAACAAAGAAAAAGACTTGCTTTTGAAATAATATTTTTCTTCAAATCAGTTAAAACAAAAAAGTTGTTTTATCTGATTTAATGACTCATTAACATCATCAATCAGTCTCTGGTTGCCTCAACTATATATCTATTCTAGTTGTGACTCGTTCCAGTTGTTGTGGAGAAGGTGTAGACAATATAATAAAAATGATAATAATAATATATTTTCAAGCGTATGGTATAAGTCAAGATGTATGAAAATAACTTAACGAAAAGTATTATTATTGTCAAACATTTACTATAGCCAAAGACAATCTATTCCAACATAGATTGTCAGTTTTATAGCACTTTCAATACATCTGTTAAATGTCGTGTCCACAGCAGTGCCTGATTACTAATCGATTAGTAATCAGTAATCAAAAATCGGTATCTTGTGGACACGACTGGTTACTGATGCATCATTTGTCAAACTGACACTTGTCAAATTGACAAATTCAATTATAATTAACCAATATACTTATTATGAAATGATGGACAAGAAGAATACTACGGATAAATTGCCTTTTCACGTAGACAAATGATATTATAGATGTATAGATGTTGCATATCCACAGTATTCTTCCTTCGTGAAAGATTTGGTTAGTTTCTTCTGTCAGTTTTCACAGCGTCAACACAACCTAGCCTGACTCTCAGTGCATTTATCAGCAGATGTCACAGCAAGCATTCCGTTGGGTCCCTATCATAGTATGGGACCGCGGTACTATTCACACATTCCTTTCAGGCAATAAGCCATTCTGTTTTCACTTGAAAGACACTATAACATAATCATAAACGTATTCATCTACTTGAAATCGGGAGACATTGCACGGCCTTGTTGCCTGCCTTTGTGTGCTCGTGCTCAGGCTCAGTGGACGCCTTCTGGTTTAATGCCGAGTTAAACCGAGACCTGACCCGACAACAAACGAACGTAGGATGTGTGTGTTGTGTCGCCTTGGCTTCGAAAGTCCGTTCGTTGACTGTTCTTGTTGTTCAAAAGTATATTATATACCTCTAATACGTGAAAATAATAAAATTAACAGAGTTGCCGCATCTTCTCTCGCCATCACGGCTGCTAGTTTTGTTTCTTCAGCGCACATATTTTCTTTTAATTTATTATACTATAAAACAGGCGAATTCGTCGATTTGTGTTCATATTTCAGGGCTTTTCTGCGTAATACTTACATATATAGGGTGTGAGATATGTTACCTACGATTTTTTTTATTAATGAAATACTTCAGATATCCTAGAATCAAGAAAATACTTTCTTGTTAGTTTTACGAACCAAATATTATTTCGACTTGACTGAAGCAGCAAGTAAAATTCGCGGATCACTAGTAGACTCAATTAGAAGGTCAAACAAGAAACTAATCATTTCAAAGGCACACAGCATATACCTATACATTATTATGCCAATATTTCGAATTATAGCCAAGTGTTCCCGATATGAGGATGATCATCTTTTTACCTTCCCACAGAAGAAATTATTGAGTAGGTACAGAAAATAAATAAATATTTTTTGCACTGAAAAATAAAAATAATAATATTAATTCTTTTGGTGCTGGTACTTTTCAAGTTGTGTAAATAAAAGACTTTTGGCACCAACTTCAAAAGTAACAGAACCAATAATAGAATAAATACTATTTTGTCTTTTTCAATGCACCAACAAATACAGTCGGTCTAGTTTTCTATAGAAAATATTTATATTACACTTCTGAGTGTAACATTAGTCATGAAAATCGTTGAACGTTCACTAATACTAATAGGTACCAAAGAAGGTAGTACTTATCCTATTACCAACATAATTCTTTGCTTGTACTTGTTATTATTCGCGGAGGAAATACGCATATTTTAGATTTTACCACTGCTCTAACTTGAATATCGTAAGCATATGGGTAACACGTTCAATTTAAATGATGCTACAAATAATCTGTTCTTGAATGTGGCCGTCTTAGATTTTCGATTTTCGAAAGAAATTGTCCCCTCCACGTAGCAGAAATACACATATTTCAGTTTTTGTTGCTATAACTCGAAAACCGTAACTCTTTTGAAAACATTATCATTATGAAATTTTCCGGATATTGTCTTATCCTTAATTCTGTCGTCTGAGATTTCGATTTTCGAGAGAAATGGTCCCATCCACCTCCTTCGGTGACGGTTTTTTGAGGGAAGGAGATTTCGGATTGGAGTGTTTATGAATATGGGACCATTACTCCCCTCTCAATTAAAAAAAACATGAATGAATCGGAGCACGTTTATTATGCAAATGGCGCGAACTTATATATATATATATATATATGTCTGTCTGTCTGTTTGTTCCGGCTAATCTCCGTAACGGCTGAACCGATTTCGACGGGATTTTCACTAGCATCTGGCTAATAGTATAAAAAATTACTTAGGCTCTTTTTATTTTCGTAAAAATCTATAGAAATAAATACTGCATATTTTCTGGCTTTAATTATTATTTTAGAATTCAATTCAAAATTTATTTGCATTTGTTCTTATAAATTAGAAAATAATTACTTTAATATAAAATAAAAACTGACTAATCTATATTATATCTGCTGAATCATACAAGGGCACACGATTACCTGATTGTTTACCTACCTTATCTACTTTTTATAACACGCTTAAATCCAGATAATCGAGTATCACGTGTTCGTAACGTACCGCTTGACTCACACAGCGATATATGGCAGATTGCGTAAATTGAATTTAATCATTGTTACTCATCATCATCTCCGTCCATACATACTTACGTAGAATTACCCCAACCACACTGTATTATGATGTCATATGATTGTTAGGTAGGTACCTATGTCGTTCTGTTGAAACAAAACATTTAGATTACCCAAATATCAGCAATGGTGTTTCTGAAATAGAGGTTAGGTCATTAATGTATTATACCAGGATATAATATTTGTCACTTTATTATGATGTATTTTCAACGAATTGATTTAAAAACAGAATATGAAATAAATTCGATTGCTTAAATAATATTGGTTGGTTTATTTGAGTGACGAATCAAACGGAGAAGGTATATACAAGGTGTTTCATATTATATGCCCAGGACTTGAGGATGTGATAGCTCGTCTAAAAATATGAAAAAAAGTTTAGATTAACTTACCCTCTAAAATGCACCATTTTCGAGATACAGGGTGTTGAAATTGAAAAAAAATATTCGTTTTTTGTGAATATCTTCGGAACCGTTTATTGTACAGAAAACGGCTTTTTTTATTGTTAAGTCATAGTTGCTGAAGATTTTGAAGGAGTAGTAGGTGTTTTTCTCCCCAATTTCTACGCCAATGGAAAAAGTACGGTTTTGAGGCGCCCATCTGAATAACCAATGTTTTCTACACAAAAAAGGTACTCTTGGTTGTGAGCTCTAAAGTCGACTGTTTCGAAAAAAATCAACTTTTATGTAGAAAAAACACGGTGACGTATACTGAATGAAAATTGGATTATGTTGTTAATTTCCTCTTTTATCTTAACTTTTAAATCTGCAATACTATCAGGTCTGTTGAAATATACTTTTAATTTCAACAGGTAATCGAGAGGAGTTAAATCGGGAGATATAGGCGGCCATTCAATCACTGCACGTCTTCCAATCTACCTATTGGGAAAAAGTTCGTTCAAATAATCCCAAACAATAAGTACATGTCTTTTTGGTACCAAATTGATCTATCTATTACATTTGGATCATTAACATCAGTAAAAAGTATTTTTAATGTGAGCAGTAAAAAGTTCATAAAAAAAACCTTGATAAACGTCACCATTAATTTTGTGCCTTCAAAAAAAAAAATGGGCCAATAATTTTTTGTATTTAGATTAATATATTCAAAAGATTATTTGCTAGTTGATATAATATTTCCATTTGTCGAGAAACAAAATCAGTTTCAAACACACGCATTGAAGTGAAGTGAGTAAGAGTAAACAAAACTACGGCTGCTTTGTTTTGTATTCGCCCTTCTGACATCACAACAGCTTCTATAGCCCTCCCACCCCCCACCGCCCTCTTACCAATTCGCAAATCGCTATTGATCCGCCTCGTAATAAGAGAGCATAGAAAGACAGGACAGAGAGAAACACAGTGACGGTCTAGAGTCTAGAGAGATATTGTTCTTTTTGACCGACGACCGAATGGGAGGAAGTATACAATTCGGTTGTAAGATTGCTTTTTTTATTTTTTTTATGGCTGTTCGCGCGTTTTGCGTAGTAAACGTACTCCGATTTAGACGATTTTTGTTTCATTTGAAAGAGGACAGTTGAGAAATGGCCAAAATAATATTAGTTTTATTGGTGCTGGTTCTTTTGGTGTTGGTGCCAACAACAACAAATTACAACGGCACAACTTCAAAATTACCAGCGCCAATAGAATTAATATTATTTTGTATTTTTCAGTGCAACAACTGATAAAGTCGTTCCAATTTTTTGTACAAAATATTTATTTCACATTTTTTAATGTAACATTAGTCATGAAAATTGTTGAACGTTCACTAATAACCAAAAAATTATAGGTAGGTTTAGCTTGTACATAGCGGAAATATGCATATCACATATTTCAGACTTTACCTTCGCGAAACTCGGAAAACTTTTGAAAAAATATTCAATTTAAACGTTTCCGGATATGGTCCCCTTTCTCGAATTTTCGATTTTCGGAAAAATTTGCCCCTTCCACATAGCTGAAACACATATTTCAGACTGTAGCGCGGAAAAGTATGATTATTTTTAGAAATGTCCAATTTAAACATTTCCTGATATGGAATTTTCATTAATTCTGTCGTCTCGGATTTTCAATTTTCGAGAAAAATTGCCTCCTCCACCCCCTTTGGGGACGGTTTTTGGAGGGAAGTAGATGTTGGATTTGATTTTTCTCAATATGGGACCATTTCCCAACTATCCTCTTTCAAATGAAACAAAAATCGTCTAAATCGAAGAACGTCTACTACCGAATTGTATACCTTCTCCTTTTTTTGAAGTCGGTCAAAAATGAAACAATTTTCCATTGTACCAACTAATAAACTCGGTTTCTTTCAGTCCATCCATCTGTTTGAGGCACTAATTAAAATACTTTAGTACATACTATAAAAAAAAACAACAACAACATAATACATTCTTGGGAACACATTGAACGAACGTAACACATACATAATATAGGTACCTATGTATGTACCTATATATAAATAATTTTACGTAATCATATTATTTGGTATTTCTCAATAACTGGTCAACTATTCAAGCAAAAGAACACCCACTTGCATTTTATACTAAGATACCTCGACACGCGAAGGAGAAAATCGAAATACTCCATCCAATACCGATATTATAACGTTGGTTTGTTGTATTATTACATCATCACCTGTGGCCTGTGCTGGTATATTATACTACTTCTCTTAGTACACCGAATGTTCATGAAACATATTAATCATGCACCGTATTAACTCTGACCGATCATCGGCGTTAAGCAGTCTTGGGCATGGCGAACGGTTTGGATGAGTGACTGCAGTTGTAAAGCAATGGGAAACCAGCGAGGTTATTATATATCTTCCCTTGTACAGATTGTCTTTTGAGACATTTTTAATTGCAGGACGTTGCCACTTCAAAAACTAGCAGCTTTAATTCTTAAACAAATTTAAGTTCGACACTAGCTCCGATTGTTTGTTAATTACAGTATTAGTATCATGCTGAATTAGTGCCGAGCTCAAAGTTTTTCTTATGAATAAGGCTGTAAGATACCTATAGAATTAAATTGAATATAGAAGTTTGAGGTGTCCAGTGTTCCCTGTTTTTGTGAAACAATTATTTCTTACATTTTGTGTTGCCACACAAAAATATACCGGATATCGAGGACCCTGAGCGGAAATGCGAGCATCAAACCGCCGAGGTAGGTTTTTATATACATATGTATATGTATAAGCAATATTGTATGATGTAATAATGTGGTGAGTCTGAGTTTCCGGATATCCGAAAATAAAACACCTATGAAACGGATTATAACTGCCATTTTGTATAGCTCTACCTCCGAATGTACAGGGTGGGACAAAATTAAAGAAGAGACCATATGCGGCAAAGTTGAATTTTTCTAATAAATATTTTTTACAACCAATTGGATCGAGTTTATTTGTTGTTCCACTGACAAGTACAAAATAATATGAATTCTATTGGTACTGGTAATTTTGAAGTTGTGCAATTCTAGTTAGATTGAAGACGTTTGGCATATTGTCATCAAATCAATAAATTTTTCTTAAACCATCGCATACTAAGAAAAAAACGTTTTAGGGACGGAAGAAGATTTCAGATTGGAGTTTTTATAAATATGGGACCTCTCATTTGAAAATGAATCAAAAAACCTTTAGACACTTTATATCTGTTCACTTAGTTTATGCTTTCTTAATGGAATATTTAAAGAAATGTTCAATATCGCAAACATTATATTGGCAGGTTTGGCAACATTGGAATTGACAGTTTTTAAACGTCAAACACACTGCACATGTCAATCATCAATTCGTTTAACCTTACTTTTTGTCGAACTTATATTTACTATTTTTACGCATATTTTTGGTAATTTTGAAGGTTTTAGTGTTTAATAGAATGCAATATACTATTTGAGATTGAAAAGATACTTCCAAATTGAAAATTCTAGTCGTAAGCCCTAAAAACACCATTTTTCCTTTTTTTTTTAATAACAAATCCTTAAAAACAGCGTCTTCCGCCTGAATTTTTACTTTCCTACGCTAGCTGTATAAGAAGCGTCGTAGGACAGTAACAAAGACGCTTCAATGTCTCCGGTCCGATCACAACACTCATATGGATGATGTCAGTGTATTTTTGGATTTATTTGGGGTGACTACACCGCGTTCTTTCAATACTGGCTGCTGAATGCATGACTCATTCTTTTGTCACACTAATATTATAACAGAAGAGAGTGAGAGTATGATTCAATCATCCGATAAGTCATCATTTACCCATATTATCGCCCCTTTTATTATAGCTCGCCTGCCTCTGACCCTTTTGGTTTCTTCTCTCTTGAATGAACTATATACATTCATTGAAATCAGTATATACATAGTATGTATATTATATAGTAAACGCCTTGTTTGTTTGTTCTCGGATGATCCAGCAAACCTCTTCTTAGATTTCACCTTTATTAAACCAGATATAGTCTATTCAAATATGCGGTAATAATCTAATTTAGCGGTTTTGGCTGTAAAAGCCCTAAAAATCAAATGTTTTCAAAATTAGATAGATACGTTGGCATAATCTTCTTCTTCTATATATACAAAAATATTTTATACAAAAAATTGGACCGACTTTATTAGTTGGTGCACTGAAAAGTATAAAATAATATTAATTCTATTGGTGCTGTTACTTTTGAAGTTGTGCAGTTGCAGGTAGATTGGTAACTTTTGGCACCAACTTCACAAGTACCAGCCCCAATAGAATTAATATTATTTTATACTTTTCAGTGCACCAACTAATAAAGTCGGTCCAATTTTTTGTAAAAAATATTTATTTCACACTTTTGAGTGTAACATTAGTCACGAAAATCGTTGAACGTTCACTAATACCAATGAAGATAGTACTTATTCTATTACCCACGTATATTCCTTGCTTGTAGTTGTTATTATTGAGATCTCAGAACATCGCTGCGGAAATACGCTTGAATATTTTAGTTGTTACCATTTTAACACCGATTTTACTCGAAAACCGTAACTCTAAGGGGAAAATGTTCAGTATAAATGTTGCTACAAATAATTATGTCTTTCATGTACTGCAAACAGATTTTCAATTTTCGACAGAAATCGCCCTCTCCACATAGCGAAAATAGGTATATTTGAGAGTTTAAAATGTCTCTATGTCGAAAACCGTTACTCTTTTGAAAAAATGTTCCATTTAAACGTTTCCGGATATTGTCCTATCTGTAATTATATCAACGCAGATTTTCAATTTTCGACAAAATTTGCCCCCTCCACCCCCTTCGGGGGCGGTTTTCGGAGGGAACGAGATGTCGGATTCCCGTTTTTATGAATATGGGACCATTTCTCAAGCCTCCTCTTTCAAATGAATCAAAAATCATCAAAATCGGAGTACGTTTACTATATGAAAGGCGCGCACAAACCAAAAAAAAAAAAAAAAAGCACACAATCGAATTGTATACCTCCTCCTTTTGGGAAGTCGGTCAAAAATGAATCGCCAAATGCGTTGCTAAGCGCAAAACTCAAGAACGGGTCGACCAATTCGGATAAATTTTGTTTTAATATTTTCATGTAAGCAAAAAAAGTTGTAAAAATTGCGAGGAAAATAGTGAAAACACCACTTTTCCCAAAGGTTTTTCTAGTGTGCTGTCAGATATGTCATACAAGTCAAGAGCCATTATCCAAAGAACACCTATAATATCTGGAACAATGAGTATTTTTCCTGAGAAGAGTGTGGCCTTTTGCTATGAGAGGGCAGCAGTTATGGTAGGGACAGGGACAAATATTAAACCTACTCCATCTAACAATGTGGAAATATAAGTGATAAAAGTAACTTATTTGAAATAATCAAGCAAGTAAAAAAATATCGTGTACCATAAAGCATTACAATAAAAATATTATATTATTATTGAAGTGTACAAAAGCGGGAAGTTATTTTTGTAAGTACATAATCGTCATTTAAATTGAGATAATAAATTAATAATTAAAGTCATTACTCTGAAATTCGTTTTATTTATTTATTTTTTCTATTGGACTGCACGTGGCCAATAATCAATATAATTATTTATTTAAAATTTCATATATCTCTACAATTATTACTGCTACGGTAGCAACGCGCTAGTTTTTAATAATATATAATTTAAAAATATAAATAATGGTAAACATAAATTCGCAAGAAAGTGAGGTTAAACGAAGCGATGATTGACTTGTGCAGTGTGTTCGACGTTTAAAAATTGACAGTCCCAGTGTTGCCAAAACTGTCAATAGAACATCTGTGATATTTAACATTTTCTTAAATATTCGATAAGGAAAGCATAATCTGTATATAATTAAGGTGGAAAATTAAAAAAAAAACTGCATCGTGCGACGCATCAATTGAAAGGTGTGAAGATCTTATATGTATTTTTTTGTAATTTAAAAATAAATACTTTCCAAGTTATTCAAGAAAATAGACGAAAATTGACCATTCCCCCCCCTTATCTCCGAAACTACCGAACCTAAAATGTTGAAAAAATACAAAAAATAGTTTTCTACTTATAGATTATAGAAAAGCCTATGAGAAGTCCATAATATTAAAATAACATGGTAAATCACTCAATATTAACAAATTTGGATTAGATTTTTTAAAAAAACATTAACGTACGGAACCCTCTGCACTCGAGTTCAACTCACACTTATCCAGTTTTTTTTTGTTTAAACATTCCCCTTTTGAAAAATATTTATAATACGTCAAACAATTAGATCAAAGATTAAATTATTGTTATCACTATTGAATAGTTTTCAATATTTCTAGATGATCAAACGAGTTTATCAAATAAATACATACAAAATGTTCTTATATTGTAAGTAGTTATATACATATATATTATATAACCGCTCTTATGAAATCAACTAATTTATCATCATCAAAATTTTATGTAATCACCATCACATAGCAAATAATATGGCAACATTGTTTTACAAACGGGCCAGTTGAATATATGTTTCTCATAATAGGATAATATATTCCACTACTATAAACCTAACAAAAGACAAACAACAACAACCATACATATTTATACAAGAAGTAGCAACCAACCATGGTTGTCTCTGCTTTCAAGTAGCAGCAACCAACCAATGCCGCCTCGGGTTATAGAAACTTGATTTCTCTCTTGACTCTCGACTGTCGGTCGAGCACCGATGAATTGTTGTAATATTATATTTAAGTCATTCTGAAACTGGCTAATAACGTGCTTTTAAAGCAACATCGATGAAATGCAAAATATATTATTTTTCTGTGAATCATTTGGGTTTGCTGCTCTGATTTGATTGACATTTTATTGAAAAAAAAATAAGATCAAAAAGTAAAACCTGGCCACTGAAAAATCACGCACTAAAAAGAGTTATTTCTCCTCATCTGAATTTCTTTTGTACAGCTTTGGCTTTAATGTTTGTGTTGGTATTTTTAGAGGACGCTATTTCTTGTCTGTGGTATGTGGGATGAAATGTTATAATTCTGATGGACAACATTCACAATAAATTAATGCATTATTTGATGTCATAAACATCGCCTTGTCATCTGTCATATTCTAAGACTGTGAAAGAGTGACAAATGAATTGTGACATTGACAGATGTCAGTAGGTCAATCAAGTGAATAACAACACCTGGATCATGGAGTACTTACCAAAAAAAAACATATCATTTTTCTATGAACATATTCCTAATATGAACAGTTTTACCTTTCGTGTATTTGTCGCGACTCTCTTTTGCATGTTGTGACATATATACCAAACTCGTCTGTCAGTAAATTTGACATAATTTAGCGAGGTATCTATAGGCTAATGTTGCTTTATGACAATTGTCAGATATTCACATTCACCCCTTTACTTGGCTTGTTGCATAAAATATTTAACATAGTCTATGATATTTAATTTTTGATTGCATCAGCTTAGTTTTTGTGAAAAGTTATTCATAACTTTGAAGTTCATCATCAAATGAACTCAATACCCACTTATTGTTTTTTTGAATTCAGAAAAGTTACATATCCAACATTTCAAATATTCCTAAATATAACTAGGTAGGTATATAATTTATTCTTAGATCACACTTTATATATGTGATATATATATGTATATATAATAGGTGCATACTTTCACTTTCACTCCACCAATCTGGAAACAGGTAAAAAGCAGTCGAACTATTTAACAAGCATTCTTTTCTTAACAGTATTTATTATTATATGCACAAAGTGACGTAACGTATTTCGATTTAAGGAACGTTATCAATATGAGAAGAATATGTCTTCAGTTGAAATATCCGAAATTAGGTACCTTATATTGAAATCTATTAACCCAAAATAATTTAATATGTTATTATCGTAACAATGATTTAAAATGTCCATCCAAATATTTTGGAACATTTAATTTTAATTAAATTAATTTGCATAGGTACCTTAATACATTTGGGAATGAATTTATAACTTACGGAGAGTTAATCAATTCTCACTTTCAGCCCATCTTGAATCATTTGGTAATTCTTGTTTTATAAACCAGCAGCAGCAACCAAATCTCGAAAAAAAAAAACTCGTCCGGACGTCTGAAATTCTATAGATTATTCATTTAATAAAATAGCAACAGATAAGTAAATTCTCGAAAGAACCAATTTAGACTTCAGACTCCTAGGTCTATGATTCTCATTCTCAAGGTTCATAATATGCTTCTTTAACCCTTTTATCAAATTCAAATGAACGAAAAGTTCAACATAACCTAACCTTAAAAACAACAAAAGAACACAAGACTCAACAACTGTGATCACTTTCCATAAAAAACATAGTGTTCCGTGGCACCTTGGAAACGATTTCTCCCTAGACTAGGCTTGGAGGTAGCGTTCTCTGGACTAGGCTCTCTTTCCTAGTCTACAGTCTATGGATTTTTTTAAATTGTGAACAGAGTGAATGCAAAAATAATGTTTGCAAAATTGAATGACTGGGAAGAGAATAGTTACCCACCTGCGATAATTTTGTCTGCCATTTTAATTCATATTGGATAGCGAATTTTCATTAGAAGATTAGACAGACAAGAGAAGACGTATTATATCTACCTACCTGCGTAAATGATGGCCGAGATGTTTGTTGTAAAGGTAAACAACCGTGAATAGGCGATGTGATAACGGTATTGGCGAGAATACCGTACTCCAGAAGTATAAACAGTTTAGATATACCTATAACATTAATATTGGACAATTTATGTATAGATATTATTTATACCTAGGTACCTACTATACATACAATGATGAATTTGTTGTAACGAGAATTAAATGAATCAATGTATTACGACATCACATAATAACTAATATAGAACTCAAGACAATATGATTTACAGTGCGGTCTATACCTAGGTATGCATTAAATTATTCATTTTTAGCGTTATTATGAATTTGTATGAAAAAACCTGCTAAAAATGATCTGTCTAGATGAGAAAAATATAATTTCTTAATCAAGTATGTTTCTTGGTTACGACATTATGGTAAAATAGATACCTATAATTGCTGCCAAAATAATAATATTTCGCCTTTATTGTATAGCAACATCTTTTAAAATAGGTAAGTATGAATATACTTGAATAATAAGATCATGAATGGTCGCGTCGGTGAGAGAAAATGGAATCAAAGTATAGGCTATTTTCAGTCACATAAAATGACGTCATTCGTCGGGACGCATCCTGCGAAGCCAGCCGTCTCACGGGCATACTTGGGAATTCAACGGCCTTTATTATTCATACTTTATAATATATGTGCCTATAAATAATAAACCTTGTGTGTCATGATTTTCCAACTTCCCACTCGGAAGTTGCAATAATGGGCCAACGATTTTCCAAAATTGTAATTTTGACAAATCCCCTCCACAATTCAAGATACCCACCCCAATGTCGTATAACATGGCTTTCGGGAAAACACGTAATATTCAGAGAATCAGTCATTCATTCAATACAACATGTAAAACGATAACAAAACAAAAACTGTACGGAACCTAGGTACCTACTGCATACAGAGTTCAATTCGTAATTGCCAGCACGCAATAAATAATTTAAAATTCACATTATAATCGTCTGAAAATCATGTGTTGAGGTTGAGGTTCATTTTTAGGAATAACATTGGTGTTTATTCCTTCTTTTCTAATCTGCTGTGATGTTCTTAGAAACCAAATGACCCTGACCTTTTAGATTTATAATTAAATATAAACTTCGCTTAAATCGGGTATTATCAGATGAAATGTTTTAGTGTCTTGATACTTCATGTCAGTAAAACGTAGGAGATAATATAATAATATTATCTCTATAAAAACGCCGGCGTTGTTAATGGAAATGGAACTGTTTCCACCAAACATTATTAGGCGTCATTTATTTGGCGGTCACTTCTTAGCAAGGGGACAAATTCTAAAGTTTAGTGTTTTATCCTCGAATTCCTCTTAATTCTGACTCATATGACAAGCTTGTGCATCACCACGATGCTGCACTGTCTTTCTAAAATACGCAAAAATAAATCCAGAATTCGATGGGGACCTGAAGTAGAAATTAGATCTGCGTAAGTTTTAAATGGTGGATTTACAGCTCCTGCTTTTTGTGTTACTATGTTATTGCAAAAAAAAGCTTTGGTGACATTTTCTTCAAAGTTGATCAATAAAAAAATTCTGCTCCAAAAATCATCCACCTCATGAAAATTTTATATACAAATTAAAACAAAAACTATATCACTGTGTAAGTATTTGAAACAACTAGACAGTAAGAACAACACACCGACGTTACGTAGAGTTGAAAAAATATAATTCATAAACATCCAACCATACAACACGGAATATTGGGTGAGGGACGAGGGAGACGAAATAATCCAAGCTAGTCTGACGTCACTGTAGACGCCATCTGTCGGTAGTGTCTAGATGGTGCCGGTGCCATTGACTCATTCGCATTTACATTATACCTATTATATTGTCTTGTCGAAAGAATCTCGTCGTATCCAGCTCAATAAATGAGAGTGTATGGTGGATATCTACCCGCCTAAATTTGTGGACACTCGTCAACAGGTCCTAGTAATATAGGGCAGGCATTGTAGAGCAAAAAATGGTGGATTATTTGATAATTAAAATGGGTGTTCAAGCAGCAGATCAAACCAATCCCAAACTGTCAGACGTCTCAGAATTTACGATTAAAGAAGTTATAACCCAACTTTTAGGACGATGTTCGTGCAGCAGTTTGAAGTTTGTTTTCAGATGAAACATTAAGAGGTCAATATCTCCAAAAGTAGACGACAGTCCCCGCATACCTAGGCTATAAATTGGTATATTATGTAGTCAAAGAGCTTATAACACAGCTTACCAAGAGCTGTGCTTATACTATAGCTCTTTGGAAATTGTACGCCCGCATATAAGATGGATAACAAGTTCTGACCGAATAGTATTCCTCCTACCAATAATTAATTAACAATGAATTCATTTTATCTGAATAAACATTCCATAATCGGAAGGATCTAAATGCAATCGACCACGCCCTATTAGGCGCCATAAATGCGACCAGTTGACTGGTGTCCACCATATGGCATCCGTTCGTTCGATCGAAGAGGGTGGGGGTTGAGCAGATCATCTTTTGTTTCGTAGTAGAGAAGTGTGTATGTGTAGAGTAGTATTTATTATATCGCTTTCTTTTCTTTCTCAACCAATCCACCAACCAACAACATTTCATTATTTGGAATCCGTTCGAAGTTGTTAGCTTACGTTTCTACCGGCGACAAATATTTACTGGTTGGTTGGTTAGAGGTTACTCGTTACGTTTCTCTCTCTGCTGTTTTCTGTACACGGCGAGGTCGTTGCAGCGTTGCCGGTGTTAATCATTATACTGCAGAATAAATACTGATAAGTATAGAAGAATGATGAAACTTTGTGAATAATATCAAATGATAAGAATTTATCACAATTAATGAAAGGCATTGAATTCGTATTTACTATATTATCTAAACTTGAACAATTATTCTAGGTATCTATTTTGGTTGAACAGTATTGTATGATCTGAATTTAGTAAATATTTGTTCTTACAGGAATTTTGTAAATATTTCACAGAATAATAATTAATAATAGATTATTATTTTAAATGAAACTGAAAAGAACAGACTTTGCTTAAATTTGCAGTAATTTATCTCTTTTCTGAGGCTTTTAGAACAAGAAAATATTTTCAAACTGAAACTGAGAATTGAAAAGATGGGTAGGTAGTTCTGAAATTATCAATTTACTTCAATGATTTCCAAATGTTATCAAGGTAGGTTGGGTTAGGTTAGGTTGGTTAGTAGTATGTAAAGTGAAGTTTAAAAATATTTGGAATGATAAATTCACATTTTAATAATTTGCTAGGTATGATCCTAAACAAAAAGATGCAAGCAGTTTTACTCGTTTCAATATTTTTGTGGTAGATATGGCAACATCCACATATTTACATAAATATGTAAGTACAGAAATGAGACTAGAATGAGCTCATTTTGTATGTAAGTAACGACCCTTTGTTGAAGCATAAATTTTACTCTATGTTTGCAGCAACCTGAAACCTGATGATCAACGCACAAGATTTACTTCATTGTAATTCCCCGGACAAGATTAGATTTTATAATAACATAGGCGCTGTTATTTGTATCAAATCAATGGATAATGATGTAAAACAATAAGTAATTTTACATGTTGATAATAGTGAGTCAGTCTTTCAACAGTGTTGTCATATTGTTTTAATTGTTTGAAGCAACGTCTAGAAATATAGACACTTACATTGTTTTATGACCTACGATGGATACTCACGATACCCAAACGGAGTTATTAATTACTATTAATATCACCTACTTGTGTTAATGAAATATCAAATAAATTGGTACCAATCACGTGTGTGAATCATCTGACCATGGTACCCAGTTGGCCATGGAATATAGTAGCAATAATTAAATATGAATATCATATTGTAGATTGGATATCAGGAAAACCTTATTCGGTTTGTAGTTACAATACCATAGGTACGTATTATGTTATAATATCAGCAGCAGTAAGATTACGGGTGCAACCCTCAAGATACACAATTTTTTCAAAAAAAAACATTGTAGGTACTACCTACTGGAGCAGAATTAGCAGAATAATAAAATTACATTTTTGTTCCTAGAATGAAGAGTTGACAAAATTCAATTTGCATTTAAAGATCATACCTAGTTTAAGCTAGACTGCAATTCATTATGTGAGTCTGTCTATTGAATATCAACTAAAAGACTCAAGAATTTCACCTTGAATAAGCGAATATTCATCAAAAACGCAGATGCGAATAGCGCAAAAGATTCTTCGAATCCAAATCACAAAATAAAGAACAAACAGTTTTTTTGGTATGTAAAGTGTATTTTTTTATTATTGGTGACTTTTTTTATTATTCTTGACCTTCCAACATCATTCGACAAGTAGGTATGCTTCGATGATGTGTACAGATAATTGTTTTGAAATTTATCAGAATAGGTAGTACAGAATAATTGTCAAAATCGAAGACAGAGGTCATTTATTCTCATGTTTGTACATACATTGATAATTCATATGTTATTTTGATGTAAAATATGTATGTTGAATGTGACAGAAGATTATCATAACATATAAAGTACAGTTTGTTTCATGAATCATGGCTATTGTGTGTAATCATTCACGAGCTACGTACATATCGCTATACGTCTCATCGCATCTCATTATCATGAAACTCTCCACTACGTTTGTCGATCTAAGCCACGACATCAGTATGTCAAGCTCATGTCCTTTTATACAATGATAGGGCGCTGCACGTATGTCCGAAGGCAATGCAATCATTATTTCATAGGCGTCACAAAGTCATTGTGACATTTCAGATAATTCAGGTGCATAAATTTATATTTCATAACTCAAGCAATAAATTTATACTTTATGTGTCTGCATTATTGTTGATAACAAATCTTTCGTATTATGTTTGCTTATCTAATCAATCGATATTTTTGCCTCTAATTATACAAACTTCCTTAAATGCCATATCTTAGCTCGAAATCGTTACGCCACTGATTTACTCCCGTCTGTTGGATTGATTCATTTTTCGTGTTATCAAAAGGCAAACGCCAACATTCGTGAAACAAACTGTATCTAGATAATCAGCTGATTTTGTTTTCTGATCAGTTTCGATTTGACAACGTTGAAAGTTTTTGCTCATGCCATCATTTCACCTGGATACCTGCAGCCCAAATTAACGAGTATCAAGTAACAATTACAAATAGCAAAGTAAAAGTTGAACTTCTTATTTTTCAATGAGAGTGTTCATGCAGCCAAGTAACAATTATCAGATAACGAATAAGAAGTATAATGTGGCCAACTTTTAACTTTCTTACTTTAATTGAACGAAATTTTGTACTAGTACGCAATAAGTGCGCAGGTGAACGCGGATAGGTCAGAACGATGATGTAAATCACATATAAATAACCTCACTTTTTGCAATATTTGTGTATTTGTTTGGGTAACTTGCAAAATAATTCGGTACCTTCCATTTTATTGAAAATTTGGAATTCTAAACACTTGTTTTTCCAGTTATCCAGGGGCGAGAAGTTATTTTGGAAAATGTATATACTTGTTAATTGATAATTGTTATTTGATACTTTGTTAGTTGTTAATTCTTACTTGATGATACTTGAATCCACACTAACTTATTAATATTCGATCACGTTTTAGGTTTAGAAATATTCATTAAGTCATTAACCTGTCCTTCTATCTGTCTGTCGTTTTGTGTCAAAAACATTTCTTCTTGCTTTCTTTTTTATTTTGTAGGGTATCGGTACTGCTCGCCAGAGACACGGAATGGACATCCTGCTCGCGTCAGTTTCTAGGAAGGAAAAACGTGTTTTGCCTGTAGACTGTAGCGCGAAAACTGCTCTAACGATTTTGATTTAACTTGTCTGTAGCATATGATATAAAAACAATGGCATGACGAGGCGCATCTACGAGCATCTAGCTCCTTCCACTTTTCAATCACTGACATCACGACTACTGTCAAATTACAAATTGAATATAGTAATTTAAGCCAAATCTTAAGGCAGGTGACAGATTCGAAGGAGACCGAATACACACGAGCACCACTCGAACATGTTCAACCTCGTCTTTTCGACGCAGTGGTGACGTCAGTGGTTGAAAATGCGCGAACTTTACCAAATTGAGCTCAAAACGCAGCATACCGTTTTGTAGGTGTATCGTGGTCTATTGTGCGTTTCAAGCTGAGATTACAGTGAGGCGTCATATGGAATTTTTTGAGTGTTCTATACTGGGGAGGGGGTCAACTTGCGCCTGAATGCTCGACTCCAAATATTGCTCTCGACGAAGGGTTGAGAAATGGTTTAAAAGACACAATTAAGTTGCTCAATTTTTCATTGAACCTACTCATTACCGCGATCTCCTACATTCTATGGCATCATTATCATAGATATACACACTATATACAAAATGTACAAAAATCTACTTGATTGGTAAGCGTATCGCGTATCTATTACTAATATGCTTCTTCATCGCTATGGCTATAATATTTTAAATAGTGTATGTATGTGTGTAGTATTATTATACCAGTTTATGATAAACATGAACGCAAGAGAACATCGTCACGTGATAAACACCACACAAGGTTCAATGAGCGCAGTCAAGCAGAGAGTTGAAGCTGAAAGTTGTTTTGCCATCACACACTATACGACGACTTAAATGATATTATTGTTGCATCATCATTTCTGTGTGTAATTCGCAATATTGTTCTCTCCTCCAATCAAAATATGCCTGTCGATGAGAAACCACGACAAAAAATCAAATTCATTCGTATAGTGTGTGCTATGATAACTATTTGAAAAAAAAATGTATTTGCTTGAATTGTTGGAAAATAATTGTTCTAAAAGTTCCTAAAAAGAGATAAATTGACGCAGATGTAAATAAAGCCTGTCTAACTTTGAATTCTCTCTCACTTCATTGTCTGATAGTTTTAATTATGAGCAGGTAATCTATTTTTTGACTTTTCAGATGAATTTATGAAATAGTTTCTAGAAATGAATTTGATTTATTGTTAAAATGAATTTAATACATCTTCATAGTAAGTAGTTGCAATTCCGTACGAACAAATGCGTCACTGCGCATGTACATGCCCGGAGCATAAGCCATTTCTAAACAATTTGAAAATCACCCCCAATGCGCTTGTCTGTCAGATAATTGTTGGATTGTGAATATTGTGGAGTACCTTTTACGATTCACTGAAATCCTCCTCACTCATTTTTTCCAAAAGTAGGTGGAAGTTGTTGAAAATATAAAAACAAATTATCACACTAACACAACAGAAAATAAATAAAACAACCAAGCCTAACCTTTGTAATCTGTGATTGATAAAACTAGAGCGCTACTAATGAAACAACGCCGAACAAACAAACTACATCATTGCGCATGCACCAAAAAGTTTGCGCATTCTTAGCCACTGACGTCATCACTGTGTCGACAGAGAAGGTTGAACATGTCCAAGTGGTGCTCGTGAATTCGGGCTCCTTCGGATCTGTCACCTGCCTTAGATTTGGCTTAAATTAGGGCGCTGTAATTTGACAGTGGTCGTGATGTCAGTGGTTAAAAAGTGGCAGGAGCTAGAGGCGCGTGCATGCGCATCGTCATACCAGAGTCTTAATATCATGATCAAAAGAAAATCTGCAAACCGTTCTGATAGTTTGTAAACTGTCAGAAACCGTATATGAAACAGAAACCTAACACTTTACTCAAGAAGACTATACATGTATAGTCTTCTTGACTTTACTTCATTCGCGCACCATGACGTGCGCAACAAGCAGATCTCGCTTAAAAAGACAGCAAATCATGGTTAATATGATAAATAAAGAGAACAAATATATAAGGTGGTTGTCATAGGATGTTTACTCTCCTTGTTTCCAGTTTTCTTGATTCATCTTTTAATTTGTGTTAACCTATCTACTCTATGATTCATCTGTTCCTAGATTCCATAGAGCTAGATTCCTAGTAATAAAGACATGTTCTTGAATTGTTCGATACATTCTTTAATAACGTGTTAAACTGTCAATAAAGCATTAGGAAGAACTATAAAATATGTCTCATATTCTGTACAAGTACAAAGATGGAAAGTAACTATATACAATTTAGACATTGTGTTATAAATGAGTCAATCTGTTCTATTTCTATCCATATACCTACCTATTTTATACGAGTAGGTATATGTTATATTTTAATTATAAAAAATTACAATATAATTGTATCTATTATATACCTTATATCTCTAATGTGCTTTATAACTTGGCCATATTGGTTGTTAAATTTAAGTAGGCTGCGAGGTCACACTGCATTTCTAATTTCTTCTTCTATTATTCTACTTAGTATTTTTTGCTTCAGTTGTCTCTACTGTGATTTTCTACTGTGCAAGGTGAAAGTGCAGAATTTTATTTTATTGATTTGATGTTAACTTGCTGTTGATACTAATTATATAGAGTTATTTTGAGCGATAATATATATTTTGTCTTAAGTCGATTAGTTTGTCAATGAGTATAATTGTAATAAATGAAATTGTTTTATGATGAATACTCAATAAATAATTGACTAAAAATAAATCCTTGAAAAAGTAATATTTCATGTTTATTTTGTGACTTATTTTGACAGTGAAAAAAAGTAAACATTTACGCATTACGCATCATTAGAGATGCTGAAATGTCAAGTTCTTTTTGACAGTTGTACAAAAAATAATGTAAATATATTGAATGGATCCGTTAATATGTAGTTTTCAAGAACAAGCTGATAATAGACAAGTCATTTTTGTAACTTGATTTAATGAACTTGGAGTAGGACATTCATTGACGTACATTAAATTGGTATGGTTACTGACGAAGAAAAAAATCCCTAGACACCTTATGATGTTTCTTATGGAAATTTCATCCTGTTATTAACCGCGAACGGCCGGGATTTTCACAGTCTCAGCTAACTAATATCAATACGTAGGTAGTTTTAGTATTCACCTTTCTATCACCCCTACAAACCCTCTTTGTATCTATGCCTGTGCTTGCCCTTAGTGAATGAGTTACTCCCTCCCTTGTAGACAAAAAAGAGCGACCCCTCTCCCCCCAGCCTCATTCCCTTCCCGCCAAGACTGAACCACCACCCACGCCAAGGTCGATCGTTTGCGCGGGAGTAAATTCCAGGGCTGTCTATAGTTGAAGAGCAAAGAAGATTTTAATACAAAGTTAATGAAATACTAATTGAGAGAAGATAATAATGCTTTGGACTCGTTTGTGGGTAAGCGTATTGCGTTTTTGGACAAACGTGTGATCTACTGTGATTTGCATAGTTAAAGTTCATAATATGAGAATATGTAGGTACCTAGGTAGGTACGAGGAGTACAGAAAGATAAACTTATTAGGTATAGGTATAATAATTACATTTAATTCAGTAGCGTAAGTTTACCACCTTGACCAGCTGTTCATAGTTATCGATTATGCCGAACAATTAGAATAGAAAATAAAGAACACAAAATTGATAATAAATTCGAAAGCGTCATTTTTTGCACATGATGATATAACTAAAATTTCTAAAGCCGATCCTGAATCATCTAGCCGTGTTGAAGTGGTCTCGGATGGAATGCATGGCGGGTATTTTGAGTATATTCAAGCTATAGCTTGGAAAGATATTTATGAAATAAAAGAAACGTGGTTTGTACTCCGCAAGTGACCGATAGAAGTAAATTTTATCAAGATTCCATTTCTATTCTTACCGATATATAATTCACGAATTTCTCAACATTTTGCGCCATCTATATCAGGCAAAAGAAAACTAGAACATATTTCAGGTATGATGGGTAGGATCGGTAGGATACTCACGGGTCACAAGATATGATAGATAGGCAACACGATTTTCTGTTCAACCAATCGTTTGTGATCGCTTGTTATTATTTTGTTTTAGACTCATTCATATTGCTTATTATTTGGTACCACTTTATTAATATCTTCATCAATCTCAATTTATCAGAAACCGTTTGTGAAACTCAAATATTTATAATGAATAACTCTGTTGTAGATATAGGCAACTAACAATACACTAATACTAAAACTTTAATTATCATCATTATTGTATGCAACGTAAGTTCGGTAATTTTAAGTGTACTCAGATGGCATATTCAAAACAATCTACGACTGACGCGTCACTAAGTACACACAACAAAACAAATGTTCCATATCTCAGTGATGTTGCCGTTTTCACATTGTTGTATATTTAGTTGCCTATATTTTCGAATTCTGAAATCCAATTAGATTTTTCTCAAAAACTAGTTAATCAAAAATGTTTTCATTATAATATTTGAGTTTTATGAATGATGTCTGATTGACTGAGTCAAAAATAGAGTATGTAAGGTCTATTTTCAAAATGTGTTGGCTAATCAGTATTACATAATCAACGGTTTATTAGCTCATTAACTATTTAGTAACAAACAAAAAGAAAAGCGCCACAAATGTTATTCAAATGATTTTCAGCAACAGAAGTTTGAAAATATTTTTTTTTATACAAATTATGCTGGCCATCTAGTATAAGGTGGATGAAGTTCGACATCAAATTGACTTGCTGAAATAGCGTTTCTTCTTCTTTTATCGTACAAAGCTTAGAGCTTCAGTTGACGGCAGCTAGAGGGCGTTCCATGATAATCTGGCATTGAAGTAGAATCAAGAATCATCAATGGATCTTTAAAATTATACTCTTTACTTGAAAAGATGATTTATTATTATTTTATAGATAAAAGACATCAACATTTTCTTCCCAACTAGGTTTTACATTCTCGTTTCATTTTCAATTCACATCTGGGTGGACATCGACATTTTACTTGTACAGCACAAGTCTGCTTCGGCATAATCAATTTCTTGAAAGTCTATATAAATATTATATTATAAGTAGGTATGATGAACTGGTTTCAATAATATTTTTTTATAAATAGGATATAGCATTTCTTTCCAGAAAATGGTACAAAGCTATTGAAGAATGAGTTTTGATATAGAAAAAAATGATGCACAAACTTAAATTAGGGCAAGGGAAAATTTGGCGAGAAAAATTGTAAAAAAAAACATCTACAATGGTTTATTACGATTTCTTGAGGGAAAAATACCAGAAGGGTCTGTTTTTACTGAACAGAACAAGAACCAAACACTTATATACCACATTTTACTTACATGAACCCATGAAATGGCACAATCCAAAAATGGACCCGATTCAAAATCCATAGGATCACCCAGATCGTCTGGCGGCTTATCCTCCCCCAGTAGACTAGCTATGGCTTCGTAAATATATGATACCATGTTTTACAAATCCTGAATTTAGATCGAGATTTTCCCCTGCAATTTGGAAGTTTCTCTGAATTTTGACAGCTATGACGAAAGATATTAGTCAATTTGTCTGTCAGTTATGTGGAATGAACGATTGATTAATAACCTGTACCTTCAGAATATTATTAAAAATCACATTATTCATTTCCAGACACTTAACATGGTGGCAATTCCTTGCCAGCCACCCTTATTGTTCAGGACATTCTACTTTATTAATTTAATATTTACTATTAATTTATTATGCTTTGTAATCAACAGATCTGAAATAAATAACAATGTGAAAATTAATAAATTTTGTATAAATAAACTTTTCTTGTCCTTTACATGTCTATGGATTTTCCAAGTTTTCATTATATGTGTGCCATTATCAGACTGGAGATGTACGAAACAAAGTTCGTTTCTATACTCTATACAATGCGATTCGGAAGTAATATCCCTTTTAAACTGCAAAATAAAAATCTAAAACTCCAGAGTAGATACATTTTTTTTGAGGAGGGAGCAATTATTTTATTCGAAAATCGAAAATTTGAGACTACAAAATTGAAGAAGAAACCATATGTTGGCAAGTTGGACAAGAAAAAAAAACGGTTTTTAGAATCCCCCTGTATAAGGGTATATAACAAGTTTATTCAATGAATTCGGGAACTCGACCAATGTAAATCTATTGATTTCTTCATGTCGAAACATGGTTTTTAATAAACACGTAAATATTTCAAAATAACTCTATATAAATGTTATCTGTGGTAACATTTTGACCCCTAACAAAAATGCAAGAATTATTAGACATCCCTGATCAACAAAATAAATAAATGAATACTTTATTAGTAGAGTTAAGTTGTTGTTCAGTTCTTGATTGCAATTGGCGATATCCAAAAGTGTTTTTTTGTGCGTATATGTGTAAGTTATAATCGTGAGACAAGTGATTTATTTGTTTCGATTATCACAACAATACTTTTTTTATTCCACCATGAGGGCCCAGCTCGTATTGAATTGGGTGATTTTCAGTTCAACTTTATCATTTTCAACAGCTGGAAATTCTAGCCAAGATAATAGATTTAATATATCAAGAAAACATCACATTGTCGTGCGACGAAATACAAATATCAATTATGAAAGGGTTCTGAATTTTTGGAAAGAACACAATAGACATTTTGATTTCCATAACGAACTCAAAGATGTTGTTTTGGTGATGGGTAATACTGGTTCTGGAAAATCTACATTAGTTTCAGCTCTAATTGGACGAAAATTAAGAGCAACCAGGTCAAAAGGGTATTTGGTAATTGTTGATGATGAAGAAGATCGAATTGGAACAGGTTCATCATCGAAAACTCTCATACCAGAAATATTGAATGATAACAAAAGATCTGTCACATACATTGATTGTGCTGGATTTCGTGATAATCGGAATTTGGAATATGAATTATCTTCTTTGTATTTTCAAAATATTCTCCTAAATAAAGTTGACCGGATAAAGCTCCTATTCGTTATCAATTACGATTCGTTGAAAGTTAATGGCAACAAAAATGATTTTGATGATTTAATGGAGCGTATTAGTGAATTCATTAAAGATGTTTCCAAGTTTCGTGATGGTATAGCTTTGGTGGCGACAAAGGTGGAAAATACCTATGAACAGGATGATAATGGAAATTTTGTTCTTACAAATGAGAATGAAGCTGTTTTAGAAGGTATTGGTGATTATTTGATGGGTAAAAAAGAAATCTATCAAAATAAAACAGATAATTTAGTAAAGTATCAAAGGTTTGTCAACTTGATTGATACCTTATTGCAAAAAAATAACCAAGTCTATACAAGAATTGCCATTTTTCGACAGCCAACTGGTCCTGGTTTATTGGAAAAATTGCCAAGAACAAAAAAGGAAATTGACACTATTGCCAAGATGGTGGTAGAAGATCTCAGCTATGTAAAGAAACAAAAGGATGATTTTGGTTTTGCATTGTCACAATCTGCAAAAATTACAGTCGATCAAATAATCGATGACATATTCAGAAATGTTCTAACAAGTCGTCTTGATAGAATGAGCAATGAAACTATCACACATTATTTACAATTGGAAAAACAATTTAGTGACATTGGCATGTTACGTGAACGTGGTGAAGAAGCATACAATTTAATTTCCCGAATAGGAAATGTCGCTGAGCCGAAAGAACTCTTCAAAGAATTCCTTAATGCCACAAATACTCTCAATATTTCTGTATCATTGACCAACTTGAATATCATCTCCAATGATATCAAAGCCTTGAATTTTTTTACTACTGTATCGAACACTAATAAAGACATCTATGTTATGTTGTTGAAGAAGAAAGCCCAAGGTGTCATAGACTGGATTGGCAATTTCAGAAATATTTACGAATTTCTGAATAATGTACAAGACAATTTAGCTACATATCAAGCACAAAAATTGAAAAATGACAACCGTATACAAGAAATATTGAGATCATGTGAAAGTGTACAGGACAAGGTTATTGGGGATATAACAAATTTGGAAAGTATTGTGACTGAAATTGGGTCCGAGAAGAGTTATGAAAAAATTAAAACATTGAAAATAAACCAGGCGCAACTGAAGCGTTTGAAGCATATTTTCAGTGGCTTTGCTCAAAAACTTGAATCTTCATGCACATCAGAGCAAATGACTGTGAAAGGCTACAATGTCAGAATGAAAGATGTGATCGAAATCGACTGCTTTGCACAGGCGAAAATCATACAGATTTTCGCTTTAAATAAAATATTCATAGACTCGTCAATAGATAAAACCGGTAGAGGTGTACAATTGTTTATTTTGGCACCGACATGGGAAGTCTATGGAGGACCAAAGATTATACTGGATGGTGAACCAGGACAGGCACATAAAGCCGAGAAAGCAAAACCAGCGATATCGAATTCATTTAGTGGAACAGATGGTGAACCTGGACTGCCAGGTGGATCGGCTGGACACTTTTTTGGTACCGGTAAACAATTCATTAATATGGAAAACTTGGAGATACATGCAAATGGGGGCAGAGGTGGGCCAGGACAACATGGAGGAGACGGTTAGAATTCCATTTAATATTAAATATGCTTTTTATTGAAAGCATATATTATAAACGCCTTTGTGCTGAGCTACTCTCTTCGTATTACATGTGCTTTCAATGTATAAGGATTAACAAGGTTATTCTTTAGTTCTTAATTTAGACCGGAAATCGTTGTAGTTTCGGAATGTCTCCTAACAAAACAATTTTGAAACAAAAATAACAATTAAGATCACTTAAATATCATATCTGGGCGACCGAGCTTTGCTCGAGTAACACAGAATGATAAGGATGATTGGGATCTCGGAAACCATAATGATACGAAGATGTTTAAATTAGAGAAAAGTTGCATTACTTGAGAGTTAATAACATGCTGTTGAGAAAATCGAGGAAATGTCAAAAAACTGAAATTTGCCGATTTCGTTTTTTTATTTTTTTCTAATGTTATTTACCGAGATTTTAAGAAACTAAAGAAACTTTCTTATTGCCACTTTTTGAGCTCTAAAAGACAACGTTGAGAGTTTTTCAGTACGACGTTTCGTTCCGGAGAAATCAACATCAACTTTAATTTTTTATATGGTCCATAAAAAAAGTACATCCTGTATTAAATAGCATTTTTTATTACAAATACAACGATGTATGGCGCAATATGATTCTACATTATTTAAATTAGTGAAAAAGGGATTTTATTAAAATTCTAAAGCTGAGAATAGTATATAGGCTACCAGTATAATTTCTGTTGCTAAAATGTTTGTGATTATTTCTATCATTCATAAGACATAAGATTTAAGTATTTAAAGAGACTAAATTAAAACAAAAAACGTTATTGAAGATTTTAAAACCCTAACTCTAGATATGCCATCATTTCCATGACATTTATAAATAACTAATCACATTTCTGATTAGTGGTTATGAAATCCTTCATGTTTGTAGGTAATTTCATACAAATTCACGAATGCAAGTAGTTTTATTATTAATTTATTATGTGGTTGAGATAATTTGTAACAATTTCCAGTTTGCCCTGACGAAGAAAATATACATTCTCGAAAGCTCGGCTTAATCCAATGAATTTTATTTAGTAAATCACTTCATCCCCAACAAAAATCTCTTTTATCATATATATATATATATAAATATATATATATATATATATATATACATAGGTGCTAATGGAATAGCTGGCAAAGAACTACCACTGCAGTTCTCGAAAAATCTCAAATATCGCGAAGATTTTGAAGAATACCTTAAAGACCATGATTTCTCCTACAATGTCGTGAAAGTAGATGACAGCAAATATGCAGATCTAGACATGGAAGATGATGTTTATGAGATAATAGTACCAGGGAAACCAGCGAAAAAGCCTACCAGAGGAGGTATGTACAAATTTTGAAAATTTAATTACTTTATTCCCATCAATCTATATGAAAAAAACGGAGAGAATTTTTAGGAATTTAATATACGAAAAATACATAAATTGAGCAAAAATCTGAAAACGATTCAGATACATTATAATTCACTTGTTTATTTATTTTAGTTATTATATACTGCAGCTTGACTCGGTTCGACTATTGGAAGCAGACAAGATTAGAATTAACAAACAAAATTGTTTGCAATAAATCGCTTGAACAATTATAATAATAATAAAAATAAGTAAATAAATAAATAAATAAAAGAAAGGGCACATCTTTTAATCCAAAACCAGCCTATTTATGGGGATTTTCGAAATGTATTTTGGGAAGTCGTTCAGAACGAAAGACCTAGAAAAATATTTCATCTGCCAAAAAGTGCAAACTTCAACCGATTTTCGGTCTATCAATCAAATGAGTTGAAATATCTGTAAGTTTCTTAACCTCGTTTTTTTTTTGTTATAGGGAATGGTGGACCTGGTGGTCTAGGAGGATATTCAGGAAAAATTATAATGAATGGCTTGGGAAAATCGGTGCATTTCAAAGCATTCACAGCGTCAGGTAAAAAAAAATCATACACTTGTACAAGGTGTTCCAAGAACACAGGTAGCATGTAATATCTCGAAAATAATTTATCGAACAACTTAGAGGCAATTTTTGTGTAACATTTTTAACAATAAGAATGCAGGCAAATACGGATGAGGATGAGGAAAGCCCATAAAAAAATGGAACACCTCTTCTTCCACTCAAATTTCAGCAAGTTTCTTGACAAATCTGGACGAGCGTTTAGTTTTTCTCTATCTTGTGGAATAACCGGTAGGGGTGAGTGGGACCCAGATAACTCAATAATGGTTATTTATTATACAAGTGAAAAAAGTATTGGATTTTAGCTCGAGTGCTAAAATATAATATTCTTCCCGTGTATAATAAGAAATTTTTTTTCTGTGACGTGAAAAACGATTATTGAATACCTTATGAAAAAATATATTAAAAATATTTTTTCAATTTAATTCTGGGATTTGATTTATATTTATGTATATAGATATTGTCAATACAACATTAATTTCCGAATTTGTATTCTTGAATTAAATTAATTTACATAAACTTAATTCTTAGATTAATTTAATATATATATATATATATATATATATATATATATATATATATATATATATATATATATATATATATATATACTCGTGTTAGAATTGTGTATATAAGTATAAATCCTGAATTTTCATTCTTAAAATGAATTCAAGTACATAATTTTAATTCAAGAATAAAAAATCACGATTTAAACTTATGTACATAATCAAAATACGGGGCAACACTGCAAATAAGTACTTGCACCAGGTAGTTGAGTGATCTACTTTCTAACAGGTGCCGCCATAATCGTAATCAAGAAAAAAAATTATACGTAGGTATTTGAGCACATAGAATATTTTTGTGTTATTAACTTTTTACAACTCGTTAACAGATGACGCTGCTGTACTTTTATTTCTACTGAATACAATACTCGCGTGCAATAACATTGATTGAATTTATTCTCAGTTAGAATATCCCTTCAGCTTTCTTTTTTGTTTGAGATTTTATTTTCTGCCTCCAAGTTGTACGATACACATGGCTTCAGACATACAACCGATTACCTCCTACGTTTTTATTTTAAATATGACACACTCGATATAAAAGGGATTTTCAGAAAATTTTCACATCCGAATATTCTGCAGACTTAACCGGATCAATGGGTCAAGGTGGTGCGGGTGGAGCAGGAACCACTGATGGATCAAGCGTCACTATCATATATTCAGAGATTTATATACTATTTTATCGTGCTGGCAGCAAAACTTTGTGAGTAGTGTTTTGTATATATGTTTTTATCTATACCATGAACAAAGTAGAAAAAATAATCTCACGGATAAATTCTTTATTTTTAGTAGATACCAAATAATGCATCGATTCAAAACCTATGCCAGTTTGTGATGTCATCACCATTTGACATATTACATAGTTATATTTTTTCCTTTCCTGATTTTAAAGCGTCACCAAATTGGCGAAAGTATTGCGCCCATAGATGGCTTTAAATAGAGGTTAAGAACAAATAAATTGGCGGTAAGGAAACGGAAATACGCAAACAGCGTACCAGAAATTGAATTAAAAACATAAAGGGTGTACTCCAATCAAAAGTTTTATCAACCAGTTCAATAGTCAAACAGTGTTGACATCATCACAAAGTGTCAAATTATTTCTTGATACGATGTGCGGTGCGTGAGATTAAAAAATACATATGCCAGAGGATTTTTCAAAAACGTCTCTTTAAGGTGTAAATAATTTATCCGTTAGGTTAATTTATTTCCATTACATATATGACAATGGATTAAATTATTTTTTGTTAATCTGTAAATTTATTACGCAGCATCAGATGGACGGATAATGTCAAAGTTCCGGGTGCGCCAAATGGACAGCCCGGTGTTGTGAATAAGGAGAAGGAAAGACAAAAACCAAAAACTATACCGATGGCAAGTCTGCATCCTGCTATTAATTCATTCAAAGCCTTCGTTAGAGAAAACTTGTTCGAAAATAACAAAGAATTAGAGTTGAGGAATCTACTAAGTGATATAGAAAATGACAAACAAATCAAAGCACAATACAATACGCTGGCTTTCGTTGAGGAATTGGACATATTAGAGAATCAGTGTCTTGAATTAAGGAGCAAAATTGAGTTTGCACCGTTTTATAGTTCATTTTTGAATCGTATTGAAGAATTTTCAAATGCTGAAAATGTATTAGAGAATAAGAAAGTTTTGAGTTACACATATACTGCAGCGTTGACAAAACTCTTTACACTGAACAACAAAAGAAAAGGAAAAACTGTTGTTAATTTATCCCAATATTTAAGCACTATTATGAGTAGCTTAGAGGATATTCGTGATGCTCAGAATTTGCAAACAGTCATAAACTATCGAAACGATTACGAAAATACACTTCGCACGAAAATACGAGACGCAAATGATTTCATACAAAATAAAATCGAACCTGAAATCAATAAGTTATGGGAAGAATCTGACAATCAAATAAATGTGATAATCCAGGAGATAAAAGCAAATCAAAAATCCACAGAGGATGCAATAGACTTATTGGAAAAAGATAGAGTAAAGATTCGTGATATGATGCAGGTGCGATCGCTGCTTTTACCACTGAAACTTGCTGCAACATGTCTCAGTTTTGCCGGACCTGTTGGAGCTTCTGTCGGAACTGCAATTACAAGTAGCGCATCAATAGCTGATGGAATGCTTCCCGATCCCACTCAAGGCAATAAACCAGTTTATTCTTTGGATCCCAATTTGAGACTATTAACATCTCGTGTCTCAGACGTTTTCAATAATAAGCCTAAATTTATAGCGGAAAAGCTTGATGTTGTAGTTAAGACATTGAATGAACAAAAAGAAGAACTGTACACTTCACAGAAGGAGAAAATTGAAATTTCTGAAAAGATTGGACAGTTAAAAGAAAAAACGGATGAAATTAAAAATAGACAAGCAAAAACTATCCCAGATATAGAACGCAGGGAAAAAGATGCAAAGAAACTTGAGCAGGAAATAAATGAGTTTATAGAATCTCGAAAAGATGTTCTAGGTAAAGAGAAAGCTGCATTGGATACAATAAAAAAAGAGGATAAGAATGCTGAACAATTGAAAAAAGATAAGAAACTCGAAACGACTCTCCGCCGTATAAATCATGTACAATCTGTTTTAAACAGCGTTGAAGTTGTGTTTAATTTTATGAAAAAAATACAAAATGATGAAGGGATGATAAGTACAATTAATAAACAAATTTCCGGATACGTTGATCAGTTGAAAGATTTGGAAAAGATGGAAAATCAAGTATACGACATAATTGTACCGGATCTTCGTCAAATGGAGACAACTATTAATACAATTATGGCTTCAATAGAGGGATCTTCACATGCAAAATTGGATTTAACCAAATGGAATGTTCGAAGTAGCTTGAGGGATATAAAATCATTGTTACAGAAATTTACACAAAAAATGTCATTCGAAATACAAAGTAACTTGAAACGCTACATTGAGAAGATAGATGAAGGATTTTCCATACTAATAGACATTTATGATCGCATCGATTCTTATTCGGACAGTGTAAAACAGGCTGAATATATGGCACATATTGTGTCAACACCGATGTCTGATATACAAGTGAGAGATACCGAACTGAGCAGAGCACTAGTTGAGATGAGATTGATGATACAATCGAATATTTTGTTTGAAAAGTACGAGATAGCATTACAAGCATTCAAACAACATTATTTTCCATTTGCTGCTCACGTATTGAAGAGATTCCAGCTGCCTACAGGGATACAGATCAAAGATATTGAAACATTGAGGTCAAACATCAAGAATAAAATTAAAGATATGAAAAATCATATCGCTGAATCTGAATCTACGTTAGGTGAATACAGCAAATTAATTCACGACAATAATATATTGAACAGCAATACATCTGGTGCTTCCCCATTTTATGTGTGGAAGTATGACACAATCAAGGATGAAGTTAAAGGATTACTCAACGGCTCAGAGATTCTAATCAAGGCTGATATAACTAAAGCATTGGATTACAATTCGGTGAAATTTACCGATATTGGATTGAATTTCAGACTCAATAATGAAACCCTCCAGAACAGCTTCAATTCGATACTCAAAAATTTCATATTAACAATGTCTTTGATCGGTAATAATTATTATCGTTGTGGTGAACAATACTATTTCATTTCCTTCGATGAGGACATCACAATTTCCTACACTCTCAACCAGGACGAATCAAAGAACTGGATTAATCCCAACTCGGTATACACCACAATACAAAATAGCCACCCGTTTCTCAGCCCGTATGGATTATGGAATATAAAATTTAAAAGTCTTGATGGAAAAGCTGCATCTTTCGATATTTTGAAAAGTTTTTCAAACGAAACCATCGACTTGGAACTGATTGGTCGTGGAGATTATATTGAACAAGATGCTGATTTTAATTTCAACATTTGCAATGGATATTTGAGTGCATTCTACAATGTTGAAAATGTCGCCAAGGAACTTGTATAACTGAGGCAGAGATTATTTTTTGTGACGAAAAGGTACCTAAGTACATAAAAATGTGAAAATTAATAAATTTTGTTATAATAAACATTTTTTGTCAAAAGTAGTTTTTCTGTAAATTTGATTTCTTTTTTTTGCTTCTCAGTTGATACGCTCTATGAAGGTCAGAAATGTTGAAATTAATATAAAAACTTTTATTGATTTAGATAGAATGTATAAAATTTGTTTCGTGTTTAAAAACAAATTGTTTGCAAAAAACCATTTATTAATACTTTCAAAAACTGGATGATATTTTTCGTTAAACTGAATCTGATCTATCAAAGATTATGACTGGTGTATCATCTGCATACATTATTGTGCATGTTCCAGATGCTGAATATTCCAGATTATTAATATACAATACAAACAAAATGAGTCCCAATATCGAACCTTGAGGTACTCCTGATGCAGAAAAGACCATGCTGGACGTTGTTAATAGCAATATATTTGTTTTCTGTAAGAAAGCAAGAGTCTGTTCCATGCTAACGGTATACACCTAATATTATAACGGGAATAGTTTACAAAAGAAAGTTTTGATCAACACAGTCGAATGTCCTGCTGAGATCGCAAAATAGCCCAGGGCAGGGCACTCGCCTGATTCAGAAGGTATAGTTCACCGACTCTGGCTTAAACTATTTTTATCGGTTTTGGAAATGAACCTTCGCTGAGATTCACCAAATGAAGTAGAAATTTTATCAAAACAAGAAGACTAAAGTTTGCTATTCAGTAATTCGTACAGTTCAGATAACGTATAAAATTGTAAACGAATCACTCGGATGTTTCTCGCAAAATATTGATAATCCAGATTTGTCTTATTTATTTTAAATACCTCAATAAAATAATTATTAAAGAACTTCTATCGGCGAATCTACAACAGCATCCTTGACCTCTGTATTGGAATATACTTTAATGTTGCATTTTGGTTTATTGGATGTTTCTGAGACAACTCTTCATGCTGTTATAAATTATTAATATTCTTTCTTTGTTGATTTTATTAACTTAGAGTGATTTTGCTTTTCCTTTTTATAACAAGTCTTAAAGGAACTTTAAAATGGTCTGGAAACTGTTTTCAGTATGAAAATTTTGAGCAAAGTGGTCGATATATCATTGTGGACAAAGTGTCCATTGGGCGAAGTGTGCAGGTCCCATCTGCAACTGTTATCCATTCTATGATCCTAATGTTAGTTCATCCTTAATTTACATATATAAGAGTTTTCTGATCAATTTGTTTATCTTTAAATACATAAATTAATTAAGAGCGTAGATAAAATTTGATTAATATATACTTTGTGTTACATGATTTATTTCGGTTCGGATTACAAAATGCTGTAATAAAATAATTCGAAATAAATATATATGTTGACGATAACATTTTGACCCCATAAATTAATGATGAACAACTAAGCAGGAAATATGGAGGCAACACCACCAACATGCGGATACGGTACAAATAAAAATCATATAAATTCAATGGAATGTGGTTTTTACATTTCAGTTGGAGTATTTTTTTTCAAGTGTTAGTGTAAGTGTAAAAGTCGCAGGACAAGTCTTTAACACAAAAATACTTTATGTTCCCATCATGAAGATCCAGCTCGTATTAACATGGATGATTTTTTGTTCAACTTTATCATTTACAATAGCTGGAAATTTTAGCAAAGATATATTTGCTATACCAAGAAGATATGGCGTAATGCAACATAATTCAAATATCAATTATGAGCAAGTTTTGAATTTTTGGAATGAACACAATAAAGATTTTGTTTTTCATGATGAACTTAAAGATGTTGTCTTGGTGATGGGCAATACAGGTGCTGGGAAATCGACATTAGTTTCGGCTTTGGTTGGACGAAAATTAAGAGTAACTAAATCAAAAGGCTATTTAAAAATTGTAGACGATGAAGATCGTATTGGAACGGGAGTATCATCGAAAACACTCGTACCAGAAATAATGAATGATTTCAACAGATCGGTGAAGTATATCGATTGTGCTGGATTTCGTGATAATCGTGATTTAGAATTTGAGATATCATCTTTATATTTTCAAAATATTATGCTAAATCAAGTGGATCGAATAAAACTCTTATTCGTCATCAATTACGATTCGTTGAAAGTTACTGGCAACAAGAATGATTTTGACGATTTACTGGAGCGTATCAGTGAATTCATTAAAGATGTTTCCAAGTTTCGTGATGGTATAGCTTTGGTGGCGACAAAGGTGGAAAATACCTATGAAGAGGATGAAAATGGAAATTTCATTCTTTCAAATGACAATGAATCTGTCTTAGAAGGTATTGTTGAATATTTGAACAGTAAAAAAGATGTATATCAGAGTAGAACTGTTAAACAAGGAAAGTATCGAATGTTTGTCAACTTGATTGATACACTACTACAAAAAAATAATCAAACCTATACAAGAATTGCAATTTTTCGACAGCCATCTGGTCAAGGTTTATTGGAAAAATTACCAAGATCAAAAAAAGAAATCGACACCATAACCAAGATGATAGTAGAAGATCTCAGCTATGTAAAAAAACAAACGGATGATTTTGGTCTTGCATTGTCACAATCTGCAAAAATAGCAGTCGATAAAATAATTGACGACATATTTAGAAAGGCTTTGACTAGTCGTATTAATGAAATGAGCAATGGAATAATCACACATTATTTACAGTTGGAAACACAATATAGTGATATTCGAATGTTACATGAACAAACTGTAAGAGCTTACGATTTAATTTCCCGAATAGAAAATGTCAGTGAACCGAAAGAACTGTTTGAAGAGTTTATCAAAGTTACAAATA
This sequence comes from Crioceris asparagi, assembly GCA_958507055.1. Classification (NCBI taxonomy): domain Eukaryota; kingdom Metazoa; phylum Arthropoda; class Insecta; order Coleoptera; family Chrysomelidae; genus Crioceris; species Crioceris asparagi. Next base: position 372,288 of record OY293827.1, read on the forward strand.
CTATGAACATTTCTGTGTCATATAATAACTTGAATATTATTTCCGATAATATCAAAGCCTTGAATTTTTTTACAACTATATCCAACACAAATGGAGACTTATATCTTATGTTGTTGAAAAATAAAGCCCAAAGTGTCATAGATTGGATTAGTAATTTCAAAAATATTTACAAATTTATGAACAATGTAAATGAAAACTTATGTACATATGAAGTACAAAAATTGAAAAATGACAAACGTATACAAGATATAATAATGAATTCTTGTGAAAGTGTACAGGACAAGATTATTGGTGATATAACAAATTTGGAAAGTATTGTTAATGAAATTGGGTTAGGGAAGATTTATCAAACAATTAAAACAATGAAAATGAACCAGTCACAATTGAAGCGTTTGGAGCAGATTTTCAGTGGCTTTGCTCAAAAACTTGAATCTTCCTGCACATCAGAGCAAATGACTGTGAAAGGCTACAATGTCAGAATGAAGGATGTGATCGAAATCGATTGCTTTCCACAGGCGAAAATCATACAGATTTTTGCTTTAAATAAAATATTCATAGACTCGTCAATAGATAAAACCGGTAAGGAAACTCAACTCTTTATTTTTGCACCGACATGGGAAGTCAATGGAAAACCAAAGATCATATTAGATGGTACACCAGGAGAGAAGCAAAAAGTTGAGAAAGCAAAATCAGCGATATCCAACTCATATAGTGGAACGAATGGTGAACCTGGACTGCCAGGTGGATCGGCTGGACACTTTTTTGGTACCGGTAAACAATTCATTAGCTTGGAAAACTTGGAGGTACATGCAAGTGGTGGCAATGGTGGACCAGGACAACATGGTGGAGATGGTAAGAATTTAACTTGCTAAATACGTTTTCAATTGAAACAAAATAATATATTAAAAGTATCGAAAGATCTTCTATAGTTGATAGGTAATCGTCTGTTGCTATAAATCTAGAATTAACAAATAATGCAGAAATATAAAATACAAATCTTTTGCTTGAGTTATGAACTATAAATTTCTTCATCTGAATTCTCTGAAATGTCACTTTGACGTGATGTACGTAGTTTGTGCGAATGATTACATGCAATAGCCATAATTCGCGAAGAATTAAACTAGACCTAAATATATGCTCAATTTCAGACACCAGCTGCTATCTGCTATGATTTCTTTTTCTAATTTTTCTTCACATAGGTGCTGATGGTAGCACAGGCGAAGAGGTACCAGAATCATTCCATTCGATCCTCAAGTCTGAGCCATGTGTAGAAACGATTCAGAAATACCTTAATGAACACCAGTTCAAGTTTAATACTAGTATAACTACATCAATGTATACTATAAGTGATATAGTGGTATGGGTGAACGGGAAACCGGCGAAGAAACCTACCAATGGAGGTAACTATTTTTTTTTTCTTATTTAAAAAAAACATTAATAAATCCATATTATTCAGAGATGTCAAAATATTGCGGCGGAAATACACATATTTCATATTTTATCACTGTTGTAAGTCGAAAAAATTCGGCCTTCTCATATTTTCAATTTTCAGAAAAGAATTTCCCCCTTCATCTAGCGGAAATACACATATTTCCAATGCAATATTGAATAATTATATGATCTCATTCAAGCGACATGAAACGACAATGTCGGACAACGGGATCCGTCACTGGAGTTACGCACGAGCATGGAGCGTAAAAAATATATACGTCTCTGTTCTCTGGTATATAGGTACTCTATGGCATATCTTCGTATATAATATTACTCTATGGTTATGTCGAGCTGTTTACTGTCAGCTGTCGCAATTGTCAGACGTTCGACGTTGATAATACTACATTAAAAGTATAACTTTGTGTTGTGGTAGACAAACAGTAATTTGTTATGGAATTGCTGTTGCTGGCAAACAGATATACATACGTGTATAGTTCAAATCAAGAAAAGGCGATATAGCAATAGTACCCATATCGGTACTATTCAAATCGTAAACGCGTAATAAAAACTATATTTATTTTTTTTATTTATTTTTGTACGTATGCCGGCTGTTCTATAGTTTTATATAGTAAACGTGCTCTGATTTTGATTATTTTTAGATTCATTTGAAATAAGAGAGTTGAGAAATGGTCCCATGTTTAGAAAAATTCAACTCGATATATTTTTCCCTTTAAAAACCACTCCCGAAGGTGGTGGCTGAATTTTTCTCGAAAATCGATAATCTGATGAATATAATTTTTAAATAATGCTAACTTACATTTTCATACATTATCTATATGTTGTAGGAAATGGTGGATATGGAGGTCAAGGAGGATATCCAGGAAAAATAATAATAAACGGCTTGGGAAAATCGGTAACATTCAAAGTATTCAATCAAACAGGTTAGTAACCAAAGCGTGTAGTGGTCACGGTTTTCATCTGGGTGTCCAATTAACGGAGCCAACGGGTTGTATTTAAATAAACATGCAGGTTTTCAGCATCGCAATGCAAGTGGTATATATTTCCATAATTCTGGATTCAATATATATTTCACAAAATATAAATTTATTTTATAATTTCTAAGGAATGTTTAGCATTGACTATAATTTCATCCCAATTATCACCGCTACATATAATGACAGTTTTATCCGCAATTGATACAATAACACCCAGTATATTAAGTTAAAATAATCTATCAATATAGGCATTAAATAATAATGGACACAAAATTGAACCTTGAGGCATACCACAAAAATCTCAATAATTCTACAGGTTCAATCGGACTGATGGGCCAAGGTGGTGTGGGTGGAAAAGGTAAGCCAGATGGACGAAACTTGGAAGCTCGAGGCCGATATTCAAAGCGTTATACATATGTACCATGTTCTCATTACGAAATAAAAAGGTGAGATTTAAAAAATAATACATTTTCGCAACACCTGCCTAGAACATTCAACTTTCGAGAACTGATTGGGCGTGGATTATTCCCCCACTCCCCCACCGCAAACATCATGAATTACTTTGCGCACTAGTGCCAAGAGTAAGAACTTTTCGCACGCCAGCAGCATTTAATTTCAACGCTGTTATTAAAGAAATAACGACGGCAATGATGAAATTTATTAGGCAGGTGTTGTGCAAAAAATTATGTTTCTATGTTTGTAAATATAAAAAATAGAACCGATTTAATTAGGAGAATATAAATATTCTTAACAAAAAATTCGACCGACATTATCAGTGAGTACACTGAAAAATACAAAATAATAATATTAATTCTATTGGTGTTGGTACTTTTGGAGTTGGTGCCTACAACAACAAACTGCGCAACTTTAAAAGTACCTGAACCAATAGAATTAATATGATTTTGTATTTTTCATTGCACTAACTCATCAAGTCGGTCCGTTTTTTTTAATTATTTTATTATTATTTTATTATTAATAAAATTAATTATAACAAATTAATAAAATAATAAATAAAATAAAGAATTTTCCGATATATTTTAAATTAAATATATTATTAAAAAATAACATTACTTTGTCCAAGCCTGTTTCATATGATATTTTTCTAAAATTACTTTTGGATGTACTGATCAGAAACAAAAAATATATAGGGCGTTCCATAAAATAATATCGATGACAAAATAATATGTCAAACACTAAAGACGCCTCAAACTGACATATTATATGATACAATTCTCAATTTCCACACTGTATGATCCAGGTTTATACACTTTTTTGTAATATGTTTTGAATATATTCCGCAGCATCAAATATCTTGAAGGTGAAACAAATCCAGATGCGCCAAATGGAAAACCTGGTGTTGAAGACAAGGAAAAGCAGAAACTACCAAAAACTATACCTATAGCAGGTCTGCCTTTTGTCATTAATTCATTCAAAGCTTTCGTTAGAAAACACCTATTCGAGAACATCAAGGAATTTGAATTGTTGACTCTGCTGTTTGATATAGAAAACGATAAACAAATCCGAGCCCAATACAATACGCTGGCTTTTGTTAAGGAATTGGAAATATTAGAGAATCAGTCTCTTGAATTGAGGAGCAAGATTGAATTTGATCAGTTTTATGATTCATTTCTAAATCGTATTGAGGAATTTGCCATGACTGAAAAAGTGATGGAGAATAAAAAAGTCTTAAGCTACACATATACTTCAGCACTAACAAAAGTTTTTACATTGAGGAAGAAACGAAAAGGAAAAACTGTTGTTAATTTGACCCGATATTTGAGCACAATTGAAAGTACCTTAGAGGATATTCGAGATGCTCAGAATTTGCAAACAGTCATAAAGTATCGAAACGATTACGAGACTACGCTACGTAATAAAATAGGAGATGCAAACGATTTCATAGAAAATAAAATTGAACCCGAAATCAATAAGCTATTAGAAGACTCGGACAATCAAGTTGATGTTATAATTCAGGTGATAAAAAATAATCAAAAATCCACAAAGCAAGCAATAAGCTCATTGGAAAAATATAGGGAAGAGATTCGTAATGTCATGCAGGTGCGATCCATTCTATTGCCACTTAAACTTGCTGCAACATGTCTCAGTTTTGCCGGACCTGTTGGAGCCTCTGTCGGAGCTACAATTACAGGTGCAACATCAATAACTGAAGGACTAGTTCCGAATCCCACTCAAGGGCATAAGCCAGTCTATTCCCTGGATCCAAATTTGAAAATAATGTCACGCATCTCAGACGTTCTCAATAATAAGCCTCAAAAAATAGCGGAAAAGCTTGATGTTGTAGTTAAGACATTGGATAAACAAAAAGAGGATCTGTACACTTCACAGAAGGAGAAAATTGAAATATCCGAAAAGATTGGACAGTTAAAAGCAAAAACGGATGAAATTAAAAACAGAAGAGTAGGAAACATCGCAGATATGGACCGCAGGAAGAAGGATGCAGAGAAACTCGAGCAGGAGATAAATGTGTTTATAGAATCTCGAAAAACTGTTCTAGGTAAAGAGAAAGCTGCACTGGATACAATAAAAAAAGAAGATAAGAATGCAGAACAATTGAAAAAAGAGATGAAATTGGAAAAGACTCTTCGCGGTATAAGTAATGTACAAACTGTTCTAAACAGTGTTGAATCCGTCTTTGGTTTCGTAAAAAAAATGCAAAATGATAATGGAAGAATAGATAATATCGATAAACAAATTTCCGATTACGTTGATCAGTTGAAAGGTTTGGAAAAGATGGAAAATCAAGTATACGACATAATTATACCGGATCTTCGTCAAATGGAGACAACTATTAATGCAATTATGGCTTCGATAAATGGATCTTCACATGTAAAACTCGATGTAACTAAATGGACAGTGCGAACTAGTCTGAAGGATATAAAATCATTGCTGCAAAAATTCACACAAAAAATGTCTTTCGAAATACAATCAAATTTAAAGCGTTACATTGATAAGATAGATGAAGCATTTTCCATTCTAATTGACATTTATGATCGCATCGATTCTTATTCGGACAGTGTAAAACAGGCAGAATATATGGCACATATTGTGTCAACACCGATGTCTGATATACAAGTGAGAGATACCGAACTGAGCAGAGCACTAGTTGAGATGAGATTGATGATACAATCGAATATGCTGTTTGAAAAGTACGAGATAGCATTACAAGCATTCAAACAACATTATTTTCCATTTGCTGCTCATGTATTAAAGAGATTCCAGCTGCCAAAAGGGATGCAGCTCAAAGACATTGAAACATTAAGGTTAAACATCAGAGATAAAATTAAAGATATGAAAAGTCATATTGATGAATCTGAATCGACATTAGGTGAATACAGCAAATTAATTCACGACGATAATATCTTTAACAGTAATACAACTGGTGCTTCCCCATTTTATGTGTGGAAATATGCTGCAATCAAGGCTGAAGTTCAAGGATTACTCAACGGTTCAGAGATTCTAATCAAGGCTGATATAACTGATGCATTGGACTATAATTCGGTGAAATTTACCGATATTGGTTTGAATTTCAGATTCAAAAATGAAACCTTCCAGAACAGCTTCAATTCAATGCTCAAAAATTTCGCCTTAACAATGTCTTTGATCGGTAATAATTATTATCGTTGTGGTGAACAATATTATTTTATTTCATTCGATGACGACATCACAATTTCCTACACTCTCAACCAGGACGAAACAAAAAATTGGATTAATCCCAACTCGGTATACACCACAATACAAAATAGCCACCCGTTTCTTAGTCCATATGGATTATGGAGTATAAAATTAAAAAGTCTTGATGGAAAAGCTTCATCTTTCGATTATTTAAAAAGTTTTTCAAATGAAACAATTGACATGGAGTTGATCGGTCGTGGACATTATATTGAACAAGATGCTGGATTCAATTTCAACATTTGCAATGGATATTTGAGTGCATTCTACAATGTTGAAAATGTCGCCAAGGAACTTGTATAACTGAGGCAGATATATTATTTTTTTGTGATGACTTATCAATGAGAACGTTCATCAAATATATAAAAATGTAGAAAACAATAAATTTTGTACGAATAAACATTTTTTTTGTCTATTAGTAATATTTTTTTTGTATTTCCGAGTTGTTGCTGATTAGGTATAATTTTTATTCACATAGACATGCAATAATGTGAGCACAGTATAATGGAAACTATGGGGGGTATAGGAGTGACAGTGACAGTTGAGTAGATAAACTTTTCATTGTTTATCCCGTTTTGTGCTTTTTAAATTCTATTCGCCAATGTTAATGTTATTTAAATAATAATAATAATTTCAACTAGGTGTGTTATGTGAAAAAAATTATTCATTACTATTTTTGAAAAATTGCAACACCTCCAGGTCGACCTTTGTCCATCATAAGTTGTCAATATGACAAATGATTATCATCAGCTCACCTGATTCTAATCAGAGGTGTAAATTTCAAGATATTCCAAACTAGAAGATGACTGTGACTTCCTAGACGCCTGCTGTTTGTATTATTTTAAAGCATAAGAAGAAGAAATGTTTAAAGATCTTAACTTGTAACTTTGGAATGAATATTAGAAAAATTAATTAATAAGAAGTCCCACAGGTGTTATTAGAGCCTTTCAAAGGAGCAAGTGTTTTTTTTTTCGTTGAAACTATGTTTTCATCATTTTAGAGTGCCAATATTTTGATAAACATATTATAATATAAGAATCATGAGTATTTTGAAGTTGTTGTCGAAAGTTTTCAATCTACCTATACTATATATATATATATATATATATATATATATATATATCTGGCCTGTACTCAACGATGGAAACTGCAGCTCTTGAGGTCAGGTTATCAGATTAATAAATACAAAAACACTTGATGCCTGGTAAGACTCTGCAAGTTTGAAAACATAGGCGTATCACATATATTTTTGATTAATAATATGTGAATTAAAATTGAAGAGATGGTCGTATGAAAAAACATGAGAAACTCATTAGTTGAAAGTGTTTTTAAACTGTCAAAGTTGGAAGAATTGTTGATATTTGTTTGTTGATATTCATTAGAATATTAACTACATGTGTATGTTCAAAGAGAAATTATTGAAATAATCACCCCTAACATAATATATTCCCGAGGGAGATGATGATTGATTAAATGGACTTAGTATAAAAAATAAGCAGTATTATTTAGAATTGCTGCGTTGCCGTTTTATGCCATTTCCAACGGATGATCACGATATTTTGATAATGTACGATGAATTAATTTCAGATTGATAAAAAGTCAGGCAAGTTCAGGCTAAATCAGAGTGAGTTGAGAGAGTTTGACAATTTTTAACAGAAATAGGTAACTTCATTGGTATCTGAGGTATGTATCGGGTTAAAAAGAAATATTTTCAATTATAAAATTTATTCATTCTTGTTACATTCTATGTTGTTGTCGAGTTACACAAGCTCCTTAGCGACATTTTCAACATTGTAAAATGCATCCAAATATCCATTGCAAATGTTGATAGTAAAATCGGAATTTTGTTCTATATAATCTCCATGACCAATCAATTCCAAGTCAATTGTTTCGTTGGAAAAACTTTGCAACATATCGATTGATGTAGCATTTTTATCAGCAACTTTTAATTGTATACTCCACAATCCATATGGACCAAGGAATGCATGACTATTTCGAATTATAGTGTATACTGAGTTGGGGTTAATCCAATTCTTTGTTTCGTCTTGGTTAAGAGTGTAGGAAACTGTGATGTCCTCGTCGAATGAAAGGAAATAGTATTGTTCACCACAACGATAATAATCATTACCGATCAAAGACATTGTCAATATGAAATTTTTGAGTATCGAATTGAAGCTGTTTTGAAGTGTTTCATTTCTAAGTCTGAAATTCAAACCGATATCGGTAAATTTCACCGAATTGTAATCCAATGCTTTAGTTATATCAGCCTTGATTAGAATCTCTGAACCATTGAGTAATCCTTGAACTTCATCCTTGATTGTCTCATATTTCCACACATAAAATGGAAAAGCATCAGTTGTATTACTGTTAAATATATTATTTAGGTGAGTATATTTACTGTATTCATCTAATGTTGATTCAGATTCATCGATATGGTTTTTCATATCTGTAATTTTCTCCTTGATGTTTGACCTTAATGTTTCAATGTCTTTGAGCTGCATCCCTTTAGGCAGCTGGAATCTCTTTAATACGTGGGCAGCAAACGGAAAATAATGTTGTTTAAATGCTTGTAATGCTATCTCGTACTTTTCAAACAGCATATTCGATTGTATTATCAATTTCATTTCAACTAGTGCTCTGCTCAGTTCGGTATCTCTCACTTTTATATCAGACATCGGTGTTGACACAATATGTGCCATATATTCAGCCTGTTTTACACTGTCCGAATAAGAATCGATGCGATCATAAATGTCTATTAGTATGGAAAATCCTTCATCTATCTTCTCAATGTAGCGTTTCAAGTTACTTTGTATCTCGAATGACATTTTTTGTGTGAATTTTTGTAACAATGATTTTATATCTCTCAAACTTGTGCGAACATTCCATTTGGTTACATCCAATTTCACATGTGATGATCCATTTATTGAAGTCATAATCGTATTTATAGTTGTCTCCATTTGACTAAGATCCGGTATAATTATGTCGTATACCTGATTTTCCATCTTTTCCAAGTCTTTCAACTGATCGACGTATCCGGAAATTTCTTTATTAATTTTATTTATCATCCATTCATCTTTTTGTATTTTTTTCATGAAATTAAATACAACTTCAACACTGTTCAAAACAGATTGTATATTATTTATGCGGCGAAGTGTCTTTTCCAGTTGCATATCTTTTTTCAATTGTTCTGCATTCTTATCCTCTTTTTTTATTGCATCCAATGCAGCTTTCTCTTTACCTAGAACAGCTTTTCGAGATTCTATAAACTCATTTATTTCCTTCTCAAGTTTCTTTGCATCTTTTTCCCTGCTTTCTATAGCTGCAATGTTCCCAGCTCTTCTGTTTTTAATGTCATCCGTTTTTGCTTTTAACTCTCCAATCTTTTCAGAAATTTCAATTTTCTCCTTCTGTGAAGTATACAGATCTTCTTTTTGTTGATCCAATGTCTTAACAACAACATCAAGCTTTTCCGCTATTTTTTGAGGCTTATTATTGAGAACTTCTGAGATGCGTGACATTATTTTCAAATTCGGATCTAGTGAATAAACTGGTTTTTGGTCTTGAGAGGGATCGGGTATCAGTCCTTCAGCTATTGATGCAGTACTTGTAATTGCAGCTCCAACAGAAGCTCCAACAGGTCCGGCAAAGCTGAGACATGTTGCAGCAAGTTTCAGTGGTAAAAGCATAGATCGAACCTGCATCATATTACGAATTTGTTCTCTATTTTTTTCCAATGAGTTTATTAAATCTTCTGTGCTATTTTGATTCTTTTTTATCTCTTGAATTAGTACATTCACTTGATTGTCTGATTCTTCCAAAAGCTTATTTATTTCAGGTTCGATTTTATTTTCAATGAAATCATTTGCGTCTCGTATTTTTGTGCGAAGTGTATTTTCGTAATCTTTTCGATAATCAATCACTGTTTCTAAATTCTGAGCTTCACGAATTTCATCCAAACTTTTTTCTACAGTTTTTAAATATTGTGCTAAATTGACAACTGTTTTTCCTTTTCTTTTCTTCTTAAGTGTAAAAAGTTTTGTCAGCGCTGCCGTATATGTGTAACTCAAGACTTTCTTATTCTCTAATACATTTTCAGCCTTTGAAAATTCTTCAATACGATTCAAAAATGAACTATAAAACGGTGCAAAGTCAATCTTGGTCCCTAATTCAAGACACTGATTCTCTAATACGTCCATTTCCTCAACAAAAGCCAGCGTATTGTATTGTGCCTTGATTTGTTTATCGTTTTCTATATCACCAAGTAGATTCCTTAATTCAAATTCTCTCATATTCTCAAACAAGTATGTTCTAACAAAAGCTTTGAATAAGTTTATGACAGGGTGCAGACTTGCCATTGGTACATCTTTTGGAAGTTTCTCCTTCTCCTTGTCTTCAACACCGGCCTTTCCATTTGGTGCATCCGGAATTTTGGCACCATCCGTCCATTTGATACTGCATAATAAAATTAGAAATGACAAAGTAATTTTAAAACATTATTTCTCAAATTAAAGACATTTTGGGAAATCCTTATTTTCTATTCAACGTCGTATGGCGACTTATTTGACATGACGTCATCGATTTAAATTTTAAATAGAAAACTCTGTACTTATTTTTAAGAAATCAAAAGTTTTGGAGTAACATCCCGAGGAATCTAGGCGTAGTATTTTCAAATCACTTAACATGAAATAAATATCTTAAATTTATAATAAAATATAGCTTGTCTCATTTAAAAAATGTAACATTGATCTGGCATATCATTATGCAACAACTTATATCATTGTATTTTATTTCAAAATGTGGAGCTCAAAATTGGTTAAACTTTTTGTAAATTAATTGTTTTGGTATCTTAAATAATAACGAATCTACAGAGATTTATCACACTTATCAATCACCCTGTATATGCTGTATTTTTGGAATTGCTTCTGAATAAATAAAGAGTGTCTCACTTGAAAATAGAATCGATGACGTCACTTGTCAAATGGTGATGAAGTTACAAAGTAGAATTAATGCGCTATGGGAAAGAAATGTCTGAAACATTTTCTGAAAATGTCTTTGATTTGAAATTAAAAAAAATGGAACTGTTATTTCCACACCCAAATTAAAGTTATGTGTGAGTTTTATAAAATAAAATTATTTGAAAAAAATCTCACTTGTTTATATAACATGCGCCACCAAACATTACAAAAGTTTCGGAATATAGGAATTCCACACTTCGACCATCGTTGGTTCCTTTTCCACCGATACCACCTTCACCCATTGATCCGGTTGAGCCTGCCGAAAACACAGAGAAAATTCACAACAAATTCCATTGGAAAGAGTCTACTGGAAATTATTTTCAAAATTTAAGTCTCCTACTCAATCTGTTAATGGTACAACCACCTGTCTAGATGGTTAAGTAACATTTTGCTTGTATTGTTATATATTTACCTGTTTCATTGAATGCTTTGAAAGTTACAGATTTTCCCAAGCTATCTATTATAATTTTTCCCGGATATCCTCCTCGACCGCCAGATCCACCATTTCCTGTAACATAGAATTTGGCAATCAGGCAAATTTATTGATATAATATGTGATTTTATCATATTAAATTAATTAATTTGTGGTCAAAAGTCAACCATTATTTTTCTTAAAGAAATTTATTTTGCAATGTTTTTTACGTATAAGTATTGTAATCGTGTGAAATTTTCGGTATCGAAATTTTTACAAATGTTGACGTTTCATAGTTTTTTAAGTCTAATAAACATATTTTTAGCCATTGGTCTGTCTGTCTGCCTGTCTGTGACAGCATTATCTCGGGAACGGATCGGTGTATTTTGTTGCTTTCTTTTTATTTTGTTTGGTACCAATACCACTCGCCGGTGGCACTGAATGAGAATCCTGTATACACTGGGTGCTCAGCTATAGCCAAAAAAACGTGATTTGTTCAAGACTGTAGCGCTCAAAGAGCGAGGTCTAAGGATTTTGATTAAACATGCCTAAAGTATTCTTTTGAGAGCCCTTTCCCACCCACATACAGCGCCATCTCTGAGAAAAAGCACACAAAAAAGTTATGCTTGAATAAAATTCCATATTTTCCAAATGTTTCATCAGATTCTGGCTAAACGTTTCATCTTGCGAAAAGATGTTACATGACCATTGTTGTTTGTTTTGACATGTTGAACAAAATGGTAGCACGATTTGACCAGAGGATTTTTATTTTACTACCGCTATTATTATTCACTGGAATTTGCCTGCGAGCGGTAGGAAAGTTGTGTGAGTGGACACACCAGATTTTTTTTATTTGGAAACGGTAATTTTTATTAAAAATTGCATGAGACAAAAAGTTTCTAAATAAATCAGGCTATCATTAATAATTTTATTCTATGTTATTGTGTAAGTTCTTCTTTAAATTTAGTTACGAAAAATGATAGGGGTAGTCGAATTCAATCATCTCTACTCATTTTAAAGAAGTGAAGTAAAATGCAGCAAGTATGTTTTTGTAATAAAATGTTATAGTTCTATCTCTTTTCATTTTCATGATAAAAAATAAATTGATACTGTTTCTATCACTATTGTAATAAAATTTTATCATATCTCATTTTTCTTCATTGGAGAACTTCATTTTCAACGACTCAGCAATTAATACAGAATGTCATTTACGTGTCACCGATTGAAAAAATCAAAGCCAACTTCTTTATAGAAGTAATTTATTAAATCTTTCGGATTTGTAAGACAACAGGGCCCAGTAATAATACATCATCAAAGAGGTAATAAAAAGGGCTGTTCAAATTTGTGGATGGCTAATATGGCTCCCATAAGAAAAAAAAGTTCATGATAGTTTTACATATCTAGAGGAAACGCCAGGTTACAAAACTATTAACACCATTGAAAAGAGTGCAAAAAGTGGCAATGTAAATGTGATATTTATTTAGAAATTCCTAAAAAAATAAAGCCAGGAAAAATGATAGAATGATTTCCCGAAAATTCGGTTTTTTTCTGAATATCTCCGGAACTACTCGAAATTAGCCCCAATTTAACCATCTTCGTATGGTGAGAGTCGAATCTGAAACAGCCTGTATATATGTTGCTGAAATTGTGAGGAATAAAAAAGCTGTTGAGGCTCCACTGATCCCAGAGAAGATCCACTGTTTCACCTAGGTTATAGAAAATTTCTATTCTAATTTCTACGTACCGCCATTGGTAGGTTTTTTAGCCGCATCCCCTTTTACTGATACCTTGTAATAATCAGTTGAAGCTGCCATATCTGAGTATATATTACTGATGCTGTACTTGAACTGATGCTCTTCAAGGTATTTTTGAATATCCTCGCGAAATCGTTTGGTATCGAAGAATGATGCTGGTAGCTCTTTGCCAGCAATACCATTAGCACCTGTATATATAAAAAGAAATACTATTAGTGTAAATTATTAATTGATTTTGAAATTAATAGTAACCAAAGATGAACGATTCTCTTACCGTCTCCTCCATGTTGTCCTGGTCCACCTTTGCCACCATTTGCATGTACCTCCAAGTTTTCCAAATTAATGAATTGTTTACCGGTACCGAAAAAGTGACCAGCCGATCCACCTGGCAGTCCAGGTTCACCATTCGTTCCGCTAAATGAGTTGGATATGGCTGATTTTGCTTTCTCAACTTTTTGCTTCGCTCCTGGTTCACCATCCAATATTATCTTTGGTACTCCATAAATTTCCCATGTCGGTGCAAAAATAAATAGTTGTACCTCCTTACCGGTTTTGTCTATTGACGAGTCTATGAATATTTTATTTAAAGCGAAAATCTATATGATTTTCGCCTGTGCAAAGCAATCGATTTCGATCACATCCTTCATTCTGACATTGTAGCCTTTCACAGTCATTTGCTCTGATGTGCAGGAAGATTCAAGTTTTTGAGTAAAATCACAAAAAATCTGCTGCAAAAGCTTCAATTGCGACTGATTTATTTTCAATGTTCTAATTGTTTCATAACTCTTCTCGGATCCGATTTCAGTCACAATACTTTCCAAACTTGTTATATCCCCAATAATCTTGTCCTGTAAACTTTCACATGATTTTATTATTTCTGGTATACGGGTGTCATTTTTCAATGTTTGAGCTTGATATGAAGCTAAATTTTCATGTAAATTATTCAGAAATTGGTATATATTTCTGAAATTACCAATCCAATCTATAACACTTTGAGCTTGGTTTTTCAATAACATTATATAAATGTCCCCATTAATGTTTGATACAGTTGTAAAGAATTTCAAGGCTTTCATATTATCGGAAATAAAATTCAAATTAGTCAGTGATACGGATATATTCAAAGTATTTGTAACATTCAGGAATTCTTCGAAAAGTTCTTTCGGTCCATTGACATTTCCTATTCGGGAAATTAAATTGTAGGCTTCTGTAGATCGTTCACGTAACATGCCAATATCACTAAATTGCTTTTCCAATTGTAGATAATGAGTGATAGTTTCATTGCTCATTTTATCAAGACGATTCGTTAGAGCATTTCTAAATATGTCATCAACTATTTGATCAACTGTAATTTTTGCAGATTGTGACAATGCAAAACCAAAATCATCCTTTTGTTTTTTTACATAGCTGAGATCTTCTACAATCATTTTACGAATAGTGTCGATTTGTTCTTTCGATTCTGGCTGACTTTCCAATAAACCTAGACCAAGTGGTGTGCGGAAAATAGAAATTCTTGTATAGGTTTGATTATTTTTTTGTAATAGTGTATCAATCAAGTTTACAAACATTCGATACTTTTCTACATTATCGGTTTTATTCTGATAGATTTCTTTTTTACTCTTCAAATAATCACCAATACCTTCTAGAACAGATTCATTGTCATTTGAAAGAACAAAATTCCCATTGGCATCCCTTATATAAATATTTTCCACTTTTGTCGCCACTATAGCTATACCATCACGAAACTTGGAAACATCTTTAATGAATTCACTGATACGCTCCATTAAATCATCAAAATCGTTTTTGTTGCCAGTAACTTTCAACGATTCGTAATTGATAACAAAGACGAGTTTTATCCGTTCAACTCGATTTAGAACAATATTTTGAAAATACAATGATGAGATTTCATATTCCAAATTCCGATTATCATGAAATCCTGCACAATCAATGTATGTAAGTGATCTTTTGTTATCATTCATTATGTCTGGTACGAGTGTTTTCGATGATACTCCTGTTCCAATACGATTTTCGTCATCTACAATTTTTAAATATCCTTTCGATTTAATTACTCTTAATTTTCTTCCAATTAGAGCTGAGACTAATGTAGATTTCCCTGCACCAGTATTACCCATCACCAAAACAATATCTTTGAGTTCTTCGTGAAATTCAAAATCTTTATTGTGTTCTCTCCAGAAATTTAAAACTCGCTCGTAATTGATATTTGGATTTCTTTGCTCGACGCCATATCTTTTTGATATAGCAATTATATCTTTATTAAAATTTCCAGCAGTTAATGATAAAGTTAAATTGAAAATCACCCATGTTAACAAGAGCTGGAACATTATGGCGGGAAGAAAAACTATTGCTAATAATCAAACTTATTTCCCGCGACTTTCACTGGAACACTTAACATGAACGAAAACACTTCAAGAAAATCACCAACTGGAATGTTGCATTCACATTCGACTGGATATATAAGATTTTTATTTGTTCCAGACTCTTCTAAATGATCAATATTTAGTGGTCAAAATGTTATCTATAACATATTTTTGTATTAGTTATTTTATAATATTTTTCAACGAAAACCATGATAAAAAATATAAACAAGTAATAAAAATTTATTTATGCTATTTATGTAACCAAAATTAAAGATAGAAAATGAGGTCAAAAACCTTTTTTATACAACTTAAAGATGAGATAACATTAGAATATCAAAAAGAAGATATGACCACGCGCATTTCGAAAACTGTCAGGAACAATCATAAAAGGCCACATTTTGTGTTCGCTTGCAATGTGGGTTGCGTCAATTTACGTATTTCTGTACTACGTAATACATAATTCGTTTATGACATTTGTGTGGCTTCAGCAATAGAAAATCATAAATATATGAAAGAATAATGCAGCGAGATCTAGTAAAATATAAATTTCGTTTGCCAGTATATGTCGATATTTCTGTTTTTGTCACGAATTGCGTTCACCAACTGAGCATATCGCGTGGTTGTCCTACAGTGTCAGGAACGCATCGCGTATGTCATTTGTCAAAACAGTTGAAATAATTAAATTCGACAGTAATTATACACATTAGAAAAAATTAAAACCGAAGAGGAAGAAGAAGAAGGAACAGTATTGTCTGTTCAATACATTTTTAGTGAACAAGATTATGTCAGCAACTCTCAAACTTTGGTTTTTCACACCGCCTGTTTTGAAATTCGAGAAATTTCGTACCCCTCAAATCCGTAGAGGTAGGAATTGAAATTACACTGGGCAACATTGTCTAGTCTAGAGCGCAGGAGATGTTGTCGAAAAGTTTGCACCCACGTATCCATATGACACGCCATGTTGCCATTTAATGACATAAAACAAATTAACAATAAAATATATTTAAACAAGATCATTATTCACATCGAAATTTGTGACCGTTAGAATATATTACAATTATATTAAAGCATAATTACAATTGAATAATTCATGCCATGAAATAATTGTAAATAAATGATTTGTTTTGCTCGGTAATAAAATTCAAATTCAGAAAATTATTGTTATATTTTTAAATAGATTATTAATTTAACCATGAATTATTATTAGTATAATTACGAGGTATGTATAAGAAGGTTGGAAAGAAATATTTTTTGTTATGAAATTTATTCATTCTTGTTACATTCTATGTTGTTGTCGAGTTACACAAGCTCCTTAGCGACATTTTCAACATTGTAAAATGCATCCAAATATCCATTGCAAATGTTGATAGTAAAATCGGAATTTTGTTCTATATAATCTCCATGACCAATCAATTCCAAGTCAATTGTTTCGTTGGAAAAACTTTGCAACATATCGATTGATGTAGCATTTTTATCAGCAACTTTTAATTGTATACTCCACAATCCATATGGACCGAGGAATGCATGACTATTTCGAATTATAGTGTATACTGAGTTGGGGTTTATCCAATTCTTTGTTTCGTCTTGGTTAAGAGTGTAGGAAACTGTGATGTCCTCGTCGAATGAAAGGAAATAGTATTGTTCACCACAACGATAATAATCATTACCGATCAAAGTCATTGTTAATATGAAATTTTTGAGTATCGAATTGAAGCTGTTTTGAAGTGTTTCATTTTTGAATCTGAAATTCAAACCGATATCGGTAAATTTCACCGAATTGTAATCCAATGCTTTAGTTATATCAGCTTTGATTAGAATCTCTGAACCGTTGAGTAATCCTTGAACTTCATCCTTGATTGTGTCATATTTCCACACATAAAATGGAAAAGCACCAGTTGTATTACTGTTAAAGATATTATTCAGATGAGTATATTTACTGTATTCTCCTAATGTCGATTCAGATTCATCGATGTGATTTTTCATATCTGTAATTTTCTCCTTGATGTTTGATCTTAATGTTTCAATGTCTTTGAGCTGCATCCCTGTAGGCAGCTGGAATCTCTTCAATACGTGAGCAGCAAACGGAAAATAATGTTGTTTGAATGCCTGTAATGCTATCTCATACTTTTCAAACAACATATTCGATTGTATTATCAATTTCATTTCAACGAGTGCACTACTAAGTTCGGTATCTTTCACTTGTATATCAGACATCGGTGTTGATACAATATGTGCCATATATTCAGCCTGTTTCACACTGTCCGAATAAGAATCAATGCGATCATAAATGTCTATTAGTATAGAGAACCCTTCATCTATCTTCTCAATGTAACGCTTCAAATTAGATTGTATTTCAAATGACATTTTTTGTGTGAATTTTTGTAACAATGATTTTATATCTCTCAAACTTGTGCGAACATTCCATTTGGTTACATCCAATTTCACATGTGATGATCCATTTATTGAAGCCATAATCGTATTTATAGTTGTCTCCATTTGACTAAGATCCGGAATAATTATGTCGTATACCTGATTTTCCATCTTTTCCAAATCTTTCAACTGATCAACGTATCCGGAAATTTCTTTATTAATTTTATTTATCATCCCTTCATCACTTTGTATTTTTTTCATAAAATTAAATACAACTTCAACACTATTTAAAACAGATTGTATATTATTTATGCGGCGAAGTGTCTTTTCCAGTTGCATATCTTTTTTCAATTGTTCAGCGTTCTTATCCTCTTTTTTTATTGTATCCAATGCAGCTTTCTCTTTACCTAGAACATCTTTTCGAGATTCTATAAACTCATTTATTTCCTGCTCAAGTTTCTTTGCATCTTTTTCCCTGCGTTCTATATCTGGGATATTTTTTGCTTTTCTATTTTTTATTTCTTCCGTTTTTGCCTTTAACTGTCCAATTTTTTCAGAAATTTCAATTTTCTCCTTCTGTGAAGTGTACAGATCCTCTTTTTGTTCATTCAATGTCTTAACTACAACATCAAGCTTTTCCGCTATTATTTGAGGCTTATTATTGAAAACCTCTGAGACACGTGACATTATTTTCAAATTCGGATCTAGTGAATAAACTGGTTTTTGGTCTTGAGAGGGATCGGGTATCAGTCCTTCAGCTATTGATGCAGTACTTGTAATTGCAGCTCCCACAGAAGCTCCAACAGGTCCACCAAAACTGAGAGCTGATGCAGCAAGTTTCAGTGGTAAAAGCATAGATCGAACCTGCATCATATTACGAATTTGTTCTCTATTTTTTTCCAGTGAGTTTATTAAATCCTCTGTGGTATTTTGATTCTTTTTTATCTCTTGAATTAGTACATTCACTTGATTGTCTGATTCTTCCAAAAGCTTATTTATTTCAGGTTCGATTTTATTTTCAATGAAATCATTTGCGTCTCGTATTTTTGTGCGAAGTGTATTTTCGTAATCTTTTCGATAATCAATCACTGTTTCTAAATTCTGAGCTTCACGAATTTCATCCAAACTTTTTTCTACAGTTTTTAAATATTGTGCTAAATTGACAACTGTTTTTCCTTTTCTTTTCTTCTTAAGTGTAAAAAGTTTTGTCAGCGCTGCCGTATATGTGTAACTCAATACTTTCTTATTCTCTAATACATTTTCAGCCTTTGAAAATTCTTCAATACGATTCAAAAATGAACTATAAAACGGTGCAAAGTCAATCTTGCTCCTTAATTCAAGACACTGATTCTCTAATATGTCCATTTCCTCAACAAAAGCCAGCGTATTGTATTGTGCCTTGATTTGTTTATCGTTTTCTATATCACTAATTAGATTCCTTAATTCAAATTCTTTCATATTCTCGAACAAATATTTTCTAACAAAAGCCTTAAATGCGTTTATAACAGGGTGCAGACTTGCCATGGGTACAGTTTCTGGTAATTTTTCCTTCTCCTTGCCTTCAACACCGGCCTTTCCATTTGGTGCATCCGGAATTTTGGCACCATCGGTCCATTTGATACTGCATAATAAAATTACAAATGATAAAGTAATTTTAAAACATTATTTCTCAAATTAAAGACATTTTGGGAAAGCCTCAGTTTCTATTCAACTTCGTATGCCGAACTATTTGACATATGACGTCATCGATTTAAATTTTAAATAGAACACTATATATATATTTTAAGAAAGTCACAAGTTTTGGAGTAACATCCCGAGGAATGTAGACGTAATATTTTCAAATCACTGAATACAAGTGCCTGTTGTTCAACAATTTTCATGACTAATGAAAAAGGGAAGGATGTGAAAAAAATATCTTAAATTTAGAATAAATAAATAATAGTTTAAAAAACTAAAAAAACACGCTTTAATAGCAAATCAAACTCAAAATTAAAAAATAAATGGAATATCATTTTAATGTAAAAAAGCGTAAGCGTGATGTAAATATTTTTGTTGATAAATACTGATATAAGTAGAGTCATTATAAAAGACATACAGATAGAAAGTTCCACGAAAATTTATCCAGAAATCAAAAACACCCATAGGTATGGAACTCTCCACCAAAGAGTCCCACTCGCACTCACACACCATCACAAATCCTACCAACACACATGCATATCGAAAATTCCACAAGAATCCATCCATAGAGCTCAGATATATAGGTATGAAACCCCCCATCAAGGAGACTCACTCGCACCTACACAACATGAAATTAATGTATTGTCATCGGTCCTTTAGAAGTATACAAAGTTTCAAGTCGATTCGATGTTTTTAAGTGGGTGAAGATCGTGTCTAAATATTCCGTTACATACATTCATACATACAAACCAAGCTAATAAAAGCGTGTTAATACAGTTTGTCTCATTCAAAAAAGGTAACTTTGATTTGGTAAGTCATTATTGAGCAGCTTGTAAGTTATTTCAAAATGTGGAACTCAAAATTGGCTAAACTTTTTTAAATAAATTGATTTGCTATCTTAAATAATAACGAATCTACAGAGCTTTATCACACTTATCAATCACCCTGTATATGCTGTATTTTTGGAATTGCTTTTGAATAAATATATAGAGAGTGCCTCAATTGAAAATAGAATCGATGACGTCACTTGTCAACTGGTGATGACGTTACAAAGTAGAAATAATGCGCTATTGGAAAGAAATGTCTGAAACATTTTCTAAAAATGTCGTTGATTTGAGATTTAATAAACTGAACTGTTCCAACGCCAGATTAAAGTTATGTGCGAGTTTTATAAAATAAAATTATTTGAAAAAAAATCTCACTTCTGTATTTTACATGCGCCACGAAATACCAGTGCATAAGTTTCTGAATATATGAATTCCACACTTCGACCATCTTTGGTTCCTTTTCCACCGATACCACCTTCACCCATTGATCCGGTTGAGCCTGCGGAAAACACAGAGAAAATTCACAACAAATTCCATTGGAGAGAGTTTACTGGAAATTATTTTCAAAATTTAAGCCTCCTACTAAATCTGTTAATGGTACAACCACCTGTCTAGATGGTTAAGTAACATTTTGCTTTTATTGTCATATATTTACCTGTTTCATTGAATGCTTTGAAAGTTACAGATTTTCCCAAGCTATCTATTATAATTTTTCCCGGATATCCTCCTCGACCGCCAGATCCACCATTTCCTGTAACATAGATTTTGGCCATTATTCCAAATTATTGATATAATATGTTGCAGATATTTTGCTGTTACATTCAGAACGCCCTGTATGGTTTTTATCATATTGAAGTAATTAATGTTGGGTCGAAAGTCAACTATTATCTTTCTTGAAGATTTTATTTTTATTTTTAAAGATCCAGTGTTGCAACTACGGTAGAAAATTTCTATTCTTATTTCTACGTACCGCCATTGGTAGGTTTTTTAGCCGCATCGCCTGTTACTGTTGCCTTATAATAATCCGTTGAAGCTGCCATATCTAAATTGGCATATTTGCTCGAATCTATTTCATCGAAAGTGTACTTGAACTGATGCTCTTCGAGGTACTTTTTAATATCTTCTCGATATCGTTTGGTATCGAAGAATGATGCTGGTAGCTCTTTCCCAGCAATCCCATTAGCACCTGTATATATATAAAAAAATACTATTAGTGTAAATTATTAATTGATTTTGAAATTAATAGTAACCAAAGATGAACGATTCTTACCGTCTCCTCCATGTTGTCCTGGCCCACCTTTGCCACCATTTGCATGTATCTCCAAGTTTTCCAAATTAATGAATTGTTTACCGGTACCAAAAAAGTGTCCAGCCGATCCACCTGGCAGTCCAGGTTCACCATTCGTTCCGCTAAATGAGTTGGATATGGCTGATTTTGCTTTCTCAACTTTTTGCTTCTCTCCTGGTTCACCATCCAATATTATCTTTGGTCCTCCATAAATTTCCCATGTCGGTGCAAAAATAAATAGTTGTACCTCCTTACCGGTTTTATCTATTGACGAGTCTATGAATATTTTATTTAAAGCGAAAATCTGTATGATTTTCGCCTGTGCAAAGCAATCGATTTCGATCACATCTTTCATTCTAACATTGTAGCCTTGAACAGTCATTTGCTCTGATGTGCAGGAAGATTCAAGTTTTTGAACAAAACCACTAAAAATTTGCTGCAAAAGCTTCAATTGCGACTGGTTGATTTTCAGTGTTTTAATTGTTTGATAAATCTTCTCGGAGCCAATTTCAGTCACAATACTTTCCAAATTTGTTATATCTCCAATAATCTTTTCCTGTAAACTTTTACATGATTTTATTATTTCTTGTATACGGGTGTCATTTTTCAATTTTTGGGCTTGATATGTAGCTAAATTTTCTTGTACATTAATCAGAAATTGGTAAATATCTCTGAAATTATCAATCCAATCTATAACACTTTGAGCTTTGTTTTTCAACAACATTATATAAATGTCCCCATTAGTGTTTGATACAGTTGTAAAGAATTTCAAGGCTTTGATATTATCGGAAATAATATTTAAATTATTCAATGACACAGAAATATTCAAAGTATTTGTAACATTCAGGAATTCTTCGAAAAGTTCTTTCGGTCCATCGACATTTCCTATTCGGGAAATTAAATTGTATGCTTCTTCACCACGTTCACGTAACATGCCAATGTCACTAAATTGTTTTTCCAATTGTAAATAATGTGTGATAGTTTCATTGCTCATTCTATCAATACGACTTGTTAGAGCATTTCTAAATATGTCATCAACTATTTGATCAACTGTTATTTTTGCAGATTGTGACAATGCAAAACCAAAATCATCCTTTTGTTTTTTTACATAGCTGAGATCTTCTACTATCATTTTGCCAATAGTTTCGATTTGTTGTTTTGATTCTGGCTGACTTTCCAATAAACCCAGACCAAGTGGTGTGCGGAAAATAGAAATTCTTGTATAAGTTTGATTTTTTTGTTGTAACAGTGTATCAATCAAGTTAACAAACATTCGGTACTTTTCTACATTATCGGTTTTATTCTGATAGATTTCTTTTTTACTCTTCAAATAATCACCAATACCTTCTAGAACAGATTCATTGTCATTTGAAAGAACAAAATTCCCATTAGCATCCCTTACATAAGTATTTTCCACTTTTGTCGCCACTATAGCTATACCATCACGAAACTTGGAAACATCTTTGATGAATTCACTGATACGCTCCATTAAATCGTCAAAATCGTTCTTGTTGCCAGTAACTTTCAACGATTCGTAATTGATAACAAAGACGAGTTTTATGCGTTCAACTCGATTTAGGAGAATATTTTGAAAATACAGTGATGAGATTTCATATTCCAGATCACGATTGTCACGAAATCCTGAACAATCAATGTATGTGATTGATCTTTTGTTATCATTCATTATTTCTGGTATGAGTGTTTTCGAAGATACTCCTGTTCCAATGCGATTTTCGTCATCTACAATTTTTAAATATCCTTTCGATTCAGTTACTCTCAATTTTCGTCCAATTAGAGCTGAGACTAATGTAGATTTCCCTGCACCAGTATTACCCATCACCAAAACGACATCTTTGAGTTCTTGCTGAAATTCAAAATCTTTATTGTGTTCCTTCCAGAAATTTAAAACTCGTTCGTAGTTGATATTTGGATTTCGTTGCTCGATGCCATATCTTTTTGATATACCCAATATATCTTTATTAGAACTTCCAGCTGTTGTAGATGATAAAATTAAATTGAAAACCACCAATGTTAACAAGAGCTGAACCCTCATGGCGGAAAGTTAAAGTATCGTTATGATAATTAACTAATAATCAAATATATTTCCCGCAACTGTTACTGAATTACATAACTAGAACGAAAACACTTCAGAAAAATCACCAACTGGAATGTAGGAATCATATGCGACTGAATATATTAGATTTTTATTTGTTCCGGAGCATTCTTAATGTTCAATATTTACAGGTCAAAAGGTTATCGATAACATATTATGTAGAGATATTTTATAATAATTTGTAATCAAAAAATGATTAAAAATGTAAACAAGTAATCAAAATTTATTTATGCTATTAATGTTACCAAAATTAAAGATACAAAATTGGGGCAAAAACATTTTATATAGTTTAAAGATGAGACATAATAAATATATATATATATATATATATATATATATATATATATATTTATTGATTTTGTATTCTTGAATTGTGCTCCTTGTTCAAATAGCCACAAACATATAAAGATCATTCAGTAATATTCATTTGTATCAACAAAATCTAGATACTTTTTTACTTATTGTGTTACCATGACAAATATAAATAATGACATTTGTAATTGATGGATATGAAATCTTTCCTGTCTTTGGTTAATTTATTCTAAATTCACGATTGTAAGTATTTTTATAATACTATTAATTTGTTGTTGAAATAATTTTGTAACGATTTGTAGTTTGCCCTGAAGAAGAGAATAAACATTCTCGAAAGCTCGGCTTCAGTCAAAGAATTTTATTGAATATATGACTGCATCCCCAAGAACATCTTTTTATTTATATATATATATATATATATATATATATATATATATATATATATATATATATCAAATTTGCTACAAAAATCAATCTCTCAAATATCTCGGCCGAATTCGTTATTGGGCAATATCGGTAGCTTCAAAATGGCGACCATTCAAACATTTAAAAAAATTATCAAAAAAGAGCCGTACTGTAAATATCATCAAAAATAATTTTAGATTATAGATATAATCAGTACCTACAACTTTTGTTCGAGCAATTTTCCATAAAATGCACAGATAAAAAAATAAAAATTAATAAAGAAAAAATATTGATAAAACATGAACACTCAATATAAATTTGATGTAATTGTACATTTTCTGGAGATCTTAATATAGACCCTGATTAAAAGAATATATACTATATTTATGGAGATGAAATAGGCGAAAAAAAAATTCTTTCTTGAAGTGGAACGCGGACCCTGTCTGCTTTATATTAAAAAGTCTTGATGGAAGAGATTCATCTTTTGATTTATTGAAAAGTTTTTCCAACAAAGCAATTGACTTGGAACTGATTGGCCATGGAGATTATATGGAACAAAATTCTGATTTTACTTTCAACATTTGCAATGGATATTTGGATGCATTTTATAATGTTGAAAATATCGCTAAAGAACTTGTGTAATTCTATTATGTTAAAATTCAAAATAAGAATAAACTCTTAACGGAAAATATTTCTTGACAACTATTTACCATTTACATGATCCTATATATAAATCGATAAATATGTATTGTAAATTTAATGTTTAGGCTGGATTTTGATGGTCTGGTAGTGGCTGTAAGTGTGTCTGGGCCTCCTAGGTTGAGGGTTCCATATCTGTAATTCCCAGAGAAGTAAATCTGAGCTCTATGGCTGAATTTTCGAGGATTTGTCGGTATATGTTTGTGTGTAGTATGTCACTGGATTGTTTTTTGACAGTCTGTCACTGCGACTAGAATTTAAAGGTAAATGGTTCTGTACCGGAAAATCCCAAGGACACATGCAGGAAAAAATATCATGCTGTTCTCTCTTGGAGCATGTCGGTGGATGAATCTGATATAACAGAGTATAAAATAAAAGGTTTTTGGCCTAATGTTTTCTTTCAATTCGGAAACTTTAATAAATAGTAAAAGCAAATATTTATCACTTGATTACAATTTCTTATCAGGGTTTTGTATTACAAAATTATACAATATAACCCAAATATTTTATCGATGACACTTTGACCCTACTGAATACTGACCACTTAGCAGGATCCGGATCCAATAAAAATAGTATAAATTCAGTCGTCTTAATATGATTCCTTCATTTCAGCTGATGACTTTTCTCGAGTGTTCAGTGTTTCAGTAATAGTTTGATTTTTAGTTCGTCATTATAAAAATACATTTTTTTTTGTCACCGGCCATGAGGGCCCACATCATATTAAAATTGGTGATTTTCATATTAACTTTATCAATTACAACAGCTGGAAATTTTAACAAAAAAGTATTTGCCATATCAAAAAGATATGGCGTAGTGCAACATAATTCAAATATTAATTACGATCGTGTTTTGAATTTTTGGAAAGATCACAATAAGGATTTTGTTTTCTATGAGGAACTCAAAAATGTAGTTTTGGTGATGGGCAATACTGGTGCTGGAAAATCGACATTAGTCTCTGCTTTGATTGGACGAAAATTGAGAGTATCAAAATCCAAAGGGTATGTACAAATTGTTGATGATGAAGATCGTATTGGAACAGGTGTATCATCGAAAACACTCATACCAGAAATAATGAATGATTTCAAACGATCAGTGACATATATTGATTGTGCAGGATTTCGTGATAATCGGAATTTGGAATATGAAATCTCATCTTTATATTTTCAAAATATTCTCCTCAATCAAGTTAATCGTATAAAACTCTTATTCATTATCAACTACGATTCATTGAAATTTAATGGTAATAAGAACGATTTTGACGATTTAATGGAGCGTATCAGTGAATTCATTAAAGATGTTTCCAAGTTTCGTGACGGTATAGCTATAGTGGCGACAAAAGTGGAAAATATTTATGACGAGGATGAAAATGGTAATTTAATTCTGTCGAATGATGATGCATCTGTTATAGAAGGTATTGCTGATTATTTAAAAAGTAAAAGAGAAATCTATCAGAGTAGAACGGATAATCCAAAAAAGTATGGATTGTTTGTAGACATGATTGATACTTTATTACAAAAAAATAATCAAATCTACACAAGAATTGCCATTTTCCGCACACCAATTGGTCAAGGTTTATTGGAAAATCTGCCAAAATCAAAAAAACAAATCGACACTATTGGTAAGATGATAGTTGAAGATCTCAGCTATGTAAAAAAACAAAAGGATGATTTTGGTTTTGCATTGTCACAATCTGCAAAAATTACAGTCGATCAAATAATTGACGACATATTCAGAAATGCTCTAACAAGTCGTATTAATAAAATGAGCGATGAAACTATCACTCATTATCTACAATTGGAAAAGCAATTTAGTGATATTGGCATGTTACGTGAGCGATCTGCAGAAGCCTACGATTTAATATCCCGAATAGGAAATGTCGATGGACCTAAAGAACTTTTCGAAGAATTCCTCAATGTTACAAATACTTTGAATATATCCGTATCACTGACTAATTTGAATATTATTTCCGATAATATCAAAGCTTTGAATTTTTTTACAACTGTCTCAAACACCAATGGGGACATTTATGTTATGTTGCTGAAGAACAAAGTGCAAAGTGTCATTGATTGGATGGATAATTTCAGAAATATTTACGAATTTATGAATAATGTACACGACAATTTAGCTACATATCAAGCACAAAAATTGAAAGAAGATTTCCGTATACAGGAAATATTGAGATCATGTGAAAGTGTACAAAGCAAGATTATTGGAGATATAACAAATTTGGAAAGTATCGTTACTGAAATTGGGTCCGGGAAGATTTATCAAACAGTTAAAACATTGCAAATGAACCAGTCACAATTGAAACGTTTGAAGCATATTTTTAGCGGTTTTGTTAGAAAACTTGAATCTACGTGCCCATCAGAGCAGATGACTGTGGAAGGCTACAATGTCAGAATGAAAGATGTGATCAAACTTGATTGTTGGTCACGGGCGAAAATCATAAAGATATTTGCTCTAAATAAAATATTCATAGACTCGTCCATCGATAAAACCGGTAAAGAAGTACAATTGTTTATTTTTGCACCGACATGGGAAGTTTTTGGAGGACCAAAGATAATTTTGGATGGCACACCAGGCAAAGCACAAGAAGTAGAAAAAGCCAAACCAGCGTTATCTATCTCGTTTAATGGGAATGATGGTGAACCGGGATACCCAGGTGGACCGGCTGGACACTTTTTTGGTACCGGTAAACAATTCATTAATTTGGAAAATTTGGAGATACATGCAAATGGTGGCAAAGGTGGGCCAGGACAACATGGAGGAGACGGTAATTATTTCATTTTTTATTTAATTTTTGAATACAGATAAAAAAAATATTTCGAACTAACCAAAAATATGATATTCCGAATCATAACATTATTAAAATGAAATATATAAAATAAAGTCTACACATCTTAGATTATTCATTTTAGAGGGACATAATATAATATCGATGAATCGACATCCCAAACTGACCATAACTAAAAATACTGAATGAACAATTACCACTATGGCCATAGAATTACATCAACAATTATTTTATTTATTTATTAGGTTTTTCATCTATTTTGTTCAAATGGTCAATGTTAGATTTTGAGGTCGGAGGGGGGTATTGAATTAAGTAAACTTCATTTGAGCTTTTAAATCCTATAAGTAGTTGCTGAATTATCCTCTTCACCCCCTTTGAAAGAAGATTTTTTTGAGGAAATGGACTTTCTTCTTTTGTAGTTTTTTTTAAACGAAAAAAAATTCATATATATTTATATATATATATATTGTAGGTGCCGATGGTATCCCAGGTAAAGAACTACCAGCATCGTTCTTTGATAGTAATCGATATAAAGACGATATTAAAAAATACCTTGAAGAACATCAGCTGAAGCATAAAATCGAAGAAAAGTCCAGTGGTTATTACACACATGAAGTTTCATATACTATACTTACATACTACATAGATGTAACAGGAGATCCAGCGAAAAAACCCACCAATGGAGGTACGTAGATATTTTAAACAATTGTAGTTGTCTCATCTGCATCTAATCTATACATTCATACATCATATATCATATATCATATATCATATATCATATATCATATATCATATATCATATATCATATATCATATATCATATATCATATATCATATATCATATATCATATATCATATATCATATATCATATATCATATATCATATATCATATATCATATATCATATATCATATATCATATATCATATATCATATATCATATATCATATATCATATATCATATATCATATATCATATATCATATATCATATATCATATATCATATATCATATATCATATATCATATATCATATATCATATATCATATATCATATATCATATATCATATATCATATATCATATATCATATATCATATATCATATATCATATATCATATATCATATATCATATATCATATATCATATATCATATATCATATATCATATATCATATATCATATATCATATATCATATATCATATATCATATATCATATATCATATATCATATATCATATATCATATATCATATATCATACTTCATACATCATACATCATAAATCATAAATCATAAATCATAAATCATAAATCATAAATCATAAATCATAAATCAAATACCATCTTATAACAAAAAATAAACCAAAATAAAACCATGGATAACGGATGAGTTAATTACATCAATAAGAAATAGGGACAAATAAAAAAATTGATTAAACAAACACTTCTCATATGAACTGGAACAAGAATATAGAACTTACAGAATTAAACTAATTAAACTACTGAATATTAATAAAAATAACTACTATACTAAACAAATTGAAGGCAGTAGAAATAATCTAAAAAAATGTATCAGCTAATATCAGAAGCTACTAATGAAAAACATAATATTAGGAACATCATTCAAATCCTAGATGATGATGGTAATATATTTAACGATAGCAAATTAATGGCAAACTATTGCAATAATTATTTCAGTAGTGTTGGCCTAAACATGTTATATATCATCAACAATGACTGAAAATATCCAAGTCAATTCAAATTCCATGTTTTTTGATCCAATAACTGAAAATGAACTAATACAATCTATATCCTCACTAAAAAGCAACATTCCCCTGGCGTAGATGGAATAACTACCGAAATAATCAAACATAGCCACCAATATATTACGAAGCCTCTTAAACATTTATTCAATCTAATTATTCAAACAGGCCATGTTCCGACCCAATTTAAATCCGCTATAATTACGCCAATCCATAAAGCTGGCGACAAAACGAATATAAACAATTACAGACCTATCAGTGTGATAAACAGCTTAGGTAAAGTCTTCGAAAAATGTATAAAGACTCGCTTAATAGATTTTTTTGCTAAAAATAATCTTATACATGATCAGCAATATGGTTTTCGTGCTGGTAAAAGTACTTCCGATGCAATGTACAATGTTATTAAAAATATTACTGAGGGACTAGATAAAAACGAAAAATGTATTGCAGTGTTTCTAGACTTAGCAAAAGCATTTGATACTGTTGATCATGTACAATGTGTTAAAATAAATGATTCAATAAGCGAAACCATGACTAATAAAATGGGAGTCCCACAAGGAACTGTTCTTGGACCAATACTTTTCCAAGCTTATATAAATTCATTGCTCTTCTTGAAAGTAAAAGCTAAAATAATATCATATGCTGATGACACCGTTGTAATAGTTAAAGAAAATACTTGGTCACAAAGTAAAAAATCTGTGAAACTAAGTATGAATATCGTTAATCAGTGGTTGAATAAAAATAACCTCTCAATGAATGCCAGGAAGACCCACTATCTTGCCTTTTCTATAACTGATACGAATTTTTCTAGTATTGAAGTTCCAGGTATGAAACACGAAATTTGAGAAATAAACGAGGTCAAATACTTGGGCATAATTATTGATAAAAATCTGAAATGGAGCAACCACATCGATTATTTAACAAAAAAGTGAGAAAGCTAATATGTAAATTTTACCTGCTACGACAATTTTTATCGAGGAAGCTACTCATAATGACTTACAGGTCTTTAGCTGAATCACTTTTTCGATATGGCATATTGGTGTGGGAAGCAATGTATATGAGTTCTTTACAAAAACTAAATATAATACAAAACTACATTCTGGGGATAATATTGCGAAAAAAAAGATATTTTCATACTAACCTTTTATACACAGAAGATATTGGTAATATATTTCAATAGCTTATGTATATATGCATTCAATAATAAACTTTTTCATAATTTTGTGCCGATAGTCTACACAACTAGAAGCACTACAAATCAGCTGCTACCCACGCCAAAATTGAATACGAATGCCTGTCAACGATTCTTAAATTATAATATTACCAAAAATTTGTAATATTGTGCCTTTAAGAATAAGACATATAAGCAATCCTAAAATATTTTCGAGGGAAATCAAAAAAATCATCTTTCAAAATTATCATGAATTTGTGAAGATATTGGAGCATTAACAAGTGTTAAGTCACTTAGGTGCTAATTTGTACACGATGAATTTATTTGCCTTATGTAATTAATTTGTAATTGTTGTATAATAATATTAATAATAAATAATAATAAAAAAAAATATCATATATCATATATCATATATCATATATCATATATCATATATCATATATCATATATCATATATCATATATCATATATCATATATCATATATCATATATCATATATCATATATCATATATCATATATCATATATCATATATCATATATCATATATCATATATCATATATCATATATCATATATCATATATCATATATCATATATCATATATCATATATCATATATCATATATCATATATCATATATCATATATCATATATCATATATCATATATCATATATCATATATCATATATCATATATCATATATCATATATCATATATCATATATCATATATCATATATCATATATCATATATCATATATCATATATCATATATCATATATCATATATCATATATCATATATCATATATCATATATCATATATCATATATCATATACATTACGCAAAAACTACTGCATTAGGCATTTTTCACCGATGTGTATGCTGTATACGTATCATGCAAAGTTTACTTCATAGAATTGAATGCGGTTGTCACGTATGTATTGCTAAAGGTCTTACATAGATTTAGGTTCCATTTTTACCGCATATGTCTGTCTGTTTGTATATTTTTACACACATAACGCAAAAACTACTAAATGGAATTGAATAGAATTGTAAATTAAAGAGGTTTTCATTGCACTGCGACCTTGAGATCTACTGTGCTCCCCATCAGAGCTGTACACGCCACTACGTAGTAGTCTACAGCTCGCCCTGGAGTTTTACGGTTCAAATGAAATCCAAAATCTGGGATAGCGAGGCATTCTATCTCTAGAAGTTTTCACCTCCTCCCCACAGGACTCTGCACTCGTCAGTCTCTGCTAGATCCATTGTCATTAGGTGCTTCCTGAGGCGACAGTGACCACTGTAAGGAGATGTAGCATATCCTCGCTAAGATCCAGATACTTCTTAGATCTGGCAGTATTAAAGCTTCCAAGGTACTTTTTGGAATGATCCAACACAAGGAGATTTCGGCAGAATGTTTCTTGTAGGTGCATTTATCAGTACCACAGATAGTTTCAGGGCCAATGAAAGGTGTTCGTGCTCCTTTTCTGGCAAATGTGTTGGCCGCTTCATTCCCGAGTGGGTTATTTATATTTTGACATGCATTTAAGTTAGTACATAACTTGTAGTCTCAAAACTACATTTATTTTGTCTGTATTATAGGGAATGGTGGAGTTGGCGGTCGAGGAGGATATCCGGGAAAAATTGTAATAAATGGTTTGGGAAAATCTGTAACTTTCAAGGCAACCAATGAAACAGGTAAGAAAAAATCGAGATAAAGAGTGGTGTCTTCTCTAGAACTAAAATATTCTTTTGTGATATATTATAAAGTTAAATTCCACAGGTTCAATCGGATTAAAAGGGCAAGGTGGTCGCGGTGGAAAAGCGACCGTCGATGGACGAAGCGTAAAATTCACACAGACAGAAAAATACGCATATGTTATGGCAAAAGGTAGCAAATATTCCGAGTGAGTTTTTTTCCAAGACTTTTATCTATAATACATACACAAACAGACTGATAAATTTACGTATATGATTTTGGTGAATTTAAAGGATTAAATGGACCGATGGTGCCAAAATTCCAGCTGCCAAAGATGGAGAGGCCGGAGTTGAAGTCAAGGAGAAGGAAAAACTACCAAAAACTATAACAATAGCGAGTCTCTATCCTATTATTAATTCATACAAAGTTTTTGTTAGAGAATACTTATTCAAGAACATCAAAGAATTAGAATTAATAACTCTCCTCGATAAGATGGAAAACGATAAACAAATCAAAGCACAATATAATACGGTGGCTTTTGTTAAGGAATTGGAGCTATTGGAAAATCAGTGTCTTGAATTAAAGAGCAAAATTGACTTTGCTCCATTTTATAGTTCATTTTTGAATCGCCTTGAAGAATTTGCCAATGCTGAAAATGTATTAGAGAATAAGAAAGTTCTGAGTTACACATATACTGCAGCATTGACAAAACTGTTTACATTAAAGAAGAAAAGAAAGGGAAAAACTGTTGTCAATTTAGGACTATATTTAAGTACTATTGAGAGAAGCTTAGAGGATGTTCGTGACGCTCAGAATTTGCAAACAGTCATCAATTATCGAAACGATTACGAGACTACACTTCGCTCAAAAATACAAGATGCAAATGATTTCATACAAAATAAAATTGAACCAGAAATCAATAAGCTTTTGGAAGACTCGGACAAACAAGTGAATACAATAGTTCAAGAGATACAGAAGAATCAAAATTCCACAGAAGATGCAATAAACTCATTGCAAAAAAATAGAGAACAAATTCATGATATGATGAATTTCCGTTCCATGCTTTTGCCACTGAAACTTGCTGCAACATCTCTCAGTTTTGTTGGACCTATTGGAGCTTCTGTAGGAGCTACAATTACAGGTGCAACATCGATAGCTGAAGGACTGATGCCCGATCCCACTAAAGGAAATAAATCAGTCTATTCTCTGGATCCGAATTTGAAAATAATGTCACGTGTCTCAGAAGTTTTCAATAATAAGCCTCAATTGATAGCGGCAAAGCTTGATGTTGTAGTTAAGACATTGGATAAACAAAAAGAAGATCTGTACACTTCACAGAAGGAGAAAATTGAGATTTCTGAAAAGATTGGATATTTGAAAGAACAAACCGAGGAAATTAAAAATAGAAGAGCTGGAAACATTGCAGCTATAGAACGCAGGGAAAAAGATGCAAAGAAACTAGAGAAAGAGATAAATGAGTTTATAGAATCTCGAAAAGCTGTTCTAGGTAAAGAGAAAGCTGCATTGGATACAATAAAAAAAGAGGATAAGAATGCAGAACAATTGAAAAAAGATATGAAATTGGAAACAATTCTTCGCAATATAAATCATGTACAAGCGGCTTTGAATAGTGTTGAAGTCGTATTTAATTTTCTAAAAAGAGTACAAAATGATGAAGGTATGATAGATACTATCAATAAACAAATTTCCGGATACGTTGACCAATTGAAGAATTTGGAAAAGATGGAAAATCAAGTATACGACATAATTGTACCGGATCTTCGACAAATGGAGACAACAATTAATGAAATTAGAGCTTCAATAAATGGATCTTCACATGCCAAATTGGATTTAACCAAATGGAATGTTCGAAGTAGTTTGAGAGATATAAAATCATTGCTACAGAAATTCACACAAAAAATGTCATTCGAAATACAAAGTAATTTGAAGCGTTACATTGAGAAGATTGATGAGGCATTTTCCATTCTAATTGACATTTATGATCGCATCGATTCTTATTCGGACAGTGTAAAACAGGCTGAATATATGGCACATATTGTATCATCTTCGATATCTAATATAGAAGTGAAAGATACAGAATTGAGTAGTGCCTTAGTTGATCTGAAATTGATTATACAATCGAATATTTTGTTTGAAAAGTACGAGATAGCATTGCAAGCATTCAAACAACATTATTTTCCATTTGCTGCTCACGTATTGAAGAAATTCCAGCTGCCTACAGGGATGCAGCTCAGTGACATTGAAACATTGAGGTCAAACATCAGAGATAAAATTAAAGAAATGAAAATTCATATCGATGAAACTGCTTCGACATTAGGTGAATATAGTAAATATACTCACGAGAATAATATATTTAACAGTAATATAACTGGTGGTACTCCATTTTATGTGTGGAAATATGACACAATCAAGGATGAAGTTCAAGAATTCCTCAACGGTTCAGAGATTCTGATCAAGGCTGATATAACTACAGCATTGGACTACAATTCGGTGAAATTTACCGATATTGGTTTGAATTTCAGACTCAAAAATGAAACCCTTCAGAACGGCTTCAATTCAATACTCAAAAATTTCGCCTTAACAATGTCTATGATCGGTAATAATTATTATCGTTGTGGTGAACAATACTATTTCATTTCCTTCGATGATGACATCACAATTTCCTACAATCTCAACCAGGACGAAACCAAAAATTGGATTAATCCCAACTCGGTATACACCATCATAAGAAATAGTCACGCTTTTCTTAGCCCATTTGGATTATGGAGTATAAAATTAAAAAGTCTTGATGGAAAAGCTTCATCTTTCGATTTGTTGAAAAGTTTTTCCAACGAAACAATTGACTTGGAACTGATTGGTCATGGAGATTATATCGAACAAAATTCTGATTTTACCTTCAATATTTGCAATGGATATTTGAATGCATTTTATAATGTTGAAAATATCGCCAAAGAACTTGTGTAAAACTGTATTACATTGGAAATGTTTTAAAGAATAATAAACTCGTAAACCAAAATTATTTCACGTCCGTTATTCACCATATTTCCATGATCCTATAATTTGATAAATATTCAAATGTAAATTTATTCTTGTAATTTTAAAATATTTCCTTATAACTCTAGAATGCCTTGCATATTACTCTAATGCCCATAATTATCTTGTTCCGCCAGTAGTGACAATGTTTGAAATAAATCTGTGGCTTCTCGTCGCAAAGAAAGTGTCAATGCTGTGGCTCTCTCACTAAACACCATCCATTTACCTTGGCAGCTGCTTCGAACTGTAGAAGTTACAGTTCACCCAGAATGTTCTCCCATCAAATTAAGGAGGTTTCAGTGTTGTTTTTCCCGCTTGTACAAATTCAGTTTCAAGGATCTTCGTCATTACACTAGCCACTTATTACAAATATGATGTCTCCAACTTGCTTATCAATTTATTCACCTCGGCTGCTTCTAACTATTCTTTTAGAACTTCAAAGTTCTCTTCCAAGTTTCCAAGCTTCTAGAAAGCTCTTCTTGTTTCTCAAACTTCTGCTCTAAGCTTGCTTGTAGTTGCTTCAAACTTACGTCTTGTTGTTCTAGTTTTTATGCCAAATTTACATCGTGTTGCTCTAATTTACATTCTATATTTACTTGCACTTGTTTTATATTCTGTTCCATTCCTTCAAAGTCTGAAAGTTCGAATTGAAAAGTTTCTGGGTCTTCATCTTTCTCAAACAAGTGTCTTTTTCGAAGTCGATCTGGTAGGTAGGTTCTGTTTCCTCCTCCTCGTCAAGCTCCTCCGAGACCATCCGCTCTATTATTTTCGCCATTCTCGTATTGTCTTTAATGTATTTCAATGTCCAACAATTTCTATCTATCCCACATCTGACACCAATTGTAATTCTAATTTGTTCTTATGTGTATAGAAATTTACATACACACTAATCAATAAAGTCTATTTATTTAATATAACAAAAATAGCTAAACATTAGGTTCTTTGAAGTTGCACTTCACTTCTCTATAAATTTGAATCTTGAACAATTCGGTGGCTGCTGTAGTTCTTCCTTCTATCTGTTTACAAGACAATAATTTCTTCAGATATTTTGAAACCTTGAGAGCATTTTAATGTAGCAAATAATCAAATGGTAAACATTACTGGAGTCAGTTGCTTTGTCAAGCTGTATGAGAAACAATTTTCCATTAGGTAAGCTCAAATTCAAGCTGGTGGAAAACCGAGCAAATATTGTTCTGACCCAATTATCAAAGTGCCTACATACTTACATACCTATTTTATTGGCGAACTGTTGAATAGCGCAGAATTGATGCACAGCAGCGCCATCTATTGTTGTATCGAAATAATCTATATCAATACAAATAAACAAAGTCGAAGTAATTGCATATAGAAGTAGATATATGTGTCAATAATAACTTCCCAAGTACCAGCACCAATAGAATTAATATTAATTTATATTTTTCAGTGCATCAAGTCGGTCTATTTTTTTTGTAAGAAATATATATTTTTTTATATAAATATCTTACTTACTTTTTCAGTTGCTTACTAAATTTGTTGACATCCGATATAGGTATCTAAGTCTAAAGTAAATAAATGACAAGAAATATCTTTTGTTATAGGATTTATTCATAGTTTTACATGTTCATGTATTTGAATTACCTTTTAATTTCATTGGTAATTGTTGATAAGTAACCACAGAAAATATTTTTACACAAGTTCCTTGGCGACATTTTCAATGCTATAAAATGAATCTAAATATCCATTACAAATGTTAAAATTGAAATCCGAATCTTGTTCAATATAATCTCCACGACCGATCAACTCCAAGTCAATTATTTCGTTTGTGAAACTTTTCAAAATATCGAAAGATGGAGCATTTCTATCAAGACTTTTAAATTTTATACTCCATAATCCATATGGGCTAAGAAACGAGTGACTTTTACGTATTATAGTATATACCGAGTTGGGATTAATCCAATTTTTTGTTTCGTCCTGGTTGAGAGTGTAGGAAATTGTGATGTCGTCATCGAATGAAATGAAATAATATTGTTCACCACAACGATAATAATTATTACCGATCATAGACATTGTTAATGAGAACTTTTTGAGTATCGAATTGAAGCTGTTCTGAAGGGTTTCATTTTTGAGTCTGAAATTCAAACCAATATCGGTAAATTTCACCGAATTGTAATCCAATGCCTTAGTTATATCAGCCTTGATTAAAATCTCTGAGCCGTTGAGTAATCCTTGAACTTCCTCCTTAACTGCATCATATTTCCACTCATAAAATGGAGAAGCACCAGTAGTATTACTGTTAAATATATTATTCTCGTGAGTAAATTTGCTGTATTCACCTAATGTCGATTCAGTTTCATCGATATGATTTTTCATATCTTTAATTTTATTCCTAATGTTTGACCTCAATGTTTCAATGTCTTTGAGCTGCATCCCTTTTGGCAGCTGGAATCTCTTTAATACGTGAGCAGCAAATGGAAAATAATGTTGTTTGAATGCTTGTAATGCTATCTCGTACTTTTCAAACAACATATTCGATTGTATTATCAATTTCATATCAACTAAAGCACTACTCAGTTCGGTATCTTTCACGTGTATATCAGACATCGGTGTTGATACAATATGTGCCATATATTCAGCCTGTTTTACACTGTCCGAATAAGAATCGATGCGATCATAAATGTCAATTAGTATGGAGAATCCTTCATCAATCTTTTCAATGTAACGCTTCAAATTACTTTGTATTTCGAAAGACATTTTGTTGGTGAATTTTTGCAGTAATGATTTTATATCTCCCAAACTACTTCGAACACTCCATTTGGTGATATCCAATTTTGCATGTGAAGATCCATTTATTGAAGCCTTAATTGCATTAATCGTTGCCTCCATTTGCCGAATATCCGGTACAATTATTTCATATACTTGATCTCTCATATTTTCCAATGCTTTCAATTGATCATAGTATCCGGATATTTGTTTATTGATCTGACTTATAGTACCTTCATCGTTTTGTATTTTTTTTAGAAAACCAAACACGACTTCAACACTATTCAAAGCAGCTTGTACATGATTTATACGGCGGAGAGTCGTTTCGAGTTTCAAATCTTTTTTCAATTGTTCAGCATTCTTATTCTCTTTTTTTATCGTATCCAACGCAGCTTTCTCTTTACCTAGAACAGTTTTTCGAGTTTCTATAAACTCATTAACTTCCTGCTCAAGTTTCTTTACATCTTTGTCTCTACGCTCTATATCTGAGATGCTTGTTGCTTTTCTATTTTTAATTTCATCTGTTTGTACTTTTAACTGTCCAATTTTTTCGGAAATTTCAATTTTCTCCTTCTGTGAAGTGTACAGATCCTCTTTTTGTTTATCCAATGTCGTAACAACAACTGCAACTTTGTCCGCTATCAATTGAGGCTTATTATTGAGAACTTCTGAGATACGTGACATTACTTTCAAATTCGGATCCAGGGAATAGACTGGCTTATGCCCTTGAGTGGGATTCGGAACTAGACCTTCAGCTATGGATGTTGCACCTGTAATTGTAGCTCCCACAGCAGCTCCAACAGGTCCTGCAAAACTGAGACATGTTGCAGCAAGTTTCAGTGGCAACAACATCGAACGCAAATGCATCATATCACGAATCTTTTCTCTGTCTTTTTCCAATGAGCTTATTGCATCCTCTGTGGAATTTTGATTCACATTAATCTCCTGAACTATCACATTCACTTGATTATCCGAGTCTTCCAATAGCTTATTGAT
The DNA here is from genome assembly GCA_958507055.1 of Crioceris asparagi. Taxonomy (NCBI): domain Eukaryota; kingdom Metazoa; phylum Arthropoda; class Insecta; order Coleoptera; family Chrysomelidae; genus Crioceris; species Crioceris asparagi. Next base: position 411,861 of record OY293827.1, read on the forward strand.
TTCGGGTTCGATTTTATTTTGTATGAAATCGTTTGCTTCACGCATTTTGGTGCGAAGTGTATTCTCGTAATCGTTTCGATAGTTGATGACTGTTTTCAAATTCTGAGCATCACGAACATCCTCTAAGCTTCTCTCAAGAATGCTTAAATATTGGGCTAAATTGACAACAGTTTTTCCTTTTCTTTTTTTCTTTAATGTAAACAGTTTTGTCAATGCTGCAGTGTATGTGTAACTGAGAACTTTTTTATTTTCTAATACCTCTTCATCCTTGGCAAATTCTTCGAGGCGATTCAGAAATGACATATAAAACGGTGCAAATTCAATCTTGCTTCTTAATTCAAGAGATTGATTCTCTAATATATCCAATTCCTTAACAAATGCCACCGTATTATATTGTCCTTTGATTTGTTTATCGTTTTCCATATCATAGATTAGATTCATTAATTCTGATTTCTTGATGTTCTCGAATAAGTATTTTCTAACGAAAGCTTTATATGAATTGACAACAGGAGGCAGATTTACCATCGTTATAGTTGTTGGTACTTTTTGTTTCTCTTCAGCACCAGGCTGTCCATCTTTCGCAGCCGGAACCTGGGCCCCATCGGTCCATTTGATACTGTGGAAAAAAAATAATTAACAAATTACCCAAAAGAGTTTCGAAATAAAATCACAAGCATAAGTTTTGTGTATGTGTTTCAGAAAATAGCATTAATAGAAAAATGCTCTCACTCGGATACTCTGCAGCCGGTACGAGATGAATACGAAAAACTCTCTGAAAGTTTAAATACAACACTTCGTCCATTGTGGGATCCTTTTCCACCAATACCACCTTGCCCTTTGGATCCGGTTGAACCTATGGAATTTTGAAGTTAAAATTGACTAAACTTGTCTTTTTGTACAAGAGAGGATATCATTTTTTTGCCTCCATGATTGTTTACCTGATGCATTGAATACTTTGAATGTCACAGAATTTCCCAAGCCATTTATTATAATGTTTCCGGGATATCCTCCTCGACCGCCGGACCCACCATTTCCTATAAAATAGAAAAATAAAATGTCGTTAAAACCTGGCCAAATTTCTACCTTCAGTCGTTTTGTACTTGGAACCTTTTTTTGTATTTGTATACAGTGCTTTCGAAAAGCAACTAATTAATTAATTATTTCTAAAATTGAGAATTTTTTGAAAAAATCCTCTGGCCCGTCGATTATGTTTTAAAAAATAATTTTTTGGACATACGACCTATATTTTTGACTAAATCATTATTCGAGATATGAATAGAAACAAAATTGCGTAAAAGGCACAATTAATTGTAAAGTTTAACTAGGTTTTTTGATGAAGTTTTTACTGTTTACATTAGAAAAACATTTTCCTGATCCTTAATAATCCAAATACAATAGATAGATCAATTTGGTACGAACAAGACGGAGCACCACAGCATCACATCACATGTTTTGTTAGAGATTATTTGAACGAAGTTTTTCCAGTATGTGGTTTGGAAGACGTGGAACGATTGAATGGCCACCTAAATAACCCGATTTGACTCCTCTTGATTACTTCTTATGATAACAGAAGAAATTAACATCACCCCTGAGGTACTACAAAATGTTGTACGAGAACTCTAAGATCGCCATGCTCATTGTCAAGATATGAGTGGCGGTCATCATCAAATTCTGTTCACATGATTAGCATACCTTAAGTGAAGGTACTCTTATACTTTTAGTGCTCGTGAGACTCTATGTGATCGGTTCCGTACCTACCTGAACCTGAAAGTCTATTATATATTTCTGAACTCTAGAGCTGGATTTTGAAGGTCTTTTCAAAATCATCATCATGTATGTATGAAGAATGTTATTAGAATGGTCTGGTACTGGCTGTAAGTGTGACTGGGCTTCCTAAGTGGAGAGTTCCATACCTGTAATACCGAGAGAAGTATCTCAGAGTTCTATGGCTGAATTTTCATTGATTTGTTGTGCATTTAGTATGTCACGGGACTGTTTTTTGAAAGTCTGTTAGTACGACTGAGACTTAAAGGTGAAGAGTTCCATATCGGAAAATCCCTAACACATATATATAGGAGAAGTTCTGATGCTGTTCTTTCTTGGTGCATGTATGTGGATGGATCTGGGTTGGTCTCCGTACTGGTTCTACGTGCGAGTAGGACTCTTAGGTAGACGGGGGTTCCATACTCAGACTTTTATGACTTCCAAAATGTTTGCTCAGAAAGTGCCGAATAAAATAGCTAGTTAACTATAAAGATGAATCTAGGTAGTGATACATTCTCCAAGCATTTTACTTATGGAACAATTATATATCGCATACGGAATCGTCTCGCTTTTTCTCACCTAATATGGCGTATAGAGAAGTGACATATAATCATTTAAAATTTCTGCGTACCTCCATTGGTGGGCATTTTCGCTCTACCGCCTGTTACTTGTATCACATATTTAACTTGAATATACGCAACTTCAAGATAGTTATAATTGTCGGGTTTTATTTCATCGATACGATGACTGAACTGACGTTCTGCAAGGTATGTTTCAATTTCTTCGTGATATCGTTTGGTATCGAAGAATGATTCGGGTATTTCTTTACCAGGACTACCATCGCCACCTATTAGAAGAAGAAGAAAAAAGTTGAAAATTAGTTGCTTATTTTTCCAAAATAATATAAAGTACCTAATTAAGTAAACAAAAATTGCTTGCTTAATGTTGCCTGTATGCTAAATTTACATTATTTAATTTCTGTTGAGGCTTTTCTTTATATTTGTTCTCTTTATACAGGGTGATTTATTTAGGTATCTATAAGAAGCTTCCAATCTGCTATCGTGGATTAGAAACATGAAATTCAGTATAAATGACATCTTATTTATCCATGTGAGTGTCATAACGTACAGTGATGACCTATTGTTGGACCTACAGCTATACAGGGGGTGCCAAAAGTCGGTATCATTTTTTTTTTATTTCAGTTGATATCAAATTTCAAAATTCAATTTGGATTTTCCTCAGATATATATTAGAGAATATTACAACCGTTTCTGATAAATTGAAATTGATAATGAGGTATATGTAATAACGATCTGAAGGGTGAAGTAAATACATAAAATTCTGATAAATGATTGAATATTAGATCAGAAATAAAAAGAAGAATGGGGCACAAACGTGTTCCAATATATAAATAATAAATATATAAATATTTGGGTAATAGATGAAATTATTACCGTCTCCTCCATGTTGTCCTGGCCCACCTTTGCCACCATTTGCATGTATTTCCAAATTATCCAAATTAATGAATTGTTTACCGATACCAAAAAAGTCTCCACCCGATCCACCTGGCAGTCCAGGTTCACCATCCTTCCCATTGAACCAGTTAGCTAACCCTGATTTTGCTTTCATCACTTTATGCGCCTCTGCTGGTGTACCGTCCAATTTTATCTTTGGTCCTCCATAGACTTCCCATGTCGGTGCAAAAATAAACAATTTTGCCTCCTTGCCGGTTTTATCTATCGACGAGTCTATGAATATTTTATTTAATGCAAAAATCTGTACGATTTTCGCCTGTGCAAAGCAATCGATTTCGATCACATCTTTCATCATGACATTGTAGCCTTCGACAGTTATTTGCTCTGATGAGCAGGAAGATTCAAGTTTTTGTGAAAAACCACTAAAAATATGCTTCAAAATCTTCAATTGCACCTGGTTCATTTGCAATGTTTTAATTGTCTGATAAATCTTCGCGGACCCAACTTCAGTCACAATACTTTCCAAATTTGTTATATCTCCAATAAACTTGTTCTGCGAACTTTCACATGCTTTCATTATTTCTTGTATACGTTTGTCACTTTTTAATTTTTGTGCTTTATACGTAGCTAAATTTTCATGAACATTATTCAGAAATTCGTAAATCTTTACAAAGCTACCAATCCAATCTATGACACTTTGGGCTTTGTTTTTCAACAACATCACATAAATGTCTTCGTTAGTGTTCGAAACAGTAGTAAAAAAATTCAACGCCTTTATATCATCGGAAATAATGTTCAAGTTAGTCAATGATATGGAAATATTCAAAGTATTTGTAACATTGAGGAATTTGTCGAAAAGTTCTTTCGGTTCAGCGACATTTCCGATTCGCGAAATTAAATCGTACGCCTCTGCAGCACGTTCACGTAACATGCCAATATCACTAAATTGTTTTTCCAATTGTAAATAATGTGTGATTGTTTCATTGCTCATTTTATCAAGACGACTCGTTAGAGCATTTCTAAATATGTCGTCGATTATTTGATCAACTGTAATTTTAGCAGATTGTGATAAAGCAAAACCAAAATCATCCTTTTGTTTTTTAACATAGTCAAGTTCTTGTACTGTCATCTGGGTGATAGTGTCGATTTGTTTTTTTGATCTTGTCAATTTTTCCAATAAACCTTGACCAGTTGGCTGTCGAAAAATGGCAAGTCTCGTGTAGGCTTGGTTATTTTTTTGCAATAAGGTATCAATCAAGTTCACAAACATTCGATACTTTCTTACATTATCAGTTCGCTTCTGGTAGATATATTTTTTACTCTTCAAATAATTACCAATACCTTCTAAAACAGATTTATCATCATTTGAAAGAATGAGATTTCCCTCATCATTTTCTTCGTAAGTATTTTCCACTTTTGTCGCCACCAAAGCTATACCGTCACGGAATTTGGAAATGTCTTTAATGAATTCACTAATACGCTCCAATAAATCGTCAAAGTCGTTTTTGTTGCCATTCACTTTCAACGATTCATAATTGATAACGAAAACAAGTTTAATGCGATCAACTTTATTTAGAAGGATATTTTGAAAATATAAAGAAGCTATTTCATACTCCAAATTGCGATTATCACGAAATCCTGCACAATCAATGTACGTGACTGATCTTTTGCTATCTCTCATTACGTCTGGTATAAGTGTTTTCGATGATACACCTGTTCCAATACGATCTTCATCATCAACAATTACCAAATATCCATTTGATCTGGTGACTCTTAATTTTCGTCCAGCCAAAGCCGACACTAATGTAGATTTTCCAGAACCAGTATTACCCATCACCAAGACAACATCTTTGAGTTGATCATGAAAATGAAAATCCTTATTGTGTTCTTTCCAAAAATTCAACACTCGCTCATAATTGACATTTGGATTTCGTTGTACGACGCCATATCGTCTTGATATACCAAATAAATCTTCGCTAGAATTTCCAGCTGTTATGAATGATAAGGTTAAACTAAAAATCACCCATTTTAATGAAAACTGGTACGTCATCGCGGAAGCAAAATGACCAACTAATAATCAAACTTGTCTACCACTACTTTCACTGGAACCAATAACATAACATGAACGAAAACACTGCAGGAAAACCATCAACTGAAATGAAACAGACACATTCGACTAAATTTATATTATTTATTATTATTATTATCTTCCAGGTCAGCATGGTTTTAGTCTTGCTTCCATAATTTCTGATAAGCTGTCGATATTTAGGAGGTCAAAAGGTTATCGATCACATTTGGATGTTGACTTGGTGCATAATATTTTGAAATCAAAACCATGATATCACATGTGGCAAAGTGATCTAATTTAATTTACATTACTAATGAGTTTCCTATATTTGGACGATAAAATATAAGGTCAAAAACCTTTTCTATAGTGTGTCCATGTTTAGGATGGCATAAGATTAGAATGTCGATACAGATACAGAAATAGATTAGATTAAATTGGAATAAGTGGAGTAATTCAATCGTTTTTTTTTTTGTTAATAGTTTTTATTACTTTCAGTTAAGACGTTAAAGTGGGTCCGAAACGTTTTCTCGGGGGATATGGAACCATAGACACTCACATACATTTATGTAACGAGCAGCATTGTGTTCTCTAAGACCTATCTACACCATATAGACAGATATGATGTTGATGTTGAGTTATGTCAAGTCAGCTAATATATCAACAAACTTCAGTAATATTCTTTGCGAAGATGTCCATGAAGTCACTGAAACTTTTCACTCCATTTTGAGGGGTCAATTTTCAGGGGGAAGGTGATGCTGTTTTTTTTTGTTCTAAGTCTGGTACCAATGGTCTATTTTTAGCATAATCATTAGCTAGTGATATGATTCGAATGAAAAAAAATAATGCCAGCACCTTTTTTTTGATTACAGAAAAATAAAAATTATTTTTTCTGTGATGGGAAAAAAGTTTGATATTTCATCACTGTTAACAACAGGTGACAAGTACCTATCACTTTTTAGAAAATTACTTTTTTCCCATCGAAAAAACCAGGAATAAATATTATACCAAATTATCAGATTTATTAAAATAATATCTGCCTCAGTTACACAAGTTCCTTGGCGATATTTTCAACATTATAAAATGCATCCAAATATCCATTGCAGATGTTGAAATTGAAATCAGCGTCTTGTTCAATATAATCTCCACGACCGATCAACTCCAAATTTATTGTTTCGTTTGAAAAACTTTTCAAAATATCGAAAGATGGAGCATTTTTATCGAGACTTTTTAATTTTATACTCCATAATCCATACGGGCTTAGAAATGGGTGACTATTTCTTATGATGGTGTATACCGAGTTGGGATTAATCCAGTTCTTCGATTCGTCCTGATTGAGAGTGTAGGAGATTGTGATGTCGTCATCGAAGGAAATGAAATAGTATTGTTCACCACAACGATAATAATTATTACCGATCATAGACATTGTTAATGAGAACTTTTTAAGCATTGAATTGAAGTTGTTCTGAAGGGTTTCATTTTTGAGTTTAAAATTTAAACCGATATCGGTAAATTTCACCGAATTGTAATCCAATGCTTTAGTGATATCAGCTTTGATTAGAATCTCTGAACCGTTGAGTAATCCTTCAACTTCATCCTTGATTGTGTCATATTTCCACTCATAAAATGGAGATGCACCAGTTGTATTACTATTAAATATATTATTCTCGTGAGTAAATTTGCTGTATTCACCTAACATCAATTCAGTTTCATCGATATGATTTTTCATATCTTTAATTTTATCCCTAATGTTTGATCTTAATGTTTCAATGTCTTTGAGCTGCATCCCTGTAGGCAGCTGGAATCTCTTCAATACGTGAGCAGCAAATGGAAAATAATGTTGTTTGAATGCTTGTAATGCTATCTCGTACTTTTCAAACAAAATATTCGATTGTATCATCAATCTCATCTCAACTAGTGCTCTGCTCAGTTCGGTATCTCTCACTTGAATATCAGACATCGGTGTTGATACAATGTGTGCCATATATTCAGCCTGTTTTACACTGTCCGAATAAGAATCGATGCGATCATAAATGTCTATTAGTATGGAGAATCCTTCATCAATCTTTTCAATGTAACGCTTCAAATTACTTTGTATTTCGAATGACATTTTTTGTGTGAATTTTTGTAACAATGATTTTATATCTCTTAAACTACTTCGAACATTCCTTTGGTTAAGTCCAATTTTGCATGTGACGATCCATTTATTGAAGCTTTAATTTCATTAATGGTTGTCTCCATTTGACGAAGATCCGGTACAATTATATCGTACAATTGATTTTCCATCGTTTCCAAATCTTTCAACTGATCGACGTATGCGGAAATTTGTTTATTGATCTGACCTATCATGCCTTCATCATTTTGTATTTTTTTCAAAAAACTATATACAACTTCATCACTGTTTAGAACAGATTTTACATTATTTATGCGGCGAAGTGTCTTTTCCAGTTTCTTATCTTTTTTCAATTGTTCAGCATTCTTATCCTCTTTTTTTATTGTATCCAATGCAGCTTTCTCTTTACCTAGAACATCTTTTCGAGATTCTATAAACTCATTTATTTCCTGCTCAAGTTTCTTTGCATCTTTTTCCCTGCGTTCTATATCTGGGATAGTTTTTGCTTGTCTATTTTTAATTTCATCCGTTTTTTCTTTTAACTGTCCAATCTTTTCAGAAATTTCAATTTTCTCCTTCTGTGAAGTGTACAGTTCTTCTTTTTGTTCATTCAATGTCTTAACTACAACATCAAGCTTTTCCGCTATAAATTTAGGCTTATTATTGAAAACGTCTGAGACACGAGATGTTAATAGTCTCAAATTGGGATCCAAAGAATAAACTGGTTTATTGCCTTGAGTGGGATCGGGAAGCATTCCATCAGCTATTGATGCGCTCCTTGTAATTGCAGTTCCGACAGAAGCTCCAACAGGTCCGGCAAAACTGAGACATGTTGCAGCAAGTTTCAGTGGTAAAAGCAGCGATCGCGACTGCATCATATTACGAATATTTTCTCTATCATTTTCCAATGAATTTATAGCATCCTTTGTGGAATTTCGATTCTCATTTATCTCATGAATTATTAAATTAACTTGATTGTCAGAATCTTTCCATAGCTTATTGATTTCAGGTTCAATTTTATTTTGTATGAAATCGTTTGCGTCTCGTATTTTTGTACGAAGTGTATTCTCGTAATCGTTGCGATACTTGATGACAGTTTGCAAATTCTGAGCATCACGAACATCCTCTAAACTTCTCTCAAGAGTGTTTAAATACTGTTTTAAATTCACAACAGTTTTTCCTTTCCTTTTCTTGTTTAGTGTAAACAGTTTGGTCAACGCTGCCGTATAAGTGTAACTCAGGACTTTTTTATTTTTCAATTCATTTTCATCTTTGGCAAACTCTTCAATGCGTTTCAGAAATGACATATAAAACGGTGTAAAATCAATCTTGCTCCTCAATTCAAGAGACTGATTCTCTAATATGTCCAATTCCTTAACAAATGCCAGTGTATTGTATTGTGCTTTGATTTGACTATCGTTTTCCATTTCATTAAGTAATTTCATCAGTTCCAATTCTTTGATGTTCTCGAATAAGTTCATTCGAACAAAAGCTTTAAATGAGTTAATGGCAGGTAAAGTTTCCATTGATATATTTTTCGGTAATTTTTCCTTTCCCTTTCCCTCAATACCAGGCTCTCCATCTTTTGCAGCAGGGATCTTGGGACCCTCAGCCCGCCCAGCTCTATGTAATAGATTTGTAAATTACCAAAAAACTTTTGAACTAAAATCATATAATTTTTTGTGCATGTTATAAAGAAAAATATTAAAGAAATGCTCACTTTTTCACCTTGCACTGGACAGGAAATAGAAAGAATAATGTATATGAATTTATGAATCCGACCATCCGTCCTCCTGACGTTCCCAATCCACCCATACCACCTTCACCCATCGATCCAATTGGGCCTGCGGAATTCAGATTTTAAAATTTGCTCAAAATATTGATACAAGAATTGACGTTACTACAGTTATTTACCTGATTCATTGAATGCTTTGAAATGTACCGATTTTCCCAAGCCATTTATTATAATTTTTCCTGGATATCCTCCTTTTCCAGCACTTCCACCATTCCCTAAAACATTCAGTATATATAAATATTGCACTACAAGAAACAATAACTAGTTTTGTCCTGTACTTCGCTTTTGTGGCAGTATAAATTGTGAGAGAAAAAAACGTAACGAAATTATTGAAAACATGATCGAAATACAGATAGAAAACTGAATTTTCAACCCAGTTTAGAAGGCAGGGCCTTCTTTTACCTAGGGCCGAGAACAGTTTTCGTTTTGACTTACTAGGTGGCGCCAAATCAAGAATAAATAACCTGAAGCATTAAGCAGGTGGAGACAATGAAATTCATTCTTAAAGTGACATCTTGCAATATTGTTCATCCTTTATGAATATTTTTAATTTATTGATTTATTTTATTTTATATAATTAGCAAAGATGTTTAGATTTTTTTAAATAAACACAAAATTCTATCTTCAGAACAATTTAATTTCATCAAAGAATTGAGAACAAAAGATCTCACATCACAAATTTATTTCACAATTGCTAAAATATCACTTTATAAACTGTACTGCTATGGAATTCAGTAGATATAATGAAATCGAAAGTGGAGTACCTCAAGGCACAATTTTACGGCCACTAATTTTCTATACTATACGTAAATAATCTTAATAAATAAGGCTAAGGTCATTGACATCTGTGCGTTTTTCCAGATCATAACAAGATATGGAATAATTATTGCTTAGGGTGGAGCATATTTGATTAATTAATAAAACATTTTTTCCACTATTTAAATATGTGATTCCATAAAAAAAACACTACAAGAAAGATAGTTTATTTTTTGTATTGAGATTTTTTTTATTATTACTATTTTTGTTATTATTTCTTATTATATTGATAATTTATTATAATTTCTCAATTGTCAAATTTATATTTCAGTTGTTAAGCTGATAGTAATGAAATATATACCAGTTCCTGTTCACATATATTAATTTATCTCTGCGGGAATTACTTTATTTGTATTGTAATAAAAATGTAATATTTTACTGGCTTGAATAAATAAATAAAAAGACGTCAACATGTGATGGGTGACAAGCCGGACGCGCGTTCATGTCATCCTTGAATGTTGTGTGTTGTACTTGTATAAATCGCTGGAAATTATGTGCGATTCTTGCTAAAAGGTGCGTAATCCTTGTAGAAAAATGTACAAACTACATTTATTTAGTAATATCAAAAAGTAGTAATCAAGAATGTGGCCTAATTCTTGATTACTTTACGTACCTCCATTAGTAGGCTTTGTCGCTGGTTTGCCTGACACTAGAATGTTATAGGTGAAAATTTCTGACGCCCGTGGCTCTCCAGGTGATTGGTGCTCGGGTATGAAATGCATCTCATATGGGTAATGATTTTCATTGAGGTATCTTAGAACATCTTCGTGACAACGATCTATCTCGAAAAATGATTCTGGTAATCCTTCGCCAGCTGTACCATTGGCACCTGTATAAAAAAAATACAGAACAATTTTAGGCTATGTAATCTCCATATATATATAGCGTTGTTCTCTAAAAAGTCAATACAATACTTTTCATTTGCAATAACAAATATTAATAAAACATGAACACTCAATATAAATTTGATGTAATTGTACATTTTCTGGAGATCTTAATATAGAACCTGATTAAAAAAATATATAGTTTATTTATTGAAAAGAAATAGGCGAAAAAAAATTCTGCCTTGAAGTGGGCTCGAACACTGTCTGGTTTATATTCCACAGCCAAAACAAAAACCTCTAACCGCAAGGCTATGACACATACGACAATTTTGTGTAATAACATGTAGGTATACCAATGAAAAGGTTGTTCAAATTTCAATTCAATGAATTTTGAAAAATTTACCTTTCCGATGACTACAGGCCATAGGGATTTTTGAAATACTTACCGTTTCCTCCATGTTGTCCTGGCCCACCTTTGCCACCATTTGCATGTATCTCCAAGTTTTCCAATTTAATGAATTGTTTACCGGTACCGAAAAAGTGACCAGCCGATCCACCTGGCAGTCCAGGTTCACCATCTGTTCCACTAAATGAATTAGATATCGCTGGTTTTGCTTTCTCTGCTTTATGTGGCTTTCCTGGTTCACCATCCAATATAATCTTTGGTTGTCCATAAACTTCCCATATTGGTGCAAAAATGAACAATTTTGCCTCCTTGCCGGATTTATCTATCGACGAGTCTATGAATATTTTATTTAATGCAAAAATCTGTACGATTTTCGCCCGTGACCAGCATTCAACTTTGATCACATCTTTCATTCTGACATTGTAGCCTTTCACAGTCATTTGCTCCGATGTGCACCAAGATTCAAGTTTTCTAACAAAACCACTAAAAATCTGCTTCAAACGCTTCAGTTGTAGCTGATTCATTTTCAATGTTTTAATTGTTTGATAAATCTTCCCGGGCCCAATTTCAGTAACAATACTTTCCAAATTTGTTATATCTCCAATAATCTTGCCTTGTAAACTTTCACATGATTTTATTATTTCTTGTATACGGTTGTCATTTTTCAAGTTTTGAGCTTGATATGTAGCTAAATTTTCTTGAACATCATTCAGAAATTCGTAAATATTTCTGAAATTGCCAATCCAATCTATGGCACGTTGGGCTTTCTTCTTCAACAACATAACATAGATGTCATTATTAGTGTTGGAGACAGTTGTAAAAAAATTCAAGGCTCTGATATTATCAGAAATTATATTTAAATTAGTCAGTGATACGGAAATATTCAAAGTATTGGTCACATACAAGAATTCTTCGAAAAGTTCTTTCGTTCCATGGACATTTCCTATTCGCAAAATTAAATCGTATGCTTCTGTAACACGTTCACGTAACATGCCAATATCACTAAATTGTTTTTCCAATTGTAAATAATGTGTGATAGTTTCATCGCTCATTTTATCAATGCGAACTGTTAGAGATTTCTTAAATATGTCATCAACTATTTGATCGACTGTAATTTTTGCAGATTGTGACAATGCAAAACCAAAATCATCTTTTTGTTTTTGTACATAGCTGAGATCTTCTACAATCATTTTTGCAATTGTGTCGATTTGTTTTTTTGATTCTGGCAGTTTTTCCAATAAACCTTGACCATCTGGTTGTCGAAAAATAGTAATTCTTGTAAAGGTTTGGTTATTTTTTTGTAATAAAGTATCAATCAATTTGGCAAACATACGATATTTTTCTTGATTGTCTTTTCTTTTCTCATATGTTTCTTTTTTACTCATCAAAAACTTACCAATAACTTCTAAAACAGATTTATCGTCATGAGTGAGAATGAAATTGCCATCATCAGACTTTTGATATGTATTTTCCACCTTTGTCGCCACCAAAGCTATACCATCACGAAACTTGGAAACATCTTTAATGAACTCACTAATACGCTCCATTAAATCGTCAAAATCATTTTTGTTGCCATTAACTTTCAAAGATTCATAATTGATAATGAATACGAGTTTTATGCGATCAACTTGATTTAAAAGGATATTTTGAAAATACAAAGAAGATAATTCATATTCCAAATTCCGATTGTCACGAAATCCTGAACAATCAATGTATGTTACTGATCTTTGATTATCATTTATTACTTCCGGTATGAGTGTTTTCGATGATAGACCTGTTCCAATACGATCTTCTTCATCAACAATAACTAAATATCCATTTGACCTGGTGACTCTTAATTTTCGTCCAATCAAAGCCGAAACTAATGTAGATTTTCCTGAACCAGTATTACCCATTACCAAAACAACATCTCTGAGTTCATCATGTAAAACAAATTCTTTATTGTGATCTTTCCAAAAATTCAAAACTCGTTCGTAATTAATATTTGAATTGCGTTGCACGACGCCATACCGTTTTGATATAGCAGATAACTTTTTGTTCAAATTTCCAGCTGATGTTGTTGATAAAGTTAAACTAAAGATGACCCATATTAACAAGGCCCTCATGGCGGTGAAATAAACTGTATTTTTACGATGACGAACTTAAGAATCAAGCCCCCTCGTCTTTCACTACAATACACATAACATGAACGAAGACACTGCAGGAAAACCACCAACTGAAATGAATAATTCACATTCGACTGAATTTATATGATTTTTTTTTAGATTTTCCGGATCCGCTTGTTGTTAGTCTTGCTTCCATGTAATTCCTGCTTAGTTGTCAATATTTAGGGGTCAATAATTTATCGATAACCACATTAATGTTGAGTGAGTAGTTCATAATATTTTGTAATCAAAGTCATGATAAATCATGCAACTAAGTAATCAAAATTTGTGCTTATGCTTTTAAAGTTTCCGAATTAAAAGTTAAAAAAATCACTCATAAACCTTTCATGTTCCTGTATTAGCACAAAATGCTAATTATTTTATAGATTAGGTGAAACTGGGAAAAGTCAAGTGACTCGAGTTTCTTTTGAATTATCCTCACAAAAATGCAATCATAAATATTTACCTTCAGTTAAGTGAATAAGCTGGGTCTGCAGACTCTTCGCCCAGTCTTATGGGCTAAAGTCTAGGAATATTTGAATTTTGTTTTTTAAAAAAAGTCCATCTGCCAAAAATCGAACCCAGATCACCGGTACGAAAGGCAAGTTCAACGATAAATAAAGACGGCTGGTCAACGAAATAATTAAAATAATAATATAATTATTTGCAGACTTAAAATAGCACCGGTTCTATCAGCAAATCATGCATGAGTTCAAGCAACCAACCGTGCACGTGATGTCATTTTCTTACACGGAAGCATGCACAGCACCATGCCTAGCTCCCGTCAAGGAAACATGCAGCAAAACATACTCCGTCTGCAGCGGGCTTAACATAAAAATATTGAATATAAAAATCGTATGTTCATCGATTGTTTGACTTATTCTCAGCCTCCTATGAGCCCTCCAAACTCCTACCGAGATGCAAATAGCATCTGTGTGTAGACCTGAACTAAATAATGAATTAAAGTCTACAACCTTAACAACAACATCTAAATCTATATATTAATGGAAAATACAAATAAACAAATAATACAACAGAACTATAAATTAAACTATAAATGTTGTACAGATCATTATATGATAATACAGAAATAACGTTATAATTTTTATAGCACGCTTTTGAATTTTGGGTACCGCCTTTGCATTTGAATAAGCCAAAACCTATCTAATAATCCCATAAACTGACATCTACAGGGCGGGGTCCGAATTATAATGGAGAAACTTTAACAGCGTATTCAGCAGATAAAAATAATTGAAAAAGTTCATATAAACTTATCTCCAAAAACGCATCGTTTTGGAGATGCGGGGTGTTGAAATATTGCGAAAAAATATTTTCTTTTAATTTTTAGAGAAACTCTTCAAGATTTTTCTTTCAAACTTAGTAGGTATTATTGCCAATTAAAAACAAATTTATGGCATGATAAACACTTGTTTTTGTTTTACCAGTGGTGTTCGTGAGACCATTTTAATTAATTTAATTAATAAAAAAAAGTTGTATCGAAATGTCGTTGACAAATTTAGATTTTCTGATCAATTCTAAGCAAAAGTGGTCTCTTTGGTAGATTACAACTTGCTGGGGATTGCTTGAAAGTTTACATAGGTCCAAAAACTGACAGAAATTTTCAAATCCGTATCAATGAACACATACATATTTATAGTCCACCAAATAAAAACTAAAACATTCAAAATATTTATTTATTTTTATATATACAAGAAATCTTATTTATTTTTGTTAATGTACACCTAAATTCGTTTTCATAATCTTCAACAGACATTACAGTGAGTAAATTATATTTGTTTAATAAATACAGGACGTTACAGGAGAAAATGATTATTTGTCAAAGAAGCATAAATAAAAAAAAACATTACAAATCCGAAAACTATTCGTTACACTGAAAATACTTTGATTTTTTGTAATTTC
Source organism: Crioceris asparagi (assembly GCA_958507055.1). Taxonomy (NCBI): domain Eukaryota; kingdom Metazoa; phylum Arthropoda; class Insecta; order Coleoptera; family Chrysomelidae; genus Crioceris; species Crioceris asparagi. Next base: position 427,183 of record OY293827.1, read on the forward strand.
AAAACTAAATAAACTCATCTTTCAATAAAAAAATAAAAACTTTATCAGGCTAGTGGTACAAGTAGGTACGAGTAGAATTCATATCTCAAGGGTTCCGTACATTTATATTATAGCCAAGCATACTAAATACGTGAGTTTTATAGTATGAGCTTATAAACAAATATAAATATTATATTTTCATAACTCTGTTTTCTCATAATAACATTATCGTTATTTATTATCAGGTCAATGATACATCTAACCTCACTTAATCCCTGATAGGTTTTAAATTTTGTAATAAATATTTAAATTAAGGTAAGTACCTATCTCTTAAACAAAGAAAAATCAAATTTAAATATTGAAACTTATTTTATCTGTTTGCACTTAAACACCCTGTATTTATTAAAACAAGTTAGATTAGCCATCACAATACTCAAATTGTAGTTGGCTAATAAAATTATAAATGAATGATGACATATCTATCACATATCGACAAAGTTGCAATAATATTGAATCACAAATTTAAGATCACCTAGATTTTTGTAGATAGCGACATTTTTTGGTAGATAATACCTGTGAACTCAACCCAAAGAACTGGAACGGCGGAAAAATGAAACAACAAAAATAATTGAGAATAATATGCAAAATTCTGCGTCGTTTCAGCTCTTAAACTTGAGTTCTATGGGTAGAGGTGATGATAGGTACATAAAATGTTGACAGTGTGTGGAGAGCCTTAGAGTGGCGGCCATTTTTTGAATCCATACATCATTCCACCCCCTCTTCTTTTAATGTTCCTGGTATTTTTGATCGACGAGCCAAACGGAGAAAGTTTTATGTTCCTTTGTTTAACTTCATTGTTCAATCAAATTTGATGAAATAGATATCATTATAAAGATATCTACATAACCCTTGGAACAAGTAGATGAAGAAGCTAAGGCCACGAACACACTGACTTGCTTAAACACTTTGAGTCTAGTCACTCATCTTAATTTTCATCAAAGTACCCACAACAAGGCGTCTCGCGAGATGTACAGCCGGTTGCATAAATTCTATAGTACGTTTGCGTTTAACTTTGATTGACACCAGCTCGATGACTGACTAAGCGTTTATATGTATGTGATGGCCTAACTTATTCTGGAACTCAATGGATTTGTAACTTTGCCCGCCATCAGGGTTACATGCAATTCAGAATCCAGGACAAAATAAAGAAATGGATGATCAGCTTTGAATTCGACAGGTTGAAACTGATGCAGATTACCTGAAAATGAAACATAATAACGGTTAAAACTTTGATGTATTATGCGTTAATATTAGGAGTGTATTGTGTGTTGCATAACGAAACAAATTGCAATGTGTCAAGTCAACAAGTCAGGGCTGTCAGATTGTTTTATTCGTGAATAAAAGAAATTTTAATACTTTTGATTTCGTGGATGCAAAACATTTCGAATCTGAAGTAACTTTTGTGAAAGGACTGCATTCTCCTCATTTTGTCATCAGCGAGGCTTGTGAGGGTCGAAAACATATTAAGTATATAAATACAAAGATCCTGTCGATTTTAATTGTCATCTTCCCCCAAAAACAGAAAGGAAACAATACCGTCAATTATTTTCGTATTATTTGAAGGAAGAAGAGACAAAAGCATTACACAAAAATGTTGCTGTTATTATTAAAAAAGGTAGATAAATGTATTAGTGCTGTTGCAAAATACAACACATCACTTTTACTTGCCACTTAACGTGTCGGAATTTAATGGATTTCAACTTGCATTTAAGCAGAATGCAATTAACTTGGTTAAGCAGCCGGAAAATTTCGTCCAATAGCTGCAACAAATTTTGTAATACTCTAGATAATTATCTGTTTAAGATGATATGCTTGATTGAATGTTTATTTGATTTTTGCTTATGGTAATCGAACGATTCAAATCTTGATGGCTCTTAACTAGCGGAAAGGTAAGTAGATGTCATGGTTTTCAGTTTTTATTATTTCTAATCTATAACTTAACAATAATTTTGATAACATTTAATCGAATTCGTTTTTTGTGATTTTTTTTTAAGTTTGATGGACCGCCATTTTGAACTACTGTAGGTGCCAATAATATTCTATCTACTTATAACTAATACTTTTTCAGTTTAACTTGCTCAACTTTGAAAATATCAATAGAATAAATATTATTTTGTATTTCTTAGTTCTGAATAGATCGAATTTTATTAAATGAGAAGAAAAATATTGATACACTGACATATGATGCTGGCAAAAAATTCTTTCAAGGAACATTGAACTCTCCAGCGAAAAAAAAATGTATCCATCTTAATATATGACTGAATTATATCGCATCTTGGCAGAACTGTAAGAATAATTACTTGTTAACAATAGCAACGAAGTCAATGACGTTACCAATAGAGGCGCCTTTAACCATTGAATAATAAAGAAGCGTAAACGAAGTAATTCCGAACAACTTTCAGCGACTATTCACCTTTGGTTATTGTAATAAATAAATATAAAACAGCTACTTCATTAGAATGATCCGTCCACGCACCAGTGGTGTTAGTGATTCTCTTCCTTATACATTATCGTATGAAAATTTATATCCATGACATGAATTTTGGTGCTTATTTTCGGTGTGATGACTTAAGCTTTTAAAATTAGACGCAAGGTAACAGGAAATGATGGAGAACTATACTTCCACATTTTGGAAGTGTTGTTGCCTTGAAATTAGAATTAGAATTGAATTAGATGTGTTAACTGAATTGAATTGAAAATGTCTTACAATGAAATAAGATTCTTCCCTTATCAGAATAATTTTTTATTGATTTATTGAAATCGGTGGGAGTATTCATTTACTTGGATGAATTAATCGTATTCGAATCAACGCTTGTTTGCTTCCCAATTGCCGTACCGAGTCAAGCTACAATTTTATTTACATACAAATTTTAACAAAATCAAATCACATATATTCATTCATGAACGCAATGTGCTTAATACGGACTCCAAACTGTTCCTTTTATATGAAAAAAATAAAATTGATTAGTAAACATTAATTTTAATACAAAATGAACCACAATTGAAAGTTTTCCATGATTAATAATAATAATAATATTGATTTCAAATAATTTATAAAATGACAAAATATTAGAAATTAAAGTTATTTGAAGTTTATGTCAAAATAAATAAACATATTTTGGCATACTATGAATACTATAAAATATTATCCGATGACGTCGTATCTTGAAAATATGACGTAAACAAAAAAATCTGCAAACGCCATTAAATAGTACATAAAATATTCAAAAACTTTTAATTAAGTCAGATTTTCCTACAAGTCATAACTAAGCATTAAATCAGGAGTTCCTTTCATTTTGCCCAACCCTATATAAATAAATACTCACTATATTTCTCTGCATCGGGATCCAAATAATTTCGTATATTCACTGTAATGGCCTGTTCAATGTTCGTGACGTAAACATCCTTCTGTTTTGTCATTGGTGTAAAATCTGCTTGTCTCGGTTCAAAAACTCTGCGTATTCCAAGCTTTACAAAAAAAAACACCAAATAATCAAAATTGATTAATTATTGAATAAAAAAAAATCTAAGACTCATGACACGCCCCTGGGTAACAGCATCAAAACATTCAATAGTTGACTTAAGAAATTATTGTATTTTTTTTTTTTCATATGCAAACATAACATGTTTTAATGTTGGAATATAAAATAAAAGTTATCTCTCAGATAAAAGATTGTTATTTAGAAATGATAATTATTTTCTATAACCCCATGATACGCCTCTGTGTAAATAATCAAAAAGGGTGTTCGAGCAGTAGTTTGGACCAGTTTCCAACTGTGTTCCGTGATTGTGGAGCATGCGCATATTAATTTCCGTCTTCTTAAAATTAAAATGCGCATGCCTCTGACGGTTTGAGTTTGGTTTGAAATCCTGCTCGAACACCCTTATTACTGCTAATCATTTCTTCTTACCTTTTGAAGTGTTGGTGTAAGATTGACATAACCCTTCAATTTGAAACTTGGTATTGTAGCTGAAACATGCCGGTATCGCAAATTATCAATTAAAAATTTAAGGTTATCCTTCAGTCTCAAATCACATATCAATCGATCGATACCGTCATTCTCCAATGGTAGTACCAGTAAGAGGTAATAGTGTTCGCTGTCCAATGGAAAAGACAATGCCAATGCATCCAGTTCGGGATCATATGTGAATGGCAACACTGTATCATACTTCATAAAGTTAATGTCCGTCTCTTTGAATTGACCATGGACAAGGAAAGTCACCTGTGTTGTTTGTGGCATGTACGATGAAACAGCATCACCAACATCGCGCACATAATGGTGACCGTTATCACGGTACTTTGCTATGATGTAATCAATCAAAGATCTTGTCCTACGTCTGTGATGCCTGTGATCATTTTTGTGGAACACATTCAGTTCAATTATGTCTTTGTTCTGTTGCGATCTAGCGCTACGTTTGATTGCCTTTGACATATCTGTCGGATTGATTTCATTGTCCATTTTCGCGGCATCAGAAGTGGGAGCAGCCGCCTCTGGATATGGTGGATTCACAGTTGTTGTGGTGGGGCTTAGATCGTTGATGTCTGCCATATTTGTTGTGGTTGCATCTTTGTTTGGTTCCATGGTACTTGTCATGATGGCATTTGATGTGGTTGTGATCATCGTGGTATCTGGGTTATCTGTGGATGTGCTAGTTTGTTCTAGTGGCTGCATGGTTAACATGTCAGATGTGGTAGTAGTTGTTTTCTGTGTAGTAATCGGCTCTGTACTTATTTCTGCAGGAAGAAAAATAGATAGAAAACGTTCAATTTAAAATAAGAGATAAACCTGTCTGTTAAAAAATATGTCTATATAACTTGGATAACAACACTCTTAGATTTGGTTAGGTTGGGTTTTGCAAGGTTTGGATAGGTTAGGTTTGGTTTGGTTAGGTTTGGTTAGGTTTGGTTAGGTTTGGTTAGGTTTGGTTAGGTTTGGTTAGGTTTGGTTAGGTTTGGTTAGATTTGGTTAGGTTTGGTTAGGTTTTTTTAGATTTGGGTAGGTTTAGTTAGGTTGGGGTTTAGGTTTAATCTTCCATAAATTTTTAAAGATCAATCCAACCAAGTTACCTGTTGTTAGTGATTCCATGTCATCTTCTCTTGTCACTGTTTCACTTTCAATGGCTTTCGGAGTAGTTGTACCAGCTTCTATTGTTTCTTCAGTTTCCTGCCTTACCGTACTGCTTTGTTGGGTTGTTTGATCTTGATCTGGTACCTCAGTAGCTGCACCCACAGTCGTAATGTCAACGGAAATCATTGTTGTAGTCGGCTGAGTGGATATTAAAGTCGACAATGAAGAAGACGTGGTACCCATGGTTGTTTGAAGCGTTTCTAATGTTCTACTAGCTATCGTTGATGGTACAGATGTAGTAACAGCGGTGGTACTGGTTGCTAAGGTACTGGTAGATGGTACATTTGTAGTGGTGCTGGTCGTCACTTGTAATGTTGTTGTTTGTTCTGTAGTTGTACTGGACGGTAATGTTGTTGTGGTTATTGAAGACGTGGACTGGGTGAGTTTGAGGTTAGGAGATACAGTGGTTGGTGCAGTTGTAGTAGTTGATTCAGTTTGACTGTTGATTGTTGTCGTTTCCGAAGATGTTTCCATTGTTCTGGCCATGCTTTCGGTAGTCGTAGTGGGAGGGAAGGTGACTGATGTGATTGGTTCAGCACTGGTAGGGATATCATTTGGAAAACTACTAACTGTACTACTACCTGGAGGAGGCAATGTCGTACAACCAAATGATGGTTTTTCAGTGGTTTGCGGTGGTGGATACAAACCATTATTGAATGTTAATACATCGAAACCATAGAATCGAAGAACATCCTCATATTCAGGACGCAGTGTCACATTTTCATGGTTCAGTGATAGTCCAGCCAAGAAGCCTTCTTTTGGTATGAAGTAGCTCTGGAAAAATATCAGTTCAGGACAGTTGTAATTGAGAGAAATGAATGAGAATGTCCTTACTTGAAGATGTCGGTGGATGTCTCGTAAACCGATTCTTATGACAGCAATGTCATTGGGTATTCGGGCAGATTGTTGAATTTCTCGGACAGCCTCACCTTGTAGACCTTCACCGAGTGCTATTAGTACCGTCAGAGCGCCATAGGGTGATATTGCAATGTTGTCGTTGTTTTTCTCATTTTGAATCTGTAAGTAAATGTATCATTGATACCATTTATAGACTTTCAGACAAAAGTAAAGTGGTTATTGTCTCAGGAAAAATATTATGATGCATCTAATCTTTGTTTTATACCTAACATAGAATTTTATGTGTAAATGGTTAATGGACAATTTAAACTTTTCATGAGTGGTGTACAAAAAATAATAATATATTGTGTGATTTGTTATGTAATTTTATTATTAACCTTTTGTTTTAGATGCAGAACAAAATGATTTGGATGCTTTTCACTTCCTGACGCATACAAACAAAATAAAACTGTAATTGTTTATTTAGAGCAAATCCAAATCAATACATAGGTATATCTGTCTTTTATGTTGGTGAAAATCAATACAAATTGAAATAGGTTAGGTAATAAGCTGGTAAAAGTGTGAAATTTCAATTTCAATTCAAATTCAATAACCGTGAAAATTTTAAAATATATATTTCTGTAAAAAATATTTCAAGTACTTTACTTCTTCACAGCCGCCCTAAGTAACATAGTATACAGGAAAAGTATTGTGATCGAGTAAGATTTTCCTTGTCCATATTTTCTAGGCTACTAATTGACTCTATGTGGTGGATTCCGTACCTGAAAGTTGTATATTTCTGAACACTATGGCTGGATTTTTGATGTTCTTTTTACCACGTATATTTGTAGAATTTATTGAAATGATCTGGTAGTGGCTGTAAGTGTAACTGGGCCTACTAGGTGGAGGGTTCTATACTTGTAATACCCAAAGAAATATCTCTAAGGTATATGGCTGAAGTTTCGTAGATGTTTCGCTATATTTGTGTGTAGTATGTAACTGGAACGTGTTTTGTGCGAGTCTGTCAATACGACTGGGACTTAAAGGTGGAGGGGGTTCCATACCGGAAAATCCCTAAGAAATATGTAGGAGAAATTATCATGCTGTTCTCTCGTGGTGGATGGATGGATCTTGGTTAGTGTTCAGACTGGTTCTATGTGCGAGTAATTTTCTGAAATAGAGCGGGTTCCATAATCAAGACTTTTTATGGCTTTATGTTTCCGTACCACAATCTATCAAAGTGTTAGTTCGGGTAAAACAGCTAGTTATTATTAAAGGCTACAGTGTGCCGAAAAACAAAACATAATGGTAAAAAGTTTAATATAGTTTTTTTAATTAGAAGTTACTATCGAATTCTAACTAACAGCCAATACAGTTATATGTGTATATCTAAATAATAATTGTATAACAGAGAGATATACGTACGTTTAATTTGATTCAAAGGATGACGGCTTGCATGAGTGATTTGGTATCATTTACAATAAGTAAAAATGTGGAAAAAAATAACATCGACAAACGAGCTATACGTATTATTTTGCAATCATACATGAAAAAATTTGTCGAATAGAATTTATTAGGTTAACGTTATAACGAGACAGGCCAGTGGTCGAAATTCGTAGTATGTAATTCATTGAATTTAAATTTGAGTAATATTCATGTTTTTCTGTCAAATAGTAGATATTCCTCTATAATTATGAGGATATAATTTTTGACCGATAAATTAAACGAAGGAGGAGAATTTGTCCCATTGAAAAAATAATCGACATTCAACATGCCCTTCCCCTCAAAAACTTCCCCCAAAGGGGATGGAGGTTGGCAATTTTTTTCGAAATATGACACGACCAAATTATTGAAGAAGTGGTTATATGCAGCAACATTTAAACTGTACAAATAAGTTATGGTTTCCGATTTACCTGCATCAGTGAATTTTGTGTATTTCCACGATATTTTGAAATCTCTGAATAAATATAAGCAACTTATTATCTTCTTTGGTGAACGTTGAATAACTTTGATGACTGATGTTACACTCAGAAAAGTAACCCTCCCCCCCAAAAAAAAATTGGGGATCAACTTTATTTGTAGGTGCACTGAAAAATACAAAATAATATTAATAATTTTTTTGGTACTGGTAATTTTGAAGTTGTTCAGTTTTGTAGTTAGATTGTAAAGTTAAGGAACCAACTTCAAAAATACCAGAACCAATAGAATTAATGTTAATTTGTATTTTTGACCGACTTCAAAAAAAGGAGAAGGTATACAATTCGGTTGTATGTTTGCTTTTTTTACTTTCCTACGCTGTATAAGTATTGTAATCGTGTGAAATTTTCGGTATCGAGATTTTTTACAAATGTTGACGTTTCAGAGTTTTTTAAGTCGAATAAACATATTTTCAGCCATTGGTCTGTCAGTCTGTGACGGCATTATCTTGGGAACGGATCGGTGTATTTTGTTGCTTTCTTTTAGGTGAATTTCTTATAGAAATATACCTATTGCGATCGTTCACACTTTTGAATTTCGAAAAAATTTCAACGGCATGTTGTTATATGTCTATAAGTTAGTCCAAAAAAACATTTGGTTCAAAAGTTTTTATATATATATATATATATATATATATATATATATATATATATATATATATATATATATATATATATATATATATGGCGACCATTCAAACATTTAAAAAAATTATCAAAAAAGAGCAGTAGTGTAAATATTATTAAAAATAATTTTAGGTTATAGATATAATCAGTACCTACAACTTTTGTTCAAAGCAATTTTTCATAAAATACACAGGTAAAAAAATAAAAATTAATAAAGAAAAATAACAAATATTGATAAAACATGAACACTCAATATAAATTTGATGTAATTGTACATTTTCTGGAGATCTTAATATAGACCCTGATTAAAAAAATATATAGTATATTTATTGAAAAGAAATAGACTAAAAAAAAATCTGCCTTGAAGTGGACTCGAACCCTGTCTGCTTTATATTCAACAGCCAAAACAAAAACCTCTAACCGCAAGGCTATGAAAATTTTATTTAATATCATGTAGGTATACCAATGAAAAGGTTGTTAAAATTTCAATTCAATGAATTTTGAAAAATTTACCTTTCCGCTGACTACAGGCAATCGGGATTTTTTTTTATTTTGTTTGGTACCAATATCACTCGCAGGTGGCACTGAATGAGAATCCTGTATACACTGGGTGTTGAGCTATAGCCATAAAACGTGATTTGCTCAAGTCTAAGGATTTTGATTAAACTTGCCTACATATTTCAGACATAAACACTCCAGTAACTCGGTCTCTTCTTTAATTTTGTCGTTTCAAATTTTGGAGTTTCGAAAAAAATTGACCCCCTCCAAATCCATGTGGGGAAGTTTTTGAGGGAAAAGACATGTTGAGTTTCGATTTTGTTTTCAATGGGACCAATTCTCAAATGAAAAATAATCATCAAAAATTCCGTTTCCGTTTGGTTCGTCGATCAAAAATTAAAAATACTTTTAACTCCATTTTCAATAATTGCAAATAATTATATCGAAGCTAGACTTGCATTTGATACAGGTACATTTAAAATATTTCTCTATTTCACGAATATATCTAACACATAAATTAAAACAGACATATAACCTCTTAGATACCATCTGAATAAAACACTTACCTTTACCTATTGCTTTATTCTCTATAAATGAATACCGCGGGAAACTGGTAACAATAAAATATTTTAACACATCGCATTAATTGCATTGTGAATAAAATTTATTGTGCTTAATTTTGTTTACCTAATATATTGTCATTAAGTGTAAAATAGAAATTATTATTGTTGCAGAAATGAATTTTTTGATGTTCTGTGCATTTATGTGCTTAAAATAAATAATAGGTAGGTATTGAACCATAAACACATAGTGTATCAAGAGACAAAAACAATGGTTCTGTCAATTTTGACATATATGAGCAAAGTTTACCAGAATACTATAAGTTGGGTCACTCTCGAAATTTCCTTTGTCGGCAGGACGATTTTTTGCTTTTCACATGAATGCTCGCAGTGACAGATACGTCGTATATTTATTCAAGAAAGATAATAACATATTTTTAGATTTGCCCATTTTCTAATAATAAAATAAGTTTATATATAATATCATAATAGGTTAATTGATCAATGTGTAATTGATCAGTTTCAGAGAAATCACGTTTTAAAATGTAACCAGCAGAATGAGTGTGACCTTCGAGGTCCACACGACAAACTTCCCAGTAGAATTGAAAATATGCGGATGAAGACTTTCAGAGAAGTAAATTTTGGAGAGGCAGACGGAGCAAATACTTCTTGATGCCGTCGTTCTTATCTTACTAGAAACAACCATCCACTGAACAAAACGCAGCCATTTCACAATATTTATTGAAACTCACAACGCGCGAGGATACCACTATATTATGTTCTGAACTCCTAGGGTGTATCAAATCTTTGCCCCTAGAGTCTAGACACTCGATGTATTCAACGAGTCCGGCGTATTTCTTAGATGTGTGTTTTGGTGAGAGTGAACCAACTTATAGTATTCTGTAAAGCGTTTAGCCAGGATATGAATAAAAGTTGAAATTACTTTCCTTGCTAGGATTTCACGAAAATCATGGTATCTCAAGTCCGTCGGTCTGTCTGTCTGTCTGTAGTCTGTTGGTGCTGTAGCTCAATAACGGCTTGACCTAGGACAACGAATTTTGGTATGCATATTGAAGGTCTACCGGCGACGCAATGTGAGGGTTTTCGTTAATCATATATACAGGGTCTCTAAAATATTAAGTGTCAATATAAGAACGGTAGAAGCGCGACGAGGTTGTTTCCATCTCGAAGCGGGGTGCTTTGTCGAGGGAAGTCATAGGTAAAGGCTTTTACCATTTTTTTCATTTGATAGAGGACTATTCGGTTTTTTTTTTGCAAGAAATGTTTATATTGTTAAGTATTAGTAATTCCAATAAAATCATCAACAACACATAGACTATAGAATCATCGCTTTTTTTATTAATGAAGCAGCGGTAATCTAATTTCCTGTTCTAATTAGAGAAAAAAAATAGACTTTTTAATTTAATTGGATATGAATATATCAGCATCTGTAGCATTATAGATCACTGTATGTACTTTAGTAATGTTGAACATTAATTTTGATCACTTCGATACAAAATAGAGTAAATGACCTTTGGTTATCATTATATATATACAGGGGTTTCTAAATTGAAGCGAAATTTTTCAAAGGGTGATTTTTCAGCAAAAATCTTTTTTGTTTTGTTTCAAACCCTTTTCCCTCCAAGTCACAGCTCTTCAAATGTAGGTTTAAACATCGGTTTTATTCAGCTGCGGAATAATTCAGAAAAATACAAAAGCGTGCTATCAAAATTTGAACATTTAATAAACAACATAACGTTTTTTAGTGAGAAACTATTGTTAAATATCAATCAAAAATATATTTTATTTTAATAAATAATTATTATTCGGGAACAGTATACTATTGCTGAAGCATCTGTTTGTTCTAGAAATCAGTCGCTTGCAATAAATAAAACTAAATTAATATTGGCCAAAAAACTAGTTTATATCGATCCAAACTTATATACAATAGATTAGATAATAATTAAAAAAAAATAGCTTTTCTATTTAACTTCATATTAAGAGTTGGATTTTAAATAATTTGAAGATATATATTTTTATATTACTTATGAAATTTCTGTATTAATATTTAATATTTTTATATCATATGATGATCTTTATATTTGTCCACCAAATTAAATGATAAATTTATGTTGCAACATTTAAATTGTATATTTAAAAAAAAATTCTAGTCTATCGGACTGAGGTCTGGAAAATTAGCAGGCCAGAATAACACGGAGATTTCTCATCTACGCCCAAGGTAAACTTCATGAAGTCGATTTCTCTGTACATTTTATTAGCTAGTAGTACCATTCGCAAAAAGGCAAAAATATTTCATCTTAATCACAACGATCTTGTTATTAAAGTTATAATACATTTTGCCATATTTTGCGCATGAGTATATTTAATTTTATTTAGCAGGGAAAAAAAATTTTATGCTTACTCATTTTTTTTTCCCTAAATTACTCTTCGATAATTATGTATATTGCAAAAAATGGATATTTCTGATTTAACCAAATATCCCTAGACTTTTTTGAGTAGTAGAATAATTAAATACATTTCAACATGATGCAGATTCTTTCATATAGGTAATGTACCTGAACCCAAGATGGCCCTGTTCCGAAGATGACGCACTTTCATAATTTCATACTTTTATAAGTTCGGATGAGTTTGAATTTCGCGCCCATGTTCGGTGATTATTACAAACCTTTGGGGCTTTTGTAAGTTCTTATTTCACTGATTTTTTCTTCTATACTCCTAATAAGGCCCGCCAAAATTGTGAAGCAAAATATTTTACCATGATTGTTAGAATAACGTCTCAATGGTGTTCTTTGTTTATTATATTATTTGAAACTGAAATATTTCTTATTTTGTTGGCGCTATATATTACGTGATGATTATTGAGCCATGATAAATACCTATGTTCCTAAAAAGGTCCACTTTAAGGATTTACAATTGTTATCTTAAAGAAATTTTAGCAAATATATTGATTTGTATATTGATTTTATTAACAAATAAATTAGAAATATTGTTATATAAAGTTTGTTTTCACATTTTTTTAAAATTTATTTCAATATTGCAACAAATGGGCCTTGCAAGGCGTGTTTACTCACCGCCAGCATCTTCAGCCCCAGCTGATTGATGACATCGACCATTATATCCCTAGGTGGACCTGGTGGTTTCGCCGGATGCGGGTACGTATGAAAATCGTACCCATTCCAGGAGGCCAATCTCGGCTGGTGGTGATGTCCACCACCGGCTAGGGCGTGGGGTACAAGAGCGATGTCGTGGTTGTGGTGCCCTTCGCAGGGAATTATCATTGACAATGTCCACAACACGCACCAGAACACAGCGGACGGCGACAACGTAGCCATGGCTCGTCCTCGTGCCTCGAGGATCCACATTGCACTGGCTCTTTTGTTGGTTGCTGCTGGCTCTGGCTGGTGGACGTCGCCTAGGCGAAGACGACACTGTGATCTGTATTGACGAGGACGAGCTCTTCGTCCTTGTTAGTCCAGGAACGATGGGATGTTGCGAAATTCGAAAAATCCTGTTATATTTCTTGACAATAAACAGTTTTGGAATCAGCCCTACATGTCATGCTCTTTCATTATTTAATTTTTCATACTGATATTTTGAGTCACATTCTAAGATAATTTTTATTCCAGATAAGATGATCGCGTTCCTACAAATATTTACAAACCAATCTCAAAATTAAATTCTAACAATAGTACTAGTAGCGCGACATCTGTTGTTGAGTAGTTAATACACAATCTCCCAACAGGCGCAACTGAGTATGGGTTCTCACGAAAGAATCTAGTTCACACTTTAGATGAAGTATGGAAACTATTGATATTGATGGCGATGATATCGGCAGAATAAACAACCGTCAAGACGAAGTTTATAAGCATCTTCTAGTAGATATTATATAATTATTGTCTACAACAGCGATACCCCTAGCAGAGACAAGAACTTGGATATTCGAATTTGGTTCTTCTTTTCCTGGACTAAACATCGGTCTCTAGTGCAATTCTTCATAATGCTGTATGATAGCGGAGAAAAAAAAACGATAATGGTAGAAATTAAGTGTTTATTTATTTATTTATTTATGTATTCTAGTGGATCACCTCTATATAGGCGCTTTTTAGTTCGACAAAAAATAATCTATTACTTAATGCCATTTTTTATGAGATGAATTTATTCAATATTTGGAAATGCCAAGGTTTATTCAAATTTAGCAAATCAGAATTATATCAAATATATTAAAAGTTTGAAGATTTCTATATCCAATAGATATTTGTTTCTACTTTTATGGCTCCGTTTTCGCTAATTGCAGCACTTTTTTTTATTTATTACAAATTATAAGGTACGTTCATTGATATAAGGAATGTTTACAGAATACTATTTCTCTCAACTTTGTTATAAGCCAGTCCCTATAGCTAGATAACAGTTTTAATATAGAGTCTTTAGCGATTTTAATTGAACGCGTTCACCAACTGAGGAGTATATCTTGTTTGTCCTCCCAGTATCAAACCTATCTAATGAACTCTTTAAATTATTCAAAGCAACAAAAATTACAACTAGGTAGATAGGTGTACTTAGCTTCAATGTGGATATATATAATTTTATCAACAACACTCATAGTAATCAAATTTGTGATACAATCGATAATTACTGTGAATTTAGTTCGCTAAGTAACCTTGAGAGCTATATTCAAAAGCTACCTATCTACCAACGAAAATGTGTCATTGCAAAATTACAAAAAGAGTCTAGGTATATGATGAACCGATACGTAATGTAATTATCAAAACAGCAATGAAAATTAAGAAGATAAAACAACTATTTTCTATTTGAGACTTTTATGATCTGGAAAGTAGAAGGAAATTTACTGAAAATAATCATGTCCATGAGTAAGTACAATTACAGCCTTCTTATGCTCTATGTAGGTACAATCATCATATGTGATCTTGATGTATTACGTATGAAGAAGCGTGAATAATTAATTACATTCTTGCATCTACTTTACTTCTCTAAACGACCTAAATGTTTACAATGGAATGCATATAAGTATTAAGTATGGTATGAGATATAATACATTCATCTTCAGTGGTAACAAGCTACATCTGGTACGGTGGATAGGTATCCGTATCCATTGTGTTATCATTTGTCAAGAAAAATCATTTAGTTAGTTTATGGCATCGTATATTTAACCCAAACACAGCCTTAAATTATATTTCAATATTCCAATTCAAGTTTCTGGGCTCTGTCGATTCTCATTCTCAATCTTTTTTTTTTTGAACTTATTTTGCAATCGAAACGTGAATAGGTGTATTGTTGGTTGTCTACCATCGATATTTGAATTTGAGAAATGTCAAAAAATCATTTACAAATTTATTTTATAAGTGGTTATTCTATAGATGAAAGACCTACGCTGAAGGGAACCTGGGTAACTTAAATATATCCAAATTAAAGTCAATGGATCCAATGGGGTAACTAAAACTGTCGAAATAAAAAATGTTCAAATAACTAGTATACCTACTAATTTCAAATTAATTTTAACTTGCTCTGTGAAAATGTAAAACTAGGCATAGTATGATTTTATATCAATTTGGGGAATAACTGCTCATTCAATTTGGAATGACAAAATGATTTAATAATTGTTGAGTTCAATCGAGTGCGGTATCTTGAAATTCGGAGGACACTGTATACACCATGACATGACATATCCTATATGCGCGCGCACGGTTTCAAAATGGCGAGCGAATTGCTCCTAAATTAGCTGTCATTTTAAATCTATGAAAATCTTATTGTATAAATGGCGTAATCCGCGAATCTTGAATTTATTGTAAATTGTACATAGTTAATTGTATAGTTAGTGATAATATTTTGTGTTGTGAATTCGATTATAGTGTAGAAAAATCGTGATTGATTATTGTGTTTGTGAATAGTGGAAAAATCTTTATCGAAGCCGACGCCGACGTATAGAACATTAAATTTTGACAAAAATACATCTTGTTGATGTATACTGAGGCTGCCGAACAACCAAAGGTACATCATTTCCACTAACAGGGACAATGTCATTGCGTTTTCCACAACAATTTACATACGTTGGGTTGTTTTCTTTGTTATGTTTTATTTTCGGTTGTCAAACGCCATCATTTTGTTTAGGAGCCGGGAATAAATATATGAAATGTCATGCAGTAAACAAATGTCACAGAAATAACAGAGAATTCCAATCTCGTTTTGAATTATTAATCTTCGTTAAACAGTGCCGTCCTAACATTTCGAAAATTGTGTCTCATTTGGAAAACATAATTATAATGTCATGTCCTTGATTGTCTCTCTTCCAGAGGCACTATTCAGTTTTGACAGCTGATAGTGGTGTAATGTTTTGAGTTGTATTAGCTAGCATAGCCAACTTTAACTTTTGAATTAATTAAAATACACGATTGAGTGAGTTATTGATTGAAAATAAGTACAATTTTAAAGGTGACATCAATGCGGTCTCAATATTTAATTGTGTATTATTTTTTTAGTGACACCAATGAAGTGGTTGGGGACTGGTGAAGGAGATGGTATAATCAAAGTGGAAATGGATCGTGGGCCACATCGTTCTCAAGATGATGCTACGGTCGGCTATGTTTTCCAAAGACCACCAGATCCAGAATTTTCCTCGTTCGGGCCGAAACAGCTACGCTGGATCCATGGCGACGATAGCATAATAGATGTTAGTGTGGCTTATTTTTTTTTAAGTTTTAATTTAAGCTTAAAACAAACCAAATTATTTATGGTGATGTTTTGTCGGAAATTATTTAAGAAACTTATGCAACACAGAGTACAGCATGCATTTGAGGTTATGGAATATGTAGTATATTGTTTTTGTCTTCTTGTTTTTTTGAAGAATTAACAAAAACTGAACTTGTGATGAAACAAAGTGTTAAAAGTGGCTTTTTCACTTCCCAAATATTTTAGAACTTTTCTCTTTGACACTTTCGAAAACAATTTTATATAATCTAGGTACGTACTTTGATTGGTTTGGTTTTTATTTTCTAATTTGCTGTTCTGAACATTATTTACGGTGTTTTCATAAACAAGTTTTAAAGTTCATTAAATTTAAAACTTAGATTAGGCTATCCATTTGAGTGCCACAATCAGCGTTCGTTTTTGAAAGGTACTTTTACAATGTTGAGGTTCTTCTGTCAAAATTCATCTAGAATTATTGAACATCCATTTTAGAATCCTTAAAATCATGGATGTCTTTGAAATGTTGTTTATATCATCTGTTTCAAGTGATTCTGATTCAAATGACGCGTTTTTAGTATTGTCAACGTTACAAGTTGTCTTTAAAAGATGTCCTTAAAGTTAGCACTACAATTATCGAATTTTGATTCAACGAAAAGTGGATTAATTTTCGTAAATTTGTTGTGGAAACTAAACATTTGACGCACTTTTAATTTTTTTTTTTTGGGTGGTGATGCTAACTTGATATTAAAGTTATTTGTCGCAAATTAGTTATGACGTGAAAGAACTAAAACCTGCGCACTACAACCTGATAGAAAATAGTTTCTTTTCAAAAGTTAAATTTGGTGGAACAAAAAGTTATATCAGATTTAGCTTTTGGAAAGCAGGAAAAACTATCTTTTACCAGGTGGTAGTGTTCACAAATAAACAACAATTAATCCACCTAATTTTGGTTAATAATTGACTTATTATGCTGTTTCATGTGTTTCATTGATGAAAAAAACTTTTTCAATTTTGTTTTTTTTTTGGTTCCAGAATCACGATAAGTGGAAGTATTCTGTAATGAATAATACCAAAGTAAATTCGGCAACAACAACAACAACTACTCCACCACCCCCATCAATAATACCAAACAACAGTATGTCCTACATAAGTCAAAATACTGCCCCGGCTATGCCCGGCTTCTACGATACCATGATGGACGGTAGTATTATCGGCGGAATCGGTGGCCAGCACAAGTCAATCATTCCGGCACCAGAACAGCAACAACAACAACAACAGTTTATCTACATGCCCAGTCAGCTGGCAGCTGCAGGCAGTGCAGTAACCCTACATCATCCACCACCACCGCAACAGTATCATCTGCCCCAAAATTTGGTCCAACATCAACCGTTTAGATTGCAACAACAACAACAACAGGTAAGTCGATGAATTAAAACACTATAGTGCTACGATAAGTGCCTACTTAAATAATAAGGATGGTTAACATACATCAAAATAATGACTAATATAATAAACTAAGTAGTCAAACTTTAATTTATTGGGTACGTTAAATCCGAGGTTGAATCGTATTTTGGAAGAAGAAAAATCACGTACCTATTTTTGATATATATATATATATATATATATATATATATATATATATATATATATATATATATATATATATATATATATATATATATATATACAGTCAGTTTCAAATACGACGCTCACCATTGGGATCTCGGAAACTATATAGGGAATACGAAGATTCACCAATTTTTTTTTACCTTAAACCTTCCGATAGATTTCAATGAAAAACTATTATATTATAAAGTGAACCTTGAAGAAAATGTGTTTAAAAATTCAAAGCGATTCATCGTTCCGTTTTTTTAATACAAGTTTTTGAAGTTTAGCATCTCCGAGAATTTCGTATTATACACTTATGATTTTGGTGATATTTGGCAACAGCGCTTCAAAATAGCTAACAATGTTCAAATTCTTTTCAAATGAAAAGCTTATTAAATTTAGTAGTAGGTGCAATATAAATGAAAATTTATTTAATACAAATATAGCAAAAACTTGGAAATATTGAGGTAAACTTTTTCAGTCATATTGCACCTACCAGCAATGCAATGCGGGTTGGAGTATTTGCTCATCGAGTAGTTCTTTTCATCGTTGATAGACACGGTAATAGTATTACTCATTCTATTAAGTGCTGATCAAATTTCATTTATATTTAAATATATTCCATATAAGAAATCTGCTCATCTTTAATTTTGCTAGGCTTTTATTTTTGTCAGTTTTATACCCAAAAGATGAATTATTTGTTAAAAAAATCCTTTATTGATGGTACTTAGATTTATTTGACCCACTTTTCAAAGAAAGGGAGATGTATACAATAGAATTACTTAAATGTTTTTTTCTTGTGCAATGATAAATACAGGGTGTTCTATATAAGATAAGCGAAGGTATTTATTGGATTCTGAATAAGTCGAAATTGGTTAGCCACTCTGTATAATTTTCAGGAATTTTGTCATAATCCAAATATTATGATACAGTTTATGAGATTTCTCCTTCAAAATTTTTTTTTATGGAAAACTTAAGGATATTGACCGGGATGAATGTACCTATTTTTATTGAGTTGTATTTCAAACACAATATCTCGAAAACTATCAAAAATAATGATACAGTTTGTTGATGAAATTACTGAATTGATCACTAGTTAATAGCGTTTCGTATTAATTAATATGTAATTAATAAAGTCAGTCGACTTTTTTCTTTTTGGCGTAAAATATTTAGGTATTTTCGATACCAGGAATATGTGGTGGCATTTTGGAACGACGACTTTTTGCAGTGACAACCTGTATATTATGCATGTAGTACTGTAGTGTCCGAAGAACTTTTGCTTATTACAGCGACAACATTTTAATGAGGTCAGTGAGTCAAGGCGCAAGGTTGAGCGCCCAAAGTATATTGCATTATTATGTATTTCGAAAAATTTACATTTATTGCCAAAACAAGTCCGCCAAACCATATTGTACAATAATTCTTGATTGAAATAATAATAATATAAACGCGCTGGATCGATTTAATTTTGACCGACGAATCAAATGGAGGAGGTATACAATTTTTGACTGTTGATCTCCATGTTTTTTTTAATCTTTTTTTAACGACTAACGTTAAATTTAACAACTGGTTATGGCTTGAAGAAAAGCAATTAATATTTAGCGTTAACATTATCGGATGCTTGTTACAAAAAAGCTTTACATTATTTTCTAACGGGCTTTATATAGATATAGGAATCAGAAAAAATCGTATTTTTATTTCATTTGATGTCGGTCTAAGTTTTTTTTTACCGACTTCAAAAAAAGGAGAACGTATACAATTCGGTTGTATGTTTTCATTTTTTTTTCAAGTAGTATTTTGATTGCCTTTTCATTCAACTGTCCTCTATTTATAACAATTTTTGTGTTTTAATCCTTCGGTTAATTGTAAAGAATGCATGAATTAAATAGAGAATACGAGTTTTTTTTTTTTTTGATAATACACGGACATAGTAGAGTTTAAGGCATGCACGCATTACTCTTGGGATATCATTAAAATTCCCAGTTCCGTGCCAAACATGTAGATGGGATATTATATAGATCCCGAGGGAGCGTGGGGGGCAAAATAATATACATATACTACATAACACAAATAAACAGATAGAATCAGCCGACTAGAGGGCTATGACACAAGGATGGTACACTTGTTGTTTGTGGTGGAGGAAAATTGAAAATATGAGACGGCCAAATTGAAGAAGATATGTAGCAACATTTGAATTGGATATTTTACAAAATAATGTACAGTTTCTGAGTTACAGCAGTGGAAAGTGGAAAAGTCTACCTATATATTTCCGCGATGTTTTGAAATTTCTGTATAATTATCAGCAACGTATTATTTTCTTTGGTGAACGTGCAATGATTTTGATATTTTATGGAGTTCGCTAAAAAAAAATGGGGCTCCTCCAAAAAGGGGGCGCAGCACGAAGCAACTTCGTTTTTTCAAATTAGAAGACACCACTTGTGGCACCTCTTTGGAAGACTTATAGAAAAAGGAATTTGTCGATATGATTTTTGTTTTTGAAATCTGTCAAACCATGTGTCAGAAATTTACTAGAAACTGATTTTTAACTATTTCATGAACAATTACATTAACAATAACATTAATACTGGAATGTCCCCTTTCTAGCGTGACAGTTGTTGAAAAAATTTGCCCCATTAACCTGTTGGAACAAACTCAACCGATGGCAGAACTCTTCCCTCACTCTCCTCAAAACTTCTGGCATGATTAAGCGTATGTCTGCCCGAATCATTGCATTCAAGTCTTCCAGTTTTCTAGACATTTTAAATGGAGATCTGTAGCATTTTTATTACTAGAACCCCAAGGAATAGTCCCTAATGATGGAAATCTAGATGAGGATTTATAGAGTGGCCCCCTAGATCCCCGGATTTTACGCCATTTGATTTGTATTTATGGGGCGATTTAAAAACTAAGGTCTATGTTAACAGACCTAGAAATCTGGAAGACTTAAATGCAAAAAGATTCGGACAGAGATACATTTAATCACGCCATAAGTTTTGAGAAGAGTAGCTATGGGAAGAGTTCCACTATCGGTTGGGTCTGTTCCAACAGGTTAATGGGGCTCATTTTCATTTTATTATTAATGTAATTTTTCATTAAATAGTTAAAAATCTATGGATGTATTTTTGGATTTTAGGGCCAGGGCCTCTATAAGCAGCGTTTCATTTAAATTTCCCACCCTGTACATATTATATGAAAATATACAATCATTTTGTCCGCTTAATCAATAATTGCTCTTGCATTACTTAATCTAGTTTTATTGTCATAAATCCACTACCTACGATGATTACATGGGGCCGTTGTTGTTGTTTTTTTTTAATGGGGCCTTGACATACGATCATACCGTGTCCTTATTAATTAAATATGCCATGAAACGCTATTTTTATTTATTGATTGAATGTATACTTTGCTAGGTACATCACCGTTGACGGAAAATGTGTTTTATCAATAATGCCCCAATTTTTTTGTGTGTGGTCATAATTCATTATCACCCAGTATAATTATTTATATTCAGTTTACACGTTCTTCTTCTTGCACCCAAAACGATTCTACGCCCGCTAAGTATCGGTCAGTTGAAAAAGGCCGGATCTGGATTAATTAAATTTGATATTATTTGTGGGTCTTCAAAAAAACACCTTGTATTGTAGAATTTTTAAAATACGCTCAATTTTTTTTTTGGAAAATGTTACGAAAAGCTGAATCAAGCCTATTTATGTATTTTTATTTTCCCGCCATTTAAAAAAATGTAATATGGTATATTCTGAATCAGCCAATTCGAAATCTCCTTCCCTCCAAAAATCGCCTCCGAAGGGGTGGAGGGGGCAATTTTTCTCAAAAATCGAAAATCTGCGTTGGCAGAATTTAAGATAAAACAATATCCGGAAACGTTTAAATTGAACATTTTTTCAAAACAGTTACGGTTTTCAAGTTACAACGATGTTAAAATCTCAAATATGTGTATTTTCGCTATGTGGAGGGGGTAATTCCTTCCGAAAATTGAAAATCTGAGGGAACTATATGAGAGACCTGATTATTTGTAGCATCTTTTATAATGAACATTTTTTTTTCGTTAGAATTACGGTTTTCGAGTTACAGCGGTGGTAAAATGGTAAAATTTGAAATACTTAAGCGTATTTCCCCGCAGCGATGTTTTGAGATCTCAATAATAACCTATTTGGTATTTTTCAGTGCACCAATTAAGTCGGTCCAATTTTTGTGTAAAAAAAAATATTACAAGATCCAGTAATCGTTGTAGTGCGCCGGATTTGCAGAGCAGTAAGTTGCGGGCGTAACTTCACGCACATAATATCCAGACACATACACATCTCTTCTTCACGTTTTATATGTATATATATATATATATATATATATATATATATATATATATATATCGGGGCCGCTCAACCCGCATCATCCAAGCAACGCAGCACCAGCAGCAACATCGGCTGGCTTCGGCACACCACCGCAACGCCGGTTGCGCAGGCGCGCCTGCCAGCCGGCTACCTACCGGCCCGCTCTGTAGTCTGACGCCGAACGCCGACAAAAGCGCAAGCTACGTACACGCCTACCTACTACGTTTTTTTTTAAATTGTGGCTGTGCTTTCCGAAAACATACATTATATAAATTAAGAATTTATACATTATTGTGAATTAGATACCAGTGTAATTATTGAAACACAAGTGGTTCGACGCGTTTCTATTATTATCATCCTGCAAGGATTAGTAGTACCTAGTTGTTGTTTTTCTTTTTTGGGTGTTCTGTGATTGTGTGTGAGTGTTCTCTGTTATATTATTGGTGCTCTGCAGATATAATATTATTATTATTATCAACGATTATTGTGGATTACTATAATCTGTGGTGGTGTAATGTGCAGTTTTCGCAGGATATGAAAGATATGGGACCCGACATGGTAAATGAATAATTTTGTATTTCATTATTGTATTACTTCATAGGTAAAATAATAAATATAGTAGCTGCCGAGTCTCTGTGTCCTAACCGGCTCGACTCTTTGTATGTACGTACGTATGTCCTACGTTGTTACCACACCCCCTCCAATAGGCCAGAATATAACCCTTGTCTAGGCTATCTGTCTGCCTCTGTTTAATGCATGTATTGTAGCTCTAGGTATATGTTAGTGCTGTCTTCTACTAGAGCGATTTGTTTACCTTTTGAATTCGATGTTCGTCCGAATATGAAGAGGGTGATTCAGTTGTTTGGTGTTGTTCTAAATGGAATTAATACACCTTTGATATTTCTAAGAATACATGTCAAATTCTATTACGTATTACTGTCAACAGAAATTATCTTCTCTTTAATGACGTATGTCAAGGCTGCGATTGTCAACTTTTTTATGAGATAATATTCCACATATTTTTTCCCAGATTTCAGTACGCCAAACGAGTTGACTATCACAGTTTTGATAACAAACCGGTTTCAATATTTAGCTGAATACCTTGCAAAAATTTAGTAGGTACTCCTGTTCCTAGCGACGCAGTGCGACAAAATACATAAACAAGATCCATATTTTCTGCATAAAATTTTAAGAAACGATTTTATCATTACCATAGGTATTATTTTGCAGACTAGCTGGAACTGTAATATGTTCGCCTTGGTTATTCGTCAAGGTCTGTCATTTCTTTTGCATGTCAAGGCTCATCTTATCTGTATTCAGATTTCTGGCTATTTTAACTGTACTAATGACGCGGTATAATACCTACCATACATACGCAAAGTGGTTAAGGTTAGGTCTGTTGTCGTTTTGTCCAGTGTTGTCGGGTGTTGTTGTGTATTTAATGTCCTAAAATGACATTGTTTTTCTTTTGTTTTTATAGGAGTGGGGTCCGCAATAATTGGGTGACGACCATCAACTTCTTTATTTTAAGTAAAACATCTATTTTTCATGCCACTTTTGAATTTTGTTACGATAAATTTGACTTATGTAACATGTCCTATATCTAAGTTAATGATCGTGTTATTTGTGGGCCACCCTGTATATATGAATTTACCATTAAGAAAACCGCAGCAAAAAAACAATCATACAGCCTCCTTTTTTTTGGGAAGTCGGTAGAAAATCGAAATCGACATGGTGAATTAGATTGAAATTTTTACATCGTTTAAGCATCGTTTCTAGGAAACTAATAATTGAAACATTTCATACAGTCTAAAAAAGTCTTGTGAGCTTTTAACTTTTTATCGTGCGTGATTTCTGAAATTGTTAGATCGCAATATTAATAGTGACGTCTGGCAACAATGGTTGTTGCTCACCTCCGTGTCTTCCACCTCCTCCCTCGCTACTTCTCTGATAAGCAAGCAGGCGGGGTGCTTGCTTGCTCAGTTGCCGCTTCTTGTGGTTCTCGTCGAAATCTACGACATAACGCGTTTGTCGGTTAGAATGATATCAATGCTAGCAGGCAGTGTTGCCATATCTAGGCCTGTATCAAGGGAAAAACATGGGTGATACGATTGAAATACAAGGATTCTTTTGTTATTTATTTTGTTTGCTCAAACTTTGTGGAGACTGATCTCTCTTTGTTTTCATTTTCATATCGACATTCCTATATATATATATATATTATTTTTGTTGTTATTTTGTTACTCTTGCTGTGAAGATATTATACCTATGTACTCAGCATATAAGAAAGATAGGATTGTTATATATTTATAATGATACATTATTTTATTTACAATCATCAAATGTGCAGATGTGGAATATTTTTTAATGATACTTATAGGTGCAATTCAGATTAAATGTGTACGTTTTCTATGTATGAATGTAAATGCGTTTTGCAAAGTAAATGTTTTTTTGATTGAAATTGTTTTTTCTTCTATTCTAAACAGTACTGATGAGCAAAGAAAATTGTTATCGATTATCTGTAATAGATTTTCTATTGATTATTAATCGTTTTTTATAGTTTTTTCAATAGTCTGTTTACAAAATTTAGAGGTATTCATAAAATTAGAAGAAAATTCAAATACTTATCTCCAAAACTACTAATTTTAAGTATAGGGAATATTTAATAAAAATGAAAATTGAATGATTTCTTTTTGTATATAATATAAAATACAGGGTGTTAAAGATGAGAAAATATTATTTTATTATTGTTATTATTTTAGTTTTGACATTCCCTGTACACACAACTTCCGCAATACTGCAAAAATAAGTCATTATTACAACAAAATAAAAGTAAAAAAACTCCACCCGGTATGTTAGCATATTTCTAATTTTCAAATTTTAATAATGCCTCATTTTTACTAATTCTTACTTATACGATTTTGTGTTATAGAAATTGCCATAGGTATTCTTATTATGTAAATGACATTGTTAATACCTGTTGTAATAGTGGCGTCCTTTAAATTCCAACACGTATCAATAAAAAGTCATTAGGATTGATTAATTATTACATTGCAATTTTAAAATGCTATTTAGTCACATTATAGACACATTAGATTAAGTCATTAACGTATCTAATTGAATTAATGCATTTAATTGACAAGACAGTTTCTACTACTCATATTTGACATACTATTATTCTTCATCAGGTAAGACTGCGTTTGAGTGTTCAAGATTTTGGAAATATGTATTTCCTTCTTCATGGCAAATATTCATCTTGCTGTTCAATGTATATTTCATGATCAGTAATGGAGAGGTTTCTTTTGCAATGGTACTTGGTTGTTGCATTTTTCTTTTCACTCGTCAAACTTTTGTAAATAATTTAAAAACTAGAGAAATTGTCCCACTTTGGGAATCATCTGTATTATTTTTCATCACTACTGAATGATATGTGATTGAAGTTTATATATTCGATGATTACCGTGTTACATCTTTTTGTCAAATAGATAGAGAATTCAATTAACTAAGAATTAACGTATGCCAAAATTTGTGTCACATTCCATTATTGGGTACCTAAGTGTTGTTAGCTTCCCAAAATATTATCGTGATTTGAGAGTGAATAAAAGAAGAATCACCATAAAAATGATTGAGTAGGTTGAATTTTATTGTGTAGACGAAGTCGTGATCGCAAGTGGTTGGCCATGAATGTGGTTTAGTGAACTCTCTGCTGGCTTTGTGACGTATATATTTATATATATATATATATACAGTGTGTTGAACTTTAAAAGGAGTCAATTCATTATTTCAGAAATATGTATTTTACATATACTTCAGAGAATCCCGAACAACAACGTGTTGTCAATTTTTGACTGACTTTCTCTGTTTGAGTCGGCTAGTGATCCGCGAATTTTCCATTTTGAAATAATTTGATGTTTGCAGCAAGATGTGTTTAGGGAATTCCACACTGTATATTGATTCAAGGTTTTCTTCCCTTCTTCTGCATACAAAGAGATCAAGCTGAGATTTGTTGTTGTTGTTGTTTTTATTATGGATTTGTTTTGGGATTGCTTTTACAGGGTGGTGGTTCAGGAAAAATTATTGATGGTTTTTATTAGTTTTGTTGGTCACGGATTCAATGAAATGAATTTGAATAAATATAGTCTAGATATAGTTTCAGCAAGATGGGGCTACGTATCATACTGAGCGCATACAATTGATATTTTGACGACTAACTGGACCGAGGGGGAACCATTGCATGAAATTTGTACAATAATTCGCCATTAAATTAAAAAAATGTTCGGAAACCATTACCTTTTAATAGGTTATGTTCCTAAAAATACCAAAAAATGGCCAAAAATTCTTAAAAAATACCCGACAATACTAAAAAATACCCAACAATACCTAAAATACCAAAAAATACCCAGAGCTTGTACAATAAAATACCCCAGTGCTTTCCCCCTCGAACTGGCCTTATAAATTTTCCATTTTACTATGTACACTGTGGACAAAATTAAGTTAAGGAACACATTTAAAGCCGATTTCAATAAAATTTGGACATTAATCAATTTTCGAACGGCTGCTGTTATTTCGTATAAGGATAGGGCGTCATAATGTCAGTATTATTTTATTCAAGTTACCCATGGAATGCATACCCTGTCAATGTCATGTTTTTGAAATGGTCTTAAATTTCGTGAAATGATAATAATCATAAATATGAAAAAGAAAGTGAAACATTTTCAAACATTATTTATTAATAAAAATAAACTTATTTTACAAAAAATCATTGAGAATATAAGTATATGACTCCCTTCACTATTGATGACTTCTTGCAATTTTCACCGCCACTGGTCCAAATTTTACTGATATCGGCTGAAAAACTGAAAAAAATGTGATAGGTTAAAATGTGTTCCTAACATAATTTTGTCCACAGTATATAATAGTCATATCAACAAAAATACATTATGTTTCTTTAAACTGAGAAGTAGGAACTGATAATTCCGTATATTTTATCTCTCCTTTTTTTTTTTCGTATATATTATGGCAACCGACTTGAATAAGTAAGTACCTAAGTAGTTTGTCGAGATTCGTGCAAAATGGTTCGATCGAAAGTTGACCGTGAGATTGATTGAACAGACAGAATGAAAAAATACAACAATTAGTCGTGCATGGCCATGGTGTATGTTTAATGGGCGAATTTAACAATATATAAGTATTGTACTACGCAGTCTGGACTCGACGTGTTACTTTTGTTTAGTATATACAGCGTGGAACATCAAAAACAGTTCAGCAAGGTTTACGCCTTTGTAAGTAACAATTAAAGAAAAAATTCGGACCCGTCGACTTTTGTTTTCAGGGGGACACGTTTTGCCAATAATTTCATTCCTGTAACCTCAACCCCTCACCGGGGGTGGCTAATACCCTTATTTTTTCAAATGGGAAGGGGTATGTTTGTTGTTATACATCTTTTTATAAAAGAAATTAAATTCTCTTTAAAATGGCGTGTCGTTTTTTAAATTTGAGCTACGCGCCGCCGAGAAATTGCGTTTTAAAAAAATGTGATTTTATTGAGTAATACGTACATGTTATCTTATTAAATGTTGAAATTACACCAGATGTTCTTCACAATGTCCGAGAACACTTTGAACAGTAGTTGTGTGTGTGAAGTTAGCAACCACATTTGCGAAAATTAAATATTTTATCGGAGTTCCTGTTAGATAGAAGGATAGTTCTAGAGTACTTTCCATTAAATTTAAATAGTTCTATCGAATTAAGTGAAAAAAATGAAAAATACCAAAATGGAGGTAGCAACCACTTTTGTAAAAATTGAATATTTTATCGGAGTTTCTGGTAGGTGTGGAATAGTCCTATAAGTACTTTGCAAAAAAAATTAATAGTTTTATGGAATTTTGTAAAAAATGGGAAATACTAAAATGAGGATAACAACCAATTTTACGAAAAGTAATGGAAAAATGAAAAATCTCACAACAGTTCTATTCGGAGCTCTCTTTAGTATTCTAAGAGTTCTATCGAAAATCCTTATACCACTTTTGTGTAGAATTAACAATTCATAAGACATGCAAAAAAAAGAAAATATTCAATTTTTTTCCCATTATTCAAGAAAATGATGATAACTAAGAAAATTGAAATATTTTTGTTTAAGGTACTCGCTAGAACTCTAAGAGTTCTATTGAAATGTTTTATAACATTTTTTTGTAAATTTAATAATTCATAAGATATTCGAAAAAAAAAATACTGAAAAACCAAAAAAATCTCACGATAATTCTGTTCGCAGTTCTCACTAGATCTCTATGAGTTTTATCGAAAATCGTAATACTATTTTGTGTAGAATTGATAATTCATAAGATATGCAAAAAAAAGAAAATATTCAATTTTTTTACATTATTCAAGAAAAAGATGATAACTAAGAAAATTGAAATATTTTTGTTTAAGGTACTCGCTAGAACTCTAAGAGTTCTATTGAAATATTTTATAACATTTTTTTGTAAGTTTAATAATTCATAAGATATTCGAAAAAAAAATTACTGAAAAACCAAAAAAATCTCACGATAATTCTGTTCGCAGTTCTCACTAGATCTCTATGAGTTTTATCGAAAATCGTAATACTATTTTGTGTAGAATTGATAATTCATAAGATATGCAAAAAAAAGAAAATATTCAATTTTTTTACATTATTCAAGAAAAAGATGATAACTAAGAAAATTGAAATATTTTTGTTTAAGGTACTCGCTAGAACTCTAAGAGTTCTATTGAAATGTTTTATAACATTTTTTTGTAAATTTAATAATTCATAAGATATTCGAAAAAAAAAATACTGAAAAACCAAAAAAATCTCACGATAATTCTGTTCGCAGTTCTCACTAGATCTCTATGAGTTTTATCGAAAATCGTAATACTATTTTGTGTAGAATTGATAATTCATAAGATATGCAAAAAAAAGAAAATATTCAATTTTTTTACATTATTCAAGAAAAAGATGATAACTAAGAAAATTGAAATATTTTTGTTTAAGGTACTCGCTAGAACTCTAAGAGTTCTATTGAAATATTTTATAACATTTTTTTGTAAGTTAAATAATTCATAAGATATTCGAAAAAAAAATTACTGAAAAACCAAAAAAATCTCACGATAATTCTGTTCGCAGTTCTCACTAGATCTCTAAGAGTTTTATCGAAAATCGTAATACTATTTTGTGTAGAATCAATAATTCATAAGATAAGCAAAAAAAAGAAAATATTCAATTTTTTTACATTATTCAAGAAAAAGATGATAACTAAGAAAATTGAAATATTTTTGTTTAAGGTACTCGCTAGAACTCTAAGAGTTCTATTGAAATATTTTATAACATTTTTTTGTAAGTTTAATAATTCATAAGATATTCGAAAAAAAAATTACTGAAAAACCAAAAAAATCTCACGATAATTCTGTTTGCAGTTCTCACTAGATCTCTAAGAGTTCTATCGAAAATCGTAATACTATTTTGTGTAGAATCAATAATTCATAAGATAAGCAAAAAAAAGAAAATATTCAATTTTTTTACATTATTCAAGAAAAAGATGATAACTAAGAAAATTGAAATATTTTTGTTTAAGGTACTCGCTAGAACTCTAAGAGTTCTATTGAAATATTTTATAACATTTTTTTGTAAATTTAATAATTCATAAGATATTCGAAAAAAAAAATTACTGAAAACCAAAAAAATCTCTCAATAGTTCTGTTCGCAGTTCTCACTAGATCTCTAAGAGTTTTATCGAAAATCGTAATACTATTTTGTGTAGAATCAATAATTCATAAGATAAGCAAAAAAAAGAAAATATTCAATTTTTTCCCCATTATTCAAGAAAATGATGATAACTAAGAAAATTGAAATATTTTTGTTTAAGGTACTCGCTAGAACTCTAAGAGTTCTATTGAAATATTTTATAACATTTTTTTGTAAGTTTAATAATTCATAAGATATTCGAAAAAAAAATTACTGAAAAACCAAAAAAATCTCACGATAATTCTGTTTGCAGTTCTCACTAGATCTCTAAGAGTTCTATCGAAAATCGTAATACTATTTTGTGTAGAATCAATAATTCATAAGATAAGCAAAAAAAAGAAAATATTCAATTTTTTTACATTATTCAAGAAAAAGATGATAACTAAGAAAATTGAAATATTTTTGTTTAAGGTACTCGCTAGAACTCTAAGAGTTCTATTGAAATGTTTTATAATTTTTTTTTGTAAATTTAGTAATTCATAAGATATTCGAAAAAAAAAATACTGAAAAACAAAAAAAATCTCACGATAATTCTGTTTGCAGTTCTCACTAGATCTCTAAGAGTTCTATCGAAAATCGTAATACTATTTTGTGTAGAATTAATAATTCATAAGATATGCAAAAAAAAGAAAATATTCAATTTTTTTACATTATTCAAGAAAAAGATGATAACTAAGAAAATTGAAATATTTTTGTTTAAGGTACTCGCTAGACCTCTAAGAGTTCTATTGAAATGTTTTATAACATTTTTCTGTAAATTTAATAATTCATAAGATATTCAAAAAAAAAAATTACTGAAAAACCAAAAAAATCTCACGATAAATCTGTTTGCATTTCTCACTAGATCTCTAAGAGTTCTATCGAAAATCGTAATACTATTTTGTGTAGAATCAATAATTCATAAGATAAGCAAAAAAAAGAAAATATTCAATTTTTTTACATTATTCAAGAAAAAGATGATAACTAAGAAAATTGAAATATTTTTGTTTAAGGTACTCGCTAGAACTCTAAGAGTTCTATTGAAATGTTTTATAATTTTTTTTTGTAAATTTAGTAATTCATAAGATATTCGAAAAAAAAAATACTGAAAAACAAAAAAAATCTCACGATAATTCTGTTTGCAGTTCTCACTAGATCTCTAAGAGTTCTATCGAAAATCGTAATACTATTTTGTGTAGAATCAATAATTCATAAGATAAGCAAAAAAAAGAAAATATTCAATTTTTTTACATTATTCAAGAAAAAGATGATAACTAAGAAAATTGAAATATTTTTGTTTAAGGTACTCGCTAGAACTCTAAGAGTTCTATTGAAATATTTTATAACATTTTTTTGTAAGTTTAATAATTCATAAGATATTCGAAAAAAAAATTACTGAAAAACCAAAAAAATCTCACGATAATTCTGTTTGCAGTTCTCACTAGATCTCTAAGAGTTCTATCGAAAATCGTAATACTATTTTGTGTAGAATCAATAATTCATAAGATAAGCAAAAAAAAGAAAATATTCAATTTTTTTACATTATTCAAGAAAAAGATGATAACTAAGAAAATTGAAATATTTTTGTTTAAGGTACTCGCTAGAACTCTAAGAGTTCTATTGAAATGTTTTATAATTTTTTTTGTAAATTTAGTA
The DNA here is from genome assembly GCA_958507055.1 of Crioceris asparagi. Lineage (NCBI taxonomy): Eukaryota > Metazoa > Arthropoda > Insecta > Coleoptera > Chrysomelidae > Crioceris > Crioceris asparagi. The sequence goes on from OY293827.1 coordinate 458,923, forward strand.
ATTCATAAGATATTCGAAAAAAAAAATACTGAAAAACAAAAAAAATCTCACGATAATTCTGTTTGCAGTTCTCACTAGATCTCTAAGAGTTCTATCGAAAATCGTAATACTATTTTGTGTAGAATTAATAATTCATAAGATATGCAAAAAAAAGAAAATATTCAATTTTTTTACATTATTCAAGAAAAAGATGATAACTAAGAAAATTGAAATATTTTTGTTTAAGGTACTCGCTAGACCTCTAAGAGTTCTATTGAAATGTTTTATAACATTTTTCTGTAAATTTAATAATTCATAAGATATTCAAAAAAAAAAATTACTGAAAAACCAAAAAAATCTCACGATAATTCTGTTTGCAGTTCTCACTAGATCTCTAAGAGTTCTATCGAAAATCGTAATACTATTTTGTGTAGAATCAATAATTCATAAGATAAGCAAAAAAAAGAAAATATTCAATTTTTTTACATTATTCAAGAAAAAGATGATAACTAAGAAAATTGAAATATTTTTGTTTAAGGTACTCGCTAGAACTCTAAGAGTTCTATTGAAATGTTTTATAATTTTTTTTTGTAAATTTAGTAATTCATAAGATATTCGAAAAAAAAAATACTGAAAAACAAAAAAAATCTCACGATAATTCTGTTTGCAGTTCTCACTAGATCTCTAAGAGTTCTATCGAAAATCGTAATACTATTTTGTGTAGAATTAATAATTCATAAGATATGCAAAAAAAAGAAAATATTCAATTTTTTTACATTATTCAAGAAAAAGATGATAACTAAGAAAATTGAAATATTTTTGTTTAAGGTACTCGCTAGACCTCTAAGAGTTCTATTGAAATGTTTTATAACATTTTTCTGTAAATTTAATAATTCATAAGATATTCAAAAAAAAAATTACTGAAAAACCAAAAAAATCTCACGATAAATCTGTTTGCATTTCTCACTAGATCTCTAAGAGAAAATCGTAATACTATTTTGTGTAAAATTAATAATTCATAAGTTAAGCAAAAAAAATTATAATATTCAAAAAAAATCCATTATTCAAGGAAATGAGGAGAAATAAGAAAAGTTAAACAGTTCCGTTTGAATACTCGCTAGAACCCTAAGAGTTCCATCGAAATGTTGATATATTTTTTCTGTAAATTTATTAATTCATGAGATATTTGAAAAAAACTGAAAAACCAAAAAAATCTCACAATAGTTCTGTTTGCAGTTCTCGCTAGAACTCTAGTGAGATATTTTTGGTTTTTCAGTCTTTTTTTCTCTTCGAATATCTTATGAATTATTAAGTTTACACAAAAATGTTTTTAAACTCTTAGAACACTAAACAGAACTGTTGTGATATTTTTTATTTTTTCATTGTTTTCCGTAAAATTGATTGTTATCCTCATTTTAATATGTTAATTTTTTTTGCAAAGTACTCTAGAACTATTCCATACCTACTTACCAGAAACTCCGATAGAATATTTATTTTTTACAAAAGTGGATGCTACCCCCATTTTGATATTTTTAATTTTTTTTCCACCTAATTCGATAGAACTATTTAAATTTCATGGAGTACTCTAGAACTCCGATAAAATATTTAATTGTCGCAAATGTGGTTGGCTAACTTCACAGGAATGGAAATTCGTCATGTGGACGTCGAGGGTCAGACCCATTCTGCATGTTTAAAATTGAATCAAGCGGATGTTTTATCAAATTATAGTTATTTTTTTAATAGCATCATATCAATAACAGTACGGTACCCTTAATGTAAGAGCCCTCCTGGTATTTGCCGATTTTTCTCTTTAAAATACCGCTGGTTCTCTTTTAGATTCAAGATGAAGAATGAATGAATGAATGCTCTCACTGTATTTTATTTATTCAATTACCATTCTTTATCTAAATGAATATGAATTGATTCGTTTGAACATGCTTAAATAATAAAATTGTCTCGACTCTTCTGTTTGAAAGGTTTCTTCAACATTTTACAGCCCTTCAAAATTTTTGTTAGGGCTTATTATTGGGTATCTTGATTTTGTTGATTGTTGTCTCGTGTTTATTTACCTTCACTAGTTTGCGTTCCTTCTGTTGGTGCACTTGGCTTCAAGAATTTGAGAAGAGATTTTTAGTTATAGCTGGCAACGTAGCGTTTATTTTTCTATAATGTGAGTCAGTTACCTAGGTACTTACGTCATGTTGAATCATAGTCGCCGCATGTGAGGAGTATTGGAAATTCACCCTGTATACTTTCAAGGACAATGTCAAGTTAAAATTTAGATTCAAGTACCTATAGGGTATAGGTAGGTATATTAGATATCTTGAATATGTCTGAATGAATATCTCGTTATTTATCTTTGTTTATTCTTGATGTTGTTTAGGTATATTAAATTTTGCTCAACAAACAAGAGTCGTGATTCTTTGATATTAAAATACCTAGTATAAGAAAATTATCTAGTCTGGTCGTGTGTTTACGTTAATTAGGTATTTGTTTTGATTAGAATGTTATTGCTTCATTTCAGAATACCTATATAAATAAATTAGTAAATTATGATGTATTTATTCTGTTTTGTTATTGAAGCATTGCTCATCCACCACTTTAATACAATAATTTAGAAGGCGACAGACATCTTAACAACAACAACAGAAAGATGAATTGATATGCAATGTTGCCACGCTGCTCAGTCAGCTGTTGTTGGAATAGGTTTGAATTATTGAATCTGTTCTCTATTAGTCCAGTCAAGATGGCCTCGAATTATTCAATTCAAATTGTGATTTATTAAATTTTTATTATACGTTAATTGATTATTCAAAACCAGGCGTTAAATTTTACGTCAGTCGACGTGGGCAGGTATCTAGAAACACATTCAGTCGAATTGTATAACTTCTGTTTTTTGGGAAGTCGATCAAAAACAAAAAGGTTTCAATGATGATTCTATACTTGAATCGTATTAATTTCGTCTATATGAAACTAAATTTTAAGTAATTGGACATACCGCAATATCAGGATTTTTTTGTGTTATTAATTTTTAGTTTTCCTGGGCTATCTTATTCTGCAGAGTACTTGGACTTGGATAGATCACCAGATGTTCTTTATTCTTTAGTAATTCGTTGGTTGGTAGCAGCTTTTGTGTCTTACCTATATTTAACTCGAAAAAAATACAGCCTCACAATTCTGCGTTATACAGTGTGGTCCATAAGCATGGAATAAATTCAATTTATAGCGTTATTAGGTATTTGTTCGAGGATAACCTGAAAAAGGTCGATTTCTGTTCTCAATTTGACAATGTATAGTATAAAAAGAACCCCTTTGAATTTATGAGCACCGCCTCAAACATTTTGAATTAGAAGGGCTGTCATCTAGCAGGCATCTGGTTCGAAGGAAATAATTTCACATAATATTGAGGAAGTGTTTTTCAATTTATTTTACAATTGAATGAATTGTTCAAAATTTGACCACCATTCACTTCTTGACAATAAACAAAGCGATCTTGGAATTCTCGTAGGTGAAACATTTTGTAGGACCTCAGAGGTTATGTTGTTAATTTAAATCTGCAATATTGTCTATTGGAAGAAGATTTTGAGGGAAGGACATGTTGAGTTTCGATTATTTTTTTCAATGGGCCCAATTCTCAATTGTCTTCTTTCAAATGAGAAAATAATCATGAAAATACGTACTGATATATTTAATGTAAGTATAGTGAAGAATTCTCGGAAGAATTATTGAAAAAACGAATCATAGTAACTAAATAGCAAAGTAAATACGTATCTGTTAGGTGTAAGATTATAATTCCGTTTTTAACAAGTTCAAATTATATTCCAAATACTCTGTAGAATAATAAAACACACCTTTTATCAATAAAATATAATAATAATATCCTGTATGTTGATAAGATAAAATGTTTCTGTACAGGGTGTTTATATCAAAATTTCCCATTTCTCGAAATCTAAACAGTTATAAAGATATCGCTGAAATAACTCCCAGTCCCTGAACGAAACTACATATTTGTTCTGGAACAAAAATATTCTCCAGACATTCAAGTATCTCTAAACTCCTAATTCGTATGAAAGCTTTTGTCAAAGCTCAAAAAAATGCGATTAAAAGGTGTCCCCCACTAGTTATTATTTTTGATGCATTTCAGCGATTTCTTTTCTTGTTTTGAGTAATCTGATTAGAGAAGATTTGAAACGAACACCCTGTCACTGTATACCGAGGTATATACATATCCTATTTGTTGATAAGATATGAAGTGGAAATTATTCATAATATTATCATGCGAATTGTATATTGGATAAAAGCGGAATATTATATTAAAAAAATACCTTTTATACATATTGAAAATAGAGTCAATAAAAAAATTGCTGATATATAAATTATTTTTCTTATGTATAAAGGTATATATATATATATATATATATATATATATATATATATATATATATATATATATATATATATATATATATACTCTGCGTTCGAAAAGTAGCTGATAAATTCAGTAAAATCTAAAATGATAATTTATAACGAAAACCGAGGTGCTTCGAGCTGCACCCCGCACTTACGAAATTGCAAAAACCAAGTATGGTATAATTATGTGCTTTTTATGTGCTAATTATGTCCCATCATGAATAATTTTGTGCTCGAAAATTTACATATTTTTTAAAAATTCAAAATGCGGGGTGCAGCTCGCAATCGACCTAGACCCCGCATTGAGAATAAACAATTTCCTGATTGAAAAATTTCTTTCTGATGGTTCAGGAATTACGTGCTCTTTATGTGCTTGAAGATAGGATGATGTACGAATTTTGTGCTCAGTTTTTTTTTTTAATTATTCGAACCGCGGAGAGACGCGCGACCTCGGCTCACCCTCGGGCCCTGTAAAAGTCAATACAAGCTAATAACAGGCAATCTGCATACTTCCTAGTATTATTAATACAATTGGACACTCTAATGGGAACTAAAAGCTAAAAGAGAATCTTACAAATTATTTATTATCACTATTTATGTACAACAACAAGTGGGGAACAACATTTTTGTTCTTGAGTGGCACCTCTTTGACTTTCAAGTCATCAATTTCTGTCCAATGACAATTCTGATGATGGAGCACTGAGGTATAGTGTAAAATGGAGGAGCTATACTTCAAAAGATTCGTCTCCCCTCCATCCGCAGAATTGCTCTTCTGTGACTCCCTGGTTTTTAAAGTAGAGGCTTTGTAGGCAACAAATCCTACAAGTTCAAAGGTGCTATTCTGCAGGTTTAATTTTAATGGGATGTCTGTGATTTTAATATGTTGCAAGTTAGTCCCCGCCGTGTACACATCCAGCATCAGAAAACAACCTGAAAATTTTATACATATTGCATTTTTTCTTAGACTATCTTCCTCAGAGCGATAGATTCCGCAAAAGAGTGCACTGTGAGATTATAAAAGTGAGATCGAATAGATTCACGAATTTTACCAAAAAGTTTGATGCATGAGTCAACGGTGACTCCACAATCCTTCCAACAGTTAGTGATCTTTTTTGCGAGCATGATATTAATAATGGCTTCGAGATTTTTATTAATCTGGGCAATATCAACTGCAAGGGAAGTCAGAGGAATCAATTTCTTCTCTTTGCAGGTCATGCATTGATGCTCTTCTCGTGCCATTGCCGTTTCATGGAATAACGCTGCGTTCATTTCACTAACAGTAGTCTCGCAGGGTACGATTATCAAAGGTCCTCGCTCTTTCATCATTTTTATAGGCGTTGATTTAACCAAAATCGAAGCTCTTTTCAAATAAGTATTAGATGTAATTCCTGGAACGGATCAGTAAATAATATATATGAATCTCAATATACAAATTTAGTAGTAATCTGAATTATTACAGCCATATTTAGCTTTAACCACTCTTTCAAAATATAAAGAAAATATTTAGAATATTACATTTCTGAAACAAACTATTACAATTTTCGGTAATTTTACTAGTAATTCATCTCAATGTTGATCATTTGAATAAAAGTACTTTCAGTAGTTTCAGATGAGGCGTAGATACGCTCTACATCTTACTCCTTTTTTTGCACGTGCTCAAAGAAACATGCTAAGCGTCTTCATGTGAAAGGTTAACTTTGTTCAATGCCATTCGAATAAATTTTAATAATCGTTTTAATAGAAAAAGATTAACACCTTTATCAAAAAGATTCACCAAGAATTCAGATAACTCAGTGGCCCAAGTATGAACCTCATCTCTTATTGCAGGCCTTCTCATTGCTTTAAGAAGCAGTTGTACGAGCGAATCGAACGGGCAGGTATTCTCAAGCGAATAATTTTGATCATTTATTCGATAACTTTTCGACTGCAAATTATTTGCATTTTTCAAAATTCGATTTATTTGTTCAGGTTCTTTAGTTTTGATATTAAAATCATCTTCAGTAAAATTTTTGAGTACATAATGAGATGTTTTTGTTTTCGCTGTTTTGATTCCAGTATCTTTATTGTCGATATAGCCCCTCCACTGCTCTGATTCTCGAAACGACATTATTTGTTCGATTTCGTGTGGATTTTTTGTACTACAGAGAATACATATTCGTTTTTCACCGTAACCTTCATCTTGTCCTGGAAGAGGAAGTGAACATTGTTCGAAAATATGGACTGGTGTCTGGCAAAGAACGCACTTGTGTGCTCCAGTAGGACGATCGCCATTCACGCAAACAGGACAATCTGAGTTCGAACGTATCTGAAAAGATGGCTGTAGAGATGTTTGTGGCTGTCTGGTTGTATAATCAGTTGCAGACTCATTGTCATTGGTTCCAGAATTCTCTTGACCAAGTTCCATGGACAAATCAACATCTTTTGTTGTATTTCGCTCTTTTTCATTGCCTGATATTATGTTTGCTGCGCCGTTGATGTCGTTCAGATGAGCTACCACGAAATCATCGATTCGCGTATTCACCTTCTTTTGCAGTAAGCGAGTTTTGAGGTTATTAAACTCGGACTCGACGCTCGCACTTGTGGCTGGAATGCGTCCGTAACCAAAATGATCGCGTACTATAGAGGACCACATAGGAATTTGTTTACAATTTCCGACGAGTTTTTTTGCCAGAGGAGGAAAGAAATAAGCATTCGGTTGATCTCCCGTCTGCTTCTCAATAACGTCCAAAACTTCTTTGTTTATCGATTCTGCCCAACAAAAATACAGATTTGGTCCGAAAATTTCATCTCCAACATTATCATTGGATGGATCAACTTCTGCAAAGAATGAAAAATGCACCAAGAAAGTAAAATATGTTATCATGAACATCAATGAAAAGTATAAAAAGACAAACCGTAATCTCCATTATCTGGAGGAAACTCATGATGATCGTCATCAATTTGGGCATCTTTAGATACACCAATTTCTGTAAAGAACCGCAATATTGAGCTTCCAATGGGTCAGACAAAAAAAACAAATAATGAACAAATATACCTTCGAAGCTTTTCTCAATCGCAATGTGTATGTCCTGGGGTTGATTCCGAACAGCAGTATTCTTGATTTCATTTATGCTTTTAGAGCATTCTGTCAAAACACCATTTATAAATCCACTCGTTTCAGCCTGACAGATCGTCAAGATGTATCTTAATATTTGACTAGCCTCATCATTTGATCTTGACACTATCAACTGTCCTAAAGCAATTAAGAAAAATCTTTTTACCAAGAATTGGGTGTCCTTCAGTAGAATTGCATAATTGTGGATGAAATGTGCGAAGTCAATTCGTATATAGCATGATATTTGTTTCTTCAAGAAACATGCATTCACGTATTCGTTGATTGTTCTATAACCAGTGAAAACATTAACTCCGGCAATAAGTAGAGCTTTTCCATCGTCGCAAACTACTTCCTTAGGACAAGAAGCTCCGAGTTTCTGCCAATAGCGCAACCAGTTGGAAATGTGAAGAGCATCATGCTTTTCCGTCAGCATTTGGAATGTTGGGTATTGATGATTGTTCCAGTAGATGACACACTGATACAAAAAAATGTGCCCTGACGGGGAACCATCAGGATGTCGAATTTTTTGAACTACATTCCCCGTAGCGTCGAAGGCAATTTTGACCTCTTCTTTGTTCTCTCGGCAGTACATAGAATAGATTTGCAGCTGTTGTACAGATGAGTACCATATAAAAAATGGGGAAGCACCAATAGCATGGATTGAATTTTTTAGGGAATTGGTTTTCAGACTGCAAAGAGCTGCTAACGGATTCTGGTGCAGGTGTGTACTTTGCACGTAGGAAAGTTTTGCGTCGTGAAGAGCTTTTACTTTATATAAATGAGGTGGAATCGAATCATCAAACGACATTTGTTTATTTGCCATTTCTTTTCGCAAAATCGATGGTAATTTGTTTGATTGTACCAGTTCTTTCCCCAATCTCATTCTTTCCGGATTCCGTAGCGGCCGAAAACCACACGTGCCATTAGAGGAACTCAAAATTGTGCACACCATTTCAATTACCTCCGATTCTGTATCAGATATAACAGCTGACAAATTTGAGCCACACTTGCAATAAGCTGTAATAAGACAGATATTTCATCTTGAATGTTTTCTATTTTTGGTTATTACAATATGAAGGAAACCTGTTCTAAAATGAGACTAACCGTTCATCGTAGCTGAATTTTTATTCAATCGTCCACGTTTGAAAAGAAATGCACAACGCTTCTTAAATTTCTCATACAACTTCTTCGACACAGCAACTTGCCACAGCCCTGGTTTTAGGACTCTATATCCTCTTTCAGTTGAGTACTTTTTCTTAGATCTCTGGTTGTAAACGCGATCTTCAACTAATTTTTCGAACTCTTGTTTACTGAAACGCAGTGTCAGCACTTCCTCATTTGTTGCGGTAATTGAGTCATTCATCGAAGATTCTTCAGATTCGATTGATTGATTATTCTGTGAGGATAACAGAATGAAAACATCAAAATATCAACGCAAGTTGTAAAACTTGACTACAAAAATATTTTCAATACAAAAACTGAAGTTGTAATTTTCAAAGTGCGGATAGACATTTGAATAAACTTCTAGTAAAATAGATTATAGCACAAGAACACTTAATCATTCTGAAAACTGTAGTTTACTTGAAGTTCAAATATGAAACGAAAATTTAAATATGCCACGAATTATCGAAAGAGTATTTTGTTAAATATACATTAAAATGATGAGAAAAGTCTAATTAACATACATAATCCTTACATTAAATCTATCTTCTATATCTTTGTCTTTTTTTGTAAATATCTTTCTGCACGTAACATGTGCATATAGAGAATGTTCCGATTTTACCAAATGAATTTTTTCAAAAATTTTTTCAGAAATTTCTTTCCATATTGGGTTGAATTTCGAAACAACCTTTTTGCTTTTCTCGTCAAAAATTTGATTTTTGTATTCCATTAAAATTTGAAGCAGTTCACCGCTTCCTTTTTTCGCAGGTCTGCCTCTGACTGGATTAGACATATTTTTTAAAAGTCCCTTCTCTGCAAGTAAATATCTAATGAATTATTATCATAGAAATAATCATAGAATTAGTACTACTAGAAGGCTAGTATATAAGTGGATTCCACTCAATAAGAAAGAGAGACAACAAATATATGTGTTAGAGTGAAACTATAGGGTTTGGAGACTATTTCGCATGTGTCAAAAAAATAAATGCATGTTCCATTTATACGAAGGAATATCAAACGGGACCTGCAAGGACTAGTTCAAAAAGTTACCTACTTGACATTGGAATATTTATTTGTATTACATACACTTACTGAACCGTTACACTACCGATATCCATATTTATTATAGTTTATACAGGATAGGTACATTGCTTTGGTGAAATTGAACAATTTGAAGAAAAAACAATTGTTATATTGATTTATATGATTCTTTGTTATTCAAGATAATTATTCTGGTTTACGTTAGTTATATGGAAATGAAATATAAACAAAATAAAATGAGGAACAGAGCTCAAATCAATTTTTCAAAAGTTCGTATCAAACATCATCAGCCTTCTAGGAGTATTAATTCTATGAAAATAATACTATTCTATGATTATTATCATGAAGTCGTTTTCGCGCCAATGTAGTAGTGAACATATTCAATTACTTACAAGAAAGATTTTCTTCATATAAATGCACCAGTAATCTTTAATAAAAAAGCAATTTTTCTACCCCTTTTTATTTATACAAATCATATGTTATTCAAATGTTCAGCGATAACTTTGTTCCGTAGACTCTACTTGACTCATAAATAACATAGACATACATATCTTATGCATAGTTATGAACAGGTTAAATAAGAGATTTACTCTATTTTGAGATAGATGGCGCTATATTGAGCGCACGTAATTTGAATGTAAATTTAATATCACTTACCTTCAAATATCAGTTTCCGTACTTCTCTTTTATACTTGAACTCTAAATTATACCCAGGTAGTTTTTCTCTCTACAGAATCACTTTTTCACTAATTTACAAATAAAATAATTTGTGTGAAAAAGATAAGATGAAGATGTCAGCATAATTCAAAATCGTTAATAATATTTTTATGAATAACAGAGACCGACTTCAATCATATTATAAGATTCAATTCAAAAATTATATAAGACACTAGCTGACCCGGCAGACTTCGTACTGCCTCAATCGATAAATAAAAGACCTAAACTTTTGTATAAAATAATCTTTAAACAAATAAAACGAATCCGTATTCAATAAAATAGCATTTTTTGAATGAAGCATGAAGTTTTATTATTATTTTTGTCACATCATGTTGCTTACTTACACAACAGTATTGGCTATATATATGGTTTAAATTTGATATTGACAGACACATTTAAGCTTTCTCATAAACTATATTTTTTGTTTTGTGGTGCGTCAAATTGACGTTTATATGGGAAACAGAAAAGGGCTGTTCTAGGGTTTTCCCGGTAATTATTCGAATTTTTCTCACCTTTTAAACCTTCCCTAGACCTCCACAAACATATAAAGACCAAGATAAGATAAATCCGTTCAGCCGTTCTCAAGTTTTAGCGAAATTAACGAACAGCAATTGATTTATATATATATATATATAGATAAACTATGAAATCAGAAATCACAATTCACTAATACTTACAATAGAGTTTTTGGAGTCGGTGAATAAATTTCATAATAGATCCGTGGCATACGGAATTTATCACATTGATGAAATGAAATTAATTAACCCTGAATTTCCAGGTCGTCGTTTTTCAACTAATAACAGATTGAAATTACTGAGTTTCCTAAGAAATTACACCCTCAAACGAGACAAAACACCTTTGAACTTGTTGGATTCGTTGTCTACCAAGTCCCCGTCATGTTATACGACACTTCTTCATCATGATAACTGTCATTGGACTGAAATTGACGATTTAAAAGTCAAAGAAGTCCACTCAAGAACAAAAATGTTGTTCCTCACTTGATATTGTGATAGATATTGAACTTTGTTTCCGTTTAAAATTATTTATTTTAGAGTAAGAATTACAAAATATGTCGTCTTCTTAAGTTTTCTTGATAACAACAGAAAAAAATAAACAGAATTAAAATGTCATGACAACATAAATAAATCAATAAATGATTAATAAAAATAGATAATGTAGATGGTGCTAAACTGCTAAATATTAATTAGTCACTTAACATTTTGCATATAAACAATTATAATAAATAATTTGTAAGATTCTCTATTAGATTTGAAGTTGTATTCCTATCAAGATTTCCAATTGTATGTATAATAAGACATCCATAAGACATACTATTTTATCTGGAATACTACTACTTGTACTTCCTAGCTTGTTTTGACTTTCAATTTTTTACCATCAAGAAATTGTTTCTTCTCAATGCGGGGTCTAGGTCGATTGCGAGCTGCACCCCGCATTTTGAATTTTTAAAAAAATGTGTAAATTTTCGAGCACAAAATTAATCATGATAGGAAGTTGAAAGCACATAAATAGCACATCAGTTAGGTCTATGCAGATTGCCTGTTATTAGCTTGTATTGACTTTTACAGGGCCCGAGGTTGAGCCGAGGTCGCGCGTCTCTCCGCGGTTAGAATAATTAAAAAAAAAACTGAGCACAAAATTCGTACTTCATCCTATCATCAAGCACATAAAGAGCACGTAATTCCTGAACCATCAGAAAGCAAATTTTCCATCAGGAAATTGTTTCTTCTCAATGCGGGGTCTAGGTCGATTGCGAGCTGCACCCCGCATTTTGAATTTTTAAAAAAATGTGTAAATTTTCGAGCACAAAATTATTTATGATAGGAACTTGAAAGCACATAAAGAGCACGTAATTCCTGAACTAACAGAAAGCAATTTTTCCATCAGGAAATTGTTTATTTTCAATGCGGGGTCTAGGTCGATTGCGAGCTGCACCCCGCATTTTGAATTTTTAAAAAAATATATAAATTTTCGAGCACAAAATTATTCATGATGGGACATAATTAGCACATAAAAAGCACATAATTATACCATACTTGGTTTTTGCAATTTCGTAAGTGCGGGGTGCAGCTCGAAGCACCTCGAAAACCGCTCGAACACAAATTTTTGTATTTGAGTTTCTTATATATAGGGTGAGTCATAAAAAACAGATATGACGACATCAATATTTGTTTTAAATGGCAGCCCACTGTTTTCATTGTAGAATTTGATAGTTACCTCGATGAAATTATAGAGAGAAAAAGGTGATGTTATCGATTAATGGTAACTCCCTGTTTTTTCATTGAATAATTTCCAGCGCCCGAGATTTGATTCTTTAACCTTATATTAAGTCTCAACATTAATGACAATAAATCAACAATAACATTAAATAAATCAATAAATTATACCATTTTGAAGTATACTTTATTTAAACACATTTGTTTTTACACCAGAGCAAAAATATTTTTTGTAAATTTTGCATTAAAATATTATTTTTTTCCCCAAAAAATATGACTAGCTCTAAAATTTATTGGTTATTTAACATCAAATTCAGTAAAGTGTGATCAATGAATACAAGAGCTTAAATAAAATAAGGAAAAAATCATATTTAGCATTCTTTTTGGAATAAATTTGTTTGTATTTTTCTTTGAACGGTTATAGGTTCTACCACAAACCATCTCGAGGTTATCTATTGATTCTGGGACACCCTGTATATTAATAGGCAAACTGTGAGTTTGTGCCATTCATTTAATTAATCAAAAATTCTAAAAATATTTTTCAAACTAATAAAAGGTATTGAGCCGTTGATTTTTTTTTCGCCCAAGTTTAATTTAGAAACATCGAATCCTAATTTGACAATAATCATTATTATTTATTATTAATGGTATGTCCAAATAATTTTTTAAGCTCTTTATTGTTATATGGTTTTGTAACGGTGAATATACACGTAAGTATATTACGCATTACTATTTCTTTATAAATAAATATGAACGTGACATTTTTTTTTCTAGACCAAATTCCATTTTCGATTGCCCAAGCTTTTCAAACGTGATACATATAGGTGTATATAAATGTTTTTTTTTATTTATAACTAGGTTGTTCTTTTGAAATAATAATGTACTTGAAATGTTAACGATTGAAACATATATTTAGTGATTGGTTCATCATCGTATAATAAAAAATAATAATTGACTTTACTTTTAATGTATGCCGCGATAGCCTTGAAGTATCAGTACTTGCTTAGGTATCAGGTGATTTTTGTTGTTCATTTTATAATTAGTTGATGATGATAAACGTATAAGTAAGTATGTATGTATGTACCTAGGTATGTGTATTCGCAATAAAATATTAAATAGCCCAGAGTGTTGTAAATACTTTTGATAGATACATAGATTTAATTTTGGTATTGGAAATAAATATTTTACACAGATCAAAATACACATAATTACATAAACAGGGTTGGATAAAATGATTTATGATTTAATTATAACTGGTGTTTGAAGATTTTCCATTTACGTCATATTTTTTAAGATATTACGTCATCGGATAATATTACAAATGGCTCACCCTGTATTTATATTTTTGAATTGACTGACATCAGGTTTAGTGAGTCTGAGGACTTACTGTTTTATAAGAAAGGACACCGGTGTCTAGTGAGAAAAGGCCCTCATAGATAGTGTATATTTTTTCATTACAAACAGATCGCCGGCGATTTCAGTTGTCTCGCCCAACAACCGCCGGCCGTGTCGGTGGTGACAAAGCCAATGATTTTATAATAAATATTGTTGGCAATTCAAATCATTGTAAAAGCATCAGCAAAAGAACTTTTCTGTATGGAAGCGAACTCTGGACGATATTTCAGACAGCATTTTCGACAATGCTATGGAACTACAAATTGCAACAACACCGTGTGATATTAGTTTTGTTTTTGTTGTGTTCTGTGTACACTGATGGAATGGTGCGAGGCGACGATGGTGGTGATTAGTGTTGGGGGGGACAGGGGGGAGTGGCTGACTGCTGCAAGAGGCTCGTCGATGTTCGGCGACCTTGACAATGTGTACAAGGGGACAATGACTTGTCGTAGCAGCGTTCTCGCTGCCTAGTATATATATATATATATATATATATATATATTATTCAGTCCTCTGAGGCTGGCAACCGAATTTTCAAAAATTATCACAGAGTTCTTGGTTTAGCGATAAACTGAATTTTATTCAAGCATAATTTTTTTTTGGGCTTTTTCTCAGAGATGGCGTCATAGTCTTGAGCAAATCACGTTTTTTGGCTATAGCTCAACACCCAGTGTATACATGATTCTCATTTAGTGTCACCGGCGAGTGGTATTGATATCAAACTAAACAACTAAAAAAGAAAGCAACGAAATACACCGTACCGTTCCCGAGATAATGCTGTCACAGACAGACAGACTAATGGCTGAAAATATGTTTATTAGACGTAGAAAAGTCTGAAACATTTTTTGTAAAAATCTCGATACCGAAAATTTCACACGATCACAATACTTTCCTTATTTATACAGCTGGGAAAGTAAGAATCTCACGTTCAAAGATCTCTTTACATTTATTTTAAGAGTTCTATCGAAAATTCTTGTAGCATTTTTCTGTAGATTGAGTAATTCACAAGATATTCAAAAGAAACTATATTGTTGAAAAGCAAAAAAATATCCACAATAGTTCTGTTTAAAGTTATAGAACTTGAAGAAAAAATGCTAGATGCGAAAGAAACAGCTTATTTCTGTTTGGAGAAAGGACTTTTCCCAAGTAGTGTTGTCTTTTTCCTCTACTCTTATTTAGGTACGATGCAGTGAATTCGAAGACTTTTCGATAGATCTGTTCGAGTTCTAACCAGAATTGTAAACAGAACTATTGAGGGATGGTTTTTGGTTTTAAAAAAAAAAAAATTCGAATATCTTATGAATTAATTAAGTACTGATGAGAAGTTTCGATGAAACTTTTAGAATAGTAAAACAACTGTTGTGACATTTTGAATACGTAGCAGACATACTGTTTTTAATTAATTTTTCAAAAATCGTTTTTGCACCTAATTTATTATTTTATTTGTGCAACTGAAAAGCACTTAATTTTGTTGTCATTCAAATTCAATTCAGATGAAAAATATCTAGCTGGCAGACCTAGAAAGATATGTTGAATCAAATAGAATTTTGAAAAATCTTTCTCCGAAATATTCTACACACAATAAGCGCTCAAATGATATGTTGGACCAGTTATATATTAAGCTGGCACTGCAAATTCATCCGAATCAAATGTTTTATAGATGAAATTTATTTGATAATTTTTTTCTTTTCTGCCATTTGAATATCGTTTCCCAAAAATTGCGAAAAACCCCTATCGGAAAAATGAGTTCTACCTGTATTTGCTCTTGTCATTTTGTCATGTCATGATGGGATTTTTACAATTTTTGGGGCAATTATCACCAGCAAATAAATCTATAATAAGGCAAATAATCCAGGATATCATAACTCATGGTTATATAGTTCTAATTTGAAGCATGTGATCCGAGGGATTCGTACGAGTAGACCTGTTGTAACATGACAGTTTATTTTTTCGAATTTAAAAGTTTTTTTTTAATTTTGAAGCAGATAATTAGCAAATAATTCTCGCTACCGAAAGGAGTCCTTGCAATATGAATCTATTATTTTTTTCAATATATATTATAGCTGAATTTTAAGCTATCAGAGTCTAATTTTGGCTGCAGCAACAAAAAATATTATAACGACAAAAAAGCAAAAAAATATCAAATGAATATCATGTTTTAAAACATTTGATTCAGATGACTTTGCTGGGCCAGTTTAATATATACCTTGTTGGACCTTCGTTTCGGAGAAAAAATGCTTCCCAGCTTTACCACTGAGGAATGTGACATTGGCAGGCTCCTTGAAGAAAAAATAGTGACATAGAGCTCACAAGGCGGCACCTAATTTATTATTTGCGCACCTAATTATGACACCATTCAAATTTCGTTGGGTTTGCCAGGTTTACAGAGGTCACTATCTAGTAGAAAAAATGTAAGATGTGTTCCATGTTTCTAAGAATGATAAAATTTACTGAAAGATAAGATCCTTACATAACTAATTAGATAATTATGCTTCTTGCTTTGGTTTCTTTTTTTTTTCAGATAAGGCATTTTCTAAACAAGTATTGTTACAATTCTTTACAAAACAAACGTTCAGTTATTTATACTAATATATATCATTTAACGCTATATTTAATATTCCATGGACAAAGTATTATTAATTTCAAAGTCCCCATCTACATTAATGAGTAATGAAAAATAAACTTTCGTTTTTGCTCACTAAACATTTAAATTTTGTGCTGATGTGTTAATTTCTCCAATCTTTCCTGACAAACTATGATATTTTTTTTGCGAAATAACAAAATACCTGATTCATCGGAAAACACATCAACAATAGCATGATATTGTTTTTTTTTTCAACTCACAGGATGTGTTTTTTTTCCTTTGCATTTTTAATGAATACTTATATATTTATATTCACATATTTATATATGTAAGTATATGAATATCTTGAATCAGCAGATTTCTTTTTTCCATCCAGCATTTATTATCTCGTATCAACGCACACACGTATAATGTGTGATGAAAATAAAAAAAAATATCAACAATGTGCACAAATGTATATAAAAGTGTGAATTGCATAAATTTTTGGATTATAATACGCCTCCGCACAAAAAAGTCAGCTTGTGCTGATTGAACAAATAGAGGGAAAAATCAAAGCGATAATAAATATAATAATAAAGGCTTTGTCTTTATATTACATAAAAAAATCGAAGAATCAATCAGTTTTTCATTAGCTTAGGTTTTGTAATAACAGGAATAAATACAATCCAAATATACGTTCATAGGTTAGTCAGTTGGGAAAATTAGGTGAATTCTGTTTTTGAGCGAAAAAACCCGAACAGAGGAGGTATACAATTATTATTCGACGGTCTGCTTTATTTTATTGTTTTGGTTTTTGCGCGCCTTTTATACAGTAAACGAGCTCCGATTTGAATGATTTTCGATTAATTTGAAAGAGGAGGCTTGAAAAATGATCCTATTTTCATAAAAACGTAAATACGACATCTCATTCCTTCTGAAAACGGCCTCCGAATGGGGTGGATGGGGCAAATTTTGTCGAAAATTGAAAATCTAAGGTGGTATAATTAAAGATAGGACAATATCCGGATTAAATTGAATTTTTTTTCAAAAGAGTAACGGTTTTCGAGATAGACGCATGTTAAATTCTCAAATGTATAAACTTTTGCTATGTGAAGAGGGCGATTTCTTTCGAAAATTGAAAATCTGTGGGTACTTCATGAAAGGCCTAATTATTTGTAGCAACATTTGTGATGAACATTTTTTCCTTAGAGTTACGGTTTTCGAGTTAAATCGGTGTTAAAATGGTAACATCTAAAATACTTGAGCGTATTTCCGCAGCGATGTTTTAAGATCTCAATAATAACAAGTAAAAGCAAAGAATATACGTGGGTAAAAGGATATGTACTATCTTCATTGGTATTAGTGAACGTTTAACGATTGTCGTGATTAATGGTACACACAAAAGTGTGAAATTTTTTTTTTTTCAAAAAAGGGACCGATTTAATTAGTTGGTGCACTAAAAAGTATAAAATAATATTAATTCTATTGGTGCTGGTACTTGTGAAGTTGTATTTTTCAGTGCATCAAATAATAACGTCGGTCCAATGTGTTTTGTAAAAAATATTTTTCCCGTCTATAATAAATAATTTTTATTCTATTGGTGCTCGTATTTTTGAAGTTGTTGTCAAAAGTTATCAATCTAATTATTATAAATGCACAACTTGCACAAATATAATAAATATTATTTTATATTTTTCATTGCACAAACTATAGAATAAAGTCGGTCAAAAATTCTTCATCAAAAATATTTATTAAAATCTATTTATTTTCTATTCTATTATACCTACTGCTCCTGCAACATCCTTTCTGGGTTACCTAATCCTATGCACCTCACGAACGTCGCAATGCTGTTGCTGTTTTTCCCGCTGCCACCACCACCACCACCGAGCACGACGTCGGTGAAGGTGTGCGCGGCCGGCGGAGGCGGTAAAACACGGCGGTCGCGGGGTCGTGACCTGCAGCTGCTGCCTATGCCGCCAGGTCTTTGGCCGAGACCACCTCCTCATCCTCCTCCACCCTGGTTTTGGCGCTCCCGTGCGCGCACACACATACAGACACCCTGTTTATCCCGGCTTTTGGAGCCCGGGCAACGTACTAATTTTATTATCGTCCTCGACGGCGTCTGGCTGTGATGTATGATGACTTGTCCGTCCGACTGACTGTGTCTTCTTCTCCCTGTATTATGCAATGCATGGATGTTATATAATAATAACAACATCCTAGTAACTGACTGCCCAGTGATTGATAATATTATAGGAATATACCTAAGCATTTATGAATTGTTTGACACAAACAAACCTCCATACTCTCCCCCCCTAGGATCAAACTTTGGAATATTGATTTGGATATAGGATTTGCTGTGACAAAGCCACGATTTTTGGAATCCATCACGTCTGCAAATAAATAAATAAATAAAACTCAACATGTGCTAACCATAGACATCTGAACACCTAGACCACGCATAGCATCATAGCCTCTTTCAAAGCTGGTACGATTAACATATGTTTGCCAATCTTTTTATATGTTCCATGGCAACTTTTGATTTATAGAGTAGAAATCAAAGATATTCAGACGTAATTAACAGGTGTGGTCGTTGAAATAGTTATTACTGATTATTCAGAAACACCTGCAGATTAAATTATGTACCTACCAAATTTATATTTTACAACATAAAATAAAAATGTTCATTTATGAAATAAAATGATCATCAATCGATATCGATCGATTGTGTCAAGTGCGGCAACACTGGAAAATATAATGTAGGCGTCCGTCGTATTGAATTCGTCAGCTTTCGTGTCGCTGGTCGGAATATTGTTGTTCGTGTTGTTCCATTCATAAATTGAGTGCTGCTACTACGCTTTACGCATTTATACGCTTCCATAGAGGTACACTGTTGCCAAAATTTCCTTTAGGAACATTTTGTCTGTCTCTTACACATGGAAAATACCAAAACTATTCTCTAACAATAACAGATCGCATTTGGATACATGTTATGAATGAAATGCTTGGTCAACATTTTACGCACTCGATAAAATCTAATATTTTTTAATAAGACATTTGATAAATTTTCCCCAAGATGCCACCTATGGAAAGTGATCACAGTTGTTGTCAGTCGTGTCTCTTGTGTTGATTTTTAGGTTATCTTGAAATAAACTGTGGCTACGATCGACTCCTATTTCTATCATTGATCAAAATTGGAAAATATAGATAATGAATCATGAAAATCATGTAATTCTGATATGGTTCTTTTAAGGATTTATTTGTCTGTTACTGTTTCATTAAATGAAGAATCTGAGGTGTTAACAGAATTTAATAAGTATAGTAGAATTTTAGACTTTCAGACGCCTAAACTAGTTTCTTTTGAGATTTGGTTGGTGCTGTTCACTAAAGAAGATGTAGAAGTCTAGTTTAATGGCTTAAAGCCCTAAAATATCAAATATTTGCAAAATCAGGTGTATTTTACCATACATTTTAATAAAAGGTTAGGGGAAGGCGATATTTTGAATGATTTATTAATAAAAAATCTGGTGTGTCCACTCACACGACTTTCCTACCGCTCGCACGCAAATTCCAGTGATTGAAACATTTTACACAATTATTACAATACTTTCCATTACATAGCGAAGATAATAGCGGTAGTAAAGTAAAAATTCTCTGGTCAAATCGTGCTTTTTTTTTCAGCATTTCAAGACAAACAACAATGGTCATGTAACATTTTTTCGCAAGAATCTGAAGAAACATGTAGAAAATACGGAATTTTATTCAAGCATAACTTTTTTTTGTGCTTTTTCTCAGAGATGGCGCTCTATGTGGATGGTGACAATTATTGTCACAATTTTTGGAATTCACTAAAAAACCATGATTACTCTCGGTAAATTAAATTCAAAGACTTACCTTAGAATAATTTAACGCCTGGTTTTGGCACGTTATGGATTTCAATCAAGCCTTGAAAATATCGAATGCAAGTATAAAATTGGCCATATAGATTTAAGGGTGCGTTATTTTTTAACGGGCTTTAAAAATTCACGTCTTGCTTACTGAAAAGCCTCAAAAATGCCTTGAATTTTGGATGTGTTTCGAAAGTTTCTGATGATACTTCCGTATCTCCTAATGACTTTTAAATAATGAAAACCAGATATCTGCTAATAAATCAACATGCCCACGTCACAGTTTCAAACTACTATTTGTTTGTTTTTTTTGTTGAGAAGGCGACACAAGAAAAGTTGGAAGAGAAAAACATGAGAATAGTTATTTTTTTCAAGGCAAGAAGAGGTCGTCAACATTGGGATCGGGTCTGGTGGGAGAGTAGAAGGAAAAGCCTAAAGGTAATAAATCTATTCTCTACAACGAACGAATCTTCCGATGACGATATTGTTTTGATGAAAAACAATGTAGAGATGGAAGAGCCATCCTAGGGAAGAGAGAATTAAGCTTTTTGCTGATTAGATTTTTTTTCTTTTGGAGAAATGTGGAAGACGAAAAAAAAATCCTGTTCGTCATACGCTATTACCGCAGTATTTTTTTTCGTATCACAGCTAATTTCGATGAAGGGTGGTGTCCAGATCGTAAAGATGTCGGCGGCTCTATTAGGGAATAACGTTGATCACTTGGATTTTTGACCGATTTCCAAAACGCGGTAGGCGGTAGGTATACAATTCGATTATTTGTCTGCAAATAGTTATTTTTGTATTAAGTGCGTAAAATGTGCCATGAAAACACGAATTTTAAACACGAAATACAAAACAACATTTTTTGTACAACTGTCAAAAAAAAACTTGACATTTCTGCATCTCTATTCATGCAGAAAACGTCACGGTGGCTGGAAATCTACCTACGTAGCAGAAGCATATATTTATAGAAGATAGTTTGAATAAACAAAATGAGATTTCTAACAAAATATTGAATTGTCGTCCTTCATCTTCTTCCAAACAAATTAAAATATCGTAAAGTTTCTGATCAGCAGCAACATGGAACGTCTTCGGAAATTTATGTTTGGAAGTAATTGTTCAAACTTAACTATCAATTATTAATGCAATAATTACTGAAATTGTTTTATGAAAATAATCAATTTTATCGAATGCATTAAGTGTAGAATTTACAGAATAGACCTGAATGACAAAAATTGCTCGATGACGTCATATCTTGACCATTTGCATAGTCCGTATTTTTTTGATCGACGAACCCTGAATGGAGGAGGAACACAATTCGACTGTCTTGCTTTTTTGTGGTTTTGGCGCGCGTTTTATATAGTAATCGTACTCTGTTTTTGATGATTTTTTGATTCATTTGAAAGATGAGGCTTGAGAAAAATGGTCCATAAAAATGCAAATCCTAAAACCGCCTCCGAAGTGGGTGAAAACGGCAAATTTTCTCAAAAATCGAAAATCTGAGATGGTATGATTAGAGATAGAGCAATATCCGGAAACGTTTAAATTGAGCATTTTTTCAAAAAAGTTACGGTTTTCGAGATAGAGGCATGTTAAATTCTCAAATGTATAAACTTTTGCTATGTGAAGAGGGCGATTTCTTTCGAAAATTGAAAATCTGTGGGTACTTCATGAAAGGCCTAATTATTTGTAGCAACATTTATGATGGACATTTTTTCCTTAGAGTTACGGTTTTCGAGTTACAGCGGTGGTAAAATGGTAACATCTAAAATACTTATGTGTATTTCTGCAGCAATGAAATATACGTGGATAATAGGATAAGTATTATCTTCATTGGTATTAGTGAACATTCAACGATTTTCATGACTAATGTTACACTCAAAACTATACAATAATATAAATTATATTGGTGCTGGTACTTGTGAAGTTGGTGCCAAAATTTATCAATCAAACTGCAACTGCACAACTTCAAAAGTACCAGCACCAATAGAATTAATATTATTTTGTATTTTTCAGTGCACCAAGTGATAACGTCGGTCCAATTTTTTTTGAAAAAATATTTATTTTCATACATGACCAATGAATATAATCAACAATTGGAATAAAAATTTCTCAGCATAGACTTCAAAATCTAAACTTGAAGATAAATAGTACTGGTTACTTGATGCTAATAGTCACTAATATATGCAGTATCTAGTATCCAACATTGCCGTGTCATATTCTAAAATGATTTATCATTGAAGCTCTATAAATAAACTCATTTTCAATTGTTGGTTCTCATTAAAGCACATATTATACTACTTACTTATAAAAGGTATTACTGCCAATTCAACATAATATTCTTCTGCAAATACAACCATTAATATTTATTTTTACGGCATTTAATCAGTATAATATTGATGAATAATATTTGAAGTGAATAAACAAAGCCACACTTTTGTTGTTTTTGTCTTGGAAGGCTTTTTTCATATCATTGCATGAAATTTTATCAGTGAAGAAATTGAATTTTTTAAGTGAAACATCTTTTATACACTCGTATATGAGTATTTTTGAAATAAATTATCTTTTTTAAATCAAATGGAATAAAAATTATTTTTCCATTGAAATTGCCCAATTAATTTCAAGCCTGTAAGTCGTGAATTCTTAAATTTAAATTATCTACATAATGGAAATTTGGCAACACTGTGTTTCGGCAAGTGCAAGTACTTATTCGCAGTGTTGCCGTATTTTCATTATGTGCATAATTTTAAAACGTGGATTTTTATACATATATACATAATCCTACTATAAATTATTCTAATCTAAGAATAAAAATTTAAGAGTTAAGTTTATGTAGATAATTTTAATTCAACAATAAAAATTTGGAAATTAATATTGTAAACAGAATTTTAATTCAAAAATAGAAATACTTAAGGTAGGTATATATAGGTTTAATTTTTTAGTAATCTTTACCATCAAATAAATAGAATGGAATTAATAGTAACAATAATTTTCTGAATTTGAATTTTATTACCGAGGAAAACAAATCATTTATTTACAATTATTTCATGGTGGAATTATTCAATTGAAATAATACTTTTATATAACTGTCATATATTTCTATGGTTCTTTGTGAATAATTTTCTTGTTTATTTTTGATTGTTAATTTGTTTTTTGTCATTGAATAGCAAAACGGCGTCCCATAGAAAACGAAGAAGAGGGGATGAAGGTATCCTCCCACCTACAGTAATTCGATTGTATGTTTGCTTGTTTTATTTCTGGATGATCGTGCGTTTTGAAAAATGACGTGCACCGATTGTGAGGATTCTTTTTCGCATTGAAAAAAAGAAGTGCTGAAAAATGGTCCAGTTAAAAAAAGAAATTCAATATGTAGCTATTTCACCTAAAAAATCTTCTTAAACAGGGCATTTTTGAATAAATTCAACCCTCATCCGATTAAGTGCTCTTGGATGGGGAAACTTTAAAATTTGTAAATACAAAATAACACATCATTCATATTGCTGAGACTGTCACTATTTCTTTTATCATGACATGAATACTCGTACCAACATAAGTAACATTGTGAATAATATTCATTTTCGGAATGGAATTTTCCAGTTGTTTCTCATTTTATTACCGAACAACCCTGTATAACTAACCGTAAGTCGTGACGAGGGTTGTTTGTGTTCTTTGCCTATCGTCGATATTTGTAGAGGCTTTCGGTCTATAGTCCAGGAATTATAGGATTTTATTGCAAAACCAAAAATCATCACCATTATTGATATATATTTTTTATTTTTTCATTGAAATATGTTAGACGGAGTTTAAATCCCAGATTCTTTTTGTAGAAGTTTATATTTTATATTATAGGTATATCATTTCGTGTTGGTAATTTTTTTTCAAATGTTTCGGGGTTTTAAGATATCTACTCATATGTTTTACTATTATCTTTATTATTTATTATTTAATAATAAATATTAAAGAGATCATTTCCGGATCGAATATTTTTGACAAACATTAAATTTTTAAAGGTAAGGCTTTGTTTTTTAAACATTTCATAAACATGATGTCCCTATAATGAAGTAAATTTCAAAATTGAAGTCTAATCTAATATTAATAGATAAAATATTTTCTAAAATGTGGCACCTCTGGTTATATGGGAAATGGATGACAAAGTAGTGATTCAAAATGGAACGCCCTCTGTATTATTACATTTTTTAGTTATTTGAAATTAATTATTAAAAATAAATTCTGCAGACTAATAAAAATAATTATAATTTTTTTCTCTAAGGTAGCTCTTATTATTATTTAATTGGGTTTGTTTGCTTGTAGAAGAGATGATTGACCGTAGTCATATTTGTATGATATTTTGATAATTTATTATTATACAGAGTGCTCAAAAATTGAGAATAAAAATAAAATTCAAAAAATATATGTAACTTTGTATAAGAATGTCTATTTCGAAAATTTGTAGATAGCTATCGAAATATTTGGCATTTTCTATTAAAGAAATTTGCCATACATTTTAACAAGATTGTATATGAAAATAACCACAAAATATTTTCAAAAAACACAAAACAAGGATCTATTCCATTCCTCTCCTAATATACCTATTGACTTATATTCAAAATAAAAAAAAATATTATCAAGATATTCTTTGTCATGAAATTTGTTCCTATATTTCCTGGACTAATATGGTTTAGGCAGGCAACGCCGCGTTCATATCGCGTAACCTGATGCATGGAAGACGAAACGAAAAGCAAAAGGCACCCCACTAGAACAACCATACACAATATTGTAAAACCTTCCGCCATGTTGAGGATTATTATTGTCCTTGTCCATGGTTTTGTCGTTTTCGTTCAGTAGAAGTAGTAGTTCTCAATAATTGCTCAGTATAGTCGGTATCGTTACGGTGCGTGGACCGTGAACAGTTTTGGTTGCGTTTTCTAACTTTTTTTTTCCATACCCCCCATTGTTTGTATATAGTTGTTTATATTGTACATAATATCCCTTATTTTAGTGTTTTGTATATATGTATAAGTATTAATTACGAGTGTATATAAAATCTACGTGAAATAATTATTGCCCTTTGATCAGTGTTTGTTGTTTAGTTTATATTATTATCAAAGATTAATTATTGGCTGCTAGTTCTTCTATTTCGGTGACCTATCGCAAACATATATAAAAACGAACATATTGTGCGTTTTAATATAAACTTGAATGTTGGTAGTGCCGTTTCTGTGTAAGTGTTTCTACTGTCGAAGTTTTCGTTTTGTTGAAAAGTTGACTTGTGTCCTGTGTTGTGGATATATCACTAGATAGATATAATAAAAAAGAAACAAGGAAAGTTTTCTGAGGAAGTTTCCCATATATACATATATACTTTATCTTGTTGGAACGAAATTCTTCGCTTTTATTTTATTCTGGATAACAATTTTGGTATAAAAAATGATGGTTAGTATAAAATTATGTATATACATATTTATAGATTTTTGACCGACTTAGAAAAATATAGGAACTACTCAATTTGGCTGTATTTTACGGATAGTTTGTGCGCGAGTTTTATATAGTAAACGAGCTCCGATTTTGATGATTTTTGATACATTTGAAAGAGGAGGCTTGAAGAATGGTCTCATATTCACAAAAACGCAGATATGAAATCTTCTTCCGTCCGGAAGGGGGCGAATTTTCTCGAAAATCTGAGTTGTTATAATTGAAGACATTTAAATTGAACATTTTTTCAAAAGAATTACAGTTCTCGAGATAGAGGCATGTTAAATTCTCAAATATTTGTATTTTTGCTAAGTGGAGAGGGCGATTTCTTTCGGAAATTGAAAATCTGTGGGCTCTACATGAAAGACATAATTATTTGTAGCAACATTTATAATAAATAGTTTTTCTTTAGAGTTACGGTTTATTTTATATTTTTGAGTGCACCAACTAATAACGTCGGTCCAATTTTTTGTAAAAAATATTTATTTAAGCTAAAAGAAACGAACCAACTCAAGCAAACTAGCACTGGACAAAAGTGGGGATATTGAAGAGAATAACCTGGCAACAACACAGGGTATTCCTCTCTAGACAGCAAACTCTAAAATTCATCTCAATTCTTGCAGATAATCATTTTGCTTCTTCCTTCTATAATCTGGTCATTTATTAGAAGAATTCTGTGTTAGATGACCATATTTTCCTTAAAGTAGATATACTCCACCCTACTTATCTAAGTAAATCCTCTTATTTTTTCTCAACGAAGATGTCGGTCGGGTTCATGGGTCATTTTGTTTGGCATAATCCTGAGATTTAGATAGAACATTTATTACCTTTTATCTTTTGTCGTCGTAAAGTCTTTAAGTAGTACGTATTCTGGATTATGTAAATTCCATGACAAATTGGTCGGTTTTTATTGATGATGAAAAAGAAGAAGTGTGGCTATTTTATCGTTGCCATTTTGTTTTCTCGTCAATGCTAGTTTTTCCATCTCGTGAATTGGAAAAAAAATAAATTCAAGTACGAGCTGGGCTGTCGTGGCAAGGGTTTCGTAATAAGGATTTACTTTAAAATGTTGAATATATAGAACAAAATATATGGATAGTTATTGACCGTTTTGTCTAAAATACTAACATTATTATATTAACTAACGAGTATTATGCTATATTTTTAAAATCATCATCAAATGAGCAATCAAAAAAAAAAAAAGAGTAACTTATGGCCTCAATGAAAATACTATGTTTGGTAGGGATGCAACCCTCTTGTATGCATTTATTCAATGTGATTCTTCTTGATATTTTAAAGGGGATGCCGAATTTCATGAATGTTTTTCGGTATTCTCACATCATGCAGAAGAAATCTTCGGGAATTTGGTCCCGATTCTGAGTTCAATAATTTTTGATATGTGTCTAAGGATCGATCGATGATTATCTCTATCACATTCACCTGATGTATCATGATGTAATTAACTTGTTAACAAATTTTGTTTTATTTTTTCAATATTGAAAACATAGTGATTCAGAAGGAAATTGAAATATTTTACGATATATATCTAAGAAGTCAAGAAGTCAGTACTGCCCTTGCAGAAACCATAAACAAACTTCATATCTGCTGATTTTTTTTTAATTTAAAAGTATAAAAACGCGCGAATTCGTGATATTATATAGGACCTGGCAATGTTGTTCATCTTAGATTTTGATTATATTGAGTTGGATACATCTTTATTATGAAATATTTCCAAATTCTGGTAAATTTAAAGATACAAATTCAACTTGATCGATATAAATGCTGAAATATTCTTCTTCCAATTCCAATAATTCATCCAGTACAACACCAAGGTATTTAACTTCTTGGACTTTTTTTTTATTTCATCACATTTACAATTTTAAAACACTCGATTTTGACATATTCAACGTCACTCTCAGAGGCAATTGAACTGTTTTCTTTTAATTTTTAAGACATATGTTTGGCTGTAACTTCATTCCATTTTATATTTATACTTATATTCATAGTATTTCCTGTAGTAATGGTTTTAAGGTTTTATAAACCAATTTTTCAATCTCCAAGTTTCTGAAATGTTCATGATCATAAATCAATTAATAATTACGTCAAGTTGAATCGCGGTTTTTAAAGTTTTGCAAATACATATCTCATATTCACCCTGTATTTGTATAAAGATGAATAAATATGTACCTATGTATATGAAATTCATAAACGAAACTACTTTTGCTTTCAGCTTCTAATGCTTACAAGGTTTTTGGGAAATCTTTAGGATGTAATTACTGCGCGAGTATCATCTTATAGATTAGATTAAGCAGTAATTATTCACTTCCGAAATCAACCACGTTCTACCTATTAAAATAAATATACAGGGTGTTTCATAATATATGCGATGTCAATACAATATATGGACCGTGTTTTTTCCAACATAAAAGTTGTTTTTTCTCGAAAACGGTCGACTTTAGAGCTCACGACCAACAGTACCTACCTTTTTTTTGTGTAGGAAACATTGGCGGTTCCAATGGGCGTCTCAAAACCGCACTTTTTCCATTGGCGTAGAAATCGGGGAGAAAAACACGCAAAAATTTTTTCTGACTAAAAACTTATTATGGACGAGCTATCATATTCTCAAGTACTGCGCATATATTATGAAACACCGTGTATATGTTGATAATTTACATACTTATCGAAATAGATGAGTTATAGGTGGTAATTGTTGCTATAATATTTCTTGTACTATCTTTTTTTTCCGAAGGTAGCGCGTTAAGAAATACTCAAGGTAATGATTCTATACACAGTAATTATAGTTAGTTGACGGATATGTTTTCATTTAGGTAATGTAGTTTTGACATGGCTACTGGTGATGACTTTGAGATTGAGTCAGTGATGAAACTTTGCTGCAAGGTTCAAGTGCTGCCACTATGAAATTTACAACAATATTTGTTGAGTTTGAGTAACGTTGTTGGCTTTTGAATTCTGTAATATCGAATAAAAAATTGTAATAAAATGATTAGTGAAAGTATTTTCACTGATCTGCAAAACAGAGCACATTAATTGGGATAATAAATAATTTGACGAATATTTTTGTGTTTTCCAATTATATGTAATTGATGCCTCAAAAATAGATTAAATGGGATTGTTATCAAAATATATTTCAAATAATAGTAATTGAGAGTACTACTTGAAATAAAAATGTTTACCTATTATATTATTTTAGGATAAGCGAGATAAAATTATACTAGGTCAGTGTTTATCTCTTTAATATTATTATTATTATTACATAATAGTGTTTGTTTATATTTAATAAACATTGATGGTACTTACGAGATTTTTAAATAATATATACAGTATACATATGCCACGTGAGAGTTTGAAAGTGATCAGCTTTTGGAGATATTTCAAGAGTTTTCAAACTGTTTCCTAAATTAATTTTTTTGTGTTTGTATTTAAATGTTGAAAATGCTCAAGCAATATTTGTTTATGTTTATTCTTGTTGCGAGTAGACAATTTTGTTTAGGAAACAGTTTGATATCATACTGTCTTGGTTTGCTATCGATGTTGGAAAGTGGTGATATTTTTTATACAGTGTTAAATTTTCATTTGCAGAAATTATTTTTTTTTGTCGAAAAATATTTATGGTAGATAACTTTTTTTCTGATATCTTTGATACGGAAAGACTAGGCGCTTGTTTGATCCAGATATGTCCAGTCAAATCTTCAGATAATCTGTGTAAGAGTGTAAGGGCCGCTTTTAGCAAAACTGCGGAACAAAGAAAAACGTCTCAGCTCATATTAAAAGAATTATTCTATGTGTTGTAGGTATATATAACTTCATATTATTTACAACATACAGCTTGGTACAATCGAGACAGAATAAACACGTTTTTTTCATTATTATTGAACAACAGCTGTTTGTTGCATTCTGCGGCTTTTTCGAACAGCCCTATGCATGTTGAGTAGACATCTGCTGTTCCAGTTTTTCGAGATTCTTTGTTAAATTATTATATAATAATGATAATAACTGAGTTAATAATTATTATTTCTTGTTATATAATATAATGATTTTTTATTCTTCTGTTTCAGATTGCTCCAGCAGCAAAGAAATTATGGGGTCTGGAATCGAAGGATGCTTCAAGTAAATTGGCCCTCAATCATCTCAATCATGAAGGTGTATGGAGGGATCCGACATGGGCAGCTCCAGGTATGTGTGTGTGTCGATTTTTTTTTATATATATGAACTACAATTCGACTCAAATGTTCTTCTGTCTCGACGAACATTTTGTATAACATCTAGGCTTTTGTAACCCTCCTGTTTACGTCGTCCATAACAACTGTTTCGTAAAATTTTAACGGTGCTGCCGTAGCCAGTTTGGTTGGTGATCCGGCTGTTGGTTAGCAGGATCCGTGGATCGAATCCACGTTGGGGGATAATTTTTTTTTTCTTTCGTTAAAATAGCTTTTTCAAATTTATTTAATTATTTAGTATCTAATAAAAACATGAATCAAGAAATTATTTATGTCAAAATATATTCGTTGATATCTATGCGAGTATATTCATAACTTATAAAGCTGTCGTAACTTATTTACTTCTAATGTGAGGAATCTTCCGGGTATTAAGTTTACCTGGAACTTAGCGCATGAAAGAAACAATTGGAATTAACGAGAATGAGAAGAAAAAAAAATACTTTTTGAGGTCTTTGTAGCTCGGTGTTATATAACCGTAGGTGCAAAACTAATTGCATACACTTTGCTAGGTCATTTGGAGAGGGGGAGGGGGGGTTGAATTGAGCCATACTGGCTGTTCTAGCGTTTTAAAGAGAGTTCTTTTATTTCTTAAATGTCGAGATTTTGTTGTCAGCACCACCATTCTCATGCTCGATAATTTATAATGATAATAATTTCAGGATAACAGTGACCTCATTCAGTGAGCATTCGAATTCAGAATCAGACCGCGAATTTGTTAGTAATGTTCAGATTGTATGTGCCTATTTGAATAATACGGATGTTTAACATAAATATATTAGGGGTCAATTTCTCTCTGGTTTCTATTATTTTTTAATTAAAACTTGTTTTTTGTTTTCAAAATACAAATTGCTTTGAAAAAACTTAAGTAACAATATGTTTTATTTAGAGTAATATGTATCTTATTTTAATTAACAAAACGTGTAGAACAGAAATTTAGCTGTAAGATTGTCTTATGAACCGTGAAATTTCTAAGAACATTCTGCAAATGAAGGAACTAAACTCCAGCAACTGACTTCTAAAAAATACATTAAATTTGGGTTTTTACAATATTTTTCCTCTTTAACAGAAAATAAGTTTTCAATAAAAAGTACTCGAAACCAGAGACGAATCCGGGGACCCTGTGCTATATGACCTTTTTGACCGACGAAAAAAATATGAAAATTAAAATATTGAAAATAAACTTTTACCAATTATAAGCTTTTTTTGTATTTTCCTTGCATAATTTCTGTTCATAGTTTATTGTGGATATCTATTATATCTGTCATTAATTAAACAAACTTCTACTGAACCTCTCCTTTTCCGTGGTGCAATGGCTATTGCCCCCGCTATTTTAACTGAGAGAGCGGAAGTAATTTTGAACATGGACACCGGAAACTTAAACGGATGGTGTCTGGGTAAAGTAAATTAAGAGGGTTTTACAGCACCATACGACTTTCAAGGTTAATTGTTATTGAGTGACCTAAGGCAATGATTTCTCTGTTTTTCACCGACGAACCCAATCGGAGGAGGTATACAATTATTAACAAAAATTGGACTGACGTTATTAGGTGGTGCACTGAAAAATACAAAATAATATTATTTTCTATTGGTACTTGTGAAGTTGGTGCCAAAATTTTTCAATTTACTGCAAGTGCACAAATTCACAAGTACCCCAGCACCAATAGAATTAATATTATTTTTGTACCAAACGAATAACGTCGGTCCAGTTTTTTGTAAAAAGTATTTATTCTTTGAGATTTCTTATGGGTGGCGGAAATTTGTGCCGGCGAGTGTATACTTTTTAAATATAGAGATCTCAAAATATTAATTACGCTGGTGAGGATGATATAATATTTATTTTAAAGCTTTCAACAATCTAAACTGAATAATAATGAAAGAAGTTTGAAATTTTCTTAATTGAATTCATCCGTTATCTTTTAATTGTTGTTTGTATCTGCTAATTAGGTTGATTAATTTTATATTTTCAGAGTTACAGAAAAGTTTTCTTATCGCCTTTATATTCCATTTATCCAGAACTAACTACGTAATAGAATAAATTATGTCTGTATGTATTGGATGTTTCGGCATTTTGCACGCCTCTATTTTACCACTTTTGGCACCAATAGAGTTAATGTTATTTTGTACTTTTCAGTGCACCAACTGAAAACGTCCAATTTTTTGTAAAAAAATATTTATTTCACACTTTTGAGTGTTACATTTGTCACGAAAATCGTTGAACTATCACCATTATCCATGTATGCTTTGCCTGGATGAGAACATTGTCGCGGAAATACGCATATTATAAACTTTACCACTGATGTAACGAAAACCGTAACTCAGTGGAAAAAATCTTCAATATAAATGTTGCTGCAAATAATCTGGTCATTAACTTTCCAGTCTCGGATTTTCGATTTTCCGAAAGAAATTGCCTCTTCCACATAGCGGAAATACACATACAATTTCAAATTTTAACATCGCAGAAACTTGAAACCGTAACTCTTTTGAAACAAATGTTCAATTTAAACGTTTTCGGAGGGAAGGAGATTTCGGATCTGCGTTTTTATGAATTACGGGACCATTTCTCAAGTCTCCTCTTTCAAATGGATCAAAAAATCATCAGAATCGGACTACGTTTACTATATAAAAACTACAAAAAAAAGAAGACAGCTGGTAATTTTGAATTGAAAAGAATCATGAAAATCGGAGCACGACGTTTACTATTTTAAAGCCGCCAAAATCCATAAAAAAATAAAGACAAATTGTCGCGTTTGGATCGTCGATCAAAAATGGTGAACTCAATAATTATTCTCAGTTTGATTATTATATCTAAAGGCGTTGAAAAAGTGAACCTTTTTTCTATAATTAACATAAAAAACCTTTTATCTAAACACATCATAAATTAATGGTAATTGTGAAAATTATTATTCTTGAGCTTATGAATTTTTATTAGGTATGTCAAGTTTAAGGTCGCGTTATCAAACAAAATTAATTGTCCTGTTTCTTTTTTTTTTCTTTTTTCATGTTATAAGACCTGACGCTTTTGAGGCCGAAACATTTATGAATATAAATGAGTTTAATACAAAAAAAAGAGGTTGGCTGTGTCAATCAACACGGCCGGGGGGTGCTGGGCGTGACAATGGTATTTTGGTATTTTTTTCTGAACTAATCTATGGTGGTGGGCTCCGTACCTGAAAGTCGAATGTATATTTCGAAACTTTATGTGTGTATAGTATGTCACTGGACTGTTTTGTGATAGTCTGTCAGGGCGACTGGGACTTGAATGTGGTGGGTCCCATAGCGGAAAATCCTTAACACATATATGTAGGAAAAATTCCAATGCTGTTTTCTCTCTTGGTGTATGTTTCTGGATGGATCTGGTGGTTGGTGTTCGGACTGGTTCTACGTGCGAGTAGGACTTTGAGGTAGAAGGGTTCCATACTAGAGAGTTTTTATGACATGACGTTTTTTTTTCGAAAATCGAAAATATGATATTTTTAAAACTACGCAACGGATTTTAATGCGGTTTTCATCAATAAACAGTGATTCACAATAATCATTTTGTGCTAACTGTGCGTCGCAGAAGCGCTTCTCTAGTCTAGTATATAATAAAGATGATGGTCTGCCAGACTCTAGGGCAACGTAATGCGTTATGCGTTCGCAAACAAACAAACAATCCAACCAACAACATATATCGAGGAAAGAGGGCGTGCCGGGCGTCGGCATCGGCTTCGGCGTCGTCCCTATGGAAACCACACGGCATTCGCCGTCGGCGTCTGTTGCCAGGACGACAGATTGGATGGATGGATGTGGCTCGGCGAGATATACAGGGTGGTGTCTTTCGAGAAGTTCTTTACAAAATGCTATGTTTAATTTCATAGTGTTTTTGTTTTTTGGCGTCTACACATATACTATATATATATATATTAATTATCATTTCATGGGGTTTTGCTAGTTCTCTTGTGCTTCCCAGTCAAACATGGAAGGGCGCAAGTCAACGATGAATGACCATGTTGCCGATTCTACACTCAAGTGTTGCCATTGAAACATCGCTCAATGTGATGGGAGTTTCGATGAGAGAGAAACGGTAGTAAGAAACGGAAATTTGAGATTCTTGTAAGTTTGGAATAAGGAACAATTATTATACAGGTCTGGGAAAGCCAATTTTGCGATTTACGTACTTTCAGGATATTGTAGCTCTGTAGAAATTCACTAGTCCGTTCCTGTTTTCATAGCAATACAATCGATCTATTTATAATTTTTGACCGACTTCAAAAAAAGGAGAAGGTATACAATTCGGTTGTAAGATTGCTTTTTTTTTTTTTTAATAAGTAATTGTACACAGTCTAATAAAATGGATAGTTCCTAAGTTGAAAACAATAAATAACGATTTTTAAGAGAAATAAGTTCGATGGTATGTTTGCTTATTAAGGTTCCGAACCCTATTATTGAGACTCTGCTGTCGGTCTGTCTGTCAGCAGGCTCTATCGCATGAGCAGTAAAGGGTAGACGGTTTGAATTTTGATTTTACAATGGTAGGGAAGGAACCCTTCGTGTTACAGTTCGACTCGCCTTGGCTCCCCTCATTTTATTTTTTTTGTATTTTTTGCGAGTTTTACGTGTTACGATTTTTATGATTCTTGCTGAGAAATAAAAAAATAGAAACTTAGAAAGTATTTGTTCCAAAAAAAAAACGCCAAAATGGAGAAATTCGATTACTTTGTAATTTTGAAAGCAAGACAATTAGAAGACTCTTGTTTTTTTCATTTTGTATCTTGATTCATAATTCTGACAATGTATTCAGGTATCTAGAAAAAAAGATGAGGTGGAAAAAGTTGCGTACTTTTGTCGTTCTATAAAACCGTTCAACTGTGTTTGATTTGTGCTGTATTTATTTTTAAACTAACACGTATTTCTCCTATATGTATATTTATACACTTCCTACGTGCTGAATATTATCGACAAAGGTAAAGGTAAAATCGATTGTACAAGTACTTATTTCTCCATGTTGAGATTATTATTAAAATTTAGGTCATTATGGACGTGGTGGGTTTGATAATATTACGTAGGTTTATTGTGCCAGATATTTCTTTTTTTCTGATGCTGATTCTTTATTTTTGACCGACTTCCCAAAAGGAGGAGGTATACAATTCGATTGTGTGTTTTTTTTTTTTTGGTTTGTGCGCGCCTTTCATATAGTAAACGTACTCCGATTTTGATGATTTTTGATTCATTTGAAAGAGGAGGCTTGAGAAATGGTCCCATATTCATAAAAACGGGAATCCGACATCTTGTTCCCTCCGAAAACCGCCCCGGAAGGGGGTGGAGGGGGCAAATTTTGTCGAAAATTGAAAATCTGCGTTGATATAATTACAGATAGGACAATATCCGGAAACGTTTAAATGGAACATTTTTTCAAAAGAGTAACGGTTTTCGACATAGAGACATTTTAAATTCTCAAATATACCTATTTTCGCTATGTGGAGAGGGCGATTTCTGTCGAAAATTGAAAATTTGTTTGCAGTACATGAAAGACATAATTATTTGTAGCAACATTTATACTGAACATTTTCCCCTTAGAGTTACGGTTTTCGAGTAAAATCGGTGTTAAAATGGTAACAACTAAAATATTCAAGCGTATTTCCGCAGCGATGTTCTGAGATCTCAATAATAACAACTACAAGCAAGGAATATACGTGGGTAATAGAATAAGTACTATCTTCATTGGTATTAGTGAACGTTCAACGATTTTCGTGACTAATGTTACACTCAAAAGTGTGAAATAAATATTTTTTACAAAAAATTGGACCGACTTTATTAGTTGGTGCACTGAAAAGTATAAAATAATATTAATTCTATTGGGGCTGGTACTTGTGAAGTTGGTGCCAAAAGTTACCAATCTACCTGCAACTGCACAACTTCAAAAGTAACAGCACCAATAGAATTAATATTATTTTATACTTTTCAGTGCACCAACTAATAAAGTCGGTCCAATTTTTTGTAAAAAATATTTATTATCTAAAAACTAACCATTGCTCATTGCAAAATTTTACCATTATGGCGGTTGAATATATTTTTTTTGGAATTTTGTAAGTCAATTTCAAATAAGAATTATAAAGAAAATGCAATGTCTCAGAATCTGTCTTGATGATGTTTATGAAATCTTTCCTGTTTGTAGTCAATTTCTTCTAAATTTACGAATTTTGGCCTGATGAAGAAACTAAACATTCTCGAAATCTCGGCTTACTGCAAAGATTTTATTTAATTAAATAACTGTATCCGCAAAAAAATCTCATTTATCAAATATTTAAACAGTCTAGAATACAAAATCATTAAATATAGAGATCTGGGATTTGCTTCACGTTCCTATGGAAATAAAATTGATAAATGAACATTATTTGGAAAATTGTCGTGTGTATATCATACGATTGAGAGTGTTATTGACTTTTCTTGGGAGCATTGATGCGGAAATTATGGTTTCAGATGTACTACAGAAAAGGCTAATAGGCTATATAATAGCATGTGAAAAATGATAAGTCAGTCCCAGTGAAAAAGGGATTTAGGCAGCATCCACAAGGCGTCATCAAGATAAATATCATCTATAAGTTCTCAGCAGCGATTGCTTCCTTTTTTTTAGATATTTATCATTTTGCGAGTGAAAATGTCTTGGGAGGGAATTGCCAATGATAATATCTCTGAAATTAAGAATAAGGCCAAGTAAAGTGTCTCTGATGCTCTGTTATTACGCCATTTGCTGTTAACCGAAAAAAAAACGTTAAATGTTGTTTTAAAATTTGCTTGTCATCCGTTGTCATTTGTTTATGATTCGTTGTTCTATGAAGCCTAATGGAGCCCATACACGGGCGGGACATGTGCCTAAACCTGGTCGAGTGTATAGGTAAATATTGAATGGTGTATGGGCAGATTACAGAGACCAAATCTTTTATTTTTTTCATCTAGTCTACTGAACCTGATTTCGTCTTGATTATATAAGGGGGCCCTTGAGAATTTCACAAATTTCTATCAAGAACTACAGAGATGCCACTGGAATTCATGGCAGAACATATACAGAGTGTTTTTGCGTTAAATTCCATCCATAGACGTAGAACTTTTATTTATCAATAATTTAATATTTCGAATGTCTACGCCAATGATGACAATTGAATTTTAATGTTAAATTTTGGTTATGCAATCATCTGCGCTGGTGCACATTTTGAGGTTAGAGGTTAACTGATGGTGAAATTGAGTGTGGGCGCATGGGTATCTATTAATATACTTTGCCAGTTTCTAATTTTCTTCAAATATACCTCTAAGTGCTTTTCACTTATGTCACCTGACTGCTTCCTCTTAACATTCTCATTCCTACATATAAACTATTACAGCACTTAATAACAAATAAAACAAGAAATACCATTGTAGATAAATTATAACTGACATACTTCAATTATTTAAAGGTGTAATTGATTATCATTCTTTTTTAAACGACTTCTAAAAAGGGGGAGGTATACAAGTCATCTTCCTCTCTCTAAAAAACCGCGCTCGAAGGAGGTGGGGCTGGCAATTTTTCTCATAAATCGAAAATTTGAGACGGCAGAATTTAAGATGAGACCATATCTGGAAACGTTTGAATTGAACATTTTTTTTTTCAAAATTTCTGTTGGTGCTGGTACTTTTGAAATTGATGCCAAAGGTATTTTAACTAAATTTGCGGAACTTATAAAGTTTTTATAGTGAACGTTCAACGATTTTGATCTTGATCTTCTTTCATTTGATTGACAGATGGTCCCATATTTCACTTTTGTTCTCAAAAGCTCACCAAACCCTCTAAAAAGCCCTTTTGAATTTTGTTTGTAATTTTCTCTTTTTGTTTCAGGAGATCATGGTGTATCAGCCCCACTGGCAATGGGCAGACGTTCGGGCGGAGGTGGCGGTGTAGGCGGTGGATTTTCGGGAGGTGGCGATAGTAGCGCCACCGCTGCGGCGGCAGTCGCTGCCGCCAGC
Organism: Crioceris asparagi; assembly: GCA_958507055.1. Lineage (NCBI taxonomy): Eukaryota > Metazoa > Arthropoda > Insecta > Coleoptera > Chrysomelidae > Crioceris > Crioceris asparagi. The sequence continues at coordinate 497,091 of OY293827.1, forward strand.
AGCATTCTGTCACCGCGCGGTTCTGACAGCGGCGGCCTGGGTGTCAAAATGGTCGAGTACGTGCTGGGCACCTCGCCCACCCTAAAAGATGGTTCCGGCAACGGTGGTGGCTCGAACGTGCTCGAACCCAGAATGCGCTCGTTGCATCTGGGTGGCAGCAGCAGTGGCGGCGGCGGTGGTAATAATAATAGTGCTGGTAGTGTTACCGGTGATGACAAAGACAACAATGTCAACAACAAGGATGGCAAATCGTCGCAAAGTCCCAAGGAGGAGTGTAATTTAAATGGTGCGCAGTCATCGAATTCAGTGGCTTCGGTACAGCAGAATGGTCAGCTGCAGGATGATGATAAAGGATTCAAGTGAGTTTTCATTATTTATTTTTCTAAGGTGATGACCGAAAGTAATTATGTAGTATATTTTGGAGACTAATCTGGGATTGGTATTGTAATAAGACTTGAACAAGGAATTTCAGAATTGTGAATTAGTTTCTTATGAGATTTGGTTGCTGCTAGGTGATAGAATAAATAATCTAAAGCGATTATAGAAAAGAATGGGTAACTTTATAGTTTCTTAATGTTAGAAAAGGGATAGACCGAGGCGTCATCATAGCAGGACTTTGAATGCAATGTCATCTGTCAATGACAACTGCCATCTGTCAGCCATCATTTCATGGAACATCAAATTCTGCGTCTCATCATGGAGACCACCATGGAACATAAGGTTTAGAGATTAGTCATCTGTCATTTCATGGAACAGGGCGCGAAAATAAACTATCATTACTGAATAGCGCGGAAAATTCAAATATGATGCCATCTGTCAATGATAGCTGTCATCTGTCAGCCATCATTCCATGGAACATCAAATTATCCGTCTCATTATGAGCCACCACGGAAACATAAAGTTTCGAGAGTAGTCAATTTAACGCCCTTTTCTGGCTTTCAGAATACCAATCAAAATTATGGATTTTAATCAAGTCTTGAAATTATCGGATATGTTTTCTAGAATAGCTGTTTAGATTAGAGGTGCGTTATTTTTTAACGTGCCTTAAAAATTATTGTTTGTTTAACAAAATAGTCACAATTGTCTCAGTATTGGTTCTATGTCAGACTCAGGCTCATGGTTTCATATCAGACCACCAATATACATTTGCCAGAGTTACTTATTCATGTTGCTCGTTCTTTTTTTTAGAAAGTTTCTTGTTGATTAATGACAGATAATATATGTAGTCTCAACAGTACCTAATTTGTTATACTATGTATTGTATAATAGATAAGCATCCATTTTGTTCTATAATGACTTCATACAACAACAAAGGGGTTGTGTTGTAAGAAAATAATGACAGGATATTATGAACCTCCTCACCCTTTTATCTCACCCTTCTGTAATATACAGGGTGGGATCAAGAAGCCGATCCTCCGACTGTATCTTCATCGTACAATTTTTTTGGAAAAAGAATCCTTCACAGTAACAAATTGATCGAATTTTGTTGGACGCTTCTCTTCAAATTTACTCAAGTAAAGTGTGTGGGGGAGAGTGGGTCAGTTTTTGTGAATAAATTTCTAAATTTCGGCTAAACCGATTTCAACGAGAATATCTCCATGCGGTAGGCAAAAATCGTATATGATGTAGAACAATTAATTTATTTAGTTTCAATTGTCGTAGGTATAAGGCAACTTCAGACGAAATATATTGATATGTAATCATTTTTGTTGATATTGACATACAGTTTTCATAACAATAAAATTAACACTAATTGAATGTTTCTATCTGAAATTCTCAACAAAGGTCAAGCTAAAGTTGCAGGAATTTCTTCATAAACAAGACCCCACTTTCCCCTACCCTTTATTTGAGAATAATTGATAAAAGCATCTGAGAAATTTGGTAATAACTCTATTTATTTAAGTAAGACTTACTTAAATGAATATTTGAATTATGCGCTTTTCAAAAAAAAACAAATACGAAAATTCGCTCCATCCTGTACGTCAGAAAAATATATTTTTTGTGTTGGGGTTAGCTGGACGTTAAGCCAGTTACCGCCTCGCCCCCAATAAATATGAAGAAATTTAATGGATAAATGAAGCAGGAATCTATTTATTTAATTAAATTTTTGCGAAAATCGAAATAAAAATACAATCTAAACATATTTATTATACTTTTTATTTTATTTTTATTAAAAAAGAATCTTAAGAATGATAATGTCTGGTTTTATTTAAACTTTCATATGGTAAGTACAATAATATTATTTCAAGTTTAATTTTCATTATTCGTATTCAGAAACTTTTATCCAAGGGAATTCCTTAATAAAATTATCAATGTACTAATTCCGAGTAGAGTGGAATGAAATGTTTCTCTGCGATAATTTTAATGAAGAGTTTTCTGGGCGCCGTAATGTCGAAATTTCCAGCTCTTTCTTTTTAGCGTCATCTAGATCATTAATTATCCATTATACGCTCGTATTTTTTTTCTGTTTGTTGGAAATGTTACTATTCTGTTGTATATTTACATAATATTTTCTATTCTGTTTGAAACTTTGACTCGTGGATTTGTTTATTTTATCAAATACTAGAAGAGAAGAAGAATAAGCTCAGTTTTATCGTTTCACTATTAGCAGAATTGTTAATTTACGTCTTTTAAATGAAATTTTAGTCAAGCCTCCATTTTCGAGATACAGACGGTTAAAGTTTAAAATCCAAAAATGAGTATTTCGTAACACGATTGAAATATTATTATTGAATAATACCAAAACTACATAAAGTGAATTTATCCCAGGAAAACTTTTCAAGCTTCTTTTTTAAATGCCATAAATAATTGTTATACATTTTTCAAATATCAAAATAGACGCAAATATTTAACTACATTGCTGGATCAAATAAATTCGCAAATTTCCTTATGAAATAGATAACCCCTTGACCCTACCCAATGCACGTCCCTGCCGAAGAGTCAAAATAAAATCCACAAACCGATCTGATTGTTTGTACCTAAATATGTCACAAATCTTAAATTGAAACAGAATCACATTACTTCTTAATCGTCAAACACGCGTGTTTGCATGTTACTGCGCAGAATCCGAACTGTACGATGCAAGTTGTTTCTGATCTGAAGGTTGGAACGAAATTCATGATGAATGTTGGTAGCTCTAGCTCCTGTAGGAGAGGTGGCAACAGTGCCACTATATATTGTAGCATGGGATTATTATACACACTATGTTCATCCCCTAACACAGAATTGTTTCACAAATATATTTATGGTGGAGATTTTATCTGATTTATTGTTTTGGTTCACTTACATATAATATATATGAAACTTGTTTTCGGCTTTGTTTTTTAATAATAGAAATTGTTCTAGTCCAGTTGTAATTTCATGTCCCTCAGTATTGCCTGATTTAATCCACTTGATATTACTGGCTAATTCATTTAAATCGTAAGAGGCAATATGTTTCATCTGTAGATTTTCTGTGTTTTCAAAGTGAATGTTATTAATAAATATTTAAAAAAATTGGACCAATGTTATTAGTTAAAATTAGTTAAATACAAAATAATAATTCTTATTGGTGCTGTTACTTTTGAAGTTGTGCATTTGCAGGTAGATTGATAACTTTTGGCACCAACTTCACAAGTACCAGCACCAATAGAATTAATATTATTTTGTATTTTTCAATGCACCAACTAATAACGTCTGTCCAATTTTTTGTGAAAAATATTTATTTCATACTGTGTAACATTGGTCACAAAAATCGTTGAAAGTTTACTAATACCAATGAAAGTGGTACTTATCCTATTACCTACGTATATTCTTTGCTTGTAGTTGTTATAATTGAGATCTCATAACATCGCTGAGGAAATACGCAAAAGTATTTTAGATGTTACCATTTTACCACCGCTGTAACTCGAAAACCGTAACTCAAAGGAAAAAATGTTCATTATAAATGTTGCTACAAATTATTAGGTTTTTCATGTGGTACCCACAGATTTTCAATTTTCGAAAGAAATCGCCCTCTCCACATAGCAAAAATACAAATATTTGAGAATTAACATGCCTCTAGCTCGTAAACCGTAAGTCTTTTGAAAACATGTTCAATTTAAACGTTTCCGGATATTGTCCTATCTTTAATTATACCAACTCAGATTTTCGATTTTCTAGAAAATTCGCCCCCACCACTCCTTCGGGGACGGTTTTCGGAGGGAAGGAGATTTCGGATTTGCGTTTTTATGGATATGCGACCATTTCTCAATCCGCTTCTTTCAAAACCAAAAAAAAGCAGACAGTCGAATGAATTGTAATACCTTCTCCGTTCGGGGTTCAAGTAAACAAACTCTCTGGATCCCGAAGTGAATACAATTTTTTTCAGATTCAATTCATCATGATATCGTCAAAGTCTGTGTTTTTTTTATTAAGTACTTATGTCTTGGAAACTCCCAAACTTTCCCCCTTTGTTTTGACATACTTTTATTGTGAACCATAAAATTCAAGTGTTTTTCTTTCTTCCACTATTGGAAAAACAAACGCATTTTATATTCGGTTACGTATATTGTGATGGTTTCAAGGGGGATGATGAAAAAAAAAAAACGCGCACACCAAAAGGTCAAATGCTCTTCTCTCCATATTTCACATTAGGTTATGGCTTTGTTTTGCTTGAGAAGAATGAAGGTATATATATATATATGTACATACAAATGTACATGGTGGTCCGAATTATAATGGAGAAACTTTAACAGCGTCTTCAGCAGATAAAAATAATTAAAAAAGTTCATATAAACTTATCTCCAAAAACGCTTCATTTTGGGGATACGGGGTGTTGAAATATTGCGAGAAAAAAAATGTTTTTTCTTAATTTTAAAAAAACTCTTCTAGATTTTGCTTTCAAACTTAGGAGGTATTATTCCCTCTTGAAAACAAATTTATAGCATGATAAACACTTGTTTTTGTTTTACCAGTGGCGTTCGTGAGACCATTTTAATTATTTGAAATAAATAGAAAAAATTGTACGCCAAAAGTTTATCGCAATTTTATTAGTAGATCGATTGGTCGATTCTAAACAAGAATGGGGTCTTTAGTATTTTTGCTAAAAACGAACCGTGAGTATAGAAATCGACCTGTTTCAAGTGTTTTGAAAAAAATACATAATAACGCTAAAAATGAATTATTCCATACTTATGGACCACACTGTATATTTCAGTACTCCATGTGGAAAAGTATTTTTTAAATGTTTATTTTATATATTTTTTGTTCCATTATAAGTATCTTGTTAAAAAATGTTATAGTTGTTTTAGCGATAAATTTTTTTAAAACTAATTTGACTGTACTAACACTCACAATACAAATATAGGAAGTTTTCGTATATCTATTCTATATAGCAGCTGCCTGCTGTCTGACAAGTAGAGTACATCATTGAATATCTCTTCTCCTATTCCCTTTCTTTTTTGCTTTCAATAAATACTACGAAAATTAGCATTTTTGTCTTGAACAAGGACGCTAGGAGGTGATTTTATTTCAGTTATTTGTGTTTCTTCATTTTTCCTTACGACGGCGTAGACATTAGATATGAACGAACCGGAAACATCGGAATACTCAAATCTCTTTGTTTACAAATGACAGCACAGCACTTCAAATAATATACAAATACAATGGAGCAGAAAACAAAAAAATATAAAGAACTAGTATACAGGATATCATCTATCCTACGAGGAACTTCCAGTTCAAGCGGAAGTGGAGGCCATCAACTTTCTTATTTCAAATAAAATGTGGCATTTTTTATTACATTATTTGATTTAAAATCAAATTTAAAATAAACTTATACTTGATAAACTCTACCCCAAAAATTTTTTGGAAAAAATATTTATTGTTGTTTTTTTCCGTCGAAAAATTATATAAAAACTTTTTTCAAGGTAGTTCAGTGTTCAGTAATGCTAACTGAATCAGTTTAGGCAGATACATTGGAAATAGTATACATTATTTGGTAGTAAAAAAAAATCCAAAAATGTACAGGGTTTTTGAACAGAAAATACGAATGATAATAATTTTTTAAAGAATTAGACAATTTAAATGTATTACTTATTTGTGGAGAAAGTCATCGACTACTGGATTAAATAATTTTTGGAATTTATTTGGAATGATTTCCAAATCAAATATAAATTACTTAATGCAATCAATTGGATCTGGATGTTCCTGGGTTCCTGTCAAAAGGTATGCACAATAAGTGGACTTAACTCGAGAATCATTTTCTAGCAATTTCTGCGGCATAGGCAGTATTTAAATACTGATACTGTCATAAACTGATTGTTTAATCGACAAAACTGGCTAAGCGGTTGAATGCTAAACAATAATTCTTTAATCCATGTGTATCAAACAACATCCGGTATATTAGAGATTTTATGTTGATTTTCACAAATAGTTGGAATATTTGATTTTGCAATATAAAACGTAAGATACCTAATAAAAATGTGAATTATTTAAAAATTAATGAAATAAAGGATGTACCATTTTGAAATTTTCAAGATTTCAGGCTTACAAAATGCTTTTAATTGTGGCTCAATTTCAAACACCCTGTATATGTTACAACATTTTTGTTCTTACTGTCAAATGATGTAAATTTATTCTAATGTTATTACCAAATCTTGTTCATTTCAAATTACCAATCACTGAACTGCCTTGAAAAAAGTTTTTTTCGAAAGAATTTGAAACATCTTGAAAAAACAACAGTTAAATGATTTTGTAGATATTACCATGAATATTCGCCTGAACAGTGTCTTGTGTGTCTCCTCACTGTCTCTCCATATAACAGTATTGATTCCAAATTGTATATAACATGTATTTATTCAATATAATATATTTATGAGGGTAATTAATGTGTAGGTAGTAGTTGGGCCATGCCGGACCTGGCCATTGGTATTGGTCTCTTACTACATTAGCGCGGCGGCGTCGGCAGGCCGCGGTTCAAGGTCTTACGTCTACCTTGGATCGAGTCAATGACACGTGCGTGCAGCGTCGTTCATCTATCGCACACTCGCTTCTTTTTCTTCATTACAAGCACGTCGTTTGCTATGTTGCCAAATGTTGTAATTTGTAGCTACATCAAAGAATAGTACAAATCTAATTGTTTCGTTGTGTTCACAAATTAAATTAGAGTTATTGCGTTGGTATCTATTATTTTTGATCGACTTCCCTAAAGAAAAAGGTTACAATTTGTCTGTAGTTTTGTTTTTTACCTATTCAAATCTCGTATTTAATGGTAAATTTGATTGCTTAACACTGTTTTGTTCCCTCGAACCAACCCGAATGCATGAGTTCGGATAAATTCGTTTTTCATGTTGCAGGACGGGACATATTCGATTAGGTATCTGCCTTGTCAGCTTGCTAGGAAATAGGATCGAATCTCCGTTGTTTTTCTGCTTATGGAAATATTTAATCGCTATTTAATGTTCAATAATAAGTAGGTATTTTATAACATAAATATGATTTTTGCAGATTACAAGAGTAATTAACAGCTCAGTTGAATGTATACTTGACTATCTAATTGTATTCTGACTCAAGCCAAGAGATGATATATCATGTGTTTGTTTTGTTTTCGAAATATTCAACTTACGGATTCTATTTTTGTTTGATTTGAGAAGCTTGGCAACTCTGCCAACTATAAGTCCCGCCGCCTATAGGGTGCGCAAGCAGGTAGCGAAACATTTTACCCCCTCCACCTATTATCATCATCATCATTGCTCGGGTGGTTGTCAAGGTAACGACGATACGACTACTCCCCCACCACACTACTACCATTATTTACCACATGCGCTTGGCTGGCCTGGGCCTGGTTGTTTTTGTTTTGATGTTTTCTTGAATAGCACTCGCTGCTGTACAGCTGCTACCATCTAGCGTGTAGAAGTCTGAAGCTTCAAAATCAGATGGGTGGTGTGGGATATTTCTGTGCTTCGTCTGCTACTACTTGCGAATGTGCTCGATAGATGGCGCACTATGTATTTATTGAATGTAATTCATACTTAACTGATGGTGGATATTGAGTTATTAATTAATCTGAAAACTTGATATTATGCTGTTCATAGCAATCTGGTTCTAATGGTATTTAATAATTCATTGAATATCAATAGTATCGTTTGAAAATAATATTTAGGGTTTTCTGTGGTATTGATTGTTTATTAACTTCCTAGTAGGAGGTTATTGTAAAGTTCAATTTTCTGAGATGGTCAATTTGTAACATCGCAGGAACTTGAAAACCTTAGCTCTTTTGAAAAAAGGTTCAATTTAAACGTTTCCAGATATGTTGTTATCTTTGATTCTGCCATCTGGAATTTTTGATTTTCGATAAAATTTGCACCCTCCATCCCCCTCAGGAGCAGTTTTTGGTAGGGAAGGAAATCTCGGATGGATTTGCCTTTATATGAATATGGGACCATATCTCAAGTTCCTCATATGGTTCTGGGTTGTGTTCGACGTTGTTTAATGAGATTTCATTCAATCTGGCTCATAGAAAATGATAATAATTATACTGTCATTTCACTTATTTTTTTTTGTTGACTTATCCAAAGATATTCTAACATTACTTAACCATTTATTTTCTGCTTCTATCCTTGTTTCAGCTTCCTTTGCAGTCGAACATCGGTCGGCAGTCGGCAGCCATCGCCAGCTGAAGAAGATATGGGCGTTGTTGTGGCAGCTGCATCAGGTTCAGTTGCCACCAAAAATGGCATGACATCTGCCATTGATCCAACAACAGCTTTGGTGCTCAAACACCAACAGCACCATCAACAACAACAACAACACCACCATCATCACCAACAACAACAACATCATCAGCAACAACAACAACATCATCAGCAACAACAACAACAACAACTAAATCAACATCAGCTTAATCAACAACAGCAGCTTCAATTGAATCAACTGAATCAACATCATCTGCACCAACAGCAAAGCTTGCAGCAACAGCACCAAGAACAGCAGCAGTTGGCCCCGCACCATTTGCATCATCTAGCTGCGGCGGCAGCTGCTGCAGCTGCAGCTGGGGGCGGCGGCGGTGCTGGGGGTGGGGCAGGAGGTATTGGTACCCCCACCACTCACCATCACCATTTGGCAGCTGCTGCTGTTGCCGCCGGTCAAGCACATTTGAGTGGTGGGAGCGGTATTGGTGGTGGTGGTGGTGGTGTTGGTGGTGGTTCCACATTGGCTGAATCGGTAAATCAGCAATTTGCCGAACATTTTGCAGTTAGTCAACAACATGCAGTGGAACAACATTCGGTGAGTCTTGTAAATTGTTTTTTTCGCTCTCTCAATTCAAATGCTCTCTGTTTTTTCTTAGCGTTTCAATAGTGGCATTGGTTCAACAGTTTGCAAATCGACATCAATGCACGCATGTCTTGTTAGATAATATCATAATTGTCCCGAGAATTTTCCATTGTTGTGGTAGATAAGTGAGCTTGTTTACGATACAGGGTGGGGCATCGTATACGGTAAAGATACCGAAAAGTTTGCATTAAAATATTATATTGAATCATATTGCACCTATCAACGACGATGTAATGCAATGCGGGTTGGAGTATTAGCTCACCGAGTAGTTGTTGTCATCGTTGGAAGGCCCTGTAATTTTATTACCCATTTATTGTCTACTGTTTTGACTTGGTGTTTTAAAAATTTAAATTATTTAGAGATTTAGAGCTATATAGGGTGTTCGCCCAAAAAGATGTATACATATCAAAGTGTGGTAATATTTTTAATGGAATGTATTGTATTTATTATTATAATATTTTTCTTTTTTTGCAATATTACAGCAGCAACAACAGAGCAGCAATCCTTATGAGCAGTCGCAGCAACATCAGTACGCCCCTCCACCCCCGCAACCCCATCAGGTGGATAGTGCCGTTTTGCAACAACAGCAACATAATTTTGATGTACAGGTGAGCAGCACAAAAGTTTCTGATGATCATTTTTTTTGTTACTGATTTCAAGCGCAAAAACCATACCTTATTTTATTCGGGTTTTTTTTTCTTATAAATTTATTCGTTGTTTTGTCTGGATATTTGCCATTTTACTTTATTATAGCATTATTAAGTCAAAATACAAAAAAAAAACAGCAAGCCTATGATAGTTTGTCTATCAATCTAAATTGATTATAAATTAGACGAAAAAAAAAGTCCATTCTACTTTGAGGGAAATACCATGTTGCCATGTTATTTTCTTGAATATTTCAAATAAGATTTTGGTTATTTGTTTATATTACCTTTTCGTTTCTTTTGACTTGGGGATTTATAAAGATTAATACATCTTATAATTCGGAGGCTACAAGAAAGTTTTGAATGGTGATAAATATTCGGCAACTAGGCGACAGTTTTGACAGATGCAAATGAGTATTCGAAACCATATTGGTTGTTCAGATGAAGGGCATTGAAAAACCTGTAAATCCGGCCCTGTCTATTTTTTTTATATAAAAATTAAGTATCCTAATGAAAATATGTCATCTTGTAGGTTGTTTAAAAATTAATTACGTAGTATTTAGTATTTTAACAGGTAGAAAATAATATTGGTGGCGGAAAAAAAAAGTGTGGAACTTTAATATCTTCAAAACTGTTGAAAAACCCCATCAAATTATCTAAACACGACACAAATAATTAGGCATTGAAGAGTCCTGAATTTTATTATTGATCCCATCTTTTTGTATTCACCGACAACATTGTGTAGTTGGTAATAAAAAAAAAATATGGCGCCGGTTTTTTTTTGCCATCCTTCTTTCCTTTCACGCTACGCCAGGCTGTAAAAGCTGTTAAATCCAGGTGCGTGAAAGTTTCCATTTTTCACAGGAGCTGTTCCCCAACACACTCCCTTCACTTGATGCACGAATGACGGTGATGACTTTGTGCTAAAATGGCGCAAATGCTACATATAATATATAATAAAGGGTGTCTCTGAAAGGTCTTTTTAGTTTGTATGCTGAATGCTGGTTTCATGTCATGATAATGTCTAAAGTGCTTTTCACACTGAGAATGCATTGTGGCGTCTTATAGAGGCCATCGGTTCGATGATGATATACCAAGCCTCATTCAGCCATCTGGGAAAGTACCTAATGAATTTCTAAATTTCCCAAAAAATATTACAACTAAACTTAAACGACGGCAACACTGCGTGTGTTCCGTTTTCCCACTTGCCAAAATGCATTGCCTATTACCCTGCCACACTGTATTCTAATTGTGAAACGCAGCTATAAAGGCTGAGTTTGTCGATCAGTACTGGAAAGTTTAAAAACATAAAAAAAAGAAATTTGAAGGAGAAACGCATTTTACAGTGTTTCATCCTAATAAAAAAATTAATAAAATATTAAATATTGCCAATAATGAACTTTTAAATTTTTTTTTGTATCTTTTTATGTTAATTTTCAGCATTGATTTTGTAACTGTAACTCAATTAATGTTTTTTTTTATTAATTATTAATATAATAAATTTTCTATAGATCGTATAGAAGCTTTAAAATACCATATTTTCATCCAAAATCGTAACGCCACTGTAGAATTACTGTCTCATCCGATCGATCGAGAATTGTTTTGATTTATTTCTGGTGTTTTTATGGCAGATGCCAACTTTGATGGTACATACTATACATGCAAACTTGGAAATGTACATTGTCGGGTATTTTGGGCGCAATACGGTCCTGAAAGTGTTATTTATAAATGTTTTTGCTTTAAATTTCCAATGTGTTTTGGGATTTTGTTGAAATTTGGTACGGTACATATTGTTAAATAGAATAATAATAACCAGTATTAAAGTTATAAATAATATACACATGAAAATTTCGAATAGTTTGTTTGACGATCACTTCTAAGATGAATAATTTCCTGCGGTCTTACGAACGGATTAAAATGACAAAAAAAACATTATTTTACAATGCGGTTAAGCATAAAAGTAAAAATTAATAAGAAGTCCCGTTTCGATTCAAAGAATAGCCGGTAAAATACTAACATTTTGTGAATACTTTCGAGAAACACCCGGTATAACTACTCCCAACATGTATGTGCTTCAGGAAATTATCGATTGATAGCTGCCTTTATATATATACCTATTCACCTATTTAACCGAGATTATTTCAGGAAAAAAATGTACATTTTCAATGCCCCCACTGATTTATTTTTAAAGTTAGGGGAAAACATATTCACATAAAAGACTCGAACGCGCAGCTTTAAGCTGCATTTAATTTTTTTATTTTAGTAAATAGTAAATAATTTTCAGCATTTTTCTGGGTAACTTTAGTTGAGACTACACGCTTTTTGGCCACCCTATATATATATAGTATGAATAAAACAGTACTTTGTACGCTTTTTTGGCCACCCTGTATATATTGGTATGAATAAATGTTTAAGATTTTTTTTCGACTCTATTTCGATATTAATTGAGAAACCTCTCCAAAATGTTGCGATCGATATAAATATTTGAGCAATTCCCAGAAAACCCTATACCTACGAATTGATTAATTTATTTTCCCGGCGGTGCTATTTCCTTGGAAATTGACTTAAATTGAAACTAACGGCCTCTCAACCTGATATATAAGAATCATGATAAATTATCCTCAAATAAACTGTATTTTTTTCTTCTTTTATTTGAAAATATAACAAGATAGTTTTTACTGTAACTTCAAAACAGTGAATAAAAAAATCTTCCAGTTTTATTCTATAGAAAGAATCAGCAGTAATTCACAAAATCGAATTTTTTAAAAAAAGGTACTGGTAACGACATCTGCTGTTGTATAGTTGATGCACAAGCTAATGAAATCATAGGACACAACTGAGTGTCCGTATACATCACAGAATAATGGCGATGAAATCGTCCATCAAATTGCTTGGAAATAAGGTCATAAACGTATCTCAGGTAAGGGCAGTGAATAATGAATTCATTTAACTTTCAGGATATAATTATAATAAAAAAAAATTGGAGCGACTTTTTTTCAGTTGGTGCACAGAAAAATACAAAATAATATTAAAATTCTATTGGTGTTGGTACTTTTGAAGTTGGTGCCAAAAGTCTTTTACATTTACAAACTTACCATTACCAATGATATTAATATTACTAATAAAGTTGGTACTATTTTTTTGGAAAAACAATTTTTCAACATTCAAATTAAGCCCTTTATGTTTATGGAAAATATATTTTCACTATTTAGTTTAAATTGTTATCAAGTCTGTTTTTAAATAGTTTTTATTACTTTCGGTTCTTGTATCAATGGACTCCGCAGCGATTTCTCAGGCCCCATACGGTCTAGAGACTTGAAATTTCGAATTCGTACTTAGATCGCAGACATCTCGCCGCCTGTTAAGCTCCAAGTGTGATCCAATATTGGTAATTATAATTATCTCATTCAATCTCATTCAACCAAGATCATTATTTTGTCGACATGGAACGACAATGGGATCCGTCACTGGAATTACGCACGAGCATGGAGCGTATATATACGTCTCGTTCTCTGGTATATAGCTACTTTCTGGAAGATCGTCTATGGTTATGTCGCAATTGTCAGACGTCAGACGTTGTTAATTTACAGTTTAATTTTGTGTTGTGGTAGACAAACAGTAATTTGTTATGGAATTGCTGTTGCTGGCAAACACATATACATAAGTATAGTTAAAATCGAGAAAAGGATAGCAATAGTAGGTACTCATCGGTACGGTTTAAATCTTAAACGCCCAATAAAAACTATTTTTAATTTTTTTCAAAAATTTCACTTGTTTTAAATTTTCTTTTTAACTATAATTCAATTTGTTATCGACTTTTTTTTGTAAAATGGCATAAGTTTAATGGTAAATGTAAAGCTGTAATAAAAATTCACATAATCCATGTGATGATAGTGTCATCAGTCTAGAAGCTCTTCAGGAGCATGTCGGTGACATATTTCAGAGAAAGAAAAAAAAGAATGGATAGCCATTTCCTGGAAAATATTTATGGAGCTCTTATGAAACTTATGATCCGTACATAGACCCCGGTTTTTTACATTTTTGACCTTTGAGGACACTCTATATATGATTATGACATGCAGGACGTAGAAATTTCGTGATTATCATTTCAACGAACATCATTTTTGACCGACTTCACAAACGATGGAGGTATACAATTTGACTATTTATGTTCATGCTATCCTTTGAGTAAGACGTTGCCATGTCAAAACACGTTACTGATTTTTTTGTATGAATATAAACATTACTTCTATTTGTAAGCAGGTCAAGCTAATAGAAAGCGTTTATCTAATAATCGTAGAAAAACGCCCACAATACGTTATATCCTTTGTCTTTGTATGTCCATGCCTAAGTTGTTTCTACTCTTATCTAAGTGGAACGAACTCACAATAATCTATTAATTAAATCGACCCTCATCGACCCTTTTTCCCATCTATATATATATATATATATATATGTATATGTAGAGAGTAGTTTTTTTATTTTGTTTCTGGGTTAGGAGAGATATAATAATTATTAAGCGTGAAGGGCATAGGTTCTGTTTTCTTTGAGATAGATTGTGATCACAATTTACGAGCTGTGAAATGGTAATTCATCGTTAAATGGGAAGAAAGGGAAGTACAAAAAACAATGAATGAGGAAAAGTTAGTTAGCTAAAAAATGGAGGAAATTGAAGGCAACGCATTCATCTTGTTCAAGGAAGGAAGGGTTTTCTATTAAGAGAAAAAAATTAGGGCTGATTTCATAATCTAATTTCATCTATTTTAATCCCACATTAAACATTTCATAGTTTTTTTTCATTGAATCATATAATTCAAAGTTCCTTAAAAAGAAAGTTGAAATAAGATGACTGACGTTATAAAAGTGATTGAAAAAATTCACTATTTTTAATCAGTCATGATGATGAGTTACACAAATTCAGGAATTAACTAATCTCCCATCTGGGATTCATTTTGAAATCAGCCCTTGGTCTATTAAATTGAGCTATTAACTTTTCCAGAAATAAATCAACATGAGAAAATTATAAAAATAAAAAACTGCTACGGAAATTTGACATTTACAAAACTCGAATTTCTTTGTTTGTTTTTGACCGACAAACCAAACGGAGGAGGTGAACAATTCGACTGTTATCTGCATGTTTTTTTTTATGGATTTTCGCGATTTGTCCTATTGAGAAAAAAATCTACATTCAACTCCCCCGAAATGGTGGAGGGGACATTTTTTCTTGATAAATGAAAATCTCAGACGTCAGAATTGAAGATGAGACTAAGTATATCAAGAAACGTTTAAATTGAACATTTTTTGAAAAGAATTACTGCTTTTGAGTTACAGCATTGGTAAAGATTGAAATATGTGTATTTCCGAAATGTGGAGGGGGGATTTTTTTCGAAAATTGAAAATATTGAATTAAAGAAAATAATAATTCAACAAGTACAAGCAAATAATATACATAAGTTATAGGATAAGTAACTATCTTTTTTGGTATTAGTGAACGTGCAACGATGACTGAATGTTATACTCAAAAGTATGAAATACTGAAAATACACTAAATAATATTAATTCTATTGGTGCTGGTACCTACTTGTGAAGTTGGTGCCAAAAATTGACAATCTAACTCGAACTGCACAACTTCAAAAATACCCAATGGAATTAATATTATTTTTCAGTGCTCCAACTGATAACGTCGGTCCTATTTTTGTAAAAAATATCGTGTCTTTCTCCTATTAAAATTTTAAATTAATATAAACATAAGGAATGTTTGCAATTTCCATATTATCATCCTTACATGAATGCGTAATTTAAAATGTCAAAATATGGCGGAGGCGCTGTATTATATTGAATCTGCACACACGTTTGGCAACGCTGTATCAATTGCTTCTACTACCACCATCATCTAACAGGACAAAACGAAAACTGCTTTTCGGCTTCAGGTGAAAATACCTAAAATCATTTTCGGCCCTCTAAACAGTGTTGAAAATATAAAGGGCCAAGGATCCAACGATGATACTTTATAGTTAGTTACATGAAGAAAAAAAACTACAATTTCCTGTCTTCAATTGAAGCTATGACTTGTAATTTTTTTTGTCGCCACTGGAGATATCGATCGATCCAAACAAAAAAAACGTCATTCGTAGGAGTCTATCGTAGTTTGTCAGAGAACCCATTATTTTTTTCTATTTTTTCTTTGAAATTTTAAATGGAATACTACAATTATTATTTCATCAAAAAAAAAGAATGTTTTTTTTTATAAATTCGCTGAATTTTTTGTTCAAGTCTCCTTGATCAAGCATGGTATGAAAGATTGAAAAAATTTTAAACTTTATTCTAGTAATATTTTTTTAAATAATATTAATAAAGAGCACCCATAAAAATAACAATAATGGATAATACAAATTCTAAAAACTCACTTGGACACATAACAATTTTTCTACAGAAGGATGCTGCTGCAAGTATTTTTTATGATATAATATTTTTATTATAATTGAAATTTTTGACAGTTATTCAATATCTGTTACATTATTACGAATAAAACCTAAACCTAGATGAAGTTTGAATCAAGGCACGATCAGTTTATTATTAGGTTATTTATCATTATTGTTTATGGGGGTTTTATTATTATTCATATTTAAATTATGATTAAAATAGAGCTTCGAAATATTTTTTATTTGACATGGTATTCTTGATTGCGGAAATTTGAAAGAAAAAATCATTTTTCAACGAATTTATTGAAAAAACATTATTTAAAAAAATACATCGACATGCTGATTTGAGTTTTTTTATTGCAAATTTAATTTACTTTTCGCTTTTGTTTCCTCGATACTTTTACTGTTCTATTGAATAATTATTGATAAAGTTATCAAAATTAATTACGTCAAAAAGGTTTCTCCCCCTTATTATTTGTGGAATCCGTGTAAAAGTTGGATAGATTCTACTTTATTTCCCATTTATATGTAGGAATGTGTTTATATTTTAATTAAGTGTCGAGCCTGACACGACGAACCAACACTGATATATATATAGAAAGGGAAAAGAGGCGAACACGCGATATAGCGTGTCCCACACTCTGCAGTGCCCCCGTCGCCCCCCCTGTGCACGCCCGCTTCACCCCGCTTCATTTCACAATGCCGTCGGCGCCGTCCCTTGCGATGTTACCTGCCCGCTCCCAAAATCCAATAGTTCGAGAGCTGGCAATATATGGGGAGCGTACATTTCAAAACCCTTTCGACATTTTTAATATTAGACCAATTAATTGATAATAAAATTACCTTCGAACCTTCACTGTTCGGTATTGAAATGTAACATGCCGGAATGGAAAAAAATCAAAGTTCATGATACTTTTGTGTATAAGCGGCAACGTCGCATATCTGGAAGTATTTTCAGTCGATAGATAATTGACAAAACGTTTCTATAAACCACTCTTTTTAAACTTCTAGGACTGTCTTTTTTTTTTGAAGACAATTTAAATATTTTCAAAAAATCACGAAACCAAATGTTGACATATTTGTTTTTTGAACAATTTTTTTTATTGAAAATATGAGACGGTCAAATTACATGTAGCAACATTTAAGTTGGTAATTTTTGTTGGTGCGTAAACTTTCCAATCTAAAAGCCACTGCACAACTTCAAAATTACCAGTACCAATAGAATTAATTTCTAAGTGCTTTGGAGTAGTTTATTCGGACCAGAATGGCCATTCGTTGTTTACATCGTCTCCGAAGGGGTTTCGTAGTAAAATATTCATGACTTTTGTAATTAAAAAAAAAACTAATATTCATGTTGCCTCAGCTCTCTAACTAACTATCAGTGTATGTGTTTTTTTTTTGAAAATACTGCACCCCCTGACCTGAACCGCACCTATGTACTGTGTTATGCTGGACTGGACGCTCCCTGTGAATTTAATTTTGCCGGGAGTAGAACGCCGTGTCGTGCCGCTCCCGTTGTGAACAACCACAACGCCGTGGCCACCACCACCACCACCCTATCTCTGGGGACGGTCGGTCGTTCGCTGGAATGGGAGCGGTATTGGTTCGATGGTCAGTCGTGTTTTTTTTTTTGGTCCTCTGAGACAGGGAGAGTTGATATGGTGAACCTGTATATTTATGAATAAAGCGACTATGTTTCCACCATCCAGCATAACCAAAGAATATAAATTAGCTATTGACGAAAAGGCAGAAGGCTATGGTCAAAAATCAGTTAACACTGGATCAGAAACGCATACATATTGTAACAGGACTCTGGTTCGCCAATAATTGGACAGTGAAAAATCGTTGACTTGAATACAGTTTATTGAACTAATTAAATAAATACACACCCTCATACCGATTATTATTTAACAAACTAAGTTGAACGTAGCAATAAACTGCTATAGACTTCAATAGTTGACCCCTTCGATTGATACGACGCTGGTCTCGATCTTCCGCTAGCTGCCAAACTGGATCTTCTTTGGCCGCTCGCTAATTTTCCAGCCAATTGTTCGCACTATTTCTTCCCTCTCTCATAACCAATGGAGATTCCTTGCGCTTCTGGTTCGTTAACTCTACCGTATTAGATCATTATTGGCCCGAGAAAAGATGACGCCTGTGGAGCAGAAACATGAGCGTGCGTGCCGATGGGTTTTCTTTGGGCTCGCCACACTATTTCAATCAACATCTCTGCAGAATGTTGTAATTGCTTCTAGCAGAAAGTTTGGGCTTTTTTTTGCTCATCGGTTATCAACATTGGCGTCAAAAAGCTGTTTCTTTTAGGTGGTAGGCAGTTTCCAGAAACGAAAATATGCAGTATACGCAATTGATAACACGTTGCGTTTGATTTGTGTGGATCTAAAATATAGCGGCACCTCCGCCAAAATTTGAAAAAGGAAACTGATGAATATCTTGTGACTTTTTTATTTACGTTATCAAGGGAGAACTAAATGTCCCAACAGTTTTATAAAAATAGAGGAAAGTATGGTACGCCACTGGATTTTTCTTTTCTTTCTTCATTTGGGTTAAGCAATGATAAGTACAATCTTTTTTCAATTGAGTTTCTCCATATCATTTAAAGATAATTGAAACTTGTTATCCTTACTGTCACTAATGGGCCATTGATTACTGACATTTGATCATTTCTCGAGTTGCCAAGGTACTGTATCGATGTTTTGATGTTTTTTTTTTAAATTCAAGACAAGTTCCAAAAAATATCATAGTTTTTTCTCTATTTTTTTCAAATTCTTTCTGATTGTGGCGCCACTGGAGAGAATAGAGAACTATAAATCTTTATATTTCTCTATTAAACATATTATATTAAACATGAACGTGCAGACACGTGGTTGATGTACAGATTTAAAATAATATATCACCTCCGCCAAAATTTGAAAAATAACATTCAATTAGGTATAATTTTATTCAGACTTTAACAAACATACATAACAATATATTATAACAACAATTGTTTCTCACCAAAAAGGTTGTGTTGTTACAAAGCATGGTATAATTTTGATAAATCAATTATGTCAAGAATATATCTCATTTTATAGAAAATTCCAATTTTTATCTTATATAACATGATTTTATCACATTTACAATTTAAATTATTATAAAAAACATCTTCATCTATTTTCACTTCGTCTTCAACTGAGAGCTATGTGACATATTTAAAGTCACTCTGTAATAATTAAACCATAATTTTTTTTGGAATGTCAAACATTGGCTGTAACTTCATCCCAACTGTCATAATGACTGTGTCATCCGCAAATGATACAATAACACCTGGTATATTAAGTTGCAATAATCCATTATTATAGCAGTTAATAATAATGGACCCAAAATTGAACCTTGTGGGACTCCACAAGTGACTAAGCTGTAAGAACTCTCAACTCCATTAATGACAATACACTGACATCTATTTGACAGATAGTTCCGTATCAAATCATTAATAATCCCTCTTATTATACCAATA
Organism: Crioceris asparagi; assembly: GCA_958507055.1. Classification (NCBI taxonomy): domain Eukaryota; kingdom Metazoa; phylum Arthropoda; class Insecta; order Coleoptera; family Chrysomelidae; genus Crioceris; species Crioceris asparagi. The sequence goes on from OY293827.1 coordinate 516,962, forward strand.
TTCATCTCGGCAAATTTTTTATTCACATTATTTTTTTATATCAAAATCTCTATAGGTATCTGTTTACCTTGGGAACTCGAGCAAAATCAACATGTGAATAATTCTTAAACTATTCCATCTATTTGAACATTTTCCGAGTATTGTGAGGATCTTATTTTCTATTGCTTTCTATTTTATTTTATCCTTTTAAAAGATTATCCCATTCTCTCCGTCTACTTAAAAGGGGGCGGGGAAGGGTGGTGTTCAATGAGCCATCGATACCAGCTCGCCTTCTTATTATCCCCCCGATCAATTTAAGAAAATGTCGGAAGCATCAATTTTTTTTCTGCTCCTTTACCCATCAAGTGCTTATGCCATTATTATTTCTGTGAACTGTGTCATCTTTTATAATATTATAGACACTTCCATTAGAGTGCATCTATATATATATTTTACGGGAAATTGAAGAAGGAAGCTTGTGGCGGATGAAAAGTGATCTGGGGACGAGGTCCACTGAAAAGCCACCCCCCCTACCGTCCCCCTAGCCCGCCCTGTGTCTCTAGTAAAAGAAAAATAAATAACATCTATCCCTAGATGGTTGATTGTTGCTGGATATTCCATCTTGTTTCTATAATAGACGGTTGGGGGAAAAGTGTGAAGACAAAACCAGATTTTTGATTGGGGGTCATTAAATAAAATACACAAAGTTTTCTAAAGTATATATTTCAATTATTACCTTCAGTGATGTACTTTGATTCTCAAGAACTAGACGCTATTTTTATTTTAAATCTTTATCAATTCCTGTAGCAGCGAATATTATGTGCTCATTAAGTGCTAATCAGGTACTAATTGAGTGCTATCTTGAGGATAAAATAAATAGTTTGCTTGTCTTGGTTGAAGTTATCACAGCAACCATTGAAAATAAACTTTTTGGAAATCATGTTTCAGAGGGGAGCACTTAATTAGCACTTAATGTACGTTAGAAGAATCGAGTAAAATGTTTTCAAAACAGTTGGTTTTTAAAGATTGCTGTACTAATATTATCCAACTCTAGCTGAAGCAGCATCTGTCTCTAGATGGTTGATTGTTGGTGGATATTTCATCTTGTTCCTACTATACAGGGTTGTGGGAAAAGTGTGGAGACAAAATCAGATTTTTGATTGGGGGTCATTAAATAAAATACACAAAGTTTTCTAAAGTATATATTTCAATTATTATCTTCAGTGATGTACTTTGATTCTCAAGAACTAGACGCTATTTTTATTTTAAATCTATCAATTCCTGTATTAACGAATATCAAGTTCTATATTAAGTGCTCATTAAGTGCTAATCAGGTACTAATTGAGTGCTATCTTAAGGATAAAATTAATAGTTTGCTTGTCTTGGTTGAAGTTATCACAGCAACCATTGAAAATCAACTTTTTGGAAGTCATGTTTTAGAGGAAAGCACTTAATTAGCACTTAGTGTACGTTAGAAGAATCGAGTAAAATGTTTTCAAAACAGTTGGTTTTTAAAGATTATGCTAATATTATGCAACGCTAGTAGAGCAGCTTTTTTCAAAAAAATTTAGAGCACTCAATTCAGAGTACAGCACATAATTAGCACCTGACTAGCCCTACAAGCACAAAAAATGATTTTCGCAAAAAAGTTGATTTTTAAATTTTGTTGTTCTAGCGTTAAGTAGTCTGAGAACTCATAACTTTTCTAGCCCCTGAGCTATTATAGGAGACGCAAGGTGACATGTAAGACCCTATTATCTTTCTTTTGCTAGATTTGCGGAATAATTTTAGCGTCTAGATTATTTCTGGAGGCTTAAGGATGTGTCTGTCTCTTGGTTGATATGTGTCATTTATTTTGTATGACATGAGGATATTGTTTGGCTTTTGGGGATGTCATTTCATGTGTTGAGGGTGAATTCGAAATTCGCAATGTTTCGGTACACCTGTGTACACCCTATCTACAGTGTCAATCATAAAATCTTTTGCAATATGTAATTCTTTTTTTGAAGTGTTTTTTTTTGAAGTGTTTTTTTTTCTTGATATATTAATAGAAATTTATCATTTTGGCCCTTGGTCTATTTCATCATAAGCTACTACGATCCATGCATAGTTTTATTCTGTCCTTTTATCGATTCCCGCCTCTAAAACCACCCCTTCGCACCCTCACCCCCTTGCCCCTTTTGCTGCCGTCTCCAGTTCGACAAAGTTATATTACATGATGGCAGAAGATAGAAGACAGACTAGAAGGGCTAGGGACAGGACAGGGCAGGCCGATAGGGCAGCCAACCGAACGCGATATGTTCTGTCCTCTGGTTCTGGTGCTGTGTGAATTAACAGTTCGGAACAAGAGGATGCGTATGATGGCGGCTGTGTCTAGATAGGTGGACAAGGGGGGGGGGGTGATTGAGCCATGACTATAATGCTCGAGGTATACAGGGTGATTCAGGTTAAAGTAAAAAAAAGAGCGGGAGCTGGGCCACCAAGAACGTATTTCTTTTTTGCTGTGTTTATATTAAACTAAATAAAAGCACGATGAATGAATGGTAGCGAATTGACCGACTTCTAAAAAAGGAGGAGGTATACAATTTGGTTATATGTTTGATTTTTTTTCTATGTATGGCTGTTTGCGCGTTTTGCATAGTAATAGTAATAATTGATGATTTCTGATTTATTTGAAAGAACAGAGTTGAGAAATGGTCCCATATTTAGAAAATCTGTATTTCCGCTATGTGAAGGGGGCATTTTTTTTCTTTCGAAAAATGTGACGATCAAAATGTAAAAGAGATTATATGTGGCAATATTTAAATTAGACATTTTTTCAAAAAAAAAAGCTGTAGTTTTCGAGTTAAGCATTGGTCTGAAATATGTGTATTTCCACCGCGATGTTTTGAGATCCCTGAATAAATAACAAGTACAAACAAGAATTTAGATGGATAATAGGATAAATTGGATCGACTTTAATATTAGTTGGTGGAATGAAAATTACAAAATAATATTTATTCTATTGATGTTGTTACTTTTGAAGTTGATTCCAAATTTTTTCTAACTAAAACAATTGCACAACTTCAAAAATACCAGCAGCACCCAATAGAATTATCATTATTTTTTATTTTTCAGTGCATCAACTATTAAAGTCCGTCGATTTTTTTTGTGAAAAATATTTATCTCGTATAGCTTCCATCGGGCGATTAAGAACTCTGTAAAAAAATATGTTTCCTCACTTTGAAATCACCCTGTAGCGACGATAGAATGAAAAGGGTCGTCGGCCCTTCTTCAGGCCCATTCGAATGGATAAAATCTGCCCCGAGTTTCATGTTACATTAACTTCATTTGATGAGATAGAATATACACCAGGCGCTCTTGGAAATGATGTTGTAATATAATAATAAACTTGAGCTCTAATGATTATATTCATATATCCTTCTCAAAAGAAGGAGGCGGGGGGAGGTTCTAAAAAGGCACAAGAGATTTAATTAGAGCACTGCTAAAATTTTGCGGGAAATTGTTTGATATTTTTGTTTTTGTAGAAAAATGTTTTGAACTTGTATAACTTTGTAGTACCGAAGAAAAAAAATATGGTATATTTTTGATTGTTTGAGCAAAATATCTACGAGTTTTGGAGTTTCTATAATAATAATAATTTATTACCGATAAATCAATAGTTGAAAGTTGTACTAATGGCGTTAAATCGGGAGACTGTGGTGGCCATTGCAAGTTTTTGAAACAATACAAAATTTTTCTCGATAAGCTCAAACTCTAATTTCAACTTGTCCACGTTTCAGTTCAGTATATATATGACAAAATAATTTCGGCAGTTTCCCCGCATACAAAGCGAAGACTTTTTTGTGTTCTGATTTTAATTAAACCTAACCTATAGCTTTTTTTTGGATGAATAAATAAAAATATAACTTTTGATCTCGAACAGAAAACCAATGTTTTGTGGCTTTTCTGATTCTGAATGAATGAATGAAGTGATGCAGAAAAAGAAAACTCTTGACATCTCAACTTGATATATTTGTGTGAGAGGATATATGATAGGCGGGAAAATTGATTTTCTTTTGTCACTAGGTGCGTGAATGTGTTAAATGGACCTTATATTTTTCTTTTTCCGATATACTCTCTTCTGTGTTCAAAATTCAAAGGTTTTGGTAATGGAAAAACTCTCTCACTTATTGGAAGAAAAGCTGTGACAGCTTCACAAATGATCTTTCGATAACATCCAGATGAATTTTTGTCGAGACAAAACGCCTACAAAAGTGTGGCAGGACGAAAGTTTGTCAAAAAAAATCTGATATCTGATAGAAAATATCAAAATTCAATCATTATTTTTATCAGTAAATTGTATTTATTATGTTAACAAGTCTCGTCGCTGGATTTCTCCGCTTACGTGCATTTGCATAAATGGCGGATGCGCCGAATTTATCTGCTCGTTTTCCTCAAGTCCCAATAACCAATACCAAATAGACCTATTATCCTATAGTATTGTTTGCATATTTAAGATAATAATCTGGTTCGATTTTTTTTTAAATATAAAGCTTGACAAATAAGCTCAGAAAGTTTCATCGACATGCTAGAAGCATCAGTAATTGTTGCTTCTTTTTAAATATATATTTTATAAATTTTCCCAAAACGTGGTCCTAGCTTATTGTATAAAATTTGTATAAAAAAAATGAACTTCCTTCCTCACAGTTTGCTATGTTGAAGCATTTTTTTACCGACTTCAAAAAGAGGAGGAGTTAGGTAAACAATTCGGTTGAACGATTGCTTTTTTTCTTTTTTTATGAATGGGCTGTAAAGTAAAGTTGCTCGGATTTTGATGATTTTTGATTAATTTTAAATAAGAGTGTTGAGAAATGGTCCCATATTTAGATAAACTCAAATCCAAAATTTGCTTTCCTATAAAAACCGCTCCCGAAAGCGCGGGCAATTAGTCTAGAAAATAGAAAATCTTAGACGGCAGAATTAAAGATATCATATTAGAAAACGTTTGAGTTGAAGATTTTTTCAAAAGAGTTTTCGAGTTACAGCAATGTTAAAGACATATGTACATTTTCGCGATGTGGAGCAAGCATTTTTTTGAAAATTGAAAATTTGAGACGGCCAAATTAAAGAAGAGATTATATGTAGCAACATCTGATTTGGACATTTTCCAAGAAAAGTAACGGTTTTCGAGTTACAGCAGTAGTTAAGTTTGAAATATTTGTATTTCTGCCGCCATGTTTTGAGATCTCTGAATAATAACAAGTACAAGCCAAGAATATATACATGAGTAATAGAATAAGTACTATTTTCTTTGGTATAAGTGAAAGTTTTAACGATTCTCACTTTTCAATGGAAAGAGTGAAATACATTTTTTTTACCAAAAATTGGACCGACTTTATTAGTTGGTGTACTGAAAAATGCTAAAATATATTAATTCAATTAATCATTTTAGTTATGACATGTATTGAAAGTTTATGAACAGAGAAGTAAGTTTGTGAGATGTGAAAATGTTTTTTTTTTGATTTTCATGCATAAGAAAATACTTATAACTTTTTTTTCTTATACATATTCTAAACCTCCTATTTCGTTGGATGAAAAAGCAATCTTAAAAGCTTTCACCTTCTACATCATCTGTAGTTTTTTTCTTCCCCATTTTTATATTCGATTTTGCTCTAGCTTTAGGGTGAGGAAATGAATATTTTCCTAAACTCAATTTGTTTTCAGCTGTGTGGGTTGGTGTGTATTTCGATAATAATAGATTTTGAATTCATCTCAAAAAAAAATGTGCATTGAATATCATATAAAATAATAGGAAAACCTTTTTCACCGCTGCTGCACATTATTTTCGTGGTTTCTTGACGTTGAATTAGGTAATATATGTGTATATCTATATATATAAACCATAACCTATTTTACTTGGTATTTTCTCTCTATTTTATCTGTAGGACATTTATTTCTCTCGAGTTTTATATAACCTATTAATTGATGATTTCAATAATTGTCTACTACTCCAATCAACAGAACTGAACTGTCTTCTGTTTTGTTTTTTTTTTGTCTCGTAACCACGCGATCATCTCAAGTGTGTAGTAATATAATGTGACCTTGAAAAAATGCCATCAGTATAAAGAAAACAATGGCTGTTGAAAGAGCAACGGTTGTTCATTGGGTTCATTAACCTCATCCGGTTCTCTCTTATATAGACACGCAAGTCAAGAAGATCAAGTAAGTAGAAGAAGAGATTCGTCGGTTCATGGATTTTTATTCTACTTGTATATGTTTTGGAGAAATAAGCGCGTGGTATTTTATGCCTGTAAAGTGCAGAAGGAAACAGTTGGGAAATGTGGAGAGATATTAGGTCGGATTAGGTGGAGAAAAGAATGGAAAATTCTTTGCGTTTGATCTGTTGTTGTTTTTTTTACTGATTTAGAGCTTTTTTCTGTGTGGCACATATGATATGCCACCCGGCCTGTAGGACTATATTTAAACTCGATATAAGCTGTGCCACACTTATCAAGACTTTGTTTTAGCATTATCATACTGGAACTTTGCTTTTGGGAAAATGTATTAAAAATAATAATAGTCATGGGTAATCAGGGTTCGATTAAAAATTATATATATTATATATATTATATATATATATATATATATTATATATATATATATATATTTTCTCATTAATGTTTTATTCAATTTCTAGTAAATCATCTATTTTTTATTTATTTTTTGGATTTACCATGTTGAATACACTAATGAGAAAATAACCATTTTATTTTAATGAATGTTAATCTCATTATATGTAAAATAATAATTTTACCTACAGAAATAATATACAATGAGTATTTAGATCTATAATATTATTTATTATCAATTATTTTCATGATTATTTGGCAATAATTTCAAAAAAACATTATATTATTAAGTGACCAACAATGAATAACCTGAAATATTTAAAAAATCCAAAAAAAATATGAATTGCTAATATGTAATGAAGTCAAAATGAACCGAATGCATTGTGGCACAACATATGTGCCACTAGGCACAACATATGTGCCACGTGGCACTACAAATCTGTCACGCAGCACGTGGCTGCAAATGAGGTGTGGCACAACGCGCGTGCCACAGTGAAAATACCCTCAATTTTTTTTCTAATTTAAATAGAATATCCTAAATATTTTTTTGCAGATTTCTATATTGTAAATAATTGATCAAAGTGAGAAACTATTAATAAAATAATCTCGAATGAATTACGTTGGAACACTAACCCACCCTCCCCTCCAATGCTTTGCCATCCTTTGTACTCCCCACATCTCTTAAAAAGGACTTGAACAAGGCACATAATAATCATTCGGGATACATCTCCAGAATATCTTGTTAACACGACGGTATTAATGCTATTTTGTTGTTGCGTTGATTGGTACTGGATACTATAATAGGTGTATGCTCTCCTGGATACCCAATGGCGATTCTCTAGTGACTATTTGTGTCTCAACGTATTGTTTTGTGGCAATTGGTTGACAATTTTGTAACCGATTGTGATATGATCGAACAAGCTTTGCTAGTTATACAGGGTGTTTCACATAATATATGCGCAGGACTTGAGGTTGTGATAGCTCGTCCAAAAATATGAGAAAAAGTTTATATTAACTTACCCTCTAAAATGTACCATTTTCGAGATACAGGTTGTTGAGATTGGAAAAAAAATCGTTTTTTGTGAATATCTCCGGAACCGTTTATCGTAAAGAATACGGCTTGTGAAGGTATTTTCCACTCATAATAAGCAAAGTTTTCAGTCTGCAAAATTTTTATTAAGTTATAAATGGTGAAGTTTTTTAGGGAGTAGTGGTGGTTTTTCTCCCCAATTGCTACGCCAATGGAAAAAGTACGGTTTTGAGGCGCCCATTTGAACCGTCAATGTTTTCTACACAAAAAAGTTACTGTTGGTCGTGAGCTCGAAAGTCGACCGTTTCCGAGAAAAATCAACTTTAATGTTTTTTAAAAAGATTACCTTGTTTTTTCAACAAAAAGTTGATATTTTTCTAGAACGGTCGACTTTAGAGCTCATGACCAACAGTACCTTTTTTGTGTAGAAAACATTGGCGTTTCAATTGGGCGTCTCAAAACCGTAATTTTTCCATTGGCGTAGAAATAGGGAAGAAAAACACTCAATACTCGTTCAAAATCTTCACCAATTATGATATAACAAAAATGTTTTTTCTGACTCAAAGCTTAACTTATTATGAGTGGAAAATGCTTACAAAATCTGTTTCCTGTACGATAAACGGTTCCGGAGATAATTCACAAGAAACTATTTTATTTATTCAATTTCATCAACCTGTATCTCGAAAATGGTGCATTTTAGAGGGTAAGTTAATATAATCTTTTTTTCATATTTTTGGACGAGCTATCACATCCTCATCAAGTCCTGCGCATATATTATGAAACACCCTGTGATTAGAAAAATTAATCATTAGTAAATAAAATATTTTGGCATTAATAATTAATATGTCAAATTTAAAAATGAAATGCTATTCGTTTTATAAACTTGACAAGTTGGTTTTATTATCCAAATATGTGTATATATATTTTTATGTCTTTTGTAATCAATTTAATTTTTTTTTTATCACAAAATAATAGTGACAGATGATATATTAATAGCTTTTGGTATATATATCTCTTTTTTTTTGTTCGAATGACCAATTTATTTGCATAAAATTCTACCTCTGCTACAATTCGATCAATTATATTGTTGCAAAAGGCTTTATAAATAATTAGATTTTGATTATTAGGCGATGTTTGTAAAACATGGGAGTATTTTGTGATGTATTTGTATTGAAATTCTCTTTGAAAATGTGATTTGAAATTTCGTTCGATATACTCACTCGTATTACATTTGTGTTTGATAGGCTCTGTTATATGTGGAATATATATTATATTTGAATATGAGTTAATCTCGTTTCCTTTATTTGTATATTGAATGATGAATTTTGGAAAAAAATATCGACATTCTTATTTATTACAGTAGTTACAGTAATTATCATACAAAATGTTTATACTCCTTGTAAATTATATTTTGTCACTTACGTAAGACAACTTAACTTTGCCTTTACAATTTTTTATGTATGTGAATAAAATTTTACGATACAGTTTAAGTATCCTAATATCCTAATACCTAGATACTTGAAATTAAATTTTACACTATATATTTCTTAAATTATACACTTTTTTTGATTCTTCTTACTTTTCCAGATTCTTATAATTTTTTTAAATATAATTATATATTTTTTTGTTCCAGGTATGTGTTATTTTATAAGAGAACATTAGTCTTCAAGTGGTGAGTTCAAATGTTATTTTTTTAAAAAACGGCAACGCTGTCCTTTTTCTTTTGTGATTTTTTTTTCTGATATGGAAAAATGCTTCTTTTGAAATCTTCGCATTTTGATGTGAGAAATAGCAAATCTGTTTTCTCTTGATAGCCTAAACCTTTCCATTGAGTTCAATTAAAAACTGCTATATTATTGAATAATCCCAAAAAAATGTACGTTAAAATGTTCAGAGCATTACTTTGTCCTGTTTTTTTGGTTCCTATGTTTATTACACCCAGAATTTTGCGACATACAATTTGTTTTTACAAAAAAAATGAACCGAGTTTATTACTTGGTTCACTGAAAAATACAAAATAATTTTAATTCTATTGGTTCTGGTACTTTCGAACTTGTGCAGCTTTAATTAGATTGAAAAATTTTAGCAACAACTTAAAAAGTACCAAAACCAATAGAATTAATATTATTTTGTATTTTATAAAGTCGGTTAAATTTTTTGTAAGAAATATTTATTTCACACTTTTGAGTGTAACATTAGTCACGAAAATTGTTGAACGTTCACTAATACCAATGAAGATAGTACTTATCCTATTACCCACGTATATTCTTTGCTTGTATTATTATTGAGATCTCAAAACATCGCTGCAGAAATACGCTGAAGTATTTTAGATGTTACCATTTTAACACCGATTTAACTCGAAAACCGTAACTCTAAGGAAAAAATGTTCATCACAAATGTTGCTACCAATAATTATGTCTTTCATGTGGTAATCACAGATTTTCAATTTTCGAAAGAAATCACCCTCTCCACATAGCAAAAATACATATATTTTAGAATTCAACATGCCGCTATCTCGAAAACCGTAACTCTTTTGAAAAAAATTCAATATAAACGTTTCCGGATATTGTCCTATCTTCAATTATACCACCACAAATTTTTGATTTTAGAGAAAATTTGCCCCCTCCACCCCAACGGGAGCGGTTTTCGGAGGGAAGGGCATTTCGGATTTGCATTTTTATGGATATGGGACCATTTCTCAAGCCTCCTCTTTGAAATGAATCAAAAATCATCAAAATCGGAGCTCGTTTAGTATATAAAACGTGTGCACGAACAAAAAAAAAGCAGACAGTCGAATTGTATACCTCCTCCGTTCGGGGTACGTCGGTCAAAAATGATTCAATCCCATTCCTGGTTGGACGCCACTGGCAAGAATAAAAATATGTTGTACAGCAGATAGTGCCTTTTGATACACAGAAGATGCGAAATTAATTTCACAAAAATATCGAGGCTCATACGAAAGTTATTATTAGAAAAAAAAGCTGTTTTTCTCAAAACATCGACACTCTAAATATAGTTCAAAATTTCATTCCTTTAGGACATATGTTATTAAAAATACCCTGTATAAATAGGTATTATTTAATCTTATGTTATCACCGTTTTACTATTATTTTTATATACATATATTTTCTCACGTTAACCTTATCACGAGTCATCATTTGTAATTCCGATTTATTCAAATTTCCAAACAGTAAGTCGAGAAAAGGTTATCTGACTTGTGTTTGTTTTTTTTTTAAATATTACGTATACATGTAAATACAAAATGAAATGTATTTATACTACGACAAAACCGTTGAAAATGTCAAAATAAAGCATTAACTGTTACCTCATAAATATTTTTTACAAAAAATTGGACCGACTTTACCAGTTGTTGCACTGAAAAATACAAAATAATATTAATTCTATTGGTGCTGATTCTGCTGGAGTTGGTGCCTACAACTACAAACTACAACCCCACAACTTCAAAATTACCAGCACCAATAGAATTAATATTATTTTGTATTTTTCAGTGCAACAACTGATAAAGTCTGTCCAATTTTTTGTGAAAAATATTTTTCTCAAAATCATTTACCTTCATCAGAAAGAACGGAGCGCAATTGTAGTAGGCTGGTAGGAGAGGGGATGGATATCTAGAAGTCAATCCAATAACCAGTTCCCATGACATAGATAAACTAAAAAAAAAGGTATACCTATGCTAATTTCTTGGGTTCATCGCTCCCATTTGTGTTTTTTTTTTCATGTTATGTATGCGTTGATAAAAATAAGTTCCTTTGTGTTGTATTTTTATTTGCTCTGTGACGTGACTTGATTTACGCAATCAGACAAAAGTTTTATATTATATTATAGTTGTCTCTTTTTCTTCCACGTTATCTTTAGGTATAATATGTATATATGAGCTTGCTAAGGGCTTTAAGGGAGTAGGTGTAGTTGAAATCGCCATTTTATCCGACTATTTAACAATAAATTTAAACCCCATTGTATATAAAATATATCCTGAAAATATGGAGTGAAGTCACGCAAAATGCATGGAAACAATTTATGAATCTGTTTTTTCTTTTTTTTTTCTTTAGGATCATCAAAATAATAAATACATTTTATATTGACATGGAAACAAACTCAAACTGCAGATAACATCTTAAAAAAAGCAAAGAATCTTTTGGCAAGATAAGATATTTCTGGATTTTTATTGAATATCTCGATTATTGTTGAGTTTTGGGCGTATTAAATACTCGAGAAACTCACAGGAATATTCAATTCTCTTTTGAATGATCTTCAAAAAAAAGACTTCACAATTTTCTTTTGTAAAATTTGAAAGTCGCCTGCGGTTTTTTCAGAAAAATTAACTGATATGTTATTAAAACTGGGGTTGATTCAATCGATAATTAGATGGCCAATCAAATGACACGGGAATAAATATAGGTTCCTATTTCAAATAAACAAAGCTGATGCCGATTTTTGACACAACCCTCCTGTAGTTGTAGGACTAGAAATATTTTATGTTAAAATATGACAGAGATTTCAAGTTTTTTATCCTTTTGCAAGTTGGAAAAAAGATCATCTATATGTTATAAAAAATATTAAATATTAATACAGAAATTTTAAGTGATATAACAATATATTTTAACTTCAAATTGTTTAAAATCAAATTCTTAATATGAAGTTTAATACGCTCGTTATTTTTTTTTATATAATTATAATTATTGTAGATAAGTTTGGATCGATATAAACTTATTATTTGGCGAATATTTAATTTAGTTTTATTTACTGTAAGCGATTTATGTCTAAAACATACAGATGCTTCAGCAATAGTTTTACTGTTCCCGTAGAATACAATAATAATTATTTATTAGTGCTTCCAAAATATATTTTTGATTGATAATCAACAATTCTTTCTCACTAAAATGGTTGTTTTACCTATTAAAGGCATTAAATAATACTGGACCCAAAATTGAACCTTGAGGTACTCCACAGGTGACTAAGCTTTAAACACTTTTAACACCTTTAATTTATTCACATAACTATTTGTTTTTCATACTTCAGAATGCTTTACCTTAATACAAATCTATGGAACCCTCGCCGTATAAGTTCTACTCGTATTTACCACATTTTGATTATATGTCTATACTTAATTCATTTATGGGAATATGAAATTTAATTCTAATATATGTAACTGCAAGTAATTATATTCTTTATTCTCAAAATATACAGGGTGTCCAGTTAGCGCGACAAAGTAAAATAACTCCTCTATTGTCAATTGATTTAAAATGTTTTAAATATAAAAGTTGTGTGGAAATACATGCACCACATTTTAAAATTAGTTGGAACTATACAGGGTGTCCAAAAAAAACAGAACAGCACAAAGTTGCGTTTGTTTTTTAATTAATCACCCTACATATTTTTACATTTTTGAATTCCATATAAAATAACGAGTACAATGGTGTATCACTTGTCAACGTTCAATTGTTTGTTTAGTAGCTATAAACAATTGAAAATCGACATTTTAGCCCTTTTGAGACAGCTATTTGTGCCAAACCGGTACAAGATAGAGAAAAATACATTTCACATTCCTATTTTAGTTTTTTGAGACCTATCTGACAGTGGTTTCATAAATAGTACCATATTGAACAATAATTGAAAGTCGACAAATGCTATACCATTGTACTTTTTATTTTATGTACAATACAAAAAAATTAAAATTATATAGGGTGAGTCATTTAAAAAAACGCAACTTTATGCTGTTCTGTTTATTTTGGGACACCCTGTACAATCCCAGCTAATTTTAAAATGTGAGGCTTGTGTTCCCCTATTATTTTTATATAAACATTTTTGTTAAATAATTGAAAATTGAGAAGTTATTCTACTTTGTCGCAATAATTGGACACCCGGTATATCTAGGAGGAATAAACAAATTGAAAAATGATGATGAATTCCAAACCGAGTTCTTTACTCTATGCCAAAGATTTATATTTCTACAAATTGGTTTCGGATTACCTACCTCGATATTATATTATACCATATTATATGTACAAACGTACGTAGATACTTGGGATAATATATGATAGGAATTTGTATTGTCAGCAAGTAGTGTACCAGACCGACCGGATATCGCGCGTAAGCGGAAGACCTTGGAAAGAAGAGGAGAGCATTGCGTCTGACATTGATGGATACACAGACTACACCATTACCCCCACCATATTGGGTAATTTGTTATACTTTTGCTCTTCACTTCAGAGACATATATATATATTATATATATATTGAAATTTTGCGATGGTCCCGTGATTTATGAGCTCTATCTATCAAGATTTTCATGACAAATTACAACGAAACTAATAAAATCATTTTCTCATCACTTGGTGCTGTTAATTTATAAAACAACATGCAGATGTTTCGGTGTATTTATTACACAAACGGATTAGCTGTTCGTATATTCATTCGACTACAATCTAACATCTTGGATCGAGGAGTACAGGTGCTGGCTTCATATACACATGTCGTAGGTTCGAATCCAACTATCATCCACAAATCATTTATTTTTTCATCTTTAATGACTTTATAATGCCAAAATATATTGAATGAAATACATAGGATTCTACTCAAATAATTAACTGTAGGTTAAGAGCTTCAGACTTTTGTAACACGATGAAAATAATAAATAATTGGGACACTGAGACTGAGCAAGACATCCGAGCTTTCAATTTGTGAAAAGGAGTCAGAACATTTCTTAATATTTTTTCAATTCCTGTTTGCTTTTTCTGGACATGACGTGTTTTTTTTTCTGGGGAAGAGACATGCTGGCAGCTTTTTTGACATTTTGTTGAGGCACGTACCGTGTGTGCGTTCGTTGTTCCTGTTTGTTGACAAATGGTGGCAGGAACAGCATCAGAAAATAATCCTGATCCTTTTCGTGACAGTGATGTAGGGTTTTGGAATTTATGCATGGGCGGCGTGATGTCTGATAGGGAAGAAGGGGTTATTGATTGATTGAAGTTTCCAGAGCGCTAGATTCACGAGTTTAATTCTGCACTAATGTATATCTTTCTATGAGATTTTACAAGAAGAATTTTCCGGAACTATCAGGAAACTATCAATGCACTTCTGTCATTTCTAAATGTTATTAAGGTATGCAACAAAATGAAGTTGGAAAAATATTTCAAAGGTCATATAGACGTTTTATATATTTGTAATGATTATTTTTGTGTATTTTTCTTTCCAAAAAGAGACATCTCAATATTATGCTATTTCAGTTGATTCAAGTACAATTCGAAACAGTATTTTCAGATAGATATATATATATATACAAGAATTGCTCGTTTATAAAAATAATAATAATAATTCAGATGACAAGCAATCAGTGTCAGTCCAAATTCAACTTATCCTTTATCTAAACATTTATAGAATGACGCCGCCATCTTTTTTTATCACGTCAATTTTGTAACATCGTGACCAGAAAATTGATTGGAAGATTTTGGACTTGGGATTAGAAATTCAAATATTGTTCTCATCGAACTATTTATTTATTTATTACCTATTGTCGATTGTTTATTTATAAGTTTATTTATATGTATATTCGTCATAGGCTAAGTCTGAATTCTGAATATACAATGAGGACCAAAAGTCCGCCCCCCTCCATATCCTAACTTCTTTATTTTCAATATTACAAAAAAATATTGAATACATAAGTTGCATGGTTTCATTTGACCTTCTCAATAACATAATTTTAATTTATACAGATTGTCTCAAAAAAACCCACTGACTTATTAGTTTATTTTTTCAAATGGAACCCCCTGTATTTTATTAGATATTCGAATTCTAAGTGAAATTCTAAGCAGATTTCATGCATCATTTACGATACCTAAGTTGAAGTGAGTCCCAAAAAATCTTAATCCAAACTGATGATCTGATTTTCGATCCCCCACGTTAATTCATCAATATTGAAAAAGAGGGAGCCACGGTGGGGGGGGGGCATACTTTTGGTACTCACTGTATATTTGGTAGTTGTTCTTGTAACCTCCGATTGTCGTCTTTTTTTTCTTTTTGGTTCATTGTTTCATCCAAACTGTTTATTATATCTTATATATCATCAACTATTTTTCATTTTATCTCTTCATGAATATATTTTGGTATGCTTACGTCATCAAAACTTGAGTCTGTTCATGTTAAAAATGTTATACCTGAAAATAAAATCAGTACTACTTCTGAGGGGAATATCGTGTCATTCCTGATTGTTTCCTTGATTAAAATCCATGTCGATTGTGTGAAGATTCGGCAACATGGCACGTTCCTCGTTTACAAACTGTTCGGAAGGATTGTACTTCTAATTGTCGCTCATAAAATACAGAATATAAGTCTTTACTTGATAATTTTCAAAAAACCTATTCTAAAATCCAAAAAACATTGAACCCTTTCCACATGAATCCAAGTCGCACTTACCATTTTTTATGTCGTTTATTTCATTATAAAATAATAACTGCTTTGAATTTCAACGAAGATCAAAACTGGAACTGGAATTTATAGTCAAAAAACAATTAATTTCTGCAATATTTCTAGTGGAATAATTGTCAAAGTAATCATATTATATTATGTGTATTTTGCTTTTTTGTGAGTGTTTATGTTGCATAAAGTAATATTGGCGTAAATTTATTTACGTTCTTATTTTTTACTGAAATGAGTTTTCACATTTATTATCAACAACAATGTGGTTTCACGTTACTGTTTCTTTTTTTTTTCAACAAATTCTTGTTATAGATATTTTGAAATTCAATTGAAACATTCATCTTCTTTCACAACCAGATACAAATATAATTGGACTTGCGAAGTATCTTGTGATACATTTACTTCGATATTCTAGATGACAGAGATAACGAAATAAATCATATACCTACGAAAGGAGATATATTTATAAAGTGAACGTTCCTAGTTGAACGGAAGTCCTATGGGATTTAATTGATTCCCATTGTGAATAATAGTCTTATTCTAGATAAAATGTACTCCACGTCGGAGTATTTTAAATCTTCGAAAAGACGTTCTTTCAATATTGATTTGAATGAATGGAAGTCAGTCGTCTCAAAAAAAAAACAACTTCACAAATTCGTTGAAAATACTTGAAAGGACATTTCCAGCTTGGGACTGTTTGAGACGTTTTTATTCACCTGTCAACAATGTTTGATGTAAATTGTGTAATTAAGTTCATTTCGATAATTTTTAATAAATAAAAGAAATTGTTGAGAAAATATGTAATAAATAACAATTGTAGTTGAGTTTGTATTGCTACAGTATATATTATATATTATATTAGTCTATATGGCTCATTAATAAAAATAAATAAAATAAATCTAATAATTAAAATAATTGAAATAATTAAATTGAATGATTTAATTGAATAAATTAAATTATTCAATAAATTGAAATAATTAAATAAAAAACAAAAATTAAAAATGTAAACAAAGAAAATAAATATAAAAAACACTCAAAACTAAAAAAATCTAAAAAAAGTATCAGTTTTACGGAGTTTAAATCTATACCTAACTTTTTTCATTTTTGTAGTTTGTTTCACATCTAATTTTGATGTTTTCTGTTTCTAGTCGCAATACAAAGTCAAAGTATTATTTTTAATTATGTCAAATATTTTAAAGGATGCCTGTTACAAAACATATTATAACATAATATGACAGGAAATCAGCTGCTACCAGTCAATTTCGATTTTTTGGGCAATGTTTGAAATTTCCGGCATACTAAACCGCCTGTGGTGTGATACTCGAAATTTATTGGAAACCATCATTTTTTTCCGATACCCTGTACATTCGAACACGCACGCACAAATTCAATTGTGTATTTCAAAGGTTTTTCACTCTCCTGTTTCTGTCAATATTTACATAAACTGAAGGTGACACAGTTTTGTATTTGTAAGGCAGTGTTGCGTTTGTTTTGTTATGACTTTTCTATATACAAATATGCAAATATATTTGGTTATACAGGGTCACCAAAACTATCTAAGGTCATATCGAAACTATATGTTTTTCTTAAGACTTGAGCATCATGTAGTTCAAAAGTTTAGAGCATATATATATATATATATATTCAAATGAATTCCTTTCCTCAAAATATTCCCAAGAATAACCTCCTTAAATATTAGCGTGTTATTCCGAAACACCTTGTAGGTATATTGATTTTTCACTTGACTCATTTACTAAATATTCCTAAGCCGCTAAAAATCAAATGTTATACGTACATATTAGAGATTTGTTGTACAACTATTTGTTTGTGTTCTATCCAACTACAAATGCGCAACTTCAAAATTATCAGTACCAATAGAATTAATATTATTTTGTATTTTTCAGTGCACCAACTAATAAAGTCAAGTCTAATATTTTGTTAAAAATATCCATCAAGTTTACGATTAATAAAGTTCTTATTTTCTGTATATTTTGAATATATTATTATATTAAAACTTCAATAAATCATCTATAATTAAGTAAATCACTTGATTAGTTTTCTAGTTAACATCACATCAAATTAATTGAATCGTTAGTTATATTGAAAATAAATCAAACCGTCGATATATTTCTTTTCTTTCTGTTACCCAACTGCATTTTAATCTTGTGAGATATGGTATTTTGTCGACTTTCACTCGTAACTTCTATAACTATCTCTAGCAGGACTCATTCGACACACTAATTGGATGATGATTCAGCAGAAAATTAACTAGAGAGACAATTGAACACGAATATCAGCAGTAGGCGCCTTCAAGCGGCGTTTTTATCTGCTCCAATTTCATTGAAATCTATCTTTTGCTATCCGTGAAGATATATATATATATATATATATATATATATATATATATATATATATATATAATTGTTAATCAATAGATATATTCTTTTATTATTCATTTTATTCACGAATTAGCTGGAATTCGGACAATGTGAAGTTTGCTTTTATATTTGTAACGGGCATATAAACAAAAAAAAGGTCTATGGTAATTAATTTTAATTAATCATCTAGCACTACTTTGTTTCGTTGTTGCTATTCCCATATTTGGGACCCGACTGCAGCGTACTGACAATGTAGGAAATCTTCTCCGATCAATATATAAGCGCAAGCCTTCGCCATCTAGAAGCTTCCAGGGCAGATTTTCCGACGCCGCGAACTCTCCAACAATAGTTCGAACTCACTATAGACGTTTCTCAATATAAATATGACCTTGGCGTGTAGCGAAGACCAATAGCAGGATGCCTCACACCCACACCACCCGAACCTCACTTGTAAATTCATGTATACAGGGTGGTCCACATATGAATTGCAACCATCAACTCCTTTATTTTTAAAATAGAAACATCCTATTTTTATTTAATTTTGGGATTGTAAGCTCGACAGTGGCTATCGACAATTTTACAGAAATCGAAATAACTGACATCTGTTAATTTGGATATTTAATATGTTGTTCTTTTTTCTTTCTTTTTTTTTCTTTTTTTTATAAACCACCGAAATTTGATATGGTCTCAGTTCCGAGGGTATGTATGATTGGGAATACTGTTCAAGATGGTTGGAACAGTAAAATTATTTTTGCCAGGCTGTTTTACTTTATTGTTATGGTTTTTGCTGAAGAAACATGTTCCGTATATAAGAGATTACACCAAAATTTGGGACACACTGTACATGAATTCGAAATTGTATTGATTATAATAATTGGTGATATTATATTATTAGAATATAATATTTGTAACAATTGTGAAAATGTATTCATTGTTATATTAAGTATATACCTATTATATTGTTTATTTACTTTTTTATAATAATAAATTCAATTAATTTATAATGTCTCTTATGCTTTTATAAAATGGAAATAATCGGATTAATATTTTGATATAATATTGCAGCTACGCTACATATTGGGAATTTGAGATAAAAATCAATTAAATAATAATATTATATATATTATGTGATATGCGTTTATATTTCTACATATACCTCTTTTGATTAAAATTCAATTCAGTGGAATGTTTTCATATAGGCAATGGTTTTTTGTTTCTCCTATGAATAAATTCATAATTTCATTCTGAAATATATGATAATTTGATATCGAATATTTCCATCTCATTTTTAGGCTGGGGATATTTGTTAATAATTTTGATAGGATTATGATATAAAAACTAGAATTGAGAGAATTTATTTTCTATAGTGCAAATTCAATTTAAGAATGCATTGTGGCGTCTTATGTAGTCTATCGTTGACTCGACCAACTATCAGGTCCTGTCTGAAGACAAATTTCGTTGCTTGCATTAAGATTTTATCTCAATTTTTTTGTATGTACAATAATTATTAATAATAAACAATCAATTACAAAATTTAAAAAGGAAATACTACACGTAAAGTTGAATTTTCCCATTTAAAATACAGTGCCCATAGCAGGCTACACTGCATTCTAATTGTGAAACGTACAACAAAATGAGATCCATGTCTTTGTTTAGGTCAGATGAGCATTAAACAGTGGGTGTGTTCGGATAATCAGTTAGGTTAGGTTATGTTGAGGATAACATTCTTCCAAATAATAATTTATCACTTCTTTTTTAGAAGACGTATTATCAAATGATTAAAACGATCTGAATTGAATTCGATTCAATTATTTTAAATCTGCTCAATTAAATGTCCCATATCTATATTACTTTTTTCTTCTTCTTCAGCCATGAACGTTGGTTAAGTTGTTACTACATCAGATTTAGATTATTTATGAATTTTAATTGAAATAAATTGATGAATGATAAATAATGTAAAAGGACATAGAGGCCATGTTGTTTATATTTATTCTCGTTTAATTGTTCTAAATTATGGAGATTGCTTCTTGATATATGACCGAACATCTGCTCCAGTTTTCATTTATATTTATTTATATTTAATATCAAAATGAAAATCTTTTTCTAATTAAATTGAATTATTAAACAAAAATCACTCTATTATGAATACATTGAACACGAACACTGAAAAGAAGTGTATAACGACTATCTTTTTGTTATTAATGTTTCTAATTAGTTAATTAGCTCTATTTTAATATGTGTTCTCTCAAGTGTAAATGTATTATGTATTTTTAATGGCTCGAAATTTATCTCAGAACATTTTCTCCTTGCAATACATATTTATATTTAACGAGCAATTATCTATTTGAACCGTTATTTATTTATATATATTTATACATTTTCTGAAGTTCTCTAAACAAAGATCTTCCCTTGAATATTCGAAATATATAAGATTTGGCTGATGCACGATGGTGCGTCTGCTAATTTCAGAAAATATTATTCAAATAATTTCCCAATTTATAGATCGGCGGAGGTGGTCCTTTACAATGGCCACCTAGCACAACTGACCTCAATCCATTTGATTTTTTTCTTTGGGACCTTCTTAAAAGTCTAGTGAACAAACTACTGCAAATAATAGGGACGAATAATTAAATAATTTACCATTTTCGGGACGATATTTTTTAATTTATATATACATGGTGGCAATTTTAAAATTTACAATGGCTATATTTTCTAAAATACATGAAAGTAAACTAAAACTACTGTTCCTAATAATATCGAAGGGGAATACTTCTGATAGATTTTTCGGACCCCCCCACTTAACAGCTGTCATCCCACTCAAGAATTTTAAAAAATGATGATGTTTTCCATTGATATAAATGACAGTTGAATTTTTTTAGAACCTTGCCTCAAATTCTCGAAAAACTCTATTCTCAGTTAATTTTTTTGGTTTGCAACTTGGTTTTACAGGAAATTTCTAAATAGAATATTACATAACAGTTCTCACAAGACACCTATCATTGACCCCCCCAACTAATGTTTAAGCGAGTGTTAAGGTGGGGGGTCTGACAAATCTGTCAAAAGCATCCCCCCTGGATATCATAGAAACAGGATTTTTTTATTTTTGAATTTTTTTTTTGGAAATATAACCATTGTAAGGTTTAAAATTGTCATCATTTATATCGATTTTAATGTTATTACATATATTTCGAAAATAACAAGAAAATTATTTCTCTTGTTATTTTTTATCTTTCTGATTAATTTTATCTGGAACTTTTTGAATCAATTACTAATATATTTTTGTTTTTTTTACAGGTATGTATCACTTTATTAATACAACTATATCCTGGAAGTGGTGAGTGAGCGAATTAAATTTTGAAATATTATAATATTTTTGAATATTATGCTTCTAGTGAGAATATAGTTTATTTTCCTAAAAAAAGAATGGAATTAGCATAATCTTTCGATTAGTGTATTTCGGAGAAAATAAGCGTTCCTACAAAAAGAAACAAAACAATTACCAAAATAGCCACATGTTTTGTTGAAGGAATTAACTTTATAGACAAGCCCTACAAACTGTATGTGTGGATAAAGTCACGGGAATTGTCTAGTTGAAACATATAATAAATCTTTTTTTTCGCTGTTTGGGTACTATGTCAAAAATAATTCATATATTTTATTGAAACTGATTTTGAATTTTAAGTTTCAGTTTTAGAATAAGTTTTAACCTAGACAGTAGAGCTCAATACTCATCTGCCCGAATTAAGCATGAAAAAATCGTACCCAGTACCTATTGCGACATCTGTTGCTGAATAGAGTTAATTCATAAGCTTATAAAATGAATTTCCATCACGAATTATATGACAAAACATTCCACCACATGAGGTGTTTGAAATTGGCATGATAAATTCGTTTAAAAACAACGAGCACTACAAAGTGTATGCGTGGACGAAGTCACGGCCAAATTTCAATGTTGACACAATATCTTACTTAGAAAAAAAATATGTGCGTCTTAAAAACTATAAAATTATGTCTCATACATGTTAATTCAAAAATATTATGCATTCATATTTGTAATATCATCGGTAAAATTAATTTTATTCATTAGATGATTTATTATCATTTTATTGAAAATTCGAATAATTTAAATAATAACTTGAATGAATACTTTCACATTTTTTTACTATGATTTTCATTTTTGTTACGCAAATCATTGAAATAATATGATTGCTTCAAAATGAAATTTTCTAAAGGTTGCCTATATACAGGGTATTTGGAAAGATCGCACAGAAAAATGTTATTTTAATCGATACTTTGCAGCATTTTCGAGAAAATTGCATATTTTATTTATAATAAACGCAATATAAAAAATTTCAACTTCAATACATCTTCTGAAGTTGTCTAAACATTTTCATAGTACTACATATATATATATTATTTTTGATGATTATTTCTTTTTGAACTTCAACTTTGCACACCTGGCAATGAGTATATAAATGTATAGAAATCATCGACAAAACTAAATCTTATGCCAGTGCTGTGGCTCAACAGCAGACTCTCGTCTCCTCAGCTATATCAATGGTGATGTAGTCCGCATACAGGGTGTACCTGTAGAAAAAAATGCTACCACCAGATATTCCTGAATCAAAATCTTCTGGAATTGGAACCAAATCATTTTTTTTTTCTACCAAGTTTGGGATTTTGGGCCCAGTATTGTTATGTAAACTATTCTTTAACATGTTTTCATAGGAAAAGTGTTATCTAATACACAAAATATTTAAGTGAAAGCTATACTTACATCGATCTGATGATTGGATGCGGTATCTTTTTCTTTTGTCATGTTTTGTTGAAAAGAACAACACATTTTTGAAAAGTCGGTATTTGTTATTTGTTCTCATAATTACATGTTGCGGTTTATCTCACTTTCTCTTGATCTATATATTTTTTTTTGTTTTTGTTTTGGTCGCTAAAAGAAATTTATTCGAATGGTACGTTACACGCTCGATTGCGAGTGTTATATCGAATTATTGGTTAACAATAGAATAGTAATGTTTAAAAGAAAATGCAAAATATAATTGTTTAATCATTAGACCACGCATAGCCTCTTTCAGAGCGATCCAACAGCTCAAGACCATTATTATTCCTCTGGTCCATAATGGTTCGTGTCCTAGACTGATACGATTAACATGTGTTTGCCAAAATTTTTATGTTTCATGACAACTTTTGATTTATAGAGTAATAATCAAAGACATTCAGACGTAATTAACAGGTGGTCGTTGAAGTAGTTATTACTGATTATTCAGAAACACCTGCAGATTAAATTATGTACCTACCAAATTTATATTTTACAACATAAAATAAAATTTTTCATTTGTGAAATAAGAGCATCATCGATTGTGTTAAGTGCGGCAACACTGGAAAATATAATGTAGGCGTCCGTATTGAGTTCGGCAGCTTTCGTGTCGCTGGTCGGAATATTGTTGTTCGTTGTCCCATTCATAATTTGAGTGCTGCTTACTAGGCTTTACGCATTTATACGCTTCCATAAAGATACACTGTTGCCAAAATTTCATATAGGAAAATTTTGTCTCTCTCTTACACATGGAAAATACCAAAACAATTCTTTAACAATAACAAACAGATCGCCTTTGAATACATGTTATGAATGAAATGCTTTTATTTTTGTAATCTAATGAAAATAAAACAACTTTTTTGTATCAAAGTTTTTTTCTCGATCTTGACAAATAATATCGCGTGGGGGGAGTTGAAAATGTTGGTTTGAAAAAAAAATGAATATTTTTTTTGTTGCGGTCTATTTTCAATAACTTTATTTCATTTTAAAACACATTTTTGGGCGCTTCTACTTCGCGATGTGAGTTACGCCCTTTAGCGGTAGACTTAGCAACTTATAAATATTTTCCAGCTCCTTCTTTTAGCCAATTTACCACAAAAAAATCTCAAAATCGTCTGGTTAACGGATCCCGGGCCACCCTGTATTTATTTACCTCCCAAATGGCATTAAAAATGATGATTAGGTTTAGAAATACTTGAGTACCAGTTGTTTTAACTTTTTGGCTATTGTGGCTACAACAGTTTTTCGCGCACACGCCATTGAAACAAACTAACAGAACAAAATTTAAAAAAAATAAAACGCTTTGTATTATGGAACTTTGTATATTGACCCTTTTTGTTAGAGCGGTGGGCATAAGTAGTTCTAATCGAAAATGCACGCTAATCGAGTCGTTGTAGAGGTGAGGTACAAAGAGTTTATTTTGTGGTTCGTGGTACATCCATCCCAGTGGCCCCCTTATTTTCGAAACTAGTGAGCGTTAAATACAGAATTTAGTTGCGAAAATCCTGAATTCAGAACCCATCCCACGCGCGTTCAAACTTGCACTTGACAAATTTTAATTTAATTTTGTTTTGTTTTTTTTTTATCTCATAATTATAGTCTCTGTTAACTGAACGCAATTTGTAATAATTGTATATGTTTGTTTAATTATTGATTTCAATCACTAATTGCTTTCCTGAGCGCTCTGAATAATTTAGAATCCACCTAGGTAATAATAACAAATATCTCGTTTATTGTTCATATCATTGATGCAACTCTATAACAATTATTTGCAAAATTATTGATAAAGTTGGTACAGAAAGTGTTATTAATTTATTGAAATATTAAATGCGTGCTTCACTGGGCAACTTGAAACGGCAGAATTAGAATGATTTCAATTAGATTTCGTAATTTTTTTTAATGAATATTTTAATTCATAAGTTTCTATTATTGCTTACAACGTATTAAATTAAATGCCTTAATATTGAAATATCATCCTGATGCCGTTATTATTTATAAAGAAAAAACGACCACATTAACTTTAACTCACTACTTTATTGAAATTAACTAGTAATTTGGCAATAAACTCAATAATAATAATCTTTATTATTATTATATTGGGTATATATTAAAAAATGATTTAAACTTTCTTTTAAATTTCAGTTTTATACCTTTTAAAATGGTTTCTTCCCTATAGCAAAGTTTCAATATAGTAATATTAATATAATAATATTAATCAAAAAAAATTATATTTATAATTTTTTACATAGGTGCATTATTTCACCATATTTTATTTTTTTTCGCTTAAACATCTCGATAGATTTCAATGAAAAACTATTATATTATAAAATGAAACTTGACGAAATTGTGTAAAAAAATTCAAAGCCATTCATCCTTCCGTTTTTTTAACATTAGTGTTTGAAGTGTAGTATCTCCGAGAATTTGGTACATTTATGATTTTGGTGATATTTGGCAACAACGCTAATCGTGAGTGGATAGTTACACTGGGTGAATATTAACCGCAAAAAAAAACAAATACATTCAAGTAAATTTTGCATTTTGTGAAATTTACAAGAACAAACAATTTATATGAAATCATAAGCAATAAAATTATTCACTAGTAACACAGACCTGGAATTTCGCAAGCCACTTTATTCACATTTATTGTACATCTACGAAGGTTTGAAAATAAAAATCTTATTATATAATAATAATAACAGAATAAAATTGGAAAACTAAATATTGCGAATGTTTTTCATGAAATATATTCTTCAAAGAAACGCTGAATATTACTTTTATACATCTTCCGTTCTTCGTCACTTTAATATTGTTTGGAGACGTTTACCTCTCGATAATAATTTGCCAAGATTATCATTTTTGTGAGCTTCTAACAATGTCGTAAATTTAATACCGGCTTGAGGCATTTTTCTTTCGGAAGAAATTTTGATAATACATATTTCTTCTAATATTTGCACATCATATGCTGCGTTATGGGGATTTCCTCTTTTATCTAGTATTACAGTACTTATATAACTTCAGTATTTTTATCAAATCATTTTCTACTTGGATTTTCTTTTCTCGCCTTGTATTAAAATTTTGTAGCCTCTCTAGCATTCCTTTTCAATAAATCTACCTTTTGACAGCAATTGACGTATTTATGTAAGCTTATGGTATTATTCAAATTAAAAACCTTGCTTGTGTCAAAAACTTGACAGTGCTACGTTGCCACATTCCGCCGCCTCTAACGAAATATATATACCAACCTTAGTGTGAAAAATAGTCAAAAGTTTTTGACAGATGTTGATTCTTGAAAACATAAAAAGTAAGTAAGTACAATAAATAAAACATTCAAGATATTGTCGTCCTTATAAAATAAATATATAAATACTGAAATATTTTCCAAAAATGTTGACGCATAGAACCTCATACTTTTGTCTCTATATATAATAAAAATGCATCCTATAAAATGTAAACAGAATATTATTTCTAATATATGTTTTGCAAGTTTTATTTTTAAATTGTAACATATGGTCTGTAACCTAACCTAATCTTCTCTGGTAATTCATCTTAACCCTTTATAAATCTGACTATTTTGACTGAAATTGTAAATTTAAAAGCTAGCTAATTAACAATTTATTCATTTTCTTGTTCTTATTTTACAGTTAATAAGAACGGTTGCTCACTTTGTCGCATCGTCGTCATACTAAATACTTTTAATAGTATAAGCCTCGTGACAAAAAACAGTTTAAAGTCCCGAAACACCCATCCAAAAATGACAAATGTGTGTAGAAGTAATAATAATTATGGATGATGACGCTCATGATGTGTTCCAAACACTTCTTCTTCTTCTTCGTTTAGGGCCGTGGGAAAAGTCGAAACCAGCTCGTATCAACAACAAGGTGGTATAGTAGTTTCACACAGGAACAGAATTCAAGGGCATGGTGTTATATTATGTCAATAAGTCAGTCAAAAAAATATTTAAAAAAATAAAATTGGACAGACTAATAGTTGGTGCCCTGAAAAATTTAAAATAGTATTTATTTTACTCTTTTGGGTGCAATATTATTCATCAACGTTCACCAAAGACGATAATACGTTGCTTGTACGTATTGAGAGATTTCAAAACATCGCGGAAATACATATATTTCAGACATTGCCACTGCTGTAACTCGGAAACGGTAATGTTTTTTTAAAGATGTCCAATTTAAATGTTGCTACATATAGTCTCTTCTTTAATTTGGCCGTCTCATATTTTGCAATTTTCAAAATCAAAAATCTACCCACATCATAGTGGAAACATACATATTTCAGACTTCCTCTACCGTAACTCGAAAATTTATGATTTTTTTGAAAAGTGTTCAATCTAAACGTTGACGGATATGGTATCTGATATCTCGAAAAATGCCCACCATTCCATTCCCCATTTGGGAGATGTTTTTGAGGGGAAGGACATGTTGGATGTCGATTTTTTTTTGTTCAAGGGACCAGTTCTCAATAGCCTTCCATCAAAACGGAAAAAGAATCATGAAAATCGAAGCACGTTTACGATTTAAAAGGCGGGAACGTCCATTAAAACAAACAAAAAAAACATGCAGAAAAACAGTCGAATTGTATTGTATACCTACTCCGTTTGGGTTCGTTGGTCAAAATTAGGTTAGTTCAAAAAAAAAATAATCAAAACAATGCGCCTCTAGCCAGATGGTTTCTTTATTTCATAATATTTTTTATAAAAAAAAAATATTCAAGCAACTTAATAATATTTTGGAAATACAGAAATAAATTTGCCAAAATTTGCGTAATTGATGGCTATGAAATCTTTCCTGTTTTTGACTAATTTATTTTATAATCACGACCTTCGGCCTGATGTTAAAAGTCCCATAGATTTTCGAAAGTTTCATCAGTAGAACTCTTCATCAGCTTTTAAATAATCTGTTTTGAAAGAATATTAACCTAAACTATACCTAGGACTTGAGTCAGAGCATGTCTAAAAACACATATCTACTTTACGCACAAGTCTAATAAAATGAGAAATTACTATCAACTTTATGAATATTGATCAGTTTTGGCTGTGTTACAAAAAAATACATTTCATATATAGATGAGGTCTATACACAAATTATCGTACTAGACATATTTGACGAATTTTTTTCTTTCCTATTCAAATGTCTCTACAAAAAATAGTAACCACATTATCTCGTAAAAATATCCATTTTGAGTGGCGCGCGTATCGATCCAAATTACATCATCCGGTCAGTAAACTGTCGTCGCCGTCATGGAGGGCCATCGCCGCCATTATATATTGGCGGCCTCCATTATGGATGGCTCGCTCACTGCTTTCCTAAATACTTACACACACTCACCAAATACATAAAGGTACTTTATTTACTATATAGGTATATATATATACTACGGTTCTTTGACCGTTCAACAAGAAGTAACTGTCAATTGTGTTGTCATTGATCTGAACGCTGAACGAAAATTCATGTCAGTCTACTCACTATAGGCAAATCCAGCCAAGCGCTCGCCATCTAATGGGAAAAGTGCCAAAACTGAGAACAGATAGGTAATTGTTTGTTTACATTCGTATATGGTTAACACGTGAATTTCACTCATCATGCCGAAAGAAAACTGTTTTTAATACCAAATTGTGGTGTAATATAATTGTCACAGCAGAAAAATAAGTAAAAGGCAATCCATTTTCATCGTTTTCCCAATAAAGGATCAGGATTTGTCTATACTATGAACAACAATTTTGGAGTGTTCGAGAATGAGGATTGAAGGTTAGCCTTGGAAACAGTTTTAATAATGTAATCAACTCATCTCTCAGGATTTTCTGGTGAAAGCCGCTAGCTAATCGTTATTGTTTCAAATAATCAACTGAAACGATTTCCAGTTTTAACTATGACAGAATCCATAGAACTTGTATATTTTTTATTTAAAACGAAGAATAAAAAACACCTGTGTTCAAAATGGTCGTTTATTATCATTTAGACAGAAATATATAAACAAAACTGCTGTCAAAGTCATTTCAATTTTATTTATATTGATGATCACCACCTATTATACATTGTCAGTTAATATACTGATTTCCGAAAATTGTATTCTATCAGATATATTACTATTGGTGGAAACTCATATTCACGTAAATGTACATAAACATAAAAACAATTCTTGTATCTCCGCTTCCATGATACCAGCAACCATATCTGCAAGATGAGCAAAATTTACCTGTACCGAATTATTTCGCTTTGTAATTTTAATGAATGATTGTACTTACTTAACATCAATAGATGCTTATATCATAATAAAAAACGAGTATTTTTATTCCAAAACACAATAATTGCCCTCAAACACAGATCGAAACACTCACATTAACGTAACCTCATAAAGATGACATAGAATCAGCTGTTCTTTCCAACAAACATTACCTATCTACAGTGGCGCCCTCCCACTTGGTGTGGTAATTGGATTCGCGAATACTATCCACTACATTAAGGTATATAGGGTGTTTTTTTTTTCAAATAACATGCTAATATCGAGAAAAAACTTTCATATACTATAAACATATATCCTAAAAGATATTTTGAACTTTGTTAGAGGCCGTATTAAACTTCATATTAAGAGTCTGTTAAATCTAACTTTCCGAACACAAAAAGAGGTGCCCTTTGGAATTCTACAATGACGTCATATCCTAATTTTTACTCACCCTGTATATTTGCATACATGGAAAAAAGTATACAACCGAATTTTATACCTTCTCCTTTTTTTTCAAGTCAGTCAAAACAGATTCTTGCTGTTAATTTTGAATTATTTTTGTGTTGTTTTTCCTATAAAATCCTTGTCCTTTAGGTATGTAATATAAATGTATGGAACCGTTGAGGTATGAGTTCTACTCGCACTTGCCGTTTTTTATTGCTTCCTTTACTAGGCCTTTTTGAGCGCAGGTACCTTACCTTCTTGCAACATTACATTTTGTGTAATCTGTTGGTATCGTCGTCCCGTAGAGGGCGTTGACCGCATTCTCCGACTCGCTCAAGCATGCCACCCGAATCTCACCTCTTCTTCTTCTTCTTCTTCTTCTTCTTCTTCTTCTTCTTTGTGTTCTTTTCAAAGCTCTTCTACTACTATTGTTTTGTGGTTGATTCTTCTTACTTCCAATCAACATTATTATTTATTTTCATCACGTACCAATGTTGTATGTATAGTTTGCGTTGGTTTCATTCCCCATCCTCGATATCTCTTCAGCTGCTGGTTGTTGGTGCTCCTCGAGAGTGTCGTTCGTTCTCCTGCTGATCGTTCGCAGGAACGAACGTAAGCATGATCATGCAATGTTGCCAGCTGTCGTCAAAAGAAGGCAAATTGATGAATTTTGTTTTTTTTTCATCACTGGATATTTCAACGATTTCTTAGATAAAAAAATGTATTGGCTAGGTACAGGTGGACGGGGGGGAGGCAAAAACTTGAAGCTCATTAAAATCTCCAAAAAAATATATATATATATATATATATATATATATATATATATATATAAAAGAGCCAACGGTGTAAAATGCAAGTAGTATATTCAGTTGTTTTATTGTCCATTAATTAGCGAGTTGAACATTATAACATGAATTCTTACGGTATTTTCTCATTATTAATAGTCTGACTCATTCTGAGGAAATTCGACAAACATACGCATTGTCCCTTTTAATTTGACTCATAAATCTTGAAGATCGGTTCAATATTCAATACTGGAAACTCGGAAGAAAAATATACAAAATAATATTAATACCATTGATGCTGGTACTTTTGAAGTCGGTGCCACAAAAAGTTTTCAATCTAACTACAACTGAACAACTTCAAAACTACCATTATCAGGTAAAATTAATATTATTTTTATTATTTTATATTTTTCACTGCATCTACCAATAAAATAGGTCCTAGTTTTTCTACAGCAAGTTTTTTACTATTTTTATATATTGCCGCTCTTCAAATAATTTTTCTATGAAAGACAGCAGGAAAATAAGTTTATCCGTTAACATAGAACCTAACAGTATTATTGTCTATGAACAACACACCCTGTAGAGAGAGATATTGGTGGTGGTGTTTGTGTTATGGAGCTGGCAACACTGCGCGCGCGCGTCGAGCACGTAGTAGTAGTAGTATAGCGACAGAGAAATAGTGTGGTGAGTCGTCTTCAGTTGTACTTCATACAACATACATTACACAGTGAAGTAGTTCCTCGGCAGAAGTCCGCAGGCCCAGGCTTTATTATACATAAGCAGGACGCACCACCAACAGAACGAAGAGAAGAAGAGGAGCTTCGTCGTGTACGACGAGGCGAAAAGAGGACTGATTGCCTGACTGTTTGTGGTTCCCGTTACGTTACCTCGTCCGTCGTCGTTTCAGTTTTGCGTAAACCTTCATCGGTGCTGGAACCTCTTGTGGGTCTCTCTCTTTCTCTGTCAGTATTCTAGAATTGAGACACCGTTACGCCGCCGCCGTGTGTCTTGTCTGCAGTTTTTATTATTTAGAATGCTGGTTAATAATAATAATAATAATAATATCCAAACAACCATTGCAGCAGGGAGAAGAAAAGCAATAGTAGCAGGAAATACGACGACAATTATTACTATTCAAACACAACGGAGATATTATCGCAGCATCGTTGTATTGGACAGGTGGTGGAAGAGCGATTTTTAAAGCTGCTGCTGATGCTTGCTGAAGACGAATTCTACGTCGTCGGTTTATCATCATATCAGAAGCGAACATTAATAATCATAAAGCACACAACAGTTTATTATTGAAGTGATTTGATTTGATGTTTTTTTGTGTCTTTTTCGTCTGTGTGTGTGCGCGTTCGTTGGTTGATCAAATAGTTAAATGATTCAATTTTTACGACCAAGAAAAAGTGCTACTAAATATAACGACCAATAATAATTTTAATAAAGTAGTGGTGGGTGCATTTTCCCATTCCCCTTCAGTGTTTTTTTTATGTTTTGTTTTACTCTATGGTAATATAGGGTTGTTGTGCGTGTGATTTTTTGGTGTCTAAAATTTTAGATTGTACATCCGTTTTGTTGCTTCTTCTGTTGGATAAAACAGGTGCGTTGATTTAAATGAAGAAAACTTCAATTAGTTAATTTATCTTATTTATTTATTTTTTATTTATTTATTTATTTATTTACACAGGCTAAAGATTCTCTCCGAGGGGTTATTTTGAGGTTTGAATTATTTATTGATTGATTTCGTATAACGGAGAATATGGGAGAGTGGGGTATATTTGCGAAAATCACAAATTTTTCTATGGCAAAATTAAAGATCAGGTTTTTTGGAGTGGACTTGTTTATTTTCTCTCAATTTTAATTAATATAAAATGACTTCGTTGTAGAGAAATTTGTATTCCATTACTCTCTTAATTATTATGAGGGGAATAGAAAGAAAGTTTTGATATATTGAAAAATGGGAACATCATGCGGGTTTTGTTTGTTAATATGTTGGTATGATCCTAGTTAGAGTTAGAGAGTTTTATGTTGATTGTGTAAAGTATGGTTGCTAATGGTTTATTTTTTTGCATAAAAAAAAACACACAAAATACGCTTGTCAAGATATCTATTCTCACTTTTAGTGTGTATAACTTATTTTAAAGCTGAAAAAATGAACCCTGCTTTTTTTTCAAACAATCAATCTTAATTTTGAATAATATAAACGTCATTTCATTGTGATGTATTTCATTGGATACATATATATATAGATATCTTTTCTATATCTATATTCTGTCTTGCTAGATCTGAGAAAAAGAAAATCATCAATCATTCAATAGTCCAAGTTTACTCATCCATCTATTTTGTTTATTCGATCCTGCGGAATGCAGCCAATTCATTATATTAATGTCGAAAGTTTAGATAATAAATAAATATACAAATTTTGTACTTATATAATAACATATATATTTTTTTAAATTTTATATCGGCGTTTCTAAAAGACCGTGCACCCGGCGTTTGTGCTGCTCATGTTTTTTTTTGATAATACAAGTTTAAAATTTGAAAGTTCTACAGTCTTGAAATTCCTTTTTCATACCTAGTTCGGAGCCATCTCTGTCAAGATTCAATAAAGATGAATTAATATTGTCGGTCAAAAATCAGCTGTTGATATTATTGGGCTATGGAACCATAGACACTCATTTACATTTATGCAAGAAACAACAGTCGCTGGAACTACATGCACGTACATGCGACAGTAGTTATACTCGACTAAATTTCTAAAAGGCAGATCTGCAAATTTATAATGATGTCGAGTGAGCTAATATGTCAAATGTCAATAATATTCAGTGAAAATATCATTGTGCGATGTATGATAAATTTGTATGTAAAAACTTGAATGGACTATAAAAAACTGTTTAGGAAATTTTCGAATTAAAAAATCCACTTGTTAAGTTTAAAATTTTCAGTCGACATTAATTTAAGCTTATACTTCATGCCCTTGACGTAAAACCAAAAAAACCACCATCTGTGTAAATCCTCATCATAAATATGATTCCTCAACAGGAAATTAGCCTCGGTATGTATATTATATAGTCTATCTCTCCTTGTCATATCGTCTTTGCTGAATAGAGAGCAATCTATGTATGTGTATGTTTGTTATGATTAGGTATATACTATGTATTACATACATATTTGCAATGCGTGATTTCGTCGTAACCATCTGAATGATTCATCAATAAATAAATAAATAAATAACCCAACCCATTTCTCTGATACTGTTCACAGAATTTATATGTAATATAACCAATAGAAGGCGTTATTTTTTTTTGTTATTAAGTTTTTCGGACCGACTTCCAAAAAAGGTGGAAGGTACATGCTCAATTCGGTAGTATGTGCTCCGATTTGGTTGTTTTTCATTCATTTGAAAGAGGAGACTTGAGAAATTGTCCCATATTTAAAAAAAAAAACTTGAATCCGATATCTTTTTCCATCTAAAAACTACCACCGAAAGAGGGTAGAGGGGGCAACTTTTCTCGAAAATCGAAAATCTGAGAAGGCAGATTTGAAGATGAGACCATATCCGGAAACATTTTAATTGAAGATTTTTTCCAAAGACTTACGGTTTTCGAGTTAAAGCAATGGTAAACACTGAAATATGTGTATTTCTGACGCGCTGTTGTGTGATCTCTGAATAATAACAAATACAAGCCAAGAATATACCTACTTCAAAAGTACCATCACCAATAGAATCAATACTATTATGTGTACAAACCAATAAAGTTGGTCCAGTTTTTGTAAAAAAATATTTATCACACTTTTTAGTGCAACATTAGTCATGAAAATTGTTGAGCGTTTACTAATACCAAAGAAAACAGTACTTATCTTACTACCCATGTATATTCTATGCTTGTACTTGTTATTATTCAAAGATCTCAAAACATCGCGGCGGAAATTCATATATTTCAGACTTTAACAATGCTGTAACGCAAAAACCGTAACTCTATTAAAAAAATGTTCCATTCAAACATTTCCAGATATGGACTTATCTTTAATTTTGGCGTCTCGGATTTTTGATTTTCGAGAAAAAATGCCCCCTCCACCGGTTTTGCCTTATTGATTTTATTACTTTTACTATTACATTTACTACTACCATTAATTTTAACTCTTGATTCATCTCTGTTGGATTACTTAGGTATAGGTAAATCCAATCCATCACTTTACTATGCCTACCAAACTACCAACTAGTCGTATTGGCAAAATATCCTCTGATATCCTTTTGAGCTCTTCATCCCTTACATTTACATACCTCTACTTTGGAAACAACAACTGTAAAGTCTTTATTATCGCATTATCCTGTCAATCCTATACACTATTACTACTAAATATCCAGGACCAGTCATCTGTGTGGTCTTGGATCCTTGCGCACAAATCCCTATTTAATGAGATTACAAACTTTTAAATAATACATTCAGATATTCCTTGTTGTTCTCAGTATCTCATATTTTACACTTGACAATATTATCTTAGTATATATGTATATATAATAATACCTTCCTACTAGTTTGTCAGAAACATAACAAAATAAATTTATTGAAGTAATAATATATGCAATGCAAATTTTCAAGGGATCCAGCTGGTTTGTGTAGGCGCACTAGCTTTGTTCCAACATTCCATCAATTTCTTTCTGTCAAAGTTCTGCGCATTGGTGTTTTAGCGACTGCGGCGATTTCTTTGACAGTTTACAAACTGTCAAATCGGTTTGTGAATTTTCTTCTGACTCTACGTTAGATACCATGCGTAGTGTTTGTTCAAGGGAAACTTTTCTGTTAACGTTTCAGTACAAAAAAAACTTATTTACAACCATTGGTCTGTCTGTCTG
The DNA here is from genome assembly GCA_958507055.1 of Crioceris asparagi. Taxonomy (NCBI): domain Eukaryota; kingdom Metazoa; phylum Arthropoda; class Insecta; order Coleoptera; family Chrysomelidae; genus Crioceris; species Crioceris asparagi. The sequence goes on from OY293827.1 coordinate 552,551, forward strand.
TCTGTGCTAATATTATCCCAAGAATGATTGAACCGATTTTTTTTATTGCTTTCTTTTTGTTTTGCTTTTAATTTAATTACAGTGAAATTCCGACTTGTTACGATCTGATAAGCATTGTCATTGCCTTTTTTTTCTTCTTCTTTCATTTCATCGTTAATTTGATGAACTCGTTTGTAAAAATAATTAAGTAACAAGTTGAAAATGTTATATACGAAACAACAAGATATAACATGATAATTGTTTATGACAAATTATATATATGTGAAAATACCTATTTGTATTTTTCACACCGATATTGTCATACAGGTTAACAAGTCAAAATAGATTCCTTCATTGTGTTATGCTCTTAACAATAACATAATTTTAATTAGACTTTCACAAGACCACATAAAGATGTTATTGTCTTTTTGTCTTGACATATTTGGACATATGAGTCATAACCACTTGGTTCAAATTGTTGCTTCTAGTCTTTCATTACAAGTCTGGAATATATTTGGGTGAAGTTGAAGATTTACAAAACTAAACTTTTGATTTTATTCATGAAAAGAAAATGAGTGTTTCACATTCTTAGGGCTTCTGTACATAACATGAAATAATTCTAGGAGGAATTAAGTGTGAAATAAGTGCATCAACTGCTAAAGAAGTCGCTCCAATTCTTTGTAAGAAATATTTATTCCTCCATAGTTTTCCTTTCCTTTCTGATGTTGCTTTATAACATGAACTTTTTCATATATCAAAATCTCCCTCTAAAAGAGATAAATATTTGATATTTTTTTCACATAATATTTGACAAACATTTTCCTTTTCCTCATAAAAAGGATATAGGAATCTTTCCTTCTATACCCAATTTATCTTGTTCATGGCTCAAGTTCAAGAGCTTGGAAAATATGAAGGAAAATGGATTCGAATATCCTTTTTTTTTCTGGGAAAGGGATGGATGGAAATGGAATCAACTGGAATTTTATATTTTATTTATTTACCTGGTAAGAACTTGACATCTATCCGGATATGGGATGGGGGGGGGGGTGTGGTGTGATGTTGAAAATGTCAAAAGTTAGGTTGGGTTGTCTCTGTTGCGAGATTTGAGCAAGTCGAGGGAGTTTAATAATTAATAACATTGTTTCCATGATAAAGGATACGAAATGTTCTCTACTATTCGGGGGCTAGGTGAGAATTGGAAACTTTTCCATCTTTTGTCAACTCTTGGAATGGTGGATTTTTTTTATGCAGAGAAAGTCGTTTGAAGGATAAATAATTTAGCGTTAGGTACTCTTGCTTTCTTCAAGCTTGCTAAAGTTGAGGAAGAGGACTTGATTTGCATTGGATGAATGTTTAAATGGAATGACTTGTGGATGAATATTATTGAGGTTTTTTTTCTCAAGAGTATTAGATATAATTGTTTTTGCCAAAAAAAAAATGTTATGAAAAGAAAATGCGATCGATGACGAAGAATTGAACTCGAGTCAAGCTGTAAGTTTTCTGAGAAGACAACTACACTCTATTTTTTTAACATTGAACTTGACAATACTCTATATAGATAACTATAAACAGCTGGTCGATATAAATTTACTTGATTTAATTCTATATTTTCTAAATTTTTATATGAATAACGCATAATTTTGATCTTCATATTTATTTTTACGCTACTATAGTTTGGTACCAATACCACTCGCCGGTGGCACTGAATGAGAATCCTGTATACACTGGGTGTTGAAAACGTGATATGCTCAAGACTGTAGCGCGAATACGGCTCTAAGGATTTTAATTAAACTTGCCCAAACTATTCTTCTGAGAGCCCTTTACCACCCACATACAGCGCCATCTCTGAGAAAAAGCACAAAAAAAATGTTACATGACCATTGTTGTTTGCCTTAACATGCTGAAAAAAATGAGTGGCTGCACGATTTAACCAAAGGATTTTTACTTTACTACCGCTATTATTATTCACTGGAATTTTCCTGCTAGCGGTAGGAAAGTCCTGTGAGTGGACACTCCAGTTTTTTTTGGCGGTATTTTGTCGCAACGACATTTTTGTGGTGACGTGTTGACGTAATACTATCAACTATCCCTTATCACATTTTTGTCCGTGACCGCAATATAGTTATGTACTTGAAGAAGGATCTAAAGTATTTCACGTATTAATATAAAGATGAGAATCTTTTTGCGTTTATATTATGAATCTTTAGCCTGTGTCAAAAAGATAGTTTTTTTTTTGATTTTGATCAAAAAAATTCAAGTGTTTATTGATAGATATGCCCGTAAATTGATTATTAAGATTCAGTTTGTTGATTTTTCGGTTACAAATTTTGAATTTACCTGCGTTAGTTGACATGAAATGAACCATAACTTTATTAAATGGGGTTTTAAAATTTACAATTCAGTTAGAATCCAGATCTATTAGAATATTTGGCGCTATTTTTTAAGCAAAATGTTAATTTTTAAGACCCTTTGAAAAATAACGTTAAAAAAATTACCAACTTTTCGAATAGCTTTTCATCGCTTTGATTAGCGTGTAGATATTGGCTGAAATGTCCTACAAAATTGCTCAAAATATTTGTCAACATGAGCGTCTCTAGTGGATAGTAGGGTGGGTATCAAAAATATATAATAGGAAAATTATTTCAACATAACCTTAAAAACAACACAAGATTCGAACGACAACAACTAAAGGTGAGTTTATACAGTAAATAAAATAAAATAAGAAACAAATTAAAATTGAAATAAGAATAATCTCAAAAAAGATTGGTTTATACAGATGACGAAAATAAAATAAGAAATAAGAATGAACCAATCAAATCAAAGCTTTTTTGACAAAAACTTTTGTGTTGTATGCAAGTTGAGTGTTCTCTGGTGGTTGATCATGCGCATTAATAGTTTCCAAACAAAATAAAATAAAATAAGAAATAAAGATGAAAGTTGGCCATCTTTAGTTCTTATCCTTATTTCTTAATTTAGCTTATTTCGTGTATAAACGCTCCCATGGAAATGAGCATGTTCAACTTTCTTATTTTATCTTAATTTGTTTCTTATTTTATTTTATTTACTATATAAACTCACCTTAACTGTGATCAACTCGGATGCATTAAAAATGTTGAGCTTACTGAAATAGCAATTTACGTTAAAAGCATAACATATATTAACGTTCGATAATTTTTTAATGGTTCTCTTACAGAATCCAGATGACCCAGTTATCTCCTCCTTAAAACATAGGTTTTGTTTTTATGCACAAAATTTAAGGTTATTTCAAGTTCGCTTTGATATAAAAGATACCTTGTAGTGCATTATGAAAGAAATGTGAGAGACCCTTTATATTTTATTCAATATGTCGTGCCCATCGGATTCTAAACAAACTGCACAACTGATTGACCCACTTTCCCAAATCTTCATTTTCTCTTTCTGTCTAAGCAGCAGATACAGAGTATCATAATCGACCTCGACTAAACTGTGAATGTGAGATGTGAGATGAGATGAGAGAAATGTGTGTAATTCAATACAGTATCGTACTTGATTTGGGATATTAATAACATTGGGGGAATTATTCATTTATTTGATGAATATATATTAAAAAACTTGTGAGCTCTGAGATCATTTACATTTTTGTTTCTAATGTCTTGTGTAGATGTTTTTATTAAAAAAAAAATGATGCCCTATAGAAGCTAACCAAGGTTAAGTAAGTTGTTTAATATTAAAAATACCTCACCTTTTATTCATAGATGTCATAGGTCAACATAGTCTTTTTCTTGTCAGGACCGTGAAACATTTGGTAATTTTTATTTGAATACCTTATGGCTATTTAATAGTAAATGGTTATGAAACATTGACTTGAATTAATTTGTTAGTGCTAGTAAGATTTTAATCATGTTAATTTTATGCAGTTTTACCGATTACCATTGTCTATTTGTGGAATTTAAAAATAGTAAAACTTGAAATATGGAATTTGAAACACAACCTTTCTGCTAGCGCGCTAAACTATTTAGTTTACGCACATTTGAGAAAATATAACAGACCTTGAATTTGACCTGACCTTTCCGGACGATTTCCTATAGGTATATAAAAGTAGTTGTTCTTTTGTGAATATTAATTGTCTATAGGGTTAACAGAAAGATATTATGTTTCAATAATACCAAATGGCAGACATCTTATCTCTGATGGTGAAACTATTTTTCCAGCTGTTCGAGACTTGTTATCTTAAATATTTATTTTCTGTTTCTTATCACAAAGGTTGTTGGACAAACTGAATAAAGCTGCTTTAAAAATGTTGACTAATAATGGGCTCAGGAATATATATTATAGTCTATTAATTCCTTGAAGAGAAAGTTTATTTCATTTTAAGTTCAGAAACTGGCATTTAAGTTGTCGTTTTCTTTCTTTTTTTTGTCGACAATCAAACATCCTTTGCTAGTTCTTCGTTATTTGCGCGCACCGCCATTTTCATTCGCCCAGCGAACGAGCCGACTCAACTTTTCCCTGTCAAAGTTGCTGTGAACTTGGTGTGTGAAAATTTGTCGTTGTCTGGACACGGAAAAGTTTTCCATTTCCTATTCCACGGCTCGGTGATTTCTAGTTACCACTATTCAAGTTTTGGAAAAAACGTAGGTACCATTCTGGATATTACAGATTTTATTACATCTTTCCAAACTATTCAAGATCTAGTGGAAAGACTATTATAAATGTGGCTTCTTTGTGTTGGTTAAGAATGTTCCTATTATTATTGTGGGATATTTTCTCATACAGATATACAGTGCGATCCATAGGAATGAAATAAATTTTAATATAAATAATAATATATAAAATAAAAAAGTTGTTTTGCAAATAATACTTATTATTATATTATATTATAAAGGAAATAATGTTTAGGAAGTATTTTTCAATTTATTTTAATTTTATTTATTTATATTAAATGTGACCACCATTTGACATTTCTTGACAATAAGCAAGGCGATCTTGGAATTGTCGTACAACATTTTGTAGGAGCTCAGGTGTTATGTCGTTACTTTCTTTCGTTATCCTTATTTTTATCTTTTAAATCATACATAATAACGGCTAAACATGTTTTTTTTTCCATATCTATGGACCGCACTGTATATCTATGTATTACTCGTTTAGACGAGGTAATTCATTCAATTCGACTCGCCGTCTCTTAAGAACGAACACATTGGGAAATAAATAGGTATATTTCAAGTCAACTCGTAAATAATATTGTTCGACCGACTATACTCGCATGTTATATGATTTATGTAGTAATACATTGTCATCTCATATACTTATATATAGTAAAGTTTAGAGGCGATACTTACCGGGTGTCACTAAAAAGTCTGCCACATATTTTTGAGATCAAGTTGATTTTTAGACAAACTTGTATAGTATGCAGTACAAAGTTTGTGTATTTCGCAAGATGTACGGTCCTGAAGTTATCATTTCAAATTTATTGTTTTTTCTTGTTAATTTCCAAGTGCTCTTACTGAAATTTGTTGCAGTAACTTTGTCAAATAAATCCGTTTCCAGAAAAATATCTGTCCATAGATGTAGAATAGATAGAATAGATAAATAACGTCTCAGGGGTCAACAATGATCTTAACACCGACAGTGTTGCCAATAGTGGCGCTAAATCAGGAAAGTTTCGATTAGTTTTGCTTGCAATTCTCCGGATATACTTTATTTTTCATATTTATTGGACTAAGTTTTGGGTCTATGTTGATACATTTTTTTTCTTCTATTAAGTTTAATTTCAAGTTATTACGATCTATGAATCGAGAATATAGACATTGTAATTGTAGCTAATGACCTTGAGGCATCAGCGTGACCTGATGTCGTCACTCTCTAGCCGTTCTATGTTTGACCGGGTATTATATCTGAACTAAATCAGGATGGCGTTTGTTTGATACGGGCTTTTTCAAGAAATCCTAGATAATAGAAGACATTCGGATCACATTAATCTACAGGGCATATCTCAATAAATATCTTGAGTGCGAGGTGATTTTTTTTTTATATATATATTATTTTTGTTTCCAGTGTACTCCTAACGCCCATTGGTCTGTGATAAGTAAAAGAAAGACAAAGAGAACATAGTAGGAAAGAGTAAAAAAAGAGGAGAGAAACTTATTTATTAAAAAAAAAGAACATATTATTATACTAGTTTATTCGTGCATCCCAAACAGTGCCTTCCAGATAAAACAAAAAAGCAAAAAAATATCTAGAAAAATATATAAAGCCAAAGATTATCTTTATCGTAGTGACGTTTTGTGATATACCTATATAATATATATATATTTAAATAAATAATATAAAATAGTACAATATTCGAAGGACCAAAAAAAAACTTTAATGCCGCATTTTACACATCACGCATTAAAATTGAGAGCTTGAGCGTAAAATATTAAAAAAAAACTTTGCGCATATACTTACATATCTATAAACGACAGAAATAACTTTATATTTAAACAATATAGTTTGATATAACTTTGAGTTTTGTCGTTTACCAACAAGTGGATTTTGGTGTGTGAGTGAGTGGAGTTTTTTGTTTGACAAAAACGAGAGACTGAACTGAACTGAAAAAAATAAATAAATATGGTGGTACTTCAAGAAAGCGGTTCACCCATCCAGGCGCCAGCCGCAGCAGCCATCTTGGATTTGGATTATAGACAGGCTACATCATGCCTGAAGATGGTGCCGAAACGTTATATCAATGTTCATCAATGGCTTGGGCCCATTTGCACCAAGGATCTCAAAGCACAAATTGTAAGTGTTGTCTGTTTTTGTTTTTGTTTTATCTTCACGGTTTTCTTCGAAACTGTCACAAATACTTTGAATATATTTATGTTATTATGTTGACTAACATTTTAGCTCAAAAGGAAGTAGAAAATAATGTTTTAATTAAAATTTACCCAAGTTAACCTGTATTAAGACTATTTATTTTTGTAACCTAGTGAAAATAAAATAACTTTTTTGCAATACATTCAAAAAGCGATTGGGGAAAGAGACAAATGTTGGTTTTGGAAAATAATTAATAATTTTTTCTTATGACCTATTTTGGATAACTTTATTTCATTTATAAGCGCTCTTTGGGTCGCTTCTACTAAAACAATAATATTTTGAGTTCAGTTATTTTCCGAGTCGCCGGTAGATGGCGCTTTATGACAAAGTCGCAGATTCTTATGATTTTCTCGAAAATTTCAAATGCAGTGGTATTTTATATTTTTTATTAAGAAGAAAGAGCGTTAAAAATTACAGTTACTGGTGAAAATTTTTGTTATTGTTAAAGTAGGTTATAGAAAATATAAGTAATTTTAATGGAAATTACTGGTACTCTAGAGTGTTCTCTAATTTTGTTACGCATAAATGAAGGTTTGAATATATTTTTAAACAAGTCTATAAGGAATAATCATATCGAGTTGCAGATTTCACCAGTAACTGTAATTTTTAACGCTCTTCCTTCATAATGAAAAATAAAAATATCATTGCATTTGAAACTTTCGAGAAAATCATAGAAAATCTGCGACTTTGTCATAAAGTGACATCTACCGACTCGGAAAATAATTAAACTCAAAATGTTTTCATTTTAGTAGAAGCGCCCGAAAAAGCGCTTTAAAATGAAACAAAGTTATTCAAAATAGGTCATACCAAAACAAATTTATTCAGGTTTTTTCAAACCAACATTTACACCTCCGCCCCACCTGTTATTTGACAAGATATGGAAAAACCTCCAATACAAAAAAGTTTTCTATCAGTTGGTCAGAAAAAAAATATTTTCAATGTAGCCTAACTTGGGATAATTTTGATTAAAACAGTGTTTTCTACATCGTGGTGTGAGTTACGCCCTCTAGCGGTAGACTTAAAAACTTATAAATATTTTCCAGCATTTACTTTTGGCCAGATTACCTCTAAAAATGTTTTTGTCAGGGTCGTCCGATTAATGGATCCTGAGATATAGTCGACGTCCTTTATTAACGGACCACCCAGTATTATTAATAATAATTGGAAATTTTCAATCCAGAGCACCTAAAAATAATATCGCTTAGAGTTCCAGGGGTTACTTAGATATTGAAATATCTCGGAAAATAGAAAATATTTCTTTAGGTAGTTTCATTTTCGGAAATATCTACCTATATAAATCACTGGCTAGAGAATTAAAATTTTATAAATAAAAAATTGAATGCATAATAAATTATATTTTTCATTTTTTTTTATTAAAATTCCACTTTTGTTGATCTTTGCCTTATAATACAACTTTCTCATAAATTTATATTTTGAATAAATTGATTGAATAGATACTTGAATATTTGCCATTTACTTTATAGCTTTTCAAAGTGAAATCATTCTATAACTATAATATTTATAAGAGGATATACCTTACATAATGTAGTACATATGTATAGATAAATACTCTTTAACCCTACCCATGACCTTTACGAGTATTTATCCTATATTTATGTAATATGAATGCATAGAAATATTCTTCTTGCTGGTATATTTTTATTGCATTATGTAATAATAGAGATGTGAAAAAAGATCCATGGCACTATTGATGACATGTTGAAAGTGGCTATGTGAATTTGAGTTGTTTGATATTTTACACGTGTTTTTTTTTCTTCTTCTATTTATTTGATCATGTATAATTTTAGCGAAAAGGTCAAGTTGAAAGACATCATCTCCATTCCATAACCTGTATTTTTATAAAATAATAAATAAGCTTTATTTTGGGTAGAATATAAAGGCGAAATTGAATGAAAATATTTCAAGTACGGAACCCTCTCCACGTAAGTCACACTCGTTATTAACCTAATTTTTAGACATAATTCGTGCTGAAATAGAAGTCGCATGTACAAATGTTGTGATTTCGAATGAATTTACTTGAAAGTGGTTCGTGTAAAAGACCGTGCACATAGCACGGGTCGGATTGATGCCATTATAAAATGAACTCTCCGACCGACTCCGAACCACGTCGTGTGCTCGGTCTTTAATACAACCCACTGTCGGGGCTGTGTTGCTATAACTTGGCTTACAAAATGCCGTGTGTCTAGATAATAGATCATAACCAACAAACCGACAGACGGACGACGGATGATGGACTGACGGACACAGCTGAACCAAACAATCCTGCTGATTAGGTCATTCTCTGTTGGGGGGTTGGTAGGTATGGTGAGGGTTGGCTGGCTGTTTTCCATTCCCTTTTCCCAATTAGTGTGTGGTATATGTTTTCTGGAATTGGGTCAATTGGCGGCCAACAGCATTTTTTCAATGTTTGAGTTTTGTACGTGGCTCGGCAATGGGTGATGGTAGTGTATGGTGGTTGGTGGCCATAATATACCGGATGAATTTAAAATAAATTCGTGTATATTTCATTAAAATTAGTATTTTATTAGTATTATTATTAGTATTCAATTTTAAGGTTAGGTTAGGTTAGATTGCAGCACAGTCCTCATTTACGCCCGTGCATTGAAGGTTCTGTTATTTGTGGTTCTGGTAGCCGTAAACCACCGCACTTAATTTAGTAGTGTACTAAGTTTCGATTATGATGGATGTCTTAGAAAATGCGTCGTCTGAATGCTGAGAAGGACGGTGCAGCACCAAGGCAAATCCATACTTTATATATATATCATAATGCATTCTCTCTGAAGGGGACAACAAACTACTACTCTGCCCGTAATACTACCACCGCACGTCACGTGGCGCGTCTCAGCTGGCCACGGCAATAATAAAACAAAAGAAGTGTGTGAAGCTATTTTCTTGCCATAGCTAGCTGGCTGTGTGAGTCCAATTACCAAGGGAGCTAGCTGACATTCACATAATATATAATGCGGGGTTGTAGGTGGCGGGACCGGCTGGGAACGAAGGGCGGGGGTGAGGGCGGCTAAGGGTTAGAATGTCAGTTGAAGTTCGGTGAAGGGGAGGGGGGAATACGCCGCCGTCTTGGTCGGACGACTACAACAGGCTCTGGTGACCCATAACAATAACATTCTCATCTTGTTCTGGAACTCTCTTTTTCTAGCCTTTTGATAATATGAAAAGTCAAAATTTGACCTTTTGCTTATCAAGCCCACGGAGAACACCGTCTTTATATACATGGTGGTGTCCCCAAATTAATGGAACAATAGTTGGGAGCGTATAAAGTGAACGAAAATAATACTAGCACTTTATATAAATGTTTGTTATATATAGGGCGTCATTTTCGAAAAATATGATTTTTGACCGACTTCAAAAAGGTGGAGGTATACAATTCGGTTGTATGTTTGTTTTTTTTATGTATTTTTGATTCATTTTAAAGGGAAGAGTTGAGAAATGGTTCCATATTTAGAAAAACCCAAATCCGAAATCTTTTTCCCTCCAAAAATACCACCGAAGAGGGTGGAGGAGGTAATTTTTCTCGAAAATTGAAAATCTGAGACGACAGAATTAAAGATGTGACCATATCTAGAAACGTTTAAATCAGACATTTTCCAAAAAAACTTACGGTTTTCGAGTTATAGCAGTGGTAAAGTTTGTATTATGTGTATTTCCGCTGCGATGTTGCGAGATCTCTGAATAATAACAAGTAAAAGCAAATAGTATACGTGGGTAATAGGATAAGTACTAGCTGCTTTGGTATTATTGAAGTTCAACGATTTTCATGATTAATGTTACACTCAAAAGTGTGAAATAAATATTTTTTTTAACAAAAATTGGGCCGACTTTATTTGTTGGAGCACTGAAAAATACAAAATAATATAAATTCTATTGGTTCTAGTCGGTACAACATTTTATAAAACATATTTAATGTTTGATTCTTTTTAGAGCAAACTTTGTCAGTGCATGCATAAAATGATTTACTCTTCACACTCTAGTGCGGTAAAGTAACTCATGCTTCGGAAGAATTTGCTACTTTACTCACTCTAGTGCGGTAAAATGAGCAATAATTATAGTCATGGCCGTATATTACTGAACAGTACTTTATGCTATATTATTGAATTTTGAAGGTTTTCGATGTCGAAAAAAATATATATGTACTCATTGGACCTTCTAATATTGAATTTTACGTGTTCATTTAGATAATTATTATTTTGCCTAATGTGAAGCTTATCAAAGAATGTAAACATCAATTACTTCTATTATAAAATTTGTCATGAACCTGGAAAACATAAACACCCAAACAGCTTTAATGAAAGCATCTTTTTCCCTTCCCTTGAAGAGAGCTACAAAGATTCAATCAGAAGTCTTCTCGTTCTAAGCTAACAGCCATGATCGTTAATTTGTGTTTACACAAATTGGATTTAAACCAGGCTATATGTCGTAAATTTTATCACCTTAATCACATCATCCCATCACATGCCATGGTAAATAGACCCATTAACCCAATCATTGCCCCACTCTCCCCTATCTCCTGCGAGTTTAATAAGACATCTGATGGTCATATTACGTGTTTTTTTTCAATGTTATAAATTACAGCCTCTTGCTTGATTGATCAAAAAGGAGGATGTTTTATTATTAGTTGATCAATGGTTATGGATTTCTGTCTGTAAATAATTTTTCTAAATGAAGATGCTATCCTAGATGGCGAAACACATGTCCTATTGCAAATCTAGCTTTGATGATCCCATTTCTACGGTCTCTCAGTGAGCTGTTCTAGATTCTAAATATTAATAGATATTACTGGTTATTTAATATTTATGTAAATCATATTTCCTAGTGAATTTAAATTTAAACTTTTTTTTTCTTCATCCACCATGACAGTTCATTAACTAGCAGCGCTGCCATCCCTGCATTCGGATCGATAACAAGTTCTTTTGTGCATAAAATGGCAAAAAAAAAGTGTCTGACAGCTTAATAATAGAACGTCAAAATGAAGCTGAAAGGTGTGTTGAAATTTGGGGGCGAGTTGAAAGAAGCAATGTGACTTGAAATTTTCTATATCATACGAGCTCTGTCTGGTCTGTTTTATGCAGGCGTTCAATAAAAATGGTGCGACAATATTCGAACCAGTTCGTATAAAAGACCGTGCACATGGCGTGGGTCGGAGTGCACACACAGACTTTATTTTATGGTTTGATAGTGAGATTTACGTCCTATGTAGCATAATCATTTTTATAATGATATATAACCGAGCTGCTCCGACCCTCGCTGCGTGCACTGTCTTGTAAGAATGTTTTGTTTGGTTTTCAAAGAAAAATACTGCATGACGAGAATACGCGTTTTTTGGCGCCTCATAGAGTTTTCTTATCTTATCTTCTGACATCCTGTCACACCCGTTCAACACACTAATAACTTTGTGTTTTCTCTGCCAGCAGATGTTGAAATCATCGAAAGTTGTCGACATTTTCGTAACTGCTTGACAGTATTGATTGACAAAAAAAACGACATTGTCGTTCAAATATATCGTATGATATCATCATGATGATGATGATGATACAGGACATTTTTGACGTGTTTTAAATATATATATGTGTATTATATAAATAGGTTTCAGAAAATTACTGAATGCAAGAAAAGCATATTATTAATTTACAAATTAAATTCCAGATCATTTCTATTAGGAGGAGACGAAAATATTCAATTTAACAGATTATAATCTCACGCTAAATGAATTTAGTTCGCACGGTGTCTTACTTGTAAGATATTTTAGCGTAACTAATGAAACATTTTTCAATTTTATAGAGTAGTGAAAATATTCTAAAATATATTCTTTGAGATGTTTGAATAACATTTTCCAGTGACGTAATACGTATTTCTGTATTTTCTCAAAAAAAAGAAAGTACGGTCCAATGATGAAATAAGTTGTAAAGCAGCCTCAAATGGTGACTTTCTTGTCCTAAAACCCTTTTTCTAAACGATTTCATGTGGCTTATCTGTTGACCATATTCTACAACTAGATAATGCCCGTGACTTCGTCCACACGCATACAAACTACATTATGGTATTTACATTTTTTACTTGTGGCTTTATTTATTTTAAAATTATCATTAAAATACTTCATAAAGTATGCATCATATATTAATGTATTGATATGTCTGTCTAAAAGATCGTGCACAAGGCGTAGGTCGGAGCGGGTCTGACATATAAACCATTATAAATAATTATGTTGAATATGTATCTATGTGATTATCATTTTCTCCAGAGTGTAGCTGTACCATAAACCATGAAAAGAACTCTGTGTGCTTCACCCGCCTCGACTCACTCCGACACATGCCATGTGCACGATCTTTAATTCATTCATTGAATAATATATATTTTTTTAATTTCTACATAAATACAAGTGTATACCTATCTGATTTTTTTTCTTTTCTTTTCAGGTAAGTTTCTTTCTTCTTTTGCATTCGATTTGCCGATTGGTGAGTTTTATCTCTTATTCGTATTCCATTGAATTTTCTCAGAAAATAATAATAATACAAAAATACCCTGAACCCATACACACTGGTAAGCCAAACTAAAGTGCCACACATTTTAATTATTAATATTTTTTCTACTTGTTACAACTATGCAGGACCGGGCTTATCAGATTTTGTTTCAAATTTAATTCATTATCTAAAATTTCAGAGATAAAAGATATAAAATGAAAATTTCAAAATAAAATTCAGGGGCATATAATTTTTTGTGATATTTTCATGCGAATACCACAAAAAAGTATGTGGGAAGTTCCATTCTTTTTAAAGATAAGAAGTCCAAAATTATTTTTGTTTCGAAAGTTTATGTATATAATATAGGTGTTAATTTGGGTTAAATGTAAGAATAGCACTGTGCTAAATTTCGCCCATTAATAAAGAAATTATTATTATTATTATTATTATTATATATGAGATATTACGAAATTTGGAATCACTATAGACGTCGCATTTTTCAAGTTATCGAGTGCAAATTTTCTACCAAAATCGAATCGATTTAATAAATGGGCGTGATCGAAATTGTAGTTTCAAAATGGCGACCAACCAATTGTAACATTTTTCTTTAAAAGTCAGTTTGGTTTGTAGTTAATTATCCAATATACTAGGATTATTTAATATTTGTGGCAACTGTTGAAAAATTATAAGTAATTAAGAATTATTGATGAATGTCAATTTTGGCCCAAAGTGTATATCTTTTTATTGCTTAGAAAGCAATATATATTTGCATAAACATATTTTCAATCAACACACAAATGTTTTCAAAATGTATTCCAATTTACCTCGCAAGTTTCTGTTTAATAATGCTCGAGGACTTGAGGATATTTTTATTGATTTGTTTACACCGTCTGAATCTTGTTATTTATTATATAGGTATTGTCATTTCCACAAAACCCTTGAAACACTCGATTGAGTCGATGTCGTTAGCGGAATGAACAGATAAATTTGAATGTGAAATCAATTCATTATTATTTATTATTGAATTAATGCTTTGTAATCGGTGTATTATCGACGCTTTTGAATTTGATTTTCGTTTGACTTGGCAATCCTACCTTGTAGAAAGTTTTTGTTTCTACAAGCAGTTGAAATAATACTGGTAAAATATTATTATTAGTGACGCGAACTATTTAATTGTATTAGAAATAATAAATATATTGATGTGGGTGATCGAAATTCGACTAAAATTCATTAAATTAAAGTCGGAATATTAATAGGATTTTTCACTTGGCTTTAATTGTTGGATACCAGTTTTTTTGCATTTTGTTTGTAAATTTCAAATGAGAATTATGAAAAACAAATGCGGTAGTCAAGAATCGGACTTGCGTAAGCTGAAAGCTTTCTAAGAAAGGCAGAGCTGTGTTAACCACTAACACAATAAATATAATAGATCCAAAGTATGCCAACTTGTTGTCAAGATTTCTCAGATGTCGTAACAGACATGCGCATTGTGGGCGATTTGCGTTGGAACTGTTGGAACAAATACAACAGTTGTTGTATCTGCTGTAATCTGCTCTTGGGAATGTTTTAAATCTTCCGAACGCCCACTGTGCTCAGCGATTATCATTAAAGAAATATTTACATCTGAAAAAAAAGGCGACATATAATAAACATATACATAAAAAAAATATAGTATGTAGCACATTTTAACCTATATGTATACCATATGTAGTGATATATATATATATATAATATATACAGATATATTATGGATTTTTTTAATTCCTTTTCTGATGACTTTACGATCTGCGATCATAGACAAGTCGTTTTAGTATCTCGAAGCTTTCGACAGTTTTTAAAAGAATTGCATTTCCTAGTGTTTATAACAAATTTCCCATTGGCGTCGTGGAAAAGTCTAGAACACTTTCAATAACTTTTCGGATTTTCAACTTTCGAAAGCCGACGACATTTTAAAACCACAAAGTCAAACCATATGGATTATCCAAAGTTTTCTTCGTAGTCAGTCAACGAGTGATTTTTTTTTGATTTTTTTAAAATTCCCGCCCATTTTTGTGCTGTAGAGATTTTGACCAAAAACTAATCAACTTATTGTCCATGATTCGATTACAGTTTCGGAATATCGGACCCATTATAATATCTTTCTACTTGAAACTTAATTAGATAACTTTTTTTGTGTGAAATTTCTTCCACAATACAGCATCTAATTTAATCGGCGTGGTTTTTCTTCTAAAAATATGACCAAAAAAAGCGCGGTTGTCTAAGCAATTGATGATTGTCTATGGAATCATTTAGAAAGTGTTTTGTCTGTTTTTTTTAAATCTACTCAGAATCGCTAATGTTGTACGTAGGCTGTAGAAGTAACTTCATTAATCATTGTCATATGATTAATGTCTTCTTGGCTGTGTAAGATTCTTCTCACAAATATGCACCATGAGGCTGTTATTTTCTCGTTTTTTTGTTTTGTTTTTGAGTGTCGTCAGTTTCATATTTCACATAGTTAATTTGTTTAATGGAACTTCTAATTTGGAAGTGTGTAAGTTAAATTAAAATAAAGTTGGTGCCAAAAGTTTTCAATCTAACTACAACTGCACAACTTCAGAAATAACCACCAGTACCAATAGAATAATATTTGCATCAACTAATATAGTCGGCTTATGTAAAAAATATTTATTTTATTCCAATAAGTTTGAAAGTTTAAGAAAGTACATATTATTTGACGTAATATTTATAACTTTTTCCTGAACAGAGTGAAGTTTGAAGACGCCATAAACTTGATATATGTATATATTAATAGGTTTTTAGGGTAGGTATATGGATGAAATTTCTTTCGCATTTTTGTGCCTGATTTTATTTTTTTAATGGCGCTGTTTTATGCCCTATCAAAGCCGCCGTCTCTCTCTCTCTCTCTCTAGATATTTATATGGGGCATTAAGTTTGAAATTTGAAAATGTCACGCCAGCTTTAGCAAACACTTCAATGGCGTCGTTCTATAGCAGTCACGAAAGGAAGCGAATAAACAGGACTGAGCTTTGTTTTTTTTTTTTCGTTCCTGTTTCAGTCATGTCATGTTTTGATTCACATACCAATTGCGTGTTTTTTGTCTCTTGATAAGAAATCTTCGAGCCCATAAGGCAGATTTTTTATTTTTTCAGGGAAAATAACATAAGAAAAATCCTCAAAATTCATTTTTGTGAGAAAGTTGTTGCTGAAAACTGCAAATCGATATTGTTCAAAAGATGCCAATAATCAAGGTGTTTTTCAATTTGGTGATTTTTTTACCGACTTCTTTATTTATGAATATTTTTTTGTTTCTGTTAAAATATTCTACAGGTACTTTTTTGAAAGGGATCTGATGGTGTTCCTATTTTTTTCGATTTATCAAAATGTTTTTCAATCAATGATATAATATAAACTTTTTAAAAACTTTTCCAAATACATAATATATTTATGCTCATACCCTCCTACGAATGTTTTTCTTTGCTTCAAATCAATCAATCAAAAAAAGTCGAGCAAAAAATTCCATTTTATTTCTCATATCCGAAAGTCCTTTTTTTCACATATATTCAGTTCATAAATTAATTTTGTAGTCGGTCTGTTGGATTTTTCCCAGCTCAGGTTTAATAATATGAATCAGGATGAGTCTCAGTTATACTCATTATTCAAGTGAGAATGTGAAAGAAAAAGGCCTGAAATAGCGATTCCCATTTCATGAAAGTACATCATATTTTACTTGATTTATATATTCATATTTTTCCAGCGGCACGTCGGAAAACACTTTATTAACCATGTTGATTATTTTCTCACCCATCCTAAGATTTATTTCTTTTTTCCATAGAGGAAATTGATAATGTTGAGTTATGATGATAATTTGAGATGAATTAGAGACAAAAAAAATTAAACTGATGTGGCAATCTCAGAACTGACAAATAAATTAATAATTATCTAATTTTTCTCCAGTGAAAATACTTTTTTAGATTCGATAACTTTTGCCATCAACTTCAAAAGTACCAGTCGTACCAATAGACTTGAAATTATTTTTTTTGTGTAATAAAGTTGGTTCAGTGCTTTTGTAAAAAATATATATTTCACACTTTTGAGTGTAACATTAGAGTTCACCAAAGTAGATAATCTTATACTTATTCAGAAATTTCAAAACATCACGGAAATATTCATATTTCAGAATTTTCCTCTGCTGTAACTTGGAAATCGTACATTTTTCTGGAAAATGTCCAATTTACTTATTGCTTCAAATAATCTGTTCTTTAATATGGGTGTATCATACTTCCAATTTTCGAAAAAAACATGCCCCTACCACATAACGAAGAAATACTCTTATTTCAGACTTTTACCACTGCTGTAACTCGAAAATCTAAGATTTTTTCAAAAATATCCAATTTAATTTATTATTGATTTTTCTCTAAAACGGTCGGTTTTAGAGCTCATGACCAATAGTACCTTTTTTGTGTGGAAAACATTGGTGGTTCAAATGGGCGTCTCAAAACCGTAATTTTTCCATTGGCGTAGAAATTGGGGAGAAGAACACCCACTACTCCTTCAAAATCTTCACCAATTATGACTGAACACATATGTTTTTCTAACTCTAAGCTTTGCTTCTTATGAGTGGAAAATGCTTATAAAAGTTGTTTTCTGTACAATAAACGGTTCCGGAGATATTCACAAAATTTTTTTTCAATTTCAACACCCTGCATTTAAAAAATGGTGCATCAATTTTATCTTTTTGAATCGTTCGATATATAAATACCATACATTGAATCACCGCTGAGGAAAATAAGTATAACAAATATATCAAATTCATTTTCCCCTTTGATATGTTGCCATATCATCATCATATTCTTATTATGATGTTGAAATTTCAAATTAACCAGGTGCGAAATTGCAGTTGACTTGATTGAAATTATGTATAAATAGATAGAAATATGATCAAAGAGTGAAACACCTACAGAAGTAAAGGATAAAGAGTATTCATTCTACGCTATCCACTAAATGTTTTGATAGGTGCTTAAAATACATCCCACTCAGTGTTGGGTTTTGAAACATGGCCACTTGTAGGTACTATCTACGATCTAGATATATATGGAATAAATTCATTGTCAAAGTTATTATGTGTTTGTTTTAAAAAATCTGATACAGGTCGATTTCTTTTCTCAAATGAAAATATTATCCCCCTTCTGAATTAGGAATATATCCGGAAGCATTTAAATTGAACATTTTTTCAAAAGAGTTACGGTTTCCGAGTTTCGCAATGGTAAAGTCTGAAATATGTGATAAGCGTATTTTCGCTAATACAAGCTAAACTTACCTACCTACTTTTTGGGTATTAGTGAACGTTCAACAATTTTCATGACTAATGTTACACTCAAAAATGTGAAATAAATATTTTTTACAAAAAATTGGACCGACTTTATCAGTTGTTGCACTGAAAAATACAAAATAATATTAATTCTATTGGTGCTGGTTCTTTTGGAGTTGGTGCCTACAACAACAAACTACAACGGCACAACTTCAAAATTACCAGCACCAATAGAATTAATATTATTTTGTATTTTTCAGTGCAACAACTTCTAAAGTCGGTCCAATTTTTTGTAAAAAATATTTTAGCATAGAAAAAACATATCTAGTGGGCAATTTTTTTTTCTATTTCTGCTACGACAAAACGAAATGATCGAACATAAATATCGGTATATACATATTCTGGAAATTAATTTGATATTTTACTAGATCTTGTTTTATTATTTCGTCATTGATTTCATCGGAGATGCGCCCTTATTTCCGAGTATCATGATACTTTCACTGGTACTGTTAAATAATATGTTTATACACTTGTACTTTGATATTTATTTCGAATAAAATAATATAGGTATATTCTATTAGATAAGCATCGTAGCTATTTGAAGTAGAGCAAAAAGATATTTTAATTAAAAATTCAATTGGTACATACGTACGTAGAAACAATAGGATATTGTCTTTTTTCTATTTAGTAGTCTATCTAAATAGGTAAATATAATTATTACTTATACCAAGTCACTCAGTTGTATTGTTCCAAAGCAACAAATGTCTAAATTGTTTTGAAAAATTAAATTAATCTTTTCTATTTTGTTTCTTTGAAAAAATCTCCGAAGATGTTTCTGAGAACACCCTGTTATACAGGGTGTCCAATTAGTGCGACAAAGTAAAATAACTTCTAAATTTTCAATTATTTTAAAATGTTTTGAACATAAAAGTTGTAAGAGAATACAAGCCCCACATTTTAAAATTAGTTGGGAGTATACAGGTGTTAATGAATCACCCTATATATTTTTACATTTTTGGATTCCATATAAAATAACGAGTACAATGATGTATCACTTGTCAACGTTAAATTGTTTGTTTAGTAGCTATAAACAATTCGAAAAAATCGACAGTTTAACTCATTCAACAGCTATTTGTGCCAAAACGGTAAATGATAGAGAAAAATAAATTTCACATTGCTATTTTAGTTTTTTAAGACCTATCTGACTGTGGTTTCATAAATGGTACCATATTTGGTACACCTCCTCTGGTACCATTTTTGAGAAAGCTATTCAATAGGCCCGAAAAAACTAAGATGGGAATGTGAAATTTATTTTTCTCTATCCTGTACCGTTTTGGCACAAATAGCTGTCAAAAGGGGCCAAATTTGGGACACCCTGTACAGTCCCAATTAATTTTAAAATGTGGAGCTTGTGTTCCCCTATCACTTTAATAATTACATAATTTTGAAATAATTAAAAATAGAGAAGTTATATACAATATTTATATTTTATTATATTAATCTTACCTCATTCGTATTTCTCACTGGTTATCTTTTAATAGTACGCGGTTTCCGTTCTTCTATAGTCGAACATTTTTTGTGTGAATATTTCTTATCATTTTTCATTATTATTATTATTTTTGGTTTATTGATAACGTAAATACCCGGCGGAAATTCGATTATGTAGGTACCTACAATTATTTGTTTTCCATATTATTTACCCTCGAGACAAGTATTAGACGGAATTACAATATTACAATTACATATATATATATATATATATATATATATATATATATATATATGAACATCAAAAGTTTTCCAATTTCACTTTGGGGAGAAAAGCAATTTTACTTGGGTATATTATATTTATGTAAGCTTTCATATTGATTTCATGAATTATTGCGCTACAAATATATGCCCCACGACTTCGTGCGCGTGAAAAACTGCATTCAATTCCATTCCTTGTAGTAGTTTTTGCGTGATGCTTGTACAAACCTACAGAAAGACAGACAGACACGAATAAATGTAGCTTATATTTTAAGCTAAACCTCTTGTATAATACATCGTTGAAAACTGCATTCAATTCCATGCAGTAGTTTTTACGTGATACGCGTACAAACATACAGACAGACAGACAAAAATTCAAAAAAAAAACTCTTGTTTTGGCTTCTGTTGCTCTAATAAAGGCCACCCATATTATTTTTCCTTGAATATCTTTAATGTAAAGTCAAAATTCTACTATTAAAAAAATTTCATACAAACATGGACACCACTTTTTACCCCCTTAGTGGTTGAATTTTGCAAAATATTTTTTTTTTTTCTAAAAAAGAGACCCCATGCAAAATTTTAGACTTCCAACACTTGTATTTTCTTAGATTTCGTGATGAGTGAATGCGTGAGTGACCTTTCGCTCTGTTGCGACAACAACTACTGCCAGGGCAAACACCCCTTCTGCCATTGAAGAACGTCAACAACTACTGTTAGGGCAATATCTCAACACTTTTATATTGTCATAATATTGCATTTCATGTTTTTTTGCTGGTATATCACAAAATAGATGGAACCATCCATATATTATTTATAGATTTTCATATTTGATAATGAAATAGACTAGAAAAGTCATTGCTTTGTATTTTCACTTCATTATTTATTCAATTCTATTCAAGTATGTGAAACATATTAACTGACAATCACACGTACAACGTTTCAACCCACATATGCGCTATGATATCGATTTATTATTCGAATATAGTCACCAGTAGTCATTCAGTAGGTTCTCAATATGGTATTAGACCTTGTGAGGTGTAGTTATGCTCACATACCTTATAGTATTATATGTTAAGTACACTTTATTAATTATGGATGGCTAATAAATTATTGGTAATAACCCACTGTCCCCCCCCCAGGCCTCTATACCCCACCCGACTACGTTTCCTTCCGGAATGCCCACAATACTGCTCTCGACACGCCTGTCTTGATATTTGATTTGAGCTCTTTCAGAACCAATGGATGTGAAGAAGTAGGTCATACAATTTTTATACAGGGGGTTTATCTCGAGGGAACATTAGAAAATAATTTCGAAGGAAGCCAAAATTTTCTTCGCCCCCCCCCCCTTTTAGTTCCCAGACCCACCGGGCGCTAATCTCTTAAGAATCTTGGAAAGGGTAAGAGGAATCGAGTGATAGCTTATTTAAATGGTCCTTTTAATTATTTTCTTCAATCTCCTGCTATCGGCGGTATCTAACAGAATAACAGGTTATCATTAAAGGAAATATTTTTATCCATAACCGCATTGTACGCCCCTGTGTGAATTAATCTGTACTGGAATGGAGGAGCAATAATTATTGAGAACATTTCAGACTTTGGTTGGATTTAAATCATTATTGAGGATTTGATGATAATATTTTCCCCACCGAATTGTCGTCGTATTAGGAATTTAAAACATTGGCGCGCGCATTCTCCCAATCCATTAATAGAATTAAACTGTTTAATTTGTTTGAAAGTATCTCCAATAGAAAAATAAGCCGCTCCTTTCACCATAATCTAATGGAAATTGCTGCGGCGCAACGAGACCATCTGGGGTGTTTTTTTTTTTCAATTTCATTAGTAGTTTATTTGAATTTGGTGTGGTGTTGAACTCTTTTACACGATTGAAACTCTGATGAATGTAACAAATTAGGATATAGTCCGGTAGATGGAGACCTGTTTAGTATCCATCTCTATTATTGAGTATTATCGAAAAAAAAAACATAACAGTGCAGAGGGCAGTGGTACTTACTCTTGAGCAAAGATAAAATTTTTCGACAAACCTCGTATACCTACGAACGTAAAAGAATTGATATACGATTATTTCATTTTGGGTTTTAGCCTATGCAAGATTTTTTATCTAGAATAACTTTTTTTTTGTTCATAAAACAAAAAGTTGGCCATATGGTGTTGATTTGATTGGACACACAGTATAAGTTTTGTTTTCTTATCTACTCTGTACTTTCAATATTTACTCACTGAATTGTATATAAGCTTTATTCAAACAGATGCCACTTACACCGCCCTATGATAACCCTCGCATTATTATCCATGGCACTTTATCGCTTCTCATGTTTTTGATGTTGTGTCAATAAATTGGAAACGGTTTCAATTATATCTGTTGATAGAACACATCCATCGACCTGGGTTTCATGGAAATATTATTATTAATTGTTGGTTGGTCTCGATACAAGAATGAAAAAGTCATAAAGCTATCTAAAATCTAAAAATACAAATACTCTTTTATTACATGTATTTCCATTAGACTCATCAAAATGTGGCACCTGTGAAACCTAAAATAAACTTGAATCGAATTGTATCTATACCTCATTATTTTGGTAGTCGGTAGAACATTTTTATTCCGATTCCATTGATGCTCTCCGTCAGTGCCAGTCGAATCGGTAATCGTAATCGACAACTGTCTGAGGGATAAGGAAGAAAAAAAGCATAAATCGAATTGTATATGTACCTCATTATTATGTAAGTCGGTAAAAAAATTGATTCTAGTTCCTTCGATACTGTCCCTCAGTGCCAGTCGAATCGGTAATTTGTAATCGACAACTGTCAGAGAAAGCCGTATTCCTTTCGATCTGTTGTAGGACTTAAATTAAACATGTAAGACCCTTCGGATCTGGCTTTTTAGTGACCGAAATACCTGTTTGATTCATCTGGTCTATGCCATGATTTTCTCAGGAACGGATGGACCGATTTGGTATTATTTTTTTGTGGTTATCGATAGATACCGCTCAACGGTGACACAAATCCTACTCGTACTGGTAGCTAGGTTATAGCTGAGAAAACATTTTTCGCTCAAGACTGAAGCGCGAGAACGGCTCTAATGATTTTGATGGGTGAATTGATAAGTTTAAATTAACTCATTATAGTTGCACTGATGTTGAATTGAAAGTATTTCTAGATAATTGTGGTCACGAATTATATATTTATAATAAATTTAATACATATATTAGATTATTTTCACCGGATTTCCTATAAATATTTTGCAAGTTCTGATAAGAACTAATATTTATATTTGTGTGTATACATTATGACGCTTTTTGTTTATCTTGACAATTAACCCATTATATTATAATTCACGTATGGTTGGAAACTGATATGAAAACAGGAAAAGTATTATCACACAAGATATCGCTCAGAATTTAATGACTATTTTTGACCCAAAAGGTGGAGGTTTGCAATTTAAATGTTTGTCTGCATATTTTTTTTGTTTTTTTGCGTAGTTAACTTGCTGTGATTTTCATGATTCTTTTTTCGTTTGAAGGAGGACAATTACTGAGAGTTGGTTCCATTGAAAATAAAAAAGGCATTCAACATAACCTCCATCCCCAAAGGAGGTGGAGGGGGCAATTTTTTGTAGAAAAAAAATCTGAGACGTCAAAATTAAAGAAGAGACCATTTCCAGCAACGTTTAAATTGCGTGTTTTTTTCTAAAAAAAAACATTGATTCGATTTACGCACCAGAATCTGTTGAAAGGTTATCAAATGAGAACTTGAATGCAAATATTCGAATAGAATGATATAATTGGGCAACATAATTGCCAATTCAGCAACTTTACGTGGATGAGATTATGAATAAAACAAAAGTCTGATGCGACTGCGGCATGTCACATATACCTATGGAAATGGAAAACAAATTTTCAGTTCGTCATATCTGCCACTCTGTATTCATAATGAGTCTCTAGATGCCTTCTGCATTCGTACATAAAATATAACATTTGATAAACCTCACAAATAATGAAAGACTAAATCAGTCACGAAGATCCGTTAATTGCCAAAGTGAGGAATTAAAGTCTAATATATTTGCGTTTGGTAGTTTATAAAAGCAGAATTTTACTTTCCCACCTACGCTACCGTGATCGCACTGCATTGCTAGACCATAGGTGAAAAACTGAATTCACGCAAGAGTGTGGCGCGAAAACGGCTCCCAACGATTTTGATGAAACTTGTCTAAAATATTGTGCCTTTAAAACTTAGTGCTTTTGACCTCCGGTTCTGATGCGTATTATTTGACACATCGGTGTTAGAATGGTAACATCTAAAATACTTAAACTTATTTCCGCAGCGATGTTTTGAGATCTCAATAATAACAACTTACAAGCAAAGAATATACGTGGGTAATAGGATAAGTACTATCTTCATTGGTATTAGTGAACATCCAACGATTTTCGTGACTAATGTTACACTCAAAAGTGTGAAATAAATATTTTTTACAAAAAATCGGACCGACATTATTAGTTGGTGCACCGAAAAATATAAAATAACATTAATTCTATTGGTGCTGGTACTTGTGAAGTTGGTGCCAAAAGTTATCAATCTAACTGCAACTGCACAACTTCAAAAGTAACAGCACCAATAGAATTAATGTTATTTTATATTTTTCAGTGCACCAACTAATAACGTCGGTCCGATTTTTTGTAAAAAAATATTCATATCGGACGCCTTATATAATAAATATTAGATTTAATCGGATACATTAAATGTTCAGCTTACTAGATAGAATAACTATTTACGTTAAAATCATATAAAATATCAACGTAATGACGTAAAATCGTTCATGTAAATACTACAAAACACTATATAAAGCACTATTTCTAAAACAATACCGCCATCTGATGACACCAGTGGTGTCAAACATTTATGTGTATAACAACAGCAAATATGACATGTATTTTGTGTTTTGTTACAATGCTGTTGTTATTATATTTTATATTTATGTTCTCTATATAATCTACGGTACGACGCATACATATATATATATATATATTTCTGTCTATTATGTATCTGTCTGTATTGTGCGAAAACGTAGGTTATGTTTGTTGTTGTATTATATGTTCAGTATATTGTTGTTACACAACCGAATGTATCGAAATGCCTTCTGGTGGGTGTGTTTGTTTCTGATGTGGTATTGCTGAAAGCATATTATTGTATTAGTATCATCGAGAGATTGTAGAGAGACATATATGCAACACATATAATAATAAATATATACTCTATTCATCAAATAGACTATTATTATATAGACCATCGCCTCTTCTCTATCCAGGTGGGAGAAAGTGATGGTAACTGGGGAACCGGGGGAGGGAGCAATTCATTTCGGGAACAAATACAGGGTGGTCCGAATTATAATGGTGAAACTTTAACAGCGTCTTCAGCAGATAGAAATAATTAAAAAAGTTCATAATATAAATTTATGTCCAAAAACGCCATCGTTTTGTAGATACGGGGTTTTGAAATATTGCGAAAAAAATCGTTGTTTCTTATTTTTAAAGAAACTCTTCTAGATTTTGCTTTCAAACTTATATTATCATATATATCAAAAATATATTTATAGCATGATAAGCACTTGTTTTTGTTTTACCAGTGGCGTTCGTGAGACCGTTTTAATTATTTTAGATAAATAAAAAAAGTTGTACGTCAATCGTTTATCGCAATCAGCATCCCAAAAATTTCATTTATGAAACCCATTTCGAATTTTCTGATAAGTCAAAAGATGATGATATCGTAACAAACAAACAAACAATCAAACTCACATTCGCTTTTATATTATCAAAGTTAATATTATTTATGTAACAGCTTGAGTAATTATTCAATAAATTATTTATTTATTGTTATTTTTTACTAATAAATTCTTTTTTTGTTTTCAGGTAAGTTTCTTATTCATTATCGCGAGATGAAATTCGTGGGGTAAGTTCCACATACGTATAAATACATAGATCTCTAAGTTCGAAATAGATTTTTTTATGTTTCTGATCTCGATTTTTGTATATATGTGTTGAGTAATAAAGTAATAATACTAGAAATAATATAGAGATATATTTTGCTTATATATCGGTTCCCAAAAACATGAATTTAAATAAAAGTTTACCTTATGCATTGATTTATTACTGAACTCTCTCCATAACATACATACTCTATGCTTTTATCTCAGCTTGTAGTGTTTTTCTATTTGTATATTCAGATTTATCGTCAAATTACATTTGAACAATTTTTGAGATTCCTTGCAGCCGATGAAAAAATGATTAACAAACAAATTTTATGTCCATGTTTTGTTGTCTATTGTTTTTCAAAGAGTCTTTTTTCAGCGAATCTGCTAAATCACAGAAGATATGAAATTTCTTAGTTTAATAAATTTTAATAACACAATCACAGGTGAATAAATTTTGAAATTAATGTTTATTTATGCCGATAAATTCCACGATTCCAGCCAATCTACCCAAATTCATATAAAATGGTTTTTAGGAAAATGTCTGGGTGTACGGAGGAAAAATGTTCATTATATAAATGTTTCTACAAATAGTCTGGTCTTTCATCTAGCTCCCTCAGATTCTCAATTTTCGAAAGAAATTGCCCTATCCACATAGTGAAACAACAAATTTGAAAATCGCTGTAATTCGAAAACCATTAACTCTTTTGAAAAAATGTTCAATTTGAACGTTACTGGATATTTTCCCGTCTTTAATTTTGCCACCTCAAATTTTCGATTTTCGAGAAAAATTGCCACCACCTTCAGGTGAAGGAGATTTCTCAAGTCTCCTCTGTCAAATGAATCGAAAATCATCAAAATCGGAGTAAGTTCACTATGTAAAACGATCGCACAAATAAAAAAAAAGAAACGGACAGTCGAATTGTATACCTACCTTCTCCGTTTGGGTTCGTCGGTCAAAAATAAATTGTGCCTCGAAAACAGATGAACTGATTCCGAGCCAACCTTATTAGCGGGGGATACTTGAATGAACTTCAGGTAGATTGAGCCATTTTTTTTTTCAATAACCTACACCAGCAATACGTCATAGGCGCTATGAAGGGTTATTTATTCGTCAATGGAAAAAAAAATCAAACATCAACAATATATAAACCTTCTCGTCTCTCCATTTATGGAGGAGAGATAGCTATTTTTAATTAATCTCCCAACGCCCGTATTTTATTATCAACGCTCCAATAGCGACGGGAACACACATGTGCATGGACGATGGACGTAGAGATTGATTGTGAGGATCAGGGGGAAGGGGGAGGGGGGGCGAGATATTTATCGTGATAGTCATGTCCGGCTAGGGCGGATTCTCTTTTGGTAAAATGTCTTCTCCATCGATCGTTACTCAGGTGTGGAAAATTATTTATTAATATAAGAAATAATTATTGATTGGTACATGGAACCATAGAGACTCGTATATATATATATATATATATATATATTTATTACATTACACTTCCAAAGTAGACACATATCCAACAAGTTTGAAGTGAAACAGAAGCCTTCTACATTAATTATTGAGATAACAAATCAACTGAAAAGCGTCAAGTGAAGCGTGATGTTTACAGCCCTTTCAATAATTCAAATCTCCCAACTCGCATACACATATAATATAATATAGGTGTATAGTTTCTCAATACCAGATAACTTCAAGTCAGTTAGCAGCTGCTTTGATCAGTATTCAAACCCGTTTAATTATTAGCATTAATAATCGAAAAATAACATTCAAACCAACAAACAAATAATAATTTGCCATGACCGCGCTTGTTCGAGTAAAGGCAAGGAAGCATTCAAATTGTTTCATTGTATTATTTATTATACAAGTATAACAAAATGTTGTAATTAAATAAAACCATTGAATTGTAATTATTAAGATATTATGCTGTTATTGTTATTCGCTGATGATTTTGCAATAGATCTATGTAATAATAAAAAAAGTTAACGATCACTTTGTTATAACAATATAAAATATCGAATTGTTTCACTAATAAACTGATTTTGCCTGAAGGCAATAATTGTGGTATTTGAAACGAGCGACGATCTGACGAAAACCGGATATAGATAGAAAATTTGATTTCATTATATTATTAATACGAGAAGAGAATGAATACCCGTTCTTGAAGACCCTGCAAACATGCTCCGATCCACTCCGACACACGCTCCGATCCACTCCGACACACGCCTCGTGCACTGTCTTTTAGAAAGCTGACCAGGGTTCGATTTTTGGTCATCTATGTTTTTTTTTCATTTAAAATTGCTAAACAGCATTAAAGAAAAAGTATATCCCATAAATATAGACAGAAAAACCTTGATAATGTTCAAAATTCAATTTTAGGGTTTCAGACAGTTATACAGATAAGTGAGTGAAATTCAAGCATACGCAGGCTATCATCATCATCATCATCATCAGACGAGTATATTTTGAGAGAAATTTTCTTGTTGCTATTTCACGGACAGATAAACATGTAGAAACTATGAAATTCCATTAGATACACACCTCAACATTTTGTGTGCTTCATGGAAATAATAATTGATGATAAAATAATATAGCAGCACCATCACTTTCCAAATTCTACGGTTGATTTGGTGGAAATAAACCAATTGGTGTATAAAGATATATTATACTAGTATTATATATGTATTAGTAGAGCACGTATAGTCCATGTCCAAAATAGCGGTGCAGTGAGACATGTTCCCAAATACGACTGGCGTCATTTCTTGTCTTATGCGATAGTATCATTGCCCGCTATTGTGGGTACGGGGTATATAGCAAAGAAAAACTCTACGTAATGGACGCCAAGTTTTGAAAAATTCTCAAAAAATCAGCCATTGGCTAGATATAATTTGTGCTTGCCCTGAAGAAGAAAATCAACATTCTCGAAATCTCGGCTTAAATCCAATAACACGTTATTTTTTGAAAAATTTAATTTCATAGAATCATCTGAAAAAAACTAATGTTGTAAAATTTCTTAATTTTTTCTATTTTTGTCATGACACCTGAATTACAGGAGTGCGCAATGTCATTTACTTTCCTCTTCAGTCATGGTAACTGATGGTTCGGAAGAATTACCCGCACTTTGTGTACCAGTGTGGTAAATTGAGAAAATGCTTTAAATATATTGAAAATTGAAATCTCAAAGTATAGTTGTTTGCAAAAATATCTGGTTCTAAATTAATGTCAAGTTCACTCGACTACGACGATACTAATAAAATATCTATAGAATTGGAATTTAGTTGCAATTTAGCACAAAATAATCTGAACAGAATCTGACTACCGCCTTCTAGTAGAAGCCGAAATCGAATTTCCTCGATCGAATCTTTTGAAGCATCATCATCATCATCATCATCATGAACTCTATCTACTTGATACAATTTTGTTGTGGTTGAGGTTTGGCTAATTACATTTTTGGTTGCGCTACTCCTTCTGAACTTCACAGCTTGCTAGGTAGGCACTCCAGATGCCAGCAGAGACACTTTGGAACTCAAGAAAGACGAAGATGTACCGACTTTGTATTAGGTATCTGTATACAACTACATATAAAGTTAGTTCATCCTATCTCCCAATCAGTAGGATGTTGGCTCTTTCCAATTTGAGCTCGGTTGCCTCATTAATTTCCACTACTACTCTCCATTCTCCATCGTCTTTCCTAAGCATCGAATCCTTTTTCATATATATATATATATATATATATATATATATATATATATATATATATATATATATATATATATATATATATATATATATATATATATATATAAATTAAATAAGAAGGGGTGGGTCGTTATTTTGAAAATGTAAAATATTGATACTTTAAGTAAAATGAAGAAAATAATCTCACATTATATTTGGAAAGTATTTTTCAAATTGTTTTACTGTAAAATTAAATGTTCAAAATAAAAAAAATATTTTTAATGCAGACTGAAGAAGTTCATCAAAAAACCTAGATAAACCTCACCAATAATTGTGCCTTCAAAAAAATATGGACCAATAATTTTGTTGTTGATGATACCAGCACAGACGTTCGCTTTTTTGGGATATTGTATGTGAGCCTCACATATCCAGTGAGGATTTTATCTGCTTCAATATCTACACTTCTGACAAGTAGCTTCATCAGAAAAGATAATTTTGTTTATGAACTGCAAATCTATGATTTTGCCTGTCCTTCAAAAATTATCATGTAAATTATCGAGCAAAAACATTTTGTGCAGTTTATTGTAAATTTTGTTCTAACCTAATCATACGGGGCTGATGGGCTTCACTTATACCTACGTAATGGGATGATCCTTTTTGTAGAAAATTAAATTTAATACCTAATTCGAATTTATCGCCATATATTCATTGCTGCTGGTCGATGGATCGATGATATTACTTAACGTTGTTCGCTCCTGTTTAGTATTGTTGTCAAGCTTTATATAGCGCGAGAATGGAAGCATGTGATGATCATCCATGGACGTTTGTTCGCCTTTAAATATACCTACTCATACCGGATGTTAACAAATCCATTAAACTCCTAGCTATATCGTCTTCGATGAGTTTATTTCATAGTTTTTGGCATGTACCTGCAATAAAATGCCTATAACTGCAGTTATTTCTTCTCAAGAAATATCAGATGAATCTGATGATGAACCACTCAAAGCAGTTAGTTAACAACAGCGTTAAAATCTTTACTGATGCCAAGTCTACAGTGCAAGCCCTAAATGTGTTTTTTCAAGACCAAGGGGACTATAGAGCTTTTGATATTTTGTCGAATCTTATATATACTATGCGCAATACGTCACAAGCATGTCGAGGTCATCGGTGTCGCGAACCCTACCAAAAAACACTCAACTCGTGTAAACAAGTTTTCACTTGTTGTGATTTAGCTGGCTACAAGTTAGGAAGATCCACAACGAAGTTCTTTTAGCTATCATCGAGAAACAAAGCGGCAGTATATATTTAATAAACACCCTGTAAATACGGCTTTTAGCATTATACCACACGATATTAATTGAGTATACTCGTACATGCTGCCATTATAATTACTAAAGGGCGTGAGTGTAATCATCTGTGTGGGTCTATTTATTATTTCATCATGATATACAAACTGTGCGACCCTCAAAGGATGTGTGGAACAGGATTATGTACTGCATAATCCTGAAACAGAATGTCTCCTTCCTCAGAACACTTTATGGTCGATGATTGATTAAGCCAAAGCCGAAGGGCTTGCCGGTTTTTGTTTTTCCTTATCGTGAATCGTGAATCAAGAAGAGACACAAAATCTGGAGTGTCCACCACGTCTACGTAAATGTTTATTCATAATTTTTTCAACATAAAAAATGATTTTTCTCGAAAAAGGGTCGACTTTAGAGCTCACGACCAACAGTACTTACCTTTTTTGTGTAGAAAACATTGGCGGTTCTAAGGGGCGCCTCAAAACCGTACTTTTTCCATTGGCGTAGAAATTGGGGAGAAAAAAAATCAATATTCCTTCAAAATCTTCACCAATTATAACTTAACAAAAATTTTTTTCTGACTCAAAACTTAGCTTATTATGAGTGGAAAATGCTTACAACAGCTGTTTTCTGTACTATGAACGGTTCCCTGTATCTCGAAAATATAATATAAACTTTTTTTCATATTTTTGGACGAGCTATCACATCCTCTAGTCCTGCGCATATATTATGAAACACCCTGTATAATAATATTATCAACAATTTAGCTAGTTTTTTGTTTGTGTAACTATATATGCAAACGCTTTTGAAATAAATTATGCGTAGTACAAACAAACAAATGTACACAATGGCTTTATTTGTTGTTGAATTTGAATAGGTACATATTTTGAACGAAATAATATTTAATCGAATAATATGTGGCAGCAACATAGTGTATTTTTGTTTCGTTTCTGATAGACCTGGAATGTATGAAATATTATTTTTTTTGTGTCCAATGTTTGAAAAGTGTGTAAACGTTATTATTTTAGAAGTACATGTTTTTTTTTTGACAGATTAGTTAGTTTTTGACCCAAAATCCGCAACTTGGGGGGAGGGGAAATTGGTCTCCAACTGGTAATCCCATGAACAATTTGTTTATTTATTAGATATCTATATTATCTCTGGTATTAAAAAAATTATACTCCTTTAATTGAAACACTTCAGACACAAAAATCAATAAGATTGAAATGTATTTTTAAACTTTTCTGGTTAATAAGAACATAACAATTTCCGAAAATAATTCCCGATTCGCGTATTTTATGTATAGAACGAATGATTTGGCCTGCTGGCAGCCCTGATCTCGAACCCATTGAGCATTTCTGTGACCAACTGCAGAGATTTGAGCATTTGTCGTCAAACTGCTTTGCTTGACTGCCGCCAGGAGCTCTAAATGTAGCAACTACATGTGTAGAATTCGTTGCAATTCCTTCTCAAACTTTTATCAATAATATTAATCTTTTTGGTTGGATGCCACATCGACTGAATATGTGTCAACTTTTAAGACGGAGAAGAACATAACAATTTGAAAAAAAATAATTGAATTCAATTCTCGATTCGCGTATTTTGTGTGTAGAGCGAATGGTTTGGCCATCTTACAGCCCTGATCTCAATCCCATTGAGCATCTCTGGCAACAAATGCAGAGATTTGAGCATTTGTCGTCGTTATTACTTTACAAAAGTTGAGAATTAACAAACTGACATGGATTTCTGATGGTAGTTTACATACCAAAAATAAATATACAACTTCACTGATTAAATTATAGAAATATTCTATTTTGTTTCGGCGATATGTCAACATTCCAACAGTGTGTCCTCCTCTCGAGTGAAAACAAGTTTCAAGTGCATATGAGAAATAAAGAAAATATTTCATCAAATATCTAATTTCAATATGTATTAACCTTGGTTCTATTAAAAAACAAAATATCTTGGTTGTTTCACAAGTTTGAAAAAGCATCTATAACAATTTACAAGGTTACCATAATTAAATTCAAATATATACATTCCATGCAGGATATCTTGATTGTGATTCAGTTGATTTGAATTTGATCTCAATTTAATTTATCGTTTACTATATATGAGTACAGCTCATATTAATATAAAATTCAGTAATTGAAATTCATCAAGTTTGAAAATTATTTCTGTTCTTTTATAAACAGTATACTTCTATAATTATTATGTACATTTTGCTCGGTTCACCCTGTATATTTTGCTATAATTTCTGATGATAGACTTATAGACGTATGGAGCAATTGGAATCCCACCCTGTATATTAATTCGGTCGCCTTTATTATGTTTTCTCCTCGTATACAGTCGATGGAAAAGTGTTTTCTGACAATCCTATTAACTCGATTTTATTGAAAAGGAGAATTTTAATGAAAAAAAATCGTCTCTTAAGAGAAATGAACTCAGAAGTTGGGATAAATGTTTTTTTTCTACCTACTGGTGGTGTTTGACAGAACAAAAAAAACAATGCATTTCAAATATAATAGAGGGTATAAATTCAATTAATAACGCTTGATGGACATTTTGAATTTAGAAAGGATTGCGTAATTTGAGAAATCTGCCACAAATAGAAGAGAAACAACAATTTCAACTGATATTAAAGCTGGGCTACCAAAACTATAACCTACAAGCATGATAAATGATTTCAATGATTCATTTCCACATAAATTATTTTTAGGTTATATTATTTAACGTGGGTAAATAAAGTTAAATGTTTAAAAATAAATAATGTCATTAAATAAATAAAATTCGTTGAATTAAGCCAAGCTTTCGAGAATGTTTATTCTCTTCATCAGGGCAAAATATGTGAATTTCATAGACTACAAATAATTATCGAAAAGTTTAGCTTAATTCAAAGAATTTTATTTACAAAATGACCGAATCTCCAAGAATTACGTATATTTTCATCGACACCTTGATATATATATACTAAACTTTATGAAGGAAGAAGAAGATATACATAGGGTATCCTTCGGATTTTTTGTAGACGAAGTAATTGAATAAATTCAGTAATGACTGATGTCCATTGGTTATGAATATTAATAATAAAATCAATAAACTGCTGCGATGTGATGTGAATACGTGGGGAACTTAGAGGAAACAAAAATTAAAAAAATAAAACACATCCTCGTCATATCAGCTCACTGTTCTAAAGTTACGAGAGTTTGTTTGGCCTGTTCTGAATCCATTCATATATACATATATCTGTTTGTAATAGTTCGCATGTATGTATTCTGGAAATGGGTATTTTGTGATATTGTAATTGAATTTTCGAAGTAATAACTCTGGCACAAATAAATGGATGGATGAATGGAGACATAGAAGATCCAGTGTGGATGTTTACCCATATACATTTATACAAGGGGGATTCAACACATTGATGGAGAAAACTGAAAATATATTATTATTATAATATTTGAAACACATTCAACTTGTGTAACTCCTAGGTAGTGCTGAAAGCGTTACACTGCTTGATCCTTACATATTTTCCGGTACCTTAAGTTCAGCTTAAGATGAGACGCGATCAAGATCACAGCGATCCTATTCTTGGTTCCACTGTTCCGTAGATAATATGTCCATAAAGTTAGCAGAGCAAGGTTAGCAGATCACAGGTTTCTTAACATCATAATTAAAGGCTAATTAGATGCTAATTAAGTGCGAAAACCGCGATTTAAATGCTTTTCAACTTTTTCCGGAAATTGAAGATCTGCTAACTTTAGATAAAATTAGCAGATCATGGCCAAAAATCATACTATACTCATCTGAATCATCGAAAAACCTAATTAAAAATTAAAGGCTCATTAAATGCTCTGAGAAAAAGTGAAAAACATTTTCGATTTTTTAATTTTTTTATTTTTTTCGGGCAAAGTTTGAAATCAGCAGATCAAGACCGGAAATCATACTATACAGCTCAGAATCGTTGTAAAACCTAATTGGTAATTAAAGGCTTATTAAATGCTCTGGGAAAAAGTCAAAATTTTATTGAAAAAAAATTCAAAAACTATTTATTTTTATTTTTTTCTGACAAAGATCGAACTCAGCAGACCAAGGCAGGAAATCATAGTATACAGCTCGGGATCGTTGTAAAACCTAATTGGTAATTAAAGGCTCAATAAATGCTCAAAGAAAAAGCACACATCAAGCGATACGCCCACTTATTTTTTTGAAAATTTGGGATCTGCTAACTTTAGATGAAGTTAGCAGATCATGGTCGGAGATCATAGTATACAGATCGGTATCGTTGTTAAACCTAATAATTAATTAAAGGCTCATTAAATGCTCTAAGATAAAGTCCGAAACTTTTCCGAAGAAAAATTGTTTTAATTTTTTTCTTGACAAAGTTCGAGCTCAGCAGATCATGGCTGAAAATCGTAGTAAACAGATCGGGAGCGTTGTAAAAACTTATTTTTAATTAAAGGCTCATTAAATGCTCTGAGAAAAAGTCAAAATTTTATTGAAAAAAAAATTCAAAAATTATTTAATTTTATTTTTTTCTGACAAAGATTGAACTCAGCAGACCAAGGCAGGAAATGATAGTATACAGATCGGGATCGTTGTAAAAACTTTTTTTTAATTAAAGGCTCATTAAATGCTCTAAGAAAAAGAGTAAAACATTTCTTTTTTTTTTCGGGCAATGTTTGGAATCAGCAGATCAAGACCGGAAATCATAGTATACAGCTCAGAATCGTTGTAAAACCTGCCTTGGTCTGCTGAGTTCGATCTTTGTCAGAAAAAAATAGAAGTAAATATTTTTTGAAATTTTTTCAATAAATTTTTGACTTTTTCTCAGAGCATTCAATGAGCCTTTAATTAAAAATAAGTTTTTACAACGATTCCGATCTGTTTACTACGATTTTCAGCCATGATCTGCTGAGCTCGAACTTTGTCAAGAAAAAAATTAAAACAATTTTTCTTCGGAAAAGTTTCGGACTTTATCTTAGAGCATTTAATGAGCCTTTAATTAATTATTAGGTTTAACAACGATATCGATCTGTATACTATGATCTCCGACCATGATCTGCTAACTTCATCTAAAGTTAGCAGATCCCAAATTTTCAAAAAAATAAGTGGGCGTTTCGATTGATGTGTGCTTTTTCTTTGAGCATTTATTGAGCCTTTAATTACCAATTAGGTTTTACAACGATCCCGAGCTGTATACTATGATTTCCTGCCTTGGTCTGCTGAGTTCGATCTTTGTCAGAAAAAAATAAAAATAAATAGTTTTTGATTTTTTTTTCAATAAAATTTTGACTTTTCCCAGAGCATTTAATAAGCCTTTAATTACCAATTAGGTTTTACAACGATTCTGAGCTGTATAGTATGATTTCCGGTCTTGATCTGCTGATTTCAAACTTTGCCCGAAAAAAATAAAAAAATTAAAAAATCGAAAATGTTTTTCACTTTTTCTCAGAGCATTTAATGAGCCTTTAATTTTTAATTAGATTTTTCGATGATTTCGATGAGTATACTATGATTTTTGGCCATGATCTGCTAATTTTATCTAAAGTTAGCAGATCTTCAATTTCCGGAAAAAGTTGAAAAGCATTTAAATCGCGGTTTTCGCACTTAATTAGCATCTAATTAGCCTTTAATTATGATGTTAAGAAACCTGTGATCTGCTGACCTTGCTCTGCTAACTTTATGGACATGTAGATAATGTAACCTTGAAGGTTTGTGATGGAAGCTATGAAGAATATTATTGAGTATTGAGAGTCAAAACTCGAACATATTGCACCCAACCAGCAATGAATGAATGAAATGCAATGCGGGTTGGAGTATTTGCTCACCGAGTAGTTGTTTTCATCGTGTGTTTCTATACGAAAATCTAGCCCTGTTGCCGGATTTATCAAGTTTATTGAATCTTCATAATATCTTGAGCTACTAGTTAACCAACTTTAAACTGTTTATTTAAGAAAATAATCTGACAAAACGGTATTTCCCACGAAGCAGAATCTTTTTTTATTTTCTGACGCATTCTTTCCAGTACTCAATTTAACTATTGTTCTGGTAATTCTATTACCTCAATTTTGAATCACCCTGTATATATATATATATATATATATATATATATATATATATATATATGTATGCCTCTCTAAACTCAATTTCAATGCACAAATATTCAAAGGTTAGCAACAACAACACGTGATCAATCTCTTGTCTATCAATCCTATGTGTATATAACGAACCCTATTTCAGAGGTGGTAGTTTCAAGTTTCTAGATGAATGATTCGATTGCTGACAAAAGCTTAACACAATGGTCCTTTAATCAATGAACATTATTATCTGTAGGGTTGTGTATGGATACAGCAAACCTAACTGTAAATGAAATCTTTTAGCGATTATTTTTTTTATTGCTGCTATTCAATCAAAATCTCTTTGTATCATATTTTCAATTTTTAGGCTATGATGTAGAAAGTAAAAATAAAATTGAAGTAATTCAGGTTTTCATGATTCTTCTTCTAACTTTTATTTTCCCCAAAAGTGTGAAATAAATATTTTTACCAACAATAGGACCGACGTTATATGTTGGTGCACTGAAAAATACAAATAAATACTAATTCCACTGGTGCTGGTACTTGTGAAGTTGGTGCCAAAAGTTATCAATCTAACTGTAACTGCACAACTTCAAAAGTATTATTATTTTGTATTTTTCGGTGCACCAATAATTAATAACGTCGGTCCATTTGTTTTAATATTTATTTTATAAACCAGCTGCAACCAAATCTTGAAATGAAACTAGTTCAGATTTCTTAGATTGTTTATTTAATGAAACATCAACTCAAAAAATAAATTCTTAAAAGAACTAAATTCAGGTTTATATGATTCTAGAATGTTCATATTTTCCAATTCTGTTCAAATATATATCACAGGAAAAGAGTAGAGATCGTAGCCACATATTATTTCAACATAACCTTAAAATCAGCACCAGACTCTGCTGACTCTAGCACCTTCATGAAGATTAATCTGACAATTTTAAACGGTGGTTGGGAAACGGTGAAACCTGTGAATTCATGAACTTAAAATTATTTTGTGGTATGTATTCTTCGGAATTTTTCACGTATACATTGGTATGAAATGAATTACAAGTTCTAATTATATTATTATTATTAGGCTATTGATTCATTTAGAACGGTTTTCAACTGGCTTGACTGGAGAGTAGTACTTGATACAATATAACATGGATTTCTGCTAATTAATTATTGATATTATATACCTCACACACATATCAGGATCTATTCAAGTTCAAGTCAGGTATAATAAATTCACCTACCCTACACGATAATTAATTGCTGGTCTAATTTGCAATTACCCAGCTTTGAAGCAGGCTAATCAATTATCAATAGGGTTATATTTAACTTGGTTTTATTCTAGGTATTTACTTTAAAACCTTTGAGCTGTATGTATATTGGAGACATTTTCATTAACTAATTTTATATTTGGATTAGACTTATTATTACTGCTGGTAGCCTTTTCCCGCCACTTTTTTACTCACCCACATGGAAAATCAACGTGATCCCCTACAAATGAACACTCCTTAGTTCACTTATTTCAATAACGAAAAAAAAAGTTTCTTGTACACGAACAAGCAGTAGAGTCCAGATTTTTGACCGACTTCAAAAAAAGGAGAAGGTATACAATTCGGTATGTTTGCTTTTTTATATTTATGGTTGTTCACGCATTTTACATAGTAAATGTGCTCCGATTTTGATGATTTTTTATTCATTTGAAAGAAGAGAGTTGAGAAATGGTCCCATATTTAGAAAAACTCAAAATCGAAATCTCCATTCACCCGAAGGGGCCTGGGGGTTGTAATTTTTATTGAAAATAAGGAAGTTAAGGAATTGAGTTTTCATTTCACTCTCATTTGGTTTGGTTTTGATAAATTTTGTCAATTTTATTTTTAAAATACTCTTTGGGGTTGGGTACGTTGAGCCAGCGTGTTTTTGTTGGTCCACTCCCTTCCCTCCCTTAGATATTAAGGGTTGAAAATTTTAACGATTATTTTTTTTTTGAGAGAACCTGAAGTGATATCGAAAAAATTCAAAAACCACCAGATAGCCTGATCGATGGGACCAAACATAAAAAATCGCCGGCCGCGCGAGTCCCATAGGAACCGCTACGTTCTGGATCATTTGAGTGGGGGTAAATTTTCGAGACAAAAAAGTGAGCAATTGGGGGGAGGTTGCATTCTTACAATTTAATAGATATTTAAAAATTCCCAAATCCATTGCAAAGCTGATAAAATTCTGCAGAGTATAGCATCTTTTGTTTTTCAAATATCCCTTTATTAAGGGCGCTACGAGCGCTTAAAGTTGGGGGATGAAATTGGCGCATTTTATTAGTAGTCTCCATCAAGTCAAAAACGTCCGACTTTCAGTTTTTATATCTCGGCTATGGTAGGTGCTAGAGGGTTAATTTTTGTCTTAAAAAATTTTTTGGACCTTTTCAAGAATATCACTCATGCATACTAGGGCTGTATCTCTAATATTTTGGGTAGCTCATCACTGGTCGAAAAAACCCTTGCATTTTTCACACTTTTGCAATTTTTCTCTCAATATCTCAAAAACGACAAAATATATTCAAAATTAGAAAAAACATTCTTGATCGCCTTATTTTCTTTAATAAGTGTGAGAAATTTCAAATTGTTAACATTTGAAAATGAAGTTCAAGTATATTCTTTCACAACTTATATATTTTTCAACTAGTCTTCTATATACCTGCAACTGTACCAACTCAAAATTATCAGTACACAAATAATAGAATTTGATAATATTATTTGCCTTCCATTTATTTCCTTTCTGATTTGCTTCCTTTTACATTTATGATGGGAAAAAGGTCGTAAAAAATTGAATAAAAAATTTATGAGTATCATAAAAGCGCGGCCAAATAAAAAAAATAACAAACATCAAAATTTGCCACGGTATGAAGACAATAAATATTGTGTTAGCCAATGAAAAATGCATAAAAATAATATGAATGGAAGTTCAAGAGAATAATGTTTATTCATTTATACATAATATCACCGAGATGGTGTGACTGGCATTTCCCAAGGAGGCAATGTGTCAAAAACATGTGACCCTGGTATCCTGCATAATTTATTATAAGATACAGGATGATTCTCCGGAAAAGACATCGATCGGATTGTGAGCAAACTATAAT
This sequence comes from Crioceris asparagi, assembly GCA_958507055.1. Taxonomy (NCBI): domain Eukaryota; kingdom Metazoa; phylum Arthropoda; class Insecta; order Coleoptera; family Chrysomelidae; genus Crioceris; species Crioceris asparagi. The sequence continues at coordinate 593,085 of OY293827.1, forward strand.
CATAAACAATCTGAAAATTTGGTGACAGACTAAAGTTACTGGGGGGCATACGTCTAAAATATTTTCATGTTAGTCGCATTTCCGGTTATACCGGAAATAGATACTAAGTCTTTGGTTATTTTTAATAGAATACCCTGTATATTACCACAGTTTTAGATTTTTTGTACAATTTTGAAAACATTTTATGTATATTGTCCTATACCTAAGTCTAACCGTTTTTGACATATTTAAAATTTTATGTCAAAAATTAAGTTCAATCAATATTTCCTATGAGGAAGCCTTTAATATTTAATTTAGGTTGATTTTCTTGTAGAGGATGATCTACTCTATCAGTATTTTTATGAGATGTTATAATAATTTGTACAGAGAGATTTAAAAAAGAGGCGTGAAAACTAGTTTCAAAAAAACGACAAAAGTTTTTTTTTTCTCAAAACTTGCATTTTTTGGTTTCTTAAATTTCAAGTTAAGGAAATTTGTACAGTAAACATACAGATGAAAATTGTATATATATATATACATCCGTCGTTCTTTATTTTTTTTAGTGCTGCTAAAATTCATTGTTACATTTTATGGCCATTTGAAGTTTATTTTAATAATAGTATTTTTCTCTTATTTTCGGGTAAGTCACTTTAAGAATAATTTGTAATAATATTCAATGAAATCTCTTCAAAAATATAAGAATTCCCACTGTTTTTTGTTCATAAAAAGCATACCCTAACGAATATTCTAAAAATAAAATGATGCTATAAACATTAAAAATACTAAATCAACAATAATTATAGAACACTAATAATATCTTCTTCGATAATTATTATTATTTCTGTTATGGTATGCAAAGTTGGCAATTGAAAATTTATTTGTTTATCACGAATAATAACAGTTTCTCAAAAATTTTTGGACGCTACTACATGCTTTTCGTTTTAATATTGCCGAGTTTAAAAATAAAATCAATACTGTGTACGGCATATGTACGGATGATATTATGAATTGGCTTTTAATTAAAATTGAAAATTGGCAAGGAGTTCAAATATTTCCAAACTTTTTTTTGCCTAAATATATATCCAATAAAGTTCATGACATAGCAAAGCATGCCAATGAATTAGTTATGGCAAAATATTTGGAATTTTAATTTCAGAAATTTGTTATATTTAATTGGGATATACGTAAATACACCAGAGTCTCATTAGTCCGGCCCTATTAAAAACTAGGAGGTGCCGGATGATTGGAATGTTCGGATTGCTGGATTGTATAGAAAAGTTCATAATAAAAAAATAAAGCATTTCGTAATGGGAATATATTCGTATTCATTACGTGATGGTGGTGCAGGAGGGGGGGTTGCCGGATTATTGGACGTACCGAACTAGTGAAGTGTTGGATTAGTGAGACTCTACTGTAAATACATATAATTGCCGCTGCCAATTAGAAGATGCCCGTGACTTCGTCCACGCATACTTTTTGTATGTCAGTTAATCTGCCAATCGTAACGCTATCATTTTACCCTCAATATTTATTTGAAGTGTGAACTATAATCTGCTCTAACGAACTAGTCAATTGGACAGAATCACTAATAGTTTTGATAATGATTTAGTTCTAATTTAATGCCAAATAGTCAAATTTGATGACGCGAAAAATATAAAATTTAGAAAACTTTTAATTAAATAAGCAGGCTACTATCTCAAAAATGCTGTCAACTGACTTTGGCGCTACAGTTGAGAGCTAATAATTTAGTGCTAATTAAGTGCCAGAGATGCCAATTTGATGCTTCTTAAAATAAACAAAAAAATTGAAAATTGCTAGCTTTTGATTACTTAAGTAAGCAGTGTACTATCTAAAAAATGTCGTCAACTGACTTTGGCGCTAAAGTTAATATAGTGCTAATTCAGTGCCAGAAAGGCCAAAGGCCAAAAATGTAAAGTTATTAGTTTCATAGTTTTTAATATTTCTGGAATCATTAAATTTTGCTTTTTTGAACCATACTCTGCAATAAATGTACACTAAATTATCAGCTCTTATCTTTAGTGCTGAAGTCAGTTGATAGTATTTTTGAGATAGCAGACTGGTAACTTAAATAAAAGATAGCATTTTTCGAATTGTATTTTATTTGTGGAAGCATCAAATTTGCCTTTTTGGTACTTGAATATCTCCAAATGAGCACTAAATTATTACCGCTGAAGTAAGTTTGATAGCATTTTTGATATATTACAATGCCTACTCAATTGAACGCTAGCAGTGCTATGGTTTTGAGTTTATTTCTAGAAGTATTAAATTTTACTATCTAATAAAATTAGCACTAAATGAGCACTAAATTATTAGTTCTTAGCCTCAGTGCTGGAGTTAGTTGATAGTTTTTTGAGATAGCAGACTGTTAACTTATATAAAAGCTAGCATTTGTCGAATTCTATTTTATTTATAGAAGCTTTAAATTTGTCTTTTTGACACTTGAATAGCTCTAAATAAGCACTAAATTATTACCGCTGAAGTTATTTGATAGCGTTTTTAATTTAAAGCAGAGTTTATTTTTAGAATCATCAAATTTGACTGTAATAAAATTAGTACTAAATGAGCACTAAATTATCGTCAAAACTTTTAGTGCCTCTGCCCATTTGACCATTCTAGCTTTATGGACCTTGTACTTGCCATATTCTTTTGAAATTACTTATTTATTTCCTTCATTGAAATCTGTGAAGTAGGTTTATGATAAACTGTGACGTTAATTTTTCAACTACCCCACATATAATAAACTCCAAATTCAATGATTGAGAAATGGTTTGATGGATGCCTTAAATATCTACTTTATAATTGGGTTATTTGAAATTCATTTAGGAATTTATATGTCGAGCGGTAATATGCAAAATTCCATGCTTGCTTTGGTAAAACATTCACAAGATTCATTTTGAATCGCAAATTATATTCCATTTTCCATGTAAAACAAACAAGCTTCGGGCGTTGTCTCGGAAGTTTATTTACTGTTTTTTTTTTCTTTTCTTGAAGCAGCATAACTTTGAAAGATACTTGGGAACTTAATCGATCTACAACAAATAACGCTGCAACAATTATAATTGATAGACATCTGAAGTAATTATTTAACGCAACTTGCTCCTATCTTTAAAGATCCAACTTGAATAAGAACTTCCAGTTCCACCCGAAAATTGTGTGTTGAAAATTGCATCGTCTGTGGACCACTTTAACGATCAGTACGGATGAAAGCACACGTTCATTTGTTTTTTGATGAAGAATGAGTAAATATAAGAAAAATGGAAAGAAGCTGTGAGAATACGGAGTGCTCCTCCATCAAATAAAAATTATCCTTTCACATTCTTTTGTTGTAGATATTCCTCTTATAAGAAAGGGTAAGGAGAATAGTAAGAATAACAAAGACGAAGGCTTCCTCTTTCAGCAGACAATATGAAGTATAAACTCGAGATTATTATGAAACACTTTGAATGAAAATCATTAATAATTGTCGCCGGTGGCGAAAAATATTTTTGTTCATCGACCGAAACCACAAAAAATAGAAGTTGGGCAACGTTTTTCCTACCTTGTTGTCTCCATAACGCTATTAAATTCAACCATTTTGCCTCGAATCAAACTGCATAAACTTCACTATCGAATTATTGTCAAATATTATCTTTTTTACCCATTATATCAGTGTAGTATGTGTTGCTACGAGCCATGGGTGATACGATAACTACACGAGTCCGATTGATGGGGCACCATGAAGCGAATGTTAATTATTGTAATTTGGACGAAGTTGTCTGTTGAACGAATGATTGGGCCAACTTTCAGCCCTGATCTCAATCCCATTGAGTATACTCTGGGGGCCAAACGCGGAGGCGATTTGGACACTGCGCCTGGACAGCCTTCAGGAGAGCTCCGAATGGTACTAATATGAAAAATTGATAGCAAATTTCGAGTAAAAAAACCTCGTTTTACATTCATACTTTCTCAAATTAACCTATGAATTAATTGTTCGAAAAAATTACCAGCTGTTCGAAAAATAGCTAATTTTGAAACGAAACATATTGTTATTGCCCGAGTTTTTTCAAAGGAACTAAGATTTAATTATTATAAATGCAGCTGTCTTAATTTTGAAAATTTTTATTACAAAAAAAAACTTCTCAATATTACCAATAGATACATGGGAATACCAAAGTATACATTTATACATGTTACCTTCCTGGTATACCAAACACGATTCCAAAGAGTTAACGGTAAAACACACTACGGTAAAGCTTATTATAAATTTGTGAATTCATTATGCCGCGTGTACACGGCGGCGCCGATCCGACCAGCTCGAGCAGGTAAATTGGCATTTTCAATGCGTGCACTTTACCGACTCCCTCTGAAAAGACAAAAACCTTCCCATACCAGCTATAGCGCTGGTCGGAGCGTTTCCATCTGCACGCACCTTTTTGTGAAAGCCTTAAGGCTATGTGGTGCTATAAGGCCCATTCTTCTTCTTCTTCTTCTTCTTCTTCTTCTTCTTCTTCTTCTTCTTCTTCTTCTTCGAGTCTCAGCGCAAGTTCCGTTATCAAGTCTTCGTACGTAAACTGGTCGAATAGTAGTTTAAATTATCTGAAGATACGAAACACAGTGATACAGGGTGATTTAGGAGGCAATGGATAAGTTGTAATTTAAAAACAAACAAAAAATATTACCAAACTAAATAATTATAAACAAACAGCATTTATTCATTAACATTTTTCGAAAACATCACTATACACTTCGATACTGATTTATTTGCGCGACTGTAAATTGATCTAGTTGCGCGTTTTTGCTTTAGATTCAATCTAATGAATGCTGCAGCATTAATAATGCGATCTAGTGAGTAACGTTTCCGTTGTGTCCACTTTCGTAGCGTTAAACCAACTAATTCAACAATCCTTGGAGTAAAAAATCAAGGGGAGTGAAATCCGGTGGTTTCAGTGGCTAATGATGCGGGCCATCTTTACCACCAATGCAGCGATCACCTTGTGTCCACTTTCGTAGCATAAACCAACGAATTCATCCATCCTCAAAGTAAAAAATCTATGGGAGTGGGATCTGTTGCTCTAGGTGACTAAGTGTACCTACTTGCAATGCAGTAGTTCGTCGAGGTGGGTATTCCGAAAATTTCTAACGATATATTTTTTTTAAATGACGAGACGTTTATCATGTTGGAATATAACGTGAGGTCGAATATCCAAGGAAACTTCCTCTTGTACTATTTCCTCCATAAAAAATGTTCATAACCATTCCCAGTAAGGCGCCCATCTGCTACGAAATGACTGAACAACAACTGATCAAAGAGTATCTCTGGAACAAATTGAAAATTAATTTTAAACATAAGAACTTCTTAGGCAGACATAGCCTTGAAATATTTCTATTTTCTTCTGAATCACCCTATATATCCAGCTGGGTTCTTGAACCTTTGAAATTTATCAATGCGAGAGGCATTCCAAATATACTTTTTTTTCATCTTTTTGTTTGTTGATTATTTGCCTTTTACCAAATATGGGATCGTCGAGAAACGGTACCTACTTCTCATTCATTTGGAGTACAGGTATTGCAAATAAATGCAAAGAAAAAGATTTGTAAGCATTATTTACATACTTACATACATGCTGTTACGTTGGGGAATGCGAATGGAATTTCCGTGTAACGGTCTTGGAATGCGCCTTGATGATTTATTTGTATATATATACAGGGTGTTCTATATCCATGTTAAAATTGGATTTCTGGAAATGTGAGCGTTACTAAAAGAAATCGCTGAAATAATTTTCATCGAGGGAGGACAACTTTTTAATCAGGATCTACTTCGCCCCCTCCCCTTTCAACCATCCTGGTTTTACCGGAAATACCCTCAACTTTTTCAGTTTGAACACCCTGTTTGTTTTTGCAGATTTTAAAAGACATTTTTATTTAGAATTTGTACATACTAAGTTTAGTGGAAATAATCAATTTAGACTAATGAGAATAATAATTTAAACAAAATAAATCACTTCACCCAAAAAAAATCAAATGGGTTAAGGTCCGGAGAACGAGCAGGCCACTCACTCTATGCCCAATGCATCCATATTAAAATAAAAAACAAAACACTGACATAAGAGTCGTAAACCTAATTTAAGGTTAGACCTCAGCACATAATTTAGTGGCGTACTAAGCATCGATTTATGAATAGGCCTGAATATCATCTTTATGTCTTTTTATTATTCTGTAGACTAGAAAATTCATAAAATGTAAAATATGAATAAAATAACATTCAACTGACTTTCACACGGATATTTTGTCATATAAACTGGCAACCTTAATAAAGTTGGGAAAGCTTCTTAATAGTATATGTGTGTAAAATAAACTTTGATGAAGACAATATATATTAACTCAACTAAATGAGTCAAAGTTATACGCCCCCATTATGTATGCCCTTTGTTAGTAGGTACTAAGACACGCTCCGGCGGCATTATCAAGGCGTGCGGGTCGTGGGGGAGGAGGGGACGGCTTTTATTGAAATTAATTGTCCCATTATGTTGGTAATATATATATATATATATATATATATATATATATATATATATATATATATATATATATATATATATATATATACAGGGTACAGATGCGGTAAAAGTCAAATATTCCTAGAACGTGGGTTTATTTTAGAATAATTATAAACAATATTGCCATGAAGATAGGAATGGGCTTGTCCTGTAGGAGATTTTTTTGTGGGATGCAAATTTTTTCGAAAATTGAAAATCCGAGACGGTAGAATTGAAGATAACAAAATATCTGGAAACGTTTCAATTGAACATTTTTTCAAAGAGTTACGGTTTTCGAGTTAAAAGGCTGGTAAAGTTTATGATATCCGTATTTTCGCGACGATGTTCTTAGATTTCGTGAATAATAGCAAATACAAGCAAAGCATACATGGATAATGGTGAACGTTCAACGATTTTCGTGACAAATGTAACACTCAAAAGTGTGAAATACATATTTTTTACCAAAAAATAGCACAGAAAAGTACAAAATATAATTGGTACTTGTGAAGTTGGTGCTAAGAGTTTTCAATCTAACTTGACAACTTCAAAAGTACCAGCACTAATAGAATTAATATTATTTTGCACTTTTTGACCGACGAACCCCGAACGGAGGAGGTATACAATTCGACTGTCTGCTTTTTTTTTTTTTTTTTTTTTTTTTTTTTTTTTTTTTTTTTTTTTTTTTTTTTTTTTGGTTCGTGCGCGCCTTTTATATAGTAGACAATCTCCGATTTTGATGATTTTGGATTCATTTGAAAGAAGGGGATTGAGAAATGGTCCCATATTCATAAAAACGCAAATCCGAAATCTCCTTCCCTCCGAAAACCGCCCCCGAAGGGGTGGTGGGGGCGAATTTTCTCGAAAATCGAAAATCTGAGTTGGTATAATTAAAGATAGGACAATATCCGGAAACGTTTAAATTGAACATTTTTTCAAAAGTGTTACGGTTTTCGAGATAGACGCATGTTAAATATGTATTATTGCTATGTGGAGAGGACAATTTCTTTCGAAAATTGAAAATTTTTCGATACTACATGAAAGATATAATTATTTGTAGCAACATTTATAATGAACATTTTTTCCTTAGAATTACGGTTTTTGAGTTAAATCGGTGTTAAATGGTAACAACTAAAATATTCAAGCGTATTTCCGCCGCGATGTTCTGAGATCTCAATAATAACCACTACATGCAAGGAATATACGTGGGTAATAGGATAAGTATTATCTTCATTGATATGGTATAGTGAACGTTCAACGATTTTCGGGACTAATGTTACACTCAAAAGTGTGAAATAAATATTTTTTACAAAAAATTGGACCGACGTTATAGTTGATGCACTGAAAAGTATAAAATAATATTACTTCTATTGGTGATGGTACTTGTGAAGTTGGTGCCAAAATCTATCAATCTAACTGCAACTGCACAACTTCAAAAGTACTATCACCAATAGAAGTAATATTATTTTATACTTTTCAGTGCATCAACTATAACGTCGGTCCAATTTTTTGTAAAAAATATTTATCATTGCACCATCTGATAACGTCGATCCAATTTTTTGTTAAAAAATATTGATTTTGTATTCTCCAATGCAAAAACTAAAATAAAGTCGGTCAAATATATATTTATACTTACATTGAAAACAACACATGTTTTATTTTTAGCCTTTATAATTTTTCAGACGTTTTTTGTTTATAGAAAGACATTGTAAATTATTAATCAAAACTGAAAATCAACTATCACGTCCTCGACTTGTTGTAACAATGTAGAAGGCACAGGTGTTGGAAAACAGGTATCGGCTCAATTTCCTTCTTTTCTTTTTTCTTCCAATTTATGCTACCCTCGAAGAGAAAGTTTAACTTGACACAGCATTACCATATTTATTAAGTTGACAAATAATTTTCCCAAATTTGTAATGCTAATATATATATATATATATATACCTATATATTCCTTTAAAAAATGTCTTCTAATCTAAATAAATACGCCCGTGCCGCCGCCCATAAGACTCGGCAATTTAAAAAATATGAGACGCTGCCGCATAGAAAATTTTCTTCTAATGGTCGTAAACAATCACTTGGCTTTATAGCAACGGAGGGAGGGTGGGGTTGTGGTGTTCGGGGGAAATGGAAGTCCATTAAGGTGACCTTGCATTCGTTATTTGGTGATGATGATCGGAATAGGACGTTCGGGGGTGGGTGGGGTGTTTTTTTTTGTTGACAAGGTAAACTGAAGGTTGGTAGAACTGACTGAATTGACATTGTTGTGGATCGTATTTCAATTAATGGAAGAGAGCAACTCCCCGTGACAGCCAAGTCGCTAATTAAGGGGACGCAAAAAAAATATCGTATCAACTCAATTTAGGATGTTTCGCGAAATATTATATTCTTCTTCTTACCATCATTGTTCCAACCCATGTCCATGCGTCTGATGATTGTTAGCTAAATTGTATTTTTCTGTTTCACCTAAAAGGCCGTGCACAAGGCGTGGGTCGGTGTGAGTGGTCAAGTACACAGAGTTCATTTTATGGTATGTGGTACAGAGCTCCAGTCTGGAGATGATGAGATATTCACCCATAGGCTTTATACATTTATTTTCCAAACGAATATGGGATCTATTGAATTTTGTTATTCGCCAACATCATCCAGTTTTCTCAATTGAACGTGTTTCTAATCGCATTGAATTATTCTTTTGAATATTCGAGCACTTAATTTGCCCTACAAGCACTAAATAAGATCAACGACATAGATTTTTAAAAGTAGCAAATGATTCATTTAAAAAAATTATATGAGCAATTAATTCTGGAATACAGCACTTTATAGCACCAAATTAGTCCAACAAGCACTATGAAAGATTTTCTCAAAAAAGTTTATTTCTAAAGGTTGTGGCGCTCTTTAGCAAAGTTGCAATTTAAAAAAATATAATATCAATTAAATTCGGTATACAGCACTTAATCAGCACTTAATTTGACCACAAGCACTAGAAAATATTTTCTCAAAAAGTTGATTTCTAAAGGTTGTTGTGCTAGTTAGATAGCCTCCATTATCAATAAATATACAAGAGCACTTAATTTCGGAATACAACACTTAATTAGCACTTGATGAGCAGGCAAGAAAAATATGTTCTCACAAAAAGTTGATTTCTAATGGTTGCTGTGTTAGCTTCGGATCTAAAGCTAGCAAAGCAGCCATTTAAAAGAAACTATAAGAGCAATTAATTTAGGAATACAGCACTTAATTAGCATTTAATGAGCAATAAAAGCACAAAAATATTTTCTCACATAAAGTTGATTTTTAACGGTTTTTGTGCCCTTTAACAAAGTAGCTTTTGAAAAATTAAATATAAGATCAATTAAATTCGGTCTACAGCACTCAATTAGCACTTAATTTGTGCTACAAGCACTAGCAAATATTTATTCAAAATGTTGATTTCTAAAGGTTTCTGTGCTAGTTATACATGCGCCATTATCAAAAAAAATATATATAAGAGCAAATGATTTCGGAATCCAGCACTCAATTAGCACTGAATTAGCCCTAAAAGCACTAAAAATATTTCTTCAATAAAGTTGATTTCTAAAGGTTGATGTGCTCATTAGCAAAGCAGCCATTTAAAAAATATAATTAAATTCGGTATACAGCACTTAAGTAGCACTTAATTTACCCTACAAGCATTAAAAAATGTTTTCTCAAAAAGTTGATTTCTAAAGGTTGCTTTGCTAGATAGATAGCCGCCATTATCAAAAAATTTATAAGAGCAAATAATTTCGGAATCCAGCACTTGATTAGCACTGAAATAGCCCTACAAGCACTAAAAAGATTTCTCACAAAAATTTAATTTCTTAAGTTTGCTCTGCTAGCTTTATTCTAGCAAAGCAGCCATTTTCAAAAAAAAACTATAAGTGCAATTAATTTCGGAATACAGCACTGAGCTAGCACTTAATGTACCAAATATGTATTTTGGATTCTGCTCACGTTGCTCTGCTAGCTTTAGGGACGTTCATTTTTACCTCTACCTATAAAATTGAAGCTTCTAATGCCATTTTCCTTCCCCTTTTCTCCTTTTATGATTTTTGCAATGTGAAAACAATGAAAGCTTCTACTACTACTACTATTTCTTGAGTGTACCACCTATAATAAAACCGCGATAAAAATTGTTCTATTCCCTTGCGGAAATGTCCATAAAATGTCGTCCAGAATTTAATTTATGGCATACAGTAAGGTACAAGTATATTATGTGTACGTAGCAGAGTTATTGCTTGAACACTGAAACCATTTTAAAATGTAAATTGAAAAATTTAACTGGGCTACATGCTATGCTACGCTATTTTCTTTCTGGTAGGTACCTAATATTATAGCAGGCAGCACATATTTTTCTGGATGACTGTATACATAATTTGGAAGCAGTGTATTACCTGGAAATAATTGATAAAGAGTTCTTATGTACGAAGTAATATATAGGTAAAATATATATCTTACGTTACAAAGGTTTATTTGGTTTATTTTTGTGGAATGAACAACTTTTTTGATATATTTTTGTTGTTTTTTTTTATCTGGAATGTCTAAATGTTTCAAACGAATTTTAACTTTAATAAATGAAATAATTAATAAATTTTATTAAGTTTTTCAATACCTACTGTAAAATATTTATAGATTTATTGGTTCACGCTTTGTTTTCCAATAATCTATACAAAATTGTAGTGTTGGAATTCAATGAATTGGCAAATTGGCAGACAAACCATTCATTGTGAAATAAGTCAGGTTTGCGTGACGAAAATTATTATTATTCGTATTATTTGTAGTTTTTTTGATCAGTTCCAGAAAAAAACGATTTGGTTTCAATAATTCTATTCCGATTTTAGATAGCGAGAAAACAGTTTGTTGAACGGTACATCGAAAAAAAAAAAAACTCGGTTGCGGGTCTCTTTATTCTCACGATACAATTTTTCCTTGATGCATAACTAGCTTTTGCCCGCAACTTCGCCCAATGAAAATCAGATAGATATGTATATCTTCCTCTTTCGGATAGTTTGGTATATATTGTAACGTGAACCCGAGTAATAAACTACACACACAATACACATTCCGGAAAACACGGGAGACATCAGAGGCAACGAGAATAAGTCCTGGTCTATTCTCGAAGCCATATATTGAGAAATAACATCCAGAAACAACGAAAACAACACTGGAACTATCTAGAGCTTTTTAGGTTAGATATATAAGGCTGATGGCAATGACGGGACATTTAGTGATAGATAGTCAGTCACAGATCACAATTGGACATAGATCAGACAGTAGTAAGAAGTATATAGTCCGAGAAATAAGTGTGAATATAAATGTGTATATAGACGGGTTAGTTATTGGTTTAAATAAATAAGTGAAAATAAATCGAACCCAGTTTTAATATAAATCCCCGTTACAATATATATAACATTTATTGTAACAAAAACACAATTTTTGAAATTTCCATTTCCTTCCGGTGATCTCGATTCCGAATAGAACAATTCTATACTATAAAAATATAAATATTGTAACTTTAAATTATTTAAAATCCAACCCTTGATGTGAAGTTTAATTCGCCCTCTAGTAAAGTTATTTTTTTTAGATTATTATCTAAACTATTGTACATAAGCTCGGATCGATATAAAGTTATTTTATAGCAAATATTTAATTTAATTTTATTTAATGCCGGCGTAAGTCTACAACATACAGAAATATATCTTTGATTGATATTTAACAATCTAAAAAAGTTTTTTTTTGCTTATGTTTAATTAAAAATGTGCATCCAATAATTGATTGAATTGCTAAATTATTTCGCAGAAGTATTAAAAAATTGCCGCTTCTCTAAATGGACACACCCGGTATAACTTCGTACTTGCCTATTCTGAGAGCACTAATTATTTTAATAAAAACTTAAGTTTCATCTCATTTTCTCTTCTAATAGCTTAACGAGAACTTATCATAAAAACACTCAACGAACTTTCTGTTAATTAGAGTGTAACTAACTAACTAACTAAGTGTGTTTCTTTTTCATTAATATATGCCATGTCTAGAAATTTGTTAATAAGTTTTTGTTACTTAAAATAAAACCCCCCCACCGCCCTTGGAGATGCATGAACTATTATTTTATGCTCACAATTTAAGACTTGAACTACCTAACTTTCTGCTTCTAGATGTAAGTAGTTGAAAATGGGTCATGTAAAAGAAAACTAAATTAAAATGTAACAATATCTTTGTGTAGTGAAGCGCGCATTTTCAAGAAGATTTCACTTTGTTTGAAGAAACTTGTACAGAAATATGACTTTTTAAAATGAAACCTTTCAACATGTTTTTGAAGATTGTTATTGAAAAGATTTCCTTTGTTAGCTCATTTATTTATTTATGATTCTAATGTATGTGTCTGGGACAATGTTTGAATTCGTATTGTCATTTCATCTTACATTGACAGCTTTCGTCAATCTTTATCGATGAAGAATACTCAAGTATATGTCTCAAGAGGATAGATATGTGATTATGGAATAAATTGACAGAACACTCTAGTAATATGACATTGAATTATTTCGTATGTCGTCATCAGCAGGTATCGATTGCATTCCTTTTTTTTTCTTTCTTTCTTTGGTTTGCACCAAGATGCTTCAAAGAGATTATTTATTGTACTAGTCAATTGGAATATTGAATTTTACATTAGAAAGTTTGTGAAATATTTCGGTTTCCATGTATCTAGATTCCGATTTTATGATATTTTAGAACGATAAATGTGTGTACGGTTGATTTTTGCTTTCGTGTATCTCGAGAATAAATGATGATATCGACGTGAGAATCGGTTCAAGACAGACAGAGTATAAATTCCAATAGTACATATATTGCTTCTTCTCTTCTTATTTCATTACCACCGTCTCTCTCTAGATAGATAAGGGAAAACGTGAGCGGGATTCTCTAGACTTTTTACTCTCATGAGATGCGATGTCAAGTCAAGACATATAAATTTTCCAGCTGATTTTAGCGTTAAACATTGTATTTGTTTGAAAAAACCTGAAGCAGGTCGATTTCAATTCTCAATTTGACAATTCAATGTATGAAAATATGACCCCCTTCTTGCATCGCCTCAAAGCACCCCCTTAAAAATTTTAAAAGAGAAGAGCGATCGTGTGGCACCTTTTTGGAAAGGGATTTTCATTCTCTGTTCAGCAAGTTTTTTCAAATTTGGTGCGATCTTGAATGAAAAAACAATATTTTGAAAATGTTATATTTGTGTTTTCTGATGAAGCAACTTTTCATTTAAATGGAACGGGGGGTATCATTAACAAAAAAATTATTGGCACATATTTATTTGAAAGCACAATTAATAATGAGGTTTATCTAGGTATACAATTTGGTTGTAAGATTGTTTTTTTTATGGCTGTTCGCGCATAGTAAACGTAGTCCGATTTAAACGATTTTTGTTTCATTTGAAAGTGGAGAGTTGCGAAATGGTCCCTTATTGAGAAAAATCAAATCCAAAATGTCATTCCCACCAAAAACCGCCCTCAAAGGGGGTGGAGGGGCAATTTTTTTCTAAAATTGAAAATCCGAGATGACAGAATTAATGAAAATTCCATATCCGGAAATGTTGATTATGGACATTTTTTAAAATAATCATACGTGTTCGCGCTACAGTCTGAAATATGTGTTTCAGCTATGTGGAAGGGGTAATTTTTCCGAAAATCGATTTTTTTTTTCTTTTAATAATGTTGTTGTGTTAATCAATAGATCTCTCACTTTGTGTGTTTGAGCTTCGAATAATATTATTATAAATAAATTTGTTTGTAAAAATGTTTTACTAATAATTATTTTTCTTTTTCAGGTAAGTCTCTAAGATACTCTACTATTTTTGTATGATTTGGTAAGTAGAAGATTGAATGATATTCTTTAATTCGAAAAAAAATTCACTGCGGAACTCTATATCTAATACGACCTTAAGTATCCTAGAACTAGACAAAATCAAAATTATCAATTATCAGTACCAATAGAATTAATATATTATTTTTTTATTTTTTAGTGCACCAACTAATAAAGTTGGTCGTTTTTTTGTGATAAATTTTAATTTCACACACTATTTCATACTTCTGACCACTGCTGTAAATTGGAAAACTATGATTTTTTAAAAAAAATTCGAATTTGAACGTTATTTTCTCAAATTTTCGATTTTTGCAAATAAATGCCCCCTCCACTCCCTTCGGGAGAAGTTTTTGGAGGGAAGGACATGTAGAATGTCGAAGTCAGTCAGAAAGATTTGAATTAATAGAAACATTGTTGGTTCAATTCAAAACAGATCTTTATAGATGAACTTCTATACTTTCTTTTCAATCACTTACTTCTTCAGCATTGTTATTGGGCCAATATAATTGGATTTTATTAATTTAATCTCTAATTAACTAACTATACTTATCGACCTAATTATATGTAGTAAAGTTGGCAATTTTTTAAAGAAATCGCCAAAGGTGAAATCGAACTGAAGAAGATGAAATCAACCTATATTACAGTGTTTAGTTGTTAACGAATATATAGTAATTTATTAAATTTATCTCTAGATGTAATGATTCGTTTTATATCTACAAGATAATTTCATGTTTTCCAACAGATTATATAATAATCTTCGGTGTATGAAAAAAATTAATGTTTCCTGGTAGTAATTTGAAAATATCATTTTTAATCTATTACATGTTGTTTTTATTTTTAAATGAAATAAAATTCATCTCAGTAAATAAATAATCGATGTCCTATCAAACTATGGGCCGATCAAAAGTCGTACTTATTAACTTTCTGGGGCTTTAGAAAACATGATTATTCTCATGTGAACCACATAATTAATTTATCAATTTAAATTATAGTAGATTCGCAATACAATTAATTGACTAGTATGTCCGTCCGTCGAGCCG
The DNA here is from genome assembly GCA_958507055.1 of Crioceris asparagi. Taxonomy (NCBI): domain Eukaryota; kingdom Metazoa; phylum Arthropoda; class Insecta; order Coleoptera; family Chrysomelidae; genus Crioceris; species Crioceris asparagi. The sequence continues at coordinate 608,512 of OY293827.1, forward strand.
TTCATCAGTCCTAACGTTGACACGCACATCTCGGTTTAATATATTATTTTAAATGGTGAGTGGTCGGAGCGTGGGGGGGGTAGAGAAGACTGTCGGTGACGGCATTTTACTGGGGGGGTGCGGCCGCCCTCAATACAGAGCCGCTCCTTTCTGTAGTAATATGATTCAGGGTAATTTTGTCTCTTGAAATGTGATAGCAACTAACTGATAATGCGCAAAACATGTTTAAAAGTAACTAGAATGTAATTAAATAAATAACTTTTTCGAGATAATTAACTTTTGTACCAAAAAAAACTCCTCATTTTACCGCAATAGTTCGCCGATTCTTCCGAACATTTACTTTACCGCACTAGTATGGAAAGTAGATGACTGACTCTCACTCATCAAAAAATAGAACTAAAACAAATAGAACCTACTAATTTTGATTCAAAAGTAGGTCTTGACATTTTGTAGTAGGTAATCAAATATAATTCCTAAATCACTTGTCAAACTTTTCACTACCTTCGTGGGCTGTTTTTTTTCTGTCTGAAATAATCTGTTTTTATAAATATTACAATTCATTGCTGGCATGTCATTGGTGCAGACATTTATTAGTTTGGGAGCTAGTACAGATCCTTGAGGTATACCGTTTTTTTAATGGCGGTTTAACATCTATACTGTCCTCCAGAAAGTGCTTGAAGTTGTGCAAATGAAGTAGTATCATCAGTCTCATAGAGCGGACGGGTTTGATTATGTTTTTTTTTAAATCAGCTTTCAAATTGTTGTTATAAAATGCTTATAGAATCTTGATACATCATATATCATGGCTTAATAAATTCGTTGTCCTTGAAAATTAATAAAAGAACATAGGCGAAGTGAATGTCATTTTTTTCCTTCTATTTTAATATATCTTACTATGATCTCTATTAAGTATTTTACATAATCAATTCATCTTAATATGTCGAGTTCTAATTCATTTCTATATACAGGGTATGTGAATATCATTACATATTCTCATATTTTTTTGATGTTTTCTCATATTCTCATTATATTTATTTTTATTTATTAAATAAAAAAAATAGAAATAAGAGAGGCTAGGCTCAGATCCCTAAACTTTGTAATGTTATATATATATATATATATATATATATATATATATATATATATATATATATATATATATATATATATATATATATATTAAAATGTTTTCATTGAAAATTAATTCATATATTTTGTTGTAACTGACTTTATCCTGGAAAAGAGTATCGTTTCTATAGTAAGTAGTACTCAGCTACCCGAATTTGAATGCTCACAAAACAATATGGCGCTGCTAAGTTCGGGTTCACATCGATCGATCGAAGGCAAGCATATGGATATAATAAGTTCACAAGTTCACATACAAGTGACTAGCGCTACAAACAGTATGCATGAACGAAGTCACGGGCATCGTCTCTAATCTGTTCGTATAGTGATGATGGATAACATTTTGCAGAGACTTTCGAAGACATCCTGTATTTATGTGAATATATAAATATATATCGTAACTAAACAAGACGCCAACGCACATTTGATAATAATATTAATAACATTATCTGCCCACCATTATTAATACTGGAACAAATGGCAAAAATATTAAAATTAGGCCATATCAGTTCTTTCAGTTTTTTTTAATATATTATCTTTTAGAGCGTTCTTATATGGATGTGGTCTCATTAAAATTTATGATGTCGCAATACGAAAATAATTGAGCAGAATCATTATTATTCAAAAAAAAAAATATAAAAAAATTGCTTACCCACATCTATACGTTATCATCCTCGACTAATCGCCCTTTTTGGATAATGAGAAAAAACAAATTGTGCAATTAAGCTATTATTTGTGAAGTAAGTAATTAGCTTGCCCCTGGTTATCAATTCCAAATTTTGGAGGTTTATCTAGGTATGTATTTCGTTCGAAGAATTCTTGGAACGCCTGTTATTACGTAGTTAGTTGATAGTTGATATTTTTGTTCATTAAAATGCTTTTTAATGAGCGCCTCTAGCTATTTATAACTCAGCCTACAAAAATTTGATTGATCGTTACTGCTCTTGATTAGCCCTCCTGGAATTTTTATATTCGATGGAATTAAATGGAATGGAAAAATAACATTGTTAAAAATTTCTTGTGGAACAAAATAAAGATACAAAATGCTTTCTTATAATAAAAGTAATCTATAAAATAAACCCACAATATTATGGTTTCCAACAAGACGAACAATTCTACATACATATATATATTAAATTACGTTTTGTAGGCAGCAAATACGCAATGTTGTAAGTCTTCTCAATCTAATGGATATACATATACAGAGTGGCCCATCGAAAACAACAGTTCAGCAATGTTTACGGCTTTGAAGAAAAGAAACTCCGACTCGTCAGCTTTTGTTTTTTGAGGGTGACACGTTTTACCAATACCAGAGGGGGTGGCTAATGCCCTTATTTTTCAAATGAGAAGGGGTATTTTGTCATACATATTTTTGAAGGAAATTAGATTTTCTTTAAAATGGCGTGTCTTTTTTTTTAGTTTGAGCTACGCGCCGCCGAGAAATTGCGTTTTATAAAATGTGATTTTATTGAGGGTCGTACTTACATGTAAGAACTACTCAATAAAATCACATTTTTTTAAACGCAATTTCTCGATGGCGCGTAGCTCAAATTTAAAAAAGGACACGCCGTATTCAAGAGAATCTAATTTCCTTTGAAAATATGTATGACAACGTACCCCTTCCCATTTGAAAAAATAAGGGCATTCGTCACCCCCGTTGGGGGGTTGAGGTTACTGGGATGAAATTATTGGTAAAACGTGTCCCTTTAAAACAAAAATTGACGGGTCTTATGTTTTTTTAAATTGTTCCATACAAAGCCGTAAACCTTGCTGAACTGTTTTCGATGGGCCACCCTGTATATATATATATATATGTAGTCAGGGCTGTGTAATGGTCCGAAACCTGACAAATGTAATTCTGACCGGATAATGAATAAAGAAAAAAATATATAATTGAATGCGGCATGTGTGGGAGTCAAGTTCCAAAGAATTGAATTCTCTTAATTAAAATTATATTGCTTCTGCAATTATCTCATATTTAACATAAAAAATCCGACTCGACTCGTAGCTAGGGGAAAGTCAATTTCTTCTTCAAGTTTTTGAATTTTTATTATTTTTTCCATCACATTTACGAAAAAATTGTAGAAAAAATTGTCACCGGACGGTTCATATTAGAATAAAATTCTATGAATCGAGCCATGTTTTCGAGAATGTTAATTCTCTTACTCAGGGCAAAAGTCTTGAATTTGAAATAAATTGACCAAAATTAATAAACATTTTATAGCCATTTGTAGAAAAGAGACACTGAAAATAGAAAATATATCTATGTTTTTTCATCAAATAACTTATACCCTAGTTTTTATGCTGGTTCCTTTCTTTCCAGTAAAATGTCTTATAATTTGAGGAATAACACAAATTTGATAAATTTTCAGAAGGAACTTTTTTTTCCATTAAAAGCAGTTTCTTAGAGAGTATAAAATAGTTTTCTCAGATTATACATAGGTAAGATTTTTATTTTTAATTATTTTTTTTTACATTTCTAGTATCTTTTGTACGTTAATTGAGTTTCTGTTGTTCTTTGGGTTTAACCTTCCTACCGCTATTCTAAATAGACTAGCAATGAGAGTTCAAATTTGCTATGAGAATCAATCGATACAAATATCTCAGTCGAGTTCTTTAAAGGGGTATGATCGGACAAGTAGTTTCAAAATAGTGGCTGACCAAACTTTAAAAAAAATTATTGATATTAACCAAATATCATTCGAAATATTTTTATGTTATAGATATGATCTGTACCTAAAACGTTTGTTTGAAACATTTTTCCCTAAAAGTGATGGAAAAAATAATTAAAATGAAAAGCTGTGAAATTTACCTATATCCGCTGACTAACAGTTATTGGGAGTTTTATTAATTACTTTGAACTCTTTTTCTGCATATTAGTATAGAAAATAGGACACATACTCATATCATATCTAACTGTTCTTTGTCCTCTTTTGCTGCTATCATCAAACTTTTCTAAAAATAAAACAAAAATGTAGTGTGTAGGGTTGGGGCAACAGTATCTGACAATCAGTCTCTCCCCTCTCTGGCAAAGTAATGGTGTCTCGAACAAATTGGCACCGCCACAAAATACCAAAAAAGCACCTCGTCGTCAATTTTTATATACCATTGACACGCTACGGACGTAGATGAAGGATATCATCTACCTTTTACCATCAAGTCGTATCAAGAGAGCGCCCAAGAAGAGAGCGGCTGACTTTTTGTTTTTGATAAGAACCCTTAACTTAATTACTATTGTGTGTGTGGGTGTGGTTCGTTTTTCTTCTTCTTCTTTTGTTTTGCTTGTTTGATTTATTTTATTGCCATGGGAATTTAATTCCATCACTCACACAATTTACTTGTTATTTGAATTTTTTATTATATAATTAAGCGTTATAGTCAGGTTCAGATATTGAAAGTTGTTCTTATGATATTTAAACGATCATGATCGAATATTTATTTATATCTTATTTTCGGTTGGTTTTTGTTTTCATTGTTTGTCGTGATATTTTGTGAATTTAATTAATTATTAAAAAGTTACTGGAACGACATCTGAATGTAGATAAAGGAATCAAAATTTAAGTTTTATCAAAAAAACGTTTTCAACACTTTTTCCTCAACTTCTGATGTTCTTTCGACTGTGTGCTCTTTTTTTTTTGGTTTGTGCGCGCCTTTTATATAGTATACGTACTCCGATTTTGATAATTTTTGATTCATTTGAAAGAGCAGGCTTGAGAAATGGTCCTATATTCATAGAACGCGAATCTGACATCTCCTTCCCACCGAAAACCGCCCAACATAAAAGTTGATTTTTCTCTAAAACGGTCGACTTTGGAGCTCATGACCAACAGAACTTTTTTTGTGTAGAAAACATTGGCGGTTCTAATGGGCGTCTCAAAGCCGTAATTTTTCCATTGGCGTAGAAATTGGGGAGAAAAACACTCACTACTCCTTCAAAATCTTCACCAATTATGACTTAACAAAAATGTTTTTCCGACTCAAAACTTAGCTTATCATGAGTGGAAAATGCTTACAAAAGCTGTTTTCTTTACGATAAACAGTTCGGGATATATTCGCAATTCAATTTTAACACCCCGTATCTCGAAAATGGTGCATTTTAGAAAGTAAGTTGATATAAACTTTTTTCTTATTTTTGGACGAGCTATCACATCCTCAAGTCCTGCGCATATATTATGAAACACCCTGTATAAAGAGGGTGTGAAATCATATTATTTTTCTTTACTCTCTCGATAGCCACTACTGATGTGTACTAATCTCTGCTAATCCAACTTGTAGAATTTCAGTAGACCCTTTTCGATTTACATAACCGCATTAAATCCTCACATACAAGTTAAGCTAAATCTCGACAAATTGAATTTTGTACCTATTTGTTCCGATCCGCCTATTTCCATATTATCACTGTGAATTTCTATGACCTTGACTGCCATCAAAAATTTGACACATTTTCAAAATTGGCTATATCTTGCACCGATCATTTAATTTTTATGTGCTGTGATGGAAATTCTGATACAGAGTTTAATTTGATGTGTACATGAATGAAAAGACTTTTCTTTTAACCTAAAATTTGCTACACCCTGTAGAATAATGCAACTGCAACTCGGAGTTTTATGAATATTTTTTTTTATTCATATTGGAAAAGTTACACTATTCTAAAGAAAACACGTATAAAAAGTAAGACATATAATATTGAACAGTACATCTCTCGATTATTTGACAAATATCAATGATTATGGAACGAATGGTTTGGCTAGCTTGAAGGCCTGATCTCAATCCCATTGAGCATTTTTGAGATCGACTGCGTAGTAGGCGCATTTGTCGTCGACCTGGCTTCTCGGACAGTCTCCAGGTGGTGTCCAAAAGTATCGTTTGCAATTTCTAAAGCTTTTTTGATAGATTGATAGAACAAGATTGTTGATTCGAGAATATCTAATTATTTTTTTTCCTCAGTAGAGGTGACACCGATATTAGTGCATTACATAATTAATATTGTTTTATGAAATTTTTATGTTTTTATTAGCTTTAAAAGGTACGTTTCGGTGTTACTTGTATTCTTTTTATACGTCTGAATTTCGGGTGAAAAAAAAATAAAGCAAATTAAACTCAAAAACAAAAATTCTACAACAGTTTTTTTTCTACAGGTCACAAAAAACATCAAAAACAACAAAAAATAGTTGGGGAAATAACTAATTTTTATAATGTGTCAAATTTTTGGTATTCAGGTTTTTTTAAAGGATAGTTTATGACATGACCTTGGATAATTTACTATATTTGATTTCATTTTGCACTGATTTTCATTTGATAGAGAACTATTGAGAATTGCTCTATATTTTGCACATATCCCTATAAGAAATCCAATAGCATAAGATCAGGTCATCCTGCTGGCCATTCCATCGATCCTCGCGCCTCCCTGTTATCTATATCTGTTAATTTAGAAACATTTTGCTGAATTGTTTTTAGTTTGATGTAACGAATTCCTTCACCCAATGATTTTCAAATTTATTATATTTATTTTAATTTTCGCGATAATTTCAAAAATAATTAACAATAACTTTTCTATGTAGAAAGTTTTTAAAAAAGTAGGGGGGTATGGATGACATTTTTTGTTTCAGAATTTATCTTTATGACTCTGGAATTGACGTACCTATGTATTTTTATAACTTGGTTTTTCATTCCGATCCATATCAAAAAAAAAAAAAGAAAGTTGATGATGAAAATGAAACGTCGCCGGATAATAGTAAAAACGCCATTTTTTCGAACTAGAAAAAAGTTGTCCTGAAAAAGTAATCTCGTGTATCTCATATCACCGTTATCGAGATCCTAATGCTATCGCAATACTTTTAATCTTGGACACACTGTATATATATATATGTTTATACCAAACACGCATTCCTGAAGCAAGAAGCATGCATTCTATGTACAAGCTTTTGATCTTTAAACAATCGCAATGCACTTTGAATACCTCCTACCCCCCACCTTGTGGATTTTATCTGGTACACACTGAGTACTACTCAAGTACTGACTACAAGAATGGAAGAAGGCGCGCTTTCAAACGACTCTTGCAAAGAAGGAGATCGTCACGAATTGTAGGTTAGTTTTACAACCTATCTAAAGTATTACAAGCTAGTAGTATTGTGCGAGAAAAAAAAATGTCAGAGATTTCACCTGTGGATAGTTTCTATTTATTGTTCTGTTATTTACAGTATGATGGCGAAGATCCGCATTGTTTCAAAAGTACCAAGTAGATTTATTATAATTTTGATTTTTGTCTGAGCAGTTCAATTTTTAAGGCCACTGACTATTTTGGTGTAAATGCTGACTATTCATATTCTGACACTTTCAATGAAAAACAACTGCTAGATCATGGAATAACAGATTCCATATTATTTTCCTCGAATTTGTAATATGAACAGTTTTTTCTGTATCTTCAAAAAAAATGTTGTTCAAAACGCTTAATATCTTCTACAAATATATATGTACCTATACTTGAATGTACGGAACTTTATATGTATAAATTGTACTTGATTCTTGCCACGTTTTTTTTATTATATTCAATTTATTTCAACAATACAAAATAGAACTATCGTCAATCTCATTGAATAAATACTATTTGCTAGATCAAAAAAAACTATAATAATTGTTTTGCACTATACAAATCCTATTATCCTTTCTTACCTTCAGGTCACTTCTAATATTTAATTTATATAATTAATTAATAAGAACAAGGATACAACATTTCTACGAGCAATTGTTATTCTACGGCAATTGATGAAAAAAAAAACAATTCATCTGGCAATGAATTCAACTTTTTTTTCTTCCATCAGTGAATAGCAAATCGTTACAGCACTTGACGATTCTTTTTTTTTGTCTTGTAAAGTCTTACCTATTTAATTGTGACTCTGGGAAAATTGAACGGACTCAATGTGCTCTTTTATAACTGTATCTGTGCCAAGATTGTCCCTATCTTTTCCTTTTAATAGGTGCTGGGAATTTTAGAGTCCTTCTATTATATGGATCAATTTCTGCCTTGTGATTAAATTTTCCCTTATCCTATTACAAAATCATCTTTCCAATGGAATAGTTTTGTTTTATTTTCTGTAACAGTAATAGTCTATGAGCTAACTGTATTAAATATTGTTTCCAGTAAATTGAACCGACCTTATTAGTTGTTGCACTGAAGAATACGAACTAATATTAATTCTATTGATACTGCTGGTAACTTTGAAGTGCAGTTGTAATTAGATTGAATATACTTTTGTGACCAACTTCAAAAGTACCAGAACCAATAGAATTAATATTATTTTTCAGTGCACCAACTAATAAAGTTGGTAAAAATTTGTGTTAAAAATATTTATTTCAAACTTTACAGTATAACATTCGTCATCAAAAACATTCAACTTTCACCAAAGAAAATACGTTGCTCATACTTATTCAGAGATTTCAAAATATCACGGAAATACACATATTTCAGACTCTCCCAATGCTGTAACTCTGAAAACGTACATCTTTTTGAAAAATGCCCAGTTCAAATGTTGCTACATATAATCTCTTCTTTAATTTGGCCGACTCATATTTTCAGTTTTTGGAAAAAAAATGCCCCCACCACATAGCGAAAAGACACATATTTCAGGCTTTACCACTGCTGTAATTCGGAAATCTATGTTTTTTTTTCAAATGCCCAATATAAACTTTGTCGGATATGGTCTTTTTTTTTAATTTTGTCGTCTCAAATTTTCGATTTTTGAAATGCTTTGGAAATGTCTATTTCAATAATAATTTCACTTTGTTACTGAATCAAAAAAATGTTCAGTGTTGAAGTCATTAGAAAAATGTGGACAAATTATTCAGCCCAGGGACTTGTATGGTTTCTATCTAAAACTATCAAAATTTTCAAAGTATTTTCATCCTGTTCCTCGATTCGGCCAGGTTATTTCCAGTCAGCGCTCGTTGTTTAAGTAACAAGATCAATCCAGTTTATCTTTTTATTCATTCAAACATAACCAGGAGGTAATTGATCTGCTGTTTTATTTAAAATATTCTCTATATCTGTGAACTTTTATTTATCTCATTGTAAAAATGTTGAAACTTCAATCGTTTGTGCATATGCAAATACTCAACTTTTTTTTTTATCACTTTTGTCTTGTCGTATTTTTTTGTACTTGGTATATGTATGTTTGTGCTTCTGCTTTACGTTAGCGATATTACAGCTAATTTTAGTATGATGTCGAAATGGTTTTTTTTTGTTTTAGTTTTGATATCCAAAACAAAAGTCATTCATGGTAGACCCATGTAATATGGAAACTTGAAACATCACTTTTTGGAGCAGAAATATTTTATTCATCGACATTGAAAGCAATGCACAAACCTTAACCAATGTAACAATTCTTTAAAATCCAAATATTGCAGACGTTAATAACATTTTGGAAATGACTGAAGTGAGTTGATAATTTCCGGACTGTTGAATCAATTCTTTAGATGTAGAGGTTGTCTAAATATTAGGTTTCTTTCGTGAATTTTCGAGACGGCTAAATTAGAAAAGAGATTTAATGTATTGACATTTAAATTGATTTTTTTTTTAAAAAAGCTGTTTCCGAGTTACAGCAGTAGTACAGTTTGAACTATGTTTATTTCCCTCTACGTTTTATATGAAGTATAAGCAACGTACTATCATCATCGTCTTTGGTGAACGTTGAATGATTTTGATTAAAAAAAAGTGTGAAATAGATATTTTAAAAAAAATTGACTGACTTTATTAGTTGGTGCACTGAAAATACAAAATAATAAAATAAAGTCGGTCCAGTTTTTTTTATATAAAAAATATTTTAAATTTAATAAAGAAAATATGGTTTACATAGTAGAGGTGTATTGTGTGTTGCATAACAAACCCAATAGTTTTACATTTACAACGCAAGTTTTGCAATGCATAAAAAATATCTCATGTCACTTTTGTGAAAGGACTGCATTCTCTTCATTTTGTCATAAGCTTTTAGACGAAACATTAAAATGCATTGTATAATAAAATAAATATCTAGCTGTCAATGTATTTTTTAAACTATTACTAACATTAAATTTTAATTTTCATATGTATTGCAAAGGATAAGGACGTAATAGACTAAAATTCCCAAAAAAATATATGCAATTGTTATATCTTTGCCAAAAAAAAAAAACTCAATAATGTTTGAATTTAAAAAAATAATGAATTACGCTCGACTTTCAACCACTGGGCGGATTTACGCTCCAACAGGAATTGAGGAAAAAGATATATACACCAACAGTTATTGTGTTGCTTGAGTCATTGACTTGAATCATCTTTAAGATGGCTGCGTGAAGAAAATCATCAAGCGTAGCGACGAGAACACCAATTCCTGAGACAGAAAATAATGATGGGAGCAATAAACTCAGTTACATTAAATTATATAACTTGATTTGGTAAACACAAAGTGGTTTAATTGTTCAATATTTTTACCAAACACACAATTGGTTCATTGTTCATATAATAACTAGATACATAAACATGATTTTTTTTTAACTGAAAATATCGGTTTACCACCAATTCCAAAAATATGTTTCAGATACTAGGTACTAATAATTGTGTTTTGTGGTTTATATCGAAATGATTTAATACATTTTGAAATCATGCCATAACATAACAGATAAATTCGAAGTAATATTCAGTTTATCATTAAAAGTGAAGCATAGATATAGCTTTTATTTATTTATTGCTCACAGAATATTGCTCTGAGATTTGTGATTGTTCATCTGGAAAATTGCATTCCCTTCTCTTGCAAGTTCCGTTCTTTCTTCCAATATCAATAAATTTCTCATCGCGCTTCGGCTAATATCGAGGCTTCGTGTTCCAACTACTGTAAATTCAGAAAAAACTGTTTCATCGAAAGTTTGCAAAAATCACCGTCGATGCGCTTGTCTCTCAAATAACTATTGTCCATCCGACGAATTTTGACAGTGCTAGTTAGGTAACAACTGATAACTTAGTAGAATTTGAATGTAAATGTAGAAAATATTGAAAAAAAAATGTTGTTGGTGCACTGAAAAATACAAAATAATATTAATTCTATTGGTGTTGGTAATTTTGAAGTTGTGCCGTTATAGTTAGTTGTAGCCACAAACAGATACCTTGGGGAATAACATATTCGACCTTTATCTGAAAGTCGTATATTTCTGAACTCTATGGCTGGATTTTGAAGGTCTTTTTAACATTTATGTTTGTAGAATTTATTGGAATGATCAGAAAGTGTCTGTAAGTGTAACTGGGCCTCCTAGGTAGAGGGTTCTATACATGTAATCACCAAAGAAGTATCTCTGAGCTCTATGGCTGAATTTTCGTAGATTTTTCGCTGTATTTGTGTGTAATATGTCATTAAGACTGTTTTGTAAGAGTCTGTCAGTACGACTGGGACTTAAAGGTGGAGGGTTGCATACCGCAGAATCCCTAAGACATATGTAGGAGAAGTTTCCATGCTATTCTCTCTCTTGGTGGGTGTTCGGACTGGTTCTACGTACAAATAGGACTCTGAGCTAGAAGGGTTCCATACTCAAGACTTCTTGAAACAGCTAGTATAATAATGAAAATAGACTAAAATCTGATAGGAGTTCGAACGAGCCCACAATCTCTACTTCAATGATATTAAAGCTCCATAATAATACAGGGCGTTTCTAAAAGGTCTTAGTATACATCATTATTGTGTATAATAAACATATTTATTGTTCAATATTCTGAACAGGATGATTCTAATTTCCATTGTAGTATTTTCCAACAATATCGTAGATATTATCTTAAATGAAGATTTTTTCTCACACATACAGACATTGTTTTAAGCAGTTCCGACAAGGTGAGAAGAGATGTACATTCAGTAGTAGCAAGTATTATAGCATCATTGAACTTGATTTTTGTTTGAATGAATGAAGGTGGTTCATTATCATCATCATCACAGGCAGGTCATTGACTCAGAAATTATGTCAGTCTGTAATCGTTGCTCAAGTAAAAATACAACTTTGATACACCAGGAGAATAGAGCGGTCAAGAAACAGGTTTCATAATAAAAAATAAGCTCGGTAATGGAACGAACGTTTAATTTGTTAGCGATGTATTTTTGTTTATAATAAAAAGGAATTATTGGGGAAAAAATCGGAAAGTATCGTTTTTTGTGTTCTCATTCTGAAGCAAACATTAAGAGCTCAATTATTTTACTATACGAATGTTGAGAACAAATGAAAGAGATTCCAAATTAGTATATTTGATTATATTTCTCCGAAAACAAAAAACGTCATGAAACACGTCTCTTTTGAATTCTTGTTCCCAAAAGAAATTCTGCTTCCAAAAAGTTTATTTTCAACACCTCGTAAACGACCTTCTGTAGTAGTACAGCTGTCACAACTTGTCACTTTGACTATCGCGTCTCAACTATTTATCCCACTTCTGAAACCAATTGTATGTATGTATTTGTTCTAATACCTTATTTGCTATAGTTGTTTCATGTGTACCCCACATATAGTCTGCTGGGTTTAAAAAAATATGGATATTAGAGCTGTCTTTGTTTAGACTACACCGATTGCGTAGATGCCTGTGATTTATATGCATTAATGAGCGCTAACGATTATCTCAGGTCGTGGATTGTGCCTCATTACTACCAAAACGAATAAAATTGCGCGTCCAAAGGTAATTTCTACCTCATTTATATATTATATAGAACAGAATCAGGGTACAACAACAACGAAAGAATCTCATCCTCTCACTTAGGTAGGTAACTTCTATATGCCGAATCCTAAAGGCTTTGGTTGGTTTATACTAGACTACTGCATAATCGATGTAGTTTGGGAAAATTGAGAAGTTTAAGTAATTTTGCATATTCAAGCTAAACTAGGTAGATGGATTAATTTATATACAGTGTGATTCAATTAAGTCGTCTGCATATGGAAACTTTTTGTTAGTTGTTTTATCAAAAACAATATTCTTGATATACAAAAAAAATCTAAGCTTAGTCTATAACCCAAAATTATATTTGATGATATTTACACTACGGCCCTTTTTTGATATTTGAACGGTCGCCATTTTTAAACTACTTACCCGATAATGCCCAATAAACGAACTGGGCCGTCATATTTAAGAGATTGATTTTTGGTGCAAATTTGAACTCGGTACTTCCAAAACTTTTTTTGGACCTACTTAAAGACATATTATAAAAACATAATGGCATGTTTTTATAGTATGAATATAATTTTGAAATTTTTACGAAATTCAAAAGTGTGTACGATCGCAATAGGTGGTACATTAAAAATGTTTCATATGGTGCCGAATTGCCGTCTTTATTGGACACACTGTATATATATATATCAATGAGGGCGGTACTAAACTGTTGTGGTTGTCTGGAATTAAAAGTTTTAATCAAAACACGAGGATTCATGGAAACAAAAGGGAATAGGAATAAGCAATATAATTATTCTGTTTACATTCTCAAAACAATTTATTGTAATCTTGGAAATTTAGTTGGAAATAATTCGAATTGTGTTGGTGGTCGTCCCAACAAACTAGGGCTATGCGGGGCGGGGGGGGGGAATTCCTGAATATATTGGGATGGGTTTTGGGGATGTAAATACCGTATATTCCAGGTTCCAGCTGAATATTACAACAGTTCTAAAATCGATGCTGATGCAAAGAATAATGGAGAGATTACTAGAAAAAATATCACTTTAATATGAAATATTTAAGGGTAAAGTTGTTGTGTGGTTTTACTTATGATTTTTATCCAAAGATATATTTAAAAGTTGCAATGTACATAGAGAGCTCCAACAGATAATTTGATGGAAATAAGAACTAGGACAATGAAACTGTATTCTTTAGGTTAAATCTTATTATCGATCCAACAACAACAAAATCATTCGCAGCAGGCTATCTTTGCTTGAGTCAAAAACTGTGAGTGAGTGTATTCAGATGACCAATTAAATGAGAGCATTTGGACAACGCAGCAGTTATAATCACAGATAGATTATAAATGAATCAGTTATACTAGGAGATTATAAACTAGAATGATTATAAATTATTCAAATGAATCGAAACTGAAAATCAAAAAACATTACGGAAATTATCGAATTCACTCCAGCCATTTCCAAAAAATATTATTAAAAGAGACATGTTGTTCCAAAATAAAACATGGCACATTGTGATTCTTGAGTGCACCGGTGGTTTATTTTTCCAGTTGACGGGACAGTAGTAGTTCATTGAACTGCAACAAAACAAAGAAGCAGCTTGGTCTGTTATAGATGTCGTGACTTGTCTTGGTGTGTGAGTTTTGGTTTTTTTGCACCTTTTCAAGCGCCTTCACTTCATAGTTAATTTATTATTACATCTCCTCGAGGCAAAACTTTGTACCTATACTCGCCGCTTTTCTTTTAAGAAGGATTTCCTCATTTATATCAGGTAAATTGCGAAAGTAATAGGTAGGATAAGGAGAAATAATGCTTGAGCTGTGATGAAAATTTCACCGAACTTCCTTTCGTTCTACGTTTTCCAAATGATATTTCTTAGAACATTTTTTTTTCTAGGTAGACAATCTCATTTGTTTTGGATTCTTCCACCCGACATAGTTCTCATATTCTTGAAAATGCCACAACAACAAAAATTAATATTCAGGGTTATTCATGTTAAGTGGGGCCTTTTAAAAGTATTGAGAAAACTACTCATAATTTTCGAAAATAAAAAAAATAAACAAATAGGCCATATCTGGCAACATTCAAATTGAATACTTTTCAAAAAAAAAACTTTCCGACTCAGGACAGTGGTAAAGTCTGAAATATGTGTCTCCGCTATGTGGTGGGGAAATTTTTTTCGAAAATTAAAATTATGAGACGGCCAAATTGAAGATGAGATTATGGGTGATAACATTTAAATTGGACATTTTTTCCAAAAAATTACAGTTTCCGAGTTAAAGCAGTAGTGGTAAACTCTGAAATTTGTGTATTTTCCCGATATTTTAAAATCGACGTATTCTCTTATTTAGTGAACGTTGAATGATTTTGAGGACTAATGATACATTCAAAAGTGTGAAATAAATATTTTTTACGAAACATTGGGTCGAAGTTTTTAGTACAAAATAATATAAATTCTATTTGTTATGGTACTTTTCGAAGTTGGTGCCAAATGTTTTCAATCTAACTACAGGTGCACAACTTCGAAATTGCCAGTACTAATAGAAATGATATTATTTTATATTTTTCAGTGCACCAACTAATTAACTCTGTGCATTTTTTTTTGTAAAAATATGCTCTAAAATTATCAGGTACCTACTAACTTTGCATTTAACTACAGCTTGTTGTATTATGGAATGTATTGTTACGTATGCGGGTTTGCAGATAAGTGAGACTAATTTACAATTGTTAAATAAACTTCATTTATACTCGAAATAATAATGATCCCATATATATATATATATATATATATATATATATATATATATATATACATATATATATATATATATATATATATATATATATATCCGACAAAGGCTCCAGATCATTAGAGCGGCTTCTGGCCTTTGATTCGCAAGCCGCCACTGGACTTTTCTCGATATCCCTTTGTCGGCATTCTAGGAGTAGATGCCGACATGCTGCCGTCGTTCTCTTTGTCAACGCCGCTCTCGATATTTCCAACCACAGTATAGATCTCACGCTTACATCAAAAGGCTGAGGCGACTTTGTGGCCAGCGGCTGTTCCCCTTGCACGTTACATTATTACAATCCAATCCCGAATAACATTTTTTTATTCCAATGTGATTTACGAAATCATTTTCTAAATATTCTCAATCATGATTGCCACCAATTACTATATATTATATAATTAACCATTCATCGGTTATTGGGCTTTTTTATATATATAAAAGTATGAAATTCATGAAAAGTGAATCACCCTGTATATATAACAGTAATCTGCAGTATTGCGTTTTTTTGTTGTTTAGCTTTGTTTTTACACCATTCAAGTTACTTTCAAAAGATTCGAAAGATGTTCTAGTAGATATTATTTGAAATTAATGTAAATACGAAAGGACTTTCACAAACAACCGACAATCTAAGATTGCAATAATAATTCTATATATGCATTAAACTGAAATCTATTTCATTTCTAAATGAAATAATTTTAGAACTACACGATTTTTACCACTTTTTTACACATATGACGTGTAAGTAATCAAAACCAAATTACAGTCGTCAAATTCAACACTTCAATATGTATTTGACATTATCGGTACTCTATTTATTTAATCTTAACCATCTTGTAAGGAATCTTGCATGTTTTTTTCGCAACACAGTATAATAATTTACCTTTCTAAAACATCTCGTCGGTTAAATATATACATTTAAACTTTCCATCAAGAAATTGATGGAGAAAAATAAAAAATAAATCCCTTCACCTGTGAAAGCATCATTATTTCAAAATTAAATTTAACTAGTCCAGTTTGAAAAGGATATTTCATATCTTTTTAGTGGATCTGTAAATTATTTTATAATATAAATGAAATTTAATTTGAATCAATTGTGAAAAATTACAGTTAAGTACGAGTTGGACTCGTTCCGTGAGGTTTCCGTAAACGTATATTTTATATTACAGAAAAACTTTGTACATATATAAAAATTATTATAATAATAGTTTATTTGAATAAGCTCACATGCATTACAAGTACGATTTGAACTCGTACGGTGAGGATTCCTTATCGATGATATATTACAGTAAAGCGACGTAGAAAAAATTAATAAAACAAAATTATTAAAAACAATTTGATATTATTATTATTATTATACTTATCGTTACATGTTTATAGATCTTTCGTTTTTTTTAATATACTTCAAGAACTTGTTCTATTCCATCACTTTTATGTGCACATGTGTGTAAAATAATCGCATCGACCGTGAAAAAGGTGGAAGTTATTGACCCCCCTCAGTAAGATTCAAGTTCATTGGGCTAATCACTGAATTATGAGGCGGCGCAGAACGGCTGGCTACTTTTTTATTATTTTATTATACAGGGCTGGTTACAAGAAAGTGCAGAAAGATTTGGTTTTAACAAGCCAAATGATGATTTTAAGTTATGTTATCAATTGAGTGAATTTAATCAGCAGCAAAATTCTGTAGTTTATTCTTCCGATAACATAATTTTAAAGCTATTATGGGGATGCAGGATACATACAGGTTTGTTCCAAAACAGTATAATTACGATCCAAACTCAATAGTTTATGTAATACTAAAATTATTGCTATCCGGAAGCATCGACAAGCAAAACACAATATACGTAACAAAAAAAGAAGGAATCTTCTTTTTGTCGTTTCTTATGAAACCACACCATATACGTTAGTCAGGATTTTTTGTTATGAACGTTGGAAAAAAGAGACGACATCTTCTTTGGAAATAGAAAACGAAGAGCATAAGACGCGCGTTTTTTTTTTTGACCACTCTGCAGGATTTCGACTTGGACGCTACTGTTTCTGCTGATGGGAGTTGGAACGAAGTCCACATCTCATACATCTACTTTAATTATGTAAAAAAATAAGGAACTGACAACTGACAAAATATTATATCAACTAAAACCAGTTTTAAAATTCTTCTCGTTGTTATAATCGGAAACGGATTAATAGAGATATTGTTTGTTTGGCTCTTTATTATGTATGCTTTTGTGAATCTCGTCCCCATTCTATTTGGTGTCCGTTCACTCTTCTAACAGTTTCTTTACCTTTTTGCTTCGTAGGTAATATTATTCTCTTGCTTGTTCTTCTTATTTGTGTATGTGCATATACGAGTCGTCGTAACGAACGAACTGCCTTTTACGGTAAATAAGTCCTAGTAGTAAGGTGACATACATTTTCGAGAGACGCTCTCAACATGCAGTGGTGGCGCGATAAACAAATTTAATGGGGTTCCAATAAAAAGAAAACACTCTCTGGGGTGATACTTATATAGGAATGAGGTACTGGAAATTTCTCAGGATCGATTCTTGGCCATTGTCAAGTGTCTCATCTGATAAATTTGGTGGTCCTAAGTTGTTTTTTTTTCTGTAGTACCTGTAGTAATTTATCAACTTTCCTTATAAATTTGTTGATGTACCGCCCATGTTCATAGTTGAAATAACTTTTATACCTATATGCCGTAAATACTGTGCGGTCTATAGATATGGAATAGATTCATTATTAGCGTTAAATTAAAATGAAATAATAAATAATAATATTTTTATACATTCAATTGTCGAATTGAGATTAGACAACGACGAATTGTTTCAGTTTTTCTCAAACAAATACATAATAAGGCTAAAGATGAATTTATTCTATCTACCTATCGGCCACACTGTATATAGATACCTATGTTATTATACCTTGTGGAATTAAACATTTGCGCTTTATAAAGCAAAAACTACTATAGCTTGATGGGCTCTCATGTTATAGTAAATAACGGTATATCAATTTATGAGATACCAAGAAAGAATTAAGTAGGTAGCTTGCTTGTATGGTTCTTCTCCTTCTCCTTCTTCTTCTTCTTCGTCAGGTGTCATTGACTTTTAAAGCCAATCATTTGATATACAGGGTGATTTCTAATTGAGGTGAAAAAAATTCTAGTAGCTAAGATAGTTCACCAAATGATTTTTTGTACCAAAAGTTTATACCTATTCCATCAACAAGGATTTGTTATATCAATCTGTGAATAAATAACATTAATTAATCGTTTCCGAATAGGGCCTGAGAGAAATCGATGGGCTTACGAATCGTCGGATTTTTTTTTACACCAAGTTGGAATTACACTGTATCATGTATACTTTTCGAATATGTCTATTTAATTTAACATTTTGTTGAGTGGATTCTTGATTTAGAAAAAGGTAAATAATTGTTTGCTTGTGGTTGGTTACGTGTTAAATTAGTGATTATTAAATTGAAGTGCAAATCTTCACACAGTTAGCTAGCTGGCTATACACCTATAACGGTGGTTCTCTCCGGAAATCTTGATTGGGAATTTATGTAATATATTATAGCAACAAAGTTCATTGACATTGCTGATCCATGGTGTGTACTCCTTGTGAGAGGATATGATTTACTACTTATTTATACTAACGGTTCTCAGTCAGTTGTACCGTTTATCGATTTGGCGATTCGTCACATCCAGTAATGGTTTTTTTTTTTTGTGTACAATCTCTTGTACAGTTTCAAAATATTCAAGATGAAATAAGATGTGATTTGAACAATTTTTTTTTTTGGAATGTGATTCCCGTAATTTGAAATCTTTAGGAGCGCTCACTTTTATATTTCTATGAAAATTAGTAGGTTCTACAACAAAAAAAAATACTAATTTTGTAATGTAACTGAAAATGTTATCTAAGTATTTCCTGACATTACTAACGAACTTAAGATAAAGTCGCTATCCGTTTCTGTGTGTTTGTTTTCATTTCTGTTTCTCCAATTATTTATTCTAAACGCCGCTATGGATTTTGATATGGTTTCCACTAATCATAGTAGAAAAAATGATCGATGATGATCAAGCCGTCAAAAGAAAAATCAGTTTTCGGACATTTCGAGAATTGTAGTTTTTTTTTTAATTCCTAGAGAAAAGCCCTGAGAAAATGCAAGCAAAAAAATGATGCAAAATGAATTTTCAACTTTTCTAATAGATTTTAGAGAGATGCGCTGGTTTTTTCCATAAAATCGCTCTTGACTGTTGTTGCTCGTCAAGATCTATAAGTTGCATTTTTTGTTTGTTTATATTCTCCTGTATTAATTGAGCCGAATTTTTTTATTAATTCTCACATTATTCTTGAAAATATGTTGAAATAACTCAGTTAGGTACTGCCAGAAATTCTTTGAATTCCAAGTATTTTTTGACCGACGAACCAAACTGTGGAGGTATATTTTTTTTTCCAATGTAACGTTCTCTAGTTTTCATGATTCTTTTTTCATCAAAATTATTATATCTTTGACAAAGAAATACCTCAGTAACGTTTGAATTTAAAACATAATAAATAACGGTCGAGAATTTCCACCACTAGTGTATGTATAAATATATGTTTTTTTTTTCTATTCCAGCAACTATTCCGATCTCAGCAATCACAGGCTGCCGCCGCAGCGGCTGCGACTGCGCCCAGTGCTGCCGCCGCTGCGCAGCTGCAGTTGCTGCAGCAGCAACAACAGCAACAGCAGTACCATCTGGCCGCCCATCAGCAACAGCAACAGGCTGCCGCAGCCGCCGCAGCGGCCGCCTTCCCCCAGGCCCCCCACCAATATTTGGTCAATGCCGGCCAACAGGATCAACCGTATTTGATAACAGCCGGCGTGCCGGCGCAATATTACAATGTAGGCCCGTGGGTGTATCCGGCCCCGCCAGCGCCGGCCAATTTGATACAGCAAAGTGCCGCCAGCAATGGGGCCGCCCGTCGCCCACTCACGCCCAATGGGAGTGCTGAAGCAGCTGCCCAACAAGTACAGGTACATTTAATTATGTGTTAAATAATTTTAGTAAGACGATTAAACGATTGTTTTTCTGTATCATCCCTTCATTAACATTTTCATACTGCGACTGTACGTGCTGAACTACGTAGCGCCTAGTTACTCTGTTGCGTGTAACAGATAGAAGGGGATTGATTCTACAGTTGTTGTTTTTTTTTTCTGTCGATGTAAAATCCATTTTGTGAAAATATTATTCTCAATAATTGTAATAATAAGTGTTTCAATATTCTAGTTATTCGAAACCTTTTATAGTATATTTATATACATGTTTATATAATACTATAAAATACTATGACATATTGAGATAGAAGATAAGTTGATTGAGTTAAACTAACATTAATATAAAGCTCAGTATTTTGACACCAGACATCGTCAAATTATAAGGCTATCAAAGCAACAAATCTATATCAAAATTAGGTATGGTACTTCCAATTTCTACGCCAATGAAAAAAGAACTTCAAGTATAAAATTTTGAATGAGCCTGGTACATCATGATGATTTTGAATTCCGAATGATTTTTGTTGGGGATCCAGATATTTGATAAAAAAAATTCTTTGAATTAATCCAAGCTTTCGAGAATGTTTATTTTCTTCATCAGGGTGAACTAAAAATCGTTACAAAATTATTCTAATAATAACTTAATGGTAATTAAAAAATACTTGCAATCGTGAATTTAAAATAAATCAGTCAAGAATATATATATATATATATATATATATATATATATATATATATATATATATATATATATATATATATATATATATACTCGCAAAAATGGCTGATCGGATTTCGATGAACTTTGGCACACAGATAGATTATTACTTTTATGTTATCAAATAAGGTTTTTTTTTGGAATTTGTATCCCTAAATTCTTGTTACGAACAAAGAAAATATTTTTTTGAGGGGGGATAAATATTTTTATCAAGTGTTTTATTTATTTTTGCATTCATTTTTGAGTTATTTATTTTTTTATGACCTACACAATAACTCCTACATTATAGCAAGCAAATTACTCAATCAAAATTTTATTATTGGATTCCTTTTAATCCATTGGCGTAGTGATTAGAAAAAATGAAAAATAAAATTAATAAAAAAATATAGTTCTGCGCCTATGGATTATTATAATTTTGATATGGATTTAATGATCCTGCTTAGAAATGTATAATAAGAAATGGATTTTGAAATTAGAAAAAAAAAACGTTTCCAAAATCGGCCATATTTATGACGGGGTAACTTTTCTCATTCTCATTTCAGGAAAAGTTTATAATATTTCACAGGTATTCCAGACCTTTTAGCGACAAAGTTTATGATACTTGAATATATATTTCGATGTTCATATCCCTTCCATATTTTATTGAATTTTCTGCATAATAAAAATGGCTTCCTATAATAATATCAAACCGATCTTAAGTATTATCTACAAATGAAAAATAAATTGCTTATTAATTTTTGTACATATACATATATACCTACATTGGAAACAAAATCAATATAGATTATCAGGGTATGGGTTTACCTTATAGAAAAGAAACTATTTGATTTTTTTCTTCCGAGAAATCAGATTCTACGGGGTGTCGGGTACGTTCATATGCTAGTACTTTAATTAGAATTAAAAAAACAGAGGCAAGGACTACCGATAGAAGTGAAAACTTAAAACAAACCTATAACTAAATTATTGATTAAATTTTTTAAATGAAATCATTAACAATAGTCTGGTCTTCACATCTACTCCGAGCAATAATTATTTACATTTTTATACAGTTTATTAATTTATCAAAGATATGATGGACTGCACAAGCTCAATGTAAAATATGAACTTTATTTTCATAATTAGCTCGATTATCATCGTTAACTTCAACAATTCTTTGTCCATTTGTACTTTTGATCATTTCATTTTATTCGAAGATGGTATCTGGAATAAGAAACAAATGTGTTAAACTGGAATTTATCAAAGAATTGTGTAAAAACTTGCAGCGATCGTTGTTTTATATTTTTCAGTACTCAATTTTCGCTCATTAAACCAAATCAGACCTAAACTGACCAGTATAGGTACTATGCGCAATACCTTACAAGCATGTTAAGGTCATCGGTGTCGCGAACTTGGAAGATTTTACCTACCCGAAAAACTCCTAATGTTATTATTTATATTTTTTAAATTGTTGCCATGTTATCAACCAAAATTTTGGCAATTTACCTTTTAGGGCACCCTGTATAATCTGGATTTCTGGTAATAGAAATCAAACAGTTTTTTTTATATCATACCGACATTCAATTTTCGCCCTGTATACATATACATATAAATACTCATTCGAAAACTAACTCATTTTGTATAATATTATATATATATATATATATATATATTATGTACTTTTTTTGTTGTTGTAAATATGACATTTTTTTTCTAATAATTTCTTCCAGCCACAAGTACCCGGTGGCTACATAGTACCATACTATGACCAGAACACACCCATCCTAATGGCGGCACAAGGTGCTGCGATGCGTAACGGTACCCCGATGCGCCTCGTCAGTCCCGCCCCTGTTCTAGTGCAACCGCAAGCCGCCGCTGCCGCTGGGAGGCAGTCGCAGGCAGCTGCTGCTGCCGCCGCAGCTGCAGCCTCCCTCTACTCCAGCACCCAACAAAGTTTGTATGGTGCCAATGTTAGCACATCCGTGAATGGAACCACACTCGGAGGTAAGGGAGGGAGATTTGAAAAAATCGTTGCATTTTTTATTTTGCCTGTATATAAATGACCATTCTTGCAAGCGCAAATGTATTTTTAATTAGTCCCTTTTGATACGCCACTGTTTGCAATAAATTTAAATATACACGAATCTGAACATGTAGATGCATTATTTTTACTTTCCCTGTACATTGCACTAAAAAAAAAACAACCAATCCTGATTTAAATTTTCTAATTTTGTTGCCCCTTTCTAAACCTTTTAATAAATAATAAATTTATAAAGTCCCCATATCTACGACACTGGTTAGAGTGAATTTCAATACATATTTGCAAATCTGGAAATATACATGTGTATTATTTTCATCTTCCCTGTATATCAAATTGTACCAATTGGTTGTTACCCGAGACTTTGAATGCAGAGAATAAGTAGATCCCTACCAGAGTCCCCACATTTCAGTTTTATGATTGATGCCTTTCTAAAGGTTCTTAAAAATAGAAACTGTAAATTACAATTTATTTGTCCCCACATCTACGCCACTGGTTACATTATATAATAATATTTGCACATCTAAAGGAGTAAGCATTATTTTTTTTAAATAAATATAAACAATATATGCCTTTTTTTCTTAAAACAACCAATAAGTCTCTCACGTTGAATCAACCTGTACATTTTTTCTACATTTTATATTGACCCTGTAAATTATATAATGAAAAAAAAAACTAACCTCTATTTTGTATAGTACCTAATTTTTTTTCATATTCTCTTACATTAACAGTTATTTTATTGCCCAAAAAGCATAAATAGTGACAAAGTTTTTTCTATCCCAATTCCTTTTTTGTTTGTATATATTTACTAACTTAATCTGGTATATTGGGGGGCTAGGTGTGGCCCAAGGTGTCGGTTCCGGGCTGTTTCAAACATTACACGCGGCCCCACCCTCTGCTCCATTCGGCAGCTCATCTTTGGGAAATATTGGTTCATCGGCCACTACCACTTCCTTGCATACAGGTAGGACAGATGACAATACTAATAATATTTAAAAAAAATACATTCCGCGCTCTATGCTTTTTTAACATTCTATATAATCCTATATAAACAATATTGAAATATTGCTACCACATATAGGTTTGTTTTATTTGAAAGTTTAAAAATTATTTGTGACCCTTCCTAGATCCTACGCCACTGGCAGATTCGTCATTTTATTGTAGATATTATCATATAATGGTTTCAAAGTACCGAACACAATTAATTTTTAAATTTCACAAATAAAACATCCTGCAGCTTGTTAAAATATACATATATCCAAATTATTACACCCTGTATAATAATAAGGAATCCCCAAAATAATCAATTGTGGTGAATGATTATCTATATATACTTAATTATGATTCCTGCAATAATTTATTACCAAATATTATGACTGATATGATGATGGATCATGCTTTCGGGATATTGACTCTCATCAGCATGCTGTGGAATATGGGAGGCTGACTTATTTGGGCCTGCAACCTTATAGTATAGTGTCAGTCAATATTTGTTAAGGCATGTGAGCAATCTCCTTTTTGTCTTTGTGATAAAATTTAAGAAATAACTGGCAACCTTCTACATCTATACAGGGTATCCCAAAACTATTATGGAAAAAAGTCTGGGGCCTATAGAGTGAACGAAAAAAAAAGTGAGCACTTCCTATTAGTTCCCAGACACCCCTGTGTACTTTATACTTTTATTTTGTAACCTTAATATGGTACAGCGAGGATATGTCCCTTCTTATATTTATATTTTGTGCCCTTAATTCTGATGATCAGCTTAATATTTTTTCTATTTTTTCCTCTTCCAAACAGATAATCTCAGTGGTTTGGGCTTGAATACATCGACAACAGCTCGTCGTGACTCATTCGATCGCAACACATCCGCCTTTTCACCATCGCTGGACTACAGACAAAAATGGCCGACAACATCGTACAATATTGGTAGCAGCCCGAGTCCATTGACCGGCAGTCTAACACCCCCACCTGCAGGAGGTGCTCCCCTGCAACTGGGCGGTCTGGTGAATTCCAGAGTTCTATCGGCTGCACCTGGTGCCGAAGCAAAGTACAGAAATTCCGTTGCTGCTGCCGGGTGTCTGAGTGCCGCCACTGCCATCTTTGGTTCGACAAATTCACTTTTCACCAAAATCAACTCATCCTTGGCGGCTGCCGCAGCGGCGGTGCCCAGTACATTGGACAAGGGACCGCAGGGCAGATCGAGATTGTTGGAGGATTTCAGGAATAACAGATATCCCAATTTACAGCTCAGGTAAAATAGTAGTTTATTTCATTTTTTTTTTCTTTGTTCGTGTACTTGCTGGACCGATCCAGCTGCAGATGTATGTACTGACTGGCCTTCATTATTTTACGTTCCCGCATCCGGTATCCCAAACTGTACCCCTGGATTTTGTTTTGATCAGTTACTCTCTCATCTCACTGAATAAAAATTTGTAACGCACTGATGCGCGAAGTTTTTTACATAACCCCTGGCACATTCACCAGATTCTCCCATGACTTCAAAAATATATGGTTTCTCTGATCATTTTTCACCTTTTTTTTATTTTTGCAGAGATTTGGCCAACCACATAGTCGAGTTCTCACAGGACCAACACGGCTCGCGATTCATCCAACAAAAATTGGAACGCGCCACGGCTTCGGAAAAACAAATGGTTTTCAATGAAATCCTCTCGGCCGCCTACAATCTGATGACAGATGTCTTTGGCAACTATGTCATCCAGAAGTTCTTCGAATTCGGCACAGCTGAGCAAAAGACCACATTGGCTCAAAAGGTGCGTGGGAATGTGCTGCCGCTGGCGCTGCAGATGTACGGTTGTCGGGTGATCCAGAAGGCGTTGGAATCCATCCCGCCCGAGCAGCAGCAGGAGATTGTTCGCGAACTGGACGGGCATGTGTTGAAGTGTGTCAAAGATCAGAATGGTAATCATGTGGTGCAGAAGTGTATCGAGTGTGTGGATCCGAATGCGTTGCAGGTGAGCTTTTATTTATTTATTTATTTATTTATTTATATCAAAAGCATCTGATACAGTTAGCCATGAAATATTATTAAATAAATCAGAAAAAAATGGATTTAGAGGAATAACATACCAACTATTTGAAAGCTATCTCTAACAGAATTCAGTATGTGTAGAAATTAATGAAAAGTTAAGCAATCCGGGGTTATTTGAATAAGGTATACCTCAAGGTACAGTTTTAGGACCTGTTTTATTCAATATTTATGTTAATGATCTATTAAATCTTTATTAATTACAGAAATAAACCACTGTGAAACCACTAGTATTAATAATTAATAAAATATAGGAAATAATTAATTTATATTTAATATTTTCCAGTTCATCATTCAGTCATTTTCCGGTCAAGTGTACACCCTATCGACACATCCATATGGTTGTCGAGTGATTCAACGTATTTTGGAGCATTGCACCCAGGACCAAACATCACCAATATTGGCTGAACTCCATCAACATACTGATCAATTGATACAGGATCAATTTGGCAACTATGTCATCCAACATGTATTAGGTAAGAAATACATCGTTATAAATTAAAAAAAAAACAGGTTGGCTTTGTTGTTGACACGGCCGTGGGGTGTTGGGCACGGCAACGTCAACCATTAATAAAAAAACAAAACTACAATATGCCATGTAAATAAACTTACAAGTGATGTTTTTTTTTCGGTATACAATCTAATTATATTTTCTTTTTTGTTGCAGAACATGGAAAACCCGAAGATAAATCTCAGCTGATTAACAGTGTCAGAGGCAAAGTTTTGGTATTGAGCCAACACAAATTTGCCAGCAATGTTGTGGAAAAGTGTGTAACACATGCTACACGCGCCGAAAGGGCATTACTGATTGAAGAAGTTTGTGGATTCAATGAAAAGTAAGACAAATGAAATTAATTAATATATCTCTCATTATCGTTTTATACCCACGAGATATACTGGGTGGCCCATTAATAAAGGACGCCAGCTATATTATCTCAGGATACGTTAATAGGACGACCCTGAGAGAAAAAAAATTTTAGGGGCAAATCGGCCAAAAGAAAAAGCTGGAAAATATTTATAAGTTGCCATGTCTGCCGCTAGAGGGCGTAACTCACACTGCCGTAGCAGGAAACACTGTTTTCATCAAAATTATCCCAAGTTAAACTATTTTTGAAAATAATTTTTTTGTAACCTTCTAAAAATAAGGCTGCTGTATTAAAGTTTTTTCTCTATCTTGTCAACTAAAAGGTGGGGGGTGAGGGGCAATTGTTGGTTTGAAAAAAAAACTGAATAATTTTTTTTTGGTACGACCTATTTTGAATAACGTTTCATTTTAAAGCGCTTTTTGGGCGCTTCTACTAGAATAATAACTGTTTCAGGTTCAATTATTTTCCGAGTCGGTAGATGGCGCTTTATGACAAAGTCGCAGAATTTTTTGATTTTCTCGAAAATTTCAAATGCAATCGTATTTTTTTATTATTATTATTATTATTATTATTATTTTCCATTAGGAAGAAAGAGCTTCAAAAATTACAGTTATTGGTGAAAACCGCAACTCGATATGATTATTCCTTATTTAAAAATATATTTAAACTTTTATTTTTACATTACAAAATTACAGAACACTTCCAAATCGGACATTGTCGAGAAAAAAATCGTAAAATAAGGAAAATAATAAGCAATTTTTTTGTTATTGTAAAGGAAGTTATACATATTTTATTATCGCTTCTTTTTTGTTTCTGTCATGTCAAGGCCTAGGGATAGTCCTATTTATAATATTTTTTTGTAAAGTATTAAGTTGTTATAGTTATTTTTGTTTAATTCTCATTTAATTACACTAAACTTAAATTACCACATCTAGAGCGACATAGGTAATAGAATTTTTTTTATTGTTAAAGTTGGTTATATAAAATATAGGTAACTTTAACAAAAGTTACTGATACTCAAAAGTATCCTCTAATTTTGTTACGTAAGGTTTAAATATATTTTTAAATAAGTCTATAAGTCACTGTAATTTTGCACGCTTTTTCTTAATGAAAAATAAAAATACCATTTATTGTGTTTGAAATGTTTTAGAAAATCATAAAAAAAAAGATTTTGTCATAAAGCGCCATCTACCTACTCGGAAAATAATTAAACTCAAAATGTTATTAAGAAGCGCCCAAAACAGCGCTTTTAAATTGAAACAAATTTATTCAAAATAGGTCATACCCAAAAAAAAGTTCACCAATATTTTTCGAACCAACATTTGCAAATCTCCCCTCACCCGTTATTTAACAAGACAGAGAAAACACAAAAAAAATCGTCTTATTTTCAGTAGATTACAAAAAATATATTTTCAATATAGGTTAACTTGAGATAATTTTGATTAAAACAGTGTTTTCTACTTCGCGGTGTGAGTGACGCCCTCTTGCGGTAGACTTAGCAACTTATAAATATTTTCCATCTTTTTCTTTTGGCCGATTTACTTTTTTTTTTCTTGGTGTCATCTTTTAACAGACCCTGTCATATCGATGGCGTTCTTTATTAATGGATCACTCAGAACAATAGAGCAACAATGCCTTATTCCAATTTTAAAAACAACTACGTACAGCTGACGCGTTCAAATGAGAACTAAATCGCAAACGATGTTGCTCATATTGCACCCACCTGCGATGATGTGATGCAATGCGGGTTGGAGTAGAGTATTAGAGTTGTTTTCATCTTTGGTAGGCACAATAAGTTTAATAGACAATCATTGCTATATCAATATTTGTTTTTGTGAATTTATTTTCTATTTCCCACTCTCTTTTTCCCCCCGCCCAGCGCCCTCCATGTCATGATGAAGGACCAGTACGCCAACTATGTCGTTCAAAAGATGATCGATGTCAGCGAACCGACGCAACGTAAAGTGCTGATGCACAAGATACGACCACATTTGAATTCGTTACGTAAATACACGTATGGCAAACATATCATTGCCAAATTGGAAAAGTATTTTTTGAAGGCACCCGGCTCATTGGGTTCCATCGGAGGTGAATTGGGACCAATTGGTCCACCGACTAATGGTGTCCTCTAATAATAAACAAACAAACAAAAAATCACGTAAATAGAACCAATTTTTTTTTGTTCTTGTTAGTTTTGATTTTCATAATTATTATTAAATAATAATAATTTTTTTTTTTTTCAAGAAAGTGGTGTGTAGCTATTTAGCTCCTTAAGTTTTTCGACCAATTTTTATTATCGTGTGTTTTTTTTATATTAAATAATATTATACATAATATATAAAAATAGGTTTCTAAGTTCAAAAAAAACACACACACATAATCCAACATTTTTATAGACAAGGTTCCAGTATTTTTTCTTCTCCTTTTTCCTATTTTATTTTAAATAATGGTTTATTATTTTTGTATTTTTTTTATCATGATTTTTCATTTATTTTTTTTAATTATTAATTAGCGTTAATGTGTAGTAAGTTAGGATTTATCGTGTAAACTTATAAATATATATATATATAGAAAACATCTCTGTATTATAGCTGTAATTTTTGACGCATTATGAAATATCTCAGTTTTTTACGTCTCCCTCCATTTATGGTTTTTTTTCTTGGGTTTGCTTTTGTTTTTTTTATAATCAAATAATTAGTTATTAATTTGTTGAGTTTGCGATTTTTTTTCCTTTCAGGCTTGTCGTTCGATTTATTTTAATTTACAAAAAAGTGGAGGGGGATTTTTTTTATTTAATCAATATTTTTTTTATTTGGTTTAAATAAAAGGCAAACTATGTTTCAATGGGAAAATCACAATACATAAAAATATATAGCCCACATCGACTTATAAACTGCAACATGTAGATTAGCAAAAACGTCCTCGATTTATTAATTCATCATTTTTAAAACATTTGGCGCGGCAACATTTTTGTACGATCTTTTTTTTGGGGTTCTAAAATATATTAATTTACAGCCTTTTATTCACAATCAAAGTTAAAACAAAACAAACAAAAATTATATTCAGAATTGACAATTTATCAACTGTCATTCGTTGACACGAATAATGTGCATAAAACGAGAATATTGACATATGTCAACAGTTTTGTGTTTTATAGTAACGGAATACGGAATCACGCAAAAAAATATTCAGTGCGCATAGCTTTGATTAAAATATTTGAAATGGCTGTATAATTTTTATTTTATCAAGAAACGAATCTCAAAATTCTTATATTTTTAAAATTTTGCAAATTTATGGAATTTATCAAGAAACAAAAAATATACATAGATATTTCAATTTTTTTTTATCGGTTTACGATATTTTTTTTTACTTTATCAACTCTTTTCTGTCGAGTTTCTTGAAATAAAATTTTATCGGATGCTCAACTAATTGATAGAAAATATTTTTTGTTGTATATTTTTTCTTTTTCTGGAGGTAATTATTTTTCCTTGTCCTGAAAAAGAACATTATTAATATAATATTGTGATAAGGTCCTCAGGAAATTAAAGACTTTTGAATATCATCATTTTTCGAAGTTCATCACCAAAAATAAAATCAATTTTCTACTAAAAATCACCATTTTTCACTCAAAAATCATGTTTCCCGCCATTTTCTTATTTTTGTTTCTCGTTTCTTGTACTATTTCTTTTTTAAATCAATACCAACAATACCCAGACATAAATTTGATGTATTACATTTTACATCATTTGCATTTAAACAAAATAAATTAGATATTAGGCGTTTTTATCATGATAACTATAGAAAGGAAAAATAGAAAAGTAGAAAATGTAATCTACACAAGACAAAAAAAATATGTTTCAGCAAATACCTCGCTTCCCCGCTACTGAGCTAAGCAAAGTACTTTACAATCATGTCGTAGAAAAAAAAAGGACACACATACAGATGTGAGTGTCTTTTTCGTTTGTTTGTTTGTTTCTCTGTAAAGATATTTCTTATATATACGTGTTTATAAATGAAGAAAAATTGTCGTGTTGTTTTTCTTCAAAACCCAGGGGGTAATTGTTTTTAATTACTATTACTTTTTCTCTTATCTAAGACTGAAAGATTGCGAAAGCGAAAATAAAAAGTATTCTCTTCGTTTTTTTTTTCTCTATAAATATTATTGTTGTATAAAATAATTAATAAATCGTTTTTTGTGTAAAATTTAAATAACGCAGATTTAAATAATATCTAATAATACCTACTTAATAATTCTGATCTGATCGGTTGTAAAAAGAAAACATTTTTTATATATACTATACATACTTATATATAAATATATATATATATATATTGAAAAATAAATTATTGTATAAATAGAAAAACGCAGAAATATGATGTAAATATTATAATTTTTAAAATGATAGGTTGTAAAAATGTATAATTTTCACCCATACCCGCCACCACTGTATATAATTATACATAGTAAAGTACTTTGCGGAGGCTTCAAGTAGTGTATGTAGTCTTGAAGGAATGTTGCTGGAAGTGTTTTTTTTCATCGGTTTTTTATCTACTAAAAAAAGCCTTTCAGAATTTTCATAAAAAAAAAATCAAGCACCCCCTTTCCGTGTTTTCAAATAATTCCACTGCGGTTGACGAAATGACAGCATGGTGACAGTTTTATTTTCCAGCAGCTTCTACCAATCGCAAACATGATGGTATATTAACAAAAAGCAAGCGCATAACGATTTTTTCAAAAACTATGTTAAAGCCAGCATCTGTCAAATGTCATTGACATGGTTGACGCTGTCATTTTGCCGTCTTTATTGGTAAATTCACACTATGCGAGAAGGAAACAAATATTTTAATATAGCTATTAATAAATTTTAAATTTGGTTTTCGGTTTTTGATAATGGATTCTTTTCTTTTCGATAAAAAAGCTCCCCCTTCTCCTCACAGGTGTTCAAGTGCTGCGCCTCTAGCGGTATGTTTTCACACCTTATATATAGATATATACATATATAGAAAATAGAATGATCTGTTTGGCAAAATAGAAAAAAAATCCTTGTAATTTAAAATTTAATTAGAACGAGCTACTATATTATATACATAGATAAGTATTATATAAGCAGTAGCGAGATATTTTTATGGCTCTTATTCCCATTTAATTTGTCTTTATAAATATGGTAAAAAAAAGTTTAATTCAAAAATTCCATTTTTCCTAATTAATAATACTAATTGAAATATCTCATTCAATAATGCAAGATTTCTCTTGGGCTGGGTTAATACATATATGTATATTTCGGTAAAATATAGGATTCATTTCTTTTTGGGTTTTAAATATATAATAAACGAGAAGAAATCTTGCATTTAGATTTAGCATTTATGGGTTTTTCAGCTACTTTTAGCATATTACAATACAATTCACACCACTTGACGTAAATATAAATTCATCGCCCGATTTTATCTAGAATTGAAAAACAAACACACTCGTGTGAGAAAAATAGAATTGAGGCAATTTCGAAGCAAAGAACATCTCAATGGATATACATAACAGAACAGAAATTCACTCGAAAGATAGGTATAACAGGTCCAACTTTGCTAACAAATTGCTCTTTTTGTTCTTTACACACAATTTCTTTCTCCCACAAATTTCGTTTATCTCTACGTGAACGGCATTATATTATGAATGGAAATAAAACCACTAATCACTAACAACAGGCGTTTTCATAATCAAAACTGGGACAACTTTCAAAAGACTCGCATGCAGTGTCTTCTTATTCTAATCTATTTACACTTGAATCTGATGAGTCTTATAATTAATAGTTAACCTCAAATCTAAGAATTTATGTCAATGTCAAAATGTCAAATATGAAACGTTTCATGATTATAAAACATAAAACAATTGGAACATTTTGTATGTTTATGAACAGAGCATATTTTGAAACTTGTTCCAAATTTTGATTATGTACGAACGATTTTGTTATTTCTATTACTAAAAGTCATCTTTGGTATGTGTACATAGGGTACCCGATTATTATTATTATAAATATGGTAAAATATTTTGTATTATATTGTAATATAGTTTCGTTATTCCAACAAATATAAAAAAATAATAACAAACACCACAAAAGCCACTTCAAAATGAAAAAAAAAATCAATTGCGCCTCTAACTAAATTTGTGGGTAATTAATACAAGAAATAATTAGTAGCGTCTTGTACACTTATTAAGGATAACTGTATTAAAAAAGCAAGATCACATTAAAAAGATAATAATATATAACCCTTTTTACCCCCCCCAATCTGCGCTAGTGATATATATCTGTATATATATATATTTAATTGAATAATAATCATTTTCATATTGTCACATGTGTATTTATATAGATGAAATGAATAAATAAAATAAATATGGTGTTTAAAAAATAATAAAAATAGTGTAATATTATGTAAAATAATCCAATTTTGTACTTAGAAATTATTTGTGTAATTTTTAATCATCATCATCATCATGTGAAATAATCGCCTTCAGTGATTTAGAAGTTGGAATCTGTCGTGGCAAGAAACTGATACAAAAAAAATCAAAATATTTCTTCTTTCTTTTTTTTCAATTCTTAAATCAAAATAGTAGATTAGTTGTAGAAATTTAGTACAGTCTATTGAAAAATCAACAAGTACACATCTATTGATTTTTCAATCGCTGACTTGGATTATATTTTAAATATTCTTGCCGCGACAAGGCACCAAATTAACATTGGCGTAGGTAAAAAAAACAGTGCGGTGGGGAATCAACAAAAAAAAACAAAACCAGTTAAAAGACGGTCAATTTTTCCTCCTCATACTTGAAGATGGCACAGACTGATGTAAAGATACTAAAAAAATGAAACAAGATATGTGTAAAGTGTAAATTCAATTTTGGTTATAATTAAATATGAGAAACTTATCTGTCACACGTGTTTGTGTCAAACTGTATAATACATGTTGTATAAAAAAAACTCATTATTATGGGCCGTAATTTTGGGTATATACAATAAAAAAAATGTAATTATTATAAATTATTCACTAAAAATAAGAAGAACAAATTTTCATTTGGAGCAGTCCATGAATTTTGTTCTCCAATTTTTTTTTTGTACGGCGCATGTTTATTAATTTAAATGGTGTACTATATTATTTAATGTAAACAAAAACAGCAAATTAAAAATTTATATCGTGTGTAGTAGCTCTTAGCTGGACGGGGATCACTTATGTTCACAATAAAGAAGAAAAAAAAACACAGGGTGTTTGACAAATGTTCATGGCCGGCTTAATTATAGAAGAAGAACCAGCGCAGATTCAAATATACGTCAAACAATTTTTTCCATTTCGTCACTAATGTCATAAGCTATTCTATGAGACTAAATGAAACACTCTGTATAATTTATCAGTTTTTAAAATGTACAACAATAAACAAATTGATTTAATGTTCTAAATATTTTGTTTTCCTTCAGGCAAAATTGACAAATGACCATTTGTTTTTGATGTTACATTACGACAAGTGACATATGACAGCTTATGACGTCGGTGACGAAATTTTTAATGTGTGAATCATCACTTTTGTTGGTTCTTCTGTATTTTAAGCAGTTGCCGAACATGTGCCCCACCCTGTATTAATAAATATGGCTCTCTTCTAATCTACGGCTGTTTATTAATTATTTTTATTATAATTAATTATTAATACATAAAAAATATGTATGTATTTATTACGCGATCTGTTTTATGAATATATTGTAAATTTAGTTTGTCGAGAATATATGCTGATATATACATAAATATGATGCATGCTAGTTTTTATTAATTGATTATATATATATATATATATATTAGGATTTGTGTAATCCTAAACACTATGTACGATAATAATGTAATTTCGATTTTATTCTAATTATTATTATTATTAATATTATTTTCTACCACTCTAGTAATATGAATAAATAAATAAGGTAATTTCCGTGTGTTTGCTTTTTTATTGTATTTTTTTTTTGTTCGTTCTATTACATTTTTTTCTTCAGTTTTCAGTGTACCCACATTAAGAAATATGAATATATTATATAGTTGCTTTTTCGTTCGATTAGCAATTTTTCGGGATTGTCATTATATATAAATATATCCCTAGGGCTAGACTGTTCGATATTCACAAATAAATGTAAGATAAAAATTATCATGTGTTTTATTTGTTTTCCTTGTTACACAATTTGATGAGAAATCTTCTAGAGGCACATAAGGCGTTTTTCAGCTGGGTAAAATCTTCCCAGCTCGCGACACCGATGACCTCGAGATGCTTGTGACGTATTGCGGATACTATGGCGGCCAGTGTACATGTATTATACACTAGTACCACGTCTCTGTTCTGCTAATACAATTTGAATTGATTAATAGTAGAATTATTGTGCCGTATTATTGTGAGAACTTGATATATTTATTTACAAAAATAAATGACAAAAACAAAGTATTTATTGTCGAATATTTCCAACATTGTTAAATAAATAAAAAAATATTGTTTATTTATCTAATAATTGATATCTGCAATACATCGTGCAATGAATATTATATAGTAGTGCACTGAT
Source organism: Crioceris asparagi (assembly GCA_958507055.1). NCBI lineage: Eukaryota > Metazoa > Arthropoda > Insecta > Coleoptera > Chrysomelidae > Crioceris > Crioceris asparagi. The sequence goes on from OY293827.1 coordinate 644,347, forward strand.
AGAAGGATTTGTTAGTATTTAATAAGAATTTTTCATATTTAATATCGAAATATTGATGATTTATATGAAAGAAGGTTCTGATATACTCTGAAAAAGACTAGGTGAAAAATTTTACGATATTCCGATGGTATTATGTGGGGACTTCAATATCAACTTTGCAGATAATAAAAACATACCACTAACTGAATTTGGTTTGACAATGTCTAATGATTGAAAATTAAGTACTAAAAAATATAAAACGACGATCGATGCAGTTTTCACACAATACTTAAATAAATTCCACTCTAACATATTTGTTTCTTACTCCAGTTATCCTAAGCCTATTATATATTTTTTCGAATAAAATGAAATAATTAAGAGTACAAATGGACTAGGTATTGTTGAACTTAACCCTTAAGGATGATTAATCAATAAACTGTATAAAAATGTAAATAATTATTGGAGTGCCAATAGATATGAAAACCAGACTAATGTTAATAATTTCATTTAAAAGATTGAGAAATAATTTAGTTATTCCTTCAAGTTCTCAGTTGTGTCGGCAGTCCTTATTTTTATTACTTATGTGAAATTTACTATCAATCCAAAAACAGATTAATTGATATTTATCATAGAATAATAAATCCTTATTGGGACATGGAAGAACCACAGAGGCGCTAACTCGAAGGCTAACATACATTTATAGCTTTAGTACCAAAATTGTAGAAAGTGACTCATGTTTGGGCGAGCATCTAGCTCCTCCTACTTTGTAACCACTGGCGTCACGACCACAAATTGAATTTAGTAATTTATGCCAAATCTAAGGGCAGGTGACAGATCCAAAGGAGCCCGAAAATACACGAGCACCACTCGAACATGTTCAACCTTCTCTTGTTGACGGAGTGGTGACGTCAGTGGTGAAAAAATGCGCGAACTTTACCAAATTGAGTTCAAAACGTAGCATACCGTTTTGTATGTGTATCGTGACTCAGCTGATGTTGAAGACAAAGTTGATCAACTTGCCCATACAAACAGATGTTTCTAGAACCCCAGGCTTCGCCCACTAGTCTCAAAAGAATTCTTGTTGTCCCCAACATGCTCATCAACTCTTTGACAGATGCGTCACTGGGGCGTTGCGCTATATCTCATGAGTGTCAATTACCTCGCTCCCTCCACGAACGTGCAAGATGTCAAATGTCAATTAACAATATCTATGGCTAACCTATTTACTATTTATTATATTACAGTTACCAACAAACAAGTCATTAGAGTAGTATATTGAGGTAATTGTTTTGTAATTTGTCATCAAATTTGAATTGAGAACAACAAAAAACAAGTCGAATTTTTAAAAAAAAATATAGAAATAGTTTTTATTAGGCGATAAGTACAATTGCTATCTCAACTTTTCTTGATTTGAACTATACTTATGTATCTCTGTTTGCCAGCTATTCCATAACAAATTATTGTTAATCTACCACAATACAAAATTAATCGCTTAAAGTGTAAATGAAGGCTGGGCGTTCCATGCCCGTACGTAATTCCACTGACGTCCGACATTGTCGTTCGATGTTGAAGAAATAATTTGATCTTGCTTGAGTCAGCTTGCCTAATACAATTTATCATTGTTGGATCAGTGTTTGGAGGTAGTGTTCTCTGATCAGTGTTAAGCTTAACAGTACGAATTTTAAATTTCAAACCTCTAAACCGTATGGGGCCTGAGAAATTGCTGCGGAGTCCATCTATAGAAAGATCCGAAAGTAATAAAAAATATTTAATCGTTGTTGTAACGATATAAATCAGACAAGAACATTAGTGCTTTTTTAAATGAAAGCATTTTATTGCTATGTTCTATTCCATGTCTGTAAATTACTCTATGGATATGAATTTAGAATAATTCAACAAAATTTGATCATTGAGCATTGAGCGAAAGCTCTAGATCTAGTTGCCCTTTTGACATTTTTAAGGATTAAAAATGTCAAGGATGTTAAGGATCGTGTTGTGTTGTTGTGTAGGTGAATGACATGTCTTAATTAATGGGTATAGAAATAAAGGTATCTGTTTTATGATACAGCTGTCAAACAAAGATCATTTAGGCTTCAAACACTTCAAGCAAAGCGCTGTATTAGCTAGATGGTTTTTTCTTAAAAAAACACATTTATTTAGGGTTATGGGGGAAACTGGAGTACCATGATTTAATTTACAGCACTAGTACGGATACTATTGAATTTACGTAAGATATGCTTCAACTGTCATTTAGACATAGAACCAATACAGCAATAAGCTTTTGAACCAGAATATTGAAAAAATAATGAAATCTGTCAATTATTCATCAACCCTTTGTTAATCCATTTATATTTATATATATATATACTAAATGAATGGTTGAAGTTGGAAAAAACCCTTTTCCCACAAATCCTTCAATTTATTTTGCTACCGACATGTCAAAATTATCACAATTTCTTCAACAGTTGAAGAAAAATGTTTATTGGATATGTATGTTAATTTTTGAATATTGTAGTATAAAATATGAATCAATTTGAGAGAATGGTAATAACATAAACTTTCTATAGTGATTCCATATGTTTGACTCACGACAACAGTGTTGTGAAGAGTGTGCGTAAAGTCAACTATTTCCTATATCAGTAGTTTAATGTAAATCATGGTTTGGAAGGAGGACGATTCTACGGCATGTCTTTACTTGAGACAGATGGGAATTGTTCATATAAGGGTGTGGACCAGTTTCAAACTGTGTTCCGTGATTGTGAAGCAATGGCATTTTAATTTCTGTGTTCTTAAAAATGAAATTCGCATGCTTCTTACGGTTTGAGTTTGTTTTGAACTTGTTCCAACGCCACGCAAACATACCACCACTAGCGCGAAATTGACCTTGGCATGTATGGGTGACCAATAGCAGCATGCCCTACACTCATACCACCCAAGCACCCTCTAACGTCCGTAATGGCCAAGATGCTCCACCCTCTGACGAATCGCACTCACCTGCCTCTAAAACCATCTAAAATTCCCTGAAACGTCATCCCATTAGAAGGTTCACAACCACAAAGAGTTAACCTTGATTGTAGATCTAGATATAGAATTAAATATATCCCCAAACCCACCATTAAAGGTGGTGGGACCGGGGCCTAGCCACAGACGTGGGAATTTCAATACAATTTAAAAATTAACTCTCAACTCCGAACTCAAATGGACTTTCGAAATGACAGAATTGGATGTCTGCTACATATTCGTCGATATTGTTCATACTTTCATTTTGAATGTACTGTAGGAACTTGAAAAAAATTGCTCAGATTTTAATGTAAATGACACTTGTATTTGTTGATGAAAATAAACTGTCTAAATTACCTAAATTTTGATAAATTTATGTTCAAAACCTTAATAATTAATTTAATTTCTATTAGGGCTTGCTCTCAATGGATGGCAGCACAAGTAAATTAGCATATTGCATACATTTGGAAGGTCGAATTACATAGGTAACAAGTAGGTCGCTTAGCGCTTAGCGTCTTGTTCAAATGTCAAATTCAACGATGGAAAAGCAAAATTGAGATGAGAGGATGTCACTTAGAACATAAAATACCTTAATCTTATTGAAAAGTAATTAGTTTATGAGCGCAGAATACTATGATGAATAATATCAAGATTATGACAAGACCTATCGAAAATGAAAATATGTCAACGGAAGTAGTGTGAATCGTCTTACAACTTTGCAACATCGTTTGAATTGGTATTTTCATGTTTTAAGCAACATTCCCCTTCAACTTCGTATTGTACAGATTACTTCACGGTGGGTAACCTATTGAATGTTCTTGAAATGATTTATCTAACAAGAATAATGGCGACAACAAGTCACTTCCGGTCATACACAACTTCAAAATTATCAGCGCCAATCTATATTATTTTGTATTTTTCAGTGCACCAACTAATAACTTCGGTCCATTTGTAAAAAATATTTATTTCACAAATAAAGTTGGTCTAATTTTTTGTATAAATAGTTATTTCACACTTTTAAGTGTAACATTAGTCATGAAAATCGTTAAACGTTCACTAATACCAAAGAAGATTGCAATTACTCTATCACCCACGAATAATCTTTGCTTATACTTGTTATTATTTACAGAGCTCAAAACATAACTTATTATTCTATTAAAAGGTGCCCCTGATTTTTTATAATTCGACGGGTTTCTTCGAAAAAATACTCTCGATCAAACCCTGAAATTTTGAATATGAGACCATCGCTCAACTGTATTCTTCCAAATGATAACTATACTATGATGCAAAACGCCTTCTTTTGGGAAGTCATTCAAAAATCTGAGCAGTTCTATCAAAGCATCTTCAAAAAAAATGGTAGGTATTATACACAATCTTCTTCTTGAGGGGTTGTGCAGTCGGTAACTGTATAAAATACATAATATTAAGGGAAATGACACCGAGCACGGGCCCTTCTCATTGTTCAACTACATTCTAGGTACCAACGCGGTGTACATAATTTAATATACACAATTGATTTAAATCTGCTCTCCTTCCTTCACATTGTAAAGAATAAAATCCTTGTCGCAGCCTGCAGCTTCTCTACTTCACAAACTGCTTCACATGTTGCAGCTGAGTGAGAGAAATGCATTAGTCCATGAGCTAGCTGTCTGTTGAAAAAGACAACCTCGAATATCAGGATCAAATATCTTGGTGCCCTACTTTTTTCATGTTTTTTATTGGTAGGTACACTTCTTTGTCTATCGAGTAATAGTATCAGACTATGACTAAATTAAAGGTTAAATATTTTTAAACGATTTTACTTACCTTGCCTTGCTTTTTATTTATTTATTTGGGCCAAATCTATTAATTGATATTTGATCCCCTTCCAGTTGAGAGATTGATCTGAAATTTGGTATAAACCTTTAGTTCAGATGACAATACAAATCGTTTGTATTTATCAAGCATATATTATATCTAATCAGACAATATCACTAATATTATCGACGGGATGTGATAATGCAGTTTCCTATGTCATAATGTCATTGGCCGTTTCCAGTCAGATCGATCAACTGTCACCTGACAATTGTCATATGACCTAGAGGTTAAGCCGCTACTATACACGTTACACGCTACTTGCCAGTAGTTGTCAGTAGAGAATCATATATCAAAGGACCCGAGTACCATTCCATTACAAGAGATTGGCATGAATCGAAACTTGCACGTTTACTGTAGATGAGTACGTTGACTTGTGTTTGGGACATGCCAACAAGTGGCGTGTAGTGTGAGGCCGGCTTTACACAACGTTCTAAGATAGATGACATATTGACCATATACTGATAAATATTTCCGCTGATCGTGAAATTGTGAAGAGTAAAACAGAGTCACTGTCGCGCCTAGGGGGATTTTTTTTACTATTCCACAAACGTATCTTAATCGGTGCTCTCAAACATACCACCTTAGTCAGGGTCTTTTTTTACAGTCAGCGCTTGCACTATATCGAAAATGCATTCGGTTAAGAAGAAGAAGAAGACGACGAAGCCAACCCGGCGACCCCTTCTTCTATTGAACAAGAAAAACCGTTGGGGTGCCTCAAGTTCACTGGTAACTTTACTACCCATCATCATCTGGGTGACTGTTGGTGCTAAGTTCGTTGACCAAGAATGTGTACACCGGGATAGTATCTTACATAGTCCTTGCATAAGAAAGTAAACGTTTTTCTAGGATGAATTCATTACATAAAACATCTTGTGGAATAATTTCGTAATGAAATTCTTTCAAAATACCAATTTTTGTTACGAGCCATTTTTTTCATATATTTTGTGTTTTGGTTGATGTCGTAACGTGCAATGGTTACATTTTTAAAGCAAAATGAATTACTCTCCAACATTTCGATTCAACGAGTTGACAACGTTGAAAATTTATCTATGGTTATGGTAAAAAAATCTTTCAAATTGATGACAGCTTTGAAAAATCCGTAAACATGTAAATTTTTACTTTCAACGCCCGTCTCAAATACGCTAATGTGTGACGTCATCAATTTATATTTTTAATTAAAAAAAATAACAATTATGCTGAAAATAGAAACTTGATAAATGTTGATATGTAGATACCCAAAAAAACCATCAAATACTTTATATATCCACTACTGAAAATTATTTTGTTCCGTGGCTTTTATGTCTTGTTGAATAAAACTTTCATTTTCTAAAACGAACAATATATTGTGAAAATTGATTTTATTTGGTTTGACTTTTTTGAATATGAATCTCAATCAAATCTAAAATTATAAATATTACTTAAAAAAACAGCTCTCAATTATTTATTTCAAGCTTAGAAATTTGTATCTGTAAATTATCTGAATCAATTGATGATTGATATTTATTTCAATCATGATTATGATTTTATCAAGTAGGAACTTGTTGCAATTATTTCAAATATGTTTCACTATATGGCAGATTATCTAAACCATTTGGCAACATGGCATATTTAAAAGGACTTGAAAGCTCTCCGTTGACTGTTCCTACCATAAGGTATAATAAGAACTTAGCTTGCTGTTTTTTTTTTTAAATTTGTACGAGAATATTCAACTTTATAAATGTCTTTTCCGACAAGATAATTCGAATAAGAACCAATTGAATGACTTATGAATTTAAATTAGTCCACCTACGAAGGGCAGCTTTTCGGACCGTTTCCCCCGCCAACCAGATGGTCCGCTGTCGTCCTCTGCCATATTTGTTTACATTCTATGATACGAGCTTAGCTGTCATTTAGGTTAGCAGATTTGAATATTTTTTCTTTTCAATAATCTCGCACATTTCTTCGTCTTGCCAATTCACGGGATTTCTATGTGATCTGATTTAATTTATTGAAGGTACAGACGGCAGCTGTAGCCCAGGTAAAAAGTCTAATTTCAACGGGATCATCTGGAAGATCCCGACTAGGCGCAGGCGCATCAATTCGCGCCAATGCCCGGTACAGATGGCAGATGTTTTGTAACCAGCAGTAAAGTGCACACGCCGAAGCAAAATCGAGTTCCAATTTATAATTTTTTTGTCGCCAAACGGAAGATAGTACAACAATAAAAATAGCACCACGTGAAAGCCTATACCTTTTAGAATATGAAAATCAATAATTAAAAGTTATTACGTTAGCCTCGATGTTGTTTGAGCTTGTGTTTTGCGATCAACCTCTGCGCTCTTCGAAGTAATGTAGTTGGGAAACCATTTTGTTTAGTATCCCGGAACATGTAGATTTTCTTTGGTGTCTATCAAAAATAACAATATACGAAAACATATTTGTGAAGTGCATCTAACCAGGCTGGGATACAAACAAAAGGTAAGTCTGGATGGTTTTTTGTTCACGAATTAACCGGCTAGAAAAGTAATGATGGCGGTTGCTATGGCAGAGCGAAATGTTTTTTTCATTGTTGAAACATTATGTTATTCAATATAATAGTATCATTTTTATTATGTAGGATTATCCACAAAATCATAAACTACACAGTCAATAGCAACGTGTATCGAAAAATCGACAACAACCCTTTCAAAAACCCTGTTAACTATGTACCATGTAGGAATGACCCTCCCCTAGCATTCCAACGGTTTTTAAAATTATCACACACGGTCCTTTTGGTCATTGTTTCTTTTACTTTTTGTGGTTATTTCTATTCACAAAATACCGATGGTACAAGAATAGTTTTTTATTTCAACAGCTAGCTTCTCAATCACTGTTTAATTCATTAGAACAGTTGAAAGTTTCCGCTGAAAAACAGTCAGTTCGTAGGTACAGCATAATAAATATTATTGGGGGGCCACTTTTTGATGAGATAATTGTTATCCTCCGAGTTGTTGAAAATGTCAGATGAATTGTTAGTTTTACATTACACTTTTTTTTTTGAAAGGTGATGTATAAGTAGAACTTTTATCCACTTCCTGTGATACAAGGTTTTCTTTTGTAACGTTATGTAGTATTAGGTATATCAATCAAATCCAAACTAGTTGAATATTTTGTATTTAAATACCTACCTGCGTACAAATAATATCATCAATCAATGCATAAATTGTGTGACAAGTTGTCTACGTGTGACATTATCATTGAGAATTTCTTTAAATTTTTCCAATTCATAAAGCTCTATATGGTCTTACCTTACGTCTACTTCATATTAGGTATCGTCTGATTTGTCCTGTTGAAAGTATATCGTAATGGAATCTTTTATAGGTCTCACGTAATATTCAATAATGTAAAGGAAAATGTATATATACAATTTGGTAATTGATAAATCAGAATTTTCTTTTTTTTTGCATCAATATTTAATGAACCGTGGGTGATCAAGGCCAGAAATAATTATGTATATGTCATATCAAAGGATATTCTCTTCCTTGAATATTTTCTTACCAGTATTGTAAGGTAAGTTGTACCTACCATAAATCGTACAGGAACATAATAATATTGGCGAGATTTAACGGTACCAAAATAATTTTGATAGCAATTTTAGCTGACGGTTTATATTTATTATTTGTGGTGGTTGGCTATGGAAATATGGTCGACGTCGTTTCACATCTAGATATCTATGCATGTGGCCCCATAACCTTAAAATGGAATAACCTATTGGTTGTTATATTGTATGTAATAATATAAATATTATATTATTTATTTAATTAGTGCAAGTTCGTGTAGGACCAAAATGTTTTTGGTAATACTTTGGGATACCTTTCTGAGGTAACAGTTTAGATAAGTACCTATATTTAGTGCATAAATTTATAGGTGCTATAAAAAAATTGATTTTTCACATGTTTGTTACATGCATAGGTATAAGATTAATTTTTTTTGTTACTAAATACCTAATGATTTACTGATTTTTCGAAAAAAATTGTGCTAATTCGAATAATACAAGGGGGTAAAGTGATTGATACTGTTGTAATATTGTAAGTCAGTTCTTTTACAAATAAAAGACTTACATTTTACTGTATTAAGAATATTTTTAATTTTAATCAAAAGAATAAAAAAATAAATATGTTTTGAATGTTTTCAATATTAGGTTCAATTAAAAAAATGAGTGACAGTATGTTTTGAGGAATTTGTTTTCAATTGATTGATATCATTCTAGATATCTAATGTTGGATAAAGAAAAAAATAGATAGAATGAACATGAACGTTGTTTTGATAATAAATAGAAATATACCTACGACATCTATCTGTGTCTTGTAATGACAGAATCCCTAAATATTTTCTATTCATATCAAGGTTAATTAATCGCCAATTCGATGGGTTAACATCAGGCAATCTTGGAGGCTGTAAATGAAAATGAAAAATCACTGGCAACAATGGCAAGACAGATACGGCGAGGCTTGTCCAATCTCAAGGGGTACATTTTTTGTAGGTACATTTCTATAAAACATTTCTTCTTAGGGGACAAGGGATTGAATAAACCTATGCATTTTTTGATTTGTTTTTTTCCATGGTACTTGTATGGACATGCAATAAAATAGTTTTTGTCGCAAAAAACTATCTTAATTGAATTAAAGTCAGTGGCGTACATTTTTTTGTCAATCATTTTGTTTAAGGTTTTTGCCCCCTGACGCCAATGGATTTAATAATTTTATAATACATAAGGCCAAATAAACCTCTTATTACTACAAACAAATTTATTGAATTAAAAAAAAATGCTCAAAAGATATTTGAATTTTATTTAGAAAAAATGACCTGAGGAATCACCCCCTTAATAATGGCCGCTTGTTTTATAAACACCCTGTAGGTATGTTTCTTTCCAAAAACGGGGAACATTTTATTTCGAATATCGAGAATCTGAGAGGACCTAATTAGATTTTAAAATAGTTTAAATATAAAAGTTGTAGGGAAACACAAGCCCCACAGTTAAAATTATTTGGTATTATACAGGGTGTCCCAAAAAACCAGAACAGCACAAAGTTGTGTTTTTTTTAAATGAATCACCCTATATATTTTTACATTTTTGTATTCTACATAAAATAAGTATAATGGTGTATCACGTGTCAACTTTCAATTATTGTTTGTTTAGGAGCTATAAACAATCAAAAATCGACATTGTATCACCTTAGACAGCTATTTGTGCCAAAACGGTAAAAGATAAATAAAAATAGGTTTCACATTTCTACCTTAGTTTTTAGGGCCTATTGAATAGCGTTCCTTAAAATATGGTACCAGAGGTGGTACCATTTATGAAAGCAGTGTCCGATAGGTCTCTTGAAAAAATAAAATAGGAATGTGAAATTTATTTTCTTATCTCTTGTACTTTCTTATTTTTTGACCGACGTACCCCGAACGGAAAAGGTATTCCATTCGAGTGTCTGCTTTATTTTTTTTTGGTTCGTACGCGCCTTTTATATAATAAATTAGCTCCGATGATTTTTGATTCATTTCAAAGAGGAGGCTTGAGAAATGGTCCCATATTCATAAAAAGGCAAATTCGATATCACTTTCCCTCCGAAAACCGCCCCAAAGGGGGTGGAGGGAGCAAATTTTCTCGAAAATCGAAAATCTGAGCTGGCATAATTAAAGACAGGACAATATCAGGGAACGTTCAAATTGAATATTTTTTCAAAAGAGTTACGGTTTTCGAGATAGAGGCAAATATATGTAATTTTGCTATGTGGAGAGGGCAATTTCTTTCGAACATTGGAAATTTTTCGATACTACATGAAAGACATAATTATTTGTAGCAACATTTATAAAGAACATTTTTTCCTTAGAGTTACGGTTTTCGAGTTAAATCGGTGTCAAAATGGTAACATCTAAAATACCTAAGCGTATTTCCGGTATATATATAAACACAGCACAAAACTGACAAAAACATTTTTTTTCTTTCAGCTTTGCTCTTAAAGAGACTTGGCAAGGAAGAAACCAATAACGTCCATAAAAAAAATTATTCAAAAACAAAACACAAGTACCTATACATGCATGGAACAAAAATGAGAAGCATAAAAAGGAGCTAATATTTAATTACCAATTAATAGAAAAAAATAATATTGAATCAATATAATGCCTCGTACAATACGTCGCAGCAATGTTGACAACAGCCCCAGAGGTGGCGGCGGCGGCGGTGGTTACAAAAACTGCCCCTCATCCACCACCAGAACACCAGACATGTCAATTGTCAAATCTGAATTCACACCCAGTCCCCATTTACTGGACCATGGCTATGGGGCGACACCGCTGAATCAGATGATGTCATCCCATCAACCTGCCCATCATGGCCCACCGCCAGTCAAACGGAAATTAAACCTGGAATACCATCATCATCACAACATACCACCTTCCATAGTACCTTTGACACACCACGAATTCAAGCAACCACCACAACCGAAACGTCAAAAACGTCAACAGCAACAACAACAACAACAATCCTCAGCACCCATCAAAAAAAACACTCGCTATGACACGTCACTCAGCTTGCTTACCAAAAAATTCTCGGAACTGATAAAGGAATCACCCAATGGCGTGGTGGATCTTAATAAGGCATCGCAGGAACTTAATGTACAAAAACGACGCATCTACGACATAACGAACGTGCTCGAGGGTATCGGCATTTTGGAAAAGAAATCCAAAAACAACATCCAATGGAAGGGTGCCCCAGGTGGTGGTGGGGGTAGCGATTCCAGACGCTTGTCCAGCATGCAAAAGCAACTACAGCACCTGGAGGACCATGAGAACCGCATCGATCAGCTGATTGAATCGGCTGAATCGGAGCTGCGCAGCCTTTCGTCATCGCTCAGCTATGGCTATGTTACCTATCAGGATCTGCGTTCCATTGAGAAATTCAAAAATAAGACTGTCATGGCCATCAAAGCACCGCCGAATACGCATCTATCGGTGCCAGCATCTTTTAATAGTAGTTGTAATAGTAATAGTAACATTAGTGCTAGTAATAATGGTGACAATTTTGATAATCGAAAATATAGTATTCAAGTGAAGAGCCATACCGGTGAGATTGAGGTGTTTTTGTGTCCTGAGAATATACCACCATCGAATAATAGTAGTAGTACTAATGGTGGTGGTGGTGGCAATCAAAATAAACCAAAGTCAATAATACCGCCCATGGATCCATTGCTCAGGGATATCAAGTTCAGTCCGGGTCTATTTGATATTACACTAACTACTCCGCCAGTGCCTCTGCTCGATAGTCCGAAAATGCAGCATAAGCCGATATCGTCTCAGGTGAGTATTTATTTTTATCTAGAGGGCCGAAAATGGGGCTCTCTTTTCATACATAGGGCTGAAAAATTCTCTTGTCAGTTGTCAAATGTCAACGTTCTACGATCATTTTTTTGCGCGCTGTATATATAGCAAACGTACTCCGATTTTGGAAAAGCAATTTCTGTCGAAAATCTGAGACGGCAGAATTAAATATAAGACAATATCTGGAAACTTTTCAATTGAACATTTTTTTTCATAGAGTTACGATTTTCGAGTTACAGCTTTGGTAAAGTCTGAAATATGCGTATTGCTGGATAATAATACCCATCCCACTTCTGACACCACTTGTAGCGTGACTCGATTCGACTATTGGAAGCAAATAATAGCTGGAGTTAGCAACAATTTATTAAGTCAATCAATTAAATATTGTCATAATTGTGAACAATAAATAAACATTGCTTTGGTCACGTTGCGGTTTCTATGGAAAAGAAATCAGAAAAGCGCCTGAGTTGCTTGCTTCTAGAGTTGCGTGGCATCTATCAAAGTCAAATAAAAGTTGCAAGACTAGAGAATAATAGCCATCCCACTTCTGACACCACTTCAAATAAACGTTCTAGAGTTTATGTAATGGCGGCATCTGCGATACTGTCGCTTGGTGTTTTCCGTCAGTACTTTGATAATAGACGCCAGGTCAGGTTATTTTTTTTTCAGGAGATAGTTACAATCCTTAGGTAGTACTTTTGTGCAACGGTTAATGTTTTCCATATTTGATGAAATTTGATTATACAGGTTGGTCCCTGGAGAAGGACACTGGTTACCTTTTGATCCAAAATTAAACTTGAAGGGTGGTGGTAAAATAGGAATTGTTTGATTTAGACAAAAAAAAACTATTGCCATTGGCAGTAGATAATTTGATTTGTCATAAAGTTCATGTCAAATCATAATTCTGTCTGCATGGAATGGATTCTGGTGGAATATGATATAAATTTGCGTTAATATTTAACATGTTATGAAATTGTGGGTGGCCTGGGTTAATCGAGTTTGGATATTCTGTTACGGTAGGCGCGTCTCGTTCTTTATAAAAAAAATAAGTTTAGAATTACATAATATTGAACATTTTTTCCTTAGAGTTACGGTTTTCGAGTTAAATCGGTGTTAAAATGGTAACATCTAAAATACTTGAGCGTATTTCCGCAGCGATGTTTTGAGATCTCAGTAATAACAACTACAAGCAAAGAATATACGTGGGTAATAGGATAAGTACTATTTTCATTGGTATTAGTGAACGTTCAACGATTATGGTGAATAATGTTAGGTACACTCAAAAGTGTGAAATAAATATTTTTTACAAAAAAATAGATCGACATTATTAGTTGGTGCATTGAAAAATACAAAATATTATTAATTCTATTGGTGTTGGTACTTGTGAAGTTGGTGTCAAAAGTTTTCAATGTAACTGCAACTGCACAACTTCGAAAGTACCAGCACCAATGGAATTAATATTATTATGTATTTTTCAGTGCACCAACTAAAAACGCCGGTCAATTTTTTTCGTAAAAAATATTTATGTTTGTTCTTTTTTTGAATGTTTAATTTTTTTTCATTTACGTTTTCGTATTATCAACGTTCATTACGTAATTCAATTGATAAAGCTGTCGTTTTAGTGTAGGGAAAAAAAAGTAATCTTATCTTTATTTATCCACCAACCAAGTAAGTAGATTCTTCCTTATAATTTCCACCTATATACTTTACTAAACCTGCTAAATGATTTCTCAATGTACATTTCTATTGATTCAATAATATAATATACATTTTTGTTGATCTTAAATCGTTCAAAAAGTCATTTTATAGCTTTATCTTTTATTCATGTTAAGATATTTTTTAAACAAATATTTAATCCAAGCACATTTTTCGAACATGGATTGTGAACAGGTAATTTTTTACCATTAACTATCCTTTTTATTAGTTGAGTATATAGGGTGAGTGTTTTTTTGATGTTAAGTACAGGGATCTCGGCTACTATGGCAGATACGAAAAAGTTTAAATTGTCAAAGAATTGCAGTTTTGTAAGTTATACTCAAAACCAATTGTAGTTTTTAAAAAAATTGATAGCTATCAAGAGAAATTTGAAAAAAAACTGATTTCTGGCGATTTCTTCCAAAGTTATGAGAAATTTTGTTCTAAATAAAATTATATAAAAACTCCACACCTGTCATTTTTTACAGATGACATAAACATGTGTTTTTTTTTAAATAGGAACCATATTGAATTTTATTCCTATTAAATAAAGAATTTTATTGCGATTCTAGAGATATAGCATATGATAGGATTATTTTCAGAGATGGGCATTTTCGTATTTTTTCTGATTCACATATTACCTCAAAGTGGTTAGTCTAGTTATCTATGGAAAAAAGCCTTTGTTAGCTTGGTTACCGTAGTAAGAAATACTCGGGCAAATACTAATATTATTATTATTTTGACAACTTAATTAGGTTTTACAAAATATTTGCCAGATTTACGACTTTTGCCCCAAAAAGGTGTTTTTTTTTTCTTAATAGAATACCCCATTTATTTTTATTGCATTGAATTGGGCGTATCAAATTTAGTACGATCCCAAATTAAAAAAAAATATCTTTACTTGTTGTTGAAATATGACAACAACTCATTTTCAGGATAACTACGGGAACACTTGAATATCTCTTGTATGACCTTATTGACAATTAACTGGAGTTTTTGATTTCTTGTTCGGCCACAAGTGCGAGTTGGACTTGTTACACGAAGGGTTACGTACCAGCGTATAAGAATAGTCTACGTATTACGGTTCCAGCCATTATGAGGATCAAGCAAAAATAAAAGTTTATTGTATGTGGGCCCCATCTTTGTTTTTAATGTTATTCTATTTTTATTAGACGAACGGATAATGGAGACAATCTAAAAAGTCGGGAATTAATCTGTGATATTATTATACAGGGTGGCAAACCGTCATTTAAAATTTCAAATGTAAAGTCTTCAAAGTATTAGGTGGAATTTCCAAATTTAAAGACTATTCTAAAGGGAATCGACCCCCAATGCTATTTAAATATTTAAAGGTGATTCTTACCATCGCTAGGGGGTAAAAGTGGCGGAGTCAAAAATACCGAAAAAGTGTCCTTCGTGAATCAAAAAGCGACAGGTCCCTCCTGCTTTTTCCTAAAATAATGACACACTTCCTGAAAATGGCTCTGTTTCGTTTTCGATGGGTCTCCCTGTATAAAATATTACTATGTTTATTCTTTGAGTATATAAATTGGATTTTTTTTATAAATATATTCTGGATACTGGAATGTGTTTCCAGAATTTTTACCAGCTATGGAGTGTACATTAAGGGTATTCTGCTCCTGCTCTATATTTATTGACCGTGTGAAACTTTCATAGATAGTTTACATAAAACCGCATCTTCCCGGTCTCAAGACATCATTCTTCGGTTTCGGGCCTGGTGTTTGTAAACAATAAGTACATATTACACGAAGAATGTCAAAATGTGTTGTTGTTTTTTTGTTCATCCTACATCGCTCAACTTCCGCACAAGAAATACTTATAATTATTAGGTTTGTTTACATAGTTTTTTTTCTCGTACAAATAAAGGGATGAAGCTGATATTCTTGACGCGGAATATAAGTTGTTTTCAGTAGACACTGAAAATTCTAAAAATATCATAATTATTCAGGGTAAATGTAAAGTATCAGTTATTCTCATTTGATGATATTAAGATGAAACTAAATTTCAACGCGGGTGGAAATTGAATCGAAATTTATGAATTAACGACCCCCTCCCCTTTTTTGACCGACTTCAAAAAAAGGAGAAGGTATACAATTAGGTTGTAAGATTGTTTTTTTCCTCTGCTGTTCGCGCGTTTTGTATAGTAAACGTACTTCGATTTAGACGATTTTTGTTTCATTTGAAAGAGGAGAGTTGAGAAATGGTCCCATATTGAGAAAAATCAAATCCAAAATCTCCCTCCCTTGAAAAACCGCCCCGAGGGGGTGGTGGTTAATTAATTAATTAATTAATGAAAATTCCATATCTGGAAATGTTTAAATTGGACATTTTTCAAAATAATCATACGTTTCTGCGCTATAGTCTGAAATATGTGTTTCAGCTATGTGGAAGGGACAATTGAACATTTTTGCAAAAGAGTTACGGTTTCCGAGTTTCGCAATGGTAAAGTCTGAAATATTATGGGATATGCGTATTTCCGCTATGTGGAATTTCGCGCCCTATCATATTCAACGTGCTCCGATTTTCATGATTCCTGTTTAATTTCACAGACAATTGAAATTTTTTCCCAATAAAAAAAAATAAAGTCCATGCATTATTTTGTACAAAATATTTCACACTTTTGAGTGTAACATTTGGCATCATAATCATTCAATGTTGACCAAAGATACTTAATAAGTTGCTTATACTAATATTGAAAAAAATATTTATATCAAGTTATTTATTCAGAATCAAGTACATTATATAATTTAAACCAGCAGAATGAGGGTGACTCGCGAGGTCCACACGAGGAACTTCCCAGTAGATTTGAAAATATTCAGACAAACATAAAAACTCAATATGAATTTTCAGTAAATGTTAGTTGTTATTATAGATTATAGAACTTAATTTCCAAAATTTTATATAAAAATATTTTACTGATTAGTAAATGAACGAAAAAAAAAATCCACCTGCCTGCGCGGATTTGAACCGGTCTCTCCACCATGACGTTTGCCTATCAGTACGATGCTCTACCCACTAGGCTGTCGCACACTTGCTTCCTCGACGGTAAGCACGTGTATCTAGCTTTCCGCTACCAAAGGCTGTCGGAGTTTTCTCAGTTTTTGAATTGCTGTTAAAAATCAGCTCACCTAACTCGGCTGGAAACTCTTTCATTTCTTAAATACATAATTACCTGTCGAATAAGCCAACCCCCATATTAATGTGGTCATTGGTTCGCGAGATAATGGAGACAGAAAATTCCAAACATACATCTCGATAAAAATGTTGAATTTGGATTCTGTTGACTTTGAAACGTGGAGATATGCAAAAGCTGGGGACTCACAAAATCGGACTTATTACCTTAACTTCCTCTGGGAAGTTAATTAACATATTTTAACTGGATTATTTTTATTTTTTTTGAAAACATTTAACATTGTTTTGTTGGTTGAATTGATGTGAACAAATGACAATAATAATTGTGGTACCTGTCTTGTAAATACACCCTCATCAAGCAGGTGCTTAAATAACCGTCAAATAGGCGTCACTGGATTATGTTCTAGGAAGAGCTAAGAGAAAATCCTAAGTAAGGAACCGTATTCACGCGAACACAACTCGCACTGTACCTTGGACTTGGTAGTTTAGGAGACAAGTAAAGTTAAATTCCATGGCACATGGAAGATGGTTTTCGTTTTAGATTAGACGTTCTTAAAAGTATGCAATAATTTTCAAATTCCTTATAATCAAAAGATACAGGGTGGTCCGAATTATAATGGAGAAACTTTAACAGCGTATTCAGCAGATAAAAATTATTAAAAAGGTTCATATAAACTTACCTCCAAAAACGCTTCGTCTTTGAGATACGGTGTGTTGAAATATTGCGAAAAAAAAACGTTTTTTCTTATTATTTTTAAGGAAACTTCTAGATTTTGCTTTCAAACTTAGTACCTAGGTGTTATTGCCACTTAGAAACAAATTTATAGCATGATAAACACTTGTTTTTGTTTTACCAGTGGTGTTCGTGAAACCGTTTTAAATAATTTTAATAATAAAAAAGTTGTACGTATAAATTAAAAAAAAATGGTCTCCTTAGCCTTTTCGCTAAAACGAACCATTTTCGAGAAAAAAAATGTTTGCATGTAGGTACCCCTAATATCTTAGGTTTGCAAATGTGATGATGTAAATAAAAACGAATTGAAGTAGCGCGAATTATCTTGATTTAATTTGCAAACCTCAAATATTAGGTGCACATGCAAACAAAAATTATTTTTTTTCTCGAGAATGGTTCGTTTTAGAGAAAAGACTAGAGAGACCATTTTTGTTTAGAAATGATCAGGATATCTAAATTTGGTAACAAAATTGCGATAAACCATTGGCGTACAACTTTTTTTATTATTCAAATTAATTAAAACGGTCTCACGAACGCCACTGGTATAACAAAAACAAATGTTTATTATGCTATAAATTTGTTTTTAAGTGGCAATAATACATACTAAGTTTGAAAGCAAAATCTAGAAGAGTTTGCTTGAAAATAAGAAAAAAACCATTTTGTGGAGATAAGTTTACACCTATGAACTTTTTTAATTATTTTTATCTGCAGAATACGCTGATAAAGTTTCTCCATTATAATTCGGACCACCCTGTGTATATCATCAATAACATCTCTATGTAGATTAATAATTAATAATAGATTAATGGGAAAAGCAACGGTTTAACTACTTCCATGCCCCTATAACCGTCAATATTGACGTTACAAAATACAGGTTTAACAAAAAAAAAATGTAAAGTAAAGGGGTCCGAACTATTCTGGGCTGTACAAACTGTAACTGTGTGCAATGCAATATTCTAGATATTATCTTTTTATATTTATGCACGTACGTACCAGACTGTCGTAGTCACGTTTTCGTCCCTTTAATTACTACTATTTTGTAAACGACGGCGACGTAGCAGCAGTTTTGATTGAGAGGAGCCCTAGAAAAGTATTCACCCTTTTCTGTGTCTACCTGCCCTTTGAACGCAGGAGATCTACCTACACCAAGGTGTATCAGGGGTTGACAAACCGAAACTCTTAGCTGATTATAAGAACCGGTTTTACGTTAAAAACATTTTTTTTTCTATTTATTTATTGTGCTTTCATGAAACATGGAAACGCTTCAATAACTTCTAAAATATTAACAAACAGAAAAGAAGAGCTCTGACAGGTTGATTTTTGATTTGGATTTTCTACTTTTTTATGCAAACAGCATCATTTTATCCTCTCCACCTTTCCAAATGATGACGTCATCGTTAATTGTTTTAAATGGGAAGGCCGTAATTTTATATTACACACGTAAAACTGGCATTTTTCTGTGTTCAAAAATACCAAATAAGTACTTGGATATTTATTTGAAGAAATATGAAATACAGGGTGCTAAAAAATTGAAAATACATGAATTTCTTAGCACCCTGTATTTCATATTCCTTTATGTTAATAAACAAATATATTTGGTATTTTTGAACTCAGAAAATTGCCAGTTTTCCGTTTATAATACAAAATTAAGGCCTTCCCATTAAAAAAGTACGATGACGTCATAATTTGGCAGGTGGCAATATAAAATGATGTGGTTTGTATAAAAAATTTGAAAATGAAAATCAAAAATCGACTTATCAATGCTTTGTCTCTATATGTTGATATTTTAGAAGTTATTTCAATAACGCTTCAACGTTTCCATTCTTTATGAACGTACTGTATATAAAATCAGTCTGTTCTAAAGGCACCATACAGTTATTAGCAGCAAAAACTAGATGCAAACATTCTAACTGTAAATCAAGATCATTGATACAAATAAGAAAGAGCAGTGGTCCCAAGTTGTAACCTTGAGGAACACCTGCAGTAGCAACTTGCAGTACAAATTTGCAACCACCATATCAGAACTACATGTTTGTAAGCTCTGAGATAGATAAGATTATATCAACATCAATAATTGCTATCGGAAATATTATTTAATGGCTCAAAGTTTCAACAAAAAGATCTAATGATTGAGTTGATCAAAGTACACATTTTTGATCGAAGAATTAGATTAAAGAAGAGTTTATAAGTAATTCTACATTTAAATTGGGCATTTTAAGAAAAATGTACGGTTTAACTGCACAACTTTAAAATTACCAGTACCAATAGAATTAATAATATTTTGTATTTTTCAGTGCACCAACTAATAAAGTCGGTTCAATTTTTTGGAAAAAATATTTATCGTTATTGGAAACTAAAAACCTCATGGCAACATTCATCCACTTCAGTATTACCAACACATCTGTGATGTTATATATCAATCGAGTTTTAGGGATAATTCATTAGCAATAACATTTACCATGTTATCGACCACTTAGGTTTATCATAATACAGCAGCTACTGTAGGTACTTACCACCAGTTCATGATAAATATAGATATAGCGTCATTAGTCTAGAACTTCGGTACAAGTGGTTGCTGACATTATCAATGCCCAGATGCCAATAACTGAAGATTTATAGCATCTCGAAAAAAAGTCGACGAGTGTTCTTATATGCAGGGTGATTCATAAAAGGTGCGCAGGACTTTAGGGAAAGATAGTTTGTCTGAAAATATGAACAAAGTTTCTATAAACATGGGTCAGCAAACGCACCGTTTTCAAGGTACAGGGGATCAAAGTTAAGAAGAAAAAATAATTTTCAGTGCTCATCTCTTGCACACATTTTTAACTCATAAATACCCTTATTTTAAGGTTCAGACAATTTTTTTAAAAAAGTCAGTGGCGTCGATGTAGGGTATATTTTGTATTTAAACCCCTCTAACTTCTACGCCACTGGTAAAAATAAGGTTTTGCTCAATTTTTTAGAACCGCTAATAATTTATAAGCAAAAAAGGTACTCCTGCTCTACAGCTCTAAAGTGACCCGTTTTCAAGAAAAAGGTTATTTTATGAATACCTGAAGAAAAAAAATGAATTTCCAGAGGCCCGCACACTCATTCTGCTAGGTAGAATCTTAATCCTACTCATTCTACTAAAATTTGAATCTTCATTGTATCTCATTACACTTATTACATAATAATTTATGTTTAGATTACGCGCAATGATGTCGAATTTGTCTACCGTATTTTTCCATTTATACAACAGCATTATGACCCAGATAATCTTAATGTGATCACGTTTTATTTCTAAATCGCCTGAAATCAAATTTGCATCATCATTTCAGCCTTAAAATTCACTGTAACAATGATATTTTCAATGAGAGAAAAAAAAAAAACTGGTATGTAGAGGTATACAGATTACCAGACCACCAATAAATGATATCTTTTTTTTGCAATCGAATACGTACTAGCTTATATAAACAATGTTCGCTTCATTTGAGCTGTATTTGATTTCAGATAGAAACGTATCGCGAATAAAATCAGATATAATAAATACTTACTTTATTTTTTTTTATTCCAGAATTGCATATGCTTATATTATTCTGCTACAATTTTAATAATTATAATAACCAACATGAATACTTTAGCACCGCAGAAGACAGCAAAAATACAATAAAACAATTAAAATAAAAAATTAAGATTGTTTTAATTTCATTCGGAACACATCATCACATTTGCAATTTGCAGTTGAATCAAGTGCATGGACGCCCAACTGCTGTTTGTTTTGAAATTGTAAATTTAGCTGCCGATGAAAAAACTTGGCCTTCTCACATTCAAGTTTCCAAATAAGGGAGTCCCTGTAACAAAAAAAAAAGTAGAATGCTAAAAGAAATTAATTTTGAAAAACTAGATTGCGTAGATGTTATTTTTCTACTTACGTCTAGCCCTTTCTTGAACAAACAAACCCAAGTGTTCAAGGCTTCTTCCATTGCTGGAGATGCACTTAGACCATAGAGAGTCAACCTTTTGTCTAAATTGCGATCCTCAGTCCCATAGCCGGTTATGTCGGTTTAAATATATCGGAGACGGTAGATTTTCCAGTACTAAATCCACTAGCAACAGATCTGAACGTTTCCCTGGAATCCACCAACCTAATTATTTCATGGTCTTGTTACAAATTTTGCGTTCTCTCTTTTCGAAATTGTTTTATCGAGTCAACACCTACCACTGCACTTGACGCGAATGTAAATGATGTAAGACTGCGTAAAGTCCGATTTGGCAAAGACGCTCTGACAGATATAAACACAAGCGTCCTGATTATGGCTATAAAAAAATTACAGTCCGGATTTAAGTATATCTGGACTATAGAAGTTGCTCTGTAATTGTATTTAAATTATTAATTTATTAATTAATTTATTAATTATTTATTAATTATATATTTATTAATTTAATCACACACATTTAAAAATGCAATTTCAGCTATGCCGAAACATCTCCTTCTCGAAAGACTTGTCGTCGTCGTGTTCTTCTGCTGCGTACAGCGAAATTCCAGGCACATCTTCATCGTCATCATCAACGAGCTCAGGCTGTTCTTCACGTGGTGGTCCTGCTACTGCTACCATCAGCACCAGCAACAATATGGACTCTTTGCTGAATCTATCACCATCACCTTCGTCCTCAGCTGATAGTGGATATAATAATAATAATAACAACAATAATAATCATAATGGAACAAATCATAATAGCTGTAGTGATGGTATTACAAATACTATCATAAAACAAGAAACACCACTAATACATACCGACTCAGCTGGACTGGGACCCATGGTTGGACGCTTTAATTTTAATACACAGACTGATCAGAATAATTTAGGTATGTAAACTACTTCTATTATTATTATTATTATTGTTTAATATTAAAGTGGGTAAAGTGTCACAGCAGTGTTATATATCTGGCCTCATTTGGGTTAGAATCTAGAAATTTCATACTAATAACTAGATCTAAAGCACCTCTCGTTGTCTGCCAAATTAAACAATGGTATAATTAATATTGTCGGCATAAATGAGCAGTTTAACCTGTATTATTGGGACATGGAACAATAGAGACTCGTATACATATATGCAAGGAACAGTAATGGGTTCAGTCAATGGAAATTTGCAGCATGGGTAGTATAGAAGTAAGTTTGGTATAAAAGTCTAGTTTAGCCAATTTTTTTTATAGAAGCCCTAAAAATTAAATGTTTGCAAAAATAGGTATATTTTAGCATAACTTTTGATAGAATTAAGGTGGAAAAAATATTTTTTTACAAATACTTGCTTTAGAGCGAAATAGATTTCTGACAGATTTAGTTGTTACAGTCTTTAATTTTTTCTAAAGCAAATATTCTTGGAAATGGAATTCATAAAATAATCTAATTGTACGAAAGTTATACTGGCAGCGTTGGCAACATTGCACTTGAATGTTGAATATACTGCACAAGTCAATCATCGCTTCGTTTAACCTCACTTTCTCTCGAATTTATGTTGACTATTTTCACGTATATTTTTTGCTAATTTTCCAAATCGAAATTTCCAGCTAAAAGTCTCAAGTCCTAAGAACAACATTTTCCCCTTTTTTTTAAAAAAATCATGAAAATTGTTCCATCCGCCTCAATTTTATTAAAAGTTATGCTAAAATACACCTATTTTTGCAAACATTGGATTTTTTAGGATTTGATAACAAAAGCCGTTAAACTAGAATATTACCATAAATATCTGAAAACCTAGACCACGCATAGCCTCTTTCAGAGCGATCCAACATCCAACAAGACCATTCATTATTCTTCTGGTCCATAATGGTTCGTGTCCGAGACTGATACGATTAACATATGTTTGCCAAACTTCTTATGTTTCATGGAAACTTCTGATTTATAGAGTAATAATCAAATACATTCAGACGTAATTAAAAGGTGGTCGTTGAAATAGTTATTATTGATTATTCAGAAACACCTGTAGATTAAATTATGTACCTACCAAATTTATATTTTACAACACAAAATAAAAATATTCATTTGTGAAATAAGAGGATCATCAATCGATATCGATCGATTGTGTCAAGTGCGGCAACACAGGAAAATATAATTTAGGCGTCCGTATTGAGTTCGGCAGTTTTCGTGTCGCTGGTCGGAATATTGTTGTTCGTTGTTCCATTCATAATTTGAGTGTTGCTACTACGCTTTACGCATTTATACGCTTCTACAGAGGTACACTGTTGCCAAAATTTCCTATAGGAAAATTTTGTCTCCCTCTTACACATGGAAAATACATGTTATGCTTGATCTAGGTGTTCTGATGTCTATGAATATTACACCAAGTTTGAAATGTAATTTCAGCCCAGGGTGTTTCATAATATATGCGCAGTACTTGAGGATGTGACAGCTCGTCCAAAAATATGAAAAAAGTTCATATTAACTCTAAAATGCGCCATTTTCGAGATACAGGGTGTTGAAATTTAAAAAAAAGAATCGTTTTTTGTGAATATCTCCGGAACCGTTCATAGTACAGAAAACAGCTTTTGTAAGCATTTTTCACTCATAATAAGCTATGTTTATGAGCCAAAAAATCTGTTAAATCATAATTGGTGAAGATTTTGAAGGAATAGTGGGTGTTTTTTTCTCCCCAATTTCTACGCCAATGGAAGAAATACGGTTTTGAGAACCCCATTTGAACCACCAGTGTTTTCTACACAAAAAGGTACTTTTGGTCGTGAGCTCTAAAGTCGAGCGTTTTCGAGAAAAACCTACTTTTATGTTAAAGAAAACACGGTCAATTTTTTTAAATAATTCTTTTTATTTACCTATTGAAAAATAATTATATAAACGTTAGAACAAGTAACAAAAGCAAACACTGATTTTGATTTTTCTCGAAAACGGTCGACTTTAGAGCTCACGACCAACAGTACCTTTTTTGTGTAGAAAACATTGGCGGTTCAAATGGGCGCCTCAAAACCGTACTCTTTCCATTGGCGTAGACATTGGGGAGAAAAACACCCATTACTCCTTCAAAATCTTCACCAATCATGTCTTGAAAAAAAAAATTCTGACTCAAAACTTAGCTTATTATGAGAGGAAAATGTTTACAAAAGCTGTTTTTTTTTCTTAAAATTTTTGGACGAGCTATCACATCCGCAGGTCCTGCGCATATATTATGAAACACCCTGTATGCTTGCTGAATTAAAAATAAACTTGATATATAAATTTTTGTTTACCATATTATATTAAATGTTGCTATTTAATACTTAATCATTAATAATAATAATAACAAAAATCTCAACTGCTTCCTGCACACCATTTTCGCTATCTACTTTACTTATTTGTGTGATTGCATTCTGGGACTCTATCTGTGACTTGTGTTCTATTTAAAATATCACATCACAGGCAGAGTTCTAGCTATGCGACCACAATGATGCTTCTCTGTGTATATAAAAATATATTTTTCTACTACTACTTGGCCAAGGGGTTATATGGTAACTTTTCTGGTTGAACTACTAATATTTCATTTTTTTTTATTTGCTTACTAATTTTCGACCGTTGTTATTGCACACTCTTTAAATAATTGAAATTTGTCTTACGACATAGACATAGATAATGCTATACTTTAAGCAAAACGTTAATTTTTGAGGCCTGTTAAAAAATAACGTACCTTAGAAATTTAATGGCTGTATCCGATAATTTTAACGTTAACAACTGTGAGCCAAAACATATCATGAAACATTTTCTCCACATCTTCTCATCCACATCTTCAAATCCAGCGACCAAAATTGAAAAACTTGTTATTGCTGAACAGACTAATAAATTCTCTAAGACAATCAATTCAGACTTCTATCTATGATTCTTATTATCAATATTTTCCAATTTTGAGCAAACATATGCTAGGAAAAGAATAATGGATCATAACCACAGATTATGCCAACATAACCTTAAAATCAACACAAGACTCTACAGCTGTGATCAGTTTCCATAGCGACAAGAGCTATGAGAAGATTTATTGGATGCGTTGATATATAAAATTTCATCGGATGCGTTACAGTCTAGCAATAAAATACTAATGGTCGAACATTTTTAACGGTTGTCTTACAGAATAAAGCCAAAAAAGTCTCTTCAAATTTGAAACTTACTTTTAGTCTGTCATTTGTGTTCTAATTTTATGAAATGACATAGGTAGGTATGTGCTGAAAGTAGATTTGAATCTAAACGATTTTCACAAAAGGTGACCTGAGCAGTTGACTATGAAATTGGCCGTTAGTGATTAACTTAAGATATTACGAAAAATGACTGTAATTCAAACATGCCCTTGTCCCACTGTGGAAGGATCTGTAAGTACCTACTCATTTTTCCTTCCATTGTACATTACTCTGGATCTTAACAATGTATATAATATATCAATATTATGGTCCATTTGTGCAGACAGGAAGAAGTAGAATATTGTACATATAGGTTTGATCTTTGGATGTCTATGGTAAAAACCAATTTTAATCGCGGAACCAAACTGACCTCCAAAGAAACCCGTCCATCTATCGAACCACACATTTGATTTTGAATCATTTTTTATTTTTGTAAACTATACATAGGTCATCTATCCAATACTGTTCACAAAATAGTGTGTCGGAAATTTGGATTCAGATGTTTGTTACCACCGAAATTTGCAACACTCTGTAGGGGATACCTACTAGTCTGAAACTATAGCTCCATTTTTTATGAGTATTTTTGTTTTTTGTTCCACGTTATTATCTCTGTTGTTAAAGAAGTTTTAAAGGAAATAATTCTCATACACATACAAAAATAGAAGTAATATCAAAAAACTTTCAAAGCTAATAAAAATCATTAACTGTGTGATTATAATCATTGTGGTGTAGCGCATAGATTTATGGTAGATGTTTGATCTACGGAAACACTTGATTTACAATTATTATCTGGAATTTTTGATTTATTCTTCTTGATAAAAAAAATCATCAAAATCAAATGAGCGATTCAAGAAATGGACAATTTTTGGAGTCCAGGTTTTTTTGAAGGTCAGTGTATAATGTAAAAAAAATGTTGGAAAACTACTTGTTGTAGAATTTGTGGGAATAATTTTCCCAATCTTGTTTTTACAAAAAAAATATGTGGAAAAATGGAAAAAAGCTACGGTTAAAGTCTAGTTTAGTGGTTTTTGTTATAAAGGCTCTAACAAAATAATTAGCAAAAGTATGCGTGTAAATAGTAAACATAAGTTGGCGGAAAAGTGAGGTTAAACGAAGCGATGACTGACTTGTGCAGTGTATTCGACGTTTAAAAACTGTCAATTCCAATGTTGCCAAAACTGCGAATATAACATTTGCGATATTGAACAACATATTTTTAAATATTCGATATCAAAAGCATAAACCAAATGAGAAGATTTTAAATGTCTAAAGGTATAGTTTCCTGTTAAAAATTTACTAAAAAATATTTTTTATTATTTAAAAAATTCAATAGTTCGTCTTCATTTTCACTCAAAAAAAGAATATACTACAAATTTGTATATGTTCCGTTCAGTTGTTATTGTCGTATTTTTTTCTGAAGCAAATATTATTGAAAATGGAATTCTTAAAATTATCTAATGCTGCAAAAGTTATCCTGGCAGTGTTGGGGCAACATTGATATTAACAGCTCTCGAATGTTGAATATACTGCACAAGTCAAATCATCAATTCGTTTAACCTCACTTTTTCGCGAACTTATGTTCACTATCTTCACGCATATTTTGGCTAAGGATGTTAGCGTTTAATAGTATGCAAGGATGATAATATACTATTTGGGATTGAAAAGATACTTTCAAATCGAAAATTGCAGCTAAAAGTAGTTCTTTTATTGATAAATCATCAAAAATAGCGCCCTCCTTCTCAATTTTATTAACAGTAATGCTAAATTACACCTATTTTTGCAAAAACATTTGATTTTTTAAGGCTTCTATAACAACAAAAGCAGCTAAACTAGACTATTATCAAAGCTACAAATTCCTAATGAAATGTTGTTGCTATTTTTTTTTTTTTTCAAAGTTTTGTCGCTAACTTTATGAACGTAACCACAATGTTATGATTAATAATGTCTATGTGTGTGTGTGAAACTGCTTTAGTTTTTTGTCGTTATGCTACTGTTGTGACTACTAATGCATTACTATTACTACTACTACTATCTGTGTGTTGAATCCTATGTGGGCTGCTATGAAATCGTGTAGCACCATGGGATTCAGCTCACTGATCTGTGGTATCTAGCCCAGCCTCCTCTCTATGTGCTACTAATACTCGCACTACACTTATTTGTGCTTTGAAATATTATTAAAATAATAATTATTATTGTACTACCCGAAATGATAGTAACCCACGTGAATTTGTCCCCCAGGCGTTTTTAATTGCATCATTTTATGATGGAGTTGCTAAGATAAACACTATAACCTAACACTAACAAATAGGTATTCATCTATTTTTATCAAAATTGCTATAGTATGTTGTTAAATATCCAATGAAACTGTCTTTGTGTTTATTGTCGTGATTTTCAAACCGTTTTTCAAGCTTTTATTAATACTCACTCTTCAAAGAAAAAACTGTTACACCCCTGTTTGTTTTACTTTCGGTACTGCCTGTCACATTGGTTACTATCATTTATGGCAGCACTGTATTATGGGTGTTTCTACCAACTTATTACTGTAATATGACATATTTCAAGACAAACTTCTTACATGTCATTATATTCATGAAGGTTACATGTCAAATTCGCTGTCAGATGATTGTCAGATGTTTTCCTCTATTTACAGGCTTATGTTACAAGTTTAGTTATACATATTATAGTCAATTTAAGTTATATTACGTCACCGGTGAGATGGTGCGTCATTTAATGATTGAAATTGTCTAGATTATGTCGAGTTTTCGAGAATGTTTATGCTCCTCGTCAGGGCAAACTTGGGGTGAATTTTGTAGAAATTAACTACAAACAGGAATTATTTCATATCCATAAGATTTCAAATAAATACAGTAGAGTCTCATCAGTATGGTACTATCAAAAACTAAGGCTTTTCCGGATAACTGAACTGTCAGGTAAAATTTTATAATGAACAAAATAGAGTATTTCATAAAGGGAATATATTTGTATTGATCATGTGAGGGAGGCGCGAGCAGAGTATGCCGGATTATTGGACCTATCGAACTAGTGAAGTGCCGGATTATAGGGCGTGCCGAACTAATGAAGTGCCGGATTAGTGAGACTCTACTGTATTAAAAAATGAACCGTCTGCAATATTTCTACGAAATTTCCTTTTAAAATAATGCAGAAAAATACTTGACATACTTTAAAAAGGCATTTTCTTCTTTTCTGTTTACAGGAAGTATGGACCCACTACTCTTCTGCAGCGAACTAGTACCTTTAGAACCTCTAATGCAATCCGAGTACAACTTCAGTTTAGATGCGACTGAAGGCTTAGCAGATCTCTTTGATTACGATTTTCTTTCATGTTAATAGACACAAATAAAAAAAATGAAATTGAAAGAAGAAATAGGAAGAAGAAGAAGAAAAGTGTTTTGCTCATCCACATGTGTACAAATAACAAACAAACAAATTTACCTTTACTAGGTTTTTTTAATTTTCATCTCATCACTCATGAAAAAGAAAACGGAAAAAATCTCACAGTCCACTCAAGCCACTAAATAATACCATCGCCATCTTGGCTTTTGAAATTAAAATTTTGTGGTAGTTGATTCTCATAATCTGTAGCATTGCTTTGTCAACTTTTATCTTAAATTTTTAGAGAGAAAAAATCATTAAAATAATATACAGCTTGTGTCTTGATAATATGCTAAGGTTATTTTTTGGGTTTTGCGAAAAAAACTTATAAATCTTGATTATTTGTGTAATAATTTTATCGTTAAAAAATTATTGCATTTTGTTTTATGTAAAAATAGTTTTTATTCAAAAGCTTTCATCACCATGTAGCTTAAAAGTTGAGACCGTTAGAAGATATTCACATGAACTTTTTTCTTTCTAAAAATGACCTTAAATATTAGAAACACTCCGTATAAACCAGACCTATCGACAAGAAGATCTGTTATCGCTGCTTTTATGAACATTTTATTAACAATTTCCGACAAAAAAGTATTTATCTACGGATTATATTCTAAATCTTATTTGTTTTTTAAATTTGACATAGAAATGTTTTGTGACCTTGTCATTACTGTCAAACATGGAACAGTAAATTGTACTTAAAGAGAAAATGAGTGGTTAGGTATCTAGTTATATATATTCGTGGACTGTGGATTTTTGGTCGCATCAATTTAACATAAATAATATCATTCATTTGTATATTTATTTGTTATAATTAATATCGGGAGAATAGAAGAAGAAAAAAATAAATAACTAGTTTTTTTACAACTTAGTGTAAGTGTTAATGACGACACAAACAACAGACCAAAGTGCCTATTTTTTTGGTCTCGATATATTTTTTTTTTTTGAGAATTCCAAAACAATCTATACAGTTCGGGATCTTGGATTCGGATAGAAAATCTGGAAGAAAATTGCTTGTACACGTCAAGTGGGGTGACAATTTGAGAATTAATTCTTGCTTATGTATGCAGCTGACATTTTTTTCAACCAAAAGTTTTTTCCATTTTTGTAAAACAGATTAACATTAAATGTAGTACAGTTTTCACTTATCAGGTATTATGATATAAAAGTAAATTAGAGTTTCATAAATAACTTTTATATATTATATACTTTACTTTTGGATTACCCTGTATATACTTGGTTATAATAAAAATCGACGGTATCATAGCGGTTTTCTGGAAAACAGATTTATTTTATACCCCTGTCTGTATAGTTTATAAGTTAATTTGTTTTAAGCCGGTGAAAAAAAATCAATCTTATTTTTAATTTCAACTGCTTCGAAGTTTTTTTTTTTCTGAAACTTTCGTACCGAGATTTCTGTGGTTATCCCATTCATCCAAAATGAAAATAAATTTATATAAAATCTACATACATATATGACGTACTTTAGAATGAATATTTTATTTTATTGATCCACAAATAATTTATTAAAATGTACAGGGTGTTGCTAAATATCAGAATTGATTGGAATCAGCTGATATATAATAATTTTCAAATACTCGCGACATCAATAAAAAATAACATTACGAACTTGTGAATGGTCTTTGGTATTTGACAATTAATTTAAAATTAAATATGAAACCTAACCTAAAACATGAACACAAGTGTGGACTTCCCATTATTATTTATTAAGACAACGTTATAAAAATGTATAAATTTCAAAACAATAGGATTGTATACATTGTGAATTTCAAATGTTTTGAAAGGTCAGTAAAAAAAGTCCTTAGTCCATATAAAATAAAAATTACCTCATATATTTCCTGAAATGAATTTTTAAGAAAATTAAATTTCCTTGTATATAGAAAAATATAATTACAACTTTTATTTTATGTTTTTTGTAACATTGTTTATTGTAATTGATATTTTATTAATTCGCTATTTTGACTGATGATTATTTTTTGCAGCAAAAAATAAATTTGGACTTCTTTTACTAATAATACGAAAATATTGATATTTAGGAACACCCTGTATAATAAAAATATTATCGAGAAAATAATCAATATTTAAAATATTTTCTTTTATTTTATTTAGTTTCTACAATTATTTTAATTTTTGAATGGGGCTCAAAAATCTTGTTGGTTGACTTTTAGAAAAACATTTAATAATATGAATACGTTTCATTCAAATGAGAATCATTAAAACAAAAAAAAACTCAATAATAAAAATGGAATCAGATGGTGCCATTGGGAAATTTTTCGTGTAAATATATTTATAAAAAAATATATATTATATATAACTCTGTGCTTAAATATTGGGCATTTTTTGTCTGTTTTATTTCTCTGTATATACAGGGTGATTATGGAAGGTCTTTACCAGAATGCTACCACTTATTCCTGATATATCCAAATGAGCAATCCTAGCGCAATTTTTGATGTCTAACTTAACTGTTATCCAATTTCAATTACGAGAAAATTAAAAAGTATACAGGGTGTGCTATCTACCTATGAGACTTTTATTTGAAACGTATCAGTAATCGAACTATAAGCAGGCTATTTTTTGTATTATTAAAAAATTCTACGCCTATGGAAAATTTGATATGTGATCTCAGGGATATGTGGCAGTATTTTTTGAAGACTTTTTTTTATTGACATCCTGTATACTTGATTTTTTTAGAACAAAAGAACAGAATGATATAAATGTTTTACTTATTATTATTATTATTATTATTGTATATATATTTTCTTTTTGTTAAAATTGGTTTTTCCCACAACACCCACGAAAGAAGAACGTTAATATTTTTTCAACGGAATACAGGAATTTCATGGTAATTTCCCAATACTTAATCTGAAATTTTGGCTAGTTTATTTCGTAACCAAATGAATTGCACATAACCTTACATTTTTGCCCTTCAAATGTCAAAATATATTTTTTGTGGGAAAAAAGCATAATATAAATATATAAAACTAACTGCTTCCCACTTTTATTATTTATGTGTTATTTAGTTTCCAAAGTTTTCCCACTTTTATAAGATTTTCTTTGAACTCCAAAGGTTGCGGTTTCTTTATGAGAAAATTTCAAAAAACTTTTAATTTTTAAATACCTACTTCTTTTTTAAGTGCAATTCTTTCTTCAGTTAAACATTCTGAAACATTGCAATATATTTATATAATTATTATTTGTGCAAATAATCAATATTTTGTGATTAAAACAAAACAAATAAATAGTAAAAAGAAAACCAATGTAACATTTACCCAAGGCTATTTAAGAAGAAACTTTCTCTTTTAGGTGTAATATTTTTTTTTGAATTTACCACATTTCATTCAATAGTCTTCTAATAAAGTTGCCATACTACTACTATGTTTATATTACATTATATAAGATTTCAGAATTTTCATTATTATTACTGAAATAATTATTGATGACATGTAGATAAAAAAAAGTTTGACGCTTAAAAATATGTTTTTTTTCCTTTAATATAGTGAAACCACTTGTGAAAGCATTATTTCTGTTTGTATTATAATAATAATTATTATTTTATTTCTTAAATTGTATTTCGAACAACTGAATTGATAAATTGATATTTTTTCAATGAAAGCAAGTGGGTGTTGATACGTTTACTTAGTACAATTATTTTTAATCTATTTGTTAGATTATCATGTTATTATTACATTATTGTAAATAAATAAAATTAATTTTTAACTTTTATCATACAAAAAAAATTAAAATAAATGTCCAAGCCAATAGAGGCCTTATTATATCATTTCTATCCTGGATATAAAAAATAAACAAACAACATCACAGTAACACAATTTTTACAATGTAAATATTCTGTCAAAAATAAATATACTAGATATGCAGCACAACATTCAAATTTTTGTTGGTTATTGTTGATTTTGATGATCCTCAACCTTTTGTTTAGGGTTTTGTACGCAAAGGAGGTCAACGGGACCAACGTGATTACAATAAGCAAATAATTTCTCTCGGTTTTTCTACTTTTTACTTTCCTACGCTACTATAGTAGCTCTATAAGGAAAGTATTGTAATCGTGTTAAATTTTCGGTATCGAGATTTTTACAAATGTTGACGTTTCAGAGTTTTCCAAGTCTAATTAATAAACATATTTCCAGCCATTGGTCTGTCTGTCCGTCTGTCTGTGACAGCATTATCTCGGGAACTGATCGGTGTATTTTGTTGCTTTATTTTTTATTTTGTTTGGTACCAGTATCACTCGCCGGTGGCACTGAATGAGAATCCTGTATACACTGGGTGTTGAGCTATAGCCAAAAAAAGTGATATGCTCAAGACTATAGCGCGAAAACGGCTCTAAGGATTTTGATTAAACTTGCCTAAAGTATTCTTCTGAGAGCCCTTTACCACCCACATATAGCGCCACCTCTGAGAAAAAGTACAAAAAAAGTTATGCTTGAATAAAATTCCTTATTTTCCACATGTTTCTTCAGATTCTGGCTAAACGTTTGATCTTGCGAAAAAATGTTACATGACCATTGTTGTTTGTCTTGACATGCTGAATAAAATGAGTGACAGCAGGATTTTACCAGAGGATTTTTACTTCACTACCGCTATTATCGTCGCTATGTAAGAAGAGTATTGTAATAGTGTAAAATGTTTCATTTACTGGAATTTGCCTGCGAGCGGAAAGAAAGTCGTGTGAGTGGACACACTAGATTTTTCCATTTGGATCATCCTGGGACAATTTCACATTGGATCTATTTATATGAAGATTCCCTACACCTTTCCATAAGTTTTCGCTTTATTTGAGTTTATTTAACAGACAACTAGAATTCCAACACTTAAGAGTATTTTTACGTAAATTTCTTAATGAAATGTACCTATTGCAATCGTTCAAACTTCTGAATTTCGAAAAAAATCATCGGCATGTTGCTATATGTCTATAAGTAGGTCCAAAAAATTTACGTTCAAAAGTTTGTAAACACGATAGAGGTCGCGGTTTTGGAGGTATCAAGTTCAAATTTGTTACAAAAAGTCAATCTTGATCTATATATCTCGGCCGAGTTCGTTATTGGGCTACAGGCCATCGGGATTTTTCAAATTTAGTACCTATTCCAAGAAAGAATAAAATATTAGTCTTATTTCATTACATATTTGATTTTTTTGCGGTCACAAGATATCATGGAAGCTTATGCTATCTAATCAAATTCAAATGATTTGAATATTGTAATTTATGGACTCCATACAATAATAACATCTTACAAATTTACTAAAGATCTACATAACCTAAGAAACGTATTGTTAAATAAATTGGATAAAAGTCTAGCGGCTTTTGTTATAAAAACTCTAAAAAATCAATTGTTTGCCAAAATAGGTGTATTTTAGTTTAACTTAATATAATCGAGGCCGAAGGCCCCAGTTTATTTTTTGAACGGGTCAATTCAAAAAACTGAAATTTGAGATAATGAAATTAATGCATGAATTTTTGGAGTTAAATTGACACATGAAACTTTAAAGATGTTCCGCCATTTTGTAGTAGGTGAAGATCATTGACTTTATAAGGGTGTTCGAGCAGAATTTCAAACCAAACTCAAACCGTCAGAAGCATGCGCACTTTAGTTTTCAGGAGATGGAAATTAAAATGCGCATGCTTCACAATCACGGAACACAGTTGGAAACTGGTCCAAATTGCTGCTCGAACACCCTTGATATTTTAGGTTTGTGAAGTATTCGTCAGGAGCTTCAAAAAGATGTGTCACAAGACTCCCCTTTCAATTTTTTTTCCGTCGTCTCTCGCTTCCCATTTTCGATCGGTTACGGTCATTCCAATTTCCAATCTCCTTCATTAGGACCTCTCGCTGTCATTGCTTCAAGACGTCATCTTTCCAGCATCCTGAAGGTCTGCCACGCTTTCTTCTTTAATGTGGAGTCCATTGCCATATTCTTAGATTAGGGAAAAGTCGCGCGTACACAACAGAAGATGCTGCTCTGTATAGCCGCCGTGAAACGAAAGTGAAGCCAATTTATCGTCGGCCGCCATTCGTTTCGTTCTCAGCTTCGTATTTACAGCTTATTTTGATTTTCATTTTTTAGCGCTCTTGTTCTCTTTTTTAATGAAAATGACGATTTTTTTATCTTAACACAATGGTGAAATGAGAGGTTCTTGGATATAAGAATCGAAAAAAGAATATTGTGTTAGTGTTACGTCCATTGGCAGCCATTGCATTATTTCTAATTTGGCTTCACTTGCTCTCCGAATGCGATGTCTCATGTCTTCTTAGTAATTCCATGCATGTATACGATTCCTCTATTCCTATATTGAGTTGAAATCAAATATTCTGCGTTTTTCGTGTGACATTTTTTAAATTTCGATTGTTAACATGACATCTAGCTTAACGCTAATCAAAGTTTTGTACAAGAGTGTACCTTAGATTTTCGCTGAATTGCTAGTTGTCGCTAGCTAGCAGGTACCTGCTGTACGGCTGTGGACACGGCCTATTGGGCCCATGAACAAATATAGGGAGGACGGATAACACGAGTAGTGGGAGTAGCACAAAAAACATAAGGTTATCGTATGTCATTTCGGTGTGTAGCGCAAAATCACGCGGCACTTCCTTATGTAGTATGGGCGAAGGAAGCTTAAATACAACAATAGACACTCAGTGAATACATACCAAATTGACAACTTATCACAGGACGTTATTTCAGCTACTTCTGCTTATAGAACAGGATACAGAGTTAATTTTCCTTCCTTTATATATTCTTGACACGGCCATTGACATTTTGACATAGTAAACGGCATTATCGTTTTCATTACTAAATGAAGAGCGCCATCTAGTAAAACAAAACGGAAACTATTTTTGGTCCTAGACCTAGTCCTAAGAAAATACCCACTTTCAACAAACTAAACAGGTCAGAAAATCAAGTTTTCTGACATTGAAGTGAAAAATTAATTTACCAACATTTATTTTTATATAAGATGTGACCCAAGCTCGAGTAATCGATGAAAAAAAGTTAAGCCCGCTGCAGACGCAGTAAGTTTTGCTGTATGTTTCCTTGACGGGAGCTAGGCATGATGCTGTCTTCCGTGTAAGAAAATGACATCGCGTGCACGGTTGGTTGCTAGAAATCGTGCATGATTTGATGATAAAACCGGTGCTATTTTCGTTGACTGTTTTCATGCATCGTGCCTTGTCGGAGCACTCGGATCTAGTCGAGTCGCACTCAAAAAATTTTGCACATGATAACATGTTATTTTTGATTGTTGGGACATTTTCTATGTTGTAACAATGATTAGAAATAGAGCTTGATTAAAATGTACTGTCATTTTACGTACATGATGGACAGAATTTAATTGCTTATATCTCATTCCTTAGGATGCTGTGTACCACAGACAATTACAATAATATAGATAAAAATATCTGAAAAATGTAGTGGCTCATTGTCAGACCTATCGTTTCAAAGGAATATAAAATTGATAGCTTGGATAGAAAAAAAGTTATGGATCTTGCGAACGCACCCATTGATCATCCTGTATATAGACAAGAGTTAATTTCGAGTCTGTTCCATTTCTTTAGCTCGAATAACCCTTCGAATCCTCAATCAGAGCAAATTAATAATAATAACAAACAAAATATTCTAAACATCTATCTACCTACACACATATATAGACCCTTATTATATTTACCAAATCCAGAGGGCACTACTTTTGTATGTCTTGCTTGCTCTGCTGGTCAATTGGTCAAATAACACCGCCAATGAATATTCATAAGGGTGTTTGCTAGAAAGTTATTCAGATTTTGATCATCTACTCTACATATAGGGTAGATAGGTGTGTAGGTATACAGGGTGGTCCAAATTATAATGGATAAAATTTAACAGCGTATGCAGCAGATAAAAATAATCAAAAACGTTCATATAAACTTTAAAGAAACTCTTCTAGATTGTGCTTTCAAACTGAATAGGTATTATTGCCACTTAAAAAAAATATATCATGATAAACACTGGTTTTTGTTTTACCAGTGGCGTTGGTGAGACCGTTTTAACTATTTTAAATAATAAAAAAAATGGTACGCCAATGGTTTATCGCAACTTCGTTAATAAATTTAGATAAATTGATCAATACTAAACAAAAATGGTCTCATTAGTCTGTTCGCTAAAACGAACCGTTCTCTAGAAAAAAATAATTTTTGTTTGCATGTGCACGAATTGAAATAGCGTGAATTATCTTAATTTAATTTGCAAACCTCAGATATTAGGTGCACATGTAAACGGTTCGTTTTAGCGAAAAAAATACTAGAGAGACCATTTTTGTTTAGTATTGATCAATATATCTAAATTTATTAAATTGCTATAAACCATTGGCGAACATTTTTTTAATTATTTAAAATGATTATTTTTCTCCAGAACGGTTCGTTTTAGCGAAAATATTAAAGAGACCATTTTTGTTTAGAATTGATCAATATATCTAAATTTATCAACAGAATTGGCGTATTTTTTATTAATTATTTTAAATAATTGAAACGGTCTCACGAACGCCACTGGTAAAACAAAAAAAAGTGTTTATCATGCTATAAATTTGTTTTCAAGTGGCAATATTTTTTATATTTATATTTTATTTTTATCTGCTAAATACGCTGCTAAAGTTTTTCCATTATAATTCGGACCACCCTGTATATATAGGAGAAACAAGAGCAATAAAATACCTTGTTCAATTCAACCCTAAAATTCACGCTGATGTGAATATTCATAGTGTAATTAGATTCGCAATAAATCTGGTTAGATTATTATCTGTCACATGTAGAGGTCAGAAAGTATCCAAAACAGGGTGAATCAAAATAGGAATCATACAGCGCGCGCACAAACCACAAAAAAGCAGACAGTCGAATTGTTTGGGATGTCGGTCAAAAATATACATACCTACTCAATAAAGACACTAAAACAGCGAACACCAAAGCTGCAAAATTTCACTGCCCTCTATATATGCCTAAAAGGCTGAATAATTCATTTGGAGTGGAAAAGTATTTTTTCACAGTGAATTTTTTATCGCAAAACAAATTGGCCCGATGTTTTTTTTAGCTGAAGTAGCTACACTATTTCAGTGTTTCCGGGCAAAATTAAGGTTTTTTCATATATATATATATATATATAGGCCAGGAAATTTATGACGAAACAGTTAGAGCATTACAGTGTTTGATTACCTTCCCAAACAACAATTAGCTCTATATGTATTTATAGTATAGGATAAATATTTTTTACAAAAAAATGGATCCACGTTATTATTAGTTGGGGCACTGAAAATTATAAAATAATGTTAATTCTATTGGTGCTGTCACTTTTGAAGTTGTGCAGTTGCAGATAGATTGATAACTTTTGGCACCAATTTTACAAGTACCAGCACCAGTAGAATTAATATTATTTTATAGGTTTCAGTGCACCAACTAATAACGTCGGTCCAATTTTTTGTAAAAAATATTCATTTCACACTTTTGAGTATAAAATTGGTCACGGAAATCGTTGAACGTTCACTAATATCAATGAAGATATTACTTATCCTATTACCCACGTATATTCTTTGCTTGTAGTTGTTAATATCGTTATCTCAAAACATCGCTGCGGAAATACGCTTAAGTATTTAGATTTTACCATTTAAACACCGATTTACCTCGAAAACCGTAACTCTAAGGAAAAAATGTTCTTTATAAATGTTGCTACAAATAATTATGTCTTTCATGTAGTACCAACAGATTTTCAATTTTCGATAGAAATCGCCCTCTCCACATAGCATAATTACATACATTTGAGAATTTAATATGCCTCTATCTCGAAAACCGTAACTCTTTTGAAAACATGTTCAATTTAAACGGTTCGGGATATTATCCTATCTTTAATTATACCAGCTCAGATTCCAGATTTCCTAGAAAATTTGCCCCCTACACCCCCTTTGGGGGCGGTTTTCGGAGGGAAGGAGATTTCGTATTTGCGTATGGCACCATTTCTCAAGCCTCCACTTTCAAATGAATCAAAAATCATCAAGGCGCGCTCGAACCAAAAAAAAAATAATAAAAAAATAAAGCAGACAGTCGAATTGTATACCTCCTCCGTTCGGGGTTCATCGGTCAAAAAATGTTTCAGCCATGCGATCGGTTTATAAACCAGTTTCTTTTATAGCACCGACGATACGATATTTTTCTACCAGCAACTATTTTAATATAAGTATTGTTCCCTGAATCTAAAAAGAAAACATATTTTCAGCAATAGACGGACCTATCTAAATGACAAAATTTATTACTTTTCTTGTTGAAACAAACAAAATGGGAGATTAGTTAATTCTTCAATTTGCTTAACTCATATCTTGATGACGGAATAAAAATAGTGCATTTTTCAATAACCTTTACGACATCTGTCACCTTATCTTTCGTTCTTTTAAAGTAACTATGAATTATATGTCCAATCAAAAAAAAAAATGAAATTTTTAATGAGATTAAAATTAATAGGAGATTAAATTTGATTATGAAATGGGCCCTTATAGTGACAGAATGGACATTAATTTTAACAGGATGATCAAAAAAAACATCTAGACTTGGATCTTTTTGTAGTAAGTCTTTCTGGGGTTCAATTAACGTTGTTTTCAGCATTTCGTCGACTACTTAACAAAGGGTAAGGTACCTCAATGTTTTATACTTGAATGTATATTATACTGAGTGATCTTGGTGTAAGAGAGATTGTTAATGAATTGATAAGGAACTATCTCTCAAAAAGATAGTTCAGCGTGTTGTCATTGATGGTGTTAGAAGTTCTTACAGCTTAGTCACTTGTGGAGTACCTCAAGGTTCAATTTTGAGTCCGTTATTATTTAATGCCCATATAATACTAGATATACCGGGTGTTATTGTATCATTTACGGATGACAGTTGGGATGAAGTTACAGCCAATGCTAGCAATTCTTTAAAAATTATACGAAAATGGTTTAATTATCACAGAGTGACCTTGAATGTCAAAATCGAGTGTTTTAAATGTGTTAAATACTTTGGTGTTATACTGGATGAAAATTGGAATTGGAGGAAAAATATTTTTTTTATAAAATGAGATATATTCCTGACAAACATGACTTATTAAAATTATTTATTTATTTATTAAAATTAATTTAATTGTGCTCCTTGTTCAAATAGCTACAAATATATAAAGATCATTCAGTAATATGTTACCATGATAAATATAAATAATGATTTGTAATTGATGGCTATGAAATCTTTCCTGTTTTTAACTAATTTATTCTAAATTCACGATTGTAAGTATTTTTATAATACTAAGTATTAAGTTGTTGTTGGAATAATTTTGTAACGATTTGTAGTTTGCCCTGAAGAAGAGAATAAACATTCCCGAAAGCTTGGCAAAAAATATCAATAAAAGGCCGTAGTGTGAATATCAACAAAAATAATTTTTAGTTATAGATATAATCAGTATCTACAAATTTTGTTCGAAGCAATTTTTCATAAAATGCGCAGAAAAAAAATAAAAATTATTAAAGAAAAAAATAAGAAATATTGGTAAAACATGAACCCTCAATATAAATTTGATGTAATTGTACATTTTCTGGAGATCTTAATATAGACCCTGATTAAAAAAGTATATAGTATATTTATTGAAAAGAAATAGGCGAAAAAAAAAAATCTGCCTTGAAGTGGACTCGAACCCTGTCTGCTTTATATTCAACAGCCAAAACAAAAACCTCTAATCGCAAGGCTATGACAATTTTATGTAATACCTTGTAGGTATAACAATGAAAATGTTGTTCAAATTTCAATTCAATGAATTTTGAGAAATTCACCTTTCCGCTGACTACAGGCCATCGGGATTTTTTTTCTTCAATTTCAAGCTCAAAAACGGACGTAAAGATCACCAGGATCCAAGTTGAAACAACAAAAGAGATTGGCGCCCCTCTTGTAATGTGGCCAATCTCACTAGCTGTTCTATAATCTTGTTATATTATTATACTATATATACTCTACCCTTATCAAACTTCATCCTACAGACAGGACCTTGAAAGAAGAACATTTATATAATATTTCATCTGGTGAATTATTCAGGTAGGTAGATGGCTGCGAAAGCAAAAGCGTGAATTTCAATTGTTTAGATTTGGATGAGAAAAGGGAGCGAGATAATGTTAGGAGAAGCCAAGGGTGAGATGTATCAATAATTTAAGGGTCAGGGATCCAAATTGTGTGTGGATTATGCGGATGCAATGTGGAAAAGCCATATGTAATTCTTACATCAATTATTGAGCATATTTGTGAAAAAAACTTGAGATGTGTCAAACTCTCCAATGTTTTGGAAATAGAGGTTTATATGATAAACAATTTTTTTTATATAAAAGTGTTATTTTCTCTATTTATCGCAATTAATAACTCATTTGAATAATGAATATTCGCTGCATATATTTAGGACAACGATACTTGAGACACAGAATGCGGGTATATTGCTGTTGAAGACTGTTGCGCTAAAACGATTTTGATGAAATTTGTCTAGAATATGTTTTTTAAGACTCTCCACTGACATTTCAAGGTGCATAATTATGAGAGAAAGCAGCAAAAAAAATGATTGTTTTGCTCGTTTTATTTGTAGCCCTTGCCTTGAAAACATGTTTTTCGGGGGGTAATTTATAGATTGTCGTCTATCATTCTGCCTGTCTAGGGATTACACACATCCAGCATCCTGGTTTCGCTCCAGGTTCCGCAACTTCGGTATTGTGGTAGGGCCCACAATTTTTTCTACTTTTCTACAACTACCAAGAGTCAATAATCGAAAAGAAGCCGCAATGGATAATTGCGGGCAGGCTTTCTTTCAACTGGACCTACAGGAGATTTATAGACCACCTCCTTTGTTTGGTAAGTCAGCAAAAACCAAAAGAAGAAAAAATCACAAATAATAATCCCTGTAGTAAGACCTTGAAATCCATGGTACTATTAAAATTCAAAGTGATAGTAATTTTACAGCATTTTTGAAACCTTTATGTTTATATATTATTATGAGCAACAACAGATGAAGCTTTCTAGAATTTACAAAGTGAATCAATTATGTGTTAGGGAAAATGGACATCAAATTGAACAATTCAATAAATAAGTTTTGTATTTTGTTATTGAATTAGCGTTAGTGTTGTTTTTGTTTCAGTCATGGAAAAGTCACAAGTAATATTCCGTCAATTGGAACCTTTTTTGTATGAAGAAACCATAGCCCACTATAAAAATTAAATGTTTTAGTGATTTTGGGGTATTTTTTATAACTTTATGTTCATATATAATATATTATTTTGAAGGAAAAAATTGAGGAATTTAATGATATAATAAAAAGTACAGGGTGTTTCATTGAAAAAAATTGATTCGAATATCCATTACCATACCACGAAAAAAAAATGCTTGAGCCACTGGATTCTGCATAAAATTCACTATGGGATAAGTTTTCAATCTGACATTATCGCTGAGAAACTTCGTAGATCTGCGGGGAATCCAAAAAGTGTGAATGAAACCCTCTATATATATAGATAACCTACTCAACTACTTTTTTATTCTCTTCATGCTTGAATCACCCTGTATATAAATGTTGAAACATCATATCCTAAAATGATTTTCTGTCACATCCTTTGGTAGAGATTATCTTTTTTATTTATAGTTTTCTCCCTCATTGTTTTTCCATAATCCCTTATAACAGAGAAATATACTTGCTTTTGAAATCTTATTTTTCTTTAGACTCATTTTATGAATTTTCAAATAAAATATACCTTTCAGCTAATTTATGCTCGTAATTAATAGAAATTTTAATAAATCCTATAAAATATTTTCATTCAGAAATTTGGCACTTTTGAAATTACCCATTAAAGTTAAAGTACTACGCTTATGTATTCAGGTTTTTCATTAATTCTGATATTTGTTTGTTTGTCTTATTTAAAAACAAAACAAAAAATCTGCACATTAAAACTTCTCGACTTGTGTTATAGTGCACAAAACAAACAACTTTTTATTTTGGTAAGTTTGCTTGAATCAACTTATTTTGATGTTAGGAATCTGGATTAGGTTAGTACCTATGTAAGGACCTTTATACATAGCTTTCAGATGCTGATGATATGTATTAGATTTTGGGATACACTGTTTAGACTAAAATAAATAAAATTTTACAGAATTATGACAAAAAAAAATCTATTTAAAAATATTTAATGAATAAATGCATATTCTTAGTCTACTTAAAGCTTGAGGTTTGTTAAAATTTAATGTTCGTAATTAATTCCTAGTAATCTAAAATATGTACTACTAATTTTAATTAATCCTATTGAAGCCTAAAGACTATTTTTATTTACAAATTTGACAAGTACTTGATAATTGATTCATTTATAATTTTTCATAACTTTATCTACTAAGTAAAAAGTTGATAACTTTTTTTTTCATGTCTTAATTCCATCTAATAATATCATAAAAACCATTCTGTTCACACAAAAAAATTATTGCAATAATTGACTAAAATATAGTTAACATAAAAATTCTATATATTTAGGTATATACTTTAATCTATAAGAGTTTGCAACTGGAAAAAAAAACCTTCTAAATGGAAATCCATGTTTTCACAATATAAACTTAAATGAAAAAAAATTAAGCACTAATTAAACAAGAAAGCACATTTTAAGGATAAAACTGCAGCATTCTCATCCTAATTTGATATCAATATAAATACTTATTTGTCCATTTGATGGCATATCATTTGAGAATGTTATTCAAATACTTTTACTTATTATATAGATTTTTAATATATCGTTTTATTGAATATTATAATACCAATATCAGGCAACGTTTCTAGGATATTTGTAACGCTACACTTTGACAGGTAATTCTAATAGAAATCAATGGAATAAATCAATAATAAAGAAAAGCATTCACAAAGCATCCTCCTCAGGTGACCTTTTCCCGTGCCCTCAAATAGACCGCAAAAACATTTATTTTCAAAATCAATTGAGTATCAACAATTGATATTTCAAATTTAGGACGAGAACTCTGGCTTTACTTTACCTACCAACATCAAAACGAAAATAAATCAGTAATAATCAAAGCACAAGTTTAATAATCAAAAGAAGATAAAAAAAAACTGAAAATCCATGAGAAAACAATGC
This sequence comes from Crioceris asparagi, assembly GCA_958507055.1. Classification (NCBI taxonomy): domain Eukaryota; kingdom Metazoa; phylum Arthropoda; class Insecta; order Coleoptera; family Chrysomelidae; genus Crioceris; species Crioceris asparagi. The sequence continues at coordinate 688,789 of OY293827.1, forward strand.
TGAAGTGACATACATCTTCACATCAAGACCTTCTATATGGATGATAAGTATTATTCATACCAATAACTCTCAATGGTCCCACAACGTAGTTATCACCAGAAGCACCTTGATACTCGTACTCTGCTTGGGCAGCAGCAGCTGATGATGAAGAATAATGTAGAGCAGTACCAAGAACAACTCCAGATGCTTTAGCCGCTGAAGATGGCATCGGCATGTTGGACATGTCGCCAGCAGCTGCCAGATAGGCTGTATTATCAGCACTGCTACCCTCAATTACTGCGTTGGAACTCACAACAGCAGTGCTGGTTTCCTGTTGTTGGGACCAGCTGTTTGCCGACCAGCAGCTGTTGCTGGTACCACCATTGTCTGTGACATAGCCACCATAATGATGAGCAGCAGGGGCTTGATGATGACCTGGTGGCATGGCATAAGAACTCGGCGTCGACCAAGATGCTGCTGCGTTGGAGTTCATGGCATCCCAGGACGCTTGATTGCCGGCAGCGACTGGATAAGACATACCACCACCACCACCATTGGAAGAGGAGTACCCAGTTTGGTAGGATGGAACAGCACTTCCCCATGCCTGATGATTAGATGACGCCCCCCCAGCTCCGGCCATCATTCCCATTTGGGCGACCATTTCGGAGTTGTTGCGCGGCTCGGCGCGTTTGATCTCCACATTTTTGCCATTCAAATTGACAAAGTGATCGGCCACGCAACGATTCACTGCATCCTCGTTTTCGAATGATAGAAAGCCAAATCCTCGGGATTTCTTCTTCTCTTGATCGTACATGATGACCACTTCCATGACACGGCCGTATTGTGAGAAAAAGTTGCGCAAATCCGTTTCGGTAACGTTGGAATTGAGCCCGCCGAGGAATACTTTCGGGTAGCCGCTGCCCTTTTTCGGTTTCTGCAGCGTTCTCGGATTGCAAGGTTTTGGATCAATTGTTCTGCCATCCAGACTGTGTGGTCCATTCATTAGCACTGTATGGACGACAGCTGGATCGGCGAATGTAACAAATCCAAAGCCACGTGATCGTCCTGTATCGGCATTCTTCATAACAACACAATCGACAACTTCACCGAATCGAGCAAAATACTGCATCAAATTTGCATGTGTCGTTTCCCATGATAGACCACCAACAAATATTTTACCTTTTTCGTCGTTATCCATAGTAGTATCCAGTTCAATTTGATACATGTATGTATGTATGTATCACGGATTCACACAACAAATTTCTCAAATTCTTATATCACTTTGAGGAGAACAATAAGAATGGCGGACGATCGGTTTTCTGACATTTCTGACCAACAACAACAATAATATAGCGTTGTTCGTTGCATCTCAAACGAGCCTGTTTTGACAGTTGACGGTTATTTACAGTTCAATTCGACATAAGGTGATTTATTTCATTTTAATTACGAACGATGACAAACTAATGTATTATTATACTTTAAATCCTCTGAACACTGATAAAGTAAATGATAAGAAACATGTTTTATAACTAACAAATTCAGAAAATTATAATCTATTTTGCATTTAAATCAAAAAATGCTGATTTCATCTTTCATTTGATTTGAAATTTTACTATTCAAATTGAGCCATCTAGCGTACAGAAGTACAACTAGCGTAAGCTGAGTGTGTTCGGAAATACAAATTGAACTGTGCACTAATAGTTTTCATCACTTTCTGAAACAAAAGTTTTGGAAAAAAGTAAACACCCAGATCGCTCATATAACTTTATACTGAACAGGTATTACTCTGGCATAACCTTTGAATAAAACATGTACTAGGTAAATATGCATTTAGTATGTGCTAGAATCTATATCCTTGCTAAAGCTTCACCCATACAACTTTTCCAAACTTGCTCACCAGAGGTGAGGTGAGCTTTGTCTTTGGGGAAATGCCGGAAAAGTGTGTTTGCCAAGCCAAAGTGGTTACAGCGTTGTATATATGTATAGAACATTATGTATTATAGTTTGGTTATAAAGCTTTCAAATCGTATTTTGATAATGGAGATATATGAATATAGATCGTTTAATATATCTAGCGATCTAGAAACCAACCGTCCATTTTGTGGGATAAGATTTTTATATTTTTTCTTACATAGGTCGAATAGCAAATTAATAAACTTTTTTTCGAGGAATTCATTATTTTTTAATGCCAAATCTAGGAACAATGTCGTCAATAAGAAAAGGCAGTGGCGTAGGTACTATATTTTTTATATTTCTAATAAATTGGCTTCTTCTTGTATCGCCACTGGCAAGAAAAGGGCAAATTAAATTGAAAAATTAGCATTATCATTAAAAACATAACTGCCAAGTTTAGAAACGAAATCGAAAAAGTGGTACATTTTACGAATTCTAACATTTTAATTTGATGACTTCTACAATTTGTGAAAGCTTTGTTACAAAAAAACGCCGAAGCCCTGTGTCAACAAAATTTAAACCCAAAATTACGACAAGAAAATCTCTTACCTCTGTTTTTTGAAAGCCCTTTATAACTATTTCAGACAAAAACATATTTAGCTATCTCAGAGTATGTACAATAAATATAATCTGTTGGAAAAGGCAATCCTGCAGATCTATATCCTAACCTAACCTAACCCAACTCAGATGTCAATGTATGAGTGGTCTTGTTTGGCCGATACGCCCTCTAACGCTCTAAGACTTGTCATCTTGACATTAGCTTCTAACCTCAATTGAATTTTTGTTTTATCCTATTGAATGGCAAACTAGGTTTCCGGACCTAATGCCTCTCAATTTATTTCTGTTGTCTCATCTAAATGCACACTGATTCAATAGAGCAAATTCAGAAAATAATTAAATTGAGACGATATCGACGGTCACGACATCTGTTCCTGAATATTTCTAACCAACAATGCTGTAACTAAGTAACTAAAGGGTTTGTACTGTAATCTTTAACATCTTGGCAATGACTTTCCAAACCAAAGCAAACTACTGAACAACAGCATCCCCGGGTTGTACAGTGTGTCCCAGAAATAAGGATGTGATATTATAAGCATTTCGAAAACGCCTTGATAAGTAATCAGTTGTATATTAGGTCAGTAGTGTTGACAAGTAACGTCAAAATTAAGTATGAAACATAACCTACAAATTGTATAATGTAATAATATCAGAGTACTTTATCTTTGAATAATGTACGTAAATATATAAAGATCGTTACAGTTGATATTGGTTGGTACGAGTATATTGGCATGAAATGTCATATGCATAGACACATCTATGACCATGTGTCACATAGATCTTAGAACGTTGTTAAGCTAGCCCCACATTACACTCCACTTGACAAGTGCCAATTACAAGTCAGAGTATTTATCTACATTACAGGTGTAAGCTATACACAATAATCGGCAAGTTTCAATGCATGACAATCTCTTTCAGTGTGAAGAGGCCATGAACAAATATAGGGAGGACGACTAACACGAGTAGTGGGCATAGCACAGAAAACAAAGAGTTATATCGTATGTCATTTTGGGGGTGTTGCGCAAAATCACGCAGCGCTACCTGCTGTTGTATGGGCAAAGAATATAGACAATAGACACTCAGTTAAATTCTGCGCAACATACCAAATTGACAACTTATCACAGGACGTTATTTCTGCCACTGCTGCTCATAAAACACGATAGAGAGTTAGTCACCCTCCCTTTATATATTCTTGGATAAGGCACTCGGGTAATTTGATGTCTGATTGGCAAGTAGCGCTTATGTGTAACCAGCTTAATCTTCATATGACAATTGACATGAGACAATTGATCTTATTGACCGTGAATGCAGACACCTACAAGCTAGCGCTAACGAAATTATCGTCTAGGTCAAAATTTTGGTTAGCCATTGCCGTTGTTAAATTGAAATTTCATGTTGTCATCAAAAATATATTTATACTGTTTATAAATATAATATCAAAGTTATATATCACAATTTAAATAGGAAGTTCTAAGCAATAGAATGCAACGTAGCAATGTGACAAAAGTGTGACGTTTCAACAATCTTGGGACACACTGTACTATACTGTACAACCCCTACATCTCCATAGAGTCCGGGCACACGATGTGGATTGGGATTGGGAGAAGAGCTGCTGGGGATGCTGGAGTGTGCGCGTCGTCCAGACGCCGGGCGCCGCAGTGGATCCTCGACAGCTGCAAGGACTGTCACGCGTCGATATTCCGGTATACTGTATTCGGGCCGCGTTTTCATCTATGTGCAAGTTCTAGCTGTCTTTTCATAGATAATATAGCCCACCTCTATGTATGTCAGCTTCCCTTTTTAGAGCCCCTTTTTTGTAACTTTTTGGGACAAAGTTTTAGGCTTCTGTTTTAATTTTTTTTCCATCGCCGTCGCCGGCATAGAAGACACACTAAGTCTAAGTCGAGTGCGTGGTTTCGAGAGTATAACGAGCCAACAAGTGCGCGTTGAACTCGCGATCGTACATGGTTCCGCTATTCCTGATTACTTTTATTGTCGTGTGTGGTTCTTGACGATTTGACCGGTGTCAGTCACTGAAGAATTTTCTATGTGGCATGTGATGACAGATGATTACCTAATATATATCTGTCATTTTTGGAGTTAAGAGGATTGATACAGCGACTATGAATCTGGTAGGTTATGTTCGACAGCTTATGCATGTACTTCAACATATACCTAGTGTGTTGGTAAAATATGGAATTGAGCTTGCTCCAATAAAAGGTTCTGCTACAACCATTACTTCTCGAATCTCCATTTTCAAATATGGAAAGCGACATTTTACTTTCTATAACAGAATTATTGAAGATTTATGGAACGTTCTGGAATATTGCGGTCAATATTCAAAAGCCAAGAAAACAGTTTTTCTTTGACTAAATATCTTTAATCACCACATTGTACACAAGCAGTAATGTTTCGTATATTATGTTGACTGTGGAAGCCTATTTTTTAACCGACTTCCCAAAAAGGAAACAGAAGGTACCTATATACAATTCGAATGTATGTTTTGCTTTGTTTTTATGTATATTTACTTTATTCTACACGGATATTGATGATTCTCTTTGAATTGAAAAGAAAATAATAAAAGTAAATATTCGGGTAATCGCCTCAATGACGATGTTATGTCCACAGCTCTCTTACTGAGTATATAATTATTACTTAATTAGTTATATTTGTCATTAAGATTCATGTTAACCATCCTTATTATTTGAGTAGGCACGTATCCTTTTGGAATTTACCTTATACTCACATTTGGAGCCGAAATAGTGATTGTCGTATTAAAAAAAAATGATTAGTGAAAATGTATTGTCTTTTAGTTTTAATTTACCATGTATTTCCATCAGTTCTAACTATATGAAATGAAAATTGGAATTGGAGAAAAGACGCAGATAAGGAAGTTCGGCTCGTTTCCAGCAATCACAATATGGAAACCGTCCCAACGAAGTATTCTCTTAAAAAATTCACATTAATTATCGTAAAAACGTAAATTTCACCTTGCACTTTTGACTTTTGTCTAGTATCTAGCGGCTATTATTGTCATATGTCATATTATTGTTGTTTTGATATTTAAAATGGCTGAAACAAGAAACGAATAACGTTGCAAATAGTACACTGTTGCCTCTATATCTAAAAGTTCGGAAAATACATGGAATAGTATGCGTCTTGTAGCGCCACTAGCAATAAACAGTTGGATATTTTGAAATATAAGTACATACTTAAGGTTTCGAAATATTGCGTACAAAGAATAATTAATAAGCAAGGAAAATGAAAGCCTCGCTCCATGGAACAGCTTATTTTATATCAAATAGATGTTTAAAATGTAGTTGTTTAGCAAAATATTAGGGAATCAAATCTGTTACCAAAACATAAACCTAGTCAACCACAAAATACTAAACCTGTTTTTAATTCTATTCCTTAGTTCCCTTCATCGAATAAATTTCATTTGAATTATATTTTGTACGCATATACTTCTTTCTATTGTCTACAACGTATTCTACTATAGTAAAGAATACTAAATGATAATTCTTCTTCTAAAATGAAATAAATGACAACAGTGTATGTATAATCGTATGGAAACGTATGTCCATTTTCTCAAGATTATTTCAGTAATTACAATATGGTGGCTGAACAAAAAGTGAAATGTGTTTATGCTGTAATATCCAATTAAAAATGTCAATTTATGAAGAGTTGAGACGGTGTCTGCAGTGATTTTACTGCTAAGTACGATTATTTATGTACTTCTGAACGCGTTTTTTGCTGCGACATCCAAAAGGAGACGAAAACTCGAAAATTGGTATTCTTGATTGTTCCGTCTTATTTTGCGGGTGTTTTGAATTGAATTGTATTATTATTGTTACATTTATTTTGACTGCCATTGGTTTTAAATGCATCCACATATCTTTAATCAATTTATCATATAGGGTTTCCACCCTCATACTGTACTTGCATACAGGGTGGCCCATCGAAATCAGTTCAGGTCAAGGTTTACGGATTTGTACGTAACAATTAAAAAAAACCTCGCACCCGTCAACTTTTGTTTTTAGAGGGACATGTTTTTTATACCAATAAGTTCATCCCTGTAACCTTAACCCCCCGAGTGGGGGTGGCTAAAGCCCTTATTTTTTCAAATGGGAAGTGGTATGTTGTCATACATTTTTTTTGAAGGAAATTAATTTCTCTCTAAAATGGCGTGTCGTTTTTTAAATTTGAGCTATGCGTCGCCGAGAAATTGCACCTCCATACAACAGTATAACAACTGTTCAAAGTGTTCTCGGACATTATGAAGAACATTTGGTGTAATTTCAACAATTAATAAGATAACATGTAAGTATTACTCAATAAAATCACATTTTTTAAAACGCAATTTCTCGGCGGTGCCTCGCTCAAATTTGAAAAAACGACACACGCCATTTTAAAGAGAATTTAATTTCCTTTGAAAAGTTGTATGACAACACACCCCTTCTCATTTGAAAAAATAAGGGTATTAGCCACCCCCGCCGTTGGGTTGTAGTAACAGGGATGAAATTATGGGTAAAATGTGTCCCCTTAAAAACAAAAGTTGATGGGTTCGAGGTTTTTTTTAAATTGTTACATACAAAGCCGCAAACCTTGCTGAACTGTTTTCGATGGGCCACCTTGTATATATATACACATATAAATAGATTGTTGTTACATCATCCTCATCGTCAGGGCTGTCACGAACACGTATATCGGCTGGAAAATTAAGTACCCCTACCCAAGCAAATCAATCAGAAGTTTTGTAATAATAGACGGGAATGTATGAGAATTTTTCAATTTTAATATTCTGGAATCTTTAATATTTGAAATGATCTTATCCGGGTCCATATTTTCAGCCAGTTGTTTTGGTCTGTCTTTAAAAAAAATACCTATCTCTATTTTTAGGATACCAAAATAGAGTGCCTGTGAAATGTAGCATGTTTTGCTGAACAGAATGTAGTGCTAAAACGGCTTAATCTAGCCTACAGTAGGATTCAAGAAGCTCTTGACCACATGGTGCGTCTCTAAGGAAAATCTGGACCTTTTTTTTTTAGCTCAAATTAAATGATGAATTTTGAAATTGAAAATTAAGATTTTTGATAAAATCTGCTCTTCTATACTTTTGACTGATTTACAAAAATGGAAGAGGTTAATAATTCGGTTGTATGTTTGCTTTTTTATTTCATAGTAAACGTGTTCCGATTTTGATGATTTTTGGTTGGTTTAAAAGAAAAGAGTTGAGAAATGGTCCCATATTTAGAAAAATTAAGATCCGAAATCCCTCTAAAAACATTATTTTTTCTCGAAAATCGAAAATCTGAGACGACAGAATTAGAGATAAGACCAAATCCGGAAAAGTTTGAAATGAACATTTTTTCAGAAGAGTTATAGTTTCGAGTTACAGCAACGGTAATGTGTATCTCCGCTATGTGGAGGGGGCAATTTTTTGTGAAAATTGAAAATATCAGATGGTCAAATTAAAGAACAGATTGTACATGTAGCAACATTTAAATCGAACATTTTTCAAATGAAGTCACGGTTTTCGAGTTTCAGCAGAGGTAAATTCTGAAATATTTGTAGGTACAATCAAAGAATATTCATGGATAATAGGATAAGTACTATCTCCTTTGGTATTAGTGAACGTTCAATGATTTTCATGAAACTCAAAAGTGTGAAATAAATATTTTTCACAAAAAACTCGACCGAATTTTTTAGTTGATATACTGAAAAAATAAAATAATATTAATTCGTGCTAGTACTTTTAAAGTTGTTACCAAAACTCTTCTATATAATTACAGTTGCATTATTAGTATTATTTTGTATTTTATTTATATCAAATCGATCTTATTTAGGTCTTATTACCCCCCCTCTGATATCTTATATACTTACATCAACAGAGAAAATTGTCGTGCTGGAAACTTTTTCAATTATCTGAAAACTTTTCCCTTCTTTTTTTTTCTATTGCCATTTATAGCTCTCAGAAATGCTCACTGTTGTATCATATATTATTTATATACGATGTTATTATTTATTTCTTGACATATATTTTGCAGTATCTCCTAAAGAGTGGTGCGTCCATATTTTAAAATATATAATTCAATATTGGTTTGTATAATTTATAATAAGTACAGCTTTTTATTCTTCTACAACTAGCCCAAGCTATCGGTAATATCGGTACAATCAACATTAAAAAACTTTAAATATTTGTTATTTTGCCCAAGTTGCTATGATTAATTTTTTGATTTAGCATGTAAACTGGTAGTTTAAAAAAACAAACAACCTTTTCTCTAATTCCGAATTTCATTTGATATTGACAACTGGTTAAAACTCTAATATATTCTTCAAAACCAGACAATTATTGTTTTGACAGACTTAATCTTTCTTATATGTGAGGATTATTTGAATTTTAAGATGATAAGTGCCCACTTGAATAATAAGGATGGTTAACATAAATCCTAATAAGAAATATTAAAAACTAATTAGGTAATTATATACACGGTGGTCCTTTTAAAGTGTTACAATGTAATATCTGGAAAACTGCTGATTTGAAAACAATGAAATTTGGAGTTATGCAAAAGTATGTTGGGGGCACCATTTGGAAGCATTAGTGATTTTGCAACTCTCACCACTTTTTAGAGGTGGGGGGGGGTAACTTTTGAAAATTAAATGGAAAGGTGTAGTTTCCTTTTCAGATTCGTACCTAATCTCCAGGAAAAACTACATTTAAATCAAAACATAATATGATGCAAATGTCAATGTCAATATGTTAATAAAAAATTAACAAAGTTATGTTATAATATAACTGTAAGCAGGAGTATACGAGCCGTTGTTATGGTAATGCAATTGTTCAAAAATGACGGCCATTTTGCTCTAAACATTTGTTAATCCTATACCGAAATGAACTGCGAACTCTTAACAACAGAAAGATTTCTTGAACTGTGCTTGGAGCTGGTGTCAAGACTTTTTGCCATTGTCCAAACCCCACAAGAAAAAGTCAGGGGCAGTTAAGTCTGGCGGTCGGGCAGGCCAATTCACCGGCCCGCACCACGTCCAATCCATCTATTGGGGTAGGTGTTGTTTATGATTATACGTGCATTTCGAGAGTAATGTGCTGGCGCACCATCTTGCTGGAATCAAATTTTCCCACGTTGTCGTTCTAGAATATCTGGCATTAATCTTTGCAAGTCATTTTGAAGGAGGTCCATTAAGATTTCCATTAAAAAAAAACAGTTTCAATAACAGTTTCAACAGGAATAAAAAGGAAAAAATAATAACAAATCACCAAAACTAAACAAACAAACAAACAGTAAGGCGCTGTTTACCATTGATCTGGTCATTAGCGTGAGGGATGTTTGTTCAAAAAGTTGTAAAAAACAGTTGAACTAGTGAATGAAATTTTGTGTAAAACAGATATTCCAGATCCCCAAATTGTTCAACTATGTAACTATTACCATTTACGTGTTTCTAATTTCATCACATCCTTATCTTGAACACACTGTATACATGTACATCCATTAAAAATATTATCGATGATTTGTTGCTTTTTAATATTTAATGGAATATTCCTCGATAATGAACATCAGCCTGTTTTAACATGGAGAGAGTGGGAAATTCCGAGTGATGTCGGAAGTGTTTTCCGGTTAACAACTTTTTCGTTCCGGTCCATTTAGTCCATCGGGAATACGAGTGCCATTTCTAAATGAATATGATTGCTTCATTCGGTTATGTACTACTTTTTCTATTATTTTCGGTTCGATTTTGTATTTTTATGGTGCGTTATTTTAGGTTAGGAATTTTGCATTTTCTGATAAAGAACACGTTTTTTTTGTGTAACAAAAGATTACATTTTACTAGGACAGATTTTATTTAATAAGCCAATGTAAATTAAGAAATAATATATTTTCTTTTGGTAGTGGTAATTTTGGAGTTGTGCAAATGATGAAGTAGGTACTTGTTATATAGGAAGATAGGAGTATACTTTTCGCTGAAAAAAAAACGACGACAAAACCACACACAGAATCCACCAAATAGTTCCATGGAAATTTCTGGAAAAATGGCTTCGGCTGACACACAAACTTCCAGTGGGATATAACTCAGGATCTGTGAAAAATTTATTATACGTTCTACGATCGCGCTCGCGACTAAATGGAAAACTGGGAAAACTGGAGATTATATTGTCATTGGAAATAGGAATTTTCAACAAATTATTCCTGATATATTATGGAATCCTACTTGAAGATGATGAAGTAATAAAGTTATTTTTGTAACATGGATTTTGCCCGTCGGACAATAAATATTTTTAACAAAAAATGGTATTCTATTGGGACTGGTAGTTAGTTTTGAAGTATCATGCAGTTGGAGTTAGATTGAAAACTTTTGGAAAATGCCTGAAATTTCAACACCCTGTATGATAAATACCTACTTTATAAACATAAATCTGGATAGCTTGAACCTTAAACTGAAGAAAGGTCGATAAAATTAACTGTTTTCCGAGAAGAAAAAAATCGAATGCATGTTCCATTTTTAATAAAAAAGACAATGACTTCCAGCGGCGTTCTTCAGGGAAAATACCTAGAATATGATGAATAACATAAAGAAATTGATTGGGTATTTTCGAAGAATATATTACGAATTATTAGCTTCGACAGATGTTAGACGTTGTTTCGCCCAACACCCCCCGGCCGTGTTGACGACATAGCCAACCTCTTTTTTCTCAATTTTTGATAGTTCACGATGCGAAATTCTGGATCATAAAGTCTAACTGAAATGCATTTAATAATAATTGGATTTATAGATGTCGGTGTCTTAAATTATTCATTGATTACAAAATACATATTCAAACATAACTTTTAAAAAGTATGTCTCAATAAATTATACATCACAAAATAATCATCATCTTTAAAATGTCACAATCATATTGGAAAATCTATGGATATTAACTTTATCATGGACGTGGAACGTGAAAATAGAAGTTGGTACTCAATTAAAATGAGTTACTTTTTAATAGCTTGAGAACTTTATTTATTTGGTGAGAGCCAGTGAAGCCAGAAGCATTTTGTGTTAATAATGAGAAAATTGTGAAGTGTACTACCTCCACCTGTTCGTCCATACTCTCTATAATTAGCTGATTAAGAAAGTTTTATACAATCGAAAAGTTGAAAAGTTGAAATTTTATCCTAATTTATGTCTTCATCATATTATACTAGGTAGTTGCTGGATATAAAAAGTCGATTGAAAATGAAACTGTTGAATTAGAATTTAGTCAAATATTTGTATTGAATATTATTTTGATCATATTACACCCATCAACGAAGATGTAATGCAATGCGGGTTAGAGTATTTGCTCGACGTGTAGTTGTTTTCATTGACCGACGAACCGCAAACGGAGGAGGTATACAATTCGACTGTCTGCTTTTTTTTTGCGCGCGCTGTATTGTAGTAAACGTACTTGATGATTGCGATGATTTGATTCATTTTGAAAGACGATACTTGAGAAAAACCGTCCCTGGGGAGGGGGTGCAGGTGGCAGCAATTTTTCTACAAAATCTGAGGCGGCAGTATGAGAGATAATACAATATCCGGAAGCGTTTAAATTGAATATTTTTTCAAAAGAGTTGAGGTTTTCGAGATAGAGGCATTTTAAATTCTGAAATATATGTATTTTTGCTATGTGGAGAGGGCGATTTCTTTCGAAAATCTATGGGTACACTACATGAAAAACATAATTATTTATAGCCACATTTATAATAAACATTTTTTCCTTAGAGTTACGGTTATCGAGTTAATTCGGTGTTAAAATGGTAACATCTAAAATACTTGAGCGTATTTCCGCAGCGATGTTCTGAGATCTCAATAATAACAACTACAAGCAAAGAATATACATGGCTATTGGGTTAAGTACTATCTTCATTGGTATTAGTGAACGTTCAACGATTTTCTTGGCTAATCTGACACTCAAAAGTGTGAAATAAATACTTTTTACAAAAAAATAGGACCGATGTTATTAGTTGGTGCACTGAAAAATATAAAATAATATTAATTCTATTGGTTCTGGTACTACTTTTGAAGTTGGTGCCAAAATTATCAATCTAACAACTACACAATATCAAAATAATTACCAGTACGAATATTATTTTTTTAATTTTTTTGGAAAAACTATTTATTCACCTAAATCCCAACTGGGCATACTACACCTCCCCCCCACTCTTTAAAATCGCATCATTTGCAAAGCTTACCAAAAACCCATCCAGCCATTTCTTTATAATCCAGTTAATAAATATCTATGAAGATAAATATACCTACCATGTATGTGAGTGTGTGCGCTAAATATTTTATTTACCTCGACAAAAACTCTTTGCTCTGAATTATTAAATAGCCGAAAGCTGCTCGAATTCAGAGTATCACAGTGTGAGATAAGATAAACAAATCTATCCTGCTCCTGCTTCGCTGTGTTTGTGTGACTTTTGAAGTTGAAGTTGCAACTTCCTCAACCTCAATTGTTGATGTTAACGAATCGGATAAAACAGAGTAGGATGTAGGAAAGCAAGTAAATACACACAAACATATAACAGACATGTGAAATTGTAAAAGTCTAGCTAAGCAGGCGGCTTTTGTTAGAAGAGCCCTGAAAAATCAAAAAATCTTTGCAAAAATAGGTGTATTCTAGCACAATTTTTAATAAAATTGAGGCAGAATGATTTGTTAATAAAAAAGCAGTCTTACAACCGAATTGTATACCTTCTCCTTATTTTGAAGTTGGTCAAAAAGGGAAAAATGTTGTTTTCAGGACTGGAAGTATTTTTTCAATTTCAAATAGCATATACAGGCTGTTTCAAATTCGACTCTCACCATTTGGGATCTCGGGAACTATGGGGAATACGAAGATTTATTACCTCAACAATACGCCGTTTTGAAAATTTGAAAATTTCGAGTAGTTCCGGAGATATCCGGAAAAAAACCGACTTTTCCGAAAATCATTTTATTTTTTTCTGGCTTTATTTCTTAATAAATTTCTAAATAAATAGCACATTTACATTGCCACTTTTTTCACTATTTCCAATGGTGTTCATAGTTTTGTAACATGACGTAACATGACTATGTATCATAAGTTGGCCTTGTTGTCCCAAAAATCCGAGAAATTAAATCAATTACTTTTATAAAGTAGTTGGCTTTGATTTTTCCAATCGGTGACACGTAAATGACATTCTGTATTATTGTCGATTGTTGAGTCGTTGAAAATTGAGTTCTTCAATGAAGAAAAACGAGATATGATAAAACTTTATTACAATAATGATAGAAACAGTGTGAATAAAAAAAGAGTTATCGACCATGGACACACTAAAAACTCGTCCTGTATAAAACCTATCAACCTATCATCAATCTTGAACGCAATATCATTGTTTCTTCCTGTTCCATTTTTTTTTCAGTAACCTATTTATCCAAAATGATTTTTCTTCAGATCCTCTTGAAGACACGATGTTTAACGCCGCCGCCTACCCTCCCCCCATCATCCTCATCGTTTCAATGTTCCAAACTCATTTAATGGTGAATCTTTATAATAGTCAAATGTATTCCTGTATAGGCCCGTTGGCTTTTGGGAAATTTTCAATTAATTTTTTTCTTATACAAATTCATGATATCATTATTATTATTATTATTATTATTATTATTCACGTTCAGGGTGGAGGCCATCGTGTTCATCGTTAGGGGAAATTTGTTCGAGTGAAATTTTTAAGGGAAAATTGAGTTTACATCATATCTCTTTCTTTCTCTTTCCAACTTCAATGGGAAATTTCATAATATCATTAATATTCATTATTTCTTTGGATATTTTGTATGAAATATAATAGGAGGCCTGAATAATAAATGGTCGCCGAAATAATAAATTAGTATTGCTTTTGGTGTACAGTTTGAGCTATAGAATGAGAAGCTTATTGTGACATTGACGTCTATATATTGTATTGTTTATAATATAATATAAAAGGGGATGAATATAATGAGTTTTCATTTGTTAATTTGTACAAGGTGGTCCATTAATAAAGGATGCCGGCTAAATCTCAGGATTTGTTAATCAGACGAAAAGGAGACATTTTTTTTTGACGTAAATTGGCCAAAAGATTTCAGACTTTACATATGATTTATGATTTTTTTAAGTGGCCATCTTAAACATTGCCGTGTATGGGGTCCTTTTCAACTTTTTTTTGTTTCAAATTTATAATTTTCGAGGATATCGAAGATTGTAACAAATACGGAAAATGATGAAAAAAGGTTGAGCGATTCGGTCTTCAATAGGAGTGTTTACAAAATTACGATAAGCCTTTTGGTTCTTAATATTTAAAAATAACTATAATTTATTCAATTTTACTTCGTCTTCGGTAAAAATTTGGTCAAGAAGAAAAAGTATTTTTTCACATTCAAGTACTTTTTAGTTCTACAAAATGGCGTTCAAACTATTGTCATTCGACGTTTTTCTACAAATAATCAATCATGCATTTTTTTACCAGAAACGCGTTTGTTTTTGTTAAGTAAGCTTCGGTGAAGTTATCGCTGAATATTTTCTGGTCCCACTGGATCACCAGATCTGTCATCTCTTGACTGTTATTAGATATTGGGCTGTATCAGAAAGTACGTAATGATATCAACGTAAATATCAACTGAAGTATATAAAAGCGAATTGGTTTTGAAAGCATTTCAAGAGGTTTTCATCACATTTAATAATTTTCTATCGCTAAATAGTCAAATAGTGATAAATCGGGAAATCTTGCTTACTTATTCCGTTTTAAAACAAGCAATGAATAAAATGCTTGTATTTGTTTTGGTAGGTTGAAATTACATTTCACATTCAATCCGCCAACTTTTGATTGGAGAAAGTTAATATTATTCGGTTTAAAGCGTTAAATTTTAAATTTAATGGGCAGGAGTGTAATGCCTCTGAAAATATATCTGAACTATAATGCTGTATATATTTCACCTGGTATATTTTTGAATTATTAACGTTGGTGGCTATATTGATTTCGTAAGAAAAATATGTGAAACATTTCGTAAACCTTGAAGAAAACGTCAAACAATGAATTGAATGAATATCTAATATGAATCTGCTGACCAGTGACATCATTTGTTTCCATTAGGGAAGGTCTAGTGTGCTCGTAGTATGCAGTGGTCCAGTATATTTATCACTAATATAAATCAGAAGTTACAAACAAGTGTCACTGTTAGGGTTATGTATAGACACGGCGCATCCGCCAAAATCTAAAAAATAAATAAAATCGAACGTGAAACATGAATATTATTAGATCTTTTTACCTGAAAGTTGACCAAATAAACTGTTTTTGACCGACTTTCCAAACGAAAGAGCCATATAATTTTCGTCAGTTTGTCTGCATTTTTATGTCTAGGGTTTCACGAGACTCTCGAAATTTGTTATTTTGAGACAAGGCTGATTTTATTTTCGAGACGAAATATCGAAAAAAAGTACTCTATAAAAAGACTCGAGTTTATGTTTATGATTTGAAAAGCACACATTTTACCTTGGTTACCTTGATATGTTGAAATTTCGAGAAACATATCATATTTTAATCCAAGATTGTTTCTTAAGGCTTATTTAGTCAATAGTTTTTCTACTGCAGTCTTCTAAATGTACTTACTGCAAACCTGTGAAATTTTACATATTTCAAATGAGCATTCATCGGCATCGATCAAAATTATATTCCTACTATACCTAAAAAACCTAAACGCCATATACATAAACAGGAAATACAATTTATGCGCACAAAATTCAATTTCCATTGGGCCCTTTCAAATAATATTTCCCTAATAAATGCATAGTAATTAATAATTTCATGGAACAAGCAGCGATCCCATTTTTGATTGATTAATATTTCAAAAACTTATAATGGATTTTGTATTTTGCGAGTACTGTGTAGTTAGAGGTTACCATTTTGATTGGGTAGATGATGGAAATGGAAGAGTAGTAGCTTTTCCTAATGGAAAACTCTCTGTCAACGATTATTTTATGAAATTTTATGCCATCAAAAACACTTTTATCAGGCTACGTTCACTTCATTGAAGTACCCAGAGTGGCTCTGCTCACCTCTTTTCCATCTTTTTGTCGACGATGTTGGCAAAGAAAACAGACAGCACTTACAATTTTTTTTTATTATAATACTTTATACTTGAGTTCAATCAGCTATATGTTTTTTCAAGTGAAAACTTTTGAAAATTCACACTTTTTGGATTCCTCACAGATCTAAGAAGTTTCTCAGCGATAATGTCAAATTGAAAACTTATCCCATAGAGAATTTTATGCAGAATCTAATGGCGCACGCAATAATTTTTTTTCGGGTTATTGTAATGGATATACGATTCAAAATTATAATTTTTTCAATTAAACACCCTGTATTTTATTATCTCATTAAATTCCTTATTTTTTTCCTTCAAAATGTTATATAATATATGAACAGAATGTTTTAAAAAAGACTCCAAAATCACTAAAACATTGAATTTTAATAGTGGGTTATGGTTTCTTCATACAAAAAAGGTTTCAAAAATGCTGTAAAATTACTAACCCATTAAATTTTAATAGTACCATGGACTTCAAAGTCTTACTACAGGGATTATTATTTTTGTTTTTTTTTATAGTAGATCACAGTGCATACAAATATTGTTGTTGCCTTTTGGAGCATTGTTTTATCAAGTGATTGTGGAGGAATCAACAAATCCGCTGTCATGATAATTATTTTTGATTTGTATAATAAAAACTATTGCATATTATCCAACCAGCTTTCTTGAGTAAGAATTTATCGTCTTCTGCATCTAAAAAACGATTTATCATGTATTATGTGATCAATATGGTTTTATGTGCTATTGACAGGTTTGGGAAGAGTTGGGCGTGACAACATTTACGATCTGCAGCTATCCATAATTGAACGCAAATGCCTTATACTCAATTCCTTTAATCAGACTGATATAACAAAGTTCCGTAAAATATGAGATGGTTAATTTTCCATTAATATGTACAAAAACACTAACTTTGCACTAATAATAAATACAAATATCTGGTAAGTCTACTTATACAACGAAAAAATATAATTCTAAGTAGACCAAAAGCAGTGACAAGTGATACAATATTTTTATGTAATTTCAGATTATTCAAGGCATCATTTTCATATTTCTATTCGAATATTTTTTTTTTAGATCGTCACATGGACAAACTCTTCCAACATGCGCTACCTTTAGAACGAGAAAAAATACGTGTGTATGGAACAATATAAAAGGCCAAGAATCTGTTTCACTCTCGAAGGTGAATTTGTAACGAGCCTCCATACGCGAGGCCCCCTCTTTTATGTGCTGGGAACCATAAAATTTAATTAAAAAAAATCTCCAAATACTCGTCAGCAGAGCTTACGACACGGACGTGATAAACTTGTTTTTTTTTTCAATGCCACCTCCACCATTAAGGGGCTAACTTTATGATGTTGGTCAAGGGGTAGTTATATGAGATAATTAATTCCCTTATTTTTTTTTTCGACAAAGTAGGGAAAGTATTATCCTGTAATATTTTCGATGTCAATGTAATTCAACAGATTTTTTACGTTTCAAAAGTCCAGAGGCCAATATGTTGGTTCGAGAAACGTGTTTCGTCCAAGACTGTTTCGCGAAAACGGCACTAACGCTTTTAATGGAAATATATTTCTGATGAATAGCAGTAAGAAATGTATGCTTGTTCTGTACATAATAGAATACCTAATATTCAATATCTGGAGACCGAGCTTTGCTCGGGTAAAACAGGATTTTAAGATGGGTCTATAAGAGTTACTAAGGATATTTTAACTTATTAAAAAATGAGCTTATTTCTAGTTAAAATGTATTGCGATCGGTAGATACTGCTTCTATTGTTCACATATTCGTAAGTTATAGATTTCGAAATAAATATGAATGTGTAATATGAAATAAAATATATAAATATATAAATATGAAATAAATATACCGCGCATCGCGGATTAGAATGTCGTCGTTACAAAATGTCGCAGTCAATAACGTCACGACAAAAAAAGTCGCCGTACAAAAAAATCCCATATATAAATGTCTTCACTTTTTCTTTCAATAATTATATAGAAAATATTGAAAATTATGTTTTAAATAGTTCCAAATTCAAAAATTTAATTTTCGTCAGATTGTATGTCATGAAAAAGATTAAATTTGTATACCTAAAAAAAAATACTATAATCTTTGGCATAATTTATTAAGAAAGTAAACATCGAAATAATGCTAGTATTCACAGTATCACTCAAACATTTAATAGAAAATATTAATATTATTACAATATACATAATTAAATTACAAAAACACAGAAAACCAACAACTGCATGTCGAAGTTATTTTCCAAACATCGCGGAAATACACATTTTTCAGACTTTACCTATTTACCTATAATATTTTTGAAAAATGTCCAATTCAGACGTTGATGCCAAATCCGGTATTTTCCCTAATTTTCGATTTTTGAAAAAAAATTGTCCCCTTCATCCCCTTTTGGGAGATTGCGTGGAAGGACATGTTGAATGTCAATGTTATTCCTTAAAATTGTATTGGTTCGTCGGTCAATAAAATAACAACATTATGTTCGTATTTAATTCGTTCAAAACTTTTGCAAACTCGATTACTAAGAAAACTTTGCAGTATACTTTCTATTCTAGAAGGGCGTTGAAAACAGATTGTAAAGTGTTATCACGTAGATACTCGTCCTACGAAATTTTTCGAATTAAAATTGGAAACAAAAAAGACACAAAAGCAACGATCCAGCCATAATAGAGCCTCAGTAAACAATAGACGGTCGTCGCTCAAACTCGATTTCATTTTGTCGAAATGTTTGTGAGCTCCATATTTTTGGCGCGGAAAATTTTGTTTTATTTTATATGTATTCCCAATGGAAATTTTTGGAAGTGAATTTCATTATTTTTGTAAACACGCAGAAATATATTATTTAATAATTTGTATTCTTGAAGCTTTCTTTTGTCATCTTGTTATATAATATTATATGGAACCTTTGCGGAGAAAACGAAATTATAAACGTGTCTGGGGGAGTAGGATTTATGTGTGTTCCGCAAGGCATGTCTGGATGATACGAGATCACGAGATTACATTCTTTCTGACCGATTTCATGAAAAAAAAATAGAGTAGCATGAATTTTCGTCTATTTTCTTGAATAACACGGAAACTATTCATTTTAGAATTTAAAAAAATACACATAAGATATTCACAGCAAGACATTCCATTTGAAACGTCAAACGATGCAAAAAAAATTTGAATTGTCCATCTTTCCCCCCAAAATACCCCTCATATACAGGTTCCATCTATTCATGTCACATTTCTGTGTCTGGGTCACAGAAATTGATATCTGTACAAAATTTCAATTCAATCGGTCGAGTAGATTCGGAGATAATTGACTGTGAACGACGGACGGACAGACGGACACACGAGTGCTCCTATAAATGTTCGTATTTTTTTTTCGGACTTACGGAACCCTAAAAAGAATCAGAAAATCGGAGAAAAGCGAGAGAGTCTGTTCTATACACACTGAAAATACATAAAGTCTGTGCAGTCGAAGGCCCTTGATGGCCTTGTAAGTTTACTGCTGCTTCAATACCATAAAATAAATAATAATTAGCGCTCTGATTGATTGAACTCTCTCTCTCTCTCTCTGTCTCTCAATTTAACAAGCTTTCTACTTGCTATTTTACCAAACCGATCCCTTTCTTTCACAATCCTTTGGGAACGGGGCGAATATAATATTTCACCATCAATTCCCGATATCATTACAATGAATAGTGGAATTATTTTGTAATTAGATGGGAGAGATGCGATATGACGCAACAGATTGCGCCATAGAGAGTATTTTATGCAATGGAACTGAAACGCCTTCTATACCCTACTCGAAATCTTGTCATCATCATTAGAATAGCAATCTGCTGCCATCTTCAACTAAGTCAATTACTAATAATAAACTTGATTATTATCTCAATCTCTCAATTTCTATCCAGCCACTGAAGTTAATTAATTAATTAATTACACGTAATTGGGCTCTTTCCATGCCACTCTATAAGATAATATATAAACCAATATTAGATACAGTCATTGAGCAACAACATGGGGCCTTAAAACACCAGCCTTTTTTGTGGGGGATTAGCATGTCCTGCCCAATTGTGGATCCTTACTAGCGCGAATATGTATAGTTCTGATGCTTTAAAAATTAAACTGTACCAAAAAAAAAACAACAAAAGTTGAGCGTTCGGGAGATCCTAGTCAGGAACGAGGTAGTTACATTTGTCTGTGAATAATAGGCGCATTCATTAGAAAATTTTGATCTTCTTGTAATTTTTTTTGTTTCCACAAGCAAAACAGTCTATTTATAAAATCTTCTTCAATCAGAGGCACCTATTTTTGCAAACATTTGACTTTTTAGGGCTTTCATAACAAAAGCCACTAAACTAGACTTTAACCGGAACTTTCAAGGTGGATGCTTGCAAAAAATACCCACCTATACGTATTCAATGTTTGCGTCGTGAGATTTCTAATTTGCCCTTTCGTGACCTTTCTAGAGAGAGGGAGGGAATATGGAAGTTGCTGGATGAGCAAGTTATTTTCCTCTCGTTGGCAAATGCCATGAATAGTTTGGTTGAAAAATCGATGATGATGATGATGATGATGATGATGATGTTGATGTTGATGATGATATGAGGAAGGTCACAAAATCGTTCCCACGACGAGTTAGCGCGCAGATTACGTGAGATATAGGTACCTTCCTGTTGTAAGACGTGGTAATAATAATGACAGTTTGCTAGATAACTGACGATCGTCGTTAGTTGATGACGGAACATGGCACATGCTCATCATGAAATTTGAACTGGCTGTATTCTGTTGCCGGATATTTTCTACTAGCATTATAAGAATGGTGAATTGGATGTATTCTGCTTACGGATATCAAGTTAATAATAATAATAATAATAATAATAATAATAATAATAATAATCTTTATTCAGGTTAACATACAAATCTTGATTAAAAAATAGTATGCTAATAGATTGTCTGACTTAATAAAGTCCAACAATCCCCTACCGAGATGCAAATAGCATCTGTGTGTAGACCTGAACTTAATAATGTATTAAAATCTACAAGCTTAACATAATCTAAATATACATATTAATATACAATAAATGAACAAATAATAAAATTAAAATGCAACAAAACTATAAATACAACTACAAATGTAAAGAAAGACACATGATATAGGAAGTATTAAATATTAAAACAGATTTCTTAAGTAATATAACAATATCTATGTATATGTTTATCAGGAAGATTTTTTTTTTACAAAAAATTGAACCGACTTTATTAGTTGGTGCACTGATAAATACAAAATAATATTAGATATTAAAATGAAAGATATAAAAATGAAATATAATACAATATGAATGACTCTATAAGGGCCGATTTCATAATGAATCCTTAATGGGAGATTAGTTAATTCTCCAATTTGTTTAAGTCATTTCTCGAAAATGGAATAAAAATTCTGCATTTTTCAATAACTTCTACAACATTATTTACCATCTCTTTCGTTTTTCTAAAGTAACTTTGAATTATATGTCCAACCAAAGAAATTATGAAATTTTTAATCTAGGATTAAAATTAATAAGAGATTAAATTTGATTATGAAATCGGCCCTAAATCTATTGTTTTGTCTACTGTTGATTTAGAGTCATTTATATTTTATCATTTGGCCGTCTCATATGTTCAATTTTCGGAAAAAATTGCCCCCTTGACTCTTTTGAAAAAAAAAAAATTCAATTCACCCCTTTCAGTGCCGGGTTCTAAAGAGAACGAGATTTCGTATCTGAGTTTTTCTAAATATGGGACCATTTCTCAACTCTCTTCTTTAAATGTATGTAATGTAAATATTTTACACTATTACAACATTTTCCTTGCATAGCGACGATAATAGCGGTAGTAAAGTAAAAATCATCCGGTCAAATCGTGCTACCACTCTCATTTTTTTCAGCATGTCAAGACAAACAACAATGGTCATGTAACATTTTTGAGCAAAATGAAACGTTTAGCCAGAATCTGAAGAAACATGTGGAAAATATAATAATTTCATTCAAGATTTACTTTTTTTTGTGCTTTTCCTCAGAGATGGCGCTGTATGTGGCTGGTAAAGGGCCCTCAGAAGAATACTTTAGGCAAGTTTAGTCAAAATCCTTAAAGCCATTTTAGCGCTACAGTCTTGAGCAAATCACGTTTTTTGGCTATAGCTCAGCACCCAGTGTATACAGGATTCTCATTCAGTGCCACCGGCGAATGATATTGGTACCAAACGAAATAAAAAAGAAAGCAACAAAATACACTGATCCGTTCCCGAGATAATGCTATCACACACAGACAGACAGACAGACGGACAGACAGACAGACCAATGGCTGAAAATATGTTTAGAAAACTCTCAAACGTCTCAACATTTGTAAAAATCTCGATACTGAAAATTTCACACGATTACAATACTCTCCTTATATAGACAGCAACTATAGTAGCGTAGGAAAGTAAAAATCCAATGTCACCTCATCAGAACGTCCCTCCAACATTCAAAGGATTATCCGCATGAAATGCTCTCAACTTTTCGACCATTATATTATATTTTTTTCTTTCATCATCCCTTTTTTTTATTCTCCATTGAATCGAATCGCTCAAAACTGTAATGGATCCTTAATGGCAGATGGAAATAGACGCATCAACTCATATTAATTTAGTATCTATTCGAATTCCAACACGATATTGCCGCCTATCAGTGCTCCCTAATGACGATATTGTCACACTCAACCAACATCTAGTAGGTTTATATGAATAGTTTTTTTTTTTTGTGCATAATGACTCTGATGAAGAAACGTTTTTTGCATTCGCACCGTATCATCGAAGAAACCTACACGCATTTAGAACAAACTGTGTTGATGTTTGATTTTTTCTTTTCTATAATTCTATGATCACGAATTTCATCGTAATATTCACAACTTGTAGATGTCTGATAGAGTGTTGAGGATTTCAGGTCGTATCAAAAATGTTTAAACTGTGAGATGACTCTCCTAGTCTTTTTACTTTATAATTTACAAGCAGACAAATTGTCAATTATCATAACCTCAAATTAGTTAAGCCACTGAATTCAGCAACAGGAAAAGTTTACACACAAAATCTACTTACTTTACTATAAACTCATATCATCACACAAAAACATCTTCACAACATCCAACTCCGAGGCTAAAACAGTTAATTACAATTTTATTACAATTCCAAAAAAATAATGATGGTGGCTCTTAATTTATTTTTTTGGCTTGCTCATCTAGCCTCAGCACATTATATATATATATATATATATATATATATATATATATATATATATATATATATATATATATATATATATATATATATATATACATACATAACTCCTTATCGTGAATATTAACAGTGTCATTAAATTTAAAATTACGAAGCAGTAATATTGCACCTCCACTCCATGCCCTTATTTTTAACGTCAACATCGTCAGGATTTCAGTTATTTATAATGCCACTAAAAAGTAACGACCATAGGGCATAGGCATTTGGGATGTAGGAAGTTGTTGTTATGCCCTCTTCTGTTTTTGCGTGAAATTATTAAGACAAAAAAAATTATGCCCCAGAAGTTGCTTTTAATGTAGGCGTAAGCTTTTTGCGATAGAATATGGCCATTTGCAGACGATGAGAATGAGATGTGGTTTTTTTTGGTTTTTAAGGCCGCCACACACGGGCTGTTAAGTCGTCCGATAAATCGTTACACGATTACC
The DNA here is from genome assembly GCA_958507055.1 of Crioceris asparagi. NCBI lineage: Eukaryota > Metazoa > Arthropoda > Insecta > Coleoptera > Chrysomelidae > Crioceris > Crioceris asparagi. The sequence goes on from OY293827.1 coordinate 713,134, forward strand.
TAAGCTGTGTAATCGGAACTGAAATGGGTTACGATTTATCGTACGATTGAACAGCCTGTCTGAAACGGGTCTTAGTATTAAATTTTTTTAGAAAGAAAACGGAATCACTCTGGCTGTCTACCAGTCTATAAGAGTTACTCAGGATATTTAAACTTATTAAAAAATGTGCATATTTCTGGTTAAAATGTATTGCGATCGGTAAATACTGCTTTTATTGTTCACATATTCGTAAGTTATAGATTTCGAAATAAATATAAATGTGTAATATGAATGATAAATTTACCAAAACTCAGCTGTATCACCAATCGACTTTTCAACCCCCAAACACTATACATACTGAACATTTTATCTGCGGAGCAATTCCTGAAATAGCTAGTGTGGACCTTTGAGGGTCACACCGATTAAATATGAAAGTATCGTCAATCGATTTCTCGACTCCGAAAACCCCTTTTTGCTAATTTTTACCAAAATCTGCTATGGGTCGCAATATATTAGATAAGAACAAATTTTCCTTGAAAATTTCCGATTAAATTATTAGGTAAACTCATATTAATATCTCTTATTTAAAAAAATGGGTTTTGTTGAAAAAAAAAACTCAAAGGTGATCAGGACTCGAACCGAGGAACTCTAGATTAAAACCCGGAAGCTTAACCATAGGACTATTTTTCCCTATGATGTTATGGGGTTCATATTGGTATCTCACATATAATCTGTAGAACTCGTAAAATGAGAATATTAATTGCTGAAAACGATTCTTCTTGTGAATGTGAATACAACCAATCGATTCAATACACTCTAAAACCCATACATATAGATTTCAATGTGGAGATTCTTGAAAACGTAGATGTATTTATCTGGAGGGTCTCTTGGGATTTGGGCTCAGTGTTTGAAAAAAGAGATATTGAAATAAATGCCATTTATTTCATGTCATTGTTTTCTGCTTACAAAACGTTTCGACCAGCCAATAGTCTTTTTCGATTGTATTAATAATTATTAGGAAACTATAATTTATTACATTATTTACTAACATGCCCTAAATTCGTTTTCCTTACTTACATTTGTCTGTCTGTTCAGGTTTTTAACTTTTTAATTATGTATTTGTGGCAAGTTAATATATATCCAAACTGCTTCAAGTTCTTCTGTTCAAAGTTTTTTGATTTTATTTATTTTGAAGAATCTTTACTTTTGTGTTAAATAGTAAACGTATTATGAATTATCCTGGGTTTTACTCGTATCTTATTATTATTCAGTTATCCGGATATATCCCTTATCCGGCCAACCCATTTACCAGTAATTGTCCAGATTATAGAGGTTACACTGTATTTCATTGTACGGCCTTCTACGATAGGTGGTCCTGCTCCTGCCGAAGTCTCTCCTTCAACAGCATCATACTGGTGCAGTGGCAGCTTTTTATCGATGGAAAATCATTTCCCTGTCGTATTTTTCGAGCCGGTCACGTCCTTCAGCAGAGGATGAGAAGAAGAAGACGAAGAGGCTGCTTACAGCCCTCTATATTATCCTTTTAATTCTCTCCATGCTATTTTTATCGCACCCTCTTTACTCCTTTTGAAGATCCCTTAGCCAGCCCATGGTACTTGCCCTACCTGTTGTGTTTTGTCCCTTAAAATAAAGTCTATAACGGATGCCCATCGAAAGGAGCTCTGGTTGGATCGATCCCTAAGTATCGCTTCATTGGAGGATTTCTGAAGAGGCAAAACATACTTGAAACCTGATGAGAAAAAAAAACGGGTTAATATAATAGGACCATCTTAACAAGCTTCAAATAATCCACAAAATGCGTACCTAGGTTTATACTGAAAATACTCCACTAATTTATGAAAAATTCACTTAAAACTTACCGAAATGTTCAAAAAATTGATCACAAAAGAAAAACCTAGACAGAAATGTCAATGTCAAAATAGTCAAGTAACGATAAGCACTCTATATAAAGATACCGCTAATCCTCCGACAGGTCGCTACTGCGCCGACTCCGTTTAACGATAACCACGATTCCAATGACAAATGTGCGGACCAAAAACAGAAAAATCAATACATTTATTCAATTATTGTCAATGATGGTAAAACAGCTGATTATTTTTGCAGGTTTTGTAACATCCGGATACTTTGTGCCACAACACACATTGTATGGCTTTCGTGTGGTTCTATTTAATCTGGCAAAGAGTATATATCCGACCCACGCCATGTGCACAGTCTTTTACACAAGCATTAGGAATGTATTAACGATACACTTACAATATGCCGGGTGAATTTCGTGTGAAATGACAGAAGAAAAAAAAACATTTTGCGTTTAAGTAATACAATAGTAATAATTAAATATCAATAAAATGAAGCATATACTAATACAGATTTGTATAAGTTACTCAACCGTGTTCATTTGATATGAATGAAACTCATAACTCGAAAGTTCCGTACGTTAGTGAAAATATATAAGAGAATTCTTAAGAAGAGATCTTGATTTACGAATATATATGTATTATAGCTATACTCACCAAGAAATCATTTTTTGTAAAAAATAACGATGAAGAGTTTTGAAAAATGACCTCATTTTTAATTTTTCTATCCCTTCCCTCAAAAAATATCCGGATAAGTTGAAGGAGCAATTTTTTTAAAATTCAAATTCTATCAGGAAGAATTAATGAACATTTTCAGAATCCAGAGTTTCCGAATTAGAGAACCAGCAATGTGCTATCTTGTTTGTAGCTATATTTGGAAATTACTGAATATAATTGAACATTCAAAAATGTTCATGACCAATTATGCACTCAGAAGTGTGAAATATATATTTCTTTCAAAAAAATTGAATTTCCCGCGCTCCCAAGATGGCGCTGTCACATGTCAGCTGTCACCTGTCAAGGTCAACTGTCACGTGTTAGCTGTCATCTGTCAAGCCGCCATCTTGACAGCTGCAACGTTTCAACTGTCAAATTTGAATTTCCCGCCAAAATGACGTCAATTCCACCCCAGAACCCGCCTTGTATAATATCTACTGGACTGACATTTTTTATTTGTTTTACCGAACCATACAAAATGCTTTTGGTGCTGGTATTTTCGACGATGTTGTACATCGACATTTCTTGTCGTAAAATTATTTTCTGAAATATTGAATTGACAGCAGTTATCTCCTTTTGAAAAATTCAAATCCGAAATATCTGCCCCACCAAAACTCACCCCCGAAATGGGATTTGATAGGACAATACTTCTCGAAAATCAAAAATCTGAGAGGGCAGAATTAAAGATGCGACCTTATCCGGAAACGTTTAAATCGAACACATTTTACAAAAGAGATACGGCTTTCGAGTTACAGCAATGGTAAAGACTGAAATATGTGTATTTTTGCTATGTGGAGGAGGTTTTTTTTTTTTGAAAAACTGAAAATATGAGACAGCCAAATTGAAGAAAAAATTATATGTAGCAACATTTAAATTGAACATTTTTCAAAAAAGCTACGGCTTTCGAGTTACAACAGTGGTAAAATCTGAAATATGTGTAGTAGCGCTGCGATGTTTTGACATCTCTAAATAATAACAAGTACCTAATATTATTTTGTATTTTTCAATGCACCAACAAATAAAGTCGGTTGAATTTTTGTTAAAAAATTTTCATTTAATTTCGACTGATTTACCTCACAAAAAGTTTCGAGAGCTGCTCATTGAAACTTTCATGTGAAAAGTCATGGAAAATGCTTTGACAGACGCACAAAAAATACCTACGTCCAATCAACCGGAATCATATTCGTATACCTAATTTATCTTGAATGATTTCTGAATACATTTATTCTATGCTATCGAATACTGAAATTACATAATACATTTCAAATTCTATTCGACATACTTTTTACCATAACATTTGAATAATTCCCCTTCTTTTGTATGCATCTGTAATTCCTTGAGTGAAGCACATACGACATTTTTATATTACCCATATACGAGTAGGTATATATATAACATCTATATACTCGCTTGATGTGATTTAAATTTATGTGTAATTTAAAATTTATTATTATCTAATATATGAGAGCTGATTCCATAAAATTTCAATTGTGTTCAAGAATAATATATATGTAATATTTATTTATGGATTGGAAAAGGTACAAAACCGGCCTCTGCAATCTTGGGTATGGAAACGATTTTAACAACTCTTCCTTCTATTCGAGCTTTCCAATCTTTACTGATTCTTCATCAGCATTAGTTAAATTCTACAAATAATGAAATTATCATATAAACATGAAAAATATGGTACTTATGAAAGTAAGATTTAACAACAAAATTTAAAACTATATGATAAATTCATAGCGGATATCCAACAAATTTACTTAAATCTTTAATTTTTAATCGAACATTTATAGAACATAACAATAATGCTGATAATCAGTTCATCAAATATTTTTCTGTCCCGTATATATTCATTCTAGCAGTCATAAAATCAAAAATACTCTTTCCAAGTTTACTGATATTAAACTAGCTTTTAGAAATATATAAACAAACAAATAATTGTTTTCAAAATTGAAAGATAAAGATAACATATTGAATAATTCTAATGTAATTTGTAGGATACCTTGTAACAGTTGTAACAAAAAATATAGATGCTAGATACATCACACAAAAGTTATATAAGGCTAAAAAAATCACTTGTTCTTAAGCCAAACATGCAGGAGAATCCAAAAACGAAATTAATTTTGACCAAGTTAAGATCTTGGATAAGGAAATACATTTCATGAAAAGATTAATTCTGGAAATGTCTCATACAACAAAAGAACCCTAATTTATTAAATTCAAAAAAGACATTGAGTATAATATACACCTATTTACTGCAATTTAATCAAAATAATACACACATTATTATTAATACCTTTTATGAATCTGTTGCATGACCATTTAGATTTCATTCAAACCAATTTGTCAATTCAATATTCAAAGTCAAAATTTTAACATTGGAATTTACCCCGAAGAGAATGGAGGGGTCAAATTTTCTCGAAAATGGAAAATCTGCGACGGCAGAATTAAAGATAAGACAATATCTGGCAACGTTTGAATTGAAGAGTTTTTCAAAACAGTTACGGTTTTCGAATTACAGCAATGTTAAAATCTGAAATGTGTCTATTTCCGCTAGGGAGCGATTTCTATCGAAAATTTAAAATCTGAGACGGCCAAATTAAAGACAAGATTATTTGTAGCAACATTTAGATTGAACATTTTTTCCAAAGAGTTACGGTTTTCGAATTACAGCAATGTTAAAATCTGAAATGTGTCTATTTCCGTTAGGGAGCAATTTCTATCGAAAATTTGAAATCTGAGACGGCCAAATTAAAGACAAGATTATTTGTAGCAACATTTAGATTGAACATTTTTTCCAAAGAGTTACGGTTTTCGAATTACAGCAATGTTAAAATCTGAAATGTGTCTATTTCCGCTAGGAAGCAATTTCTATCGAAAATTTAAAATCTGAGACGGCCAAATTAAAGACAAGATTATTTGTAGCAACATTTAGATTGAACATTTTTTCCAAAGAGTTACGGTTTTCGAATTACAGCAATGTTAAAATCTGAAATGTGTTTATTTCCGCTAGGGAGCAATTTCTATCGAAAATTTAAAATCTGAGACGGCCAAATTAAAGACAAGATTATTTGTAGCAACATTTAGATTGAACATTTTTTCCAAGGATTTACGGTTTTCGAGTTAGAGCATTGGTAAAATCTGAAATATGCGTATTTCCGCCGCGATGTAACTTCTTGAAATAAATATTGCTTATAAACAATTGGACCAACTTTATTTGTTGGTACACTGAAAAATACAAAATAATATTAATTCTATTGGTACTGGTAATTTTGAAGTTGTGCATATTTTCCCATCATTTTCATCACGAACTTTCTGATAACCCTGTATAGTTAAAAACGAATTTATAAATTATAATCCTTATCGAATCATGTCTTCTATAAATAAGCTATTTACTTCAGGTAGAACGTGCCGCATTTTTTGTTGTTGCAGGGCATAAAATTCCCGGTATATCTGTTTCCCGGTCTCCATCTTCTTATTTATATCTTGTATTAATGGAAATTCCTGAAATCCCACCTTTACAGAGAAATATTCAAAGGCAAAAGGTGGTTACACCCCACCACTGCCTAGCGCATACACGTAGGTAGGAATATATAGCTTAAGGGGTTGCTGCAGATTCCGCGTCGTATCAAATGCGGCAAAACTGTCAATAGGGCGGGAGCTGAATAAATAAATTTATCCTCGTCGGCGCATTTTTTTCCAAATTGACGACTTTTAGCTAGTTTACCATCCGCTGGTTGGTATTTCACTTCCACAAACACAATAACATTATTCACAAATTAAATCTAACCTAACCTCACTTATCCCGATCAGTCACACGGCCAAAGAAATGAAAAAAGTCACATCTGTTATGAATAAACATTGTAGTTATGCTTTTTTGTATAATTAACTAGTTAAATTTTGTTGGCAGCATTCGCATGAACCGTGAAAAAAATCTCTGATGGCCTTCGGACTATAACGCGACAACAAGGGTAGAAATCTTGCTCGTTTTCCCTTTTGCTCGAAAAGCTGCTACATATACGCATTGGAGGGGGACCACTGTATAAGTGGGGCAGTGGGATATTCATTATTCAGTTGTGGGGGTGGGGATGAAAGTGTAGTTGTTCGAGACGCAGAGGATTTTTTTTACGCGCGTAATAAACATAACATGAAGTGTTTCGTATGAGGGCAATTTGAGAATCGTATTTGATGTTCTGTGTATTGTGTTACATTCTTTTTGATTTATATATTTTGAGATATATTGTTGACAAAAATGATTTATTAAAATTATACCATGCTTTGATCTGTAGCGTCCTATTCTATGGGATTATTTGTTGGGGTTCAGCTTATTCAAAAATGCATTAGGGCCGGTAGCCAGAATACAAAAAAGTGCAATCAAAATTTTAAAATTTATTAAGCAAAACAATATTTTTAGTGTGAACCGATTGTTAAATATCAATAAAAAATATATTTTTGATACACTTATATGTAATTATTATATTCTACGGGAACAGTAGTAGTATCTGTATGTATTTATAGATTAATAATATACAAAGCACTTTAGAACGACAATCAAAATAGAAGTCTGAGCGTCTGATACTCTCCCATTAGTTGGCTAAGTAATATCGATATATTATCATCCATATTCAGTGATTTCATCTCAGACATCTTAGAAGGCACGGGTTACAAGATAATGGAAAATTAATTGTTAAAGTTTTTCGTACTCTTCCAACCTATATAGGTACTTTAAAAACGATGATATCGAAATACGTAGAGAACGTGAGCGTTTAAGGGCTCGTGCAATTTGGAATTTACGTAAAAAATGCGAAAATGATAACAGCCAACATTTGAAAAACATTAATTTATTCTGCTGTGGTGATAGTGGAAACGTTGGATAGCGCAAAGTCTTACGGTCAGAGTCGTGAATCCAGGGAGTATGTAAACGCTTCAAAATCTTCTAAGAATATTAACATAAAGACAGATCGATTATATGAATATGAATTATATTTGTCACTATTTTTGTTGTTTTTGGTTGCATTTCTGCTTGAATTTGTTTCTTAAAATCTTCTTTATTAGTGGATCGGCTAATGTAAACTTTTCATATTTTTGGACGAGCTATCACATCCTCAATTCCTGCGTATATATTATGAAACACCCTGTATATTACCTTATATAGCTATTTCATCTATAATAGAAGATTGGAATGTTTTATTGAGATCATCAAGTCTTCGAGGTCGGAAAATTGTATTCTCAATTTGATTTCGAGTTACCAATTGTTGAGTCACAAAAATTATTGATCATCCTTTTATCCTTACCGTCGTGATTTTTGCTTGGTCTATTTATTAATCAAAGAGCTGTTGAAGCGACCATGCTTCTTGTAAGGTATTTGTGGAAACAGATTTTGAAAATTGACTTGAAAATGCATTCGTTTATTTGCATATTATAACTTCTATAAAGCTCTTGTTGGTATTTATATCTATATCTATCTTTTATATATATAAAAATGAATCGCCAAATGCGTTGCTAAGCGCAAAACTCGAGAACGATTCTTATGTAAAGAAAAATCGTAAAAATTGCGAGGAAAATAGTGAAAACACCACTTTTCCCAATGGTTTTTTAGTGTGGTGTCAGATATGTCATACACGTCAAGAACCTTTATCCAAAAAACACCTATATTATCTGAAACAATGAGTCTTTTTCCTGAGAAGAGTGTGGCCTTTCGCTACGAGAGGGCAGCACTTCAGGTAGGGACAGGGACAAATATTAAACCTACTCCATCTAACACTGGGGAAATACAGGTGATAGAAAAAAAGTTATTTAAAATAATCAAGCAAGTAAAAAATTATCGTGTACCATAAAGCATAACTGAAGTGTACAAAAAGCAGGAAGTTATTTTTGTAAGTAATCGTCATTTAAAATTGAGATAATAAATTAATAATTAAAGTGATTACACTCTGAAATTCGTTTTATTTATTCATTTTTTCTATTGAACTGCACATGGCCAATAACCAACATAATTATTTATTCAAAATTTCATATATTTTTACAATTAGTAGTAATATCAATACACGTAACTTTTGAAGTAAGACTCCTACTCAAACTTTGCCATATGGAAAAACAACAAAATGTAAATCTTCTAATAAGCCTTTTGTGCAGCAGTAGCAAAAACAAATTCATGCAGTGAAAAAGTTACGAAGTAGCAAGTTGAAATAAATATTATGAAGCAGCTGAAGCTGTGTTGAAACTTCAATATACCAATTAGTAGGTACTAGGGTATAGAAAGGAGTTAGAGTTAGAAAAGTTAGCTTATTTCTGCAAAAGTTATCTCAATTGATAGAGACTTTATTATTAGATCAGGTGAATTAGCAAAGTAGTGAATACACGAAATGATAAATAACTTGTTATTATACTGGATGAAAAATATTTTTAGTATTGTTTAAAAAAGATAAGATACCTTCTTTTTGTTTTCTATATATATAAATAATATAAAAATATATCAAAACAACCTTTTGAGTGTGAAACAATTGTTGAATATTAATTAAAAATATATTTTGGAAGCACTAATATATAGTTATTGTATTCTACGGGAACAGTATACTATTGCTGAAGCATCTCTGTTTGTTTGTTCTTGATATAAATCGTTTGTTGCAAATAAAACTAAATTAAAAATTGACGTTATTAGTTGGTGCAATGAAAAATAAATAATATTATTTCTATTGGTGCTGTAACTTTTGAAGTTGTGCAGTTCCAGTTAGATTGATAACTTTTGGCACCTTCATAATAATTTCTCCATGATACCGTATAACAAAAAAAACAAACTTGCTTTTGAAATTACCCTGTTCTTTAAACAATAATTTTATGAATTTTCCAAAAATATTATCAAGCATTCTAACTTGTGGTAGGTTGCCAGGACTTTCCACAAAATGGCCACCGTATAGCTTAGTAAAAAAAGATATCATGCCTGACCTGGACCGGAATAAATTTTATTTGAATATTCAAAAAATAACGTGGCAGCACAGTATTCCCTTAAAGTAGAACTGAATTGTTTTTTTTTTCTTTGGAAAGATAAACTCCAACTATTGCGTTAAATATTCTGGGGAAAAAAAATCGAAGCCTACACGCACCAACTCCTCTAACTAACCCCATGACGCGATCTAGTGAGGCTGACAAAAGCCCCAAAATTAATCAACCGTTTTACCCGCCCATTATATATATATAAGGACGATGCGGTGTTGTGTTTTTTTTTGTTACAGTTGCCCTTTTATTATTGGGGGTAATAACTGTTATGCTACGATACTCCATTTGACAAATTGCCGATGCTTGGCTGATTACCCTGTACCCTGGAGCTGGACAAAAAGTTAGTTTGCATTGGAGGGTTGACGGATAGAGGGGCTTGGAGGGAAAAGGGTTGAGGGCAGACACTTTGATAGACTTGAGAGTGGAAAAAAACGGTCCTTAGGTCCTTACTTCAAGACAATAATTAATGAATTAATCGCGACATGGGTAGCTAAAATTTAACACGTAAAAATTAACATTTCACTACGATGTTGATGGTAGTTAACATTATTTTTGTGAATATAAATAAAGATTCATCATTCATGAGAATAATTTTCAAAATTCTTTACAGATGCCCCCACTTCTGATGCCAGAGTTCTGTCAACACACAAAAAAACAAACCAATTTTCCGACGACGACGACGACAATTACGTTCGTATCATTTATTGTGAATATCGCTGCCGCAACAAAATGGCCGGCCAACGTTTCGTAACCGTAATAACGTCAACGTGGTCAATGAGCTGTTTCTGTTGGTACAACTGCCACGAAAATTGTTGTCAGAGTGTCGCCGCCGCCTCTATCAGCTCTTCCACCAACAACCATCATTATCGACCATCATCATCAACAACCGTTTTACATCACAACCACCACCACCACCACCACCAGCACCACAAAACCATCAGCCGACCATAAAAGAAGAAGAACAACAAGACCATGGCATGATGACCAGGATGGGTATGTACTATAAAAATAAATTAATATGCTACAGATTGTGGGTAGATTCAATGGAATGGAAATGATGGTTTTCATAGTGATCATAAGGAGAATAATTTTATTTCAATAAAGTCAATTATAGGTTAGTTGATTTTTATTCCAAAATAAATAGAAGAATATCTCACGGTTTTTGATCCGATGAGAATCTCTCCAGAACCCAAAAAAGCATATCCAATGGAGGCAAAAGAAATTACCTAGAAAGTACGAAAAATATGTACATTACTATAAATATATTCCAAATTCTAACGTAGACACATTTGCGTGGCGCATCCGCCAGAATTGAAAAAAGTATATTCTACTCTAGTATAATTTTCACAGATAGGCCCAAATAATTTATTTCTAATTATAACGGAAAAATTGAGGGAAGCCATTTTAAGATATTCTATAAGTTGAATTGAGTTTTGGAATTTGTTGGTTATGGAATAAAAATTACAATTCAAACAAAGAAAATCCAACAATTTAGATTCTTTGAAAATCACTTTTAATACAATGAAAATGTGTATCCAGTAAATGGATTAACAAGTAGTCAGGGGGTGGAGCATCTTGACGAGTAGGGACGTTGGTGGGGCCCGGATGGTGTGAGTGTGAGGCATGCTGCTATTGGTCAGCGATGCATACCAAGGTTGAGATAGTATCCCGAAGTATCTAGGGAGTTGGAAGATGTCTGGTATATTAGTATTGCCGTTTCTTACTCTATTCAATATTTTTGTTTTGTTTTAAAGTGAATTCAAGTTATTTTAATACTCAATGTATTTCATTACCTATGTTCCTCAATTTCACACATTTTGAGCTCAAATCTATGTTGTATAACTTATCTGATATCAATGAAACATCACAAAATATCATTATATTTTTTTCTGCAATACTTCCAGACATTTTATACAATATTCCTTCTGATGCCACTCAGCGCATTTCACTTTTTCCACTCGCCAAAACTTGTTTACATTTTCCACATTGTTCCGGCATTTTTTTCTCTAGTTAAAGATTTTCTCATATTTTTTTACAGATTTTTGTTATTTTTTTCAATGAGCATATAATGTAAGAAATTAATCTTAATCAGTACCAAATTACTGTTAAAAATATTTTTCTTTTAAAGAACCAAATATAACACATCAGTGAATCTAACCTCTCTTTTGGCATTAGACACTCTATCAATCCATGACTGAAGCAAAGTTTTGAATTTTTTTTTAATCAGAAAATATGAATGCATTACCCTGATGTTGTTTGTTGCAGATGTTTTGTGATGTCAACGGCGAAACGGCTGGTGTTGAGCTGGCGTGGCAGAAAACAGTCGCACGACAACACGTCCGGCCGTCTAGTGGGCGGCGGTGGCGGTGGTGGACACCGTCTCGGAGGCGGCGGTGATTGCCACGAATTGGACGAGATAGCCGTCGTGTCGGGCGGCCAGGATCATTGCCATCTCAAGTATGGCAGTGGCGGTGCACTATCCACCACCATCAATGGACCTAGACTTGTGCCAGGTGAGAGAAGAATTAATGAGAATAAGTTGAGAAAAACTCGAGAAACACTTGTATGTTATTTGATACATATTTCAAATAAATTGAGTTAGAAAAAAAACGTAAAAAGAGCAGTCGATATAGTAGAGGAGTAAAAACAGATTCTCGGTAGTTTTCAACTGTAGAATCATTATTCCTTATCATTTTTCCAGTCATAGAGTCGCAAGGCGGCCACATCCTTTTGCAGTATCAAAATAAATATGAAAATGTCACCCACTTCTGTTTAGGTTGCTATTTTCGTCATTTTTGTTACATGTTCAAGAACTAAAATATGAAAATTGAACCTTAAAAAGTAATAAATATTGCATACATATTTTATGTAATAAATTACCTTGTTTTGTCAAACAATCTCAATGATTCAGATATATTCTTATGTATCTGAGTATATTTGAGAATTTTCTCGATGAATTAGAAAAATATTCTTGTCTCTTCTTGTAAACAAATGTAAAAAACTAGGAGAAATTTTCTGAATTGCCAAGATGGGAAGTGCGGCAATAAATGGAGTCATGGAACACAAAGAAAGAACAGACCGACACAGAAACCATAATGGAGATTGCACGATATAAGTTAATAATGAAATTGCCACGCCATCTAGTACACTTACTGAATAATTACTCCTGATGCAATATATATATATATATATATATATATATATATATATATCGATCTTGAGTAGTTAGGAAATAATTTTGATGTGAGCAAATATTTAAATTGAAAAGAAATATTTCTTCTCTGTTTATCTTTTTCACTGATTTTAGAGTGAGGAGCGTCGCTAGAAATATGGATACAGTTTATCATCAAATGATTCTGATCAATCACATACACATATAGATATAGAAGTGATAATTAAATTAGAAATGATAATGTAACGGGGATTTATATTAAAACTGGGTTCGATTTATTTTCGCTTATTTATTTACACCAATAACTACACGACTATATACACATTTATATTCACACTTATTTCTCTGACTATAGACGACTTTCTACTGTCTATGATCTATGACCGACTATATATATGACTAACTAACTACTACTTCCGTGGTCCATGTGTTTATATATCCACTTAACTAACCTCCTATCTCGAAGCTTCTCGTCCTTTCTAATATATGTTGTTCTGGATGTATTTCCCAATATATTCCTTCGAGAATAGACCAAATCAGTATATTCTCCATGTTTCTGGATTCCCAGGATGTTTGTGACATTTGTGAGTGTGAGTTGGTGTATTCAGGTAAGTTTTCACGTTATAATAATTTAAATTTGTTTTGTCAATACATTCGCCGGTAAATGTTTATTTGATAGCAATAATTTCATGAAATGATCTTATCGCCTGTTGATGATTGTATTTGAATGTTACCATTTTTTTAATTACAAAATTAAATAACTTTTTTCTCCACCAAGAACGGATTTCATTACAATAGATGCACCAAAACTTACATGAAATGCTAAAACATGAGTAAAAAAATCTTAGACTATGGAAAAGTCACGACAGGAGATGCTTGGTGTTTAAGGCTTATAATTTTTTTGTGTGGTATTTTTCAATCAAAACGTCGATTTTTTCATCTTAACACAATGGTGAAATGCGCGGTTCTTGGATACAAGAGTCGCTGTCGAAAAGAAGAATATGATGTTACGTTTCACAGGTAAATAAAAATTGTTTACCCATACATCAACATAAAAATATCCAAAATACCTATACTTTGGAATCTCATTTTAAGCTTTAAATATGTAATAAATAACCCTGTAATGTAAACGTTTCAAAAGAAAAAATGGTATCTTTATTTTAAATAGAAAAATAAATCAGTCAATCAAAAAGATCAATCAATCAAAAATTGTTTAAAAGTTGAAAATACTTGAACAAGCTAATCACCACCAGTGGTGTGCTGACGAAGAATTTTTTAAATTAAAATAAAGATAGCATAGCATATTTAAAGAAATAAAGTTGAGGGCTCCATAGGAAAAAATTTAAAACTGGCAACGTTGCAAATATTATTTTTAGATCCGTCAAGCTATTGCTGAAATATTCGACCGTTCCAGTTCTTTTGGCAAACCCTGTTTGTTCTTTATGAAAATGTCATGGTCTTTTTGTGGTTCTGTCAAATAGATAAACTCACAAAACGAAATATTCTAACCTCGAATTGACTGATTTGAATTACTTATTAGATCTGCAACCCATTTTAGAATAAATAAACAAACACTAATAGCAAGCCAACAATAAACTTTACCTGAGTATCAAATTCAACATAATATTCGAAACATACAAAATTACATGATTCCATAAACAAAACATTTCAGCAGATTTAACTAACTTCCGCATTTTTTCTCGTATCATCTGTTTCTGTAGTTTTAGCCAAAATATTCACAAAGAACATGCTGCAAGTTCTCCATTATTAGAAACAGCGGGGGATCCAGATGGGGTATGGGGTGGTTACAGATGAAAACTTTCAACCAAAAACATTCGAGTAAATTCTACGCCACAACGGTGTGTATTATTTAGACTCGTTTAATGAGCCATTTCACCCGGAATCTATCAGTTCCCTGAAGCGTATAGCAATTGTATAGTGTAGTAATTGATTTTCTTCTCCAATTTCGATTTATTTTAAAGTGAATTGAAACGGATGATTTGAGGCTCTAATTTTTATTTGAGAAGAAATAGTTATTTACTATTATAAAACACGATTTTAAATCTTGTTTACCATATTTTTTATTTATTAAGTTGGTCAAAATATATGAAAAGAATATACATATATCGCTGTTTGTAATTATTAAAATGGATGACGTTTTTACAGACATTGTTATTATTAATATTATTTTCGAGTCGATAATGCAGTTTCCAATTAGATCAAGTGTCTCTTGAGTCAGTTGTCATATTTAAAGAGCTAAAGCCGATTTTCCAGGCTGAAACAGAAAGGTGAGGCTGAACAATTCTTGAACAACATTAAAATTCTTATTCTTCATAATGTCACAATCATACATCTAAATATTTTTCAGAAATTTACGTTCAGTTGATCCTCTGACATGTGATTATTTACATACAACTACTGACAAGTAGTACCACGTAATGTGTGAAACGCACTTAAGCTCTTTGACATATGACAATTGACAAGAGATATTTGATCTTACCGGAAACAGCATTATCGCCTAGGACATATTATTTTTTTTTATTTATAGACGTCACTCTCTAGCCTACTATGTTGCAATGCTTGCATTTGCTGGGAAGCATTTTAGGTCTAAATAACAGTTACATGTATTAGATTATATTAGGGTCTATGCTTCAAAAACATCTCTGTACAATTTCCTAGCCCTACATCGAGACCTTTATGTGCTATATTATCAAGAGCTCTTCAGCTGAGGCAAGAAATCAGCTTCATTTTCAAAATTTATCGATATCTTCCGGCGATTGAGGCGACGACCAAAGTCGTCGTGTTCAAATATTATATATATATATATATATATATATATATATATATATATATATATATATATATATATATAGATATATATATTTCGTGTTGTCGTTTGGTGAAAACCGAATTTAGTGAATCCCAATTCGCTGTCTCAGGGGCGGCAGTGGTTGTGGGGGGGGAGGGGGTTGTGAGGTGAAGAAGCTTCCGAGTATGCTCCTTTATTACATCAAAATTCCGCTTCGATCTATCCAAGATATATATAAATATATCTCCCAGAGGAAATCCTTCCAAGTGTGAAATACCGAAATGCAATTGAAATGCATCCGGCTGTGCCTTTTTCTGTGGTAGATAAGTACAGATATAGTTTAGAGCAGTGTGTCGAGAATATCGGATCGAACAATATTTGGAAAATGGCGATTGATACGAAATCGGTTGATAAAGGAATGCCATTTCCCGATCTTAAAACTTCAATATTACCAGCACTTAAAGATCTTACAGAATGGAGATTTATATTCGAAAGCAATATCAACCTGTCAAAATTTGACATTTATTAAAAGTTAAAACACCCTGTATACTATATGTATTACTACATATGTTATTTTACAAAAACATTTAAACTCTAATAAGGAAAAAAGTGTACCAGAAAAAAGACTCGACATTATTTCCGCTTTGAAGAGCACACTTGTTTTTGTTGTTTTAATTTGGAAAAATTTATACAGATACATAACTCAAAATAGCGATGACACACCCTCTAGCGGTCATTTTATATATCTGAGAATAATTTCCAACATTTCCTTATGGCTACATTAAACAATTAACCATCTACGGCAAGTCTCTACAGTACAGGTAGTTTCTGAGATACAGCTCTTTACACGCTTATTTGATCACCCTGTACTACACAATTGCCAAATATTCTCCTCTTGTTCTTCATGCAACAAACAAAAGCGTGACTCATTCCTCACACGTACCTACTTAACACGTATCGCCTGAAGCATGGCGGCGGCGCTCCTGTCCCATCTTTATTTGTGGCGCCCATGTCCCATCTTCATCTGTGATGCCGCCCCTGTCCCGTCTTCATCGTTGAAACAAAACATGACGACTACGGCGAGTCAAAGCCTCACATTCCATGTCATCCGCATGTTGCTTATTATTTCCACCACCCTTGCGTGTTATATATACAGGGTGATATTTATGGTCGATGTGGTATATAGACTATTTTTCAACTTCAAAAGACGTCGACGTTTGAGCACTGGTACGATGCTCTCATAATGGCAAGTAATTTAGTTTTTCCTTGCCATTTATTGGAGACACAGATTATGAAACCCTTCACTGGGTTCAATGAAGACATGTAGCTGTAGAGTAGATGTTCAATTCATTATAATTATCGAATGAATTTTCTTTGTGCATTCTCCTTTTAGTAAGGTCCCCTTCCTGAAGACTTTCCTCCTATTTTCTTTCATCTGAGAGAAAAACTTTCCCAACAAAAAAAAGTTTAACTGCAATGCAGCAGATGTATATTGGTACCGTGGCCTGTCGTTGTTGCCTTCAAGGGGGATTGAGACGGAGGGCGGAGCAAGGACAAAACGCAGCCCACCCCACTACCCAGACATTATTGGGGGGTCACTATTGGAACTTTAATTAAGAGTGAGCTCCTTGGGAAAGTTAATGAAAACACAAAAGGAGGGAGAGGAAGGGAGAGAGAAATAAAGCCAGAAAAATAAAATGATTTTGCAAAAATTCAGTTTTTTCCAGATATCTCCGGAACAACTCGGAATTTTCAAACTTTCTAAACGGCGTGTTGTTGAGTACACAAATGCGCAACTTTGATCCAATTTCACCATCTTTGTATTCCCTATAGTCTCCGAGATCCCAATGGTTAGAGTCGAATTTGAAGCAGCCTGAAGATATACGACACTAACGAAAAATAATTAGAAAAATGAAATATAAATAAAAGAGATAGCCTCTGTCAAAGGACATCTCTGACAAATAATTTTGCGATATGGAAGTTCAACGTTAAACATAATTCATAAATACATGGTGATTTAATAATATCTGGAAATACTTTAATTGCCAAATCATTGATTCAAAATTTAGTTACCTGGTGTTCAACTTGGACATTCAGACATTTAGAAAAATAAAGCATATTTCATCGAGTTGAATGGTTAGGTTGTTTATATACTTATTTAAAAATGTTTCGCTTACTGAAAATTAATTTTAAAATGACAAAATTGTACCAGAGGCGTAGTGTTTAGGAAGAGTCAGCCTTTCAAATGCAGCTGTATCTATATAATATAAAAAAGAATTGTCATTTTATTTTTTGCCTTTCATTAATAGAATACATGGTTAACTCTGTTCTCAAGCTTCCTTCCAAGTATTATTATTTAAATTCTTCATATGCTATGGTAACCACACCATAACATATTTATATCGCGTTGGTTAATTTGATGAAATTTATCATACAATTAGATTTAATTTTCAATAGAAAATACCTATGAAAATGATTTGTTGTACCACATCTGGAGACACAAGTAGATAATAATAAATGTTATGTTTTCCAAAAGTAGCCCTTAAAATTGGGATGATACCAGGCCATGCTGAAACAGCAGGTTTTTTTTTTTTAGATATATATCCTGCAGATTTCTCATATTGTATATAAAGATATATAATATTAAATCAAAGGTAGGTATATACTGAATGTAGGCAGCAGTATCTAGCTCTTCTCGTAAATTTTAACGTTTCCCATTTGCTTTGGACAGTAAATTTTATTTTCACATCAGATGTCAACTCTGCTATAGCACGTAGTATAGAAGGTTGTGGGTGTGGGTTTTATTAGGTCCACAAAATGTCTCAAGTATTTATATTTTCCATAAATATGTTGCGAAGAAAAATAACATTTACTAAAAAAAAAGAAAAAAAAAACTCATCCAAAATGTGCCATGTAATATTATAGGATCATGTCTTAATTTGAATCTTGTGTGAAATTGATATTGCAACATCACTTGTCCCGTTTTGGAACAGAAATATTTAATTCATTTCCAGCATCCAAATATTTTTGAGTTTCTGTTTGTATACCTAGCTTAATAACATTTGGAAATTGATAATTTCCGAAATGTTCATCAATTCTCAGATGTCACTCCGTTTAACTCATCTGTTTCAATTTTTATTCTAGAAGCGCATCAAAAGATACTTATAAACTCCTGCAGATATAAGCAAAGCTCCATAAATTTTTCTTTATCCAAGCTATCTATTTTCTTTTTGTTTTCAGTGTTAGGATTGACAATGTGGCACAATACAAAAATATTTTAATTTTTATACAGGATGTATGAGAGTCTGTACGCGAAACTTTTTTGACACATTACCGCCCCCCAAAATTATTTTTATTACATTCATAACCCACATTTACAGTAAATCTAGACACGAGCATTTCCAGTCACTCACCTGCTCGGTTTTAATGATAAAATTGTCACTATCCAGCATATCATTGTAGACATGTATTATAAACAATATCTCGTAAATTTTAAGCCTTATTTTTAAATTAATCAGGAAAAACTATTAGGTGACCTTGGAAAACCAATCTATTTCTGTGAATAATGCTTCTGTAGGCAGAAGTACGGGGTTCCGCAAGGTACCACTCTCTTGCATTGATAGTAGAAGAATATGTATCCAAACTGTTTCAAGTTTCTGATATATTTTTTAATGTTTTTTTTTCATGAAGAATTATTACTTTTGCGTTGAATAAATAACGTTCTATGAATTATTCTGGGTTTTATTTGTATCAAATTATTAATATCCAGTAATCCGAATATATAATTTATCCGGACAACACCTTTCTTAACATTAATCGTTCGGATTATAGAGGTTATACTGTACTTATATACTTTTTGAAAAAAGAATCTCAATACCGGACGCTGACTATTCAACGATTTGTTAATTTTTGACCGATGAACCCCAAACGGAGGAGGTATACAATTCGACTGTGTGCTTTTTTTTGTTGGTTTGTGCGCGCCTTTCATATACTAATCGTACTTCGATTTTGATGATTTTCGATTCATTTGAAAGAGGTGGCTTGAGAAATGGTCCCATATTCATAAAAACTGGAATCCGACATTTCGTTACCTACGAAAACCGCCCCGAAGGGGGTGGAGCGGGCGAATTTTCTCGAAAACTGAAAATTTGCGGTCGTATAATTAAAGATAGGAAAATATCCGGAAACGTTTAAATTGAACATTTTTTTCCAAAAGAGTAACGATTTTCGAGATAGAGACATTTTAAATTCTCAAATATACCTATTTTCGCTATGTGGAGAGGGCGATTTCTGTCGAAAAGACATAATTATTTGTAGCAACATTTATAATGAACATTTTTTCCTTAGAATTACGGTTTTCGAGTTAAATCGATGTTAAAATGGTAAAAACTAAAATGCTTAAGCGTATTTCCGCAGCGATGTTTTGAGATCTCAATAATAACAACTACAAGCAAAGAATATACGTGGGTTATAGGATAAGTACTGTCTTCATTGGTTTTAGTGAATGTTTAATGATTTTCGTGACTAATGTTACACCCAAAAGTGTGAAATAAATATTTTTAACAAAAAAATGGACCGACGTTATCAGTGCACTGAAAAGTATAAAATAATATTAATTCTATTGGAGCTGGTACTTGTGAAGTTGGTTGCCAAAAGTTATCAATCCAACTGCAACTGCACAACTTCAAAAGTACCATTACCAATAGAATTAATATTATTTTATACTTCTCAGTGCACTAACTGATAATGTCGGTCCAATTTTTTGTAGAAAAACATTTATTATTGGCCCACCTTGTATCCTAACTGCAAGCGCGTTCATAGTCGAACGCAATAATGAAATCGAGCGTATATAACATGTGAGACAGAGATAGGGAATGATCAATGCCAAAAACACTAATGCTGCTGCTGGTGGTGGTGAACACCAACCACACACCAGTGGACTTGGATGGCTTCCAAAAATTATATACATCCTTGCATCGGGAATAGAGGTGTCGTAGGTATATGTTGGTCCGCTGCGTCTTATTTCTCCTCTTCTTCCCGTTTCCAGACTATGCCCTAAAAATAACTTTTGGGGAATCAGCAGCAGACCAGAAGAATTTTATTGCATCGTATGTTACCCCAATCCTCCACACCACAAACCAAAATGATGAAACTCTCTCAGCATTTTCCGCTTGAGAATGTAAAATGATTGTCACTCATGGCCCATTGTATAGAGGTATAGAACACTAATGATGTTGCAACAGTTGTTGTGCCTGTTGTGAGGAATACGGAATTTTATTGGAGATGGATTTGTAAAATATTGGGTTTTGTTCCAACCCGAAATTTTCAAATCGCCCACAATGCGCATGTATTGAATCTGGACAGTGTCTGGAACACAAAAATAATAACTGTCTAACATGTATGGACAAATGGTTGTGTTGTGTAATGATATTTTATCGACTCGAATATATGTCAAGACAATGCAAAGATTCGATGACGACGAACAGGTTGAGCAACTAGGCAAGCGCAGGGTGTGGAGCTGGCCGCAAGATCGGACCTCAGAGGACTTTACCGCTATATAAAAAAGGACATTTGAAACCTGCAACAAGAAATCACAGGACAGACACAAGCTAAATTTATCCTAAGAAAGCCTGCTGTCGCGCCCAGCTTTCACGACTCACAGCTCAAACCGTTCGATAGAGAAATAGCTGAGTAAGGATGTAAATACATTTTCTTAGAAAATAAATAATTATGCTTACGACGTTTCATTACGTGCAAGAAATTAGTCGCTTAATAAACTTTCTAATAATTGCTCTGATAGAAACACAAGCTTTAAAAATCTGATAATTATTGTGAGGGGGGCCAATTAGGAAAAATAAAAAAAAACAATGCAGAAAAATGTATTTAATATCCTGGAATAGCGACATAGTTTGTAATAAAATAAACAACTTATTAAACTAAATATATAAATAAACAGTTCATCATTTTTGACCGATGTCTTTTTATTTATGGATGTACGTGCCATATAAAACTGAACATACTCCGATTTTCATATTTTTATTTTACTTGATAGTGTACTATTGAGAATTGTTTCCTTTGAAAAAAATCGGCATTCAACATGTCCTTCCGCTCAAAAACTTCTCCTAAAAGGGGGTGGAGGGGACAATTTTTTGAAAATCGAAAATTTGAGATGAAAAAAAGAGACCATATCCGGCAATGTTTAATTTGGACAATAAAAAAGATCGTAGGTTTCGGTAGCAGTGGCAAAGTCTGAAATATGTGTGTCTCCGCTATAGGGTGGGGGCAATTTTTTTGAAAATTGAAAATATGAGACGGCCAAATTAAAGAAGAGAATATATATAGCAAGATATATATTGGACACTTTTCAAAAAAATGTACGGTTTCCGAGTTATAGCATTGGAAATGTCTAAAATATACTGGGAAAGTCTCAAATATGTGTATTTCCGCGATATTTACAAATTTCCTAATAAGTATAAGCAACGTATTAGCTTCTTTGATGAACGTTGAATGATTTTGATAACACGGAAATGGGGGAAATATTTTTTTTTTCCAAAATTTTCTTTTTTTTATTTTATTATATACTTAAAAGATATTATTTATGAAAAATCCGAACTAAAGAACTTACTAATTAAATTGAAATCAGCTGGTATCTGATAATCGATATATTAATAATAATAATATTTTAATCTTTATTAAATATTAAATTTCTAATAATTCCTTCATTTTTTAGCTTGATATTATTTCGTAAAATATAGCAAAATGATCTTCATTCTTACCTAATTAATATATAC
Source organism: Crioceris asparagi (assembly GCA_958507055.1). Lineage (NCBI taxonomy): Eukaryota > Metazoa > Arthropoda > Insecta > Coleoptera > Chrysomelidae > Crioceris > Crioceris asparagi. Next base: position 735,475 of record OY293827.1, read on the forward strand.
TATTTGTGTCTTACACTTTGACTTGAATATTTTAATTTGACAATCTTTTTGACCATATATATATATATATATATATAGAGGGACGTGATGATTGTGACCGAAACCACTCCCACCACTCTCCCCTATGTCTACCACACACAGGGTGTTACAAAGGAACAATTAGTGAATTTGTAGTAGTACATCATTATTCCATTGGCCTCCAACAACAATCGTCGCTGGCACGACTAATTACACCGTTTTCCGATTAGCATAAATGAGCAAGCAATATAGCAATATTGCGCACACACTCTCTCTCTTTGTTGTTTTCGACGTAGGTATAGTGGTGGAGTTGGGGTTCGCAGCCGGGGGGGGTGGTAATTTTGTTACAGATAAAGAACAAAAAAAAACGACAACATCGTGCACCTCTAGTTTCCCATTTAAAATACAACCACTCACAAAGTATTCTCAGGGTGGAACGCAGCATAGTAGAGCACTCAAAATTGTACAATAAATAAATTATAAATACTTTTTACAAAAAATTTGAATATACTGATTTGGTCTATTCTCGAAGGAATATATTGGGAAATACATTCAAAACTACATATTAGAAAGGACGAGAAGCTTCGAGATAGGAGGTTAAGTGGATATAAACACACGGACCACAGAAGTAGTAGTTAGTTAGTGATATATATATATAGTCGGTCATAGATCATAGACAGTAGAAAGTCGTATATAGTCAGAGAAATAAGTGTGAATATAAATGTGTATATAGTCCTGTAGTTATTGGTGTAAGTAAATAAGTGAAAATAAATCAAACCCAGATTTAATATAAATCCCCGTTACATTGTCATTTCTAATTTAATTATCACTTCTATATCTATATATGTATGTGATTGATCAGAATCTCTCGATGATAAACTATACCCATATGTCTATCGCTCCTCACGCTGAAATAATTGAAAATGCTAATCAGAGAATAAATATTTATTTTCAATTTCACCAATTTCAGTCGTATATCGATGTGTGATGGTATTGCATTTATATAAACACATAACTGCAGAATTCAAACAAAACAGATGCAGGATTTTCCTTTCAAACAATCTCGAACAGTTACGCGAATAAATGAACAATAATCGATGAAATGCTTTTGTAGCGACCATTTTAGGAAAATCACAAATAGCCTTTAATTAATGTTACAATACAATTTATACTTCCACAATATATTTATTTGTCGAAATGTTAGTAATATCGGAAAATAATATATTTATTGTTATTTGATCAGCTAAGATCAACTGTCAGCTGTCTCTTGTCAATAACTGTCATATGTCTTAGAGCTTAAGCCGGCTTCACACTAAGTGCTACTTGCCAACAAGGGTCAGTAAACAATCACCCATCAAAGAACCAGTTGCATCATCAGCATAGCAAAGTAGGTTTAGGTATGAAACCCCATTTGATATCCTAGTACAGTGTGATCTAAGGAATTTTAATAATTCATCATTTGGCCCATTTGTTTTTGAAGGCACTATTAATGATGAGGTTGATCTAAGTTCTTTAATGAAATTTCTACTGGCCACAGTAAAAATACTTTTTCCTGATGTTAATGATCCAAATGCAATATATAGATCAATTCATTACCAACAAGACGGAGCTCCACCGCATTACACACGTATTGCTGGAGATTATTCGAATGAATTTTTCCCAATAGGTTAGGTTCCCAGAAGTGGAACGATTGACTGGCCGCCTAGTTCCCCTGATTTGACTTGTTTCGATTACTTTTTATGGGATTATTTAAAATCAAAGGTATATTTCACTACACCAGACAATATTGCAGATTTAAAATTAAATCTAACGGAAGAAATTAACAACATTGACTCTAAGGTCCTACAAAATGTTTGATGATAATTCCAAGATCGACTTGCTTATTGTCAAGAAGTGAAGGGTGGTCATTTAGAACATTTAGTTTAACTGTAAAATAAATTGAAAAATACCTAAAAATGAATCTGTTCCATACCTATGGGCCACACTGTATATCTCCACGATGCACTGAAAACCCGTTAGACGCCGTTTCTGAATGATCTGCAAGAGATTGCCAAAAGAACTCATCCGGAGCCAATCTCCGCTTCTATCACGGGAGCATTCGAGCTTTTAGTAAAATTCATCAAAAATATACAGTGTCTCTAATCTAAGGATGGGTATGTATAAAGTCGATTAAATGGAATTATAACAGCTATTTTAATTTTCGGAAACTTTGAAGAACAAGTGATGTTAACAATTCTCTAATTATTTTTTTATAAGATAGCAGAGAAGCTCACAAGAAACGGAAATGACTTTTTCGCAACGAGTTTATTTTGGTCATAATCATCAATCGTTTTTCACCCATATTAACTTTCTCGAGACAATAATGCCATTTCTCATCCCATTATCTTTGACACACTGTATATATGTTGTTGGCAAATTGTGTTACGCCTTTATATCAACATAATCCATACAGAAGATTGATAAAGGTGTTGGGAAAGATATCAAATGTACATATATATATATATATATATATATATATATATATATATATATATATATATATATAAAATTGAATGATAGAAATGTTTCATAGGCTTTTCACTCACGTTCGGCTGATGATATAATCGATAATACCGGTTTGATGGAAGATTGGTTGGGGGGGGGGTGCGGGGCAGAGACGAAGAAGTGTGAGCCTAGCATGTTATTTTTTTTTTCGTAATCAAATCAGAGAAGCTGCTGCCTTTGTTCTTGGTGTTGAGATATTTTTGATGTATCGCTAGAAAAAAATTAGAAAATCAATGATACATCTAAACATAATACAGGGTAATGTTCAAAATGCTGCCGCATATGACGAATTCTTTCAAGTCGACTAGTGATCAGCGAGATTTCCAGGCGGCCATCCCCGTTACGTAAAGTTGATTTCACAATAAATGGTATTGACTTATTTACTGTAATAAAACTACCGTGTGTTTAAGTCGGTATATAATATATATTAATTATTTTGTAGAAAAACATATATTTAAATAGTATTATACTGCTATATCATTATCAGACCCAGCCCGATAGTTTGCATGCATGTTTATGGCCGATCTCTGGCAAAACGTCCCAGGAAAAAAAACAACAATTTATTGTGAAAACGACTATACTTACCAGTTTTTCATGATCGACTTTTTGTTCCTGTTTAACGGATTCATATTTAAAGAATCTGGTATCTACACTATCACTTTGTATATTTTAATGATACATTTCCTGTCTTACTTTGGACGTTTATTGTATACATCCCAGCTACATTTCTATGAGAAATTCAAGCGAAAAAACTTCGATCCCAATGATAATCTTGTGCCAAGTAAACAATTAATACTTAATCAAGATGATGTATATCATTTAATCATATGGTGCTGACAAATTCCACTGAATAATTGATACTGAAGACATTCACCGGGTTCATAGCTTCAGCTATAAATATATAAATATCAGTGTAAATACGAAGGCGCCTTCGTCAAATTCCAACATGCTGCGTGTGCTGTTTTATTCCAGCAGGTAGTTCTGTTTGTTGTTGTAAAAGGCTTCACGAAATATCTGGCAATCAGACCGTTTTAAAATATTCATCAAAGCATTGTGAACGGTAGGTAGTTTTGTTATCTTGTCCAATCTATCTAGAAGTAATTGCGAATTACAATGCCTCTGAGACGGTGAGCACACCTGAAGATCTGAAATATTTTTGTTAGTCTGTTCAACCATTTCAAATTACTGGCAACTGACGTCATTTGATATTACTACACATCGTATAATATGGACCGCTTATCTTTCCGTGATATGGGTGCATACATTGTAAATACATGAATGTAATTTATTAGGTTTACAGCGTCATCTACTATGTAGATACAACTCTTGAATGACTACTGTCTCTGGTCTGAATGACAAATATTTGCATTACGTGGGCCGGTTTAATCAATCGAATCAATCATATGGAAATGTTGTATAGGGTATGTCAAGAGCTGTTTTGAAAATGCTAGCACATGCTATGTCCAAAATTGCTGATGGATGGCCAATCCAATAATTATATATATATATATATGATATAATAGATTTTTGATGGGGATGCAGTCATTTATTAAATAAAATTCTTTGGATTATGCCAAGCTTTCGAGAATATTTATTCTCTTCGTCAGGGTAAAATTCGTGAATTTAGATAAAATTAGCTACAAACAGGAAAGATTTCATAGCCATCAATCAGAAAATGAAATATTTCCTGTTTGTGGTTAATTTTATCTAAATTCACGAATTTTGCCCTGACCAAGAGAATAAACATTCTCGAAAGCTTGGCATAATCCAAAGAATTTTATTTATTAAATTACTGCATCCCCAACAAAAATCTATTTTATCAAATATTAAACCATTCAAGATTTCATATGTTCTTGGGGATGCAGTCATGTAATGAATAAAATTCTTAAGGTTATCTAAAACATCTCTTATGGTTTTGGAGATACACTATACTTTTTTTCGAGCCGACAAAATTCCACAAAGAAAAATAAAATAAAATCAAACAACAATACATTATGGGTGTGGGGGTGAGGGGGTTTCAGTTAGGATCAAGTTGCTCGATCGAAGAAACGACTCTTGTCTTGTCTTGTTCATTCAGTTAGATTTATATTGCTGTGAAATGTCTTGTCGTATGGATTTATTATACATAGGGATAAATAGTGGGATTTATTGATATGAATGTATGTGGATTCTATCTTTGAGGAACCACTATTATTGTTATTATTCTAGCTTTTGCCCGCTACTTCTAGTGCTGAGAATCAGATGCTTATCCTATGTATAATTTCCTCCTCAGTATAATTTAATATGTATCAAGATATTTGTACGGAATTTAACAAAGACAAAACCGTAGAAGATAGAAAGTAAGTATAGAATACAATAGATCTCTATATATAAAATAGGCAATGGAGTTTAAATTGTAACTTTTTGGTATCCTAAGAAGAAAAGTCTTCTGAAGATAAGATTGAAAAACATACGGTACTTGAGTCCAAGATGGCCCTGTTCCATAGATGGCCCACTTTCAAAATTTCATACTTTTTTTTATAATGAGTTTAAATTTCGCGCCCGTGTTCGGTGACAAAACTGCAACTTCATATCAAACGAAGGGAGCTGTCATCTTTTGATGTTGCAAATAGCTTGTGACTTATACCCTTACAAGCTTACAAACTTTTTAGTAAGTATTTCAGTAATAAACAAACATCTTTCGTTTTTTTTAAACAAAGCTAATCAAATTCTCCTGACAAGGTTTGTCAGGTTAAGTTCTACGTTTTAGATATTTTTTTCTTGGCATTTATGAATAACTGGATTAATGTTGGGCCATGATAAGTACCTAGGTTCCTAAAAAGGCCCAAGGATTTTATTTAAAAATAAATGAGTAATTTTTCATTTTTTTATTTTGCAAAAAATTGACTTTACAAGAAGCACGTACATTTCAATTCCCCTATTTACGGGGTTCATTGTATAAAGCCACAGTTGACAGACAGATGGCCGTACAGACATTGGAAGCTTGGCCAGGGAAACTTCCAAAAGAAAATCTCCTCCTTTTTATGAACACGCTCAAAAAAAGCTCACGGTGTGGCCATGAGATCTGCTTCTACTATTTGTTTTTTTTTTTGGTTATTTTTCGTACTCCAGTTTCCTTTTTATAATTATAATAATTGTTCTTAATTAATAGCACAACTTCTAATCTGTTGAAACGCTTGTGCACATATTTCTCAATTATCAGGTAAAGTGAGAAAGCTAAATCTGAAATGAGGAAGCTAGAAATACCAACAGGAAAAAATCCAGATTAAATTCTCGAAACTACCCAGCTGCTATATATATATATACAGGGTGATTCACAATATGAGTGTCCTGTTCAACATTTTTGTCCTACTTTTGAAAAACGGACAGTATATTATTGACTTTTCGATTTATGCATTAAACGTGCGCCAATTTAAATGATCCTCACCTTATTCGAAAGAAGACTACTTAGGATATGATACCGATAAAAATAGATATATTTTGAAACAAACAGTTAATAATAAATGATTTTCATTACTTAAATAAAATAAAACTTAGATTGTTTGACATTTGACATTTTTGTTGGTCTCCAATTCCGTTCTCTAATTGATCTAAAAGTGAAAAAAATGCCATGTCGTACAAAAATGTTATTATGGCTACATGCTACATTCGTTTATCAAGTTCCAGATACTCCATTTTAATAGAAACTGCAGAAATGTTTATTTCATGCTAAATATACCGTCAATTACCTAAAATAAATCGATGATTCGACCATTCGTGTTTGTGTTTGTTTCGGAGCACCATCTGGTAAAGTTCATCCTACTCTTTTGATACAACATTAAAAAATGTTTTATCAAAAACGAGAACCACCCTGTATGTATTGTGGAGCACATTGTTTCTCTTGTTTTTTCCTACCCCCGACGACTCTGTGGAGATTGTTTATGACCCACGGCATACTCCCTCTTGTCATCGTTAGTGTGTTGATATAACTACTTCACGGAGAAATCCTCCAGAGGGATTTTTCCAGATTGCGCAAATTACATAGGATTTATTTGGTCGTTGCAGAAGCAGCAGCAACAGGATTTGAATTCGATACTACTTACTTCGTGTTACCGAGCTTTCATTCAGCCATTTAATGTTGAGAAAGTTAAATCTTACTTAAAGGTTTTGCTGAAAATTTTTAGCTGAAATATCATTTAGCTTTCAAAAGTCAGTTAAATGTTTAGAGAGTTTTTAGTTCTGGTCTGCACTTTTTATATAGTAAACGTGATCCGATTCGGATGATTTTTGATTCATTTGACAGAGCAGACTTGGAAAATGGTTCCATATTTATAAAAACGTAAATAAGAAATCTCCTTACCTCCAAAAACAGCCTTCAAATAGGTTGGAAGAGGCAAATTTTCTCGAAAATCTAAAATCCGAGATTGTAGAATTAAAGATACCAAAATATACGTTATCGGTTGAAATTCTATTGGTGCTGGTATTTGTGAAGTTACTGCCAAAACTTATCAATCTAACTGCAACTGCTCAACTTCAAAAGTAAAAGCACCAATAGAATTGATATTACTTTTTTGTCATTTCATAATTAAATGAAGCCTTCGTTTACGTGAACAAATCAAAACAATATGAATACTCTTGTATTTTTCTCCATCGGTCACTATTGCGTATTTCCGATGTAAGTGATTATTGATCTGCTGCTTATATTTTTTATTTAAGTTCAAAGAAGATTATTTGAAAGAGTTTTTGTCATCATCCTTTTTCCACTAGCTAGCAATTTACTGCTAACTTCAGCCCTTGTTAAAATATTTCTTCTCCCGATAAAATACAGAAAAGAGCCAACTAAGCAAAAAGGACTGCCTACAGTAGAGATCCCCGCCCCTACTAGAAAAAAAAAAAGCCGACCCAATTTTCGTATGTCACACGTCAATTTGTCCTAATTTTTCTTATTAGGTCTACGTGCTTTTCACCATAAAACTTACACATACGCAGAATTGCAACGTTGCAGGAGTTATTTCAGGAAAATCATTTTATTATTTTCCTGGCTTTGTTTCTTAATGAATTTCCAAATAAATAGCACATTTTCATAGCCACATTTTTCACTCTTTCCAATGGTGTTCATAGTTTTGTAACCTGACGTTTTTGTCTTTTTTTTTCTTATGCGAGCCATAATGTCATTTCAAAAATTTGAATGGCCCTTCTTATCACCTTTTTGACAAAGTAGCTTAAGTTGTACATGTTGTCCTAAAAATTCGAGAAATTAAATTAAAGTTTCTGTCCATTAATTTGGACAAATTTGGTTGAGGTTGTCGTCTCTCGGGAGGGGGGGGGGATGTTAAGAAGCACTTCCAATGTATTCACACTGTTTCTATCATTCTTGTAATAAAGTTTTTGTCATATCTCGTTCTTCTTCATTGGAGAACTCCATTTTCCAATGACTCAGCACTTGACAATAATACCGAATGTCATTTCCGTGTCACCGATTGGAAAAATCAAAGCCAACTACTTTAAAAAAGTAATTTATTTAATTTCTCGAATACAGTTGAAAGGTTTCAAATTGGCCTTGTACCCTTTTTCAGTCCCCATATTTTTAATTTCCTTTACATCTAGCAAACTTTTTTTTGTATATTTTGAAAATAATAATTCTTTAACAAACTCTTTTGCATTTATTTCTATTCTTCAACCTAAAAATTGGTCGATACCAAATTTTCAAGCTATTATTTTGTAATGTTTGGATTTTAGAGCCAAAAAACTTAATTAAAAAAAACCACCCTGTATAATTACCTATAACAAAGAAACATAAAATTGAGCAATTTTCAATTTATATACATTTGGTCACACTGTAAAAAACCTACAAATCTTTTTTTCCAGATTGGTTTTGTGTAGGTATTCTTTTTTTTTTTTGTCTACTACTACCTTTTGTTCTGGTTTTCTCATTAGAACCCCTCCAATGTATTCCCTCGGTCTCATTAGATGGCGCTTATAAATAATAAGGACCTAGTTAAGCGACTTGTTGGCTATTGTGGAAATATTTCAGAAGCAGTTGTCGCCCAGAATGGGGAAGAGTGGTGAAGGGTTTCATCTCGAAATATATATATATATATATAAAGGGTGATTCATAAAAGGTGCGCGCAGGACTTTAGGAGAAGATAGTTTGTCCAAAAACAAGACTTTTTTTTAATTTCTATTATCATGGGTTCGCAAATGCACCGTTTTCTCGAAGTTGAGAAAAAAATAACGTTTTTAACTGAATATCTTTAGAACTATTAGAGGTTCAGCGCTCCTATATTGCCACATATTTGAAACTTATAAATACCCTTATTTAAAGGTGCATACATTTTTTTTTAAAGTCAGTGGCTTATATTCATGGTATGTTTTCTATTAAAACCTCATTAACTTCTACGCCACTGGTGATATTGAAATTTTGTTTGATTTTTCAAAATTGTCAATGTTTTTTTGGACAAATAAGGTACTCATGCTCCATTGCTCTTAAGTGATCCGTTTTAGAGAAAAAGGTCATTTTATGATCATAAACATAATAGGAAATATTACCAAAAATGTATTTTTGACCGACGAACCCCGAACGGAGGAGGTATACAATTCGACTGTCTAAATAGAACATTTTTTTCAAAAGTGTTACGGTTTTCGAGATAGACGCATGTTAAATATGTATTTTTGCTATGTGGAGAGGACAATTTCTTTCGAAAATTGAAAATTTTTCGATACTACATGAAAGATATAATTATTTGTAGCAACATTTATAATGAACATTTTTTCCTTAAAGTTACGGTTTTCGAGTTAAATCGGTGTTAAAATGGTAACAACTAAAATATTCAAGCGTATTTCCGCAGCGATGTTCTGAGATCTCAATAATAACAACTACAAGCAAGGAATATACGTGGGTAATAGAATAAGTACTACCTTCATTGATATGGTATAGTGAACGTTCAACGATTTTCAGGACTAATGTTATACTCAAAAGTGTGAAATAAATATTTTTTACAAAAAATTGGACCGAAGTTATTAGTTGATGCACTGAAAAGTATAAAATAATATTTATTCTATTGGTGATGGTACTTGTGAAGTTGGTGCCAAAAGTTATCAATCTAACTGCAACTGCACAACTTCAAAAGTACCATCACCAATAGAAGTAATATTCTTTTATACTTTTCAGTGCATCAACTAATAACGTCGGCCCAATTTTTTGTAAAAAATATTTATAACATAACTAGCTTATCAATTGGACGGAATTTTTGAAAAGTTTTTTTGTCGCAAGCCACTGGATTTATTATTATATTATTTCTGAAATGTTCCGTCTTTTTACTAACTTTCTTTATTCATAAACTTTTTTGATACGTCGCTTAGTTTTCGAAATATACCACAAAATTCCGGACATTGATCAGCTGCTTTGGGCAATATTGTTTCTTAAATAGCAGCATACCTTGAAAAACAAAACACATCCTCGCATATTTTGAAGTAAGATAGTTTACGCTTGTAGCGTATATACATCCCCTGGCTTACGAGTAATTTTATTAAAACTGAAAAATAATTCCAACTTCGGTGCCATGCTACTCCAAACGGAATCGTTTTTGGAGTATGGTTTATAAAACAAACTATCATTATTTTGTTGTTAGTTTCATCGATCTCTGAAGTTAGTCTAGTAGAACCTGAATCACCCTGTATATATAAGGTATCTCCCTGAACTAATGGGAAAATATTCGGGAGCGTATAGAGTTGGTGGAAATAATTTTAACTCTTATATATATTTTTTTAATATCCTGTCAGGTTATTTTTAACTTTTTTATGCGTTCAATTTGATATGAGTTAAATTTTACGGTATGTCTACATTTATTCTACAATTATTATAAACAGATCAAGAGTATTTTTATGAAGACAAAAACGGACTAGTACACTAGGTTAGGTTAGGTTAGGTTAGGTTAGGTTAGGTTAGTTTAGTTTAGGTTAGGTTAGGTTTGGTTAGGTAGTAGGTTTATCATCCCAAATTGCTGCAGGGATGCAAGACCCTGTATGTTGATATCAAAAATGGCTTTACCAGACCGAAATGGTACAAGTGAATTCGATAAAACGGGCCATTTGGGAACTATTTGCCATTTTATTAATACACTTCTGTTGGGTTTTTCGCATGAAACATTATTAAGAAGCGGTTTTCGACGAGAAAATTGTTTGTTTGGCTGGTATTGTTTGTTTACATTAGATTATCCGGCTCATTTCAATCTTGTATTACTTTTTTGACCGTAGAACTAAACGGAACAGGTAATCTTTTCTATTCTGATATCTTATTACATTGCATTATTATTTTCACAGTTGAGTTCTGATCTAATTTGAAGACAGCTGGAATAAGTTTTGGTTCTTTTAACGGGCAATGTTAATTCCTAATTTCCAGGACAGTCGGACTAGTTTTGATTTCTGTTCCAAAATAAAGAAGAAAAACTCACATGATTATTTGAAAATCACTTCAAAATCAAAGAAAATGCATATCTTACAGATTGATTAGCACGTAGAAATCAATAACTTCTATGAAATGATAGAAAAAAACGAAAAGTTTGCAAATTACTATGAAAATATTCTGTATTTCAATATAGGGATATTTGCTTGGCGCATCCGCCAAAAATAAAATTATATTGTTGCTTTATTTTTGGGGTTGATTAAGATAGCACACATCAATGAAATTAGTGTACTAAAAACAAGCATATTTAGTGCTAATATAGTAGGCAAAAATAAACTGTATAACTCTAATTTTTGAAATTACGGGGAATACCGCTAGCTCATAATTTCTGTAAAATAAGAGTTATTCTTGTGTACTAAATTGGCACTTAATTATTCCTAACGAATAACCTTGGATTTTCTCCATATTTCCTTGTGGTGTGCTTACTTAATATTAAGCTGTTAAATTAAATAAGCTCTAAATTATTAAAAGCAGATTTTCTCAAATTCGGTCATATTCTGTTTAATTGTCCTCAGTTAATATTAAGCTAGCGACATCTCCCGTAATTTCAAAAATTGAAGAATTATAAGCTTTCTTTTTGCATACTAAATTAGCACTACAAATGCTTGAGTTTACTACACTAAATTTATTGATATGTGTAACTTTTGTTGGGCTAGCTTAATGGACCTTTATTTTAGTCAGTCTACCTATAATCTCTACTAATTGTAACCAACTGGGTACTAACGAAACTCCTTACCTAAATAATATATCAGCTATAGATGCCTGATGCACTATTGAATGACATTGTAGATATTTTCTATCATTATCATTATCATAGTGAATTTTCCCTCGACATTTCGTCTCTTGCTTTGAACGTGAATATTTCTATAAAACATAATATAACATGTATTTACGTTTCCTCCACTTTTGGGCGTATAACTCAAGCGTCAGCCATTCGTGGGTTGAGTGGCTGAAGTAAATGGATTAGCTTTTAAATTATTTACGAGACGAGACCCCCTCTCTTCTCATCTTATTCAACGTCACTGCATCTGTAAATATATAAAGGGTGTTCGCGCCACAGTGCAGCTTCGTTCCAACGCACGCATTCCGAAACTGTTTTCTAACAGTTTGCTTAGCGCTAAGAGCTACTACAGATGTACTAAATTTTGGATTGTTTAAATCAACAATTTTGATTTCAGATATGTGTTTACATTTTCGAAAAACTTTCATGGGACACCCTATATATCTTATCTAGTATATTTTTCAAAACGCAAGCTCAAAACTACATTAATTATACTAAATTTTAATTGCTTGATCTACATTTTGTATCTACATATATATTGTAAAATATAAACCATCAAAATCAACAACATTTTTTTCCTTTTTGTGATCCTTACAAATGTTTCAATCCATCAACTACTAATTGGCTTATGGTCAGAATATGGATGGAATCGAGCAAAAAAAAGTGTATAGCGACAATTACGATGAAGTCCATCAAAAGTCGAGCTTAATTTAATTTTAATTAAAAAAAAACGTCCACCATGGTATTAGCGAATGCGCGAGATGATTTTGTACCAATTTTTGTATTGTTTAGGTATTATATTCTTCTCTTTTTTTCCCAACCAGCTCGTGTCACCATTAAATTGATTATCATCAATCGTTTCGAATAAAAAATACAGATTCCAATTTGTAAGGTATTATTAGAATGATCGAAGAGTATTTGTTTTTGACCGACGAATCCAAACGGAGGAGGTATACGATTCAACTGTTTGCTTTTTTTTGTATTTCGTTTCGTGTATAGTAAACGTACTCCGATTTAGATGATTTTTTATTCATTTGATAGAGGAGACTTGAGAAATGGTCCCATATTCGTAAAAGCTCAAATCCGAAATCGCCTTTCCTTAAAAAAACACCACAGAAGGCAATTTTTCTCAAAAATCGAAAATCTAAGATGGCAAAATGAAAGATAGGAAAATATCAGGAAACATCTGAATTGATAATTTTTTCAAAAGAGTTACGGTTTTCGAGTTACATTTCAATCTAACTTCGATTGCACAACTTCAAAATTACCACTTATAAAGTCGGTCCAATATTTTATGAAAACGGTTTATTCCAAATAGAAACAAAATTAGCATCTACTTCCATTATAACCAGAAATGCGACTAATATGAAAATATTCTGGACGTTACTTTATCACCCCATATTCTCAGATTGTATGTAGTTAAAGTTTGCCCATAGTCGATCGGGAGAACCACCCTGTATATTTACGCTCCTTTTAGTATAAGTTTACATTGTTGGAATCTGTGTTGAATTTAAGATAAATAAGTGCTCCATTAAAAAAAAAAACATTAAAATTACGAGAATTAAGAGTAGCTACAATTTTTGTGTACAATTATATTATATATTTTCTTATTATAATAATAATAATACTGATCTCAATAACGATCTCAAATCTACAACCATAATGAAATCTAATTAATATATATTACTAAAACAATACAAACAAATAAATAATAAAACATATGATATTAGCTCTTTTACCCAGGACTTCCTGGGCAAACACTTTCGTAGATTGTGCTACGAAAACATAAACTCATTAAAAGTGAGAATGGAACCCTACTATGAGACCTACTCGAACGTAGAACCAGTCCGAACTGCAACCCAGATCAATCCACAGATATGCACCAAGCGAGAATAGCATGATCATTTTTCTTACATATGTCTTAGGGATTTTCCGGTATGGAACCCTCCATTTTTAACTTCCAGTCGCACTGACGGACTCTCACAAAACAGTCCAGTGACATACTACACACAAATATATATATATATACTGGAAAATCCACGAAAATTCAGCCATAGAGCTCAGAGATACTTCTTTGGGAATTACAGATATGGAACCCTCAACCTAGGAGGCCCATACACACATAAAATATAGCCTTTGTCAGCCGCGCAAATATGAAAAAAAACAATAAACTTCTTTTTATCGAAATCGGATAAGTAGTTTTCGAGATTTTGGTGGTCATACGAAAAGTCGTTACTTGTATTGTCCTAAGGATTTTCCGGTATCGAACCCTTCACCTTTAAACTCCAGTTGCACAGACAGGCTCTCACAAAACAGTCCAGTGACATACTACACACAAATATATATACCGAAAAATCCACGAAAATTCAGCCATAGAGCTCAGAAATACTTCTTTTTGGGAATTACAGATATGGAACCCTTATGTTACGTTAAAATTTTGGTAGCACGCTTTTGCATTCTGGCTACCTAACCTAAAACCTAACCTTTTTAACAATACTAAAAATATTTCTCTTCAAATTCCCAATTCTCATTCAGTATAACACCAAGGTATTTAACTTCATTTACTCTTTCAATGTTATCACCCTGTATATTTATTTGTACGAAGCCATTATCCGTAATTATACCCCTTTCCCGTTTTTCTATTTTGCCAAAACAAGCACAACCTTCAAGCAGCGTGCGCACTCCTATATACATATAGTAGAAGCCTAAGCAAAAATTAACAAAGATTATAATTATAACTAAACTGGGATTTGAAATTTGTGCTTGGCAAGATTAGCCAAGCAATTATAAATATAAAACACATAAGCCTTTATGGGAGTTTGTTGGTCTGAATTTTGCCGCATATACGGCAGAAGCCAAGCTTACAGCCTTTTAAGCAAAATATGTAGAATATCAATATTTACATAAGGAAATATTCCTTGTAGAATTTTGGGAAGAATCATTCCTTACTAAAATTGGCCAAGAGTAATTATTGCTGGAGATTCAAAATAAATTTTACGTTCATACTTTTATATCTCGAATTTGATATGTGGTTTGCGTCATTTTGTATATAATTCAGCCCTCGACATTCGACAATCAGAACTAAATAGAATTGTTCTTTATTATACAGGGTGGTCCGAATTATAATGGAGAAACCTAAATAGCGTATTCAGCCTATAGAAATAATAAGAGAATCATATAATCTTATCATCATATTGATTCAATTGGAAATATTCTAAGACATTTGGAAATGACTGAAGTCAACTGATAATCTCCGGCATGTTCATCAAATGTCAATTTTAGTTCGTTTGACTCATTGGATTTGATGAAATTTTTGAGTTGAGATATACCTAATGTTTTACTTTTTACCCAAGATCTTTTAAAATCTAGTTAACAAAAAAAACATTCTTCAAATTTCAAAGGCATTCTCGTAAATTTCCCGAGTTTCTTCTGCTTATACCGCTGAACCACCTTGGAGAGAAAATCTTCATTCTAATAAGTATAATGTGAAAAAATTGAGAAATATGGCTGTGGAGTAATTATTTTCTAGAGAGAGAGATTACACGAGCTAGGATTTCATTCCGAATGCTATAAATTAGTGGATATTCTAATTGTATTAAGCAAGTGGAAGAAAGCAGTCTCGTGTTATTAATTAGAATGTACAGGGTGATTTTTCAAGTTAGTGCACCCATCTACTACATACAGAAGTTGAGATATGAGCGATAGGAGATGAACTCTAATGAGAAACATAGCATACTTTCAATTATTTTAAATAATTTCAACAAGACGACCAAAGTCACTAACTAGCATTCACTCGATACTTCAAGATGTTGGAAAGTATATGTGAAGATAGCCATAGTAAATATTCATGAAATGTCATGTGACAAAAAAAAATTGGCTATCTTTATTATTTACAAGTTTACATCGTTACAGTATCGCTTCGCTTTGTCATAAATCAAAGGAAAATCCCTTTTCTGCCAGTTGCCGATTTGTCTAGTCCAGTCTAGAGGCTTTCCCTTTTCCAGTGAATAATAGATCCAATTTCCACAAGAAGGATCAGAAGGAGTAGAAGAAGAAGAAGAAGAAGGAGACTATGACAAGCAAGAAGAAGGAGGACGAAGAAGATGCTCTCGGATTGCGCCAGAGTATTAAGCATGACGGATAGCTGAGTAACTAATCCGCCATTCCCTCAACGAACGGCATCGATATTACAAGAAGGCTAGCGCTACTACACGGCTATATGCATTTACGAGAAACGGTGGCCTCTGAAAGTTTTAACTTTTACACCTCGATCACCAATTATTCAAATTTGTTCGCGCCATCGAGTATCTATCAGAATATACACGGTTTGTCCGAGACGTTCGTACCAAGATGTACCTACTATAGAGACAACTTCATCCATTTTTAGAAGATATCCACTGGAATATTCGAAATAATATGTAGAATCCTTATTTCCATAGACGAGGTTATTTAAATATTGCACTTCCCAAGCAATTGTTCCATATGGTCACCTCGGTCTCCCGATCTTAATCCAATCGATTTTTCTATTTGAGGCAATCTTGAAAGTTTAGTTTATCAAACTCTTGTAGAAAACAGACGAGTTTTTAAATCGTATAATTAGACACTATTAGAAATGAACACCTCATTCATTTTATATCGTGTAAGACGGAAGGAAATATTTGGAGAAGTTCAGAAAATGTATTCATGTTCAAGGTAAATTAATTTACATCTTATTGCGTTTTAATTTTTGTTATGTATAGAACCTGTTGTTAATTAAACGCCATTTTCTCCAAAAAACGGAACAAGACATCGATTAAAATAGGTTTTAATTAATTTTTGACAGTTATTACACGAATAACACGGGTGAGGATCAAGACTGAAGAGAAATCTGTCAGCTCATATAAAAATATACAAATTCAACTGGGAAGTTTTACTGTCCCTCAATAAAACAGACAGATTGAACTGAAGTTTGGGTATTTAGCATTATTATGAGTTAACTCTTCAAAGCAATTGTATGGAATTAATCCTACTAAAATGCGGACAAAACATTTTCGACAAAATGATTATTATGGTTCGGAGCGAGAACCAGTGGACAGAACAAAGGAAATGGCATCATTGTACTACTAATATAGGGCATATAGTAAAATCCTATCTGCTTTCCATAGAACTGAATCACAAGCTTGACTCTAATCCATCCCGTTCTACTTGATTACCTATCAATGTTTTTGAATTCGGGTGTAACGACGTATAATCAAAGTAATATTCGCTGGTATTAATAACATCAAAATCAATTCATCATACACGAACTCAGCTGTATCACCAATTGTCTTCTTGACCCACTCAGAGCCATTCTCGAAATAGCTCGTGTGGACCTGGAGGGCAACACCTATTAAAAAAATGAATAAAATGTGTAAGACATGACTTTTCAATATTCTCGACACCAATGCGTTTAATTCTTATTGCAACTCAATGCATCTCGATGTTACAAAACTTGCTCAAAATTGTCACCATTTGTTCGGTTTGCGTAAATTCTTGCTCGACGTATCCATGAATCATTGTACATACGCTTCAAAAATAAAATCCAGGTGTCTACGAAGAACATTGCAAGCCTTTTCAATGTTCTTGCACAGTATTTGCTTTTCCATCGTGATAAATCAACTGTTTTAAATATCCCCACAGAGAAAAATCCAAGGGCGTTAGATCCGGGAAGTTTGCAGGCCTATAAAAGTAGCCATTGCGCCCTATCCATCTATTAGGAAACTTATTATTTAAATGTTCCCTTAGTTTTCATCTAAAATGTGGCGGTGCTCCATCTTGTAGATGCCACATATTCTGCCTCGCATTTAAAGGAACATCTTCTAATAACTGTGGCGGAGTGTTTTCGAAGAAAGCCTACATAAATGTCACCTGTCATTCGAGCTGGAAAAAAATAAGGCTCACTAAGCATGACATTTCTATTAAATTATACTTTTTTTTTATAATAGCTTACAATTGCTTTTTTAGCACTTAACTCGTTTCTCTGTCTTTTGAAATTAAATTCTTCTGTTTTAATTTATTACCTACGTGATGTTTTTTTTTTAATAATCGATTGAAGTTATAACTAGAATATTTGTATTAACTGTTAAAATCCAATAAAAGAAGTGCGCAATCGTTGCAAATTTAAATAAAAGCATATTTACATGCTTCGTCTTCGTAACGCACATGATACGCCACTGGCCAAAGCCTAGGTGACAGATTTTGATGATTCAACCTGTTCTTTACAAACTGATTCAACTCTATTTCTTGACTCGACTCGAATATTCTAGCATTCTACGAAGTATTTAATAAACAATAGCAAAAATATATCTATTATTCACTGAATTGATGGATTCGATTCACCATTTTGCTACTATACAGCAAAATAATCTGGCAAATTGCAACACTTATAAGATCGGTTAGGTGCAACTTTATCTGACGTCACTTAGCAGAGTATATGATTGCTTGTTCGGCCTTTCGCTGTAGGTGGTGCTGCAGCTACCTACCCCTACAAAGCTGCTCCCCTTAAAACCACCTCCCCCCCAACCCCCCAGCTGTCGCCGCACGACCGCCCTCTCCACGGATGACTAATCTGGAGCCAGGCGCTAATGCAATCTGTGTGTACGGATCTGGAAGTAATGGAGGATAATATACAGGATGACATCAAAAGTGGGTCTCTACTACTAGTACTCTACAAAATACTCTCATAGATATGCCGCAAAGGATCAAAATAAGACTTGTTGTGTTCTTTGGAAACAACCTGTATATTCGATTGAACATCATTTGCAGATAGAAGATCTTATTACACCTGCGCCACAATATTAAAACACATTTGTACCGGGTGTATGATTAGGCTAAGTACCCGGCTGTATCTCCGAAACTAGGTATTAATCCTAAAACTATGGATGAAATAAAAGGTATGACGAATTTGCAGCAGAGAAAGTGCAGGAAATTATTTTAATTAGTTTCCTTCTCTACCGCAAGGAGGCGTAATTTACCAAGTGAAGCATTCATTTTAGACATTGAAACTGCTCTCTGGTTTTTTAATTTTGCTTTGCAATTTAACAAAATAGACATAACCTATGAGCCAATTTCATTGATGATTTCAAAAATATTTCCTCATTTCCAGTTGTGTCGAGTGGGAATATGTCGTTGACGCGCAAAGTTTTACTGACAGTCACAGCTTTGGTCGGGTGTAATATATGTATACCAAAAAACCACCAGATGTCACCGCATTTCATGATAATTTCTAATATTTATCCACGATATGTATGCATCCAAGTAAACTGTACATGCGGTTCAAATAACACACGTAGATACCTACCCACGCACCGATACAGTCGTGATTAAAACGTATTTCAGCATACATTAAACCAATAACCCAGTCTACATTACAGTATAGATATAGTGTGTCCAATATTATTTTGTCTCTCTAGATTCTTAAGAGAGACTGATTTCGACATTAATAATAATAATTTATTCAAGCTACATATAAAACAAAATAGAATGAATAGGTAAGACTTCACAAACACAAAAAAGCTAATATGAACAAGCTTCACTCAAACGCAGCATCTTCGATCAACATCAGGTATTCGGCAAGGTAACAATCGCAGCCCTCTGATATTCCATACAATCATGAATGAATCAGTACAAGCTGTAAAGACTACTATGCATTGGGATATGGAATCGGAAATATTTAATATAAATTTTCCATTTCTATCTATAATCTATAATTATTCCTAGGTATTTGCAACTTAAGACTGTTCCGATTTTTTTTTTATTCATTAACATGTCAAATTCGATTGATACGCTATCACAGCAATTTCCAAAAGTTATATATTATGTTGTTCTGTTAAATGGATTATTTTTCCTAGATTTTTTTAAAAATTAGATATTAAAGACATTGGCCAGTAATTTTCTGCATGTTTTCTCTCCCTAACCTTATGTATTGGGATTATATATGGATTTTTAAGTGCTTCTGGCCAGTCCAGTCCACAAAGTTGGATAAATATTTTAGTGATTTGACGTTTATTTGTTCTATTAAGCCATATCTTTTGAGACAAGGTTTTCAATTGTTTTTGCGACTCATTAATTTGTAAAGTATAATCTTTTATGTCTAAATAAAAAAGAAATTGTGTAGCATATCTTCATATTGGACAAACTGTATAACAGTAGGTTATATATATATATATATATATATATATATATATATATATATATATATATATATATATATATATATATATATTATGGATGATATACGTGATCCAGACCTGAAGCAAATTATGTCGGTTATTTATCTGTACATCTCCTGTCTCTGTTTCTCACTCACTTGTTCTCTGCTTTGAACACGTAGACCACAGAGGATAACATGATGAATGATAGTCCAGATATTATTATATAATGGATATATTATCATTATTATTATTATACCTTGGGGGTATCAGATAATTACCCTGAATTTCATAGTACCCTATATATACCTATATATCGATGTTGATATGGAATAATATAATATAAGGGCATTTCCCTTTCTCTTCCTCTATGCCATATCTGGTATGATAATCTTAATTGGTACAATTAGTGACAGTCATAGTATTTCATGTACTTATTATAATACCGCCTGACCGAAAAAGAAATAAAATTCATTCGCAGATTCGCAGCAGTTATGAGAATATGTCTTTGCTAGGTCAGAAAGGGAATTAGTTTTGTCATGTCAAAAACACTGGGTATGTTCGGATGAGCAGTTAAAATATGTGTCGACAGTTGAAGGCAGTGGCTCGTTTTCGATAAATGTGGCGCCAAGATTTAACGGTGTTTTCGGATAAAACACTCCAAAATATGACGAAAATCAAGAATAGCAATTTTCGAGTTTTGGTCTTCTTTTGAGAATATCGGCCCCTTTTCGTCCCAACAAGCTTGCTGGATGTTGGAGCAAAAGGGGTGTTGTTGGGTGGGGAAAAACGCTTTTGGAAGTGAATAGAAATTTACGTCTCAACGGGGAATTTTCTTCATAAATTGTTATTTTTAATCGGATATTACACTGTAAACTGTAAACACATTTCACTTCTAGGTCAGACATCATACCGTAATTACACTGTTGCCATTTACTTCGTTTTAGAAGCTCATCGAATTATCATTAAGTATTCAATGCTATAGTAGAATACGTTTGTAGACAATAGAAATAATTATCGGTTTATAGAATATGAAATTTATTCAAAAAACGAAGCTAAGGAATGCAATTAAATATAGATTTTGTATTTTTTAAAAAAAATCTCTTAAAACTTACTATTCTATGTCATTTCTTATTATTAAAATTTTCATGTTGCGTATTTATTAACATGTCTATGACTTTTGCAACGTTGTCAGCTCTACAAATATATCAGTAATTTACTATCTCCGATGAACTATCAGTAAATTTTTTGGTATACTAAGTATTAAAAAAAACTTTTATCTAGCACTGGTAAAATAAAGGCGGTCTAAGCTGCAAAATTGTCAAATTAACCATCAACAAGGCGATTATGATCACATATCTTTTTTTGTTGGAGAACAATTTTCTAATGAAACAGGGCCATTTATCTGAATTGGCACTCTTGCAACATTATCCATGGTATTTGCCCACAACTTGTCACCAGTACGCGCGATCTCTGCTTTCTCTATTTTCTTCTTCAATATCTTCTTGTATAAAGCAATCACTGAATTTATATTTTCCAAAAGTCTGTAGACAAAACTCGTCATCTCCGACAACAAAAGTTGCCATAATATCGCATTTTTGGTCTAAAGCAAGTATTTGTGAAAAAATAAGTTTTTAATAAAATGTTCAATATCGCAAACGTTATATTGGTAGTTTTGGCAACATTGGAATTGACAGTTTTTCAACGTCAAGCATACTACATGAATCAATCATGGAGATGTTGAGAATTACGGAACATGAAAATTAGAATAATAAGAAATGATAGCGAATAGTTAGTTTTAAAGTGATTTTTTTTCGAGAAATTTCATTTGAATTATATTTCATATACCGATACTTCTTTCTATTGTCTACAACGTATTCTACACTAGCATAGAATACTCAATGACAATTCGATGAGCTTCTAGAATGAAGTAAACAGTGTAATTAAAGTATGATGGCTGACGTTGAAGTGAAATGTGTACAGTGTAATATACGATTAAAAAATGACAATATATGAAGAAAATGCCTCGTTGAGACGGTGTCTACAATGATTTTACTGGTAATAATGAAATTTTATTTACTTCTAAGTGCGTTTTCCTCCCCCACCCAAAACCCCTTTTGCTCCAACATCCCGCAAGCATGTTGGGACAAAAAGGGACCAATATCTCCAAAAGGAGACGAAAACTCTAAAATTGGTATTCTTGATTTTCGTCATATTTTGGGTTGTTTTACCAGAAAACAGCGCTAAATGTTGGCGCCACATTTATTGGAAAATACCCAAGGCAGCAGCATTATGAATTCTGTATGCCTGTTGTTTTGAAAAAATGTTAAATCCCTTATTCTTCTTCATATAATAAAGTAAAGCCAACAAAATCATTAATATATACGTAGAACGTAAATCTAATAACGCGAGTGACTCATACAACATATACATATAGAGCAAGAGCACTTTCAGCCAAATTTATTTTACGATAACTAAAGCAAATTCATCGTCATCGCGTAAACTCTTAAACGTTGATCATAAAATTATCAAGTGGGTAATGAAAAAGGTAATAACACTCTTGTTATGTTCTCTCTTCCACGTCCAAAACCTATACTCGGCGCATCAATCGATTTCAAATATGTCCCATAAATAGTTTTACTATAGCGATTACATAATATATACGTAGGTATATATATATATACCTATTCCTAGCTACAGATTATTATGCCAGGGTCGATAAAATAAAAGTAGGAACAAGGAAGAGCAAAAAGGCAGCAGCAGCACATTCAGATGATCATCATTCTCAATCGAATCGAAAACGATCGTAATAAGATTTAAAAAAAAAACTTATGACGCAACTTGAGCTTTATGTTTTTTTAATGGTGGTGTGGGAGCAGGAATGACACAAAGGGTACGCCATCAAAGACATCATCGTGCAGTGAATTTTATTTACTTAAACTGGGGGGTCCAGAACCAACAACAACCATGGGGCTCTGGCGGGACTCGAACCGGCGCTCACGATTTCCTCTTTCGAAGGCTACGAAAGTATTTTGGTTAGAGAATATACATTCTCAAAAGCTCGGCTTAACTAAAATAATTTTATTCATTACATGACTGCATCCCCAGAACATTTTTGTATTGCTTATATTTATATACATATAAATTTATATACTAACCTAACTTAAACCAACCTAATCTTACCATAACCTAACCTAACCTAATCCAACTCAACCTAATCTAACATAACCTCAGCTAACATAACCTAACCTAACCTCACTAACCTATTTTAGGGGGATGACCAGTTACCTAGGTTCAAACTTATCTCCTAGAAGATATTTTTATACAGGTTTCACATTGCTTTAGAAGAATTTCCCATAACTCCATAATCAAGTTGTACCTTGATCAAATTCTTACATATTTTAAAATCACCCCTCTATAGGTAATACCTATCCATACTTGTAGGAAGTTCCTTGTAAGAGATACGTGAGCTGGATAAAATTGTAGCACAAAGTGGATATTATAAATTCACTCGATTATTCAGTGTTAATTAGTCTAGCTGATGAGTAATTTGGAAACACCGTCATGGCAAAGAGTGATCGTTGGTCATTGGTCAAATGGTTGATGCTATGCATCAACTTTGCATTTAATTAGCGGTAATAAATTTGTTCGATGCTGACGAGTATAAAACTAGTTAGAAGGGATTATTTTTGATCAACTTCCATACGCAGGAGGTATACAAGTCGACTTGTTGTTTGCTTTTTTTTAACGACGAAACCCGAACGGAGGAGGTATACAATTCGAATGTGTGCCTTTTTTATGTTTGATCGCGCATTTTATATAGTAAACGAACTCCGATTTTGATGATTTTTGATTCATTTGAAAGAGGAGGATTGAGAAATGGTCTCATATTCATAAAAACGCAAATCCAAAATCCCTTTCCCTATGAAAACCACCACCGAAGGAGTGGAGGGGGCAAATTTTCTCTGCTGGTACTTTTGAAGTTGTGCAACTATAGTTAGATAGAAGACTCTTGACAACAACTTCAAAGGCATCAATAGTAAAATGGATTTTGATTTACAACAGATTTCATACCAGTAGTTTTAATACTAACACATCCTACCAAAACCTATCCTTATTCCACTGTTCATTCGCTTCAGCATTTTTTCAATCTAATATATTCATCCCTTGGGTTGGGTATATACATATATTAGTACAATATGCTAGACATGAATGTCATCTTCTAAAAATAAACGTTGAATACCTACCAACATCTACCTTTTACCCCCCAAGATGGGCTGCTTTTGGTCACATACACCTCAGCCTCAGGGGGTGAAAGGATAGCGACATTTCTAAACGAATGTAAACACGGGTAGATGTATATAAATATATATAGGGTTGTTGCCTTCCACCCGTCCAGCCCTTTGACCTTGTCATATAGCTGACCACGGCGTTACGTATCCAAGAGAAAATACATTTTTTGATGTTTTGGAAGAAAAAATAAAATCCTTCGAGTCAGTCTTGAATAGTTCGAAAAAGAGGAGGGTGTAATGAAATCAACATTATTGTTCATTGACCAGCGGCATATGGAACGTTATTTCTAGAATGAAATATTGAAAACGATTATAAATGTCCAGTTCTTTACTTGTGGAAAGGATACCTAAACTTATTCTGTGAAAAATCTCAATCGAATTTGAAGTATCGTTAGACTATTGGATCTTTCTGTGGATAAATTACGTACCAAAAAAAATGGAAATATTTCTAACAGAAATAGGACCTATATATATTATTCGCTTGTACCTTTTCTTATTCAGCGATCTCAACACATCGTGGCGGAAATACACTTATTTCAGACTTTCACACCGCTGTAACTCAAAAACCGTAACTTCATTTGAAAAATGACCAATTTAAATGTTGCTACATACAATCTCTTCTCTAATTTGGCTGTCTCATATTTTCTATTTTCGAAAAAAAATGCCGCCGCCACCTAACAGAAATACACATATCATTGCAGTTATTCGAAGACCGTATCTCTTTTGAAAAAATGTTCAATTTCAATTCTGCCGTCTCAGATTTTCGAGAAAAATTGCTTAGAGGGAAGGAGATTTTAGATTTGATTTTATTAAATACACAATCGAATTTTTTTTTCATTATGTATATTCAAGAAAATAACACGGAATTTTCCTCGAAGTAGAATCACAATAAAAATAAACTAGTGGTTTCATTCCGCCGTAAGTTTTCGATCTATTTCTGGTGTATTTTTTTGAGTTCGTGCAATCACCGATACAAACGGATATGGCTGAATTTGAAGCGAAAGATTCCGATCGTCGCCGCTGGCATTAGGTTTTCTTGTACATTCCAGATATGTATTCAGGAAAATATGGATACACAGCAGCTTTTACGCATTTATTTTCGCCGACTGTTTTAAGAAAGGCAACAAACAACGCATGAATCAGAAAATATTATTTGCAAAGAGTGAAGCTATTGGCTTATTACTACAATGGTTGAATCAAGTTGTTTTGTCGCATTGTTTTTATAATTTTAGTCTAAGTATACAATGTGCCCAAAATTGATGATGAATGCGTGTGGGTATCTCAGAAATTAAAAGAGATTGTGAAATGGCTAAATTGGGAAAAAAAATTCATTTGGTCATTTGCAGAATAACTCAAACTATCTGGGTCTATTGAATATTTAGAAAAAAAAAGACTCTCTCATTTTAAAAAAAATCTGGTCAAACATTGTGATAGCAACTTTTTACGAAGATTTCGTTTATCTAGATAACTTTTAATTCTGACGTTCTTTTGTATGGACGCCATATTGGATTTAAAAGGAATTTGTTAACTTTTTTGATCGACAAACCTAGCGACTGTTTGTCTGATTTTTTTGTTTCAAGTGCTCCAATTTTCTTAATTCTTTTTTCATTTGATAGAGGTTGAAAACTAGTCACATTAAAAAAAAAAACAGTGACCAAAACTAATAAAGTTGGTCCATTTTTTTGTAGGGAATATTTGTTAACATTGTATAACGAGCGGAAAAAAAGTTAGTAAATGTTGACGAAAAATGCATAAATTTGGCAACGTTTATTCGTAAAATAATTGAGCGTAATGTGATACTGTTGAATTTGTTCTTTAGGGGAACATACTTTTAATGAGAATCCTACATCTTTTACATCCGTTTCGTAAACCATGATTATTTGTAAAATCCTTGTAATTTATTTTTGCTTCACCGTAATACAAACGTTTGGAACGTTCGATATACGAGTTCAACTCATACTTTTGTGGAATTTTACTTATCATCGTGCTTATTACCGGTGTGATTTACAGGTTTCACTCTCATATTTCACTCACATTTTTTGTTGTTGCTGTATTTCAATCGTAATGAATATCAGTCATAAAAGCTATCTATCATTTTTTCGACATGGCTTTGCTCGTGCGCCAAGCTTCTTTGCGATCTACATTTTTTTTTGTATGTTTGTATACGACCTACACGAACATACATACATACATACATAGGCTATGTTGAGATTTATTGTCATATAAATTCGTCCACTTTACACGTGGATAAATGTGCGGATTTTTTTTTGTTGGACATCCTCATATGGATCAATTTGCTGGATAATGACTGAAGTAAAGGTATGCGTCAGGTTATATTAGTAAAAAGAGTAAATTTTGATATATCTTCATAATCCAGCTTAATATAGAATAAATATTAAAAATTAGAATTGTAACAAAAATGCGAAGGACTTTATTTGTTGATGTACTGAAAAATACAAAAGAATATTAATTAATTAATCTTAATTGATGCATCACACGATGTTGATTCATATCGGATCAAAAAAATGGATTGAACAAAGACAGTAAAAAAGGGGAGTCGTTCTCAAGATCCTTCTCGGTATTGGTATGATGATGGATCGATAAATTAATGAAACATGTTTTTGGTTCTTGGCAGCAAAATCAGCCATCGCATTCCGTCGTCCTCCTCGACGAGGTCGTGAATGGCAGGTTTTGTCAATAAATTGAATAACATTAGACGTGAGGAAAAGGGGACGATGGCTTCGTTGTAATCTACCACTCCCCCACCCTCCTAACCCCACAACAGTTTCTTACAGTCAGGTTTTTGCGTAATGCGCCAATTATTATGTACATAATTTTAATTCAGGAATTATAATTCACCAATTAAGAAAGCGTACCTAATTTTATTAATAAAGAATTAAGAAACTACAATCATGTACATAAATTTAAATCAAGAATGAAGACCCACGAATTAACATAATGTTCATAATTTTAATAAGAGATTTAAAAATTAGGAACAAAAATTATATAGATGAAATTAAATTAAGAATGAAAACTCACGAACTAACCAAATGTTCACAATTTTATTTAGAGAATAAAAAATGGAATTAAAATTATGTAGATAAATTAAAATTAAGAATGAAAATACAAGAATTAACATAATGTTCATAATTTTTAATCGATAATAAAAATTAGGAATTAAAATTATGTAGATAGATTTTAATTAAGAATGAAAATTCTTGAAGTAACATAATGTACTCAATTTTATTTAGAGAATAAAAACAGCTTGCCAAAATCAATCACAAACCAGATTTGTCACATGGTCAATTGTTTGATTATTTGCCGATTGATGAAAACTGGTTTTTAGATTTATTACAGCTGGAACAAAATCTGGAAAGTAGTAGTCAAAATATGAACTCTGCCACGTGAAATGGCTCGGCATCGATTTGAAGGAATAAAAAAAAACGAAAAAGAAAATTCTCTCTCTTCAGCCGTCGTTTTATTTTGTGTCAGTCTTAATGGATCGGAAGCATAACAAGTTGAAAGCCGAATGAAAATGAGTTGAATAACATGAAAGTCATTCTCATTGGGTCGATATTGAGCAAAGAGTTTGATGCATGAATGGAAAATTATTTAGCATATGAAAAAAAACAAACATAATGCATAAATTTATGAAGAATAATAGAAGATTATAAATAAATTAAATATTCAACAATCAGACAATGACCAAGATGATCAATAAATTGCTTTTTTCACGGTAATATTGATAATTTTATGGCGAATCTATACTTTTCTGTTCGTATTACGTATAGTGAATGTATTATTAAGTATTCTCCAAAGAATAAATCCAGAAGGTTAGGTTAGGTAAGGTTAGGTTAGGTTAGGTTAGGTTATGTTACGTTAGGTTAGGTTAGGTTAGGTTAGGTTAGGTTAGGTTAGGCTAGGTTAGGTTAGGTTAGGTTAGATTAGGTTAGATTAGGTTAGGTTAGGTTATGTTAGGTTAGGTTAGGTTAGGTTAGGTTAGGTTAGGTTCGGTTAGGTTATTAGTAGGAAAGTAACAAATATTCGATGGCGTCATATCTCTTGTCTGGCACACTATGTTGTATCAGTTTTATCTCAATCTATCAATCTAATTAAGAGACTCACTGTAACTGTATGCGATTTAATAATGATTTCTTCTCAATATCCTTCCTGACTTTCTGAAAGCATTATTGAGGCATTCATGTTATTAATGTGAAAATAATTTTTCTTTGATGAAAATATGATCGAAGTTGTTTGGTAAATATCTACCTATATATTTGTAAAAGATCAAAAACTGGTTTGTCGTTTGAATAAATATGAGAAGGTATTGGGGAATGGAATAAATTTCCTTTGGTTGTTGCGTTCGAAGTAATGGAGAGCAGATGAGGTTAAAGTAAATATGATATGTACCTATATAGTATACCTGTATTGAACGGATCAAAAGCTATATTTCTTTTAGTCAATTTGCTCGGAAATTATTTGATGGTTTTATGTTTCTGTCTAACTTACCTTTGGAATTAATGAATCGGTTTGATCGTAAATTAAATTGGGGTATATTGAGTGAACTAAAAACATCACAGAACATGGACAACAATGGAGATGTATGTCTATGTATGTTTGTACTGAAAATACATAGTATTTTTCTCTAAAATAATCAATCTCTTCATATTAATCGTTCTAGCTAGGTATGTTCATATATAAAACAATAACGTTGAAGTACAAGTAGTGTAACCTCTATAATCCGTACATGGCATGGAACAAAAATTTCATCAGGACCTAATTAAAAAAATCGCGATGGCCTGTAGTCAGCGGAAAGGTAAAATTTTTAAAATTCATTGAAGTGTAATTTGAACAACCTTTTCATTGGTATAATTTTATTACATAAAATTGTCGTGTGTGTCATAGCCTTGCGGTTAGAGTTTTTGGTTTTGGCTGTTGAATATAAAGCAGACAGGGTTCGAGTTCCACTTCAAGGCAGAATTTTTTTTCGTCTATTTCTTTTCAATATACTATATATTTTTTTAATCAGGGTCTATATAAAGATCTCCAGAAAATGTACAACTTCATCATATTTATATTGAGTGTTCATGTTTTATCAATATTTGTTATTTTTCTTTATTAATTTTTATTTTTTTACCTGTGTATTTTATGAAAAATTGCTTTGAACAAAAGTTGTAGGTACTGATTATATATATAACCTAAAATTATTTTTGATGATATTTACACTACGGCTCTTTTTTGATATTTTTTTAAAATGTTTGAACGGTCGCCATTTTGAAACTACTAACCCGATATTGCCCAATAACGAACTCTACCGAGATATTTGAGAGATTGATTTTTGTAGCAAATTTGAACTTGATACCTCCAAAACTGCGACCTCTACCGTGTTAACAAATTTCGTAATATCCCATATATATATAATCTTTTGAACCAAATATTTTTTTGGACTAACTTATAGACATATAACAACGTGCCGTGGATTTTTTTTCGAAATTCGAAAGTGTGAACGATCGCAATAGTTTTTGAATATTATGTCTGATTATGGATATTACTGCTGGTGTCAACTCATTCTGAATACACCCATTTTGTTTGTGAAATAACAACTCCAAGTTCTATCTGACTGATCTAACGAAGACATGGTTCCCATTTGTAAAAGTCTACTTCAAATATGTATAATATATATTTATTTTTTTGGATCATTCGAGTTTCTACTATAAATACAATTCACAAGTCCATCTGCTTTGTTTTGTATTTGTTCTATTTGAATTCAAATGCAATTTATAATAATAAAACATTCTTCTCGTCTCGTCGATACGCTATCGAAGGAAGACAGATTGCCATGTGACAATGAAAAAATCATCGTCGGTCGTTCGATCTCTGCTTCCTGCATTATTTTCTGCTTGCGAATTGCTATTGGACATTTTTGTCTTCTCCATTTCCATGGTGGCTCTCCATTTGCTGTTAGAACAGGAGCTGATCGATTAACAGGAGAGAAATGTTAGTTTTAGCTTATAAATCCTCATAAAACTCAGCAAACCAAGCTAAAATATGTACCTATATACAATTATTCAAGGCCAATCGTGAAATCTGACATTTTACATTCATAAATGTCCATCGCAAATGCTCAAAAGTAGCCAAAACCACACAAGTAGAAACTAGTTCCGGAAAATCTGGTCTAAAGGTGTTTGTAATTGTATTTCCAAAGCTATTTCCTGTTACTAGAGCGGCCGAGGTTTTTGTGGAGCCATCTCTTATACCATGCTGTTTCCATGCTGTGACCATCGCAATTTGTCTTTGTTTTGTTTGTGTGTGTGTGTTTATTTGTTTGTTTGCCATTGATTCAAATGCTCCCCCTCTTTGGAGGCAATGATTGTTTCTTGTTTCCCTTTCCCAATATACCAATCCCGCCTCCTCCAAACCTGAAAAGCAATTAGCAAAGAGTCATTTTCATTTAAACTGATCATCTATAACCAAAGCGTGGAAGAACAGACAGATTTAGCTGTTTTTTTTTTTGATTATTTTCATTTGAAATATAATGGCGTAGAGATGCCAATGGACATCAGAGATCAATAGAACAGACAATCGAATTGAGTTACTTTTTGAAATGAAAAATGTTGCTGAAGCTTCTAAATCAGAAATTTTCCATTAAATGTATCTGTGCGAAAAGTGATGATTTTGCGCATACTCTAATTTAGTTGTCGTTCATATATGGAATCAAGACAGTTTCATCGTATTCGTAACTATATTGAACAGTTAATATTCCGGGTTCCTACCGAGTTCACTCGGTAAATAAAGTCGATTGTTTGAAAATGAATATGGAAAATCAGAGATGGGACCATATCTGACAATATATAAGTTTTTATTTTTTTTCACAAAATTTAGCGTTTTAGAAGTAACATTAATAGAAGAGTCGGAAAAATGTGTGTTAAAGCTTATATTTTTAAAGTCTCTGAATATATTGATGATAAATAGAAACTCCAAAAACTAGCAAAATTAATATTATTTTGTATTTCAAGAGCCCAAACTAAGCCGGTCCTAATTATTGTAAAGAAGTTTCATTTCTTCTGATCCCTTGATGTATATAATATTAATTAATTGGTAAATCTACGTCAACATTTCGAACACAGTATTCTCCTAAATGTAGCATAGACATAATTAGTGGAAATGTTACAGCGAGACGACTCGTGCGACCTTTTATCCCTCTCAAATCTCCTTCCATCCATCCATTCATCCATCCATACAGACATACAGATAGACAGTCACAGTCATACCCATTCGGAAGTAATTGAGTAAGGATTAGCTGCATTTAGCTTCAGAGAGAGAGAGAGAGAAACTTTTTTCCAGGGCTCGATTATCCGTCAAAAGTAGCTATTGATGTTTGTTTGAGTTCGGTGCAATTCACATCCGTTCAGTTAATTT
Organism: Crioceris asparagi; assembly: GCA_958507055.1. Classification (NCBI taxonomy): domain Eukaryota; kingdom Metazoa; phylum Arthropoda; class Insecta; order Coleoptera; family Chrysomelidae; genus Crioceris; species Crioceris asparagi. Next base: position 767,140 of record OY293827.1, read on the forward strand.
CATTTCAAAATTTATTTTCTAATGTTGTGTAGGTAGCAGTAGACGGAGCAGCGCATCTGAGTTGTTGGGAGAATCAAAAAAAAAAAACTTAAAAAGCTTTTGATGCGGTTATTTAATCCTACAATTCATTACTGTAACGAGCTGTAAAGAAGAGGAGTTTATCCCAAATTATTTGGGGATGTTCAGTGTGAATGCTGCTATTAAATGTGGCAAAAAAGATATTTCTAATCAAAGAGACTATTTTCTGGTAAATTGCAATTGAAATGTTTGATATCTGGCGTGCTCAGTTAAATATCTTATTATTATGAAATAAATCTATTGTATTTAAGGCAAACATTTATTTCTGTTTAAGCCCTTTTCTGTAGAGGGAAGGAACATTATATCGTATCTCAAAAAAAGAATCCAGGTATTAATCTCCAATTTGGAATAATTTAGTTTCTGTAATTTTCTCTACCATAATCTGGTAAGCATTCTTCGATTTTCATGATTCCTTTTTCAATCTATAGAAGACTGTTGAGAATTGGTCTCGTAAAGAAAAAAATCGACCTTCAACATGCCCTTCCCATCAAAAACTCTCCCAAAGAGGGTGGAGGGGGCAATTCTTAACGAAAATCGAAAATCTGAGATGCCAAAATTAAAGATAGAATAATATCCGGAAACGTTTATATCGAACATTTTTTCAAAAGAGTTACGGTTTTCGAATTACAGAGATGTTAAAATCTCAAATATGTTTACTTTCACTATGTGGAGGGGGCAATTTCTTTCGAAAATTGAAAATATAATGATACTACATGAAAGACCAGTTTATTTTAAGCAACATTTATTATGAAAATGTTTTCCCAAGAGTTGCGGTTTTCGAGTTCAAGCGGTGGTAAAATGATAAAAAAATCTAAAATACTTATGCATATTTCCGCCGTGATGCTTCGAGATATCTTAAAACAAGAATATAGCTACGTGATATTAAAGATCAAGAAAGAAGTCACTAAAAACTTCCAAGCCGCTGATGCCGTAATCACATTTCACTCAATCAAAAATACTAAGATATTATATTATCGGATGAAACTGTTGTCTGCTGCCCTAACGGCACACCTCATTATAATGAAGGCCTTGAGATCAATTAGCAGCACCAGATAGGGAAGAGGAAGAGCACTAGTTGGTCTTTTTGCCCACACACCTGCGAAAGGGCCGCTACTAGACCCCATCTAGCGCAGCTATTCTGCGAATTATGCAAAGGGTCCTAAATTGGCACCTGCTGGCTGCTGGCCGCCCCCCCCCCAATTACGAATTAGCATCTAGAGATAATAATCATTAATTGGCACACGCTGTAGGGGGCTGGGTAGGTGTTTTTGGTGGGGGAAGGGGGGTTGAGGAAAAACGGGATGATAGGGGAAGGCGGACAATGTTGTTTGTGATAATCACATAATCGTGCATAAAGGTTTATCGATGCGATAAAATTTGGAGTAGTGGTTCCTTTGATTGATTAGATGGAAAAACAATAGATATCACAATGATGAGTTTTCCTCGTAAAAAATATACAGGACAGTCTTTAGGTATGGAAGAAATAATTCATTTTTAGCGTATATGTATTTGTTTGAAAAAACTGAAATAAGTTGATTTATATTCTCAATTTGAATGTATGAAAATATTACCCCCATTCTTGCACCACTCTAAAATTTTTAGTACCCCTCAAAATTTTATTCTATTAATTCTATACATTCTATACATTCTAAACATTCTATACATTCTATACATTCCATACATTCTATACATTTTATACATTCTATACATTCTATACATTCTATACATTATATACATTATATACATTTTATACATTCTATACATTCTATACATTATATACATTATATACATTTTATACATTCTATACATTCTATACATTCTATACATTCTATACATTATATACATTTCATACATTCTATACATTCCATACATTCTATACATTCTATACATTATATACATTATATACATTATATACATTATATACATTATATACATTTTATACATTCTATACATTCTATACATTCTATACATTCTATACATTCTATACATTCTATACATTCTATACATTCTATACATTCTATACATTCTATACATTCTATACATTCTATACATTCTATACATTCTATACATTCTACACATTCTATACATTCCAATCTTGAATTTCAAAATTACAGAAGCAAATATAAATTTAAAGACCGGCAACACTGTGCGCCATTTTCTCATTATTTAAAATACATTGCCTATATACCGGGCACACACTGCATTCTCATTGTGAAACGCATTAGGAATAGTTAGCTATCAGTGGTGCTGCCAAGCACTTGTCAATATTCGTCGGATGGATCAGTTTTGAATCAAAGCCATTTTGATAATGCCTGCCTGTACTTTATACTTTACTATTTATTCTTCCTCTTTTTGATTTTGAGTGGCTTCGAGTGTTGGATATTTCCGACATCGTATTTAAAATAAAGTTCAGCAAACTTTACTAATACTAAGAATAGTTTTCTTGTATATGGGATATATATAAATAGAGTGTGAACTCTCTGGAAAACTTCCCAACACTATTTAATGCACCAACTATTTTCAAGTTGATAAACTTCAGGGCGTTATTTTCTATTGTGTCTGCTGAATTTAAAGTGGAAATATTCTTAAGCTTATCATAACGGTTCATATAAGGAATATTAATTTTTTTTACCAGGGTTAGGGAATACTTTAACGCAGTATTTCCAATGAGATAGGTCACCAGATTTATCTCCACTCAGCTTTGGGGTCATTTGAAGTCTATATCATTATCATATATTGAAAAATATGACGTAAACGGACAATCTGCAAACATCATTAAATACTACATAAGATATGCAAACGCTTTTATTTAAGTCAAATTTTCTTATCAGTTATAATTATTGAACTATAAATCAGGTGTTCCGCGCGTCCGCACACTTTGCCCAATCCTGTATAGGATTGCAGCACTGGTGCAAATTTGATTTTAAATATAAAATCAATGAAATAAATAATAAAGTGATTAAGAAAATGGGACTATTTAAAATTATAATTTTCAGTCGCTCATTACTGTAACCAAATGTCATAATCATTTTGCAAAACAATACAGTTTTTCTTACAAATCCGTTGGCAATGAGTATATTATTATTTTTCTAAAGAATGAACATACATTTAGAAAGTCCATTTCTATACATAAACATATAGAAATATATATATATGTGAATTTCCTATTTAAGCTTTCCATGAATAATATTCCCCTGACTGAATTGCACTGCAAAGGCTGAATCTGTGCTTTTGTAGAAGAAAATAAAAAGTCGGCTTATACTTGAGTTCACAGAAAAGCAAATCCGTATATTTTATATTCAATTAAACATTTCAGCTTCAAGCAATATCATCTTTTAAAAGATGAGAGATAACAGACTTTGTTTATGTAGATTCTGTACAAGGTGGTCAAATAAAAAGGCAGGTTTGTTGGCTATATTTATAAATAGACAAAAGTGACGAAACGAAATGGTTGTTGATTATTTTGAAGCTTGTTAAGTGTTGCGTTTTGAGTGGACGAATTTCGTAATCTTATCATCGCTGAGAAGGGTTCCTCTCTGAGAAACTAAAACTTTGGTAAAAAAAAATCGTAACAAAAATAGCCAAGACAAATGCCCGGAAATACCTTTTCACTTGCTAGCTTTTTCCCGTAGGATAATAACCACTACTAGACCACCTAGGGTACCTATAAATTCTTAGGACGAGAGACGATCAAATTGAAGGATTCTAAAGCTGTTAAATCAAAGCCAAATTGTATTACTTTGTGTGTTATATTGCAGTATCTAGAGTCGTAAAAGTGCGACAAATGATAGCAACAGGCGTGCTCTCAAATAAATTGTATAACGGGATTTGAACCAATTATTACCCTGTAGATTGTAGAAAGATAAAAAAAAGGACTCGGAAATCGAAAGCAATAACAAAGTCAGAGGACTTTGTAAACATGCCATTTGGTTTTTTGGAACAAAGTTTCTTTACGCGGCTTGTATTAGAAGACAACTAGCATTAATCGTCACGTAAGAAGAAAGCGTTACAGATAGCTTTTGTATTCATTGATTTCTGCCAGTTTGACCTACGTAAACATTCCAACAGTCAACGCAAGTGAGTTCATTACACACAAAAATTGGGTGATTCCAGCGCTGAAGAAGAGCCAATCGACAAAATTAAAAAAACAAAAATAGAAAATCCTCTTATCCGCCTGTTGTAGATGTTCAATCTTCCATTGACCACTACCGTGCCGCTTTTTCTATATAGGAGATGAACGTCAATCAATAGAGATGAGCGACGGACGTACACGTGACCCAGTCCACATACTCGAAGAGAGTCTATAAGTTATTATCCTGGCAAATATTTGCAGATGATCTGGACGAGGAGAAGAAGGAACGGGAGAGCCACAGCCATATAGTGTGTAACACAGCAGAGACAGGGCTGTCAGAGCAAGCGCGCTGGGATAATGAAAAGGATTAAAAGCGAAGCGATGCTCTGAGTGCGGAGAGCTATTTTGTGTTGAAGTAATCAAATTTCTCAACGTCAACAAAATGAGATCATCATCATCATCATCCAGCAGTGATATTTATTTTTAGATATAAAGGGAATTTGGAATGTTTCAGAAACTAAATTAGGTAACGTGGCTTGTGGTAGAAGAGAATTAGCTGAAATCGTCAGGCCTAGATTTCTTCTTAGAGTTTAATCACTTGTGGAGTCCCTCAAGGTTAAATTTTGGGTCCATTATTATTTAAAGCCTTATAACTTATAACTTAACTTATAATTGAGAAACTTTAACGGCGTATTCAGCAGATAAAAATAATCAAAAAAGTTCGTATAAACTTATCTCCAAGAACGCTTCGTTTTGGAGATACGGGGTGTTGAAAAAAATCGTTTTTTTTTATTTTTAAAGAAATTCTGGTGAAATGGTCTCTATAGTCTATAGTCTTTACGCTAAAACAAACTATTTTCGAGAAAAGAATAATTTTTGTTTGCATGTGCTCCTAATATCTTAGGTTTGCAAATGTAAATAAAAACGAATTGAAATAGCGCGAATTATTTTAATTTAATTTGTAAAAATGAATTTTCTTAGTTTTTGTTCTCATCGATTTTCCAGCCAATTTCTGTATTACAACGCAGATTAGCGCCCATGTTCTATAAAATTCTTTCTTCTGTCGTTTTTGCAGAAGTTTCTAGGTAATATATTTATAATACCGTGACGATAAATATTGTATGTGTACAAGAAAAGTTCGGTACATTAAACTTTCACATACCTACATACACAAAAGTAAAACTTACTTGAATAACAACAAACTTTGTGGGAGTTTGCAATGGCTAGTTTTCAAAGACGTAAGTGCACACACGTTATTATGAAGAACGCAAACGATGTTATTATTTAAAATTGTTGAGTCGTAGTTGGTTATGATATAAGAGAAGACGCCTCTGGACTTGGTCGTGGAGTTTTTTTGCATCATTAAAAACTGTTGTGAGCTACTTTTTTGTTTTAGTAGGTAAAGGTAGTTACAGAATAGAATGGATTTTAAAATAAAATATCGCGGAAGATGTTGCAAAGTCTCTTAAGATTTGTCAATATCTGTTATTTTTGGATCAGATGTAGTAGAAAACTGTTTAGAATAAATAAAATACACAGTTCTGATAATTGTGGAAAGCATCATTTTCACATGCAATGGAATTAATTTGAGAGCGGTAGGAGAGTCGTGTAAGTGATCGAAATTAATTGCTTTAATAATAATAATTAACTATAACGAATTATTACCAAAGATACATAAATGTTTATGGCAAGAAAAAAATATTTGAAAAAAACTACATAAATATTGGAATAAGCGATGGAATCAGAAGTGGGATAAAAAAACACTACAGAAGCAGTTGAATGATTGTGTTGATCACTATTTACTTGAAAAACTAAATTTGAATATTTCAAATTATTTTTCACAAGATGGATGGTTTTTACAGTGGAAAATATCAGATAAGTTCCTGGATTTATATAGAATTGTTGGTTTTTTGTAATTCAGTTTGAATATGTATTTTATAACTTTATTATAAAGGATTTTCACAGGTCTTAGTAAATATTTCATTATTGAGTCTTGTAATTACAATAAATATTGAAGCTATAAATATACATAATTCAAAGGTAAATCATCTCTTATTTTAAAAATAATTCCTATTATTGGAGCTATCTGTTTTCTCAATTTTTCAATATGTTTGGACCATGATAGATTTTCATCAAATATTTGGTATTGTCACTATTGAATTTAATTTGAATTCTTATGTCAGTAGGTATGTTCTTCTTGACCAAAAATGTGAAAATAAATAATCATAACTTAGTGTTAGCTTATGACATTTTAACCATTCAGCAAATTTGCTGAGATCATGCTTTATACCTATTCTGATTATGTGTAAATTACTTTATTTTTCCATTCAATTCCAAACATGAGAAAAAAGAACCGTTCATAGGATAGACTCTTGTGGAACACCAAAAAATACACAATTTTTTTTTCTAAGCCCGTTATTTATCCCGTACATAGAAACTTTGACCGAGGAGCGCGTAGCTGCAGGTTAACACTGACCGACTTCGATCTTCGAAGTTAAGCAGCGCAATACGATGTAAACGGCTTGGACGAGTGACCGTTGATGCGGGCGCGCGTTCTTATCTCTGTCGCATTGCATTCCCCTCCTCTCGCAAGGCAACGGGAAACCAGTGAGAGTATATATTCCCTAGTATAGCTCACTGGAAGGGTGTGCCCTTAGGATTTATCCTTGAGACACATCGGTGGTTCGGAATCCACGTTAAACTGTAGGTCCCCTTGTCTGTGGTAACACTTTCAAGGCAGAGAAGCCGACAATGCTCGGATACGAGACCGGCACTCAAAGCAGAAGAAAATTGAAACTTTAGACAAGTAATTTCGAAAACATTTGAATATATCTCCCTTAAAATCCATATTATTTATCATAATATTCAAAATAATTTTATTATCTACTGTATTATCAAATGCTTTACTCAGATACAACGATAAAAGTTCACCGTTATTTTTTCCCGGACCAGATCAAGTTGGAACTTAATTATGACATAATTCTTAAATAGCTGATTCTGTGTCAATATATTCTCAAAATCCATATTGTCTGTATCGGTTTTTTAAATTATTTTGGAATTTACATGCTAATAAAATCTGCCTTTTCGTGTGCATTTCTTTCTTTGAAAATATATTTGACCTTGGTAATTGTATCAGGAACTATGCCCACCGAAAAGGATAAAATTATTAATTTACTCCACAAAGAAGCGAGTTCTGATTGCAATAGGTACTTTAACAACATTTTTGGTACTTATTTTATGTACCTAACTCCAAAGTTTTTTTGGTGTCCACGAAACTGAGACTATTTTTTCAATCTCTCCTTTGTTATACAGGATTTCATTTATCCATATTCCACGCCAATTTCGGAATAAAATTTCTTAATCTTTCACCGTATTATTTTCCTCTAGATTATTTTTATTGAAAAAAAACAAAGAATCAATTATTGATTCAACATTTTTGTTTTCATTCACAGAAAAATAAAACTTTAAATAAGGCATTTCTAGTTATATTCAATCAATTTTAAGTGATTGAATATTGAATGATTTTTATTTCTTAGAAAGAACATATTCAATTTTATTGAACCACTTCTTTTATTACCGCGATACGCTGGTAGCACTTGGTGCAATTCTTCTTCTGAAAGCCAAACCATTCATCACTCTAATCAATTTTGTAGTTGTATACCTATATATATATATATATCCTCTTGGGCATCAGAGAAAAGAAAATTTGTCATAGAACAAATTATCCACCATTCACTTTACAATGTAGGTAATATATATATTATACACATAAATATTTTGATGCCGCAAAACGGTGGCAGTCATAAATCAAACTTTACATCTCTATTTACAGACATACCAGCGCGTTGTCAAACTGTAAAATGGGAATTAAATGGAATCGATTAATTATGAGTTTTATAGGTTTTATCACATTTTGTCACATTCATCCTTAAAAATGTTTTCTATTAATTAAAATAATGCTATGGACTGGAATTATTCACAATTATTGTAAAAATCAAATACATTAATACAAAAATCTGTTTCTTCCATATATATTCAATTCAACGGACATTCGATCATCCGGACGACATAGGGCAACACTTGGATAATTTTTGACGAATGCAAAGGATTGACAAGAGTTCCCACTTTTTATAGAGTAGAAAAAAACAAAGTAAATGTTCAAAGTATAAGACCTTATGATGTAATTTCAAGCTAGACACATGTTTTGCCAAAACAGTTGTCAAATTCATTGCTAGAATGAAATCTACCTGTGAAATATAAACTCAGATTCAATTGAAAATGTTTATCTTTTAATTTAACAAGAACACACCTCTCTTAGGACTTATTTGAATAAGTTCTCCTTTCTCCACGTGGATCTTCCATGGCTCTGCATATAAGAGTGTGTTGCTTCAGAAAGGTATATTGCTCCTGTCTGGTTATATTTTATGTATATGTAGGTAGATGGAGGAGTACCTAATGGTTTATTGCGAAAGGCCATCACCCTGAAGTATCTTGCTGAGACAACGTTCTCTCCACATCAGAACTAATCAAGAATCCTATATACTGGTATATTATATATACCTTGTAGCTACAATGTGAGAAGTTTACTGCATCATCATTCATTATTATCCTGCAAGGAGAAAATAGGTAGTGTTTCTACCTTCCTGATGCTTTCGCTTTGCTATTTTATAAACCATATATTTTGCCTGACGATGGCTAACTATTTTTCTTCCGGTATTTTTGAATAGTTTTTACTTTACTCTCACTAAACAGGATTAGCTAAAAACGCAGCTAAAAACTCAGTACGCTGCCTTTGAGGTTTAATACTGATTCAGTAAAGATTCATATTATCCGTAACATTTAAACAATATTTATGGAATTGAAAATGCATAACTAATATAGTTAGATCTTCCTTTAATTCAAACCTTGGTTATTTATTTAATTTGGTTCTTCTTTTGGATTTAGGTTTCTGTTCCTTTAGAAGCAAAATTGATTCAACCTCCTTTGTTATGAATATCAAAAACAGAGGGCCTTCCTGTCGCCAGCAGTTAACCTCAAAGATTATTAGGAAATGACTTCGTTTCAAAAACCAGCACCAAGATTGATTTGACATATATAGACTGTTATCCTATATGTGGAAACCTAATAACTATTTTGAGCGAAAATTGAACACTTTACCAATGCTGTTAGTGGAAAACCGGTTTTTAAAAGGAAGAAGATTTCACATTTGAGTTTTTCTAAATATGGCGCAATTTGAAAAAAATCATCACACATTTACTATGCAAAACGCGCGAGCAGCCATACATAAAAAAGAATCGAGTTCTATAGCTATGAAAAATGAAATGGACACAGTCAAAAGTTTTTGACAGATGTTATCTTTTAAAACATAAAAATTAAATAAGTATAAGAAATAAAATATTCAAAATATTGTCGTACTCCTCTATTGAAGCTGTTATTATAAAATAAATACATAAATATTGACATATTCTCCAAAAATTTATTTTGACGCATAGAACCTCATACTTTTGTCACTGACTATCTCGCGATAACTACCTTAACTGTCTTAATAATAACAATAATAATAATAATAATAATAATAATAATAATAATAATAATAATAATAATAATAATAATAATAATAATAATAATAATAATAATAATAATAATAATAATAATAATAATAATAATAATAATAATAATAATAATAATAATAATAATAATAATAATAATATTAATAATAATAATAATAATAATAATAATAATAATAATAATAATAACAACATTTCCAATTTCAATTATTATAACAAACATTATAAAGTATTAACAGCCCATCAGTAACAGGGAACTTATCCGCGTATAGAGGCACATTTAAAACACTCAATTTTGACATATCTAAAGTCACTCTGTGATAATTAAACCATTTTTTTTATATTCTTTAAGGAATGTTTAGCATTGGCTGTAACTTCATCCCAAATGTCACCATTACACATTACCCGGTATATCTAGTTACAATAATTCATTATTATACGCATTAAATATAAATGGACCCAAAATTGAACCGTGAGGGACTCCACAAGTTACTAAGCTGTAATAACAACCATTAATGACAATACGGGCGATAGTTCAGCATCAACTCATTAACAATCCCCGACTCATTAGTCGATATACTTTTTCTAAATTTGAATTGCCTTTGCCATTTATCATTCCGTCTCCGTCTAGAAAATCATATTTTTCTAACGACTTTCCAAAAGAAGAAGGTATACTATATAATTCAATTGTATTTTTCTTTTTTATATTTATGCTTAACTTCATTTCAAACAGAGTATGTGCTTTTTTTTCTATTTAAATCGGATATCAGGAAAGGGTTGTTTTTATGCAATGGTAATGATAAGATGTAATGAAATTCCAAACGAACGAAGTCGCGGGCAACAGCCAGTACATAATAAAGACAAATTATGGTAAAGTTATGATTTCTATATACTTTGTTTTTGAAATATTGCCTCATACTGGAATCTACAGAAGAATAAAACATTGACATAAATATTCAGTTTTCATATAAATATAATAACATACTGCGTAGGTAAAACTTGAACAGCTTACATCACACTCTCTCTGAACAAAGTACATAACTGACAGCGCTGTGCTATTATATTTAATGACGTGCTTTTATCTTGCAAATTGCACCTGTCACAAAGCCATTTCAAAAGTTCAAAAGGGAACACAGCAATTCTATATATATACTCTTCATAAAATGAATCTAGCATGAATTGCTGGAAATTGGTGCTTAAAATTTTCCAGATCATTTCTACAAAGACAGATAGATGTATTTTGTGTATAATGGAAATGTTATTCATTTGGTAAAATGAGCGAAAAAAGAGGTTGGCTGTAACCTCGACATGGCCGGGTCGTGTTGGGCATGATAACGTCTACGATTTTCGTGTGTATTGAAACATACATAGTTTTTTTTAGAGTAGTCAATTTCGTTCTCATATCAAACAATAACGTCGATGTACTTTCTAAATAAATAGTGTGGATTCAAACACTGGTAAACCTTAATTCAAATGGTTACAAAAATAGTTTACATAATAGAAATTCAATTGTTTACTGCAGTAATGTTTACAGTGCTACCGAATTTCCATTATGTACATAAAGACTGGTCTGAATTGGACACTTTTGATTATAGAAAACGTCTATATCTAAAAGAGCTGGAAGAAAAAACCTAACCTGCATGTTACGAGGTCAGTTTTTGTGAGATAGTTAATGCAATTCCAATAAACAAATAATTCACCATGTGACTTTCAAGGTACTTTGTCAGCACTGCCATTCCCCCATCAACTTTTGACTGGCTGCTTTTGGTTGTTCACCTAGCTACAAACCTACTGTACGCTACTTTAATTGATATATGATTTCAATTGAAAATTACCAACGTATTCAGGCACGTGGTGGTAAAAATTTATTTTTTACAATATAGTTACCTTGAAAGTTAGCATAAAATTGTCTGAATAACGTTTGTTGCGCCAAATGACTTCATTTGAAAACAATTATTGTATTCCGGTATTTGAGTTAAAAATGTATAGAATATGTCCCATTTCCGTAAATCAATGAATGCAGTGACTCTGGTGGCAGTACCAATGGCGTCAATTTGACTTTACCGCTCCCGCAACACAATCCAGGGGCTTCATTCTTTCAATATTAGGTGTGATTGATTTTAAATTACCGAGATGAATAAACACTTCTCAAAAACTCACTGTATAATAAATTGAAATGAAACTATTATCTATCAATCGATCCATCTATTTGTTAAACGATATTTGCAGCGCGCGTTCTGTCAATTGCTGACAGTTATTTCCAACAACTGACAGTTGTCAAACAACTGTATGTACTGTATGCAAAAATTAATATTGTCTTTAAGTTTTCATAAATGTTCTTAAATTTTCTAATGTTCCGCTCAACTTTCTTAATGTTTTCGTTCGTAAGAACCTTCTGCTAATAATGAACACAACAAAAAAAGAATTAGCGAAATCGCTTCAGCTGCTCTCGAGATTTGCGCTTAGCAACACATTCAGCGATTCATTTTTATATTATAGATATGTGTATTTTGAGGTTATGTCACCTATCACAGGTTCTCGCCAACGATAGTGAGCATAAACACACAATTCCTTGTCCCACCGTTGTTTTAATTGAATTTTCGATGTGTGTCTGGGGTGTGTTTTGTTTATATAGTTGCGAAAACAGTTTTTGGGGCCAGTTGGATGGGGTAGGACGAACATAATGTAAATATACATACGGCACATGCATTTGAAATTAGCCCTCAGTGGTTGATAGAGATTGTGGAATAATTTATCTACCCCATTTGTGCAGTTAACTACTATACTAATATTATGTTCTCTTCTCAGAAATCTATACATTTACGCGTCATTCATGGACAGTGTTGGTGGAGTAAACGGTGCAAGATATAACCAAAGTGCTAGCATATGTGTATATATATATATTAATTAAGCTGAAAACTTATTCACGAACAACGATAGTTACGTTATTATTTAACCTACAATTTTGATTTGAAGTTCTTGATTGTGATTATGACGACATCTGTTAGAACGTAGCTAACTCAACTAGCTGGTGCAAGTACTTATTTGCAGTGTTGCCGTATTCTCATTATTTTCATAAAATTAAAGGATGAATTTTTATTCTTGAATTAAAATTATGTACATAATTTCAATTCAAGAATCAAAATTTGCGATCTACATACATGATTTTAAATATAGGTAAATATACTATTCTGATATAAGTATAGACATTTAAGATATAGACATTATGTAAACAATTTTAATTCATAAAAACTTGGAAATTAATATTGTATACTCAATTTTAATTCAAAAATAGAAATAAGGTATGTAAGTTTCATTTTCTAGTAGGTATTGCTTACCATCATATAAATTGAATGGAATAAAATTAAAATAATTGATGGTTCAAATGATTATAAAATAAATAAAATGTAACAATAATTTTCTGAATTTTAATTTATTTACCGAGAAAAACTAATTATTTATTTACAATTATTTCATGGAAGACTTTGAATTATTCAATTGTAATTATGCTTATATATGGAATTTCTGCAACTTAACTCATACCGCAAAAATGCGTTAATAAATTTAGTTTTTTTTTTTTGGTCTTCAATATGGTGCCTCAGTCACACTTGAATATTATTGGTTGGAGTTTATTTTCGTTTGTAATGAATGGATTGATTTTTTCTTTCATTGCAGGTATCATCACAACACCAGGTACCTGTGTGGTGGGGGAACGCCTGAGCAGCAGTGGCAGCAGATTGAACGTCAACACTACAAACACGTCGCCGGTGCTGCAGTGTTCTGCCGCCCCCATACAGCATCATCGCCGTCACCACACCGGCAGTGCCGATAGTCTGCCGAGGCGCGTCTGCAAAAGCGTCTCCAGGCAAAGCCTACTGGGTTGGTATTTTCTATTTCACAATATACACACCGATTGGGGTAGAATTAATTGCGTCCGGGGGAGTAGGTACCTATGACGAAAATTTTTTTTTCAAGTTTGCAAGCTACTTCATTGCCAGATGGAAAAATCTCGAAAAAAATTCTCTATGTCAAAGTGTAAGTCTTGATCTTGTCTCTCTTGAAAAAAAATCATTCTCGTCTCGATCTCATCTTTAAATCGAGACGAGACGAGAAATCTTGATTCTGGAAATTGTCATGAAACCTTAGGTGAAATAGAAAAAAACTTTTAAATCAAAACGAAAAACGCATATCAAATGTTTGAAGTATTTTATGTTAGAGTTGGTCCACCTCTGGAATTCCAAGATTAAATTGAAATTTTGCTATAAATTATCAGTACCTAAATACTTGGTATACTCTAAAAGTTTCATTAAAATTGTTATCCACCATTTCGAACCTATGAAGGAAAATTCTTCTTCAGGTCATAATGTTGAAAGCCCGAATACATCCGATGTTGTATGTACAATTTAAGTTTTATTTTTGCTCAAACTAAGCGCTATTCAAATGTCTGCCAATACGTAGGTACTTACCAACTTCAGGGGAAGAAATATTTATCAAACTTTAAAGGCCACAGGATCGATTTGAAGGTGTGGCTGTCTCTTTCTATAGCCATAACAACAGAGTTCGAAATTCCCATTAACTCTAGATAGCGCACTAGCTACTGCTCCCTTAGTTATGAGGGTACATACAGGGTAGATATAGTATACCTACTCCAGCGTTTTTCAACCAGTAGGGTTTATTTCATGGCAGCAAGTGTAGAATATACAATTTCAGACATTGGAAAAGGCAAAGTCTTTCGGAAGCTCATTCCATAAGTTTGTCAAAGAACAAAGTTTGACTTGCTAAGATATCTATCAGTTGTTCTTCTACTTGTAGTGACAGTCCAACAGGTCTATTCTCAAATGGATTTAAAACCCACAGCTCCTGTCTGACAATTTGATATCATTTTCTACAAACAAGTATCTTACTCAAGTTTTCTAAATGGTCTTCCACAATTTTTAGCATCACGGCTTTTTGATCACCTACTTCAAAGTAAAGTAAAATCTAGATACACTTGATCATATTTCCTTGATTCAGTTTTCGGACGATCTCCATTCACTTGAACTTGTCGATGTAGAAGCCATACGTCAACCTCAACTTGTGACAGTTCGAGAAAGATCAGCAGCAAGCGTAGACAAATGGCGCAAATTTTTCCGACAGCATCACTGGCTCTCTACACTAGACAGTGTTGTCAAGTGTAATTTGAATTCCTACGTTTACGGATTGGAAGGGGTGGGGCAAAAAGTTTTCGAGTTAAAACAGGAGGGCATGGAGAACAAAAGTTGCAGAACCCTTATAAACATGAAGGTTTTATTTTTGTTAGAAACAAACGAATTCACATTTTGTTTTTCTGCTTTTCGATAATTCAAAAGACATATTTCGACATTTTTCACATTTGAAGGTATCGTATGTGCTATTGAGAAAATGCAGATGAATCAAACTCGGTAACACAAATCATTCATGTAACTAAATTTGCTGCAAAACATCTCATTTCCCATAAACCTCAAAGCCTTGAATCATCCTGTATGTAAGTAATGGAATTGACCTTTATAATCAATTTCGTCACACTCAACTTCATCCATTTACAGATTCAATTATTATCGAGGAGGAGGAGGTGGTGGAAGATGGCAAATGGTAGATAATCAAAAAACTATCTTTAAGTCATATAATAATAGCTTGTTTGATAAAGAACTCCAAAGAGACAAAGATGACGATCATCTAATATTAAAATTCAATTTCAGAAGAGTATTAATACTCTGCTGCTCCGCTTTTCCTTCAAAACTGACTCGACTGGATCTTTATTGTATTATCCTGTTTGATTTCAGAATTGATCACGAATAGATTGCAGCCTATTTTAATTACCTACCACTACTGATCCATGAAGGAGCTATTCTCTGACTTTTGCGATTGATCAATCAACTATATCGAAAGTACGTTGTAAAATTAAACCAACCAGTCGAGTCATCCTTCTAAAATCTAGAACATCAAATGAAACACAATAACTAGTCTTGGTTATTATCACGTAGCTCAATGGACACAGACTATTTTTTATAGTCAATTGATTGTCACCATCGAATTTAAGGGCCTCCATTTCAACTGAACTGACTACAATATTTTCAATTTCATTGGACAATCTTACCAGGTGCAATTCAGGTTGCAATTGGAACAACTTATCTTCTAATAATTGATTTTTTTTATAGAAACTTTCTTGAACTCTACTATCTGGTAATCTTCTTCTTTATCTTTCTCTCTGATTACATCCTGCTCTTCCTTATCTTGTTATCGCTCACTTGCCAGTTCTCTAAAAATATATCTTACCCATCTTTGTTATTTTTGTCTATTATTTCTTGTTCTTCCTTATCTTCTTGTCTAGTTCTTGCCTGCTCTTCTAATATTTGTCTATTGACTTCTTTACCCTTTTCGAGAGAACTCCATGACATCTGCAACATTAAATCTCAGCAAAATGTGAGATATCCCACTTCTCACACCAATTGTAACCATCACCCCGTTGGAGGTATTCACTTGTGTAGAACACTTTATATGCCACTTTGCATCCTTGTACTTTTTGTCACTTTGACAATCACCTTTCACCGTTTTTAACTACTATTGGCTTAGGATTCTGACTGACCTATGATCGACGCGGCCTATATGCTTAGTTGAAGCTGACATGACCTCGATAGAGTTTGTTCTAGACGCCAGTTAAAAAGACAAAATGTACTTTACATATAGTGTCTGAATTCGTTCGTGAATAAATCAAGTAATTAAACTGAATTATTTAATGAATTACGCAATACGTATAAATACTTGGTAGAAGCAAAGATCAATTATTAATATCATCTTCTCTAAGGTAAGACTTTTTATCATGATGCCTTATATCCCGTATTAAAAGACGTAAAAGGCAGTATTATAGTACAACTCGAATAAAAGAATATAGTCGCATTGCACGCGATCCTGTAATTTTTTGTTCAGACTAGGTATATTAAGACATCTCATGTCTGCTTCTGTTCCCATATATCACAACCAACAAAGTATACCTATTTGAATGTCTTATTTAGAAGAGAATAAGTAAGGCTATTTTCAGGTACTTGAGATGCTGGACATAATATTTTAGTATTTATTCTTCTATTCCAGTTTAACGTATTTTTTGACCGACTTCAAAAAAAGGAGAAGGTATACAATTCGGTTGTAAGATTGCTTTTTTTATGGCTGTTCGCGCATTTTGCATAGTAAACGTACTCCGATTTAGAAGATTTTTATTTCATTTGAAAGAGGAGAGTTGGGAAATGGTCCCATATTGAGAAAAATCAAATCCAACATCTCCTTCCCTCCAAAAACCGCCCCCAAAGGGGGTGGAGGGGGCAATTTTTCTTTGAAATTGAAAATCCGAGACGACAGAATTAATGAAAATTCTATATCCGGAAATGTTTAAATTGGATATTTTTAAAAATAATCATACGTTTCCGCCCTACAGTCTGAAATATGTGTTTCAAAATCGAAAATTCGAGGTTTGATAATTAAAAAGGGGACCATATCCGGAAGCTTTTAAATTGAACATTTTTTCAAAAGAGTCACGGTTTCCGAGTTTCGCAATGGTAAAGTCTGAAATATGTGATATGCGTATTTCCGCTATGTACAAGCTAAACCTACCTATAACTTTTTGGGTATTAGTGAACGTTCAACAATTTTCATGACTAATGTTACACTCAAAAGTGTGGAATAAATATTTAAAAAAAAAATGGACCGACTTTATCAGTTGTTGCACTGAAAAATACAAAATAATATTAATTCTATTGGTGCTGGTAATTTTGAAGTTGTGCCGTTGTAGTTTGTTGTTGTAAGCTCTCTCTTTTATTTATTTATTTTTTCTCATCGTTTTTTCATAATGCCATATAAATATCTTCTTGAATTTATCATTTATATTTTTCACTAAAAAGGCAGACAAGTCATGTGAGTAGCTCTCCCAAAACCACCATCTTTGAGTAGGCCACGCGCTCTTGAATCACCCTGTATGTACCTATATCCATTTCGATTTATTATTATATTGGTTTACCCTGTTGTTGAGTGCGCCTACTCGTCCCACATTGAATGACAGACTCATCGAGTGTAAGGCAACCCTTCGATATCTCTCGCCTTTTTCCAGTCGCTTAATTCCGAAGGGAGGAGAAAAAAAAAACTGACTCGCTTCCGACACCAAAAAATAGCGAAAAAAATATAACATACAGAAACGAGCAGCTCTCAAGATGTAGTTCACGCACAAAAGAGTAGATGCTTTATGTTTTATGGTGTTTTTTTTTTCGTTTTCTTCTTCTTTCGAATACTTACTGCAAAAGTCCCCCCTCTAGGAGACGATTTCCGTCATCAACGTCTGCTACTTTAAAAGTCTTGAATTATATATATATATATATATATATATATATACAGTGTGTATATATTGTATCCACAATTGAATTAATTTGTTTATAACTCGATTTTTTATATGTGTACAGGAAATATTTCAAAGTTGAAAGTAATTTTCCGATTTTTTATTCCTAAATTAAAATTATCTGAAATATTATATTGTTATCCTTATCGAAATAGTAGTTATTATTTTGACATGATATAAAAATAGCATGACACCATATTTAAATATTTGGTCTATATATAATAATAATAATTCGAGGTTTTCCCAATTTGCTCTGGTAGACTCGGTAAACATTTTATGATAAGACGTAATTATAATTATTTTTATTATATTAACGCATAATAAGAATGTGAAGAGTCATTTCTTTCTTGAATTTTAAATAGATAACTAGCCAACTAATGCTATCGAGATAAGTGAGGTTAGGAGGTTAGGTTCGATGTTAAGCCCGCTGCAGACGGAGTATGTTTTGCTGCACGCGCCAATAAATGTTGCCGCGCATGGTATGTTGATGGCTCCCTTGCTTGTCTTGGCTTCACACGATGCAGGCCATCATGTATGTAAAATGACAGTACAGAGAAATATGACTGTGACAAATGATACCAAATATTGAACATTCTAATCAAGCTCTATTTCTAATCATTGTTACAACAGAGAAAATGTCCCAACAATCAAAAATAACATGTTATTTTGTGCAAAATAACTTTTGAGTACGACTCTACTAGTTACGAGCGCTTCGACAAGGCACGATGCGTGAAAACAATCACCGAAAATACCACCGGTTCTATCATCAAATCATGCACGAGTTCAAGCAACCAACCGTTGCACGCGATGTCATTTTCTTACACGGAAGCATGCACAGCACCATGCCTAGCTCCCGTCAAGGAAGCAAGCAGCAAAACATACTCTCTCTGCAGCGGGTTTTAGTTTGGTACGTCTTTTGCATATCTACGTTTTTATGTTTGTGGTAAGGGTCCAGCTAATAGATTGCATTAATAATTTCCATGCTCCGCATGCGGGACCTGTCGGCCATAAGTACCTCTATTCAACTCTATCTAGAAGCAGTGTTCTCTCTTATAAGAGGCCATAGATGTCATAGTACATAAAGAATTTGATAGAAAAGGTCACCGTCAGCCATATTAGCATGGAATTAGTTGGGCACAGGCATATAGTACATTCTGTTCAAAAGCGTAACATTTCAAATGAAAGTGACCGTTGCAATCTTCCCGCCGCGCATGCGGAGAACAATTTTCGCTTAATGCAATCGGTCTATTCTAAACAATACCATGTCTACTGTAGTAAAGGCTGTTCGACCAGTAGTTTGGGACGGTTTGATAACTATTTAAAATGCGCATGTGCGGTTTGAAACAGTTTCCTAGTGGTTTGGGATTTTGTTCTGCTCGAACACCAAACTGCAGTTTGCAAACTACCCCTTGCATTTTCTTACAATTTCGTCCTCATAGAACAAATGACTGTGCCGATAGATATGTTCTATGACCAAAGATAACAGAGAACATCAATGAAAGACTGATGGACAAAACACAAAACCAGGATTTAGTTTAGGACTGTGGTAGTGTTCTCTGAATGGGATTTTTCCAACAACAGAGAACACTATACTTTAAGAAGAAAAAGACGCTTCAACTGCGCCTGTCTCAAACTGAGTCCGGAATAGTATGGAAATCGTCAAACTACTGCTCGAACATCTTACTAGTAGTTGGGAATAAATTATTTCATCGTAAATTGAAGTGCGCATGCGTTTGACGGTTTGTGACTGGGGTTTGGAACCGCTGCTCGAACACAATCATCTAGATAGATGTTTCTTAATTGTGGCGATTATCAGATACGTTTTGCTTCTTTACGCACTTTGATCATAAATTCATATGAAGCCATGAAGCACTACCCTATATATATGAACAAGAAAAGTTCTGCTCGACAATCTTTTTGAGTTGACCGTTGGATTGTTTCGGCGGTTTCGGCATCGTATAGGTAATAAATTGACTTTTGAAGGGCACTTTTGTCGTGATATATTATATAAACTATAAACGATATATACCTACCCCTATATATATATAAAAGCCATAAGGTGGTCCCCTGAATCATAACTACATGATGATGTGGAGTATCTGTCACATAATTTTCTCACTTTTGAGCTTGTTTGTTTTTTCTTTTCCATGGCGTGCGACTCAACGTGTTTCGAATAAAATGAGGTTAAGTTCAAGAAATCTAGAGTGGTTGTTAGGATATAAAAGAGCCGCCTTTCGACACCACTCAAATGGGATACAAGTGAGAGTTGGACTCGCTTGTATAGGTGTTATATACATATACATTATCATTTAAAGTAGCATAGCAGAGATTGAACGGTCAAGCAAACATCTGAAACAAAGCTTTACATGAAGAATCGTAAATATTTTGTACTTAATCGGGACCGGATGAAGTTGAAATAACTTTAGCTGTACTACTTGAATACCCGAAAGCTTTTGATAGGATTAGTCTTATTATTGCAATGTTTAAAAAATATTATGTCTCTGAACTGGTAATTCTCAGTCAAAGATGTTCTATATAGTCAGGGGTGTCACAAGGATCTGTATTAGGGCCACTGCTATTGATCATATAAACGTCTCGATTTAGCAATTGTCTTATAACTCTCAATTATATGAAATATTCCCAGAAAATAACATTAGCATTAATAATTAGTTTGCAATAAATCAATGATGGAAATTTGAACGATTTTATTAGCTGGTGTACCGAAAAATACAAAATAATATCAATTCTACGTGTGCTAGTACTTTTGAAGTTGGTGTATCTAAATACAATTACACAACTTCAAAAGTACCAGCACCAATAGAATTAATATTATTTTGTATTTTTCTGTACACCAACAAAATAAAGTCGATCCAATTTTTGTACAAAAGTATATTTATGTATCTTTGTTTCGAGGCGTGTATATATAAAAAAATATATTGCTTTTTGTGTAGTCAACAAAGATACAAAGTCAACCCTTCAAACTATAATCATCATAAAAATATCCGCAATATTGATCGAATTGGTTGTGAAATATTATCAAAAGGCAAACAAAAAATTGGTGGAAAATAAATCATTTTATTTACATCCGGGTTTGTAAATAAATCGTACATCTGGCGCTATATAAATATCACATATTGTACAACCTCCGCCAAAAAAAAATACATAAAAGAGATATATGAGTATTGAAATGTCAACGATCTGTTTTTAAAAATATAGATCTATTGGATAGAGCGATGACATTTTCAAAAGATACTGAAACATACCCCAAAGAAATAATTTTGAAGACAGTAATAGGTGTGGAATCGGATAAATATACTATGAGGGATATGCAGTAAAATAGTTGAGCAATGTTGAAACTCCCCCTTTCCGGTAACTCATAAAAAGATAATAAAACAAGGATTTCATTTTTTTACTTTTCTACAGCTACCTACCTTAAGAAGTCAAGTGAGGAAAGTATAGTAATCAAGTACAATTTTCGGTATCCGTTTTTGAACGGTTTTATTTAGCTTACCTTGCTTCTTATTTATTTATTTGGGTCAAATCTATTAATTGATATTTGACCCCTTTCCTGTTGACACATTGATCTGAAATTTGGTACACACCCTTAGTTCTGATGACAATACAATTTAATACCTTTTTGTATCATTGTAAATCCAAGATGGCTGCCGTTACAAAATGGCGGATTATGAATTGTTGCACAATCACTTCAATATAGATATCAAATGAAAGGGCTTGACTAGTAGAATATAGTTTCTGAAAAATAATGAAAAGCTCATATGGCCGTCAACAAAATGGCGGATTAAGTACATATGTTTTCACCACCTCTTCAATACGGGTATCAAATGAAAGGGCTTGATTAGTAGAATATAACTCACTATGTGATTGCTGAAATTGTATGGCCTCAGTTTCGTCGAAATCGAATGTACCAGACAGACGTACCGTCAGTCGTTTTGAAATTTATCAGTTTAAATAGTACAGTTTTACGCAGTTGTCAAATCAATTTATTATTGACGTCTACAAACATGTCAAGGGCATTCTTATATTTATAGGTTATGTTTCGTATTTAATTTTGACGTTTCTTGTCAATTCCAAACCAATCACAATACATATTCGTTTATCAATGACAAATATTTTCAATTCTGAATGTGACATAAGATTATCATAACCTATCAAACAGTTAATAGTCAGTTGACTGATTTAAGTTATGTTTTGTATTTAATTTTGACGTTTCTTGTCAATTCCAAACCAATCACAATACAGATTCGTTTATCAATGACAAATATTTTCAATTCTGAATGTGACAAATGATTATCATAACCTATAACATAAAATACAATTTACTTAATTTAATTTATTTTTCCAGAATTAGTGGGCTGCAAACTAGGAATGTCAAAGCAGTCCCATCAACATCAACAACAACAACAACAACATCAACATCATCAGCAACAACATCAACATCAGCAATCGTCACATCATCATCTAACCTATCAACAACACGAGGGTGGCTACTATTCCTCGTCAAGGGACAGCATAGCTTATATCAACAGGTAAGTAATAATACAACACAAAGACTCTTGGAGCAGGCTTGAGAAATGGTCCCAAGTTCAGAAAAACGCAAATCCGAAATCTCGTTCCCTCCGAAAATTTTCTCGAAAATTGAAAATCTGAGGAGATATAATTAAAGATAGGACAATATCCAAAAAAGTTTAAGAAAAAACATTTTTTCAAAAGAGTTACGGTTTTCGAGTTAGAGGCATGTTAAATTCTCAAATATGTGTATTTTTGCAATGTGGAGAGGGCGATTTCTTTCGGAAAATTGAAAATCTGTGGGTACTACATGAAAAACCTAATTATTTAAAGCAACATTTATAACGAACATTTTTTCCTTAGACTTACAGTTTTCGAGTTACAGCGGTGGTAAAATGGTAACATCTAAAATACTTGTGAAGTTGGTGCCAAAAGTTATCAATCTAACTGCAACTGCAAGAATATTAAGTCTTTTTGAAATAAGTACTTGGTTATATCTTTTAAGATAGTAACTGAGCAGTTTTCACTATCAAAATTTAATCGTTAAGTCTGGGAACAAGTCAAGAATGTTATTGACAAAGAAAGCAGTATCTTTATTTGAGTAAGTGTAATAATTTTAAAGAAAGCAAGAGTAATGTGTAGATTCCAAAAAGCTTATCCTACTTACATACTCGTACATCTTGATACCACACAGCATTAATATTTCAAATTCAGCAGCTCTTCCGGAAGAAGAATACATAAGACGAATTGCATTTTTCTCTTACGTCATCGTCTTTGCTTTTTTCTTTCTCTCCATATTCTCCTTTCTCGGCATAAACATAAAATAAATCCAACTTGTGTTTGTATGTGTGTGTTCCATGTTCCAAGATTACAGTTCATCATCACCTAACGGATTTATAGAGTTTACCTGGAAATTCTCGTTCCTTCCAAAATTTCCACAAGCGTTTGACGGTGAACAAAAACATTTAATATTTCACATTCAACTCACATGTGTGTTTTTTGACGGTAGCATTGCTGGTGAGACACGGAATTTTAAATCATTTTAGAAAAGCGTATAAATTCACAATAAATAGCTTAAGACTCAATTGGAACTGATAAAGGAATGCTGGAGCTTTGAATTTACAACCAACATTTATTAATTCTTTACAGAATTTATATAGGATTAAAACAGGGTGCGAAAGCTCTTTGGTTCCAGATAGAACATGAAAAAATAAGATGACAAGTTTCTATAAAGTTATAAAAGTAAACATTAGTAATTATATGATTATTTTGTGTGATTTTTTTATTTATTTATAGGGCAGCCAACGTCAGTTCGGCTGCGAGTGAGCTCGATTTGTCACGCAAGGCGCGCCGGAAAGATTTGCGAGGCCGTCTCAAATTACCGACAAGCGTTACATTAGCTAGTTCAGGGGAAGCCCCGCTGTTGGGCTCGTGGCGCACAGGACCGGGCTCGACAACGGGCGGCACCAATCCACCCTCTTCAAATCACCTGAACAGCAACAGCAGCTGCAACGGCACTGAAAGGTAGTATTATCTTTTTTTTTGGTCACATTTAGATTTGCCAGTATTCATAATACAGGGTGTTTTTGACCGACTTCCCAAACGGAGGAGGTATACAATTCGACCGTCTGCTTTTTTTATTTCCAAACTTCTCACCTCTGATTCAAAATCATTATCATTATCTATGAGCCTATCGTAAACCACTTAAGATTTCTCTAATGAAAGTAATCCATTGGATTTAAGTCTGGTGAACGGGGTGGCCAAAGATCAATAGAACGAAAAATGCTCGGAATAACGCTTGAAGGTCATGGAACTAATGAGTGGATAAGAAATAGAACTGGTACCAAGTGGCATAGAACAGGAAAAACTGGAAAAATATGAGAGAGGCCTACATTCAAAGGATAGAAAACGGCTAGAAAAGAAAAAGAAGGAGAAGAACATGCTGGCCAATTTACAGAAGCAACCTTACCTCTACCCATCCATTTATTCGTGTACTGTTGATTTAAGTAGTGCCGAACATTTATAGAGGAGGAGCTCCATCGTGCATAAACCACATATCTCTTCGAAGTTGTAGAGGTAAATCCTCTATAACAAATCTTTCAGCGTATTTGGAAGATGTTGTGAATACATTTCTGTAGTTGATCTTTTTGGAATGACAGGACTTACAATAATTTAACTTATTATTCCAGCCCACATATTAATTTTAAATCCGTTTTGAAAATGCTTAACTCTAATTGCATGCGGATTTTCATCTACATGAATGTGTTTGTTGTGGAAATTAGTTAACCCTAAGTAAGTCTAAACTCCCTTCCATAAACCAGACAAATTAACTTTTATGAATTAAGAAGATAAACTTTTGAAACATAATAGGAATAATGTGTTTTAAATTTGACAGTAGTCTTATTTAGATGAAACTACAGAAACGTACAATCAACATAAGCAGCTTATTTTCCTTATTAAAACTATTCCTAATTAATAAAATACAAATCTTGAGATTAATATTATCTGTTTTTCATTTATTAGAATCTGGCGTTCCTCAAGGCTCCGACTTAGGACCACTACTATTTATAATTTATATCAATGATCTGTTTTCATTTTTGTCGCCAGCTTAGTGTGTCTGTTTTGCATATGATACGTCCATTCTTTATAGTGATCAGGATATTGATGGTCTGAGAAATAGTTGTAATCTGATGGCTCAAATGATGGGGCTCTGGTTCTCCCAAAACTGTTTAAGGCTGAATACAGACAAAACACAGAAACTTTTGTTTTCAACTGATCGGGAAATTATAGAAGGAAAGAGCGCTAAAGTTTTAGGTCTAATACTAGATGAAAATCTCAGCAGGACTCCACGTGTTAAAATTCTAAGAAATAAGTCGAAATTGCCGTCTTAAATTTTTGGGCGAAAAAAATATTTTATAATTGTACCTTCAGGACCTTATAAGACCTAAGCTAAGCAACTTTGTACAGACCTTTAAGGAACACCCTGTATATAGGGTCATTTATTGATAATAAATTGGAACTGGTAAATTTTGGACTCAATATATGAAGATTTAACACAAATTTCCTTTAAATCAGATGGCTTAAAGTTGCAGGAAGGTTCTACTTAGAAATGCAAGCATCTCGAAAAGTAAAAAATATCTTAGCTACCGTTTAATTTGGACTACAAGCCTATGATTTCAAAGAAATATTTTTAAATTAACTAAATATCAACTTTTTCCTCTTTAAATGAACATGTTGGGCTTGTTCGAAGAGCTACAAACACAGAAATCATTCATAAAAGATCATTTCTAACAACTTGAATCTAGATATTATCAATACTACTTATGCCATTACCATGACGGATGCCGTTTCTAATTTATAGTTATGAAATCCTTCCTGTTTTCGATTAACTTTTTATTCGTAGTTTAAATATTAATTTGTTATTGTCGAGATAATCTGTCACAATATTGTAGTTTGCCCTGACGTAGAAAATAAACATTCTCGAAAGCTCGGCTTTTAATACAAAGAATTTGTATCATCAACAAAAATATATATATAAAATTTACAATAATCCCATCAGCAGCATTTTCATCAACAATTTTAATCAACAATAAATACCGTTCCACACATTATATTGTACCTGTACATATATATATATATATATATATATATATATATATATATATATATATATATATATATATATATATGTATATATATATATATATATATATATATATATATATATATATATATATATATATATATATACAGTGATAGTAATTATTTTCAACAAAATGGAGAGCCTCTATACTCAACGATCGACTATGTCCATTTTATTACATTATCTATTAAACATATATAGAGAATATGAGTATTTGTGACAAATGGAATTTATTCCGCACATTTCAAACAGAATGGTTATTAATTTTTTATCACTTACTCAGCAACTGCGCACGTGTCATATTTAATAAAATTTGTGAGAACAATTCAATAACTAGTTTATGCTGTGAATATTGATGTAAATGATTTTAATGGACTTTCATAAAAAAAAGCTATGGAACTGATTATGTTTCTGATCGAATTCACAAATGGCATCAGTGTGCTTGTTTCATAGAATTATTTTATAATGATTCTTTTTCTCACTGATTTGATCTCAAATTAAACTGTCTAAAATCTAGTAGGTTCTAAAAAAAAAGAGCGGGAACACCCGGTAAGAACGATGTTCCTTTTGCAATTATATATTACTAAATCAATTGTAATAAAATTGTATATTTTTTTGAATTTTTTTTATTCACAAAGTTACACCAAAATAAAGCATTACGAATGATTTTAAAATGTAATAAATTCACTAATGTAAGAGATAACTTAGATACAACGAATCGTTTATTAAACAAATAGTTTATCGCACGCTATGAATAGTCGTAAGCAGAATTTATTTTCTAGAAAAAAAATGATGTACATCTCTACTCAGCTATTTCTATATTGAACGGAGCTAGCCGTGTGGTGAGGCGTGAATGCCAGAAGCGGCTTTAGGACACTCCGCTCAATGGACACTTCGCCCAAAATATATATATATATCAATATATATTGCAGAGCCACTTCACTCAATCCACAAATCGATATTTCACCCAAAATGTCATCTTCGTCCAAATTATTTATTATATATTTTGTTTAAAAACAAAAAGAACTCTCTACTTATTTTATATAACATGGTGACTTTTTCTTAATTAATGTGAAATTGAATTACAATACTATTTTATGCTGGTTTACTTTTCTAATAAAATTTAAACAGCTGTAATATTAAGTTGTTACTAAGGTCCCCAATAGAGTTGGATTAAAATAAATAAATAATTTGTGCGAAGTGGCCATTTTGGGCGTTGTGGACTTTCAGTTAGTTTGGGTGAAAACTGCACATTTTGGGCGGAGTGGACTTTTTAGACGAAGTGTCCAGGTTCCTCAGAAGCTAAGGAAGATCGACTGGCCCCACTACCTAGTTAATTTGATTCGTTAAGTAATGTTTGCCATTCAATTGGAATATACTATTGAAAATTCAATTTCCTTAACCTAAAATGAGAGAAAATGTGATTCTCAAAAGGAACAAGAAACTCCGAAACTAAGAAAGAATAACTTCGATAGAATAAAATGCATAAGTTTCCAGATATAGATGCTGCTGAGTATCGACGAACGACGACAAAATCGACAAGAAACAAATCACAGAAATAATAAATAAGAAAAAGTTACACAAATTGTCGCGAGCTTTTTACAGAAAGCTAGAGACAGGAATAAAGTCGAAAAAGTGAGAAAATTTCTGTGGAACATTCCGCAGATGTAATATCGTCAAGTTTGCTATACTTACAGTGCGATCCATAGACCTGAAGCAAGTCGATTTTGATTCTTAATTTGATAATTGATTTTATGAAAAGAACAATAACACAAAAGGAAGTTTGTGAAATATTCAATAATAAATACCCTAGTCAACACATCTCACAATCTACAGTCTACAGTGAAATAGAATGAAAATTTCGTGAAACTGGACATGTAAAAACTATTGAAAACCAAGGTCGAAATGTTAGTTGGTTCAAGAGTTAAATGATGATGATCCAGATAGAGGGCAACAATTTTGTGAACTGATGATGAACAGAATGGAAGAAGCAGATTTGCAAGTTCATTCAACAAAATTGTGTTTTTTGATGCAGCTACTCTTCATTTAAATGGAATGGTTAATAGACAACACTGTTGATATTGAAGATTCTTATTGGATATGTGAGGCTCACACAACAATATCCCAAAAAAGTGAACGTTGGGCTGGTATCATTAACAAAACAAATATTGAAGCAATTTTTTTCTTGAAGGCACAATTAATGGTGAAGTTTTTTGATGAGTTTTCTTCTGTCTGTATTAAAAATACTTTTTTTCCGATGTCAATGATCCAAATGCAATGGATAGATCAATTTGGTACCAAAAAGACGGAGCTCCACCACATTACACACGTATTTTAAGAGAGTTTCTCCCAACTGGTGGATTGGAGGACGTGAAACGATTGAATGGCCGCCTAGATAACCCGATTTGACTCCTCTCGATTACTTCTTATGAGGTTATTTAAAATCAAAAGTATATTTCAATAGACCACACAATTTTGCAAATTTATAAGTTAGGATAACGGAAGAAATTAACAATATAACACCTGAGGTCCTACAAACTGTTGTACGAGAATTCCAAGATCGCCTTGCTTATTATCAAGAAGTGAATTTCACTTTAAAAAAAATGCTTCCTAAATATTATTTCCTTCATTCTACTTAAAGTATCAAAATTTTACAATTTCAAGTTTAAAATAAGAAAGACATTTAAGTCAACAGTAGATATAAGGTAATACTTTCACCTTGCCTACCAACGATGACAACAACTACTCGGCGAGCTAATACTCCAGCCCGCATTGCATTACATCATCGTTGATAGGTGCAATTTCACAGTAGAAATCTTCACTTCAATTTTAAATTTCAAGTTTTTTTTCCGGCAAAATCACAAACAACTAAACACTTTTACTTCCATATTGAAAATATAGGAACTTTAGTCAATATACCGGGTGTTGATTTGAAAACTTCCTAACTAGCTCGGATTTCTCGAATGGTAAACATTCAAAAATAAATCGATGAAATCCTACTACAAAGTAGTATCGAGGAAAATGACAAACTTTTTAATCAAAATTTGCTCCAATGTCCCATTCAACCACCCAGGAGCTACTCCTTTAAAAAACTGAAATAGTAAAAGGTATCGTGTGATAACTTATTGGAAATGTTCTTTGTAATTAAAAAGAAAACTTCTGTTCAGGACAGTTAATTGGTCCGAACAACTGAAAAAAAGCTATCGTCAGCTGAAGCTAAGAATTTTTTTTTCAGAATAAACGCTCAGCTCTAGTAGCCCGTTGCTATTGCCGATTATACAGATCATTCTGTGTATAGAAAAAATCCTATCAAGATTGTTTTTTTTTTCTAGTTTTCCTATTAGTTGTCTGACCATTGAAAAGAACACGCTTTCAATGTCAGTATCATCATCATCATCATCTAATCGACCCTATATCTGATAGAATGCGTGTATGTAAAGAGTAGCAAATAATATTATTTTTTTGTTTTGTGTTTCAGTCGCTACGGTTTCAGGCGAGTAGACTCGTACAGCTCGCGTCTGAGAACCGGCTCACAAAATTGGTCATTCGTCTTCGATCCAGCTGGTAGATTGTGCTACTACTGGTCCATGGTGGTATCCTTAGCGTTCCTATACAATTTTTGGGTGATTATTTACCGATTTGCCTTTCGTGAGATCGACAGTAAGTATTTTTCTATATTATAAATATATATATATATATATATATATATATATATATATATATATATATATATATATATATATTGATTATTTGACATTTTATTTTAAAATATTTGATCCGACATACGTTGGCTGTCCCATGTAAATTTGTTTTGTAAATTTGTGGAAAAGCTAACTGAAATGTATAAGCGAAAATAAGTTTGCCATTTAATGATATAAAACAAATTAATAATAAAAAATATTTAAACAAGCAAATTATTTACAAAGAAACTCGTGACCATAGCAATATATTTTAATTAATTAATTTAATTATATAACTAATATTAAATCATAATTGCAGCTGAATAACTTTTTTTACAAATAAATATAAAAACTGAATATTAGTTACACAGCGCCCACTAGGAGTAAATGTGTGAACTTGCGAACACATCCAAGATTATATCTGAAATAAGCGTCGAATTATCTTTCAAACAAGACTAAACTCGTTAAATTTGGTTAAAGCGTTTTGGGAGATTACGCGAGTTAAGAAAGTACTGTTTCTCCAGGTCCCCTCACGCTTATAATTAAAAATACAGAAAAAGTGTAGGGACCAAAATTACGCGGAATTTCATGAACTTTCCGGTATTACAATACGTTAACGTATCGTTTTTTTGAATTTTAATTTATAGCATGGCAATTACGTCACCTTGCGACCATTTCAAAAATTTGAAAATATTTTAGCTGAATTTTTTTTTCCGGAAGTCGTATGTTTCACGCTTTCCCTATTATCCTACCTAGCGGACCTTAGTGGGACACCCGATATATATTTTATAATTCAACAGTTCAGTTGAGGGGTAATTTAACCAACAAGAAAATATAAGCAAACATCTATAAATTTCATTGTTAACATTAAAGTCACCATCTTCACTGAAATATCAGCACAGTATCACCCCTTTTGTTGGCTTATACATCTTGCGGTGGTGATGGTGGTTGGTGGTGGTGGCTATATCAACAACCCTGGCTCTTCCTCTTCTTCCTTTTAAGTAAACTTACCTACACCATCCCCGTGTTGTATTTGGGAGGAGAAGATTCACCCCAGAGTTCCCAGTTTAGTCAAATATTTCTTACCTTACCTTACCTAATTTCTACCTTACCTTATTTCTTATCTATCCCACTAATTTTGCTGATGATAAATTATATACTGAATGTCAATGTCATAGCTGTCAATTGTCTTGTTACAAGTGCATATCATATTTTAATGATAAACTGCATTCAAATTTTGTTTCGTATATCTCACATACAACAATGATATCAAGATTTAGATCAATTTAGCGCAACGTGCATCACTGAGAACAATACATAATTGAACAAGAACGTTGGGTTAGAATTACAATCAAATATGGAAAGCTGCATTTACAGGGTGGTCAAATAAAAATGGACGCCGGCCATATCTCCGAAAACAGTAGTAGATAGTAGAGCTTCCGGGTAAAATTTTTGAAATAAGGGAAAACAGCTCAGACAAAATATGTTGGAAAAAAGAATAATTAATATTAATTAGGAAAACTTTTGGAGAAAATTCGATATTTGATTAGGGATGACTGCTACGCCCCTTGTTGCCATTTTAGAAATTCGATACTTATCTCTTGGTCACTTTTATTTAAAAAATACCCGAAAGCTCTACTACTACAGGTTTTGGGGATATGGCCGGTGCCCAGTCTTATCTGGCCAGCCTGTACCAGGACCTACCATAGACTTTATCACGCCCAACACCATCCCAACGTGTCAAATACATTTTTTTCACTGTTTCTTGTGACTATTTCAAATCTTAAAAGTGTTCATTATCGTTTTTGGAAAGTTTTCTTTTCAAATATTCCAAATATTATTCCTCCATAGAGTAAATACGATCGTTGTGGATTTTTCACATCTATGTAACAATTTCCTAGTAGTTGTTTACGTTTTCTTGTTGCAAGCAGCCCATTTCCTTAAAAGGATCCATACTGCCCTTTACTTCCTATAAGTGTGGGTGTAGGGGGATCGTAACGCGAAGCTTCTAGCACTCAGTCCATTGGGACGGGTCGGGAGGAGACCTTGGAGTTAATATTACTTTCACTACTTTCATGGTTATACTGAAACATCCGAAAATCGTCGGAGCACTACATACAGGGTGACCTTAGTGGTCGTGAAGGCTCCGGAACATTTTTCTGTCCAAGCCATCGAACTGATATTTTGTAAAACGATACATTCGACATTAAGGGCATTTTGTCAATTCGTCTACACTACAAAAAATGCAAAAACGCACAAGAAATCGAATGAAAAGAAATTAGTTTTGTTATCTAAACTAGTTTTCGATAAATAAAATAAAATAATATACTGAAAAACATCTTTGATAATAAACTTTTATATAAAAGCCCCAAAAACAAGAAACCCTTTTAATTGATACCCATATCACAGGGCGGCATAAAAAATGACTATTCCACCATCTCTGTAGTTGTCCGCCATATTGGTTATCGAGAATGACGTCACTAAGCTATCTATGTATTGTCATTCTGTCTGTATGTCTATGCAAAATTTCAGCTCAATCGGTTGAGGGTAACTGTTTCAAAATTCATTTGCAAAATTCCAACTAAACAAACATTTCCAACTTAAATAAAAGCATGTAATAAAAAAAAGTTTAGACTAGAGAGCATTTGCAAATTCTCTCTGTGTGGATCGATACAATATCTACATATCGTGATTCACCCTGTATACAACAATATTCGTGCCGCGTTTTATTGTTATGTCGGGAACACCGATGTTTGTTGCCCAATTCGAGAAAAAGGCTCAGTCGTTATTTGTTTTTTCAATCATGATCAACAATAAAGTGTTTGAGGGGATGGAAAAAAGTTCTTAATTGATTTGATGATGGAAATATGGAACCAATGGGTTTGATTGCTAGAAAACTACCTTGGCAATTTATCGTTTATTTTAAAAATTGAAATTTAGTTCTAAACTCAAAACGACTCTCCTGATTATATTGACTATACAGGGTGGTCCGAATTAGAAAGGAGAAACTTTAACAGCGTATTCAGCAGATGAAAATAATTAAAAAAGTCCATATAAACTTATCTCCAAAAATGAAAAAAGAAACTCTTCTAGATTTTGCTTTCAAACTTAGTAGGTATTATTGCCACTTAAAAACAAATTTATAGCATGATAAACACTTGTTTTTGTTTTACCAGTGGCGTTCGTGAGACCGTTTTAATTATTTTAAATTAAAAAAAGTTGTACGCCACTGGTTTATCGCAATTTCGTTAACAAATTTAAATATTCTGATCAATTCTAAATAAAAATGGTCTCTATAGTCTTTTCGCTAAAACGAACCGTTTTCGAGAAAAAAGTAATTTTTGTTTGCATGTGCACCTAATATCTTAGATTTGCAAATGTGATGTAAACAAAAACGAATTGAAGTAGCGCGAATTATCTTAATTTAATTTGCAAACCGCTCATATTAGGTGCACATGCAAACAAAAATTAATTTTTTTCTCAAGAACGGTTCGGTTATCTAAATTCATTAACGAAATTGCCATAAACCATTGGTGTACATTTTTTTTATTATTTAAATTAATTAAAACGGTCTCACGAACGCCACTGGTAAAACAACAACAAGTGTTTATCATGTTATAATTTTTTTTAAGTGGCAATAATACCTACTAAGTTTGAAAGCAAAATCTAGAAGGGTTTCTTTAAAAATAAGAAAAACCGATTTTTTTCGCAATATTTCAACACCCCGTATCTCCAAAACGAAGCGTTTTTTGAAATAAGTTTATATGAACTTTTTTAATTATTCTTGTCTGCTGAATAAGCTGTTAATGTTTCTCCATTATAATTCCGACCACCCTGTATATAGTATACAATTTCTC
Organism: Crioceris asparagi; assembly: GCA_958507055.1. Lineage (NCBI taxonomy): Eukaryota > Metazoa > Arthropoda > Insecta > Coleoptera > Chrysomelidae > Crioceris > Crioceris asparagi. The sequence continues at coordinate 800,962 of OY293827.1, forward strand.
CTATACCCAACTTACTAACTGTTGTATTTATCTGATTCAGAAAACACAATCCTAGTGTGGTTCTGCTTGGACTACTTTGCCGACTTTCTCTACGTTGTCGACATCATGTTCCACTTTCGCACCGGCTACCTGGAAGATGGTGTCCTCCAGACAGACTCCACCAAGCTGCGTCATCACTACATGAACTCCACCACCTTCTACATAGACTGTCTATGTCTGCTGCCATTGGACTTTCTCTATCTATCAGTGGGTTTCAATTCCATTCTACGATCATTTCGTCTGGTGAAAATCTATCGATTTTGGGCGTTTATGGATCGCACCGAACGTCACACCAACTATCCAAATTTATTTCGATCGACCAGTTTAATTCACTATCTGCTGGTGATTTTCCATTGGAATGGGTGTTTGTTTCACATTATCTTGAAGAATGACGGTTTCGGCAGCAAGAATTGGGTGTACAGTGATGCAGATAGTACTGACTATGTGAAAGCGTATTTGCAAAGTTATTACTGGTGTACGTTGGCCCTGACGACGATCGGGGATTTGCCGAGACCGCGCAACAAAGGTGAATACCTGTTTGTCATCTTTCAGCTGCTGTTTGGGCTGTTACTTTTTGCCACTGTGCTCGGTCATGTGGCCAATATTGTCACATCAGTGTCGGCGGCGAGGAAGGAGTTTCAGGGTGAGTGAAAAACTATATATATATATATATATATATATATATAACAATTTTGGATTTTTATTGTTTTTGGATACAAATTAATTGACGCTTAGGTGTGCTATCTCGAATCGATGTTTTTTCTCATATACATACATACATATTTATATATCATCATAATACACAATCTGCAGGGTGCCCGAAATCGGGGGTAAGGAGGATTCGGCAAAAATGTATCCCAGTTCAGTCAGCTTTATGTTTTGTGCCATAGAATTGCGCTTGATTTATATTATCATTTACAATCACTAAATGGTTTGTAAATAAATGCCAGTTTAGTGGCGACATCTGGGATTTACTTTTTCCGAATCACCACTTTGATTGTATAGGAATATCAGAAGCAAAAAAAAAGAGATAAAGAGAAACATGTGAAAAAAAGAATAATTCAACTGTTTTAATCATTATTACTTTTAATTATGGTTGATTTCATCGTTCCTGGTGTGTACAAGTAACAATTGTTGTAGGAATCACACTTGCCTTTCAGTGGCGTGCGCTTTGATTTGTACAGTCGTCATGATATCAATGAATTATTCTGGATAAATATACATAAATTACTTTGTAGCGTTATTATGTATTTGTTTAAAAAAACCTCAAAAAAATTTATTTTTATTCTTTATTTGACAATTTATGGTATCAAAATATTACAACCCTTCTTGCAACCCTTCTGAAATATGAGCACCCCTCAGAGAATTTAAAAAAGAAGGGTGGCTTGTGTGGCAACATATTTGAAAGGGATTTTCCTTTTCTAATCAGCAGTACCTAAGTTTTTTAAATTTCGCCCCCCTTTTCATTTAATATTTTTGAAGCGGTGCTCATAATTCATGAGGGGGGTGCAAGTTTTTTTTATTCTCATTCTATAAATTAATTGTCTCATTAGGAATAGACATCGACGTGTTTTTTTTTTCAAAAGAATAGATACATAATGACGCTAAAAATGAATTAGATCCATACCTATGAACCACGCTGTATATTGACTGTTTGCAGTTAATATTTGGTTCCACCACTGCTAATTTTGTCTGAAAACTTAAAACTAGTAGAGACATAAACAATGAAGTCAACCATACTTGAGTTTATCGAATAGGTATCTTGAACGGGCTGGATTCGTATATTTTGTAAAAAGTTTTATACAACTGACTTAGATATTCTCAAAAAAAAATTGCTTAGATCCGCCATATTGGATTTCAATGTTTTTCACTAAAAGCTTTTCTCAACTTTTTCAACAATGTATTACATTTAAATTTTCTAGTCGATTTCAAAACATTTGCAAATTCTTCAAAAAATACCAAATTTTATTATTCTTATTATACACCTATCTTTTTTTTTTCCAATTTAACAGTTTCATCTATCTCTTATTGTTTTTGATACCTATCATTAATTTCGGGTACCTACATACGGTGTGGACCAAAAGTCAGCAACGTTTTTTTTTTCGAGTTTGTCATTTGAAAAATCGTGAAACAATATCTTATAAGCTGAAAGTAGATTGTGCACCAGATGTTTGTAATTAGTTTAGAGCAGGTTTTTCTTTAAATTATGTATCTGACAAGATTGCAATTTACCATAAAGTATTATATTTTTGATAATGCCTTGACTATATCCAAAGACCAATACATGAACTTCAACATGCATGTATTAGAGGATCAAAATTTTCATTTTCACTGGTAGTTTCAAATTTTCTCATCAAGATTCTCTGAAAAACACACATCAATAACATATTTATTAATATTATAAGGTATTATTATATTTTATTAAAGAAAATTGAATCTAACCTGGCCACCACAAGCAGGTATAAATATAAAAATTTCAATTATTTTTTAAAAAAAGAAACAAACCAAAAACTGATGCTGACTTTTCATCTACACTTTGCTTTCACCAACAAGAACGGCTTACCTGTCAGATTGTCAGCCCAAATATCTGTAAGACATCAATTCTTATAATAATAATAATAATCGATGTTTTACAATTTTTGACCGACGAACCCCAAACGGAGGAGGTAAACAATTCGACTGTCTGCTTTTTTTAAATTTCATATCATATCCATTCAAAACTCAATATTATAGTTGACTGAAGAGCCTTCAGATTACGTTTTTTATATATACCGGGTGTTTCATAATACATGCGCAAGACTTGGGGATGTGAAAGCTCATCTAAAAATATGAAAAAAAGTTTATATTAACTTACACTCTAAAATGCACCATTTTTGAGATACAAGGTGTTGAAACTGAAAAAAAAATATTTGTTTCTTGTGAATATCTCCGGAACCGTTTAACGTACAGAAAACGGCTTTTGTAAGCATTTTCCACTGATAATAAGCTAAGTTTAGAGTCAGAAAACATTTTTTGTTAAGTCATAATTGGTGAAAATTTTGAAGGAGAACAAAATTTATGTAAACGTTAGAAAAACTAACAAAAGCTTTGACCGTGTTTTTTCAACATAAAAGTTGATTTTTCTCGAAAACGATCGACTTTAGAGCTCACGGCCAAAAGTACCTTTTTTGTGTAGAAAACATTGGCGGTTCAAATGGGCGCCTCAAAACCGTACTTTTTCCATTGGCGTAGACATTGGGGAGAAAAACAACCACTACTCCTTCAAAATCTTCACCAATTATGACTTAACAAAAATTTCTTTCTGACTCAAAACTTTGTTTATTATGAGTGGAAAATACTTACAAAAGCCGTTTTATGTACGAAAAACGGTTACGGAGATATTCTCAAAAAACGATTTTTTTTTTCGATTTCAACACCATGTATCTCGAAAATGGTGCATTTTAGAGGGTAGGTAAGTTAAGATAAACTTTTTCTCATATTTTGGGACGAGCTATCACACATCACAAGTCCTGCGCATATATAATGTCATAATGATATTTTAAAAATATAAAATAAGTCTTTAATTTTGCGGCATATAGCTGAAATTCTTAGTAAGAGAAAATAATTAAAGATATTGATGAAGTAAGTACAAATCTGGCAGGTAGCAGATATGGCAACTGCTATGGCGTAATTATTAAGTATATTAACCCAAATATATTTCTTGTATTATAAATAATTAATAAAATTGTTATGCAATAATAATTTCGATCAAAGGTAAGTTCTAAAATAAATATTTCTTCACATTACATATAAAAATTTCCATCATTAATAATTGACTTCGTTAATTAGTTACCCAAACTATAATAGATGCCATTTAAATATACAGGGTTTTTCATTAACCTAGCATATTCCAAAAAGTAATTGTCATCGGAGGGTTGGGAAGGAAATCGACCATAGGAAATTGATGGAAATTATTTCCAAGTTCCTAACTATACCGCCAGGGGGCTCAAAGGCATTTTCTTGAAAACGGACCAATATAGGTTGAGAAAAGAATATTACCAAAGTAATGCAGCTAGATTTTGCATCTTTTTGATATACCACTTTTTTTGTAGGGCGTGAAATAAGAGCATTAGGGAAGAAAGAAGTCTTATAAGTTAAAATATTTGTAATTTTGGTTTGCCTTAACAGAATTTTGCGTCTCGCTTCAGAACGGAAGCTTTGCTGATTAAGTGAGGAGAATAACCTTGCCATATTGGTTTTTGTTGCTCACGGTAGACGTCACTATTTAAAATGATTCGGTTTTTTTATTTTTTCTTTGAAATATTGAATGGATGCTTTTTGATGATTCATTTGAAAGAATCCGAAATCTCCTTACCTCTAAAACCGCCTCCGAAGGGGGTGAATAGGTCAATTTCTCCTCGAAAATCAAAAATCAGAGACGGCAGAATTAAAGATTAGACAATATCAGGAAACGTTTAACCTGGATTTTTTTTCAAAAAAGCTATGGTTTTCGAATTACAGCAATGGCAAAGACTGAAATGTGTGTAGTGGAGGGGGCAATTTTTTGCGAAAATTTTAAATATGAGACGGCCAAATTATATGTAGCAAAATTAGAAATTGATTAATTCTATTGGTGGTCTTCGATCTAACTACAATTGCACAACTTAAAAAATGTCAGCACCAATAGAATTAATATTTTGTATTTTTTAGAGCTTCAACTAAAAAAGTCGGTCTAATTTTTGGTGAAACATATTTATACTTTTTTTTTATTTCAATATATAGGTGTAATTAACCTTACACGTCTTTCTATTTTCATTATTCTATTAAAGGCAATCAACAAAGTTCTTTTCGATGACATAATCTGTCAAAACTTTGATAGTCAACTTTTTTTTATGAAATGCTAAATGTTTCTATTCTGGATTTTATTGGCCTCTCTAATCTTTATTCATCGGCTTAAAAACAGAATTCTTATACTGCGTTATTAAGTTTTAGTCTTCTAAACTTTCGGGTATTATTATAAATATCTGGGGACCGAGGTTTGCTCGGGTAAAACAGGATTTAAGATGGGTCTATAAGAGTTACCAAGGATATTTAAACTTATTAAAAATCTGCATATTTCTTCTTCTTTCACATATACGTAAGTTATAGATTACCGAAATAAATATGAATGTGTAATATGAATGATAAAAACTCTTGAAATAGCTAGTGTGGATGGATCTCGAGGGTCACACCGATTAAATATGAAAGTATGTATCGTCAATCGATTTCTCGATTCCGAAAACCCCTTTTTGCCAATTTTTACCAAAATCTGCTAACCCTTCCTTGAAATAGCTAATGTGTATCTTAAGGGTCGCAATATATTAGATATGTACAAATTTTCATTGAAAATTTCCGATTAAATTATTACAAACTCATATTATAACATCTTTTATTCAAAAAAATGGGTTTTGTTCAAAAAAAAACTGATCAGAATTCGAACCGAGGAACTCTAGATTAATACCTGGAAGCCTAACCATAGGACTATTTTTTTCCTATGATGTCACTGGATTCATATTGGTATCCTAGATATAATCTGTAAAACTCGTAAAATGAGAATATTAATTGCTGAAAATGAGTTTTCTTGTGCATGTGAATAAAACCAATCGATTCAATACACTCTAAAACTCATACATATGAATTTTCATCGAAATCGGTAGACCAGATTCCAAGATAAAATTTCCATATAATATATACAAGCATTGCTCGTTTAATATAATTAGATACACTTTGTTTTTCAAGTACCTCCATTACAATTTTTCACTCGGGCTTAGATCCAGGCTATTCGCTGGCCATCGGGCGGTTCCGTATCTCTTTATCCACAGCCAGTATTTATTATTTAGGTACTTCTTCAATGGCAGAACATTGTGGACCTGGGGTGCTATTTTGCCATTTTGATGCCGTATTAAACTAATATACTGTTCAACTGGGATATTTTTTAAAACTGTTCGATTTCCGTCTCCAAAGATTTAGATATCGTTCACCAGTGTTGTACATTTTTTTTTTATTTCTGCTATTACCAAAAGATACTACATGAGAAATCATAAGACTTTTCTTAAAGTTTTTTTCCATCACTCGTAATAAGGGGGCTGTAGGAGGATGTCAAAATATAATGAATAACCCTGTACATATTACCTTCTCAAAACAAAAAGACTCAAAGAGCAGTAGGCCCCCCATCTTATACGCTAACGACTCATCTGCTTTCAAAAATAACACATCCTCCTATATACACTTACATAAATATACAAAAAAAGTCACTTGAAAATTCCTTTGTTATTTATACAAGTGCATTCTAAAAATAAAACTCAACAAACAAAATCTCAACCTGTCTCTATAATATGCTCTAAGTAGGTAGTCTCTAGTAGTTGAGATTTGAGAGAGATATACAGGGTGATTCATGGTCGATGGTAGGCACCATAGACGTTTAAGGAAAACTATTCGTAGGATCCTTCTGAAAATTGTATTATGTAGATAATACCTAGAGATCTATCAACTGAAAATATTTTCCTTACGATAATTACTTGTCAAACTTTCCATCACCATGGTTAACCAGCAAATAACTATCATAAAAATGCTAGAAATAATTCACCTTAGATAGTTGCTTATATTTTGAAAACCTGATCATTTAGGTATAGGAACATGATATATCATTTCAAAGATATTTTGATTCTCTCTCTGAAAAAATAATTAAATATAGGGTGTTCTATTTGAGAAAACGCATTTTTGGGTCTTTATAGATCTGATGAAAAGATTCTAAATTTTGAGCGACACTGTATAACATAAAAAGAAAATCATCACTAAAAACTAAAAAAGAAGTCTTTCTAAAGCTATTACTGAAATTTCATCGTTTCACAATTCTAAAATTTAGAGTAATGGGCTATTGATTGGAGCTCTGTTTTGAACAAAACAAAAGAAAATTAATTAATTCACTGAAAACTGTCAGAGATAGGTATGGATATCTTATGAAAAAATAAGCAGAAGGCGATAGAAAATCTAATAAATTGATAATATATAGAGTGTCTCATTTGAAAAATTTAAGTTGTTAATACTTTTTGATATAAGTGACAACGTCGCAATGCTGAAAATATTTTCAGTCGATAGATCTCTAGGTATAATCTTCATAATACAATTTTCAGAACAATCCTACGAATAGTTTTCCTTAAACGTCTAAGGTACCATCGACCGTGAATCACCCCGTATATATATAAAGTTGGTATTTAAATTTCTCATCAGGAAGACAGAAAAACTGGAGATAGAAAAAAAGCAGAAGAAATGTTGTAATTTACGTCCATGTTCAGTATTAGGATAAAATTGGATTCTTAAAAATGTACCTGCATATCCAAGTATTTTCCTGTAATAGAGCGCTCATAAAGTTAATGAAATTGTTTGCTCAACGTTACCTTCATCCCTGTAAATTGTCATTTAAGCAATATTACAATTCCCTTTTACCTATAAAATTCTATTTTTGACCAACTTTCCACAATAATGAGGTATATAAATCAGTTGTACGTTTGTTCGCGCGCTTTTCATGATAAACGTTCACAGATTTGCGATAATTATTTTTACACTAAAAAGTGAGGTGTGCCCCTGAAGGCAATTTTTCACAATCCAAAACGTCCTCCCGCCAAAAAAATAATCCTCCAATGTTTCTGTTGGAGATCTTTTAACGTGACAAAATCAAGGTAAAAAAATCTCTATGTCATCAGCTTTTCCTTGAAAAATATAACTGATATCTACATTGTACACCTTTTTGAATTCTTGACTGGTTCAATATTTGATAAAAGAGAATAAATCAAATTATTTAGATCAAGTCGAGCTTTCGATAATGTCTATTTTCTTCGTCAGGGCAAACTACAAATCGATAGGAATTATTATCACAACAAATGGTCTTGGTAGATTTGGTAGATTTGTTGGAATTTTGGCACATAATTGGATAACTTTTTCTGTCAATTGTGTCCCATAATATCCATAAAATTAAGGAGGAAAATGCTAAAAAAAAACAAATATTTTGATTTTGGAAAAGCCGCAAATACACATGTAAAAAGAAGCTATTGTATATTAAACAAAAACAACTCCTGCATGTTATGAATTGAATTCCCCAACACAAAAAGAAAATAGGTAGAACAAAAATAAAATGGAACTTGAGAGGAATGGCCAGTAATGGGAAGATCAAAGACAGTGGCGGCTGTACCAATAAAGAATGTACCTAATGATAAAGTCTTTACAATATTAACTGTTCAAACAATCATTTTTCGCATGCAATATAACTATGTAAGCATATTTCCTGATCAGTTAGATATACAGATACTTAATGATTTTAAATATAATGAAAAATGTGCGGATCCTGGTGATTCTATCGCTCGCAAGACAATGAAGGGAAGAGAATTGATTCTACACAGTTGTTTCAATACAAAAATATAAAGTATCGTCGAAAATTACTTACTGTACACTGTACCTCTCATTCTAACTCAATGACAAAACTCTCAATTTTTGTGAAAATTTTATGCCAAATCTATTTAAAATTTAAATTCATGCACACTTCCTTCGACATTTTCGACGTCTCTGATATTAATCGATCTCGAGCAGCCATTAGTATTTGGTAGATATTATTGGATCGAAATGTTAATTTCAAAATAATTCCCTATATATCTAATTGCATACTTGAAATGTCGAGACTGTGATGATGGGCCGCCGCCGCCTCTACGTGTCCCAATTAGATTGACGTTTAATGGAGAGGGTAAAGGAGAGGTGTTTTATATACAGGGTGTTCATTTCAAGATATCTCACCTCGGATATGTTGAAATTTCAACATTAGAAATGAAATCGCTGAAACACGTAAGACATAATTTCCAAGGTGATTTTTTTCTTAAATAGGTACCGGACAATTTATATTTCGACGACTCTTCTTTTGACGTTTGATATCTTAAACTATCATACAGCTATTTAGAGTACTATGGAAAATCTTTCACACAGAACTTGCTGGACCAGCAAGTCTTTTTTCAAGCGCTATCGTAGACTCTAGAAAGTCCTATCGTCCTATCGTTCAACTTTGTGCTGAAAATAGCTAACTCTAGCGCCCACAATAGCTTTTCCTATTCAAAAATGCTAGAGATCATTGAACGTCTATGCTTCTCTATGAATTCCATGTATCACAGATTCTCTATATGGAATTTGGAACCCTGTAATTGATATCTATATTTTACGTGGAAATATAAAATAACAACAACAAACTGGACACGCTACATTCAAACATAGCTTTCAATAATATCCAACATCATCATTAATAATTATTATGTGTATCATTTCCACATTGCAGATGTGACATTGACTTGGCAAAATGTATATAAATCTCTCCTAATTGCATATTATGAAATTGATATGGCCGTAATCCTTGGAAAAAGCTGCAATGCTCTAATAGGTACTTGCATGAATGAATTAATCAAGAGACTAGCGACAGAATGGCGCTGATGATTTATTTATTGGATTTCTCTAAAGTCTAAAAAAGCTTCTTTATTCTATACAGTTTGTCTATGATAAGTAAAAGATGTGGAGATTTCTACTGTGAAATATATGAAAATATGAATGATATAATAATACTCTATAGAAAAAAAGTGTTTTTTGATACTTACTTGTAGATTCTTTGAATACCGACAGAAGGAGAATAATTCAGTGTTAATTAATAAACAAATTTTGGGTTATTGCAAAATCTATTTAATAACGTTCAAGAGAACTGAAATATTTTCAATAGTCTGTCTGGTCTATTTTCAAACTGTTAAACAGATTAAAGCAAGCTCCATTGTGATTCTGAATATTCAAATTTACTATTTCACAATACTTCTTATTCACAAAGTAATTCAACGTTATTGTTTGATATAAGAGCATGCTTACATAGAATGAATAATATATATATGGAAAAATTGATTAATTTAGACGAAAATATGTATTTTCAGTAAACAAAAATCGAATTTTGTCCCAACAACTCCCGGTCGTATTTCTGACATAGCCAACCACTTTTATGAGAGCTTTCATAACAAATAATACCAAATGCTTGAACCGATGTTAAAATTTAGAACGTTGGAAATTTTTATTTTTAACTTGAATATACACTATATTAATTCAATATTTTATTTATCTAACATAATAATGCTCTGTTTTTTTATCTCTTTATTTTATTCTTATTGGGTTAATATACTTAATTTTTTCAGCTTAGCTGTATCAGACATACTTGTTTTTTTTTCAATACGCTAAAGATTTGGAACTCGTCTGGATAAACCATAGTTCATGATAAAGTTGTGTCTTGAACAGCTTCAATGGAAAAGTGCTATGGGTGTTTTTTTTTGTTTATCTACCTAATCCAATGAACTCAACCTAACTGGAACCACCAGTGACAACGCTAAATCGTAAGGAAAATATGTATCCGCTAATTGAAGTACCAAGATCTGTGATTCTTTGTCAAATAGGTATATATATATATATATATATATATATATATATATATATATAAGCATTCGAAAATAAATATGTTGTTATATACTTGTTTCGTTCTTTTTGACAGCTCTTTGTTTCAAAACTTTTATGGCTAATGCATTTTCCATAAAAACAGTTTTCTTAAAAACTACACTTGTTTCATTTATTCTCACTTTCAAGATGTTAAGCTCAAATTACAAGGAATACATAGAGATGCAACATGTTCTATTGACCTCAGTTAAGTCTAATTTCACAACCGCTCCAGTTTTTTAGGTTAGGTTCAGTGACTTCATAGACATAGTAACAAGTAGACTGCTTTTGTCAGATAGTGCGACAGTTATCCACTAATCTAATGCATTTTTTCTATCTAGTGAGCGCTAGATCATAATTATAGGACCCGCAGTCTATCATCTTCTATGTCTATGACCTTCTTCTTAGAACATCAAGAAACACATTTGTGACATGAGAAAAGAAGACGAGTTCTATTATCTGACAGCTGACAGCTGACCTTCATAACACCATCAAATTGCATATCATTATTGTTATTATTATAGTAGATGGTACTTGTCTGCATTTGACCACAGAACAAGTACTTCTTCTTTTTCTTCACCCTTTCTAACCACCCTCAACACTTACACACACAAATACAGAGAATGTGCCTTTCAACAAAACTAACAAAAACAAAAACAAAGCAAAAAAAGATGATAAAACCCAACTTGTTATTATAAAACAATTATGTCCATCATCTTTTGTCATGTTTGCAGATAACTCGGCAATATGTGAGTAGGCCTTTGTGTTTTTCAAAATTCAAATTTTGTCTCCCCCCAACCTTCTGAAAATCCCTTTGTTATTTTCGTATAATACAGTATCAACGTTTAGAAAGGCCACCGTAAATATAATACGCCCTATATAACATTCCAATAGTTTGATTCAAATCTAAATAGGAGAAATATTCCTGAAAAATGGTGTGGGTAATGTTCAATGTATCACGGCGGGCGGAAATTCACATATTTCAGAATTTACCACTGCTGTAACTCGATAGCCGTAAATTTGTTTGAGAAATGTCCAATTTAAATGTTGCTACATATATTCTCTTCTTTAATTTGGCCGTCTCATATTTTCAATTAAAAAAAAATACCCCCCTTGACCTAGCAGAAATACAGATATTTCAGTCAATGGTAATATTGCTGTATCTCGAATCAACTTAAACGTTTCGTTTTTGTTCGAAACAATTGTCATGTGTTTTTGTTAATATATTAGTGGCAATATATTTATTGTTTCATTTTATATTTTATATCAGAAGTGTTTTTTTTTACTTTAATAATGAAACAATCGCCTGTTCTCATTTCAGATAATACAAACGCAATCAAATGTTGTATCTAATAATTGATTTGTTCGAATATTTTTGCTTTAATTATACATGGCGTAATTTATATTTACACGATTCATTCGAAACGTTTACACTGTATATGATTCCGCATTCTTTTTTTCTTATTATAATATTTGCCTCTCGACCCCATTTGTGGTATTTTGTATATTTGCGTGTGCTGTATTTGTTTTCTCTATATTGCTAAATGTCGCATTCGGCTTATCTGTGTTTTATAATTATTAATAAGATTTGATGCTTTCCTTTTGGCATGAAAATAGCGGCATTTTTGTAGCATCAGGTCATATATATATTCGTAGAAAAAGTACTTTACCTAAGTATATGTTTTCAGCCTTCAGAATCATTGAGAGATGGTTTAGTATTATCATCTTTATTTGTGAACGTGATAGAATTGTTAGAATAAAGCTAGAAAAGAATCATTTTTTCCTAATCACAAACATATTATAATCCACAAAATTGCAGAGAAATCTGTTTCTGAAATAGCCACTTGTGAAAAAAATAATTTACACTTCATAACTGCTGAAACAATTCGACCTGTAGTTACATCAAAATGCTGCAATTTGTACCCAAATTATTCATTTGGTGAAATTTATAAATTATTATTATTATTATTATTATATCGCTTTTTGTGAATCTGGTATTTTTACCAAACACAGTAGCCGAAAAAAAATGGGTGTAAATAGATTTTTGTTGGGGATGCAGTCATTTAATAAATAAAATTCTTTGGATTATGCCAAGATTTCGAGAATGTTTATTCTCTTCGTCAGGGCAAAATTCGTGAATTTACGTAAAATTAACCACAAACAGGAAAGATTTGTGATTGATGACTATGAAATCTTTCCTGTTTGTGGTTAATTTTATCTAAATTCACGAATTTTGCCCTGACGAAGAGAATAAACATTCTCGAAAGCTTGGCATAATCCAAAGAATTTTATTTATTAAATGACTGCATCCCCAACAAAAATCTAGAGAAATATAAGCTATAGAAAAACGAAAAGAAAGTTCTAGAAAATTCTATTTGTAATTTATTGGCTTTTTCAGAATATTCTTGGCTACTTGGGTTTTTTAATATTTTGAAGAAACTTAAATCATGCTCTTTGAAAAAGTCTTATAACTCTCTCATTGAAAAAAAATCTCTTAAGATTGTTGAAGCAGCTTCTTATGAAGAATAATTCTCTTTACGAAACTTTCAATTTCAACGCTTCAATAGTCCTAAGCCATTATGATTTTTTTATGGAGATGGAATATGGAGTTTGTTAAATATTCAATGAAGTAGGTTTAGCAATCAGTTAAAAAATAAGTACTAGATAGACAAAACCAATTTGGCAAAGTTAGTTCGTAAAACAATGAAGCGAAAAAAATTCCTATTGAATTGATCTTTTAGAATGCATTTAAATGTAAAATAGAATTCATTCAATTAACTTTTATGATAATTCTATTAGGATGAACATTAATCCTACATCCTATATTGGATGTTTCATTATGAAATGCCATTTCAAGTATAATCCAATATGATATCCTGGCGTTCTATTGTTTTACAAATCAATGTTGCCAAAGGCTTTTTTAATTTCCGTTCAATACGAAAAAACAAACAACAAACTGATGATGAAGAAAATTATCTTATTGTCTTATGTCTTTGATTTCTGGGAGAGTTTAAGAAATGTATGATTTTATTCTTTTTCAAAATATTTATTAAAACCAATTATTTTAATTATTTTTTAATTCTTCCATTCAACTTTTTTATAAATTCCGAGATACATTTTGGAAATAAAGTAACGGATAAATTCGAATAAAAATTCCTACCAAATCAATATCAAACACATAGGATATCGAATTTATCTGTTATTCTATTTCTAAATTGTATAAATAATAATTGCAAGAGTTCCTCAACAGCTCTACAAACTCAAGGTCTTAGAAAAATGTTATTTTTTATTATATTGCAAAATATATCATGCCATTTATTTTCGGCTACTTGTGGTGTAATTTTAATTTTATTTTTCCTTTTAGAGCCCCACCCGTTTCGATAATCTCCGTACCTTATTATTAAAATTTTTTGATCGCTCTATTATTAGATTTTTGTCCCATTCACTTGAGCATGCTGTGCTTTTTTAATAATATTTATAATAATAAACTTATAAATAAAAGTAAAATGAATGTATAAATCTTTTAAAGAATTTAGATTTAAGTATAAATATATATTTTTCTTTAAATATTGTTAACAGGTTTCTCATATTTGAGATTTATATTGATACGGAAGGTTTTAGTTTGTTTCTATTAAACTTGACTTGAAATACCAAGGGATTTTGAATTTCGCGTCGGAAATGGAAATGTAAAAATAAATAAAATCGTTAGATCCGTTTCCGAGAATTCAAATACATAATTTATTTTAGGAAAAAAAAACAGACACTTTAACTGAGCTAACTTGGCGAATAGAATTTTCCAAGAGAGATTTTTCCAATGACTTTTGCATAATACATGTGAAAGATAGTTGAAAAGTTTTCCAAAACACCTCCTAGGCTATATAGAAGTTCAAAAGTATCTAAAACACGCGTTTCTTTGATCTTCAAGTATGTGAATGACATAGATAGAAACTTTTCACAATGGCGTTAGCTGATGATGCTACGTATAGATTGATATGGCTTTCGAGGAGTATTTAGTTTTTGAGCTGAAAGGGAATGATTGTCATTGTTCACCGTTGTTACCGCCTTTAACGAACGTTGGGTTGGGAGAAAATCTGAAATCTTAATAAAAATGTAGTAGATTCATCTCGTAATAACTGAGCCAAAGCGAAAACTTGAGAACCATGTAAGTAAACATTGGAACTTATGTTGACATGCAATTTGAAAAAAATGTATTGGCTTGTAGTCACTAGTCGAAAAAAATGGAAGGTGAGAGATGTATGATCACCCTGTACATCTAAAAATGTATATTTTGTTGCATCGAAAGGCAATCAAAGTATATTCTGTTATACTTCAAACCGATTGGAATGAACATCGAACCGATGGAAATAAAAAAAAAAAAAGATAGAAATATATACACCACATATTGCATCTCTGTCGTCGGAAAATGGAATTAAATTGCTTTTTCTCCTGATTTCTCCTATGCCAGCTACCTACCTTGATCCTTGCTGGGGAGATGTTTAACATTGGCAGAACTGTTATGCGGAGCAACGCTATCATTATTATTATTATTATTATTATTTGTTTTTATTCCATTCCATTACACAACTTTGCATTATTAATTGGATTTCTCATCGTGGTTGGCACTTTCGAAAGTTCCAGAGAGAATTAAGTCATCATTATTATGCAGGATGATTCCTTCTTTTTTTTTCACAAAATATGTTTCAGACTTTCATGATTTAGATTGAAATAAGTTCCATATATGTCTAAGCAGGGTCCCGAAGACTTCATAGGGACAGTGTTGCTATTTCTTGAACGGTAAAAGAAGGATTGTTAAATGGAAAAGTTTTATGATGTCGGTTATATTATATTCAACGTAATAATATTTAAATATAGACCAAAACTAATCAATAAGTGAAAAAAAATTTGAAATCCATCAATGAATGACTTAGAAATAGATTATTGAAGTTTGTGTTTTCATTTAAGTAAAGTCGTTCGTTTCTTTTTTTTAGTTTATTTATGAGTGTAGTTTTTAGTTTGAGTCACTACGCAACCGTATTCTGACAACTGAAAGATGCCGTTATGCTCTATTATGATGCAGATTGGAACGAAGCCATATAGCTGGCACATATACCGGGTGTCCCACTAAGGTCTGCGAGGTGGATACCAAGGAAAGCGTAAATCGGTACTAAAACATTACGTTAATCTATCGATTTTTTGAGAAAAAATAATCTTAATTTATACCATGGTAAATACGCCACCTAGCGGCCTTTTTAGAAGCTTGAAAATATTTCAGCTGAATTTCTTCTAGCAGATTTACTTGAGAATTTTTGTTCCCCGAAGTCGTACGATTCACACTTTTCCTACCCGTTATCCTACCTCGCTGACTTTAGTGGGACACCTGGTATAGACAAAAAGCATTCCCTCATCCACGAATAGCTTCTCTTCCTTTTTCAACGATATCCCATCGACGGCACGATGAGGATTCGATGGCGCGTTAGTGCTCCCACAAAATGCTGCTTGCTCTCTGACAAAATTTATTCCCCAGTGTTATATCCAACGTTGAACTCATATAACCTCGTTTCTTTGGCATTTTGCATATCGTTGAAATGGTCAAATGTAGGCTGAGGTTATTTTCGCCTCTTATTGAGATTTCTTTTTTTTTTTTTTGGTAGATTTCATATCACAAGGGAGAGTTGATATTTGTTTCGGTATAACGTTCTGTGTGATTTCAGAAATGAAAGATGTACAGTGCGTTCATAAAGTATAGAGATGCTTTAATATTTTCGAAAATATTAACATATAGAGAAAAAGCTCTGACATGTCGATTTTCCCCCATAACAAAACAATTTCTTCCGGAAATAAGGTCTTAATATATGTTTTTATGATTTAAAAATTTATGATCTGAAATCAAATGTAGTTTTGAAATTCTCCATACTTTCATTTTAATTAATATATCTCTTTTTTTTTTCTTTTTTTTTGGTAAAATTTTATCAAATAGTATTTACAATAAATGATTATCAAATAAGAAAATGCGAAATAATTCGCTAGAAAATGATTTTCCAAAGTTTTATCTAGAATATTCTAAAATTTCTAATTTTGATTTCAGATCAATAATTTTAAATCAAAAAACATATATTTACATACCTAAATTATTTCACCGATTAATTGTTTAGATATGGTTCTTACTTCAAATGCAATAAAATCCTAGTCCACATATTTGATCCTTCGAAAATAATAATACAATCTTAGAAAATGTTTAATAGACCAACTTAAGAAAAAGCATTTATGAACAATTGTTTCAAAATAAAACATAAAAATATATGAACTAAAATGAAGATATTCAGAATTTCAAAACAGTTCAGAATAGTTTCGTGGCACCTCCGCCATAAAGTACAGTTTCATTGTTCTATCTAAAATATTCTACAAATTCTAAATGTGATTATAGGTCAATAATTTTAAATGAAAAAAAAAATCAGAATAATCATTATACGGATGAGTTGTTTAGTTATGGTTTTCACTTCAACTTTTACCAAATAAAAGAAAAACATGCAGCATATGAGAATCAAAAAATAAAAATATGCAGAATTTCAAAACTGGTATAGTTGCGCGGCGCATCCGCCAGGAAATATAGTTTTATTGTTCCATCTAAAATGTTCTACGAATTCAACATTTGAATTTAGATAAACAAATTTAAATTAAAAAACCTATATTTAGATATCTAATTTTGAATTGCTTTGTTATGTTTTCTACTCCAAATGAAATAAAATCCTAGTCCACATATTTGATTCATCGAAAATAATAATAAAATCATAAAAAATTAGTACTAGACCAACTGACTGAAATAGCATTTAAGGAAAATTGTTATCAAATAAATGAAAAACATGCAACATATACGAATGAAAAAATAAAAATATGCAGAATTTCAAGACTGGTATAGTTGCGTGGCGCCTCCGCCAGGAAATATAATTTCATTGTTTCATCTAAAATGTTCTACAAATTCAACATTCGAATTTAGATAAACAAATTTAAATTAAAAAACCTATATTTAGATACCTCATTTTGAATTGTTTTGTTATTTTTTCTACTCCAAATGAAATAAAATCCTAGTCCACATATTTGATTCATCGAAAATAATAATAAAATCATAAAAAAATAGTACTAGACCAACCGACAGAAATAGCATTTAAGGAAAATTGTAATCAAATAAAAGAAAAACAGGCAACATATAGGAATCAAAAAATAAATTATATGCAGAATTTCAAAACTAGTAAAGTTGCGTGGCGCCTCCGCCAGGAAATATAATTTCATTGTTTCATCTAAAATGTTCTACAAATTCAACATTCGAATTTAGATAAACAAATTTAAATTAAAAAACCTATATTTAGATACCTCATTTTTAATTGTTTTGTTATGTTTCTACTCCAAATGAAATAAAATCCTAGTCCACATATTTGATTCATCGAAAATAATAATAAAATCATAAAAAAATAGTACTAGACCAACCGACAGAAATAGCATTTAAGGAAAATTGTAATCAAATAAAAGAAAAACAGGCAACATATAGGAATCAAAAAATAAATTATATGCAGAATTTCAAAACTAGTATAGTTGCGCGGCGCCCCCGCCAGGAAATATAATTTTATTGTTCTATCTAAAATGTTCTACAAATTCAACATTTGAATTTAGATAAACAAATTTAAATTAAAAAAACCTATATTTAGATACATCATTTTGAATTGTTTTGTTATGTGTTCTACTCCAATTGAAATAAAATCCTAGTCGACATATTTGATTCATCGAAAATAATAATAAAATCATAAAAAATTAGTACTAGACCAACCGACAGAAATAGCATTTAAAAATTTCTTTTCTGTTGACATATTTTGCAGTTTTTCTCTTTTATTTGATAAGCGTTCTATCTCTAGTACTATTTCGTCAATGGATTAGTTATACATTTTGTTTGATTCATTGCTGATATATAAATGATTTTTCCCTTCCACCATCATCCACCATCTTGTCCTCATCGTATGAGAACCACGCTATCGAGTAATTTCCGATATATATATATATATATATATATATATATATATATATATATATATATATATATATATATATATATATATACCTATTTGAGATGGCGGTATAAATGGACAGATTGAAAAAAAATGTCCGCATCGCTTTAAAATTATTGCGAGCACCCACCCAAGCTACTTGAAGTCTCTGCTGGCAGGAGGAAGGGCCCTTCATCATTTTATGAAGGGTCGCTTGGAGAATTGGTTGGTATATAGAAGGAAGTACACATAACACTCCAAGTGAAGCCTGCTACTAACCATACTCCCTTTCCCGCGCTTACTCCTCACTCAATTTGTTTTCGCTCACTGAGCCCTTGTCAATATTTATACAAGAAGTGAGGTTGTAAATTTATGCATTATGAGTGATCAGAGAATGACACATATGTCAAATAACCCATCATCATTAGCAAGTGAAATAGATTTTTAATTCGATCGAACTTAATATGTTCAACGCCGTTCTTTTTTTTTAATAATACGCCATACGTCCATAAAACGGTATCAATTGAGTACCAAATTGCAACACTCTCAAGGTCAAGGGACCCAATTTGTGTCATAGAATTTACAGAACCCTAATATTGAAACTAAAATAACCCTACTTTTCATCACTTTATCAGTGATACGGTGAAAAACAGAATATCGAAAAAAATTGAATATATGCGCAGGAATTGAGGATGTGATAGCTCGTCCAAAAATATGCAAAAGTTCTTATTAACTTAACCTCTAATATGCACCTTTCGAGATACAGGGTGTTGAAATTGAAAAAAAATCGTTTCTTGTGAATATTTCCGGAACCGTTTAAAGTACAGAAAACAGCTTTTGTAAGCCTTTTCCTCTCATAATAAGCTAAGATTTGAGTTAGGAAAAAATTTGTGTCAATTCATAATTGGTGAAGATTTTGGAGGAGAGTAGTGGTTGTTTTTCTCTCCAATTTCTACGCCAATGGAAAGAGTACGGTCGTGAGCTCTAAAGTCGCCCATCAATATGCTCCGCCCTCTGATGAATCACACACGCCTCCTGGGCTGAATGGCGTCGACACTTTACCGCAAACTCGTTACAGTACAATTAAGTCTTTTCGGCATGATAGTTACCCAAAATTTACAAATGAAAAGAATTATATTGACTTTTTTGACGCTTGTAAGGGTTAGGTTTAATTATTCGAATGTCTTTACCTTTTTTAAGATTAAATATTAATTTTAATTTTATACAATATTGACACACTTCCAATACAACTTCGAAGATGTGCAGCATTTTTACATAGAAAAATGAAAAATTTCCAATTATTTAAAAAAAAATTTCGGTATGGACAACCTTATACAAAGTTCATAGAGATCATAAAGAACGTTTTTTTGGATCTAGTTTTCAAGCTTCTTTTTTGATCACTCTGAAAAAATTAGTATCAAAATATCAAAAAAAATACTGATAAAGTAGATTTTCTTTTAAAATCAACCCAAATTAATTTATGGATGCTCCCACATAGGAAAGATTGATAATTATGTTTTGGACTGCAAACTTAATTTTTGACATAAAATTTGAAATATATCAAAAACGGTTGTTAAACTTAGTTATAGGACATTATGCACAAAATGTTTTTAAAATTGTACAAGAATTCTAAAAATGCGGTAATATACACAGTATTGCATTAAAAATAACAAAGTTTGAAATATTTTGGAAGTATGCCAGTTCAGATTGTAGTTATCGTTTGCTCAAAATCGATCGATATCTTTCCCAGGGAACCATCCTGTATAAAATAATGAAGAAATACGCCGTGCCAGCTACATAAACTGAAAAAGCAAAGAATAACAAAACATTACATCAGCAAAAGTCATTATACTTGCAAATGTCCTCGCTAAAGCAAAAAAAATATATATAACAGCCGGAAAAAGTAGATATCCCGATTCTCTTATCTAAAATATGGAAAGGAACCGTAGGTAGATATCCAGCAGAACTTTCTGAACAACTTGACTCAATTTTTTTCATACTTTATAGGTACCTACTTTCTCCAGACTGCCAGAAGTCTACTGCGTTTCTTTTTTTACTTCGCCTTCTCGGGACAGCTTTCCGGTCCAAAATATGCAGAATATTATATTACATCAACTCCTTAGGGGGGGACTGAGTAGCGTTTTACAGCATCGTGGAGTCGGTATACCTATACTCTACATACAGTCTTAAACTTTTTAAATATACCCCATGTAAAAAAAGCAACCCGAGCTCAACCTAAACAAAAAAAAGTAATTCTGAAGGCATAAGGCCATTGGGTAAATGGAAAATTGGTAATTTTTTTGTTTGCAGAGCCAAGTTGAAGATTAGAATGAATATCTTAGACAATGCGCAAAAATCTCCGCATTCAGAGATTAAGTGAAAAATATTCATATAAATTTAACTTGTGAGGGGGCTATGTTAGAGCCCCTAAAAAAAGGAGACGTGAGTTTATGAGGAATGTTTCATTTGTGAGGTACACTTTCTATACGCAAGGTGTTTTATAATATATACTTGTCCAAGAATATGAAAAAAAGTTCAAATTATCTTACCCTCTAAAATGCACAATTTTCGGGTGTTGAAATAAAAAAAAATCGTTTTGAATATCTCCGGAACCGTTTATCGTACAGAAAACAGCTTTTTAAGCATTTTCCACTCATAATATGTTATAAGTTTTGAGCCAGAATTGTTTTTCTCAAGTCATAATTGGTGAAAATTTTGGAGGAGTAGTGGGTGTTTTTCTCCTCAATTTTCTACGCCAATGGAAAAAGTACTGTTTTGAGGCACCCATTTGAACTGCCAATGTTTTCTACAAAAAAAAAATGTTGGGCGTGAGCTCTAAAGTCGACCGTTTTCGAAGAAAATCGACTTTTATGTTGAAAAAAACACAATCAATTTTAGCTTTTGTTACCTGTTCTAACGTTTCAATAAATTTTGTTCAATTAGTATAGAAAAAATGTATTTCAAAAATTTACCGTGTTTTTTTCAATATAAAAGTTGATTTTCCTCAAAAACGGTCGACTTTAAATCTCACGCCCAACGGTATTTTTTGTGTAGAAAACATTGGTGGCTCAAATGGGCGTCCCCAAACCGTACTTTTTCCATTGGCGTAGAAATTACGGAGAAAAACATCCCTACTCCTTCAAAACCTTCACCAATTCTGAAACTTAAACTCAAAACTAAGCTGTTTTCTGTACGATAAACGGTTCCGGAGATATTCACCAGAAACGTTTTTTTTTTCAAGTTCAACACCCTGTATTTCTAAAATGGTGTATTTTTCTAATAAATGAATTCTAATAAATTAATTTTCATTGTCATATCGCCACGATTTCTCGAGATATTGATTTTTTTTGATATTTTGAAATAAAAATCGCTTTTTAATAATTATTCCTTAGGGTTCAAGTACTGTTTCTAGAATGATAATTAAAACTGTCAATTATTGAACATATTCAGAGAACTAAATAGCCATCGTGCCTACAATTATAAAAATGAGTATGTGACTATTATTCTTATTATCTGTAAACAAATGCCTTTTCTTACCACTCAAAACTCGGTACCCCTGATATTGATTAATTATGAAAGTAATAATTAACCATCCTCCATAGACATGGCTAGATAGAATATGGCAAAACGGTCTCCTCTTTATACATAGACTACGTAGATGAATAATAAGAATAAATCATAAAATCCGAACTAAAAATATATTATATAATATTATGTATGAGATAAGAGTGCTGGAAAATCTGAAATGAAATTTCAATATTGGACTTTGCACTGCCATTAAGATAAGAAAAGATGGAAGAAACTTGGAAGCCACCAACTCCACACCCACATTCAATTACTCCCAAGCAGATTCATTCTGATAAAGTTGGTATAGAAAGACGACGAAGACTATTTGAATAAATTTAGAAAACCGCTACTTTTGTTCCAAATCCAGTCAAAATACTACCTTTATGCATGCTGAAGTAATAATATTCTTTCTATCTCTTTTCTACAATTTCTTGTTATTATATTTCTCAGAGATGATGATCTCTGAAGATATATAAGATTGAGTTTGACGATAGATGAACTAAAAATTCCACACATTTGAATCATCAACAGGGATAGAAAACATCACAAGTGGATATGTTTAATCTGTAAGAAATAGTATCACAAAGAGTCGGTAGGTCAATTTATTCGTACATGTCCTAATCCATAGTATTGCGTATCCAATATCCCTATAGCTAAGTCTTCTTTTCAAAATATACAAAAATGTCAGAGCACTTTTAATTTTTCAGTTTCTCTTATTTCAAATTGGAACCCCTGCCGCATATTTTTATGTCATTCGATGTGGATTTATGAAACTTTTTGTTTCTAATTACAATTTTATCGAAATTTCGAACGCGTGCAAAGTTATAGGCTTGTTTATACTGTAACGGGGATTTATATTAAAACTGGGTTCGATTTATTTTCACTTATTTATTTACACCAATAACTACCCGTCTATATACACATTTATATTCACACTTATTTCTCGGACTATATACTTCTTACTACTGTCTGATCTATGTCCAATTGTGATCTGTGACTGACTATCTATCACTAAATGTCCCGTCATTGCCATCAGCCTTATATATCTAACCTAAAAAGCTCTAGATGATTCCAGTGTTGTTTTCGTTGTTTCTGGAGGTTATTTCTCAATGCATGGCTTCGAGAATAGACCAGGAATTATTCTCGTTGTCTCTGATGTCTCCCATGTTTTCTGGAATGTTTGTGACATTTGTGAGTGTGTGTAGTTCATTATTCGGGTAAGTCTTCACGTTACAATACTTTCATTATCGAATATTAAAGTTCAATCGCAAACGTTTTATTATTTATGGTAACATTGTAATTGACAGCTATTAACCGTCATACACAATGCACAAGTCAATCATCGCTTCGTTTAACCTCACTTTTTTGGAAATGGGATTGTTTCTTATTCCAGTTACCATAAGCGTGTTATATATTTTTTAGAATAAAATGAAATAATTAAAAGTACAAATGGACCAAGTATTGTTGAACTTAACGCTGATAATAGAGCTAATAATGAACATAAAGTTCATTAAAAACTATGTAAATACTAATACAATATTGATATTTTGTATGGAGCTTGTGCAGTCCATCATATGTTTGATTAATTAATAAACTGTATAAAAATGTAAATAATTATTGCTCGGAGTGCCAGTAGATGTGAAAACCAGGCTTATTTTAATAATTTTATTTAAAAAATTAAAAAAAATCAATACTTTAGTTATTCCTTTGTTCTAAGTTTTCACTTCTGTCCTTATGTCTGCCTCTGTTTTATTTTTTATTTTTTAAAGGATGATAAAGATGAGTATATATTTAAATTTTGGTTGCATTCCCTTCAATCAGCAGATGTCATAGCCAGGACAACCTTAGGTACTATTATACCTCCTTGGATCCGGAAGAGTCAATGTCATCGGGTAGCCCAGTTTTGTTCCCTGTGTATGTGTGTGTGTACGTGTTATGTAGGGCACTCGGGGCTATTTTTAGCTGCCGTCGGCATCGATCTGGCGGTGGGGGAGCGGCGCGGGGATGCGCTATTTCAGGACACGCGGCGGCGGCATTTCTGTCGCTATCCGTGGCTTCGTTCCAACTGTAATATTTGCAAATCCCTCTCAAGGCGCATGTTTGTTAGATAATTGTCATTTTTTTTTTAATATTCCAATTTTAGAGCTTTTGGAATGGGGATTTTTAAGAAGAGAATGTCAACTTCTGAAAAATTTATGAGATTTTTTGAGCTGAAAAAGACAAAATAATATTAACAGAAGGTCTCATTTTAGGTTAAATTTCGTCATTCGGGGTTTAAATTTTGTCACAACACTTTTATGTTCAAAAATTATTAATTATAGAATATTAATGAAATAATTTATTTCTTTTATTTTTTTATTTAAGATAAAAATACAGTGTAACCTCAACCGGACATCCAGTAGACCAGACACTAATTTTTAAAAGTCATTATCCTGACGCATCTCTTTAATCCGGACGCATCTCTTTAATCCGGACGCATCTCTTTAATCCGGACGCATCTCTTTAATCCGAACGCATATCTTTAATCCGAACGCCTGTCAGAGCTTTAAGGACCTACTTAAAAAATTGTGGCATCTGGGTCTGACATTCCAACAACTTGGAAGAACAGTAATTTTATAAACGTAGTTTTTTTTTCGTTACAAGAAGCATGGTACCAAGTGTATCAGGACCTAATAAAAAAGTCATGGAAGCCATTGTTGTCCACGCAGAAGATGAACGAAGAATTGAAAAAAATAGCTAAGAAAATTAAGACAACGGGGAGTGGGTCTGAGACTGATATGTTACTAAGAGATCAAGATATTGTTGCTGAAGCAAATAACGAGATAAATGATGTAAATAATCATTCTTCTTCTAGCGACGATGATGTTCAAATTGTTGCGCAAGTTAAACACCAAGATGCCGCAAATTCCTTGAACAATATTACATCCAGTGGGCATCAAAAAACCATATGCCAGACTATCAAATTGAGTTACCTTTACAACTGAAAAATTTTACTGTAAAAAGAGATATTGAGTCAAAAAAAAATAGTATTACTGATTTCTTTAAGGTAGTTTGAAAGAATGTTACATTTGTTTGTTCAGGTTTTTAATTATTTGTGTAGCATAATATGTATCCAAACTGTTTTATGTTTTTCTGCTTAACGTTTTTATTATATTTCTTATTGTTTTTCTACTTTTAAGTTGAATCATAAACGTTTTATGAATCATTATCGATTTTACTTGTTGTACCAAATAAAGTTTCAATAAACCGGATATACCATTTATCCGCGCCAATCCCTTACCAATAATTGTCCGGATTATAGAGGTTATAGTGTATCTCAATTTTCAGTGCACACACAGATCATAGACATTGTCATCCAACACCCCACGGCCGTGTTGATGACATACTCAACCTCTTTTCATCAAAACCCATAATAAACAGATTGAAAAAAATTGCCTGCCAGTGTTGACAAACATCACCAAAGTATTAGCAACTCTCAATAGTCTCTCAAAGAAAACGCTGTTGCCGGACCAAATATATCCAGAGAACGATTCCCACTTTGTATTCCAACAAAGTGTGTCTTGATTCCAACACAAATGTCCATTGGCGACTCTTTTTGTGAATCGTTGTTGGTTGTGTTGCAGCAGAAGATGCTGTCCAACGAGTAGACCGAGACATCTTATCCAGAATACCAAGTTGTTGCCTACAGGAAGAATCTGTGTAAAATCAGGTGCTAATGCGGTTTGTCGAATGCTAAATTTGACGTACCTAAAGCTAGCAGAGCAAAGTGAGCAGAATCCAAAATACATATTTGGTGCTTGTAGTGCTAATTAGGTGCTAATTAAGTGCTATATTCCGAAATTAATTGCTCTTGTAGTTTTCTAGAAAATGGCTGCTTTGCTAGCTTTAGATCTAAAGCAAACATTAAAAATCAATCCTTTTTGGATCTTCTTTCTTTGTTCTTGTAGGGCTAATTAAGTGCTAATTAGATGCTGTATTCCGAAGTTATTTGCTGTTATAGTTTTTTCGGGAAATGACAGCTTTGCTTTTAAAAGTCAACTCTTTTGAGAAAATCTTATCTGGTGCTAGTAGAGCTAATTAAGTGCTAAATAATTGTTGTATACCGAAATTAATTGCTCTTACAGTTTGTGGAAAAATGGCTGCTTTGCTAGCTTTAGAAGATCTACAGCAACCTTTAAAAGTCAACTTAACAAGTCAACAAGTTTTCTCAAAAAAAAGTTGACTTTTAAAAGCAAAGCAATCATTTCCCGAAAAACTATAAC
The DNA here is from genome assembly GCA_958507055.1 of Crioceris asparagi. Taxonomy (NCBI): domain Eukaryota; kingdom Metazoa; phylum Arthropoda; class Insecta; order Coleoptera; family Chrysomelidae; genus Crioceris; species Crioceris asparagi. Next base: position 827,375 of record OY293827.1, read on the forward strand.
AGCAAATAACTTCGGAATACAGCACCTAATTAGCACTTAATTAGCCCTACAAGAACAAAGAAAGAAAACCCAGTTTGAAAGTTTGTTCTGTTAGCTCTAGATCTAAGGCTAGCAAAGCAGCCATTTTTTTAAAAAACTATAAGAGCAATCAATTTCGATACACAACAATTATTTAGCACCTAATTAGCTCTATAAGCACCAAATAAGATTTCTCAAAAAAGTTGATTTTTAAAAGCAAATCAGTCATTTCCCGAAAAAGTATAACAGCAAATAATTTTGGAATACGGCTTTTAATCACCACTTAATTAGCACTTAATTGGCTCTACAAGAACAAAGAAAGAAGTTCCCAAAAAAGTTGATTTTTCAAGTTTGTTCTGCTAGCTTGCTGCTTCTCGAGTATCCGGACGGCGTTTATATGAGAGATTCTTTAATCTTTCCCAGAGGAAAAAATCTTGGATCGTGAGATCGGGGGATCTTGCAGGCCAATGAAAAAGTGCCCGGTTGCCAATCCAATTGTTCCTAAATTGTTCGCGCTCAAAAACGTCATTATAATATGTGCTTTTTGACACGGTGCTCCGTCTTGTTTTGAAAGTATACATCTTCAATAAATTCCGGCAACATTTCCAGATATCTCTAGAATTCGCAAGCAAGTAGTTTTTAAATACCTGTATTTAACTACATTTTACGCAATGAAATATTGGGTTGGTTTTAAATGTGCCCTAAAACCGTTATTTCTTCCAATTCTTTATCCCTGTTGCTGGCTTCATATAATGTTCTTCTTGATTGTGTAAACCGCTTAGTACATTTCTTGATACGATAACGAAACGCATGGGGGGATTGACAATCCGGATTTCTTCTTATCCAAATTATATTCAGAATTCTTCTGTAGACTTAAATCCACATTTCTGTTACTTCCAGACGATCCATAGAAATTACTTTTCTGATTCCAAGCTTTTTTTAATATAATAGTGAAAACTGAATACTCGTAAAATGACAGCATTTCAATTTTATAATACATATATTTACTATTATCATCGTCAATTTGTATATACAATGTAGAACACATTATTTTCATTTGCATCATTGACTTAATATTCAATGATGTGCAATGCCTGCAGGCTCTTTCATTTGCCATATAATTTGAATAATAAATGGTAGATTAATCACACAGCATCGAGCATCAGATCGCCTGCAGCAATCATTACAATAATGATTGTCTATATATTTAAAACGACAATGGATGCCTGAGGTTCTGGTACCTATACATCTCCACCAATCAGGACACTCTAATAAGCCCCTTTAGAGATGATTAAGGGTAGATCATATTATTATGCTTGTTCTCGTCGTCTCCGCCTTTCTTATGCTAAATTATTGCAAAGATTGGAAGGTTCATGGTATGTAAGGGGTATTATAGTATGATGATAGCAGAGATTGGGAGATTGAACAGTGAGTGCATCAAAAGATGAAAGCACTTGCAGTTTTGCTGGATCTCAAGCCAGATTTCAAAAAGCTAGACATATCTATATTAATAAAGAAACTATTCAGCTATGGAGTTGGTGATGTTGAGAGTTGAAATAGTTTGACTCATATTTGATAATGATAGAAGTCAGAGGAAAAAAAGTGGCTGACAAACTTTCGTTTCGGAACCAAATAGTTCAGCTGATGAGATCCTAATAAGGTCGAAATCACAATGATCCTGTTCTTGGTTCAATAGTGATGTGTTCCATAGATAATGAAACAGAAAAAAATGTGTTTGAAGTTACCGTAATTGGTGAGTGAGATCTCGATCCTACCACCAGCACCTACCAGCGATGATATAATTCAATTTTCTTTTTCATATGTTAGTATTTTTAGAAGATGTTGGAGCGTTTCCATACTTCCATTAGGTAACGCCAAGGAATATTTTTATGGACTTTATTACATTATGCTTCTAGCACACTTCAATGTATGTAGCATAAAATATAATGTAGGTAGATGTATAAATAATGTATAAGATATTATTATGGGTCTGAAAACCTTAAAACAACAACAACAATAACAACAAAGTCGGCTGATGGAAAAGTGATGGATGATGATGTTTTCTGCACGCGCGCGTGCTCTAGAGGAAAGCGCAAGAAACCCCAATGAAAAACCCACAGCCTACAACAATAATAAAGCACTTGGGTATATACACTGCCTGCCCGAAAACAAAGAGGGACTATATATATATTTATATATATATATATATATATATATATATATATATATATATATATATATATATATTTGAATTTCAATTCAATCGGTCGAGTAGATTCAAGCATAACTTTAAAGGGCTCCCAGAAGAATATTTTAGGGAAGTTTAATCAAAATCCATATAGCCGTTTTCGCGCTACAGTCTTGAGCAAATCATGTTTTTTGGCTATAGCCCAACACCCAGTGTACAGAGGATTCTCATTCAGTGCCACCGGCGAGTGACATTGGTACCAAACAAAATAAAAAAGAAAGCAACAAAATACACCGATCAGTTCCCGAGATAATGCCGTCCTAGACAGACAGACAGACGGACAGACGGACAGACAGACGGACAGACGGACAGACGGACAGACGGACAGACGGACAGACAGACAGACAGACCAATGGCTGAAAATATGTTTATTAGAATTAGAAAACTCTGAAACGTCAACATTTGTAAAAATCTCGGGCACTGTAGATTCTAGAGTGCTCCCATCCTCTCAATCCATACTGGATCATCCAGTTCCGTCCGGTGTTTCAAAATCGAATCGTTATTACAGCAAACAACAATAAATAAGCAACACAATTATGCCCCCCATAACCCAACACACACACATACCGAATTCCAGATCAATAAACAAATTAGCCAGATGATTATTGGTCGTATGAGGGTGAAGCTGCTAATAGTTTGTACCTGTAGGTATATTATTAGCCCAGGAGCTGGTGATGTGATAAATATTTTCAACAGATTACGAAATTTTATTAATTTTTTACCGATGAACCGGAACAGAGCAGGTATACAATTCAACTAACTGTTTGTCTGTATGTTTTTGAAGTGAAAACTTCTTTAGCCACGTTGAGCGATTTTTTTTTTGGTAGGGGAAAAACTTATGGGTTCGCGACACCGATGACCACCTCGACATGCTTGTGACGTATTGCGCATAGTATAGCGGCCAGTGCACATATATTATATACATTGATAACACGTCTCTCTTCTCGGCTAATACCAAAGTCCCTTAGATTATAGAGTTTGCTGTGCATTGTTTTAATCATTAATATAATAACGTTTTATCATATCTCGTTTTTCTTCATTGGAGACGTCCATTTTCAACGACTCAGCAATTGACAATAATACAGAATGTCATTTACGTGTCACCGATTGGAAAAATCAAAGCCAAAAGTAATTTATTTAATTTCTCAGATTTTTAGGACAACAAGGCCAACTTATGATACATCATCAAAAAGGTAATAAAAAGGGCTATTTAAAGGGCTATTTAATTAATTTCTAAATGCGCAACTTCGCCCCAATTTAACCATCTTCGTATTCCTTATAGTTTCCGAGATCCCAATGGTGAGAGTCGAATTTGAAACAGCCTGTATATATAATAACAAATCATTACTGACAATATTCAAAATTGATTCATCATCATTCCTTTCTGTCTGCATTTGACAGATGATAGATTGATAAATTAAATTAAATAAATCCCCCCAACCTATTATTCTTCCTTCAGATCAAACATATGTCATTCTTGGATTTTTGATACGGGTCGAAGTACTATTCAACACTTACACTTAGATAAAGAAATATATAGGCCAAGAGAGATTATTTCTGATGGATTTCCCCAGTGAAATAATTTATCATAGTGCCTTGTTGATGATAAGGGTCTTGTGTTTGGGACCTTTTCAGTGGATCATTCTAGAAAAAAGGTAACATACGTGTAATCTCTCATTCTTTTCCTATAAGTAAGAAATTCACGAACATTTTTGTACTAACACAACAAATATTTGCTATTTTAAGATGAAAAAATATTTTTTCACAAAAAATTGAACCGACGTTATTAGTTGGTGCACTGAAAAATACAAAATTGTATTACTTAATTATATTTTTGCTGGTACGTTTGAAGTTGTACAATTATAGTTAGAAGTAGAAGACTTTTGGCACCAACTAATTTTTTTGAAAAATGACCCGTAGTGTTTTGAAAAAAAATTATTTTAGAATCCATCAATTTAGTTTTATATATATTTTATATATATTGATAATATAGTAATAAATATTACAGCCTTTTACGAGCCTTTTACGAGTTGAAAAAATTTTCAAATGTAGAAATGTATTGTATACAATATCTCGTTAATTTCAAGCCTTATTTTTAAATAAATCAGGAATAAGCATCACGTGACCTTCAAAATCCAACAATTTTCTGTAAATAATTCTTCTGTAGGCAGAATTGCGAAGTTCCGCAAGGTATCACTCTCACCTCTGCAAACTAAAGCTTGCGTTGATTTATTTCACACTGCTGAACTCAAAATAACATTTCATCATTCGTTGATTTCACGATTTCGAAACTATCGAGGAAAATCCTTCATCAGGTCATAAAACTTGTAAGCACGAATAATTCTTTTCTTATATATAAAGTGTCTCCCAAAAGAACCGGAACGGCCGAATATTTCAACAACGGCTTGTCAGTTATGAATCATGATATACGGGGGGTTATCAGTAGTACTGGATCTAAAAATAATATTTGCAACGCTGTCAAATTTCCAGTTTTTCCTATGAAGCCCTCAACTTTATTATTTTTAAGTAATGCTATATTTATTTTTAGCGCATTCGATTTGTCGAGTTTAAATTAATATAACCATATAATGTCAAATTGTAATTCCCCCAATATTTGTTAATATAGTAATTCAACATTGCGTTATAAAATATCAAAAATTTATCTCGAGAAATATTGGCAATATATATCAATGAAAATAAATTTGTTGACAAGTCTAATCTAAAAATACAATTTACAACGTTGTCAAATTTACATGTTCTTTCCACAAAATCTTCCAAAGTATTTATTCAAACTCCCTTTTAAAATTTTGCGTATTTTATTTTATACCATAAAGTTAAACCCTATTGACTATGTTCGAATCTTGAATCGAGTTTTTATTCTGAAAATTCATAAGTTATGTAGGTACTTACTTAACCGGTAAAAACGGAATTCTAATAAAATTTTCTTAGAATCATAAAATCGTAAATTTCACAACGTTGTAAATGGCAGTTTTAGATCCGGCACTACTGATAACCCCGGTTATCAAGTTTCATAGTTTCATATATCTAGCACCTCTGAGTTCCAAAAGTTGTACCTATTATTGTTATTATTATTAATAATACTATCGCATTTTGATGCTATCAGCTTCTATCAGTGCCGAAAGGCTGCCAAGTTGAGCGCCATGAACTTTTCCGAAAAGTTTTCCTAGTTTAAAAGGCACCACCATCTCCACGTAAAAGTAAAAGTAAAATTATTACTACACATTCATCTTGGGACTTTAGTGTGTATGTGTTTGTGTTTTCTAAGAAAAATGTTCCTTTTGCCACAACACAAAACTTCTTTGTCTGTCTGGTTTAACTTGTCGGTAGGAAATTTTTCTCGATCCTTTTCCCAAGAGCGCTACTTTTCGCCAAAGGCGAAAGAAGAAAAATTATTATTCTCCCTCACTCCCCCCCACAATTTGAGATTTTGGATAAACGACCGAGTATTGCGCAGCCTAAAGGCCAACGAGGAAATTTTGCTGTTTAACTTTTTTGAAGTTATTATTAAGGCCCGCCCTGGCATGAAATGTATGTGAAGTGATGATAATGGAAATAATTTTATCTTTCAAATGGCGCATTTCCCGCCCTACCTCGTTTTGCCCCGGTCTCCCCTATTTTAAAACTTCAACTTAGTCATAATTTGACACTGTAACGCAGTAAACAGGATTTAACGACGCTTCCAAATATGTTTATTTTCTACTCAGTCTAAACAAAGTTTTCAAACTAATTTAAGGCTGTATTGTCATGGTTTCCGACAAAAAAAAATGTTCCATACAGTAGCCATAAAAAATATGAACAAACTCATATATGTTGAACACATTGTACACATAAATAGTATTGATGTAACCATGCAGATATTTCAATTTCCGCGTGCTATCGAAATTGTTGGTCGGAAGTCGGAAGAGATGGATAGGTGGTGGGGGGAATGGAGAGGACGGAGGTTGGTTTGGAAACGTTTGTTGTTAATAGCGCAAACCAATGGTGTTATGGTGGATTTAATAAAACGCACTCTGGATTCATAGCATCGATATCTCCATAATAAATATGATGATCATGATGATGATGATGATGGTTTCTATTCTATTATAGGGTGTTTCTAAAAGCTCTTGAAAAAATGCTATCACATATTCCAGAAATCAAGATAATCTGATAAAGAAGATGATGATATACGCAAAATGTAGGTACCAAATTTGATCAAAATCTTATGAACCGTTGGAAATCTACAATGACAAAAAACATATTAAAATTATTACTTCCGGACGGTCCTGTGCATAGAATACATACCATCAAATTTGTTTAAGCTGGTACTGCTACTGAAATAGTTTCAGCAAATTAATAATAATCTTTTTTTATTATTCAAAAAATAAATAATGAGACTTGAATTAAAATAACAAGTCAACGAGATCTGATTAGGGAAGCTAGAACCTAATCACAACGAATAGAGCCTCAAAAATTGCTAGATACCAGAGAGAGATACAATTTGTAGGAACAAGTAGATACATGACTGGAAATAGTGCAAATCTGCCAAATCTGTAAGACAGTGATTGAGACCTGTACCAACAACTTGCGCTGCAGAAAAACGAGGGATAGAATGAGCAAAAATGGAGTAACACTAACGAATCAAGTAATAGAAGCAATACCATAAGAAAAATACAAAATAATATTAATTCTATTGGTGCTGGTGCTTGAGAAGTTGGTGCCAAAAGTTTTCAATCAAAAGTACGAGCAACAATAGAATTAATATTATTTTTTATTTTCCAGTGCACCATTTTTTTGTAAAAAATATTTATTTGTAGAGACGTCTTTTAAAAACCCACCCTGTATATCGATACAGCAACCGTGTAACTGAACGGTAGTATAATAGTCAAGCCAAATCCCCCCACTCCCTCAGTCCATCCTTCGCACAACAAACCATTAATTCCAAATAGAATTTTGCATATTGAACATACTGGAGACACAAAACTCGCATCAGTAATATTGATATCTCTATCTAGCTCAACTGTGACGCAAACTGTCAAAACATTATTTAATATTGATTACATTTGCTAAATATTGATAATTTCGTTTAATAATAGGCCCATTTAATATTTTGTTTACTATATTAGAGGAAACTGATCATATCCAAAGAGGATATTATTCTCGTTGAAAGTTCACTAATAATAAAAAGAAATATAGATATTTCAATCTTTACCATTGCTGTAATATGAAAACCGTAACTCTTTTGAAAAAAAAGTTCAATTGAAACATTTCCGGATATGATCTCATCTTCAATTCTACCATCTCAGACAGACAAAGACAAAATACGAAAAAAAAAAAACAGTATAAACAAACATCGTAAGAAAAGCATATATATATATATATCAAAGGCTATATTCGTTCAGTAAAATTTTACTGGTCTAAACATGTTGTTTTATATACAACTAGGACTGACTTTAATAGATGTAGATGAAAATTTTAAAATTGGTGCAAAAAGTCTTCCTTTTATACCTGATACACCATCACTTGACAACGGCTTCAACATTTTCATTGAAACTTCTTCAAATTGAAAGCAATTGCTACCCAGATGGCGTTGGCAGAGGATAAGATAACAGAATTTTGTTGAATCTCTTTTCCTCGCTCTCTCGCTGATTGTTCTTATTTCTGTCATTCCTTCAGAATTTCAGCCAATATTTTGTGTCCTCTATCAAATATATATATATATGGTCAGCGCAGACTAAAAGAAGAGTTAGTCACTCCTCTGTATGACTCCTTTACCGACGGGCTCAAGGGACAAAGTTTCGAAGCGGAGAACCGAGATATAAAAGTCTCTTAGGTGACAATGGGGCGACGAAAGAACACATTTTTATATATATATAGGAAAAGGAGACGATAAAAGAAACCGCTCACGATTCAACAATAAAGTGACCACTTTACTCTGCTAATATTAAAAAAACGATGACTTCTCTTCCGGTTCATAAAAGTGATAAATTTATTAGATACTTTTCAAATCGAAGTAAATTTTTATTAAACTTACATTTTGGGCTGTTGGTACCTACGCGATCAAAGAAGCTGAGAAATTATATTTTTAGATATACAGGGTGTCCTGGAAAATGTGGGAAATCTCTCGAATTCAGATACAACATTAAAAAAGAAGATTACAAGTTCCCATAAATGTTTTACTAGCGACCCTCCCACACGCAGGTACGGCCTCCTAAAATACGCCACTGGAAAACATTTTTTCCTGAATAACTTCTAAACTACTTAATTATATTATGCCTAGTGTCTATCGTATAATGAGTTATTACAAAGTATCTCATTCACAGAGGAGATCAAAACAAGTTGCTTCAAGCCTGCGGTTATTATTTAAAAACCTTTTTGTTTTCTTGTAGACCACTAAGGGCTCGTGGGATTTTGCTGAAATTTGGTACACTGTGACCTTATTAAAGGGGCCAAATAAATCCATATCAAAATTATTATGAAAGCTATGTACTAACTAGAAACTGACAATTTATCAATTTACTAAATTCCTATAAGCAGATAAACTGATCGAACAATCTTGTTGTTCTATTCGAGATTTATGATGGGTTCTCATCTCCCAGATACTTGATGCAAGAAGATGAAAAAAATATCGAGGTAGGGTGAATGATTGATTGCTCAACAAATGTTCTATCAATATCGGAAGCTTTACTACAGGAAAACTAGATGAACCTAGTATAAGGTGCCATCGAACTGGAAAACCTGATAATTTATTTCTCAATTGAAATATGCAAGGGAATGTCATGCAATACAAGTTTTCATTTCATGGGAGGATTATAAAATGGTAAAAGTTGATTGGAACCTATTTTCAAGTGTCAGGGTTCCATACCTTGAATTGACAGCCTGACTCACTGACTTCACTATACTGATGGACTGACTCCACACCAAATCCTCTACCGACATATAGGAAAGCCCCTCAATCTCGAATCTTCCAACGACATCTTCCAACGCCACGAACATTCTACCAACAGCGCGAAATCACTAGACGTATCGGGATATGATCTTGGGACCTTGGCATGTATCGGTGACCAATAGCAGTATGACTGACTGACACTCATAAAGTAGAAAAAATCCGAAAATAATGATAAGTATAAATAGTTTGATGTCTATGTTTGCAGGAAGAGTAGAATTATCTCATTATTAAATGATGGTTGAAAAGAATTTGCAATTCAGAAAATTATCTTTTTTCATAAATGTCACCTTGGCAAAAACGATCATAAAAAACAAAAAAGAATATAATAAAGCGTAGAACATGGTATAACAAAGCTTCATGAATGGATTGCTTGTTTTCATTGATTAGTTATTCAACAATATCTAGAACTTCGGTGTATTTCAAACAATACAGGTGTTTGGATCAGCTGTGAAGTGGTTTACTCTCAACTCTAGAGATCTGAGTTCGAATCCCATCTTATGCCCACTGTTGTTTTTGTAAACTTAATTACATACGGTTTTATAAATATATATATAATATGATCACATTTAAAATGGAGAATATAATAATGATAATGATAAAGAAAGATAAAAATGTTCTTTTTTTTATTTATTTATTCATGTCATGATTTTTCTTATAAAATATGCTTTTATCGGTAACCATACCGAAATGAATGGAGCCATAGGAACCACCACGTCAAGGATCTTTTGAAAGGGGGTAAATTTTTCTTGCGAAAAAGGTGCTTAAATGGTAAGCTCTACTCCTCTTAAATTGTTTCAAATATCTCAGAATTTCCAAATCCATTGCGAAGCCGACAAAATTTTGCACACGGTAGCGTCGTTTTTTTCTCAAATATCCCTTTAATAAGGGCGCTACGGGCGTTTAAATTTGGGAGATTAAATTGCCGAATTTTATTAGAAGTCTCGATCAAGTCCAAAACGTCTGCCTTTCAATTAAAATATCTCGGCTGTGGTAGGTCCTAGACATTCTTAGGACTTTTTCAAAACCATTTCTCGCTTATACTAGGGCTCTATATCTGATATTTCTGGTAGATGATCGCATGTCGAAAAAAACATTGCATTTTTCACACTTTTTCACTTTGACTTCCTATATCTCAGAAACGGTTCAAGATATTCAAAATCAGAAAAACACACTTGATTGCTTTGGTTTCCTCAATTGGTGTATAAAATTTCATTGTGATCGGACAGTTTCTTCTATTTTTTTTGTGGGAATTAACATTTGAAGTTGAAAGTTTCTCGACACAATTGTCGCGCTACACTTTTCAGACATTTCCAGTTCGACTTCAGAAATCTTGAAAACGGTTCAGGATAATCAAATTCGGTGAAATCACCCCTGATTGCTTGACTTTCATGAATCAATGTACAAAATTTCATTGTGATCGAACAATTTCTTCTACTTATTCGGGAATTTGGAATGTGGTTGTCTCTGGTATGAGTATGTAGTGTAGCGCGTTCGATTTATTAGGGAATTTTTCTTTCTTTTTACAAATTTACGGCAATGAAATTCACGTTTTTCCCCTTATTCTCATAATATATGATGTTGGTTTTCCTTCTGGTTTTGTCTATAACCATACCTAGTTAATATTTTTTGAAATATAATCAGGTGACAAACGTGTTTTAATTGAAAAATTAATTGATAAAATGTTTGCTCTGCAAAATACAATTTTCCCTGGGCTATACATGTTGTCGAACATTCTTTTCGTGATGCTTCGCATCCTATTATTATAAAACGAGCTTCTCTCATCTGCTGCCTTTCATCATTTAACAGAGAGATTCAATGTGTTTAATGACGGAATGAAAAAACGGGTAGAAACAACAACAAAAATAAATAAAAATAAAACATGCTGTGTAACATGATAAAGCTTTTAGACGAGATGGATTTTTGTTTCATCTGTGTATATTGGACATAGGTACGCTACCTGGTGACAAAATATGTAACACTATAATACGAACGATATTAATACAATTTCTAGAATGAGTAACGTTTCGGATGGAATATAAAACCATAAAGATTAGAAGTTTTTGCTATATTTGTATTGAATAAACTTTCAGTCATATTGTTCCTACCAGCGATGATGTAATGCAATGCGGGTTGGAGTATACTTGCTCACCGAATAGAAATAGAGTGTAATAATATGTCCACGCCCATCTCCATTGATGTTACTCCGTGGCAAAACGTCAGGGACAACCTTAGAACGCATGTTTCAAATGAGAGTCCGAATAATTTGTATTCGTTTGCGATTTGTGTTGCGGTAATTTTGTTTTTTCTGTATCTAATACTTACATAATCAATTTATGATATATGACTGTCATTTTTTCACTAGGATATCTGAATTTGTTCAAATAATTTATTAAACAGGACCGAATCTATAGAACTTTTATGCATTTAACGGCGTTACATACAGGGACGAAAATCTCTGAGTGTATGGTGTGGTATGTTAAATAATATGGTAATAGGATCAATTCTATATGAACAATCCTTCACTGGTGAACGATACCTTAACTTTTGGAGATTGAAATAGAACAATTATTAGAAAATATCCCGATTAAAAACTATATCACTTTAATATGGCATCAAAATGGCGCCTCGATCCACAATGTTCTACAAGTAAAAAGTTATCTAAATACCGGATCTAGATGGAGAGACGTGGAAGAACCGTCCGATGGCCAGCGGATAGCACGGATTTAAGCCCGCGTGATAGATTCTTATGGGAATATGTGAAAAACAAAGTGTATTATAATAATACCCGAAAGTTTAGAGTAAGTGTAATTCTCAATAACGCAGTATTTGAATTGAACACAGAAAATCCAAATTTTATTATCTTTTGAATAAATAATAAATCATTACGTAATATTTGCAAGTGCTTCGAAAACAAAGAGGGTTTTGTAGAAAACAATTTGCTTTGTATTTAGTGTTGTTTTGTCGTTGTTGTCTTATAAATTGCAATACTGTAAGAAATATATATATATATATATATATATATATATATATATATATATATATATATATATATATATAATCAAGATATTATTGTTAATATTTTTTATAATTTAAAAAAAAATATTCAACAGGAACTAAAATATTTAAAAAATAACTGAACCAAATGCCAACAAATTAAATATGTTTAAAATCAGAACAAAAAGGACTTTCATTCTAAATAATAATAAACAGGGTCCTCTATTTAAAAAAATATGAGTCGAATAATTTTTTCAATGTTGTAATTTTTTTTGGCTATTACCAAAAGATACTACATGAAAAATGATAAAACTTTTATAGTCGAAGTTTTTCTCTATCACTCGTAACAAGAGCTGTCGGTTGATGTCAAAATATTATGAATTATGAATAACCCTGTACTCTATCTATAAATTCAATTTAATGTTTCTTTAGTATCTTTCAAGACAAAATAGATATTCGGATTATAAATTGATCACCCTGTATAAAACAATTATCAAACGTAAAAAAATATAATAAAAACCAAGTTCCGTACTAGTTTAATTGGAAGTTATTTATTACACATAAAGGGCCTGTTTTATAATGTCCGGTTGACCGAAGGTTGAAGCTCAACCGAGTGTCAACCGTGACTTCTGTATTATAAACCATCAACCCAAGGTTGAAATCACGGCAAGTGACTGTTTTCTCAAACATTTCAACCGTATATTTTGCTTCAACCAGCGGTTGAAATGTCCTTTATAAAACTGGCCCTAAAAGGATAACATCAAACGAGACCATTTTAGTATCAAACTAAGCCAGAAAACTGAAAGCAAAATTCAATTACCTGCAAATGATTAACCTGAACAAATTTATTATCTAATGATAAATTATTTCCAGAGAAAAATTCACCATGTCCATCCACACAAAGCTTTACATCTCCCTATTCTAAGCTACTTCGTTTTTTTTTCAAACATCAAATTCATCAACAGTCTCAGCAAAAGAGATTATTATGTAATCAGTGGGAATCTGCACTGGGCTCTATCAAGGAAAAGAACACTCAAAACAAAACAAAAACACCATCATCCAATTCTGTCTGTTGCCGACAACTTCCATTAAAAGAAAGAAAAATGAACAAAGCGAGAGTATAAAATCTCAAGATATAATCGGATCAAAGAGATATATATATATATATATAGCTAAATATTTTTGGAGAAGAGATATTTTCAGTGAAAACTCGAGATGAAATATGTTTAGAGTGTTGAGAAACAAGGATAATACCTTAAAAATTCATAACAACCTTCACACCAAAATATACCTACTCAATTTTTCTCAGATTTTCAATTTTCGAAAGAAATTGCCCCCTCCACATAGCGAAAATACACATGTTTGAGATTTTAATATCGCCGTAACTCGAAGAAATACATTACATAACAATTCAATGCACAGCAAATGCACAAAAGTGATCACTCATACTCACACACACATGGATCACGCCCATTTCTGACAACAATTGTATAAATCAAACAGAAATTGAAATGGGACTCGAAATGTTTTAAATATTGACGCACCATATAACCTGTTTCAACTACAACAGGTGATAGATAATTTCACACAAATGTTTATTTTCCATTTCAACCCATATAGACAGATCGAAGAACCTTTATCACAAAGAAATAGCTTTCCCACTTAACACAAATCCCCACACATGTCACTAACAAGCTGCTTCATAGCCCTACAGGTAAAAGGACTGAAGGGTAGTTCAAAGTTAGTTTCTCTGTAAAAAACTTTGTTCCAACTTCCAGAACGGACTTCCAACAGATTTCAAATGGAATAGTCAGTGAATTTATATGATGTTAAAAGAGAATTGAATAAATACTGCAATGTTTGTAAAACGGCAAAAGTGTGTCAATACTTGTCAAAAAGCCTAAACAAAATAAAAAGAGTGAAGCGGTGCCGGTAACGTAAAATAATGATGGTTTCCAAATGTTCCAAGCTTCTAAACTGGTGGGCAGTTACTTTGGAACATGGAAATTTTTACTCCAATTCAAATATCGATATTTTCGAAATGGAGAGAGATATTGAGTTGCGGTACTCGGCAGGTTTTTGACCAACTTATTGGGAACACGTGCAGTGTTCGACTGATATATTTTTTTTCATTAACCACATGTACAGGATGAGCAGAGAAAGTCATGTTTTTTCATCAAAAATTGAGGCTACGTCAGATTCTCAATTTTTTATCTGGAAAATTTTCGCCCGAAAATTGAGAACTAACTTTTTTTAGCATAGTACAAAGATCAAAAGAAATGCACAGAAAAAATTCCAAGATCAAGAATTGAGAATCTGATATAGTCCCAAACATTGATAAAAAAAACAGATTTCCTTTGCACACTCTATATAAGTGGATAAATACCGGTCGAACGCTTCACGTATTCTCAAAGAGTTGGTCAAGAACTACCCGAGTACAGCAACTCGAAATCTGTTTCCGTTCCGAAAATATCGATATTTGAAATTTGGAAAAAAAATCCATATTGCTAAGCAACTGTCCACCAGTTTATTTGAAATTGAAATAGCTATGATATATGTTTTTTGTAATATTTAAATAGAAACACCTCTTTATTCAAGGTTACATTCACATTAATGCCTTATTTGCCCGTATAGAAAACATAAGCCAATCAGATACTTTGTAAACTGTCACAAATCTCAGTTGCTACAACAATATTTTGCGTTTGAGTAACTGCGCAGTACCTATGTAAGAAACTCTTTATAAAATGCGGATGGTTGGAACAAAGCCATTTAGTGTATATTTCAGCGCATTCTGATAATCTAATAGAGTGAGAGACGGTTGGGGTGGAGGTGGTAGATGGGCATTTCGGTAAGGGACAGCAGAGAATGATCAACCTGACCCCAAGGCAGGCTGGCGGGCGGGCGGCCAGGCGAAGGGCGAAGGGATTGATGCGGAAAATTGTCCTCTCAGTTAACCCCCTGTCACACGCCCGTCGGCGTCCATCAATCAGACCATCTCTCACACACTCATGTCAATCGGAAAAGACACTTAACGCACGCATCTATTTCAGTCCAGGTTTGTAGTGCTCTCTCTCTCTATATATATATATATATATATATATATATATATATATATATATATATATATATATATATATATATATATATATATATGTATAATAATAATAATTGAAATCATTTGGTATGTCCCTCACACACACAGAGAAATGAACGTAAGGGTGAACCATTAAACCCTTCAAAATAGATCTAAATCTTTCTCACAACTCGACTTAATCATTATTTTTGTTCGTCAAATTGGTTCTTTATGAAGCCGAAAGAGATGAGGCAATTGAGAATTTGGCAGAGCCATAATCACTATTACGACATTATTGAGAAATGTAATGAATTTGGTTGCCCCCTAACGAACGAGGCCCTGCAAAGTTAACGTGGCACGCGTATAGAATTTTAGACAAACAATTAAATCATTAAATAGTTTTTTTTATTACTTTCGTTTAATTATATTAGCTGATTCAAGTATTCAAGCAAGATCAAAACTATATCTTCGACATGGAACGACAATGTGGGACAATGCGTTCTCTGGTATATAAGTACTCTCTGGCAGATCGTTGTTATATATTACTCTATGGTTATGTCGCGCTCTTTACTGTCACCTGTCGTAATTGTCAGATGTTGATAACACTAATTTAAAATTTAATCATAGTCTTCTATTTAACGACAATTGCGACAATTGCGACAAGTTCAAGATTACATTACCAACACCAATAGAATTATTATTATTTGGTATTTTTCAGTCAACTAATAAAGTCGGTCAATTGTTTTGCATGAAATATTTACAAAATTTTCTTTTCAGTATGTAAGATTCTGAATTTATCATCAAATTTTCGATTATTAAACAGAATATTCATGCTGCTACATTCATGATAGAAATAAATGTTACAACATAGGCGTGCGTTATATTTTTAATTATAGAGGGTGTTTTATAATATATGCGCAGGTTTTGAGGATGTGATAGCTCGTCCAAAAATATGAAAGAAAGTTTATTTTAACTTATCCTCTAAAATGCACCATTTTCGAGATACAGGGTGTTGAAAATAAAAAAAAATCGTTTCTTGTGAATATCTCCGGAACCGTTTATCGTACAGAAAACTGCTTTTGTAAGCATTTGCCGCTCATTAGAAGTTTTGAGTGAGAAAAAAATGTTTGCTAAGTCATAATTGGTGAAGATTTTGAAGGAGTAGTGTTTGTTTTTCTCCCCAATTTCTACGCCAATGGAAAAATTTTGTTGAATTAATAAGTAAATAAAAAAATTGTATTTCAAAAAATTAACCTAGTTTTTCAATATAAAAGTTGATTTTTCTCGAAAACGATCGACTTTAGAGCTCACGACCAACAGTACCTTTTTTGTGTAGAAAACATTGGCGGTTCAAATGAGCGCCTCAAAACTGTACTTTTTTCATTGGCGTAGCAATTGGGGAGAAAAAAAAAACACTACCTCTTCAAAATCTTCATCAATTATGACTTAAAAAAAAAAATTCTGACTCCAACTTATTATGAGTGGAAAATGCTTACAAAAGCCGTTTTCTGTACTGTGAACGGTTCCGGACATATTTTTTTCAATTTCTACACCCTGTATCTCGAAAATGGTACATTTTAAAGGGTAAGTTATTTATAAACTATTTTCATATTTTTGGATAAGCTATCACATCCTCAAGTCCTGCGAATATATTATGAAACACACTGTATATCTAAAAGGTATTTATAATAATTGGATTTTTTTTTGTAGTACTCGTTCATATTTATCTGTCATTTTAAATGTAGGTGAGATTTCTTAAATCAAGTTATATCTAATGATCTCAGCCATATCCCATTTTTGTAAGGGAAACCACCCTGTATAAGTATAGACAAAAGCAACAAGCAAGTCAAGTCAGTCACTCACTCACTCAACAGTCTTCCGTTTCGGTGTGCCTCCCCTTGTTGTTGGTGGTGTTTTGAAAGATACCCGTTCCGGCGCCACTTAAAAGGATAATGGGACAAATTGATCCTCCTTTCTATCACGCGCGCCTTTGAAAATGCTGGGGGCGACAGGGGTACTTCGGTGGTGGTTGGGGGGGGAGAGTGGGGAGTTATTGTAGGATAAACAGGTATAGGATACAAGACACTCTAGGAAACAAGCTGCCAGGGCTGGCTTCCAGCAGCCAGCACAAAGTTTTCCTTCAGAAGAAGAGAGAGACAAGACGGTGAGAAATTTCACCGAGTAACAACTACTCAACTTTGGCTTAGTTCTATACACAGAGTATCCAAAAATAAAGCGCTGTGATATCATTAAGACTTCGATAAAGTTAATCGGTTTCGAATTTGAGCTACTTGATGATCTATATCGTGTTTACAATAAATAATTAAAGAAAAACTATGCACTGTCATCAATCGATGATGCAATAAAAGAATGGAATAACATACAATACATAATTTAAGAATCATTAAGATTCTTAAAAATTTTAATGATTCTTACAATATCTATTGGTATTTTATTATTTTTAGTCATCAAATTAAGTCGTTATATCAGAAATTCTATTAATTCATATTCAATTCGAAACCGTTTAAGTACAAATATTCCACGAAATCATTTGTTCTACAAGATATTTCAATTTTTCAAAAATATAATCGTAAAGAATAACTGTGATAAAACTAATTTCAAAAAATACTGTAATGATGCAGTATGTAAGTATGTATGTGGAATTTTGTAAATACTAAATTACATGTAAAGAAGAAATAAGGTAAATATAAATGAAATATTTGATATTACGAAAGAAGTCTTTCAAAGGTTGGATTTGAGATAGGTGAGCAGTTCAGTAAGGATTTTACCACAGTCGCTAAGTCTCTTTCGGATAAAATAGTGTCTGACACTGCATATGTTCCATTTAAAGTTTGGAATAAAAAGTTATTATATAATTATAATTAAATATAATATAATTGGTGTTGTCACGCCCAACACCCACAGGCCGTGTTGCGTTTTTTTTTTGTTAAACACCATATTTAAAATTGAGATAATAAATCTTTTGGCATCAACTTCAAAAGTACCAGCACCAATAGATTTGAATTGTATACAGAATTTTCAGTACACCAATCAATAACATACTAACAGAGATAGACAGAACACTTCATTGATAATATGGGTTTTGTTTGTTGACAACATCTTTGTGGGCCAAGGGGAGTGAGCAGTGGAAGCGATCAGAAGGGGGGGGATACAACTGTTTTAACTAAACCCCGCCTCAATGCACTCGTTTTCTTCGCATAGAAAATATGACACCAGTGGCGTCTCGTTTCATTTGCTGCTATACGTCGAAATAATTAATACCACAAAATAAATCTGGAGCTTGGTGAAAAAAACTCAATGTCCGAAAGTTGCATGTTTCAGCAATATTATCAAATATGTGTGTATAATTCATTTTTAAAGTCTAGAATTTTAAAAGCGCAAACAATATAAAAATCTCTTTAATCGGTGGTAATCTTATTAGATAAAATAAAACAAGTATTTGGACAAAAGGTACTAATTATCTAGTAAATCCGTTGGCATTCAACAATTAAATGGATTCATGGAGAAAAGCTAGCAAACTAAAAGAAAGGTGCATCAATACACATCTCCCTTCAGGCAAAGACGAAAACATCGTCTCAAACGAGATAAAGAACCCAATTTCTTTTGCCAAACACATAATATAATCTAGCCCTATTTAATTGATTCTGTTTGAAAAAAAGAAAAGACACAGACAAAAAGCTTCGTACGTGTGATGCTACATCCTGGTGTCGTCTATTCAGATCAGCGCTATATACTACAAGAAAATAGGAGAGACGAAGAAAAGAAAAACAAAAACACTGTTCTCCAACAACAGAACTAACCAGCTTCGTAGCTTGTCAGACTTGAGTCGTGAAGATTGTAGAACTGACGACGACGACGATGTATGTCTGTCTGTCCGAGTTGTGTGACCCTAATTCCTTGTTCTCTGTTTATTGCTGAAAGGTCGGATTTTTTTTTATCGCAATATCTCTAATCTGATTCTGTTTTTAGAAAATAGAGAAACTACTTTATATTTCACAGTCTAAACAAATATCCACACTATACAAGATGGGGGGTGGGGTGGTGTGGTTCTCCGGGAAAGACATCGATCGATTGTGGTCAAACAAACAGTCTAAAATATTTTCATGTTTGTCGCATTTCCGGTGATACCGAAAGTAGATATCAACTTTTGATTTTCAATGAAATACCCTGTATATTATCACACTTTTAGATTTCTTGTACAATTTTGAAATCATTTTATGTATAATCTAATTCTAATCGTTTTTGACATATTTCGAATTTTGTGTAATTTTTTTTATCAAGGTTCCAAAGATCATTTTCTAGAATTTTTTTAACAGACTTTAGTGTTGGCTGCTGTTTCTGTTTTCACAAATAATAAATAATTTCAAATAATCTTTATTTGTATAATTAAGTCTTCTTGACATCATAATTACTCAAAATTTGCCAATGGAGTATTGTATTTACTTTTTTGACGTATGTTTGACTTTTATTTAAATTTGTTATTATTTTCTAATGGAATCATGGTCCATTTCTAACACAACTTTAAAGATGTGTAACTTTATTACATAGAAAAATGAAAAAATGTCAATTATTTAAAGAAAAACTACTAATTTTGGTACAGACAGTCTTATACAAGGTTCTCCTAATTTTTGCTGCTTAATACAATAAAATAATAAAAAAACGGCGAGGTTATCACGTAAATAGCAACAGCAACGCGACCGCGACTATAGCGCAATCGTCGCTGTCAAAAAGTCGATTTTATACAGTGTAGTGGCTCTGTCAGTCGTTAGCCTAAAATGATACTCGAGTAAAAATTATCAAAGTGAGGTTGATGGCATGTATTTGTGAATAATAAATTAATTTTAACATGTTCCGAATGGAATTGCTAGTTGAAAAAATAACTTTTGACGTTTTTTGAATCCAGTTTTCAAGCTTCTTCTTTGATCACTCTATAAAAATTATTATCAAAAAATCATTAAAAATACCTACTGATAAAGTAAACCTTCTACTACGAGGAAACCAACCCAAAATAAATATTAAAAATAATATTAATAAATAAATATTAAAGGAAAGATTGATATTTATGTTTTGGAATGCATACTTAATTTTTGACATAAAATTTGAAATATATCAAAAACGGTTAGACTTAGGTATAGCAAATTATACATAAAATATTTTCAATGTTTTAGAAGAAACATTAAAAATGTGTTAATATACAGAATATTCCATTTAGAAACAACAAAGTTGGCATCTACTTCCGGTATAACCGGAAATGCCACTAATATGAGAATATTATAGACGTATGTTCAATTAGGCGAGGAGAAGTTGAAATATCCTAGTTGAGTAGATTTGGGTAAATTTAAATCTCTGAATTCTAATTATCTGAACCAAATTTCTTGTATGTAAAATTGGATTAAATTATCATATAAGTAATAATACCCGAATCATTAAAAAAAAATGTACTAAAAGTGTATCAGCAAGTAGGTAGTGTTTAAAATTCTATAGATTGTTGAATGTACGTTAACTTTTTTATTTTAAGTTTCGATACCTAGATGGTATAAATAGTACTCTTTATGAGTGTGTCAGATCTAACTCTCCAAAAAAAATTAATCACGATGTTTTTTTTAGTGTAGCATCAGTGGTTTGAATAATGGACTATTTTTATTTAGATTAGATTGAAAACTTTTGCCACCAACTTCACAAGTACCAAGCACCAATAGAATTAATATTATTTTCTATTTTTCAGTGTAACATTAGTCACGAAAATCGTTGAACGTTCTCTGATACCAATGAACATAGTACTTATCCTATTACCCACGTATATTTTTTGCTTGTACTTGTTATTACTTAGAGATCTCAAACATCGCGGCAAAAATACGCATAAGTGTTTTAGATTTGACCATTTTACCACCGTTGTAACTCGAATACCGTAACTCTTTTGAAAAAATGTTCAATTTACACGTTTCCGGATATTGTCGTATCTTTAATTCTGCCATCTCAGATTCTCTGGAGGAAAGGAGTTCTCTGATTTGAGTTTTAACGAATATAGAACTATTTCTCAGGTCTCCTCAAAAATCAAATCGAAATCGAATTACGTTTACTATATACAGCGGGCGCATAAACCAAAAAAAACACAGATTTCGTTTTTATTATTTTTCAAATGACATTTAATGGAAAATTATTTTTATTCTAAACTTATGTCTTCGAAGACCCGGCTTTGATCAAAAAAACATTATTTATTAAATGACTACGTTCCCAGTTATTATATTTTTAATGAATAAGTATAACAAGAATACCAAATCAAAATATATAATATACAGCAGATGCCGTTGAAGTTTTTTCGAAACACAAAAGTGTGAACGGAATAGATACCTAGGTTTATATGAGAAATTTAACTAATACCAAAAATCATATATTTAGATTTTTATTTGACAGAACTAGGCATATATTTTATTATTTTGAATAATAACAAATTAAAAAGTACATAATACTAAAATATCTAAAAAATAAATAAGAATAACAACTACTTTATGTATGTATTTTTAATGTAAATTTTAGATTTCCACCTTAACTTAGAATATAAAAGTACTTTCAATAAAACCTTCTAGTTGAGATACTCTCCTTTTGCACAGTGTAAAATGTAAAATCTTTTATGTATATATGTAACATTATGTACGAAATTGTTTTAATTACATGGTGACGTGGTTGATAGCATTACTTCCTTTAAATGATGATACTGAACCACAATCTTAGACAAAACTAAAACACAGAAAAAACCAATTCTCCATGTAATTACACAAAATGTCTTTCATTAAACCAACATAAGAAAAAATATTACTAACACCCATTTTTTCTTTTTCTCTCTGTTTTGTTACAGCCAAACTAGATGGCGTCAAAACTTATATGCGCATGCGCCGTGTACCAAACCATCTGCAGGTCAAAGTCATCAAATGGTTCGACTACTTGTGGCTCACCCAAAAGTGTTCAGACGAAGAGAAAGCCGTCTCGTGTCTTCCAGATAAATTAAAGGCTGAAATAGCTATCAATGTACACCTAGATACCTTGAAAAGGGTTGAAATATTTCAAAATACTGAAGCTGGATTCCTTTGTGAATTGGTGCTTAGATTAAGGCCGGTGTTATTCTCACCTGGCGATTACATTTGTAGAAAAGGTAAGAGAATAAATTCTATTGGTTCAAATTCATAATAATCATCTTCAAAGGGATATACACATGCTGTCACATTTTTTACACCTTTATAGGCAATCTCTGTAACATTATTTCTTACAACACCCGCGCTTTGGAAGTTCAATTTGGAAAAGGAAACAATAAAACTGTTGATACTCTACATGTTCCTTGGAAGTAATGTGAAATTTGTTATTTCATGATCCAGAAATTGTGTTCTATTGATTGGCGTACTGACATTTGACACTGACAATGTCACATGTCAATATAACTTTGATTTGAATACATTTAGAAAATACAGACACGATCACGAGGTTTTCATAGGGACAGTGTTGCTATTTCATAAACGGTAAGAGATAGAAGAATGATTAGATTGGAGAAAAGTTACGTAATTTAGACCTCTTCAATATTCCGGTTTTCAAATAAGAAATAATCAAAGGTTCCTGAAATATTGAAAAAAAAACTGAAAATCATCAATTTTTATTTTATTTGCTTTCTCAATTGATACTCGGAGAGGAAAGCTGAAGTTTAGCATATGCCAGTAATGCACCAAGATGAAGATGATGAAATATTTTATCTGTTTTAATTTTTTATCTCTATTAATTTATTCATTACATGACTGCATCCCCAAGAACATCTTTTTATTTAATATAGAACCAGTCAAGAATACAAAATCAATATATATATATATATATATATATATATATATATATATATATATATATATATATATATATATATAATAAAATAGATTTTTGTTGGG
Organism: Crioceris asparagi; assembly: GCA_958507055.1. Taxonomy (NCBI): domain Eukaryota; kingdom Metazoa; phylum Arthropoda; class Insecta; order Coleoptera; family Chrysomelidae; genus Crioceris; species Crioceris asparagi. The sequence goes on from OY293827.1 coordinate 850,603, forward strand.
GCTGCAGACATATATTGAATAAAATTCCTTGGATTATGCCAAGCTTTCGAGAATGTTTATTGTCTTCGTCAGGTCAAAATTCGTGAAATTAGATAAAATTAACCACAAAAAGGAAAGATTTCAGAAGCCTTCAATCAGAAATTTCTGATAAAATATAAATAATGACATTTGTAATTGATGGCTATGAAATCTTTCCTGTTTTGGCTAATTTTTCTAAATTCACAATTTTTGCCCTGAAGAAGAGAATAAACATTCTCGAAAGCACAGCTTCAATCAAAGAATTTTATTGAATATATGACTGCATCCCCAAGAACATCTTTTTTTTATATATTTATGCAAATTTTATCTCGGAATCTGGTCTACCGACTTGTATGAGTTTATTGAATCGATTGGTTGTATTCACATTTACAAGAAAAATCGTTTTCAGCAATTAATATTCTCATTTTACGAGTTCTACAGATTATAGCTACGATACCATTATGAACCCAATAACATCATAGGAAAAAATAGTCCTATTGCTAAGCTTCCGGGTATTGATCTAGAGTTCCTTGGTTCGAATGATGATCACCGTTGAGTTTTTTTTAACAAAACCATTTTTTTTAAATAAAAGATGTTAATTTGAATTTCTAGAATTTCATCGGAAATTTTCAATGAAAATTTGTACACATGAGCTATTTCAAGGAAGGGTTAGCAGATTTTGGTAAAAATTAGCAAAAAGGGGTTTTCGGTGTCGAGAAATCGATTGACAATACTCTCATATTTTATCGGTGTGCCCCTCGAGGTCCACACTAGCTATTTCAGGAATGAATCCGCAGATAAAAGTTTCAGAATGTATATAGTGTTTGGGGGTTGAGAAGTCGATTGGTCAGTTTTGGTATATTTCTCATTCATATTTATTTAGAAATCTATAACTTACAAATATGTGAACAATAAAAGCAGCATTTACCGATCGCAATACATTTTAACCGGAAATATGCACATTTTTTAATAAATTTAAATATCCTTAGTAACTCTTATAGACCCATCGTAAATCCTGTTTTACCCGAGCAAAGCTCAGTCTACAGATTTTTATTATAATTGCTGTCAATGTATACAAGTACAGAGTAAATAGAATCTAATTCAATTGTCATAACTCATTAGTATTTTTTCAATCAAAAGATTGCAAAATCAAATAATAAACGATTTATGTGAAGTGTTTTGATTAAAATCAACCCTAAGTTTTAATCAAGACTTTATACAGAGCACTAAATTTTTGTTTGTTTGTTTATATTTTCCAGGTGAAGTCGGCAAGGAAATGTACATAGTTAATCGAGGTCGACTTCAAGTTGTCGCCGACAATGGCCGAACCGTATTGGCCACACTGAAAGCTGGCAGTTATTTTGGCGAAATATCAATATTGAATATGGGCACGGCAGGTAAACACCTTGGTAAATATCGGCAGGCAGGTTCCAATCTCACTTTATTTTTTGGATATTATTACACACATTTTTTGATAACCTAACTACCTAAATTTTTTTCTGAAAAGATTTTTGCAAGATATCGATATCATATTCCTCAGATCCACAAGCAAACAAAATTGTCTATTGTACAAAGTTGGATATTTTCGGTGCTGAACTGTCCTGAAGTTTGAATTAGTCTTTCTTTTGGTTTTAAATGTGTTTATTTAAAGACAGGATTTTGCTAAACCAATCACCGCAAGTGACAGTTCTGTTTCCTTTATCAATTATTGGTAACATGAAATTATTGAAAAATTACAAGTGCTACGCCTATGGATATATATCTATACAGTGTGGTTCATATGTATGGAATCAAAATCATTTTTAGCATTATTATCAATTTGTTTGAACACACCTGAAACAGGTCAAACTCTATTCTCAGTTTGACAATTTCTAGTATGAAAAAATTATGAGAAGGGGGTCATGTTTCTTTATTCCATACCTAAATAGTTATGGCCTATGGCCAAATGGATCAAATGCATTTAAAAGAAATTTCAAAAAATTTATACTTATATAAGTTTTAATTATCATTCTAAAAAAGTACATGAACCTTTAAAAACAATTATTAGGTCAGAAGAACTTGTGAAATTATCTTTGAAAACAATTAGATGGCAATCAAATATCTTTACTGATGTTTTTGTTATTTAAATTTTTTTAAACCTTTACAAAAAATAAATTTTATAATAATTTTATCTTAAGAACTATAAATCATTGAACACAAAAGCATATCCTTTTGGAATTGATTGTCTTTAGATTGAGTATGGAAAAATGCAAAATAATACAGGGTGTTCAAAAGATACATCGATGACGTCATATGTCTAACGGTGATGACGTCACAAATGATGTAACACTCTGTAAGATGGGCGGTTTTGAAATGAAAATCGTCGTGTCTCAGGATTTTTTTATAAATATGGACAATAATTGAAATAATAAATTTATTCCATTTGGCCGTTCCATATTGTATATATAGGTACTTTTCATAATTTTGATATGGTTTTTTAAATATACCGAAATTCAGCGAAATAATTTAACTATGAGCCATTGGAAATTTAAAAGAAAAAACAATTTTAGAATTAAATTTCAGGACCGTATGGCGCCCAAAATACCCAAAACTCTCTTAAATTAACTAACTCTGATAAAAGGATTATGTGGTTGAATTTTGTTAAGACTTTCCAGAGAAGGCCTCTATATATTTTCCTCTTCTTTCGATACTTTTCTACAATTTCTGCATGTCATTGATAGTCCAGTAAAAATAGTATTTGGCTAAATAATAAAAAATCTAATAAATAATCTTTTAGGCTACAACATATTACGGGGGATTTCCTAATTGTAAAACCAAAGAAGAAATACACGGTTTTGGCATTCTCGCAGAGAATTACATTTTCTGTAATTGTGAATTGAAAAACTTTTTTCAAAATCTATTTTTTAGAACCTTCAAAGTTTTGAAAAACATCTTTGTAGCTTAATACATATCCAAATTTTACAGCTTCATCCATGATTTCTTAAATTTACTATGGAAAAACGAACGGAATGACAAAAAAAAGTTATTTGATTCAATTTTGCTGACATATTCATGTTTCAAGAAAAAGCTTTCAGTTTGGCATCACTTTTATTCGAATTTTAACATAATAAAAAAGTTTAATATTAAAATTATAGAATATGTAATCATATAAAAAGATCATTATGATTTTTTTACATACGATGAACAATTTAAAAGATTTTCTCTGTGGAAACGTAAAGCTAGTTTTACACTTGGGGAACACACCCTAATATATTTTAATTCAAAATCTAATTACCAGATTTTTTGGCTAATGATCTAATATATTTGTTGCTATTTTTCCTGGACTTTGATAAGCAAACCAAATTTGACTGAAAACACGAAACAAACTTTTGCTAGTAGATGAAGAATTCAAAAAAATAGAATTTTATCAAATTCTTTTTGAATTGAACTAGAGTATAACGTTTTTGTAATAAAAGATAATGCCTGTTTAGCAAATACATGAAAAATAATAACATTTACTCAGAAATATGTGTTGGTGATAGCAGTGGCGTCCAAAATTCGAAAAATAATCAAAAGAAATCATTAAATTTGTAAATTCTGCGCCACTAGATGAGAGAAAACTTAAAAACATTTAAAAGGATAAAATTAGGCAAAACATTTTCAACAACCTTCAAAAAAATTTATGAGTAAAAATTACGAAAAACGTAGATAACTTTGAAAGACGCAGTAAATATAAACATTTTTTCTTAAATGGACCGACGTTATTAGTTGGTGCTCTGAAAAATACAAAATAATATGAATTCGATTCGTGCTGGTACACTTTTGAAGTAGCACTGTCAAATTGTACTTATATCTCCTTCTTTTAGGTTCGTCAATCAAAAATAATAAAAATTTCTATTTTGATTTAAAGAAAATTTGGTGATATTTAGATCATTTTGACTGGCTTATATTTGTATTGAAAAAGAAATTATTCAAATACGAAATTAGCAAAAAATTACAATAATAATAATAATAATAAATTTTTATCACGATACGCAAACTTTTTTCATTCATTTGAGAAGAAATGTCAATATATAAATATAAAAATTAACCGATCTATAGATATTATTTCGTTATTAAATAGTACCTAAAGCCTGTTCATCGTAAGTCGTGAATGATTTCAGGCAACATTCGTTAAACAAACTATAGGTATATTTTATGCAGTAGTGAAATTAAGTTTGTGAAAACTTTTGAGTGGATTCAGTCAACATTTGAGAATGCTTTGTTTGTGATTGAAATTCCCTGCCTGACTTTTATTTGTCAACTCTCTATTTTCTCTATTACTACATGTTGTGGTAGGTAGATTTTTATATATAAATAGATAAATAAAACCATGATTTCGATCAAGTATACGTCAGTTAGTTTATGACCTCATCACCGTATGAAATATAAAGTCATGGATTTATTCTTCAAATGAAAAACTCTAAATACATATTTTTATCTTGTACGATTAAAGTTTGGATTTAAACAAATCTAAACTATATCATCATTAGGTTAGATAGTAAACAGTTTTACAGTGATTTCTTAGATTTTAAATAAACTGAAAACAATAAAATCATGCAGCAGTAATACTTAACTGCTAGAGCGTATTTATTTTCTATTTTCCGAATGACTATATCATCGAAATTATTAATTATCTGAAATTCCTTTAAATGGACAATGCCAAAATTAATATAAGTATCCATTGTTCCAATGTAGAAACTAAATCAATGACGTCATATATGTCAAACGGTTATGACGTAACAAACAGGCATTATACTCGAGATAGGAGATATTAAACTGTGATATCTCTTGAAAATTTAGATAAAATTTCAAATGGATATTTTTTTTTGAATGATTTTTTGAGAATTCTAAATATTCAATAAAATATATCCGTACACGTTCGGTTTTTTTTCAGGTTTCAATTCTCTTTATATGGTATTATAAAAAAGATTATATCATTTTATTTAACTAGTCAAATTTCAGTATTGACTTTTTTTTATTTACAAATTTCCAGTTTTAATTGAATTCTACTAATTTGATTGAATAGATAAGGTATTTCTTTGATTTGTTGAGTATTTCTTCAACTCAGTAACTTTTTGTTCAATATGGAATCATCAATTCAGATTAGTTACAAGGAATATAAGAAAAACTTCAGACTTTTAATAAAAATCAGATAGATTTTAATATTTGGCGAATGCGCTACGAACATATTTCATTTTGTTATAAAACCATAAGTCAAAGATCTACTAAACTTGGGGTCAGTAAATTTCAAAAAATCATTTCTGCTTGAAAAAAATAATACAGGGTGAGCCGTTTAAAATATATTATCCGATGACGTCATATGTTGAAAAATATGACGTAAACACCACTAAAGAGCACATAACATATGCAAATAATTTTAATCAAGTTAAATTTTCATACCAGTTATAATTAAACCATAAATCAAGTGTTCCGCTCATTGTTCCAAACCCTGTATCATATAACATCATTAAAACAGCGAACAAGCTGAAAAAAAGAAGTGTAATTCACTTACGAAGAGATCTCATCACTTTTTTTTATTGATAGATGATATTTTATTATATACCTACATTGTTTCTCAAATCAAATGTAATATGAACTTTAAAGAATGGAAGACACAAATACAGAAGTCTCTGTAGAATTTACACAGAAACGTTCAAACAGATCATATTTTAATTTCGATTGCGCATCGTTTAATTGTGACATCATTAGGAAGACTCTATGACGTTATCAGGACATTTTCTTAAATGGGAAAATGTATTTGTTTCATTTAATCCAAGTAAAATGTCAATCAATGCAACATGTAACCTAATATAATCTAACCTAACCTAACTTAACCAAACTTAACCTAACCTAACTTAACCACACTTAACCTAACCTAACTTAACCTAACCTAACCTAACTTAATCTAACCTAATCTAACATAATCTAACCTAATCTAACTAAATCTAACCTAACCTAATGTAAACTGAACTAACCTAAGCTAACCTAACCTAAGCTAACCTAACCTAACCTAATCTAACCTAATCTAACCTAATCTAACCTTATCTAACCTAATCTAACCTAATCTAACCTAATCTAACCTAACCTAACCGAATCTAATCTAACCTAATCTAACCTAATCTAACCTAATCTAACCTAAGCTAACCTAACCTAACCTAACCTAACCCTGATGGAGGGCAAGCTGTCAAAGTCAATTAAATCATTTGCTCATAGACACAATAATAAATTAATTTTGCTTTTCAGTTCATTAAATGTATGAAACAAGTAACAAAAGCATAGCTAGTCGGTATATTCACATGAATTTAAATTTAAAACCAGAAAATTATATGATCTGGAATATGCGAGATAAAAAAAGAAATATTAGGTACGCAAAATTTGCGAATGTTATTCAAATATGCATGCATCTATACATATATGTATATCTATATAGCTAGATGCTCTCGTTGTTGGAAAAATGTAAAAACAATTACCTTGCATTTTTTGTTACAATAGAAGCTCTACATACTGCCAAAGTAGATCAGGAGCTGACTGCTAATAATTTAAAAAATTATAGCTTATTTGCTTGTCATTGTCAACCATTTATCTACACAACAACAATTAAAACTACTAAAAATCCACTGCCAGAACTCAAAGTCGTTGGCCAACATTGACGACAATTTACAGTCGTTTCAATCGCCACACCGGACAATCTGCTTCGTAAGTTGTTGCAAATATTTTTTGAGTCCACATTTTTGCAGCTTAATGTTTTGGCGTGAATTTTAATACTAGCTCCTTGACTATGGATACATGTTATACATATGAAACGTCCTGAAATAATTACATTTTCGGGTGAGCGGCCGCTTTTACATTTTTGGTCGATGACTCGTTTTTCGTGCTCTATCTAACTGTAACTTGACACAGGTGGCCATTGCTATACAGCTCGAATCACTCGACTAGGATTCATTCATCCTAACATATTTGTTCAACGATGATTCAGTTAACAAAAATTGAATCAAATAGTTGGTATTTCAGGACAAAAAAATAACAAATAATCATTCTCAATTGTTCACACAGTATTATAATTATCAGCAGAACTAAGGTATCACGAGATACCTCTCGAAATTCGAGATCTTCGTCTTTTCTCGTCTCAATTTCAAGACGAGACCGACATAGGACTATATATTATTTTCTCTAGACAAGATCAAGAATTATACCTCGGGATTTTTCGAGATCGAGATTTTTTTTTCGAGATTTCTCATCTCGATGAATCCCCAAGCTCAAACAGCATTGTAACTAACCAATTTATTTAGTGTAGTTACAATATGTAGTAAAAGCTCAATTTTACTGGAATCTGGAATCGTTTCAGGTAACCGCAGAACGGCCAGCGTTCGATCAGTCGGCTATAGCGATCTTTTTGTGCTGAGCAAAAAGGACATGTGGGACGTTCTAAAAGAATATCCTGCCGCTAGGGTGCGACTCGAAGCCATAGCTGTCAAGAGACTGGAGAAATACAAGAGGGCGCCACTTGAGAAAGGTAAGTGGTTTGTTGTTTCACATAATATACTGTACAGGGCGTGTTAGAGAGCTAGCTGCACGATACTATTTGAGTTATGTATTCTCTAGTACAAATTTAAATAAAAAGAAAATGGTATATATGAACATGGGTCGCATCTTTTTCAGTAGTGGTGGTCTTCAGGGAGATCTTATAAGTGACTGAATTTATAAATTATTAATTCATTTCATAAGGAAACTGAGCAGGATTCGAATAAAATTGGTTAATTGATTAAACAACTGAAGAAAAATGAAAATATAAAATACACCAGTGGTGTATGATGAATTTTTTTGCAAAAGGTTCTATGAATCTCAGAAAGTAATTGAGGAAAACTTCTCTTCTATTAAACAGCCTCCATTACCTAAGAAAACACAAATAAATATTGAAGTAATAACAAAATATCGTGATACAAAAGAATTATTATTTTTAAAATTAATTCCAGTATTTACAGATTTGCAACTTTTTATTTGGCAATACTTCCATGGATATATTTCCAATTATATACAGCAACTACCGAAATGAATAAGATATTATTATATTATTAATTTTGCAATTAAAATAAACCTTATAAATAAAATTAGAAAATTTGAAAGCCCATTTTTTCTTCCAACGAAAATTTTAAATTTCTGAGCTGTCAACCGTTGTTTGGAAATTATCAGCAAATTGGACTACACCTACCATACTCACTTTAATTAGAAGGATAGAGAACTTTTCAAAATGAAAGATAGATGAAGATTTTCAGATCTGGCAATAAGGAAAATTTAAATAGATTGTTTATATTTCATAGACCAAATTTTATATCTTTTAAGTGTCCTTTTACTATCTCTATGAAGCAACTTATACATTTATTTTAAATGTTATATACTTTCCTACATAACATCAGTATGACAAATAAAATGTTTCAAAAAGATGAAAAAATGTCACCTATATCTCACTAGCTACATCTTCATTCCATGACTATGGAATTCCCAATTCATACTGAATTGAATTGAAAATGACAAACTTGCTCATAATTTCTAGAAAATGAGAGTTATAATTTGTTATTCTTGTGTACTAAAGCACTAAATTATTTACAGCAGATTTTCTCAAATTCGATCATATTGTGTTTAAGTGTGCTCTCACTTAATATTAAGCTAGGGAAATTACCCGTTGTAAATTACATTTTTGCGTATTAAATTTGCACAAAATATCATTGAATTTGATACCTACACTATTTTTTTTTTATCTTAACACAATGGTGAATTGCAAGACTATTGGATACAAGAGTCACTGTCGAAAAAAGAATATGGCGTTACGTCAATTGGCGGCCATTGATTTAGACCTCGTTTGGCTTCACTTGCTCTCCGAATGCGATGCCTCCTTGGTAATTCCATGCTCTAAGGACCTAACATATACCGATCATTCTTACCCTCATGTCTGCTACCATCTCTCCTCATCCTCTTCATCGCCAGTAAATTATTATTCACGCTATATCATACCCCTTAACCCTTTTACCACTCCCCACCACCCCCCCCCCCCTGCTTGGTTGCAATTCTGCGGTGCTTTATTATTAATCGTTGGCCAGAAATGACGGAAACCGCTTTAAGTAAGTTAATTAAACCGATGGAATTTGCTGAGTTTATTGCTGCAGGAATTTCCATTGTGTGTGGCAGTGTCAGATTCAGTCAGAAGCAGCTGGCTGCATGGGTTGGTTGGTTGGTCGGATGGATGAAAGGGGGCAAAAGGAGCGAAAGGGCGAAATTGGAAGCGGCACTCTACATATTTACCAAGAACGGAGAGTCGATAGGAAATAGATTCACTACTCAAGCAACCAGTAATACAATTATAGTTGTTTTGCAATCACCGGCAACGCTATTAAGAAAATGCGAATGTTATTTTTCAGATGAATATAAATATTTTTTTACAAAAAATTGGATCGGCGTTATTAGTCGGTGCACTGAGAAATAGAAAATAATATTAATTCTATTGATGCTAGGCTAAGCGAATTTCATCTACCGTAACCAAAGTTACTTCACAATTTTTTACATCTATGTCGCACAACCACTCTCTAGGCTTGAGATCAGGTGAACATGCTGGCCACATCATTTTGTTATTACCAACTTCCGGTTGGACAACACTGGAAGCCATCTATTGAGCTAAACTGTTAGTAAACGTTATATCTTCTAACGTATGTCTCGCGCTCAGCTCAGAGTTTCAAAGGAACCAAGTCAATGTACTTCACATATGACTCCAATCACTGCGCTTCAAAACTACAAAGAATCCGACTTTCCGTACAGTTCTTAAATCTCCAATAAAGAGACGCCATGGGGGGTTGACAGTCCGGATAATCCGAATCCACAAAACAACTAAGGTCCGGATAATCTGTCTCTTCTGTATTATTTGAATATTGGCGGAAAATTGTTAAATACTACCCAATAATATTTACAGCCGCTATGGGTCGAAGTCAGTCGACGCCCGGCTTGGTGGAGTCACGCGGCAAAGTGGCCCTGGAAGACATGTGGGTGCCCCCCGTAACGATGGGCGGTCTCATGGCGTCCGGTTATGCGACCGCTGCTGCCCGTTCGCTTATGGGCTCGCCCATTGCGCTGCCCCAGCTGGCTCCTCCAGTTATGGCGGCGGCCCAGGCCCTTCACCAACACCACCACCAGCAACAGCAACAGCAGCAGCACCAGCAGCATCAGCAGCCCCAGCAACCGCCTCCAGATAGTCCGGGGGCCGTATCGACGAGCAGTGGTCGCAGTCACCACCAGATGTCTGCTGCATCGCATGGCAGATCAGGTGAGAGTGAGAGATTAGCAAGCTTCTAAACACTCGAAATGAGTTTTGAATAATAAAATAGAAACCAAATGAAAACGCTATAGCACGAGTGAGAAGAACTGCATAGGCTGTAATATACCAAAGCTTGACAACTAGATCCAAAAAAACGTCAAGAGTCAATTTTTCAAATGGAAACCCCCGTCTTTTATTATTTGATTGTATTAAGCAGCAAAAATAAGCGGAACTTTGTATAAGGTTGTCTATACCAAAAGTTAGTAGTTCTTAAAATAATTGACAATTTTTCATTTTTCCATGTAAAAATGCTATACATCTTTGAAGCTGTGTAAGAAGTGGGCCATGATTGCATTAGAAAATAAAAATAAATGTAAATAAAAGTCAAACATGCGTCAAATAAGTTTTCAAGCTTCTTTTTTATCACTCTGTATATATTATTATCAAAATATCATAAGAATACTGATAAAGTAGATTTTCTCCTACAAGACAACCGTACTCCGGTCTCCCCCCGGCCATCGTACTGCCGGTCTCCGGACGGAATGCCCCGTACTGACTAACTCAACTACATCGGACTGACTAACTCATAGATAAAATATTTATATACGACTAACTGACTCTGCAGCAAATCCTCTCCAATATATATATGCAAGCCCCTCCATCTCGAGAATCTTCCACCGACATCTTCAAACACCATGAACATTCCACTAATAGCGCCCTCTGACGAATGGCACTCTCCTACCTCAATAATATATTTATCGCTATTTGCGTTTAACAAGCATAGATCATGTTTATTCGGACAAATTTAATATTTTTGAAGAAAATAATGTAATTTCCAACGTTTCCAGTTAAGTCAACTGTCTCTTGTCAAATGTCATATATGTCTTAGAGCTTAAGCCGGCCGCACATTGCAGGCCCCTTGTCTGCAATTGTCAATAAACAATCACACGTCCATTAGATGAGATATGCGCATTCATTGATACTTGTCGAATATTGCGTATTGTTTACACGCATCCTATACATGAGTAATTTTGACATGTAATTGACTGACATTTGACAAACGTTGCATAATGTGAAGTCGGCTTTACAACGTTCTAAGATAAATAACATATCCACCGTAAGTCGACTAAGTACTGAACCTTTATGTATTTAAATCTGTAATTGTGAAGAGTAACGAATTTTGCTTAGGCTACGTTGTAAGTCAATTTAATGAAAAAAAAATATACGTAGGCCAAGCATCGAACCCGATTCAACTATAAGATTTCTTCTAAATAGGGCAGTTTCGCTCAAGTTGACAGTCTGATAAATCGATAACTTAGTAAATAGTTGTTCGACGTAAATTCACTTTATTTAATTTAATTACAGCGTCCTGCACTCAATCTCCGCATACTATGTCAAATCACATATTCTGCCATGAACTCAATATACTTAAAAGAGTATTCCCTTCACGTATTAATATATAGCAGATAATAAATAGAGCAAGTCGAGAGAAATATACCGAAACCAAATTCACGTGATAACTACCTCAAGCCTTTATCGCGTTTATAAGAGCAAACGCGTTTTTATATTATTTATCTCAGTAGGCTATTATAGCCCTTCCTCCTATTCGTACATACCTACTGCATTCACTCTGACGGAAGAGAGAAAAATTCGAAAACAACCCACAGACTGCGCCAAAAGTTTTCTGTGTCCTATTGGTGTCGCATTGCTTCGTCGTAGTCATCGGCTACATACAGGGTGGTGTTCCAGAAAAGTTTTTATATAAAATAAGTAGATTTAAGCAAACTTATCTTAAGTCTCGATGGCATAGTTTATTTACTAGCTCCTTGATGGATTTTTTTACTAGGTACTTGTAAACTTCCCCCCACCCTCGCGTCATCATGTTCGCCAACGAACAAACAGCTTCTAGACTATCTAGGAGAAAGGTTTAAAGCTGGGGTATTTTAGTCGCTAAACTTTAGTGATTAGGAGTTTTGGCAGCCCTGTGATACTATATAGTTGCTATACAACAAGTTTCTAGTATAGCTTTTATGTCTTTTTTATTCCCTAAACACATGGTAAATCAAATCCACGTCCATGCGAAGATCCAGCAATTCCTAACTACTCTTTGTGTAAGTGTATGTGAGTCTCTATGGTTCCTTTCTCAATAAAAACATATTTTAAAATTGTAACTTCATAACCGTCGAGTGCCAAAAATATCCAGCTTTGTATTTGAAGTAAGTTAGTTAGTTGTTATTAACTTATTTTAATTCCAGAAGGAATATGCGGGGTAGCATTTTGAAAATACTTTTCAGAGACACCTTGTATAAAGCGGAAAACGCTGAATTTTCCACATTAGAATTAGATTATTTGAACCACCAGCACCAGCAGCAGCACCGTTGCTGCAGCAATGCATTGAATATGAACTGTGTATTAGAGCAGGAGCATAGAGCAGGAGCACACATAGTAATGCTTCTGCTCACACTCTAAAAGATTTAAAAGGCAATCAATTTTTTGCCGTCGTATGCGCTGCGGCTTTTTCGGTTCAGATTAATATATATATATATACAGGCTAACAATTTTTCAACCTCTCCATATTAATATTATAGAAAATTTATATGATCAAGTCGTGTAGCTGGGCCAAACGGAAAATAAAAATCAACTTTAGTAGTTGGAGCACTGAAAAATGCTCACTTTTTTAATTTTACGAGGTCACATTTTCAATTATCGGGATAAAAAATGCTCCCTCCACCTTCTTCAGATGCGGGTTTTGAGTGAAAGATGATCATCTAAATAAGAGCACTTTCACTAAACAAAAGACAAGACATCTGTGAGTCGAACTCTCACACAAAGACGGTTCCGTATCATTGTAAAAACAAAATTCCACTGTCTATTTATTACTTGTTCTTGAGTTACGGATAGCCGACGGACGGACGGATAGATACACATTATTTGTTGTTAGAGCAGTAATGGAAATAAACATTTTGTACAAAAAAATGGATCAACTTCATAAGTGAGGATACTGAAGAATACAAAACAATATTAATTCTATTGGTTCTGGTAATTTTGAAGTTGTAGTTTGATTTAAAATTTTTGGTATCAACAAAAGTACCAGAACCAATAGAATTTAAATTATATAATAACTATATAATTCAGTCCAATTTTTTGTAAAAAATATTTATTTCACACTTTTGAGTGTAACATTAGTCATCAAAATCATTCAACGTTCACCAAAAGACATAATACTCAACTTGAACATAAAGCAATGAGATTATGACATGGAACATGGAACAGATATTGAGAAAATTATGAAAAAAATTGTTATATTGGCATTCTTAGCAACATTGGAGTTGACAGTTCTTAAACGTCAAACACAATGTACAAGTTAATTATCGGCTTTGTTTAACCTCACTTTTTTGCAAATTAATGTTTACTATTTTCACGAATATTTGTCAAGCATAAATTATGTTCTAATTTGCACTAACTTACTTCACGCTCCTGAGGTTATCAGCAGGATTTGTCTCCTTCACACCACGCTGCCACGTGCTTCTAACCTCAAAAGTTCGATAGGAATAAACCTCTTTGCCAAATGCACACCCCGAACCACGCTCGATTATCACGGCCAAGACTTCCCACTATCCACCTCAGGGGCCTTGCTCGCACATCCTCTACCAGCGTGTACTACAGTACCATTATAACTCATGGTTCAATGTTACAGGTACAACCCTTCATTGTGACAGTATGACACAACTAATGTCTGGAGTCACGACACCATTGCTGGGTTCACATGAGGCTCTAGAATCCGAAATTAAAAGGTACGTCTCATTTTATTATGATTTCAATCTAAACTTTCAGAATGTGTGATAAAAAGGGCTCTTTACTTCTTACTGAAAGAATAGTGTATATTTCAAGTTCTGATAAACAATAATTTTTTTGTTTCATCCGTTCTAATCTTGAAAATATTATGTATGCTTCTATGCATCTGAAAAGCGTTATATTATATCTACTCCATTAATTGCTCAAGTGAACGCCACTGATTATTGATTCAATATGTATATCACAGATGTCGCTAAGGTATAATATTACTTTTATAAAAAAATATTTTATTCAAAGGTTAAAGTTTTGTACAGGTGAAACTAAAGCCCGCTGCAGACGGAGTATGTTTTGCTGCATGAATTGCTTGCTTGTTTTGCTGTACGGTCCGATAAATGTTGTCGCGCATAGTGTTGTGATGGCTCCCTTGCTTGTGTTGCTTCACACGATGCAGGCCATCATGTATGTAAAATGACAGTACAGTGAAATATGACTGTGACAAATGATACAAAATATTGGACATTCTAATCAAGCTCTATTTCTAATCATTGTTACAACAAAGAAAATGTCCCAACAATCAAAAATAACATGTTATCATGTGTAAAATAACTTTTGAATACCACTCGACTAGTTCCGAATGCTCCGACAAGGCACGATGCGTGAAAACAATCACCAAAAATAGCAGCGGTTCTATCATCAAATCATGCACGAGTTCAGCAACCAACCGTGCACGTGATATCATTTTCTTACAAGGAAGCATGCACAGCACCATGCCTAGCGCCTAGATCCCGTCAAAGGAAACATGCAACAAAACATACTTCGTCTGCAGCGGGCTTAATAAAAGCGTGTTAAAATAAAATTAGTGGTCAACTACTGTGTGTTGTTTGATTTTCAGACTGCGGGAGCGATTGCATACGGTGGAGGCGGAAAATGCCGCCATGAGTGTCAAATTGAACCAGCAACAATGGGAGCTGGAGAATCGGCTGGCCGAAATCGAGATGCAGATTTGTGGATCCCGATCCTCAAGCAGCCTAGCCGAAGAGGAGAATGAACGAAATCGGGAGAGCATCATTTAACAACAAAATGCGCTGCCTTACCAATTTCTGATGCCAGTTTACGTACAATATATTGTGTAATGGCGGCGATAATTATTTAAAAAATTAACAATAAACATTGAATTATGATGAAATCAGTGGCCGAAGGTAGAGTTTTTTCAAGAAGGGGGTCTCAAAAAAGACCTTAACAAGATGTTACCAGAACCAAATTACCTTTGTAGAAAGTTATTTTGAGCACCGTACGGTCCTGAAGTTATAACTCAAAAACGATTGTTTATACATTTCTCACGGTTTATGATTTTTTTCTATGATATGGTATTGTTACATTGTTAAATACAACAGCCGATGAACCTATTATAAAATCGAAAATATTTCGAAAAATTACATTTGATATATAAAAATATAATTTCCAACATAATCCATCTGGTTTGCAAGTCTTTTTGATTTCACCTTCGCGCCATCTATATGTGAGACTTCTAAAGACGTTTAATAGTGAAATTTTGAATTATACATATATATTATTAATGTTATTTATGAGAACATTTTAAAGTGGAAATTATTCTCAAAAAATGACTGCCAAATTTTATGTAAAATAAATTTAATAGTAAATAATTTGTATATAGAAGAAAAAAATCAACGCACATGATAAAAATATGCCCCCTCCTTCCAAAATAATATTTTTTGCTCATAGTTTGTAGAAAAATGAAAAGAAAAGAAGCTTCACCATAATTTCTAGAATAAATTAGGTAGTTGGTGGAACGAATTTTTCGGTATTATAGATTAAGATTTGGTAATGTATAAGGTGAAAATGACAAATATTGTACTTCTAAAAAAAAGATTTTTCAATAAAAAAGGAACTGATTTCAATGCACAAGATTTATTATAAACACAAATTTGAAATATTCCAAGCAGCTATAAAAAACGTCACGTCTTTACTAAGTTGAACTGAAATTAAATGATGATACTTTAAGGAGCCCAAATATTTTATTGAGGAACATTGAAGCATAAAATGACAGCGGCTTGTCAATGGAAAAAAGTTTAATGTCAAATTCACTGAAGGACGTTCCATGTCAATAATACGATGTGTAGATATTATTCTATGATTTTTTGCGTATGAAAATTCATGGATTATGACAGGTAATAAATATAAAACTTACTAATATAATAATATAAGGGTATAGTGTCAATCAAAATTATGAAATTACATCTCCTAAGAGAAATTACTTTTTGTACTACTGTTTGCTATAAAATCATAATTTAAGACAAAATTCATTATGACTTGAAGTGTCCGTATGACACCTGAAGTCAGAGCGTGCGTAAAGTCATTTACTTCCCGCACTAGTATGATAAAATTCACTCATGGCTTAGAAGAATTAGCTACTTCATGAGCAATAATATTACGTCATCCTCTAGGCTTTCAACATTATTTGCAATAATAATTCTAGGTTATGTTTCGTATAAAGTTTTGATAATACTTGTCAATATCAAAACAATCCAAATAGATGATAACTATATTTATGGCAAATATTTTGTGCGATGAATGTGACAGAAAATTATCATAACCTATAATCGAACAGGTAAACAGCTAATTCTAATCTCAATTGCAATTCTACCATTTTTGATAAGGCTGGAAATTTCTGGCCCCCGTAATGTAATACAACCGGTTGCTTCAATTGTACTATGACTGCGTTTCACACCAAGAATGCAGTGTAGTCGAGTATAGTCAATGTACTTTGAAATTGGAAAATGGGTACACAGTGTTGCCATTCTATAAAATTTACCTCAAATATTATCTACTGTAATTTTGAAAATATAAATAAATATTGAACATGCTAACATTTAAACTCAAGCGGTGAAATTTGGCAGGACAGGACCTGATGGTTGTTTGGGCCTGGCATAATAATGCGTTGGCAACGATGAGCGCTCCATAAGACTTCACACTGCATTCTCAGTTTGAAACGCGCTATAGCTGCTAACAAAACTGTTCTTTTTTTTGAAAAAATCTATGGAAAAAAAATGTTTAAAATCAGTCTTGTGCATCTGGCATGTTAAATATGCCAAAATTCTGACATAAAATAAATAAAATAAAGCTGTGCCGTGGAATAAACAGCCTTTAAACTTTGGCCTAAAATAATAAGCTATATTAAAAAAAAGAACCATTACTTAATATACTATATATAGGTATTTAATATGATAGAAATAATTAATGGTCCAGTGGAGTGGGGGTAATTTATATCTTTGGCGCGCTAATATAATAATTAGGCGCAGAGTTAATTGAACAACACAAAAGTCTTTATTAATTGATTTTGTGACACCCAAGTGAGTGAAACAAACAAGAAAATATAAAAAAAACATTTTAAAAACATTATATAATTATGATGTTATGTATATTTGTAAAGGTGCTTCAAGAAGATTATTCGAATTTAATTTTAATGTGCTATATTATAGATGATAATAAAAATAAGTATATTATGTGTGAGCATGTGGAATGTACATAATAACTGTTAAATAAAAAAACTGTTCTATAGCAACACCACTACACAGTGGGATAATGTTAACGAGGATAATATTGAGCAGAATAAAGTATATATACTTGTCCCGTATTTTAAACAGCTTTTCAAAAGGAACAAATTTTGTTAGTTGGATTATTGTACATTATAATCGAAATTAAATTCTATTTTTTTCAATTTAGAGGAGATTCATCAAAATTCCTAGAGAAGTTTACGCGCTTGAGCAAAACACACAGGATAGCCAATCTGGGCCACAAAATAAAAAAGATAAGGAAGCAACAAAACCGTTCTTCCCATTGGGGAGATAATCTTGGAAAAGGCAGACATACAGACAGAACAATAACCTTATATTGTTTCAGATAATGGCTCTACACCTTCGAAGGGCAGTTGAAACATTAAATCCAAACCAAGCTATTTCCTGAGCATATTTTTTGCTAATTTCAGTGCTATAATGCAATTTATTATGTTAAACTGTCTGGGAATTAATAAATAAACAAATAAATATAGCCATAAATTAGCACTTAATATACTCCATTTGAACGAAATAGTTTTTTATTCAACTGTTTTTCAAAAGAAATAGCTATTATTTAAAAAAATATAGAAGCAATTCGTTTCTGAACACAGCACTATATTAGCACTAAATATATTTAGTGCCTATAGAGCATACTTTTGTGTTGATTTAGTATTTTATTTCGAAACTAACCTGATTGTGGAACATATTTCTTGCTAATATTAGTGCTATAAAGCAATTTATTTTGAAATATAGTAATTAGCACTAAATTGTCGCTATATACACGTAATAGTTTTTTCTAGATTTGTAACAAATAAAAAAGCAATTTGTTTCTGAACACAGCACTAAATTAGCACTGACTTTATTTAGTGCTTATAGGGCTTATTAAGTGTTAATTTTGTATTTTATTCCAAAATTGTTTTTATGCATTGGTGGTTGTAAATCACATTTTTTTGCTAATTTGAGTGCTATAAAACCGTTCATTCGGGAATACAGCAATAAATTAGCACTAAATGTATTCTATTTAGACGAAATAGTTTTTTTCCATTGATTTTTGAAGGAAAGCTATTATTTGAAAAAATATATAGAGGCAATTCGTTTCTGATTACAGCGCTATATTAACACTAAATATATTTAGTGCTTTTAGGGCATATTTAGTGTTAATTTGATATTTTATTCCGAAATTGCTGTTTTTTTTTAAATACTGGTCATTGCAGACCATATATTTTGCTCATTTCAGTGCTTTGAAGTCATTCATTTTGTAATACAGCAATAAATTTGCACTAAATATGCTATATACAAACGAAATAGGTTTATTTTTGGTTCAAATGTTTTTCGAAGGACAGCTATTATCTGAAAAAAAATAGAAGGTATTCATTTGGAATACAGCATTAAATATATTTAGTGCTTATAGAGCATAATTAGCTTTAATTTAGTATTTATTTCCGAAATTAATTGATTTATTGTTCCAGATAATGGATCTGCTCCTGCGAAAGACAGTTGTATCCAAACTAAACTATTTGATGATAGTGGAACATATTTCTTTCTCATTTTAGTGCTATAAAGCAATCTATTGTGGAATATAGCGATAAATTAGCACTAAATATAAACTTTATACAAGTAATATTCAACTTTTTTTCGAATGAAAGCCATTATATAAGAGCAATTCGTTTCTGGACACAGCACTAAATTAGCACTGACTATAATTAGTGCTTATAGAGTAGATTTAGTGTTAATTTAATATTTTAGTCCGAAATTAACTGCTACTATATTGTTTCGGATATTGACTTTGATCATTCGAAAGATAGAAGCTATTTATTTTGGAATAAAGCAATATTTAGCACTAAATATGCTCTATACTGACGAAATAGTTTGTTTCGTGTTTCATTTTTTGTTTCGTAGGAAAGCTATTATCATAAAATTATTTTGGAATACAATTAACACTAAATATATTTAGTGCTAATAGGGCATATTTAGTATTAATTTAGTATTTTATTCCGAAATTAACTGCTTATATATTGTTTCGAATAATGATTCTGCTCCATAGAACGCCAAACCAAACTGTTTGATGAATACGGAACATATTTCTTGCTAATTTTGGTGCTATAAAGCTAGGTATTCATATTTTAAAATACAGCAGTACAGTTAGAAGTAAATATAATCGATATACACGAAATAGTTTGTTTTGGGTTCAAATGTTTTTCGAATAAAAGCAAATCATTTCTGAATCCAACTAAAGTACCAATTTCACTCTAGGGATGTAAAAATTGATGCATCATTAGAAAAATCAGCTCAATATTAACCTCGATACCAAAAAAAAAGAACACAATAAGGAACTATATTATAGACAATAAAGTCCCAACAACTAAAATTCTAAATTTTATACTAAAAATAAATAGGGTAGTTTGACATTTGGTGGTGACTTTGTTGTCTAAACTTTGTCCAAAAACATTTTTAAATATTATAAATAAGCAAATGATGACGCACATTGAGTGCTTACCTTTCTTTTTTGTAAAAAGGGATGCATGGTATATTTAAATACTTCTTTGACTTCAAGACCTTGTTAATCGCATTCATTTAAAAGAATAAAAAAAATTATTTATTTCATAGATATATATAAGGGTCTTTCAAAATGCTAAAACGTATTCCTAAAATCAAAATAAGTTGATTTATTCAAACTTTTCAGCTTTATGGAAAACAACGCATTTTTCGCAAGTCAAAAAGTTGTCCTACTCAAAAGTAATAATTTTGGGTTAGGTTATATAGAAAAGTTGATATTAACTATTTTTGTATGACAGTTTGTATATTTCGATTAATTTTTTATTTGTTTATATTTTGAATTAAATGCTTATTCAAATCTTATACCTAAATTCCATTAATACATTGGCGTCGACATTGAAAATATGAATTATAATAGAAAAAAGTTTCACGCCTATGGATTGATAGTTTTCATAATATTGACATGCGTTCATTTTTGTCATTTAACAATGTCAACGTATCAATTCAGTGATATTCCGTAATCCCTTAGCAGTAAAAAAACGATTTTAAAATCACAACTCTATAAATGCATAAGCACTTAAAATACCCAAGTTTCTGCTTAAGCTCGTTTGCTCAAACCAACTGAATTGAATTTCAGGATTATGTTGGAGCATTTTATAACGACCTTTTTTGACAGAATTTTGAGCCTAAGAAAGAAAAAATTAAAAGGTGTCCAGAAATCAGTTTTATGTGAAGTTTTTGTTTATTACAGTAATAAAAGATTATTGTAAGTTACAAATGTACTTCTATGTAGGATGTTTATTCTTTATTCTAAGTACATGTATTACATTCTATGGTTGAACTATGTTATGTTCTATGTCATTTTGTAAATCGGTTATTATTACTTTCAGGTTCTTAGGCTGGTTTCACACTGATTAATCATTTTCTTGGGGGCAAAACTTTCTGTTTTTTTATTAATTTGCATAAAGGTCAGTCCATGCTATGAAAATATACTAAATTTTCTCGGGCCGACATTTAGACCCAATGTAAAAATTATTATCTCAGATATAAACATTAAAAGAATCAGCTAAATGAATATTAAGGGTCGAAATTTACTGCCATGTTTACCGTTATCAAGATAAATTTCCAATTTTTAATTAAGTCAGATATCTCTAGTCGTTGTATATTATCAAAAATGAACAAGAACAAAAAATTGGTAGGTCCCAAAAATTCTCTTTTTAAAATTTGCTTCTACATGGAAAATTTCTTTAGATATATACATAATAATTTAACTGAATTCCTCGAGATTGAAGAAACCTTTGTATCTACTTACAATAATAATTTCCACGAATTCAACACAAATTAATATATTATTATCATTCCAAATACAATACGAACGTTTAGAATGGCAATCTTAGACCAAATACGCCCTGTATATTTAACACAAACAGACAATCTCTGACATGTTCTTGAATACAAACATCCAGTTGTTCTTGCAAATTTGTTTAGAAATACCATTTCCGGAAATATCAATACTATGACCTTAAAGTTTTCGAGATTGAAAGATTTCAAGCTTTTACCTACATAGCCATGCACGATGATCGATTATTTTGAAGTTGCTGTCAGCTGTCACAGTTTGATATACGCCCCATTAGCTCTGTCGTCAAATGTGAGGTTAAGTCATGTAATAACAGAATTGTCTCATTTAGATACAACAGGTCCTCGTGAAATTTAGTTTTTTACATTGAAAATTTTAGGCAATAATGCCAAGGTATGTATATATATGGCCTTTAATTCCAATTATACACGACCTATTTTATTTGCGTTTTCCATTCGAGATGATATTCCCACGGTAAGATTTCATAAATGAGGATCACGTGGTCAAAAATGGTCATGCTCAAATTCTCCACCGACGGCGCCAGTGGAAACATAAGTACAGATGAATGTCAATTGTCATTGTCACTGAAGGTAAATATTATATTAGATTTGCTGATACTTGGGACAAATTTGAAGATACCTATATGTTCGATAAAATTAACATCCCAAGAAATGTATAAGGTATTAAAAATGAACGTCGTGAAATTTCTTCAAACAAAACTTTTTTGACCGACAGTAGCGTCATTTAGGGAGCTAAGCAATTGATATCTAGATATGAATATCAAAAATTACTTAGGACTACATGTTATATAATGATTTTTTGATAGAAAATGGAAATTTACCATTTCATTTGTGCAAAGGTTTCTCTGTTAAAAGGATGCATGTTTAAATTAGATAGATATACAGGGACTTGACGATTTTATAGAGACAGTATTGCTATTTGTTGAACGGTCTGTAGTCAAGGCAATTGAAAAAATAGTTTTTACACCATCATGGCCTAAAACATTTGCACCTTTTTCCATTTTCTTTTTGTATGTTGCTATGTTAAACATACATTTGTAAAGGGAATTTTTAGTTTTATTTGATGGTATAAATAATAAATCTGGCATCAATAAGAAAAACAAAAGTTAAATAATAATAATAATATTTATTGCCTATAATAATAATAATAAAATGTCATTTTTTTAAATAGAAAACATCTTTCTCTTGGTACGTTACTTATGTATACAAAGTTTCAATTTTTTCATGCCGAGCATTAAATGAGGAAATAAATAAAAATAAATTGGCTGCTGATATGAAGTTTTTCCAAAATATTTCAGAAACGTCTACAAATTTTCCATTTTGTAAATCAGAATATTGAAGCGGTCTAATCTACCCAACTTTTTCCCTAATTGAATTATCATATACGATTCAAGAAATAAACCATAGTGTCCCTATGAAATCGACAGCACCCTGTATAAAAAAAATCATGAAAAATGAAAACCAAGTGAGACCAAATAAAATTTAAGACGTTTTACTTGTATATTGCTTATATATATATACATAAATATCTATAATATTATTCGAATTGAATAAAAATAAAAACATAGAAAATAGACAAGTTTTATATTTTCCGTTAAGGTAAAATTATTACCATTATAAAAGTTTCTTGTATTGGATAGAAACAAATTTAATGAATATATATGTATATTATATATATATATATGATATGTTATTGATAAATATATTTGTTGCTATATTGTTAAATAGATATATCATTCCATTGGTAATTATAAAAATTATTATATGTGTGGATTATTGTTTAAAGCACAACATATTTTGAAAATACCGAAATTCTTTCCACACTATATAGGTATATTTTGCAAAACAAATAAACACCAGTAATTTTGGTAATGTAAGATATAAATATATAGAGCTGAATGATGTATATTTATTGCAAAATATAACTATATAATATGTCAAAGAATAATCTAATTTATTACAAGAATATTTATATATATATTTCTTCAGATTCATATCACCATTTTTAATGGAAATGCACACTCTCGTTTTTTATTACCTAACTGATTTCATTATATTTAACATAACATTTTTGAATCCCTTTAAGCTTAAACCCAACAAATATTCGACTCAAACTCTACCACATAAAGAAAAATTGTCATTGTTATAATTAATTATTGATATAATTCCTATTAAAATAAAAAAAAACAGATTGACTTGTCTATGTTTCAATTCTAAATGTCTGATTACGAGAGGTACCAGGCTGTGTCTTCGAAACTATATATTCTACAACTTATGGAGAAAAAATTGTATGACAAATTCACATAAGAGAAACTGATCAAAATTATTTTCAAGATTTCTTCTCTACTGCAATAGATAGTGTTCTCTGTTCTATTCCTCATTTCTTTAATATCGTAGGACACTGAGGGAGATTGTGACGTTGCATCTTTTTTTAGAATTCAAGTGGGAAATTTAAAAACAATTTTTGAATATATTTTTTTTTATTTGCAAAATAGACTATATTTTTTGTATTTTATTTTTGGTTCAATTGAATGTCTAACTACAAAATAAAAATTATTCAAAAAATTAGTCAAGTACCCAATTGTGATGATACGATACCTCTTTATTCGTCAACAGCGCCGATCTTCAAATATTATTGAAATATTATTATCAAATTATATTAGTTCAATTATGCGGATCTGATGATAATGGTAATATTTTCTCGAGGAAAAATTAAGAATAAAAAACAGACAATTTGGACGAATTAAATGTTATATTACAAAATTTTATTCAACAAATATGTATTTTGTAGTGCACACATTATTATTTATACAAGTAAGATGTAAATAACACAGCTGTAGTTGAAAACAAACGGAAGAAAAAAAAAAGAGTAAAAATCAACGAAACAACTACTGCCAAGTGCTCACTTACTCTCTTTACTTATCAGACTTTTCTTGTTTTCTATTGCTAGCAATATGGCTCAATAACCTTTGCCCCGTCAAAAATGTGAACCCACCAACCGGTATCAACCAAGCACAAGTGGTGAACATGTCCATTTTCAGCCAGAACAAAGTGAAAAGTCCCAAAATCGATCCAAAACCCAAATGGAATGGCAGAGATAGCACAGTAAAATTACCCAAATTAATACCGATTCTCGACCAAAGTATCAACAAAATCAACAATGGCGCCGCTGTTAGACCGGTGAAAAACAACGAAACAGTCTCGGCTGGTCGTTTCTCAGGCTGCCTAAACAAATGCTTAATTTCCGGCCTTGGGCCTCGTTCCACCGACGCAATTTTTGGTCCTTCGGTGGACGCAGCAGCAGCACCACCACCAAGTTGCACTTGAATGCCACCCAATAGCCAACGAATCGGATTGGAAACGACAGCATCACCCAATATCAATTCCATCTCAAATTCACCAGACTGTGAAAGCTCCGATTGCAAATTAACCTCGACCTTGTAAAGTTTGCTGCTATCCTGTTCAGCAACGAAAATAATCTCCTTGTTCTGTGAATACAAACGCAAGAATGCCTGATGTACAGTTCTCGATAATGAGAATTTAACAATTAAATGTTGACTCGAATCAGCTTGCAATTTAGTCGACAACTTGGCCGGGTGTGACAGCTTGGTCAGCTTTGGAGCTGAACTGCCATCAGCATCAGTCAAGCCTAGTTCCAGAGATTTGATTGTCAGCGGCCCAAGAATACGTGCCGTAAAAGTGGCTGAATGTGACCCACCACCGGCGGCATTCAAAACGATACGATAGTATCCCGGTTCCAGTCGAAGCGTCAAAATGAATTCCGTCTGAGATGCCGGTGTTAGAGACTGCTTTGCCAACACAACAACATCGTCAGCTATACGTGTGGCCGATTGCGCTACTACCGAACCAGCTCCAGCTTTCAATGGCTGACCCAAGATGTCGCTAACTTGGACTCGCAGCTCTGGCTTCTCCATCGTCAACACCTGACTGCTACCAACAACAGAAATGCTGACAGGTGATACATTGCTGGCTGCAAGAGCGCTAGCAGCTTCGAGCAAAGCTAAAACACCCTTGGCCGTTTGTACTGTCCTTCGGGTTAACAGATAATTGGCCAATTTTTCCGCTTGTGCAGCTGTGAAAGGATTGGCGCCAGGTAAACGTAATAGACCAGTGGTGAGGAGGGCAGTTGTAGTTAAACCACCTTCCCATTGAAGAAGCTTGCCATCGACTTCGTCAGCTTGCACGACTACATCCTCGACGCGATCAAGGGCAAATTTTCCCGATGGACCTAAAAGGGCTGCAGCATGAAGAGCATGACCAACGCTCGGTAAACTGTCATCGTCTTTGAGGCGTGCCTGCAGCAGCTGAGCAACTTTGGCTGGATTTGGAATGGACTGTTTCAGCAATGTTAGTATCTCGGCAGCATAACGGATATCGCTTGTAGAAGACTTGTCAGAGTCCAGGACAGCTTGTAATTCCTGAAAGAAGATAAAAAATCGACCTGCGCTAGAATTGACGTGTGGAAAATATTACAAACTATTACTGAAACAAGAGCTTCCGTATGTGTTGATTTGAAATCAGTTCTCACAAGATGCTAGCAAATATTCGTACGATAAAACAATATCAACGTACAGAATTCCAGTGAAATCGCATAAATTACTACATTGTCTATTGTCTTAGAACTAACAACTAGTCAGTCATACCTTCAACGTATTCTCGTTTTGTAACTTTCCTTCACATCCCAATAAACTCCAAGTGCTAAAAGCATTAAAGCTGGCCTCCAGACCAACTGAAGGCTTGTAATACTTTTTGATATGTGCACAACTTTGTTGTACATAGTTCTTGTCGTACGGGTGACTTAGAAGTTTGTAACCATTTGTTGGGTACAACAATGATGCTACATCATCAGCTTCCAATGATGCAGAAGAGCTAGTCAATATTTGCAAGAACTTTTTCTTATCTGAAGTGGTAATGTAACCTGTTATGCTACCATATACAATAGCAAATACTTGGAAAGCCAAAAATACTGAAATAAATGACATGTGCGATTATTCAAAAACTATACCTCATTCACCAATGAATTCTTACCTAGGAATAAATTTCTTAAAGGATCCATCTTTAAGCGTTATTTACCTAATGAA
Source organism: Crioceris asparagi (assembly GCA_958507055.1). NCBI lineage: Eukaryota > Metazoa > Arthropoda > Insecta > Coleoptera > Chrysomelidae > Crioceris > Crioceris asparagi. Next base: position 877,287 of record OY293827.1, read on the forward strand.
TTTTACCACCGGCACATTACAAATTTGACACGTATTCTTTAAAATGTCAAGAAAGTACAAGAGTGGCCGTCGTACGTCACCGCTTCAACATTACCAACATTAAAATAGATTCAAAATATCCCTAGGCGCACGCGCCAAACTTCAAATAAATGGTCTTTAATAATTAAATATAATAGTTCGATTTTCGATTCATACATTTTCAAAGCCGTGTAAAATATGAATATCATCTTTTGTGTAGAATTTTTCAAAATCATCAGCTTGAGGCTTCAATATGTTCAAATATCTAGAAGTAGACAACGCATGTTTTCTTTCTATGGATACCTTTATTTCATATTTACCTGTAGCACCTGTACAGAACATAAACAAATACCTGACTCACCTGAAAATCTGACAATTGACACTATAGAAAACAAATGAGAAACACGTATTGTTAAGGGTTGGGCCGTGTTTTGTTTATTATTCGTAATAATCTCTTTTTAACATTGTACTTAAATTATGTGATATTGCCAACGCTAACGTTTATTTTTTAAAAAATGAGTGAAAACCAAGAACCTGAAGGAAACAACAAGAAATCAGCAGGCCATAGCAATATAGTTGCCCCAATTCCGCAACCTACTCCGACAAAAAGCTGGGTGCAGTTCGAAGAGGAAACAACTGATGAAAATAAAGATGCCGCAGCAGTTATAGCAACTGAAAGTGTACATGTTAATTTAGAGAGAAGTTTTAGCAAACCCTCTGAAAGCAATAATGTCGCCGTATTGGATCCAAAACCGCTGCGTAATGTCGAATTACCTATTGCAGCTGTTGAACCAATACGGCAAGGATTTTGTAAGTCGTCAATTGTTTTTTTTTTCAATTTAATGCGATAAACTAAAATTTCATATCATTTGTTTCAGCAAACGGTGATATCATAGTTACCCTGTTACCTGTTAATTCTCGTTTTCCATGGATTACACCAGCTCATTTCCGTCCAGAATTAGTGCCTGAGGAATTGATGGCTCAAGGCTTGACTGTGAGTAATCTGATATGTATATTATATTGAGGTTAATAGGAGAAAGTTAATATGCATATTTAAGTCAAACAAAATATAAATAAGAAAATGTTTTTATTTTTATTACAGCTTACTGTTGAAGAATATGTGCAAGCAATGGAATTACTTGTAAATGATGTTCGTTTTTCTCTATACAATGTATGCTACAAAAGAATTTTAATGGTATGGATAACGTTGGCCTTTGTCGTACTACTTGGACTATTATTTTCCGGCCTAGCTGGACTAACACTGTTCGGCTTAGGCATTGGATGGCTAATATTAAATGCATGCGCCATTTTTCTGTCCATGTATTTGAAATTCAAGCTACAAAGAAATTTGGAAAAGTGTCTAGCCAATGTCAACAAGCAGCTGTTAAGACATAAAATTGTCTTGGCATTGGATGATCGTGGCAAGATAAGTTGTCATAAAGTGAATTTGTGTTTCATTTATTTGGATTCGGGACCGTGTATAGCGCATCTGCAATCCAGTATTGAGCAACAGGAACGTGATCCAGCTTCAGGATGGGAACAAAGGATGGATGTTACGGCCAATGATATCATTATTCAGGGTAGTAGAACTACGAGATTGTCCAGAAAACAGGTACGTGGTATTTTTCTATTTTCTATAGTAAATGTGTAATTGACAAAGTCATCACTACATTAACTAAGTTGGTAGGTATCAATGATTGTGATAGATAGTTTGCCATGACAATTTGACAGATCAGAATCATTTTGACATGTGTATATTATTTTTACCTTGTATATTTTGACAGAAAATAATCCATTTGACATGCTGCTTTTACTCTTCAATTGTTCTGAATAAATCAGTGTACTTGATGATTTTTTCAACACAGAACATATCATAATATCATAGAACTAGATAAATGCTGATGTCAACATTCCAAACAAAACAGAAATAAGAGCTTTTGATTGGTTTAAATATGACATATGTCATATTTCAACTATTTCAATAAACGGAATACGAATAAACTTTTAGCGTTTTTTTTTTTAATGTTGCATGCTGTATAAAGTACGCTTGTTTTTTTGTGATTGATAAATGATACTTGTGTTGGTTGTTTTGGAATGCTTTTTCAAAACAACAACAAAATGTGTGTATATATTTATATCTAAATCAGTGTGGCTTCCGATATGTTTGCTTGGTTTTGCTTAAAATTGGTTTTAATTAAATTTATGCGGACAAGCTAGATAACTGAGAAAAAAGTTAAACTGTAAAAAGAACGTTCGTATTGAAGATCAATGAGTTTTGCAATTTATCATGATCTCGAAAAATATTTGCTGGTATTTTCTTTCATTTAATCTCATTTAAGAGCTTCTGATTTGTTTTTATTTGCTCTTCAGTCTTACATCTGTTGTATTTATTTTTTCCAATTGATAAAATTTCAAATATAAATTTCTCGATTTTCTGGATTTTTTCCAAACCGTTACCTATAAATTAGTTGAGGATTTCTGTTGCAAGGCCTGTTCCTCTTTAAATCCTACTCTTATCCATGCTCCAAAACAGTAACAAACAAAAAAAACACATTCAACATCACAGTGATTGCATAGAATACCTACACTAAATTTGATTCAAGCACAAAATATGAGACTATCGATTATGCGTTTTATGATTGTGTCTTACGTTTTTCACTTTTCACGGACTGACCTAGAAGATGCGCGTGCGCGTTATGTTTACTGCCGGACTATCACAAATATACTATCTGACTCGCACTCTAAATAATAATATAATAAAATAATTACAATTTTTATAATTGAAACAGAGCCAAAATACAACATGCAACATTAAAATACAAACAACCTCACATACATCCCACTTACTTGAGACATTTTTATTTCTTCTGATACAATATTCCATTATTCCATTCTACTAAATAAAAACAACACACAATACAGGGCCGGGCCGAGCAACTATTTCTCCGCTATTTACAAAGATGGGGCAAGGATTTTTTGCGGCGTCGTCTCGATTGGACATTGGATGAAATGTTGGGCAATCCAGCCAACCCTTTGCACATATCATCCGCCCTATGCCCTTGTCAGTACGTGGTGGAAGTGTTGGCCAACAAACCGCCCAGAACTGATGAGTCGAGAGATTGTTGTCCGATGTGGTCCAGGTTGATGACACGCATGGGCATTTATTAAGTAATTTTCTTTTTTCTCTTTTTTTTATATAAAATCCTTGTTATCATTTAGTTTTTCTATTCTTAGTCGAGTATTGGAAATAATGCGGCAAAAATACTCAATTCTACTTTAAGGGGAATACCGTGTGTTGCTTTATTCTTTCCATGTATAATATACTGTTTTTTTCTGTGGGAGGAAAAAAGATGATTCAATATTGAAAAAATATTACAATATATTGAAGTCAGAAAATTATCGAAGTGAAATTTGAAGTTTTAAAGTGGTAGGCGACAATTAGACATGCGTTGCTAAGGAAACCTTTAAGGTAATCAAATATCTGTCAATTTAATTATGTGATTTGATTTATATTTATCTGCAAAAAAGTGATGCTTTGTCACCTGTCATACAATGTCGAACTTTTTCCCGTCACTGAAAAAAGCAATATTTTCAAGGGGGTTCAGGTGCAATCTATTTATATAAACATCTGTTTTCTTTTCTTGTAGTTCAAGATATTATTTTTTGGTGATTTGGGTTAAATCGTCATATTCTGAGTCCAAGATTTTACTAGTTAAAATATTTCCAATTATTAATGAATAACCATGTATATTTATGAATAGTGCTGAAAGTTGACATTTTGTGTCACAAAATTATTTTATGACATATTTCTTTGGCAACCGCCAACTTTTTTTTGAACCGACGAACCCAGAACGGAGGAGGTATACAATTCGACTGTCTGCTTTTTTTTTCTCAAAAGTGTGAAATAAATATTTTTTACAAAAAATTGGACCGAAGTTATTAGCTGGTGCACTGAAAATTTATTAATTCTATTGGTGCTGGTACTTGTGAAATTGGTGCCAAATGTTATCAATCTAACTGCAACTGCATAAACTATTTTATTATATCGATTGAAATAAAATAACCCCCTTTAATAGCTAGCATTTCAGAGAGTCCTTGAAATTGTAAATATCAATTTCCCTTTTCTAAAAAAAAATGACAATTGTTTCGATTCACTTTACCTTTCTCAAATGTGAGTAATAAAAAGAGGATAAAAGCCTACTTTACCTAAAGTAAGCTGGCAGAAATTTTTAAAATCCGTATCAAAAAAGACTATTATCTATAAAAATACCTGGAAATTTAGTTGACGAATATCTTTTTTCTTTTCAGGAAAGAGCAACCCTCTTATATCTACGCTACATATCCCGATGGGCTAGAGATAGAATTAGAGGTCATTTGGTTAGTCCACCCACGTCAGGTGGTCGACATTGCTCTTCATTGAAATGCCCATGTCAGTTTATCGAGGAGCATTTACTGTGCAAACCCAAAGGCAAGTTAACATTGAAAAGTTTCTTCTTATTACCAGATCAACCTACTCCTAGTGCTAGAACTACCATAAATGAATGCTGTAAAATTCAATGAGTTCATTATTGGTCTCTTTTTTTTTGTTGAAGGTGACGGTGTGGGCTTCAAAAGCAATAAGGTTGGCAAATAGTTCAAGGTTATGGTTATCTAAAGTCTATTTAAATAAAATCTGTGATTACGTCATCAGATAGAGACTTTTTTTATTGACGAGTATCAACAACACTTTTAACATTGAAAATGTTTAAATGTGTGAAAGGATAATGTAGTTTTAAAACTTTCTTTTTGGTAGTAAAGTTTTACAGATTTGTCTACTCGATTTTCATAGAATGATGACTAATATTGAAAAACGAAAATATCAACAACACTGCAAATAACGGCAAAGTTTAGTACAAAGAATCTCGATAATTTCACTTTTAACAAAAATAATTTCTTCTATCGTTTGATGTACTTATAAAGGACCATCGATGATTTATACATTCAATTTCACTGATACTAAAAATATAATGTTCATCATATCCGTAGCCATATTTTTTAAATGCCCAGGAAAGAGATAATATTCCCGCCTCTTTTTAACTCGGACGCGCTTGCGCAAAGACGTTTATTTTGGCTTTATTTTCTGTTCCATGTCAAAGTGGTTTGCAAACTGACATATATAGCCGTTAAGTGAAACGTTCTATTTGATGTTGATCCAATCATGACGGATTTCTATATTTTATTTTATCAAAAAGATCAATCTGGCTCATAATGTATGAATAAAGACGTGTTATATAACCCATAAATCTCTTTGTATTAAATAAATACATAATTAGTCAATGTCATCATGCCTACTATATGCCTTTTCATCTTGTCATATTTTTAGATTATCGTATTCAATTTTGACGTTACTTGTCAATATCAAAATATCTTGAAGGATGAATCTGATCGTAGATTATTATAACCTGTTTTCAACTAGATCATTATCAGATGAATTCATATGGTAATACAGTCGTTTACTTAAATAGACTTGAAATAAGAAACTTTAATAGCTGAAATATTGTATCTTTTTTTTGCACTCTAGGTAATGAGAAATGGCTTTTGTAAAATGTCTTGACAACATTTGCACATATTTTATTCTTTACTATTATTCTGCTTCGAAAAACTTATATTTTGAGGCGTGTACTCAAAAACCAAAGTTACAACAATGTTTTTATTTTCAAACATGTATATTAAAATGGGAAAAAATCATGCAATATCCTAGGATACAAAAACATAATTAGAATATATTGTACACATGAAAAATCTCGAAATAACAGTGGAAACTGTATCAAAATCCGTTGCGCGGTTCAGAAGAATTGATAGAAAAAAGAAATGACGACATATGGACAGGAATAGCGACTTTATTTTTAGTTAAGTTTACTTTGACAATCCTGTGCGTTATAAGTATCGTTTACATAGTGACAGTTCTCTGTCGTGATAGTACCGTCACGAGTGTGAGACGAGTAACAGTATGACAGCATTTCCTTAATGACACCGTGACAGGTGACAGTCATTTGAAATTATGAACTCATTGATACAGTAGGTGCAGTTGTTCGTGTTGGAAATTAAACGGTCATGTCCACAGCTGTGACTGATTACCGATCGCTTAATAATCAGTAATCATACACTTGTAGCTCATCTGTCAAAAGAATTGAAATAATTTAATTCGACAATTATTACACCTATTAGAGAAATTGAAAATGGAAGAAGAAACAGTATTTTCTGTTCAATATATTATATAATAAAGAAGATTGTCTGGTCAACGAAACGATGTCTAGAATAAAATTAGGAAATGGTACAAACTAAAGACAGGTTATGTTGCACTATTGTTTACTGATAGCTGTCATATTAAAGACGTCAATTATCTGATTACTAAGCAATTGTTTAACAGACATTGCTGTGGACACGACCATAATGAAGATCAAATCATATAGACTCACAAAATGCTTTTCCGCGCCATTGGAAATAAACAGAGAACATTCCACTGTCAAGATGTATTCATGTGTCATTCATAAAATGTGAAGTAACGTCAATTGTCCTGACAGTCATTGTCAGCTGTCAAGCAAAACCTGACTACTAAATTTAAAACATTGTACTAAACTTTGGTTTTGATTACAACAAATTTTAGTAATTAAGGTGTGGAAAAAAAATTACACTAAACTCTAGGTACCTATACTTGACGCAATAAGAAGTTCTTCTTGATTTTGCTATGGTATTTTTTAGCTTTTTGAATGTTGTATAACCGCTCAAAACTCTTCTCTCCGAAAGTCTTGAAATGAACATGAAAGCCCAAATGAAAAAAAATATTTATCATTTGTATTTAATTATATTAATTTCACCATAATTTTATCTCAATATCTCATTTGAATATAACGCATATTTAAGAAGACATGAGTGACATATCTTGGCCGGTAAGGTAGATGTTTTCAATACCGACCAAAAAGAAATACTTGATTTAGTAAACTCACAATCCTACATTTCTAAGACTACCTAAAGAATATATAAAGGGAGGATGACTACCTCTGTATCCTGTTCAATAAGCAGAAGTGGCTGAAATAACCACCGGTGATAAGTTGTCAATTTGGTATGTTGCGCAGTATTTCACTGAGTGTCTATTGTTGTATTTAAGCTTCCTTCGCCCATACTACATTAGGATGCGCAGCGTGATTTTGCGCAACACACCGAAATGACATACGATAACCCAATGTTTTTTGTTCTACTCCCACTACTCGTCCTCCCTATATTTGTTCATGAACTACCTACTTAAAATTTGCGTACGTCGTATTATCAAAGTATTATGTAAATAAATTCACAGTATGAGAAATATTCTCCTCTTATTCAACAGTCATATATCTGAGCTTTCTCAATGTTTCAATGCACGCTCTAAAATTTTTCCTTCATACGATCGTTTAGGTATATGAATTACGATGTTTTTTTGATAAGGAAAGATGAAATATAAAATAACCAAGGCTAGAAACATTTTTTTTTTAAATACAAAGTACATTTTAAGAACAAACTCACTCATGCCTTCTCAAATCAAAATACAGATTTTTTTTCTGAACTACTTAAACTATTTTTATATTGTTTAGTATTCCAAACGGAAGAGTTTTAAATGTCTTTCCAATACTGAGCTAAATCCTTCGTGCTTCGATAATATTTGTTTCTATATTATACTAATGAACACAATGCACTTAGAAAATCTCTAACACACTTTTACGAGAAAAAAAATGTATCGAATATTTGATCTGAAAATGAATACCTGTGCCTTATTCTGAATGTGTCTTTTCTTTTTCAATAACTCTCATTTCTATCGAGCGTCAAAAAAAACTCTTCAGACCAACGGTATGGATGCAAAACCTATGAATTATATCGTTACGTCGAATTTGAATAAATTACCCTAAATTCATAGCTTTCAATTTTTTATACCGATTTAAAACAATATATTGAAAGAAAATACATTTCACAGTATTCTGAAGAGTTTTTTTTTATATGTAAGTCCGGTTCAATCGCAACATTGTTTTGTTCTTGTTTTTTTCTTCTATAGATAATTTTTACATTTATCTGATCTTTATAATACCTATGTATTTACGTACTTAATTTCTTAAATAGTATTGTTATTTTGTTGTTATTTCATTTATAGTGATATTTACATATAAACATTCCGTCCAGAATCTGTGAATAAATATTATAATATATAATATCATATCATGTACTTAAATGTTTTTTGCAATAAATTATATTGAACTCATATGAAATTCTTATTTATTTATTGAGATAATTTCTAACCTAAACAAGATTCAAGTTTACAAAACTTTCGAAATTTATTTACATTTCTGAAGAACAAAGAAACTGAAATCATTTTTAAAATATTTTTCTGCCTATTTACTAACAATAACTTCCGCTAAATTAATTAAATATTTCTAAGCATGATTCATAACCCCCTTATCATTTCTAATAATTTATAAATATAAAAAAATGAGATGATCCATTACCCATCTAATTTGATAAATCGTTAATAAACACTAGTGTCCGAAAAGTATCGAATAAAATTATTTACTTCTCAAATTAAAGATATTTTGGAAATATTCTAAGAAACGTCAATATTTATTTTTATCTGCGCATCCTTACGTCATTTTCTAATGACAGTGCCATCGATTTATATTTGACCGACTTCCTGAACGGAGGAGATATACAATTTTTCTCACAAAATTTAACTGTTTCAGAATTACAGCAATAATTTAGTGAAATATGTGTGTTACTTTAATCAGTCTGTTGTTTGGAAATTTCTGAATATACCTAAGTGAACGTTCTACGATTTAGATAACTTATATACACTAAAAAGTGTGAAACTAGCTTTACAGAAATACACATCGTGACTGGGAGTGTTACAAAATACCTTTAATTTGAGAAATAGAGAATTTATGTCATACAATATTACACAATTCGTTCAACGGATTATTGTTTTCTTTTTTGTTCATTATTAATGATTTCCTTTTCCAGGCCATCCCTGCATGCTATGTTTTTACATGTCTGATAGCAATGTTCAGTATGATTCATCGTATCCTAGTGCATTTTTATAAGATATAAAACAGTATAATAAATAAATATATTGACACCATGTTTCACTCACTTCGCATGCCTTTATTTATCCTTATAATATAAATTAGATTAGAAATAGTACAATAAGCAATAGGTTGATATCTAAAAGCTCAATACAACAAAAAATTGGAATGTTACTTGACCGACATACATTGTGCATGATATTTTTTGTTGCTAGCTTAAATTTGAAAGTACTTCACTACTCTTAGTTTTGATACTTTTAATTATAGAATTTATTTCACGCGATAATGTGTCCAATTCATCACTCATAGTGGTTAATTTCTTTGAAAGATCTTCTAAATTATTGGATCCCTTCAAAAATTCCTCAACTGTAGTAAATTTATATTCCTGAATGGGTTTCTGGTCCAAACAGTAGTATAGTTTATTTCTCTGATCTTCATCGCCATATATTCTGTCAATATCTTCGATTATTTGGTCTCTAGTCAACGTGAATGTCTTTTGCACTGGTAAAGTTTCTTTTCGAAACATATTATTTAGCTAATTGGTATCAGCGACAAAAAATATTAATGGAAACAATGAAAAATCATCTGTATTTGTATTTACGTAGCAGACAATTTGAAGGTGACATCCGACATGGCACCATAAAACATAGAATTTGAAAACTCTTCTTACAGTACAGAAGGCATAACCAAAGACAACCGTATAACGATTGCATTCTGTCTATCGTCTGTTTTAGTATTCTGTGTCATCGTCCATGCCATCTACCACTTATAGGTTATGTCACGACGAATCTTGGCAACATTTTAGAGACAACCAGAATAAGAACGATCAAATCTATCACAAAATTGAGAAGAGATAATCTAAAACATGAGTACTATATTGGAGAAAATTGCGGCCATCGAGTCTGAGGTAATTTCCACCATTTAAATGAGCCAATACGCACAGTTTATTTGAAAAATGCATGTTACAGATGGCCAGAACTCAGAAAAATAAAGCAACAGCCGGTCATTTGGGGCTGTTGAAAGCCAGAATAGCTAAATTGAGACGTGAACTAATTACACCCAAAGGTGGTGGCGGTGGTACAGGTGAGGGTTTCGATGTTGCTAAAACTGGTGATGCCAGAGTTGGTTTTGTCGGTTTTCCTTCAGTCGGCAAATCGACTTTACTGAGCAACCTTGCTGGAGTTTATTCTGAAGTGGCAGCATATGAATTCACGACGCTCACAACTGTGCCCGGTTGTATAAAATATAAAGGAGCCAAGATACAGGTTCATAAATAATACATCTACTATTTGACATAAATAGTTATTTTCATTTTGTTTAGCTGTTAGATTTGCCTGGTATCATTGAAGGTGCAAAAGACGGTAAAGGTAGAGGTAGACAAGTAATTGCTGTAGCAAGAACATGTAGCTTAATTTTCCTTTGTTTGGACGTATTGAAGCCACTGGTGCACAAAAAACTTATCGAACATGAGTTAGAAGGTTTTGGTTTACGATTGAACAAGCAACCGCCGAATATATACTTCAAGAGGAAAGATAAAGGTGGCATCAACCTCAACTGCATGGTAAGTATTTCAGTAATTAATCAATGAATTAATAAATGGTTTAAATGTTGAGTGTGGCTTTAATGTTCCAAGTAAATATCAAAATGGCAATTGTCTCTAAATAGATGAATTGAGTTCCACACTTGTATTTAATGCTTAAATCTCTTATCGGTATAAAAACTAGGACATTAGGCATTAGATGTTGCACTATAAGGTATCAATATATATATATATATATATATATATATATATATATATATATATATATATATATATATATATATATATATATATATATATATATATATATATATATATATATGGGATATTACGAAATTTGTTAACACGATAGAGGTCGCAGTTTTGAAGGTATAAAGTTCAAATTTGCTACAAAAATCAATCTCTCAAATATCTCGGTCAAGTTCGTTATTGTGCAGTATCGGGTAAGTAGTTTCGAAATGGCGACTGTTCAAACATTTAAAAAAATTATCAAAAAAGAGCCGTAGTGTAAATATCATCAAAAATAATTTTAGGTTATAGATATAATCAGTACCTACAACTTTTGTTCAAAGCAATTTTTCATAAAATACACAGGTAAGAAAATAAAAATTAATAAAGAAAAATAACAAATATTGATAAAACATGAACACTCAATATAAATTTGATGTAATTGTACATTTTCTGGAGATCTTAATATAGACCCTCATTAAAAAAATATTTAGTATATTCATTGAAAAGAAATAGGCGAAAAAAAAATTCTGCCTTGAAGTGGAACTCGAACCCTGTCTGCTTTATATTCAACAGCCAAAACAAAAACCTCTAACCGCAAGGCTATGACACGTACGACAATTTTATGTAATAACATGTATGTATACCAATAAAAAGGTTGTTCAAATTTCAAATAAATGAATTTTGAAAAATTTACCTTTCCGCTGACTACAGGCCATCGGGATTTTTTCTCTTTTTTATAAACAAATCATTAAAAATATATATAAATTTTTCTGTAACAGCAAAAAACAAAAAGTGAAAATAAACGACCTTGGCAATCGCGGAATTTCTTGGACCTTACCAAGTAAAAACATGAAATTTGAATAAAAATGAGTAACACTATAGTTGCTATAATAACAAATAATGAAAATAAAATTAAAAATTAAAGGAGTTCTAATACAATAAACTTTTATTGTTGTTCGATCTTCTCGATGGAACCCTTCGTGTGTGAGTTTTCTAAACCATACAATTTGCCAGAATTATTATCATTTAACTAATAAGTTAAATAATTTGAATTCATATAATTTGTGATGATTTCAACAGAAAGCTATGAAACGTTGAACATAATAGAACAATAAATTGTGAAAGAATAACATTTGTTATACAGTGTGTTTCATAATATATGCGCAAGACTTCAGGATGTGATAGCTCGTCCAATAATATGAAAAAAAAGTTTATATTAACTTACACTATAAAATGCACCATTTTCGAAATACAGGGTGTTTTAATTGAAAAAATTAAATAGTTTCTTGTGAATATCCCTGGAACCGTTTATCGTACAGAAAACAGCTTTTGTAAGCATTTTCCACTTATAATAAGCTAAGCTTTGAGTCTGAAAAACATTTTTGTTAAGTCATAATTGGTGAAGATTTTGAAGGAGAAGTGAGTGTTTTTCTCCCCAATTTCTACGTCAATGGAATAAGTACGGTTCTGAGGCGCCCATTTGAACCGTCAATGTTTTCTACACAAAAAGGTACTGTTTTAGAGAAAAATCAACTTTTATGTATGTATACTTGTTCTAACGTTCACATACATTTTGTTTAATTTCTTTTTCTTAATATCTATCATTATCCTTAATTTATTTCAAACAATTTATTCCAAAATTCTAAGAAATGTGGTTTCGGTAAAAATGGCTTTGGTAAAAATGGAGTAAAATCCAAATTCGGTACCTACGAAATATATTAGTACGTATAAAATAAAAAACTGAATGCTTACTTCCGGTGTAACCAGAAGTCACGTGGAGTCGCTATTATTTTAGTTAAAAAATAGCATTATCAAAAAACCAACAATTTGCAGAATAAGTAAGAAAAATCATCTCTCACTTTTGTGCTAAATACGATCTTCATTATCATCAAAATAATAAAATAACTGCGGGTTATTTATCTACATGAAACTAAATTTGAATGATATCACACTAGTAGAAGAAAACATTTCTTATATCTATAAAATCATGGTTCAAACAATAACGTGTAGAAAAAAGAAACTAGAAACATTCGTATGAAAAAAAACTCACCTAGATCTGCTGCTCAACGCAAGTAATTACACTCACTAATTCGATCAAAATGCACTTCCGATTTATTTTTGATTCGGTTAATATTAACGAACATTTCAGTCGCCAATATAATAATTAATTGAATTAATTTCTAGTTTGGAGTCCGTACCTTTCGACGCGTCGCTGAAAACTGAAATTTTGTGAACAAATCATATTGCCGTCAGACCGCATGGAATGCCAATTCGGCGCTAGCAAAAAACATAAACAACAGGTGTCAGTGAAGTGGTTGCGGTGGATTTTATTATTTTATTTGGGTACCTACTTGATAATTCAATAATCGAATTGAAAAGTTTTTGCGTGAAAATAAGTAGATAATATACCCTAAATATTTATATGTAGTTATGAGATTTTTTAATATTTTATTTTATACAAAAATATGAATTATTTTTAAGTAGACATAAATTTACAAGACTTTTAAAATATATACAGTAGAACTCAATATATACACGCTTATTACGATCCGACATGGTTAAAACATAGGTATCAAATAAAAATGTCGTTCAGTTATTATGTTGAAATTATGAAATACCTATTACTTTCAATTTTAGTGCCTCATTCAATTAAATCGATCCTTGGTTTTGTAAAAAATTACAATATCAACCTTTTAATTTTAACCCCAAATCTCCAAATCTATTTGTTAAGTGTATATACATAATATATTGATAAAACTTACAAATTTTTATGATCTTCTATGAAACGTTATATATAACATATTCTTAGTTATTCAAATTGTTAAGTTTTGGTATTTCAATTTTCACAGGTACCTCAATCAGAGTTGGATTCGGATACTGTGAAAACAATTTTATCCGAATACAAAATTCACAATGCAGATGTAACACTGAAATACGATGCTACCAGTGATGACCTTATTGATGTTGTAGAAGGGAACAGAATCTATGTACCTTGTATTTATATACTCAATAAAATCGGTAAGAGAACAAAATCTTGTGGAAATAAAAATGAAATATTTTGGAAATTTTAATTATCACAGCAACACTAAGCTAAATCGTTAGGTCTTTGATCAGAATTTTTCCACTTTTTTTATGACTTCTTTACGGAACATCTTCTTGTTAAACAACCATAAAGCAATAATGTAATAGTATGAAATTAGTCTTAAAACATAGGTGCCCCGTTTAATCTCGTTCCAATTACTTGGAACCCTACTTTTTTTAATTGGTTTTCTTGATCCATTACTGTTCCTATCGAGTAACAGTGTCAAAATATGACCAGATTAAAGTATTAAAGGGTACATATTTTGAATATCATATCTATCATAGAGTAAATAAGTTAGGTTAAATTTTTTAATGTGATTGTCATTCATTGACAATTGACAGTGACATCGACAGCCATTTCTATAGAGATGCAATAAGGAAATGTGATAGGCGTATTTTTGATCCCGTTATTATTTTCTTAGACCAGATAAGCATCGAGGAACTGGATGTCATCTACAAAATACCTCACTGTGTACCAATATCAGCACATCATAGATGGAATTTCGATGATCTTTTGGAGAAAATGTGGGAATACCTCAAATTAGTGAGAATGTACGTATATTAACATATTCTAATTATGATTAGTTCAGCCGTATCATTCAGTTGAAGCTGGAGTCATATTTAATATTTTATATAGAATTTTTGGAAACGTATACACTGACGGGTGGCATGCTTAGCATCTAGTCAAGTGACTCATGTTAAACGTTTATCGAAAGTAAGACGCAAGTTTTACACAACCGATGTGAACTGGGAGGCTGTCGAGTTTTGAGAAAACGTTGTTTCCTATTAGACATTGAGGTTAGATACATCTGATATCATGGCAGCAAGAGGAGTTCCTCGCGGATAATTTGTTGTTTGTAATAAGTTGCCTAACGCAATAAAATAGAATAAAATATCTTCAAATATGACAGTTGGCAGCCTGGAGCCCTAGAAACATTTAAAATCATCCTAAAGATCTAGACAAACTTTCTATGAAGATGTTCTCATTTAATGTTTACGTTAAGATCGTGTTTTCTTGATTGAAAATATTTTTTAAGAAGATTCTCATATGAATATTTTTCCATTTATCAGATACACGAAACCCAAGGGCCAGCTACCTGATTACAATTCGCCGATTGTTTTGCATTCAGATCATACAACAGTTGAAGATTTTTGCAACAAATTGCACAGGAGCATAGCTAAAGAATTCAAATAGTAAGTGTATATTTGAAGAAGAAAAAAATGTTCTTCCCTATTTCTGAATGATCAATTTTTCTGTTTCTCAGTGCTCTGGTTTGGGGGTCGTCTGTTAAACACCAACCTCAGAAAGTCGGTCTTGAGCATGTGCTGAATGATGAAGACGTTGTTCAAATTGTAAAGAAAGTTTGAGGTTATGGAGTAATTTCAGTTTTACTGCTACTACTGTTACTTCAACCGCACATGATAATAAATAATAATAATAATAACATTGTTGACTATCAGAGATTAAGTGCTTTTTACTTATTAAGAATAAAAATGTTTTCAGAACAATTTTGTATTTTATTCAGACATCCACATCCTCTACCTAAATACATATCAATCATGGTACTGTACCATGATATCAATGAAATGACTGGTGAATGACAGCACAGTACCAGTATCGTCATTGTTCACTGAAATCCGATAATTTGAAATATTGAAGGCAATTTTTTGACGGCCACCATTCGTTTTGTGTTCACAGCTTATTTTGATTTTCATTTTTTGTGCTATTTTTTAATGAAAACGACGATTTTTTTTATCTTAATACAATGGTGAAATGCGATGGTCTGGGATACAAGAGTCGCTGTCGAAAAAAGAATGTAGTGTTACGTCAAACCTTTGAAAATCCCTAATCACCTATTAAACATATGTTCCTCTGTTGGAGGCTCTCTGCTTCTGATCTATTGAATCCATTATTACAAATCTTGAGGGAAGTGTATAGACATGTAGTATATATATTCTTTTGTTAAGTATTTCAAAGCTACTTACTTATTTCCAAAATTCAAGTAACATAATTCATGGACCACAGACCAGGTAGAACATAGCTTAGACAGAGAAGTTAAGCACGGACAACCAATTGGTGATATCAGAGAACATAAACGTTTGTGTTCTCTGGTGATATGTCAAATTCATATATACGAAATTTACCGAACATCATCGACCAAATAAAACCGCCGGGCTATTTTTCTGTTACCTCAATATTGTTTTCGTGCTTCTGTTTATGCTTTTCATTTATTATTTTTTCATAGTTTGCCTATGATTTACAAGGGAGAATTTTTGCATTTTGGTTAACAACCTGAAAAAATTATTCTTTGCCTTAATTCGAAATAATAGAGATGAAAACTGAAAAGAAAGTTGTGATAAAAATAGACTCAGATCAAAACATTGTTAGTAGCTCACGAGGTTATAATATTGTTTCACTTATTAATTTCATTCTTTAATTTTCAGGATAATGTTAGATCTTCAAGGAAAACATTGAAGGATATAATAAACTCTGCTTCGGATAAAGAAAATATTGTTGCCAAGGCTCATTGTTTAAAAGAAAGAACACTGAGGTAGAGTTTCACATATCACGTATTATTTTGTAAATTATTATTTCATATCTATGTATTTTGTAGTGATTTTGACAAGACTGAATCAAAGAAAAAGAAATTGCTCATGCAAAGTAAAGGTATACAAGTTGGAGAATCTGTCATAACCACCGAAGATCTAACTTCCGATGAACCGGGAACTGAATATTGGAAGAAATTAGCTGAAACTAGAGGTGAAGCTCTAAATAGAAGTATACAAGAAAATGAGAAGCTCAAGGAAGACATTGATGTTCTGAAAGAAGAAAATCGTATTTGTAAAGAGATGTTGGATGAATCCAGAAATCTGGTGGATATACTACAGGTAACTTGTGAACATTGTAGATTGAGCTTGAATCGATTCATTTTATTGTTTATTTCAGGAAATGGTCAATGAAAAAGATGAGGAGGAAGAAGACCCAGATGCTGAATAATTTTTATCAATGTAATAATAGTTTGGACATTCAATCATTGAGTGAGCATCACGGGATAATTTATCTTTTATAATTATAATATTGTAAAATACATGTAATACTGTTTAAGTTATATTATTTTTTAATAAAATAAAAATTCATAGAAAATGTTTTATTCTCTCATCTGTCAAAATGGCAGCGATATTCATTTGTTTTATTAATATCAGAGACAATCATTTGTTGTCTCTGATATTATCTTACGTCATTTAGTTGTAGCTTCAATGCTGTTAAGAACACTTTTCGGACAAAAACTATCTCAATACATCTTCATTACGTTAGTATTTATTTCTAATAAGATAATTCTTAGCAGATCTCTTTAAGTCTAGATCAAGTGCTGGTATCACATCATAGTTTTCAGAAAAATGTTGCCATCTCACATAGCTTCTAGTTCTATTAAGAGTTATGCTGGGGCTCAAACAAATTATGATACTCCTGTAAAGAGATCTAGATACTTGCCTCCTCCTCTAAAGCAGGTATGTTTAAAGAAAAACATTTATTACATCCTCTTGATAATCATATTACAGACAAATGTGTCTCGTACGGTGCAAAGAGAATCGCCTGCACAAATGTTCCGAAGGGAATCGAATGCAAAAATGTTACCAAGGGAATCGCCTGCAAAACATTATCAAAAGATTACATTTCAAGGTATAGCAAGTCCACAATCACATGGATATGATAGCAAAGTGAGCATAACATAGTGATATACCTATTGATATCCATTCATAAATAAGTAATTATTTTATTTTCACAAATCAGAATGGCACGAACTTGAATAGTGGATTTCTTTATGGAAATCTTCCTCAATCCGGCGTACCATCATCTGATCTGTCCTTGGACAGGTCAATATCTGTTGCATCTAGAAAAGTAGCTAATAAAGATCTCCAAATTGCAGATAATGAGTGCCAGAAGCAGAATGTTTCGGGCTACCGAGTAAGTTTGTAATAATTAGCATTTTGTAACAAAGCGATGAAAAACATTATAACTATAGATTGTTAACATTTTACATAGGGTGATGTCCAGATATTTGGTCAACAAAAATCTTATGAAAATAACAGAATTGCAAATGAATTGTCGATTAAACAAAATGTTAAAATTGAGCAATCTGATGCCCAAAAAAATAATAATATCAAAAATATCTCAAATATCAAACTTTTCGGGGTAAGTTTTGATTTATTTCACGCTGGTGAAAATATTTGTTAGTTCTCAAGGCCAGTTAGGTATATAGGTAATTGATTGTATTTGATATTTACAGACTACTGAAAGGGAACAGATGTTCATATTTGTTGGTACAATCCAGAAAATCATTAAATGGAATAAAATCTTTCGAAATCGCTTATGTTATTTCGAAGTTATCGGTAAGAGTTATAATTTTAAAACAATATATAAATAGCTTATATAGGTAGATATAAAATAAAAAGGATTATTTTAATAAGATTTGTCTACATAACTGACTTTTCATCAGCTTATATATATAAAAAAAACTTTTCTCAGCTGTATGGAAGGGTATAGAAAAAGGTAAAATACAATCGCAGAATATAATGCTGCTGCAAGATCGTCAAGGTGGTCCAATTCTGCAAGTGATTCACTACAATACGACACCCTGTAATGTTGGCGTCGATGGTTTTGGACAAATGTTGAGGTACGTAAATTGAAAGAGAAACCCATATTAAGCCTATTATGGGACTCAGCTGGGCCATGGGCTCTAGATCACCAAAGAAAACAGAAAAGATTTGATGCTCAGGTGATGAACGCGTTATAGAATGAAGCGCGCAGTCCGTGACCAAAGATGAAATTTCTAATTTTTGCCGAGACAATCGAACATACTTAAAGTAGTGCCAAATATTATACCCAAAGATTAGAAACACCTTAATCTTTGATACTATCGATTGAAACATGCGTTTTATGGTTGTCCCTCACGTTTTGTCACGGAATGACGTCATTGGTGATGCGCGTGGTCATATCTTCTTTTCGTAGTACATGCAATATTATAGAATATGTGCGAAATTCGACTCTATCGCGCTCGAGATAAAACGATGGTAGAGGATAGACCGTTATTTGAAACCAAAGAGTACACTGGTTGCTGTACTGTTTGTTTGAAAATATGAATACTTGACATCCGACATCCTTCTTTGCGTGTATATTCAGTTATATGGTATGTCTCAGTACGTTATATTTAATACTGGATACTGGTTATAATATCTCTCTTTCTAATACAATATAAAACCCATTTTGCGCATAATTTATTCCGAATCTTAAGAGAAGCTTAAAAATACATGGTCAAAATATTGACATTAAAGCCCGCTGCAGACGGAGTATGTTTTGCTGCATGATTGCTTGCTTGTTTTGCTGCACGGTCCGATAAATGTTGCCGCGCATGGTGTGTTGATGGCTCCATTGCTTGTGTTGGCTTCACACGATGCAGGCCATCATGTATGTAAAATGACAGTACAGAGAAATATGACTGTGACAAATGATACAAAATATTGAACATTCTAATCAAGCTCTATTTCTAATCATTGTTACAACAGAGAAAATGTCCCAATAATCAAAAATAACAGTTATCATGTGCAAAATAACTTTTGAGTACTACTCGACTAGTTCCGAGTGCTCCGACAAGGCACGATGCAAGAAAACAATCACCGAAAATAGCACCGGTTCTATCATCAAATCATGCACGAGTTCAAGCAACCAACCGTGCACGCGATGTCATTTTCTTACACGGAAGCATGCACAGCACCAAGCCTAGCTCCCATCAAGGAAACATGCAGCAAAACATACTCCGTCTGCAGCGGGCTTAACATAAAAAATACCAATCATAAACAACAAATGTGACGGGAAACAAGAACCATCATTTTTCAATAGTATCATAATACCATCTTTTGCCACTAGGTAGCGTACATCTATTTGAAAGATCCCATAATACGCTGAAAGATCAAGATCTGTATCCAAACAAGAGATTGTTATTTATTGATTCAAAGTCTATATAAATATACGAATATATATCTTGAATTGTTTAAAATCGCCAATTCTCAATAAAGAATGAAATTTCACGAACTCCTATAGGTACCTATTGTGTATCTAAATGGGATAATAATTCCTTTGTTTTGATACAGTTACCTGACCTAACCTAACATTTGACATCGGCAGTACTGGAGCTTATATAGGTAAACGATGTTTTAATAAATGAGAAAACAATTTTCTTGTCTCCGTTACAGATGTATAGGACGTATGATTGGGCCAAATATTTTCAATGCCATCAGCATTCGTCCCGCCACTATAGATGAAGTGGATAATCTACGAAGACACAGTCTCATTTGTGATCAAGCTATTGCTCATTATTTAGCAGTTTAAAAAATAAATTATATCGTTAATTTTCTTATATATGTTTATGTATTTCTTGTAGTTACTTAAGTAATTTAATTAGAAGTTGAGAATAAGAATATTTTGTTGAGAAGCTAAGTCTAATTATGTCATAATCTATTAATTTTTGTGAAAAAATAAATATTTAACGACTATTTAATGTGTTTGAATTCAAGATCTAGGTGCTCTGAAAACTTTCCTGAGCAAATTCTTCTTGAGTATAACTTTTCCCATGCATTTTCTCAGGAATACTTCTTGAGAGCAATAAGGGCTTCTTGAAGAATTCTTTAAACAAGTTTCATCATCATTTCTGGCTCCACAGTCCTTTAGGTAGGTGTTGAGTCTTGGCCAATTATTATGCAGAAGATTTCGCCATTCTTCTCTGCATATCAGGCTAGCTACGTATTTTTAGTGTACAGTGCACAGATAAAAGAACGTTGTCACCCCCAACAACCCCCGGCCGTGTTGATGACACAGCCGCAACCTCTTTTTTTTCGAGTTATCTATTGTCACTTCGAGATAAGCACAGGAAAAACCAAAAGAGAATTGAATGAATATGGATAAACAGGTACATATTTATGCAGAAAATCTGTTAACATTATTTCAAACATATCAGATTGAA
Source organism: Crioceris asparagi (assembly GCA_958507055.1). NCBI lineage: Eukaryota > Metazoa > Arthropoda > Insecta > Coleoptera > Chrysomelidae > Crioceris > Crioceris asparagi. Next base: position 898,256 of record OY293827.1, read on the forward strand.
ATCTTATCAGATACCACTTAATAAGATAAAATATGTCTATAGGCTTATTTTTGCCCATTAGTATATAGTCTGGTATTGATCAGAAGTGTGGTTCATATATGGTCTGTTTGGCAGTTTATAGCTAAGAATGTAAGTAAATAAAATATTTATGTATGAAAATATAAAATAAAATTATTTTCATTTGTAAGCCAAATAATTTGAAAAATCTGACGAGATGAGACATCATATTTCATGTATTTAATGTTTTTTGTTATTTCTGTTAAATCTAAAAATTGCACTTATTATGTTTTAAATTGGCAAGAATGTCGGAGTCAAAAGTTGATGAAAATATTTAGATATGCTCAATAATTTGTGAAGCACTGCTCTGGTGAAGGTGCCAAAATAAAAATATATACCTACCTTATGGTTGGCTGTTCGCATGTTTTGCGTATTAAACATACTCCGATTTTGATGATTTTTGATTCATTTGAATGAACAGAGTTGAGAAATGTTCTTATAGTTAGAAAAACTCAAATCCAAAATCTCCTTCAGCTCTCTAAAAAACGTTCCAGAAAGGGGTGGAGGGAGAATTTTTTCTCGAGAATCGAAAATTTAAGACAGCAGAATTAAAGGTAAGGCGATATCCGGCGAAACGTTTAAATTGAACATATTATCAAAAGAGTTACGGTTTGCGAGTTACAGCAATGGTAAAGACTGAAATATGTGAGTATGTGTATTTTGTACAAGAATTCAAAATATAAGACGGCCAAATTACAGAAGAGATTATATATGTAGCAACATTTAAATTGGACATTTTTCACAAGAAGCTACGGTTTTCGAGTTACAGCAGTAATCAAATTTGAAATATGTACTATTTACGCTTATGACAAAAATGAAGAGAATTCAGTACTTTCATAAAAGTGACTTCAGATTCGAAATGTTGCAAATCTTGCGTTGTAAATGAATTGATAAAACACTATCAAAAGTATCAAAATTTCTTGAAATGACATCAAGTGCGCATCTAAAGGCATCCCTCAAAATAATTACATCACTTTGTATACAGTACTCACAATATATTAAAGTTTGCGTTTAAGCATGGTTGTTATTCACAAATAAAGCAATCTGACAGCCCTGCGACTCGTTGACTTCACATTGCAGTTGCGATATGCAACACACAACACATTTCTACCATGTAAACCATATTTTTTTATTTAATTTAAAATATTAACGTATCATGTATTGATATATGTATTTTTTTGGTGCTGGTACTTTTGAAGTTGTTGCTAAAAGTATTCTATATCTAATTACAACTGCCCAGCTTCAAGAGTACCAGCCATCACCAATAGAATTAATATTATTTCGTAATTTTTGGTGCCGCAACCAATAAAGTCGGTCCAATTTTTGGTAAAAAAATATATATCGAACATTTCGTTTCTTACTTACATACATTGCCGTATTTCTAAAGACGGACAGACACAACTAAATCTGATCAGAAAATCAGAGGAGATAAATTAACAATGAAGAAAATATGTATTTAAAGATCATTTCTATGTTGCTAGATGTCTGAATAGACCCTAATAAAACAATAATTTTGTTAAATGACTACACCATGTTTTCTCATCATTATTCACAGATACTTATATTAAATATATAGTGTATATAAATATATAGACTCATTACTTTTTCCTGGGAAGTGATTTTTATTGAAGAATTTATGATTTGCATAATATACCTACCTATTTAAATAATTTCGTATACCTGTTTAATGGGAGAAATTTAAATACTTACATAATTTGTATACATGTCACACTTATTCGATATAGTTTGTCTCGCGAGTGTGGTATTATGTTGAGTAGATTTATTTATCAATTTACTGTTTAAACGAATATTCATCGATCTCATAAAAAAACCATGTAAGTTTACCTTAGTTTACTTAATTAACATTCCAATTGAAAGTTATTGTGATGGTCCGATTTTTCAAAATTTTAATAATTCTTCACGTTTAAAGGTTGCTCAGTGTCATAAATACCATAGTTTTTGCAGAGATGTTATGTGTGTCCATTTCTGTGTGACATGGGTTAGTTATTATTTCAATGGTGTATACCACGATTCACGATTCAACATACAACGGTATGCTAAGTTTTGACCTCAATTTGGTACAGTTCGCGCAATTTTAACCACTATCGTCACCACCAGAGAAGGTTGAACACGTTCGAGTGGTGCTCTTGTATTCGGGCTCCTTCCGATCTGTCACCTGCCTAATAAGATTTGGCTTAAATTACTATTAATATTCGATGGTCGTGACCTCCGTATATAAATATTTTATCTATGGTGTTAGGGATAAGAAAAGTGGGAGGAGCTAGATTCTCGTGCTGCGAGAATAATCAGTATGTCTGTACGACTGGCTTTGTAATTTGAAAATATTTTATTAGTTGGTGCACTGAAAAGTATAAAATAATATTAATTCTATTGGTGTTGGTACTTGTGAAGTGGTGCAGTTGAAGTTAGATTTATAACTTTTGGCACCAACTTCACAAGTACCAGCACCAATAGAATTTATATTATTTTATACTTTATACGCTTAAGTATTTTAGATGTTACCATTTTAACATCGAAAACCGTAACTCTAAGGAAAAAATGTTCATTGTAAATAATGCTACAAATAATTATGTCTTTCATGTAGTATCCAAAGATTTTCAATTCTAGAAAGAAATCTCCCTCTTCAGATAGCAAAAATACATATATTTAAAAATTTAACATGTCTCTATCTCGAATTCCGTAACTTTTTTGAAAAAATGTTCAATTTAAACTTTTCCGGATATTGTCCTATCTTTAATTATACCACCTCAGATTTTCGATTGTCGAGACAATTTGACCCCTCCACCAATTCGGGGGTGGTTTTCGCAGGGAAGGAGATTTTGGATTTGCGTTTTTATGAATATTGGACCACTTCTCAATCCTCCTCTTTCAAATGAATCAAAAATCATCAAAATCGTATCTCGTTTACTATATAAAAGGTGTGCAAGAATAAAAAAAGCAGACAGTCAAATTGTATACCTCCTCAGTTCGGGGTTCGGCGTTTTTTTAATCCATATTATATTTTATTTGACAACATTTTGTTTTTAAAAACAATTGAAGCAAGTCAATTACATTGAACAATTTAGACAAAAAAATAATAGTTCATATAACATTTACACAACTAACTTGATACATTTAAAATCACTTCTGGAGTTCTAAGGACCTCTATGTACCCACCAACCGAATAGAATGCATTATCCACTAGAATTTTCTTAATTATTCCTTTGAATTTATTAAAAGGTAAGATTTTCAATGAATTTTTAGAAGTCTATATTTGAGTCTATATTTAGGAATTCTGATTAAACCAACAGATCTGGTCTTATAATTACGAAGAAAATTAAAAATAGTTTTTATTGGGCATTTAAGATTTAAACCGTACCGATGAGTACCTACTATTGCTATCCTTTTCTCGATTTTAACTATACTTATGTATATGTGTTTGCCAGCAACAGCAATTCCATAACAAATTACTGTTTGTCTACCACAACACAAAATTGAACTTTAAATTAACAATAACGTCTGACGTCTGACAATTGCGACATAACCATAGACGATCTTCCAGAAAGTACCTATATACCAGAGAACGAGACGTATATATACGCTCCATGCTCGTGCGTAATTCCAGTGACGGATCCCATTGTCGTTCCATGTCGACAAAATAATGATCTTGGTTGAATGAGATTGAATGAGATAATTATAATTACCAATATTGGATCACACTTGGAGCTTAACAGGCGGCGAGATGTCTGCGATCTAAGTACGAATTCGAAATTTCAAGTCTCTAGACCGTATAGGGCCCGAGAAATCGCTGCGGAGTCCATTGATACAAGAACCGAAAGTAATAAAAACTATTTAAAAAAATGGCTTCCAATGGTCCCGATAGCCAGCTCGAACAGCTTTCTTTTGAAGTATAAATATTCAAATGGCATGCAAAGAATCACCCCACTAACATACTCCGTATGAAATCCGGGTGTGAAACAATGAAAAATAGACAGAGAAAATCGAATCGAAGCGCCACCAACCAGATCTTTCAGTCAGTTCTGATTATAAAGATTGCAGATGACCGTTTACCCTTCAGTGACAACACATGGGCACTCTAATTTAGTCCAACATCCAAAGTCAGGCCCAAAACACTCACACTGTTTTCACAATCATTGTTATGAGTCATAGATGATGCGAAGACTAATATTTGAGTTTTGTCAACATTAAGTTTTAAGGTATTCTGGGTAAACCAGGCCTCCACCTTAATGTTGACTTGACTCATATTAACTTCCAGATTTTCCCTGGACCTGGACCTAGCATAGCTTATCAAGGGGAAGTGTTATCGGCATAATTGGAAACAAATATGGAAATGAATCATTTATATATACAACTAGCTGACCCGACAGACGTTGTCTGTCTTAACAAAGCAAAAACAATATCTTGTTTTTCTAAATTTTCTCCCATGACAACAACAGCAACTTCATCAATTAATGCCGTCTTGTTATACGGTTTCATGAAGTCTTGAATAATACAACCAATTCGTTGTCTGATGAAAAAACATTTGAAGTTGCTCCACACTTGGTCTGTTCACCGATTTATTGTGTGCATAACGCTGGTCGACTTGTTTTGCTGAATCGCCCATGAAATCAATTTGCAAAAATTGTACCACCATGTGACTTTCAACATACTTTGTCAGCACTATCATTCCCCTATCAACTTTTGACTGGCAGCTTTTGGTTATTCACCTAGCTACAAACCTACTGTACGCTACTTTAATTGATATATGATTTCAATTGAACATTACCAACGTATTCAGGCACGTGGTGGTGAAAGTTTATTGTTTTACAATATAGTTACCTTGAAAGTTAGCATAAGATTATCTGAATAACTTTTGTTGCGCCAAATGACTTCATTTGAAAACAATTATTGTATTCGTGTATATGAGTTCAAAATGTATAGAATCTGTCCCATTTCCGTGAACCAATGAATGCAGAGGCTCTGGTGGCAGTACCAATGGCGTCAATTTAACTTTACCTCTCCCGCAACACAATCCGGGGGCTTCATTCTTTCAATATTAGGTGTGATTAATTTTAACTTACCGAGATGAATAAACACTTCTCAAAAAATCACTGTATAATAAATTGAAATGAAACTATTATTTATCAACCGATCCATCTATGTTAAACGATATTTACAGCGCACGTTCTGTCGATTGCTGACAGGTATTTCAAACAACTGACAGTTGTCAAACAACTGTATGTACTGTATGTAAAATTAATATTGTCTTTAAGTTGTCATAAATGTTCTTAAACTTACATATAGGTCGTCCTCGTCCAGGTACATATTGTTCAAATGCTGCTTCCTAAGCCTACAGTGTCCTGCTGTCAGCATCCCTACCAATATCCTTGTCGTTTTGCTTTGACTTTAATTTAATATTTCGCTGGACATTGTGGCTGAGGGCCTTTTCAGGAATAATTTGGCTTGTCTCTGCCCTGTGGTTACCTGTCACAGTAGCAATGCCTGGTTCTTGACGGCTTTGGTCCAATCATGGCCTATTCCACTCCCTGCTTGGCTATATAGTTGGTCAGCCTTTGTGTTGCCATCAATTCAGTGGTGCCCTGTTACTCCGGCTAGGGTCAGTCTATTGTGTTCTGTTCAGGGCCTTGCGGCATTTCCATATCAATCTTGGTGTTGTTTGATATGAGTTCAGCGCTTTTAGGGATGCTTGGCTGTTTGAGTTAAATGACGATTCTTTGGCTATCCACCTTCCGTTTTAAAAGATCTTCTGCACACTATTGTATCGCCCTGACCTTTGCCTGAAAGATCATGGCGTAAATCCCTAGGCTCAGAGGGATCATATATACCTCCCGTGTACTTAGTATATGCCGGCTCCTGTTCCTGAGTTGGTTTTAAAGCCGTCAGTGTACCAACTGAGACTTGCCTTCAAGGGCGGTCCTGCTATCCAGTCTTACTTATCTGGTACGACTGCTGTTTCCTTTGAAATTTACATACCAGAATATTGAAGCGGTCTATCCGTCTCTCCGTTTAACAAATAGCGATACACAATGACGACATATCTCTAATTTGTGATAAGATCATCAGGATAAACTTCGAGATTAGGCTTAGATTTTTTTCTGATTTCAGATATGAACTAATAAGGTATTCGGAATGACTTAATGATGGAACAATAATTGTTTAACGGAATTTATAAAAATCATTTTCAATCGGAACAGATAAAGAGTAATATTTTCCAGTTAAAGTAAAAAATAAGAGTGATAATATAATTATCTGTTATCACGTTCATATACGCTGTAAAAATCGATAGTGCAAATATCTAGGTCGATCTCATTAACTGACGTGATTGGACAATTAGTTTCAAAATGGACCTCTTTTAATATTAGCAAGTTATTATGAAATACCCTGTATATACTGGGCCTTCTATGTTAATTATTAAGGGGTTATTGTAAAAATTAAGAGAAAATGTTTACAACTAACCCTATATTATTTTAAACATTCTACAATATAAAAACATTTTTGATTATACCGGGTGTTTCTAAACAGTTGAAACTGTACATAACTTTGTTTTTTCTTATAGAATGTGTATAATTTTAGTTTATTTTTCAGATCAAAATGGAAAAATAATATGTCTGTTTATCAATATGATTTTACGTTTATAGCTAATATTTTATGAGATATTAATTATTTTGTGAAAATTTGGAAAGATAAATAACATAATTTAAAAATTCATATCTCTGAGACCAAGTAAGTGAGTTAAAATTATACCAACCTATTTGAAAAAAAAGAGTTATAGCTGATTTTACAAATATGTTTTGATCATACCCGGTATAATATCAAGGACATATAAATTAACCATTACTTATTAATCGATAGTGAGTAGTTTACATGAAAATTTCAACTCTCAATCTTAATTAGTTCCAGAAATATGAATTTTTGAAATAGGTATGCTATTTATCTGTCAAAATTTTCAGAAAATAATTAATATTTTGTAAAGTATTAGCTATAAACATAAAGTAATATTAGTGAATTGACATTATTTTTTCATTTTGATCTGAAAAATAAACTAAAATTATGCACATTCCATAAGAAAAAAAACAAGTTGTGTACAGTTCCAGCTATTTAGAAACACTCGGTATAACTGAAAATATTTTTATATTGTAAAATGTTTAAAATGAGAGGGAGCTAGTTATAAATATTTTCTTCAAACCTTTACAATAACCCCGTAATCGTCCATATTATACACACATGTTTAATGAGTTTCGGGTTAAGGACATTACAAAAAAGATTACGAGGGCATCTCCCTTTATATTAATATTCATTACCAAAAAATAGGAAATAGGACTGAATTTATTACTTATTGCATTTTATTAGCATGATTGGAATCGTTTCTCACAACTCAAGCTCATAGATGGCGCTCTCACAGCTGGATTTTTTGTAGTTGTTTCAAATATAAATATTAAATTCTATAGAGAAGAAAGAATATATTTTCAGGCGGTTGATAAATCAAAATTGAATTTATTTATGGGAAATTTCATATTCAGAGATTTCAAAACATCGCAGAAATTCATATATTTCAGAATTTTTCACTGCTATAACTCGGAAATCACACATTTTTTTTGGAAAAATATCCAATCTAAATGTTGCTACATATAATCTCTTCTTCAATTTGGTTGTTTCATTTTTCAATTTTCTAAAAAAAAACAATTGCCACACCTTATAGCGGAGACACACATATTTCAGACTTTACCATTGCTGAAACGCGAAAAGCTATGATTTTTTCCGGATATTGTCCTATCTTTAATTATACCACCTCAGATTTTTAATTTTCGAAAAAAATTGGCAGTTTTCGGAAGGAAGGAGATTTTGGATTTGCACTTTCATGAATATGGGACCATTTCTCAAGCCTCTTCCTTCAAATGAATCAAAAATCATCAAAATCGGAGTACGATTACTACATGAAAGCCGCGAACAAACAAATAAAAAAAAGCAGATAGTCGAATTGTATACCTCCTTCATTCGGGGTTCGTCTGTCAAAAATTAAGTTACACTCCCATAAAAAAAACTAAGAAACCTATTTAATAATTACATTTATATCATAGCTTAAAAATAGGAAAAACACTTATATTTTGATTTTTCATTGTAGTAACTAATTAAGTCGATCCTATTTTCTTATAAAAAAAATATATATATTCCTCTATTAGGAGTAGCTACTAGAACAATATCTTTCTCACAGCCAAAGTAGATAAAAATGGATGCATTCCATGAAAAAGTCATACTTCACTAATTCGTACTCAATACATAATCTACGTATTCAAGGTGACCAAATGGCAACTGTATAATAGTAGATAATAATAATATATTAATAATGATTACAGGTTTATAATATTACAATGAAAACATAATGAATTGTCTAGTGCTATTGGAAATTATACAATAATATGTAAACCATCAACACAGATAGGCACAATATCTGCAAGTGAAAATACTAAAAAGATATTATGACGTGGTTGAATTTCAGGAGAAAATTAAGCAAAGTTCTGTGTGTCCTTTTGTTGGCTGGATTTGTCGTTGTGTCTGCAGCAGGGGCCATAATTTGGTTTTGTGGTGCCAAAAGTGAATCACGTAGTGCAGCCGTCGTTACGAATGGCCACGAGTGTGCAGAAGTTGGGACGTAAGTCATAGCTTTAAGTAGATATACCCCCATAACTAATTTAATATGCAATGCACCATCTTCAGAAACGCTGTATTCAGATTCTGAGAACACTATCTTTGTTTTATACTGACCAAGGAGATTTCAGATAGCTACTGTAGCCCACAGACTATGAAAGGCTACAGGCTGCAGAGATTTTTCACAGAAAATAGAGAATCTTAAATATATTTGTCTATTTTTTGAAGCCCTAGTGTGAAAATGCTATATATGTATCTCAAAAATGGCAAATTGCATTCTAAAGAGTAGCAGAAGCAAAGAAATAACCTCAAATGCTATTTCTAACCTCAAAATAATAACACTACACTAGGTCCATAATGGAAAAAGGCGGCAATGCAATCGAAGTAGCTATAGCAACATTGTTTTGTGAAGGTATAGCAATGCCCCAATCTATGGGCCTTGGTGGTGGTTTTCTCATGGTTTTCTATAATCGCACCGAACAAAAAGCCTACAGTATGAATGCACGAGAAGTAGCCCCAGCTGCAGCTACAGAGGATATGTTCCATGGCAATTCGACGGCATCTCAAAGAGGTAATCTTGACTGGTTAAAATGGCCCTCGCACAATCACATGTAACAACTTTTCGACCAATAACAGGTCTCCAATTTCCATATACCCATACGATATATTATTGAAATATTTGTTCAGAGTCCTGATGATTTCGACAGAATCCTTCAATCAGTTGGTCGACAAGTTGGTATACGTGTGTTGCTGCCATAAATCTTGAGACCAGTAAAAATGTAATTTCTGCAATTTCAAGGTGCAAAAGCTGTTGCAGTACCCGGTGAACTGATAGGTTATTGGACCTTGTACCAAAAATTTGGTGGCAATTTGAGTTGGAAGGAGCTAATACAACCCACAATAGATTTATGTAGAAATGGTGTCTACGTTACGGAATTCTTGGACGGAGTATTAAAAAGTAAACGGGACCTGATCTACAGCGACCCTGTTTTGAGGTAAGTCACTTCATGAAGAGACAAAGGAAATTCGTACACTACTGAATAAATTTGCCCAATAAAAAGCTTCCTTTGGTTGTTTTAAGTATTACGTCACGAGTGAATTGGTATGCCGGAAATTTCCAACGATGTCAAATCGTAAAATCGAACGTTTGGTTTGGTATTATTGACAAATATAACGTCAAAATTAAATAAAAAACCTAACCTAAAAACATGACAAATGCCTTTGACGTCATTGATGAATCGATTTGATAATCTGTACTATTCAAACTAACAAACGTCAAAACAAACTTTTTATAATGACATTATCTATGCATTCTCAATGTCAAATTATGTGGAAAGGTCAATAAACAATTGATTACAAGTACCCAATAAGCTATAATGATGTATAATCCTATCAATTGACATATTTGACAGGGATATTTTCATTGATCCGGCAACCAAACAGACTTTGGTGGAGGGTCAATATATCAAACGACTGAGATTAGCGAAAACGCTAGAGATAATAGCTGAAGAAGAAGGCGAGGCCATGCATAATGGTAGTTTGACTAAAATGTTTGTCAAGGATATTGCAGATCAAGGTGGTATAATAACTGAAGATGATATGAAAAATTACAGGTATGTACTTTTCATCTGTATAAATGTACTTTTCTACAAATTTTCTATCTATAAGACACATTTATTCTTCCTACTAGATTTATGTAAAATATATATTAAAGCCCAGTTGCAACTGAATAATAAATAATTAAATGTGATTCGTGGAAAAAGTGTAAATAATTGAATTCAATTTCAAAAAAATATTATAATATTCTCAATTCATACTCATTTAAAGTTATGCATACAATTAAAATATAAATACAACTCTCATATAAGAAAAAAGATTGAGAATTAATATTATGTACTTAATTTTTATTAGAGAATAAAAATTCAAGATTTAAAAGAATGCACGTAATTATATTATAAATATAACTTTCCTATAACAAAAATTATCAAGAATTAATATGTACATAATTTTAATTGGAGAATGAAAGTTCCAGATATAAAGTTATCCAGATATTCATAATATAAATATAACTCTCATATAAGAAAAAATATTAATAATTAACGTTATGTACATACATTTAATTCGAGAATAAAAATTGAAGATTTAAAATTATGCACATAATTATAATTCATATAAGAACAAAGATTAAGAATTGACATTATGTACATAATTTTAATTTGAGAATAAGAATTCAAGATTTGAAATAATGCACATAATTATATTATGGATATGACTGTCATATAAGAAAAAAAAGATTAAGAATTAACATTATGTACATAATTTTAATTCGAGAATAAAAATTTAAGATTCAAAATTGTAATATAAATATAACTCTCATATGAGTAAAATATTAAGAATTAACATTATTTGCATAATTTTAATTCGAGAATAGAAATTGAACCTTTTAAGTTACTTCTTTATTTATTGATATCATGCCTTACAAACTACATCTGTTTGCACATAATTATAATATAAATAAAACTCTCATATAAGAAAAATATCATTAATTAATTAACTTTATGTGCATAATTCTATCTAGTTCAAAAATAAAAGTTATGCATATAAGTTTAATTTTTTATTATATTATAATTAAGAATTGAGAACATAATAATAATTTAAAAAATCTTTTATCTACACTTTTTGCATTACTGACTCTAAAGTATTCAATTGAATTTATAATTTTTTATGACTGTAATCTATTTTTATGGACATGAGACTATATTATGTTTGACACTTTTTTTATTATTCAACATTTAAGACCGGTACAAGAAGATCCTGTCGTGGTACCCCTTGACAATGGCCAGACTCTTTTTACATCTCCATTACCTGGTAGCGGAGTAGTATTGGCATACATTTTGAATGTATTGAGTGGCTTTGTCGATGCTAGTACACAGAATTCAGTCACAGTTAGTCAAAGAATTGTGGAGAGCTTTAAATGGGCCTATGGTCAACGTACCCAATTGGGTGATCCAAATTACAACAATCTTACACAGGTAGGTAGTTCCCGATATTTTATAATAAAGTAAGCAGTCTATATAGGTAGCATTTCAGTAGTACTTTTATGAGATGTGTGACACGTAGCACCGTCTTGTTGGAAAATACATCGTTTACAATCTTAATATCACATCCTTGTACAGTTCCGACCATCTTATTGGTATACACACCCATAAACTTGTGAAATGGTTATATTAAGATTTGAAAAGTAGTAAGTACATAGAGTTCCAAACAATATTATGAATTTTATTTTGACAGCTCATAGGTGACCTTTTATCGAAAGAATATGCCAAAGAAACTCGTAGCAACATCAAAGATGACTCTACTTCCACCGATCCAAGTTACTATGGAGCAAAAGTGTCAATTGTAGAGGATCATGGAACGGCGCACATTTGCATCCTCGATAAGGAAGGGAATGCTGTAGCCGTGACAAGTACAATTAATTACATGTAAGTACATACGAGGTAATAATGTGGAGACTGGATATAGGGGTTCTATAATGAAATACCAAAGCAGCGTCAGCCTAAACCATAGAGATTTTTCCAAGAGGGCTTCATAGGTACCGGGGCTTTTTTTCTCAACCTCACATATGCCAATTCTTTATTTTTGAGTATAAATACTGGCACTTCCGTGGATAAAGTTGCTCTACATTGCTTTCGGACTCACCGTTGGCACAAAACCGCTTTGTTTCATTTTCATTGTCATTATAATTTGTATCAAATGATTCGAAAAAAAACATCCATTCATCCCTATTTTCAGATTTGGTGCTGGGTTTGCATCAAACAGTACCGGTATCATTTTGAATGATGAAATGGCTGACTTCTCCATACCTGATTCATCGAATGCCTCCAAATTGTGGCCATCACCGAGCAATTTTATCGCCCCCGGCAAACGTCCATTATCCTCGATGGTACCGTCGATTATTGTTAACAAGGACAAGGATGTTGTTCTTGTAGTGGGTGGAGCTGGTGGTACGAAGATCACCACTGGAGTGGCCTTGGTGAGTACTGACAACACAGTCAACCTCTTTTTTGGGTTCTAGCCTGGAAAATTCTTAATGTACCTATTTTATTTCTTTCTTCAATTTAAAATCTTTTCTTTTTAATTTGTTGCAGGTTATAATGAGACATCTCTGGTTTGACATGAACTTGAAGAGTGCAATCGATGAAAAACGATTCCATCATCAATTGTTACCAATGAATATCTTCTTTGATCCGGAATATGTTACAGAAGTAGGTTTTTCAGTATATATATCAGTATCGGTGATGAGGTTGATTCCTATTAAACTATGAGGTTAGATGTTGGTTGGTAGCATAAACAGGATGTGAATTTTTCGAGTTTATACGTACATGATTGATGTACTTGAAGGTAAACTACCTTTTGATGTATACCGACAAAGAGACAAACAGACATATATCATCGTGATTTTATATCTATGGGTTCCGTAGATCCGACGAAAAACTGAAATTTACCTACAAGTCATCATTTGAATATTAACCGTACAATATGAATTTCACAATTGAATGCGTATTTTGTCAATAAAGTTGAAAATGTACTAACATGACATTTTGCATTATCTTTGCCGGTAGATTAATTTTGATTTTATTATTTTTTCCAGGGTAAAGCTATTATCGATGGACTGGTGAAGATTGGTCACAATTATACACTCAATAACGAAGGTGGTTTCGGTGCCGTGACGGGCATATCAAGATATGTACCAAAATTGGAATCGGCATCGGATTATGTGACAGCTGCTTTTGACAGAAGAAGAAAAGGCTCGATATCGTACTTGTGATTGTAGTAAACTTAAAATTAAACAATAAATATTTTTATTATTTATCATCAGTTTTCTTTCCACTGTTTAGAAGCAGGCAAAAGGCCTGAGATGTGACAACTAAACAACACATTTTTAAATACATTTTTTTAATTACTAATTCAACAAAATTTATGTAAACGTTAGAAGATGTAACAAAAGCTAAATCTGACCGTCTTTTTTCAACATAAAAGTTGATTTTTCTCGAAAACGGTCGACTTTAGAGCTTACGACCAAAAGTACCTTTTTTGTGTGAAAAACATTGGCGATTCAAATGGGCGCCTCAAAACCGTACTTTTTCCACTGGCGTAGAAATTGGGGAGAAAAACAACCACTACTCCATCAAAATCTTCACCAATTATGACTTAACAAAAAAAAACTTAGCTTATTATGAGTGGAAAATGCTTACAAAAGCCATTTACTGTGTGATAAACAGTTCCGGAGATATTCACCAAAAACGAATATTTGTTTTCAATTTCAACACCCTGTATCTCGAAACTGGTGCATTTTAGAGGGTAAGTTACTATAAACATTTTTACATATTTTTGGACGAGCTATCACATCTTCAAGTCCTGCACAAATATATTATGAAACATCCCGTATATAAAATAGATATTACAGAACTAAAAAATATTTTACGATTTTGGAATAAATATTTACTGCACGCCTCTGAAACGGGCCTTTAAAGATTATTTATTGGTCTTTAAGGGTAGTGCTAGGAAAGTATCTAAAAATTTAGATGACATTAGATATGTCTTGCTGATATTTTGTCAAAATATTGACAGTATATGATATACCATTTTGAAATATTATTTTGACTGATTCAAAAAGTACATATTGAAATCTTTTAAATTCCGTAACAAAAAAAAACAGTGCATGAATTTTGTAATAGTGAGTATATATATTATCCAAATATAATTAAATGCAAGATAGGATTTTTTTTTTCATTTGATTATTTTATGGAATTTGTATGTTTATACAAGATGCTATCTCTGTAATATATCTAAATGAATAATCTCTTTGCAAAATCCTCCAACAAAGATTGTATTCCCCCAATTTATAAATAATAAAATAAAATCAACTTCGTTGTTCCATTTTACAAAAGTCTCTGTAGCAATACGCTCCCACGAGGACTTCTAGGCAAAAATACGATCACAAACAAGTCTAACAAAATTCGAGAGTAGAATATCTATAACTTCATTATCGCAATGTTTTAGCATTTATTTCTGAATAATGGGTGCTTAGGTACAGGTACCCGAGAAATTGTGTCATTAACAATTTTTGTTGGTTTTTATTGATGCGTGTCTCCACTATAACCATGGCATTATTAACATTTGTAAGGTAAGGTGATTTCTGATTGCATTACAATTGTATTTTTAGATTTTAATGTTATCGGGTTATATTCGATTTTCGCAAAATAATTAGTTTAAAATTTATTATTAATTTGTTAGTTGAAATTTGTGTTATAGATTTCTGGATATTTTTAAGATTTCTCACTCTCGTGATAATAATAGAATCACGTGCAAAAACACAGCAAGTTAATATTTGTGAACTTTTTAATTTTTATTCCAATTTTCATATTTTTTTTTAGCAAAATGCAGTTAATTTTATTTTGCATTTTTTTTTTGTTTTATTCTTTTTACAGACGTAATAAAAGATTGATATTAAACCCAGTCTTCAAAACACATTGTGGAATAATTTTCCCACCTTTTAAATAGCAGCAAAAACCATTCCTTTCCTAAATTTCGTCCTTTGATTCAATTGCCTTTTTAGGTGCTTGTTACTTCAAGAAATGTTTCTTTTTTGACGAGGTGGTTTTCTGCGTTGTTTTCCTCCTCGAAAATTTTGGCATTGTTAAACTAGAGAACCACAGGACCGACTTTTATTATTTTGGGAAGTTTAATTGGGATTTATTTTTTATTATCTAAATTTTCACAACATTTGAAATGAAAATTCGAAGCACATTGCTCCAGATAATATATTTACAAAACAATGAAAAATCGTAGAAACAATTCAATTAAATTATATCCTTATCTTTACAAGCATTGTCATAAAATATAACCATGAATTAATATTAACATAATACCCATCAGTTTATGTATATTATGTTATCTGTTAGTGATATTTAATCATCGTTTTTCATATTATAAGATATAATTATTTATGTACCAAAGGTATATTAATATCTTCTGAGACTATCAGAAAGGATTTCACCACATGTTATACCGATTGGGTACAACGGAAATGCTTAGACAACTTTAGAAAATGTATTGAAAATTCAATACAGTTTTTGATAATTTATTAAATAAATTCACGTTTTATTACAATTTACTCCATAATATGGATTACAATTTGTGATTCATTCAAAAATGTATAAATTGTATTTCAGAATATGCATTCGAATTGCTATATAATCATGATGATTATATACAGCCATTTTTTTGTTAAATAACAGATGGATTAAGCTAAAACTTCTATCTGAGCCGACAACAACTACGACGAGGGCAAACATCCCTTCCGACATTGCGAATAACATAGGCAACAACCTTGTAATCATCTGGTTTTTGTTTTTTCATTACAGGACTAATAGGAAAATCTTTAGTGGCTTGCTGATAACCACTTTGGTACTTGTCATTGCTATTGTGGTACTATTGGTGGTCACTTTTATAGGAACCAATGTTGCCAGAGGTGCAGTAGTAACAAATGGTCGTGCTTGTGCACGTATAGGAACGTAAGTATATTTTCTCAATCCAAATCAAACAAAAAAAAGTTAACATGCTTTTATACCAAGAAATAGTAAATAGAACAATATTCTGTCTTTCCCATATCAACAAATAGGTTATTAAACATTCACTTACAACAACAATAATTGTTATCTCAGATTAGAAAGTGAACCCAACAATAATGTATTAAATATTACGCATTCCCAAGAAGTGGAAAATTAATGTTGTCCGGTACGCTTTATTCTTTCAAGGAGTATTCTCGAAAAAGGTGGCACAGCTGCTGATGCTGCAATTGCAGCACTTTTCTGTGAAGGGGTAAGCATGCCTCAATCCATGGGCCTTGGTGGTGGTTTCCTCTTGACCATCTACCAAAGGAGTACAGGTGAGGCGTGGTATCTAAATAGTCGAGAAACTGCTCCGGCGGCATCAACTGAAAACATGTTTCATGGCAACGAATCGCTGGCCCAGTTGGGTAAGTACCTAGATAAGAACTGAAAGACATCAACAAATGTACTTGCTATAGTTTCTCAATCCTACATTGAACAATGGAAAAAAGGGGCGAAAAAACAGCTCGATTCTACAGTGTTGCCGGGTTTTGTAAAATCTATACGATTTATATTGTTTTCCCCTACCAAAAATTTAAGGTGGTCTAGCCATAGCTGTACCTGGCGAACTGAGAGGTTATTGGTCATTGTACAAACGTTTTGGTGGTGGAGTACCATGGCGGGATCTGGTACAACCGACGATAGATTTGTGTGAGAATGGCATCTATGTGTCAAGTTATGCGGAACAGGTGCTCAAACGTGGTAGGGATCGAATCATGGCAAGACCTCTGTTTAGGTAATTTTAATTATTAACAATTCTATTCAGGCTAACATATAAATCTTGAATATAAAAATAGTATGCTATAATATAGACTGATTGACTTAATATGAGCCCTACAAACCCCCACCGAGATGCAAATAGCATCTGTGTGTAGACCTGAACTAGATATTGTATTATAATCTACAACCTTAACAGCATCTAAATTACAATAAAAATAAACAAATAATAAAATGAAAATACAACAGAACTATAAATACACACATAAACCGGTATATTAAGTTGCAATTTTCCATTGCTATAGGCATTAAATAATAATGGACCCAAAACTGAACCTTGAGGGACTCCACAAGTGACTAAACTTTAAAATAACTTTCAACACCATTAATGGAAAAAATATTTATAGAGGTTCTAGATATAGCCAAGCTATTAATTGGCAATATACAGGGTGTTTAATGAGATCACTGAACTTGTTATAAGTATTATGATTGATCCATAATAAATCAAATTTCAAATTATTTCTATTTTGATCAATTTGCAGAGAGACTTTTGTCGATCCAGAAACCAATGACACATACAAAAAGGGTAGCTACTACAAACGACCGGTATTGGCAAAGACATTGAGAATCATTGCCGAAGAGGGTGGTGAAACATTGAACAATGGCAGCCTCACCGATGCTCTATTAAATGACATTCAAGAAGCTAACGGTATTATCACCAAAGACGATTTGATTAATTATCAGTAAGTAGAAATAGATTCAAATTCTATAGAGCAAGAACTGCGGATGTTCATTATAATTTTCTCATTGAATTCTAGACCAGTTTGGGCAAAACCACACCATGTACCACTCAGCAATGGACAAAGTGTATTTACCACTCCACTACCTGGCTCTGGTGCTGTTCTAACATTCATTCTCAATCTGTTGGACGGTTTTCTGGATACCCGCCAACCTACCTCCCTCACCAATTACCAACGTATCATTGAAGCTTTCAAATTTGCCTACGGCAGTCGCACCAAATTGGGCGACTCGTCTGCCGGTGCTGAAGCAGTTGTGAAGAATTTGACTTCTAAAGAGTATGCCGCTGCATTGAGGCGAATGATTTTCGATAATAAAACTTTCAGCGATCTCTCCTATTATGGTGCTGAAACATTGCCGCCGGTATTCGATCAAGGTACGGCGAATATGAATGTCCTAGCTGCGAATGGTGATGCTGTAGCTGTAACTAGTACCATTAATGGGCTGTAAGTATTTTCCAGTGTACACCTGTGTGGGTTGATAAGCCACTAAAGAGTGCTGCAAATGGAAAATTATATTTGATACATTTTCAAAACTTTTGTGTCGCTATCTTAAGTAGCCTTGTCTTAGTGTTTGGGCCTATATTTAGAATTCCTTATCGCAAACAGATATTTTCAAAGGATTTAGAAAACAAAAATTGTTGCTGAGCCCCAAACTGTAATTAAAGTTTGAAGCTTTGACGTGATAGATTTTTATCTATGAATAGTCCAATTTTTTCTTACAGTATATGAGTACTTGATATTGTCACTATTTAATTCCAAACTTGCCAACGAGTTTATAAACATGAGGAAAAGAACCGGTCCCAGGTTGGACCCATGTAGAACACCACATAATACAGTTGTTTCCCGGCCATACAAAGTGTTTTATGATTTTTATTTTTCAGTTTTGGTTCCTTTGTCATGTCACCCAATACTGGTATAATACTCAATAATCAGATGGACGATTTCTCATCACCCGGTGTAATAAATTTGTACGGTTTGCCACCGTCTCCCGCCAATTTTATTGTGCCCGGCAGAAGGCCATTGTCGTCGATGTGTCCCTCAATAGTTCTGGATGGGAATGGGAATGTCATCCTGGCTGTCGGCGCCGCTGGTGGGAGCAAGATAACGACACAAGTATCACAGGTCAGGCATTGGAAATAATTTTATTATATTCATCATTGTGACTTTTTCTTATTGACATTTAAACAACATTTGACATTGACAGAGTTGTCTAATAAAGTCGGTGCCAGTTCTCATACTTTTAGGTTATGTTTCGTATATAATTTTCATGTTATTTTTCAATTTCTAGCAAATCACAATGCAAAAACTTAATGTTTTATTTATGTCAAATATTTTGAATGTTGAAAGTGACCAAAGATTATCATAACCTATTGAACAGAAAATCAGATTTGAAAGCATTAGAGAAATCTGACATACCAAGTCATCTGTGACCACTGGTTTCTTAAACAGACTTTTAAATTTGAAATATGGTGCCGATACAAAAATTACAGGATTAGGTACTATTTTTGACAGTT
The DNA here is from genome assembly GCA_958507055.1 of Crioceris asparagi. Taxonomy (NCBI): domain Eukaryota; kingdom Metazoa; phylum Arthropoda; class Insecta; order Coleoptera; family Chrysomelidae; genus Crioceris; species Crioceris asparagi. The sequence continues at coordinate 917,684 of OY293827.1, forward strand.
CTTATATGTACTAGACCGATGACTTTGATATGTCACTATCTACTGTGCGATTAACTCTCCGTAATGGTTTTTCGTAAATCTTTTTCAACAGTCTTGCTGACTGAAACTTTTTGCATTTAGTTTTTAAGTTCCGCCCCTTCGGCCATTTTGAAACAACTATGGAAATATCTCTTACAGATTATAATCAATCATCTCTGGTTTGGAACTGATCTTAAGTCTGTTATGGCCGAGCCGAGAGTACATCATCAACTAGTGCCGAATTCAGTGGAGATCGAGAAGGAGTTCTTGATAAAGGTAGATATTCAGATAATATCGTGTAATATATGAAAACTAATTCGAAATTTCCCATCCAAATATTTTTGAACTTTGCCATACCATAATAACATTTGGAAATGATTCAAGTTAATTGATAATATCCGGACTGTTGTTCTCTCAGCAAAATGCAAGGGATCCCACTTCTGATACCAATTGTAACGTTCAGCCCTGTGCTAAAAATTACCAGCGCACTTAAAGATTTGTTTGGTCCCACTAGTATCGAGAATATGGGATGCGGCTATCCTGTGTATAATTTTACCAATTTATTTTTTTTCAGTATCCAGAAATTGTTGAAGGATTAAAAACTATTGGTCACAATGTGGTAGTGGCATCACCTGATGAGGGATTTGCAGCTGCGACAGCTATTTCGACAGCTGAGGGAATGTCAGCGGAATTTGACACACGACGACCTGGAGGCACCTCTTTCATTTTCTAAGGTCCTGTTTTTTTGTTGTTGTTGTTGCTATTCTTATTTTCTTATCTCGATCAACGTAAATTTACATGTACATATTATAATACCACCTAATAATGTATTTATCTCGACATATGAGTTTGTTGTTACGTCTAAATAAATTATATTTTATTGTTAAACGTGTCTTTATTCTATTAAATTTGATAATAGCTTTTATGTCTGCTATTTTCAGAAAATAATATATTTATCGTTATTTGCATTTATTAAACATAGATTTTGTTAAATAGGACATTACATTTAATATTTTGGAGGTGAAAATGCAACTTGCAACGTTTAAGATACGGATCTCAAGAACTAGAAGTTGTAAGTCAGAATACATCAAAACTCAACAATTTTTGTTGTATTCTGACTTTCAACTATTAGAATATATTAAATATAAGCAGCTACAGGTTACTTTGCACACACAAATTTCTACTAAGTCACTCAGCAACACCCTATATAGCGAGTTCACTTTCATTATAGCATAATCATTGGTATAGGTATACTTTCAACTATTACTTTATTATCATTTTAATTATTTTATTTCTCTATACGAATGCTAATTATATTAATGACGTTACTGATAGAGTTTAATAAGTGTATTCGTCAAATGGTTATCAATATATTATCATTTCTTCAAATTAATTTCGAGTCCAATTCTGTTATATTATTGCAAACTGGTTCTCAGAGCTGTAATGATAATCGCGTGGAATTTTTGTCTAATACTTTTGTGCACCTATTTGCATTTAACATTGACTTTATCAACAGGAACAAGAAGTAATGGAATAAGATACAATCTAACAAAAAATCTGGTAAATACTGTTAGAAATTATATTTATTTTTAATCCGAATATATATATATATATACTCAGTAGGTGTAAGACATCTATTGTCTATTATATTATTAAAATGCTATAAGCCTGCTTAAGCTGTGGTCACTGTTTTAGACCCTTTATCATGTTTAAAACCGTTATTTCTGTTTTAGGCCCAGTTTTCAATGGATGGCACCACATGTTGAATAAGCATATTGCTATTCAACATGTGGTGCTATACGGTTCGTTCAGCAACGAAGCCTTCCATATGAATTCTCATAGATATTGCAATGTTCTTTGTTCTTATGTGGATAGAAATTCACATACACACTAACACTAATCAACAAAGTCTATTTATTTAATATAACGAGAATTCACAATTCACTCATACCTACTACAATAATTTATATACACTACTGTTCACTACTAACTAACTAATATTACTTATAATTTATATCACAATATTTATTTCACTTGGTCGGTACGTTCAAAACTGACTGACTTGGCGCGCTCTATCGTTACCGTATTTGAATCTATCGAATAAGATGCCCAGATGATGTGTTTTTGCGCGCCATGCCGTGCGCAACAAGCGGCGCTCTCGCTTAAAAAATACAACAGATCATGATTACGAATATAAATAAAAAGAACAAAACATATGTAAGATAATAATTGTCAAGATGTTCGTTGTACACGAGGCCACGCCCCTGCAACTTCTTTAATCTCGTGTGGCTACATAGACTCTCCTGTTTCCAGTCTTCTTGACCTTCCATTCCGTAAAGGTGATTCCTTATTTAAATTATGAAGAAGACGCCATTTTTTGGTGAAAAACAATGTTGGTGACATCGATCGAATTTTGTGATTTTGTGACTAAATTTGTGATAAAAACTTCAATATTTTCATTGGATTATTATGGTAGGGTGTTCTACTTATGGCTGCAAAAGCCGCAGTGATCAAAAAGAGCCAGGAATTACATTTAACAGGTAAAAAACAATGTATAGTTGGTTTTACTAGTTACAAATTTAAAAAATCATACTTCTAGTCAGGCCTTACCTAAAACATCCTATACCTATTCATTTCAAGTTGTATTTTTTGTTCATTATTCTATAATATTAGTTAGAAATCAAAACTTGAACTAATCGTTCATGGTTTTTCCAGTGGCGTTGCACCTACTTAACAATTTTATTTTAATATAATGATATATCAACATAGTAGCTTTTCTGCCACTTTTCAGGGTTTAAAGAAATGTATCAGTAATGTAAATATGTAAAATATTTGTTTTTCAGATTTGCTATCAAAGATCCCTACAAAGTTGTACTTTGGATTCAAAAAATGGAAAGGGCTGCTTGGGTAGTCACCCAAAATAACAAAATCAGCTCAAAGCACTTTATTATATTTGGGAAAAAACTCGCCTGTGTGATAATGTAGTACCTATGATTTTTGATCAATTGCTAATTCCAAATTGTTGTGTACCTATATTGCAAGCCTTGTGACATGCCAGTTATTGAAAAAAATGTGAAGAGAGTTACTTTAAGTATATAAATCTAAGATTACATTTTGTGATGAACAGATAATTTGAAGTTATAGATCCTGTAAGAAATCATTTCACTAAACTTGTATTATTTAAGAGACAATAATGTAAATTATCAGTAAGTTCCACGAATTGGTAAATAATTGAACGTGCTGAATCTCGTTTCCTCTTGTTATTTAATATTTTATATAAATGTTATTTCAATTTTATAAGATTTGAACTCTATATTCTTGTTTTTATTTAAATAATTACAATAGCTACAAACAATCATGTAATTGGAGAGTCACTAATAAATTATTCCGTCTACCTACGTGAATTCGAATTAAAATGTAAAAGGTATTGAAATATTGTGTGATACCATGTGTTCCAATTTCCAAGAATTAAAATGAAGGATAAAATTCTCAGTTGTTTTATTTCGTAACATTCAACGCCAATCTATTTGGATAAATTTTGATGCATCTATCCGTTCTTATAAAATCTACACCTTGAGGCAAACTCAATGGAAATTCTGTCACTGATCATTTCAATAGATTCATATTAAATTCAGACGCTATACGTGGGTTACGCCACTGGCAAACCCCTTTTTGGTAACAAATTGCCTCATTTTCGGCTGCATCGTTACGAGTCCTCTCTCTTTTCCAGTCTAAGGGTGATTCAGAGAACGTTGGGAGGTAGTATCCTCTTCTCTCCATTGCACAGTGGCGTGGGTCTGGGTAACATTACAATATTAAAGAAAAACTGTGTCGATATATATATTTATTTGAATACATTTCAAGTAAACCAACTTTAAAATATTCGACACAATCGACATAAATTTTATTTGGATAGGTATTCAAGGAAATAACCTGGCAACGGTAGAATTGATTTTTTGTTTTGTTTTTCTCGCATTATTTTAGGTAATCAATCAGTTTTTAATAGTCATAAAATACCTACAAGCTTTCTAAAATAAACTAAAACATGTTTTCATAATATGCTTATAGATGGATGGACAATGGTTTAATACTTACGTCTTTCCCGTAAACCCTCACAGTAATATAAAAATCTATAATCAGGGACACGATCCGGAGTCAGGTCTACGCCAAGTTTATTTTGTGAAAAATATTGGTAGAGGTGCACTTCATGCTTATGCCAGAAACGGAGACTTTTGGAAATGGAATCGAGTCCCTTCAGCGTCCGATATCCTCCCTGGCCAGATGGTAGAACTGGATCCAACTCGTAAGCAAACATGATCTCTTTTGATTAATGTGTTTTCCTCAAATGCAATAATATGATAAGTCTTGTACATCATACATTCAATGTAACGTATTAATAATGGTTAGTGTGGAAAAAGCGCTTCACACCAGCAAACATTTGTTACCTTAGTCTGCTGGGAATCCCCAGTAGCGATACTCACTTCTGACATCGTTCCATAAATACAATTTATTGGTCTATGGAACGCCGGCAGTTTTACTTTAGTCGCAAAATATACTCTTTTAATAAACTTCTCTAAATTATTCTATTACATGATCTCATATAATACATAAAACTCATAATGAAAATCTGAAAAAGTTCGATTGATTAAATAAAGATTTATTATTAATAATAATACATAAAATACAAATCTTTCGATTGAGTTGTAAAATATAAATTTATTCATCTGAATTCTCTGAAATGTCACTTTGACTGGACTTTGTAAAGCTTGAAATACTGATATCATAAAATAAATAATTATGCGCTAATGTCGTAGCTTGGATTGAAAAACGCAGTAGAAAATTTCAGAAGACAATGAGATGCAATGAGACGTATAGTGTGATGTACGTAGATCGTGAATGATTACAGGCAATAGCCATGGCCATGATTCGTGAAATAAACTATATATCCCGAAGCATCTAGTGGCTTCGCGCTAGTGGTGGAATGTTCGCGTGGCGTTGGAAGATGTTTGTTGAAGATTCAAGAAGGAGGGGCTTTTGGAGACTTGGAGATGATTTGCTGCGGAGGCGTCAGTACGAGGCGGTCAGTCCGGGGCAGTCAGCCCGTTGCAGTAGTTGATTGAGTACAGTGCGGTTCGGTGGAGACCGAGCAGTACGGTAGAGCTCCGTATATAGATATTATTTTATATATGCGGTAGAGACCGGAGTATGATGGAGATCGGGAGTACGGTGCATTCTGGTGTGGTTGGATTGTTGTTTTGTTGTCATTTAGAAGACCAAGATATTGTTTTTGCTGTTGTTAAGACAGGACAACGTCTATCGAGTCTGCTAGTAGTGTATAATAATTAATCTGTGACATTTTAGTGTAGAAATAAACATTTTTACATCCACCTTATATATTTTTTTGATAGAACAACCTGTCTTGTGACCGACTCACCAAACGGAAACATATCGACTGTTTGTCTGCATATTTCTTCGCACCTTTTTAAACAGTAAACGTGCTTCGATTTTCATGATTCTTTTTTTCATTTGATAAGAGGACTAATAATAGATGGACCAATTGAAAGAAAAAACATCAGTGAACATGTTTTTCCCCAAAAACTACTTTTTTTCAAATTAAAGAAGAGATTATATATGTAGCAACATGTAAATTGATCATTTTTCCAAAAAAAAATACGGTTTCCGATTTACTGAAATTATTGGTAAAGTCTGAAATATGTGTACTTTCGAGATGTCAGTGGCCGAATTCGGTTTTTGTGAGCTTAACATATCAATAACACATTTTATGCTCTTGCAGAGGAGGATATTTTAGCACAACTGGTAGTGACAAATTATGGTGACAAAAAGGGTTATGCGCAATGTTTAATGGGATACCATTACGATAAAATCAAACGGAGGTCATCATACTGGAACTTTCAAATAGATATGAACAACTTGATGAAGAAATTGGTCACTTTTTCCAGTGATTTTATACCCGTCATTGGCCCGTATGTTTCCAATGTGATTGACTTTTTTTGGCCATCAACGTCTACCGATGTATGGGAAGAGGTTAAAGACAAAGTCACCATGTTGATTGACTCATCCATCTCTGATTTGGTTGAAAACATTCTTGACAATAAAATCAGATTGTTGCGGAAGCGGTTACAGGTAAAATTAGTTGAAATTTAAATATGTGACTTCGGTCATTTTCTGGCTATAGCTGCCTTGTGTTCGCATCTCCTGAGCTGCTCTTAGAAATTGTTTCAGGATAAAAGATTGGCTGTGACATCAACACGGACGTGTCAATGTCTACAATCTGTGTAATTCTACTGAAAATATATAGTATCTTATTTTTCAGTTTATTCAGAATAGGTATTCCTGGAATGGTCAAAATATTTCCAGTTTTCTACTCGCCAAATTGACAATGAAGTCTAGGTTATGTTACTGATTTTTTTTAAATACATTTCTTTCAATCTCTTAGCATTTGAGAAACATTGGTTATTTAATGAAATATTTATTCGATTTTCCGACAAAAGGCAGTTGCTATGGAACAAGCAGAAGGTGTGGACAAAGACCGCATCAGATTACATTACCTCAACCTTGCCCAAGATTTGATTGGTCTTGAAGAAGAATTTCGTTTCCGAAAAAACAGAAATTTACGGAAGTTAAACTATGCAACATTGCCGCTTTTCTCGATGGTTGTATCATTGAAAGTAATGTTCTATAGATGCGGCTTGGAACATCCGGATGCTTTAGGTTGGTATAATTTTTATACAGGGTGGAGCAGCTGGTGGTAATTGGTGGATCGTGGCTGATCTATTAGAGATAGAGCAAAATTTTTTTTTATCAAAATTGTTCAAGGCGACTACATTTTAAAATTATTTTCAAAGATGGCCGACTTCCGGTTACACCGAAAACTGGCCATCACTTCGTTATTTTAAATGGAACATACTGTATTTTTCATATTTTTAAATTCCTTGTTGAAAATAAAGGTCAGTTTGTTAAGCATTTGTTGGACATAAGTCTGAAGGTTTCGAAGATATTCTCAATTTTCTGAAAAAAATGACAGTTGCAGCATCCCAGACATCCCAAAACAAATTACATTGATCGATGTGGATTTTAATTTTCTCAAGACTCAAGACATATCTTACTATGCTGCCTTAATGCGGTTTTTTCTAAACGCTTCGGTTTTATTGATTTATGCATTTTATTTTATTGCCAATAATAGGTCTGGATGCTCAAAGCCTAAAGGAATTGAAAATCTACGTTTCTTTAACACTCGATCCTGAAACTGGTATAATCCTGAAACACTTTCAAGACATAATGCAGCAGCAAACTGAACACACCTACAATGAAGTGGACCCTGATAATCTTTTCAACGATATGGCCAACATAATGACTTATATCGCATACAATGGCGACCAATATTGGGCAGTATGGAATGATCTGATGAATGGTAAACCTGCAAAGGGAAAACCACATAATCCAGTACTTTTCTATTCATCTTATATCGGTGAGAGCTAAAACTACAGTATACATATTTTTTTACAAAAACTAGGATCAATGTCTTTGTTAGAGGCAGAGTAACTTGCTTCTTCTGAAATTCGATTTCTGCAACTCCCACCCGGGCATATGTGTATTCCTGAGGAAGGTCTCCAGACCCCCAGACCATCCCACAGTGAACCATGCAAGTACCAGGTTAAGTTACCCTTTCATTTGCCACAGGTAGATCATTCTTCATCTATTCGTCCACTTTTGGTATTTTTATTTCGTAGTTTCAGTAAAAACAGAGTTGTGTTACCATATCATCGACAGGTATATACCTGAAACTTGCTTGGAAAGCATTATTCCATTACCTCCTAAATGGACTGGAGAATCAATGTCAACCTTCCATTTTTTGGTAAATGGTATGGTAACCATCTTTTGAGATTGATGCTCCCTACCCCTGCACCAACTTAGTACAAGTACAAGAGCATTTTTCATCAGCCTTTTATATCATTTTCTGTTATTAGGGAAGGTCTACGAGCCGTTGCTTGTGTTGTGATTAATAATTGTGGATTTAGATTTCTAAATGATAGTTGTTCATAGATTAGATTTATTTACTTACTGTACTACTTATTACTTATACACTTATATCTTAAAAAGACATCTAATGACAATATATCAGAGAAGTCAAACCTGGCAGATGACATAGACAGATTTGGCTATGTTCCGAAACATAGAAATTTGTTCAATTATTGGTACTCAACATTTTCTTAGATTATTAATGTGATATCATCAGCATAGCCGATAACCCCATAGCCAATCTCAGTTTGCAAAGGAGTTTATGACCACAGCAAAGGAGATTGGACGCCTCCATTGAGGCATCCTCTGGCAGTCCTCATCGTTTTGATTTCTTATCCCATTTTTAATGTAATTTCTTTACTATTCAACAATGATTTTATTCATCTGTCAATAATTTGATTTATTTCTTATTTTCTGGCGGCATTTTCAATGGCCTCAAAGTATGCATGGTCAAAGGCTCCTTGAATATCCAGAAAGGCACATTTCTTTCCATTCTTTCTTATGATTGTCGATATGCCTTTTTGGTAGGTATTTTTATGAAATGGGTACCTTGCTAGGCATCCTTCTTTGATGTCAGTACCTTTTCCATGCTTTTTAGGAAGAAGGTAGATAGGCTATCGGTCCAACTGACTTGGGCTTTGGTATAAGAACCACCTTTGCTCCTCTCCATTACTTTGGTACCCAACACAGTGCATGGCTTGCTCTGAAGATTTCTGTAAGTTCTTGTTCTCAATGTTTCAATCTTTTCAGAATCGTTATAGGTTCAACTTCATCACCTCCTGGGGACTTGTGTAGTTTGAAGTTGTCAACATCCCATTCCACCACCTTGCGATGATTTTCTTATATATATACGTAGCCCATGGGGTTACCCTCGTAAGACGAAGCTATCTCTGCTTGATTGTTTACTATCCTACAGTTCAGGAAACGCGAAGTTCCAGTGTCTCTTCCGTGTCCTGACTCCTAACTCAATTTTTATATACTTTTTCCATCGACTAGGGAAACCTACTGCCGATCTACTATCACTTGGTGGTCAACTTCCATTGATGAGAACTCTAACACCTAATCTGACAGATGGCAAAAGACCAAAAATAATGATGGTCCAAGTGCACACTACCAACTCCAAAGCATGTGGCATTGACGTTCATTATGATGACAAATCTGTAATAAGTACAGGGCGCCGATATGGTACATATATTGAGAAATTTACTATTGAACCTCATTATATTGTGAAGTTGGATGTTTGGGGTAACTTTCCAGAGGGCATTATAACAGGTAAATATGTCAGATTTTGTCAAAAAAAATGATTTATAGCAATAACTACCAAGCTAGTACCTGGAGTACAGAGTTTCATTCGAGTAATACAAGGTTTAGGGTGAATTTTAAAGAGTTACCAAAAAAAAATGCTATAATTTATCCCAATTAGTAGAGTAATTCTGACAATAGCCTCGAGAGTCGCACCCATAGAACTGGGAAATAAATGAAAAGTTTATATTTGCGGTCTGGATGTTGGAAAGATTTTTAAAAACAAGCACTTTAGTCTATTCCAACAGTCGAGGAAATTATTTTCTATTGATAACTTCCTGTAACAGTGTATTGAAATATTTCCAGGTCTTGATTTCATAACTGATGGCAATGTAACCTACCAATCTGGCACTATGACAGGTACAGTCTTCACCTTTGAAATGCAGAACCATCATATTGCTGGTATTCATATGTCCAATGATATGGGTTTAGATAAATCAGAAGCAAGGAACGTTGCCGTATCATATCAAGCTGATAGTATCAATCACGATTGAAATAATGTAATTAATGAATAATAAATATTACTGCAGATTCTACTATTTAATAACAGGCAGACAGCACTAGTTGTCTATTTTCTTGAGATGAAAACATCTATACTGCGTTTCACATGGAGAATACAGTGTAGCCGGGTAGTACCTATTATAGGCAATGAATGTACTTTAAATGGGAAAATGGCACGCAGTGTTGCCGTTCTTTAAGTTTATCTGTAATATTTTGTGTTGTAAATTTGAAATTCATCGTTTAATATTATTGAATTTATTGAACATAAAAATGATGACATGGACATGGAATTTAAGGCCCCGCGGCGGCGGCGGTCAGGAGACAGGACCTGATGTTTGGTCGAGCCTGGCATAACATAGCGCTGGCAACGATGGGTTACACAAGGACTGGCTAAAGGGCAAATGTCTATAGGCAAATAAACAAGTAAAAAAGAGCACCAAAATTAGTTGGTGAACATACAGTGTGAACGTTTAGAATGAATACCGCAAATAAAATATCCCTGTATATTTAACACAAAAAGGCATCAATGTTTAAATCTAATTGTGAACGCATCCTGAATATGACAATATACTACACTATAACCTTGATAGTTTAGAAAATACAATACCTTTGTTTATTCTTTAACTAAGTTATTTTTTTCTGAGAGGCTGTCCCTTTCTAAGCTCAATTGTAATTGTATTATGAATGTTCAATGCTCTAAAGCTTTCTGTATAAATAACCTACGTAAACGACTTAAAAAAATATAATAAGAGACGGGACCATATCCCGAAATTTTGAAATTGAACATTTTTTGAAAAGAGTTACGGTTTCCGAGTTACAACAATGGTAAAGTCTGAAACATCTGATAGGTGTATTTCCGCTATGTGGAAGGAGCAATTTGTTTTCAACAATTCAAAATATAAGATAAATTATCGGTAATTTTAAATCAGTAAGTTGAAACTATACAATCTATATGGACCCAGATAGTTTTATTTACTGAAATATCTTTTCTATTTCAACAGTGCATGCGATAATATATAATATTATGGTATTTAAAAATATATAACCAATACCTAAGTGACGATAAGTCTAATCTATTTGAAAGGAAATATAAAGCTTCAGTTTTTATGTTATCATCATTACAAGGCCTTCCCTGTAGCTAAATTATTTTATTTAGAAAACCATTGCACTCACAACAATAATAGTAGTGGGTGAAAAATACGCAGATACAGTCTTCTTTTTTTCGTTGTTCTTGTGAGATCAAAGTTAACTGAACATACTGGAAAAGATCATGTGAGAAGGTATTTTTTTGAACGGGATTCATCCATGTTGAACAGGTTAGTATCTAATTAATTCATGTAATAATTAAACTTAAGAGACATGTATCAACCATTGAGAGACGCTGTCACATCTCAAATGTGTCATTGTTTCTTCCGCCATATATTGGTCTTATCCACAGCAGTGTGACTGATCACCAATCGCGCTTAGTAATCAGTAATCAAAAAGTTGATGTCTTTATAACATGACAGCAATCAATAAACAACAGTATAACATAACCTATCTTTTGTATCAGCTATTTCCCAATTCTATTATGGACATCTATCGTATCGTTTACCACATAATCTTTTTCATTATAGATATACTGAACTGAATAGAACCGTTTCTTCTTCCATTTTCAATTCCTCTAATATGTATAATTGTAGAATTAAATTATTTCAAAAAAAAAAAAAAAATTCAGACACTGCTGTGGACACGACCATTGTGACACGCCCTTCGTGACATTTTGACACGCCCTTCGTGACATTTTGACAAGTGATTGACGTTCAATAGACATATATCATCCCCCTTTCCTATGATTAACTCAATGGACAGAACTGATTGTTGGAAAACTTCTGTATCAGAAAGAACGTTTTCCTGAAATGGGCCTATGGTTACAAGAAATGTTTGCAAAATATCTTAATCGTAACTGAGCTTTGTAAAATTATTATATTTTTTTGATTGACCATTTGATATCCTCCAAAATAAATCTTCGAAGATTTTACAACAAAAAAAAACGTTGCACAATTTATATTAATAGCGTTGTTTTTTAAGAAATATTATACAAAGAAATACGATAAGAAATTACATTAGTATGATATAACTTGAAGTATATTTGTGCGTTATAAAAATAATACAAAATATTTACGTTCATCATAAATATGCATGTTATTATCGCATACTTAGAAGTCTCTGTAGCCATTTAAAATAACAGTGCAATATACTCCATTTTAGTAAAATAATGCCATATTTTATGGGTAAAAATACATCGCTTTACTGCATTATTTCGTGGAGCATTGATTATTGATTATCACACTACGACTGTACAATGGGAATTAGCATAATTTAACTGTTCTAATTTTAGTCCATGTCCATGATTATACATAGAGTCGCTACAATATTATACCTACTTGATTTTGTGAAATTAATACGATTATGGAGTTATCGGTAAGTGAATGAGTTTTTAGCCTGTATAATTGGAATTCGAACCAAAAAAAACATTATTAATGTAAGAGCGGTAATCGTCTGTATTTCTGAAACTAGTCGTCGCACAACTTAAGGGAGAAAATAATGTATGACAATGCTGCAAAAAAGAAAGTACTTATTATTATTTTGAAAAGTTTTCCACTCGTAATTTACAGTAATGATCTGGTTAGAAAAATAATTTTACGAAAAATTGGACCGACTCTCCCCCCAAAAAAGAAAAAAGTACACCGTTGAATTGTATACCTCCTCCGTTCGGGGTTCGTCGGTTGGTCAAAAAATATTTAGGGGTGAGTGGGAAAGATAACTCAATAGAATAGTTGCAACTTTTGTACTTTTCCGTGGATTTCAACAAATATTGTATTGATTCTATTGCCCTATCAAAATACTTTATTATATTCTTATTTCAGTTTTTTTAAAAATTGCTATATGGTGTTGTTGGAACGATTTTTTTTAATTTGCCTTAGGAATTTTCAAATACTATTATGAAAAAAAGTCATAATAACTCCTAAATGTAATTTAATTTAGAGGAATATAAATTTCAAAGTCATCTCCACAATTTATTGAAAAGTTTAAATTCTTAGGGGTTGAGACATGTTTCGAGTATATGAAGACTCATCTTCAGTGAGGATATTACAAGGATTATGTGGAAAGAATAAAAAAATAATATAAACATTACCAAAATCCGAAAATAAATCATTGATTCTAATAAAACTCAAATAAATAGAACATTCTAAAAATCAAAATGAAAAAAAATAACTACTCCCCACTCTCCCCTACTATTTATTTAAAATATAGAGGAGAAGTACGCAACAAAATTTATTCGATATTTAATCTTTTTCTAGTTCTACTTAAGATCTACTATTAATCGACATATTTTGGAGAAAAATGATTTCTCAATTTATCTTTGAGAATTAAGCCCCCTAGCATAAATCTAGAGACTCAAAAGTTAGTTTCAGCGATTTCTCTTGGCCGTTTTTATCAGGGATTTTTTCGCAAAATTTTACTATGAAATACTTTCTAAGATACTGCTGGAGGCTTATTGGCCCACCCGGTATAAAGGTAAGGTGTTTTTTTTGTCCAAACAAAAATTCAATTGCAAGATTTCCCCTTGCTTACATTACACAAAAAATAAATTTATAATTTATTTCTAATAAATTTATAAGATTATTTTGATCGAGACACTTTTTAACCGACTTCAAAAAAGGAGGAGGTTTCTCAATTAAATTTATGTTTTTCCGCGTCTTTTGCATAGTAAACTTGCTCCGATTTTGATGATTCTTTTTTCCATTCGAAAAAGGAGGATTGAGAATTGGTCCCATTGAAAGAAAATTCAATATAAGACATGCCCGCCCCCCTCCAAAACTTCCCCCAAAGGGGGTGGTGGGGGCAATTTTTCTCGAAAATTGAAAATCCGAGGCGGCAAAATTAAAGAAAATCCCATATCCGAAAAAGTTTAAATTGGACATTTTTAGACGTTTCCGCGTCTGAAATTTGTTTTCAGCAATGTAGACTGGGCATTTTTTTCAGAAAATCAAAAATTTGAGATGTCCAAATTAAAGAACAGATAATATTCAGCATTCCGTGTTACAGATGTGGGAAACTCTGAAATCTCTGAATAAGCAAGAGTAACGCATTATCTTCTTTGGCGAACGTTGCATGATTTTAATAACTAATGATACACTCAAAAGTGTGAAATAAATATTTCTTACAAAAAATTGAACCGACTTAATCAGTTGGTGCAATGAAAAATACAAAATAATATTAATTCTATTGGTTCTGGTACTTTTGAAGTGGGTGCCAAAATTTTTCAATCTAATTACAAATGCACAACTTATTTTGTATTTTTCAGTGCACCAACTAATAAAGTCGTTTAAATTTTTTGTAAAAAATATTTATATCTACTTATAAAATATATAATCAGTGTTGAGTCTGGTTCTACGAATAATACATTTTTTATCATCGAAAATTTTATCGCAACCAAATAGATATCTAATCCAATTCAAACATATAAGATAAGTCATATGATAACGTATTAAACAAAATTATTTTGTATTGTAGGTACCTTCTGACTGTGCAATTTGGTAGACAAAAATATTGAGGTTGAGGTTAGGAAAATTATAAAATACAGTTTTTTAGATCTAAGATTGCAATTTTTTCTCCATTTTTGTATACATTCAATAGATTTTGGCTGTCTTTTTTTGTTCACTGATATTTTATGTGTTATAAATAAAATAGGATACATTATAACAATGATTTATTGTTGAATAAATCTAAACTTCTATTTCAGATAATCCAAGACAATTTTAATGGAATAATGGATTGCGTTTGAGAAATGGTAAAATTATTTTTTTTAACAATTTATTATACTTGTAAGTACTGTTACATGAATATATTTTCCTCACACGCATCAAAAAATGCTACACTGTCACATTTATCTTGGATTAGAAACTTTCAATAACAAATACAGCGTGTACAAAAAAACTAGGACTAGGATATCAGATGTTAGGCTAGGATCATGATACTACGACTGAAAAGATGCAATCCAAATTGCAATCGAGCACAAACATTTATTGAAACATGCGTTCTATGACTGTTCTTGACGTTTTGTCACTGACTGACGTCATCCAAGATATCTTCTTTTCCTAGTATCGTGTCGAAAACTAAAATACTCTGCCCTACCATT
Organism: Crioceris asparagi; assembly: GCA_958507055.1. Lineage (NCBI taxonomy): Eukaryota > Metazoa > Arthropoda > Insecta > Coleoptera > Chrysomelidae > Crioceris > Crioceris asparagi. The sequence continues at coordinate 932,730 of OY293827.1, forward strand.
TATATCAATTTTTCAGCGCACCAATTTTCTTAACTGAAATTGCCATCACCCTGGATATTTGGAAAAACTTATTTTGGAACTTCATAATATGGAAGTCTCCTATCACTGCTGACGCTCACTTACATATATATTATCTTATTTTCTCTATTTTCTTTTCCAGAATGCACATCAGTACAATTTTGTGGCAGGTCTGGCCATTGGCTTCACTCTTGCATTCATCTTTCTGGCACCGAGCGCCATCTACAAATCCACGTTTCGCCTCAATCCTCGTTTCTATCTGCAATCGAATCAACAACATGACGGCATCTACGATCACCACGGGCATGCGCACAACGAGCACGACATGGACCACGATGATGGGGCTTTTGGTGACGTTGGCAGCCATGAGGGCAACGATACTTTTCATCGCATGATGGATCACTCGTTGGCCGATAAGATGGCGCAAAAGGTGCGCATCCTTTGTTGGATTATGACTGGTCCGGATAATCATGAGAAAAAGGCTAAACATGTCAAGGCCACGTGGGGCAAGCGGTGTAATATTTTGCTCTTTATGAGCTCGAAGGAAGGTAAAGTATTTTGTTTTGCTCATATACATGGTGTCTTTACAAAATGCTTCCATATATCGCGGGACTTTTTTTTAATCGTCTGAGTTTGTGCTATACTAAACTAACCCAAAAAACAGGTTAATCCAGAAAACTGGGGGGATATCGTTTGGTACATATCTATCTATCTACATCAAAAAATTAGTTTTAATGCACTGTTAGTCGATAATCGTCAGAAAACAAAAAAAAGTGAGCGGTGCCGGGAACGCAAATTATTGAAAGCTTCCGAGCGGATGAACGATCAGAGCCAGTACCTTTATAGCTGGGGCGGCGAAGTCTATGCATAATATGGATGACGTAATCGATTGTTATTATTTGTTTTCTCAATTTGTTTCCTGAACCCGACGAAAGGAATATGCTGTTATCACAAGTAAAACATGGGAGATCCGAAGGACTTAGGTTTAGATTGTCGCGTTGTCGTCGATTTGGATGAATTTTGGAATTATTTTTGACAGCACAAGCTATTTACCTTTGTTTTTTAATATAATTCACCAACATATGGGACTTTTTTGCTTTGCATGAAAGGTAAAAGACCCAGTTGTTCATAAGTTGAAATCAACTATAGTATTCAGATAATTAAAACAGTTGTTCTATTAATTAGAACTTTGTTAATATTCTTCAGATAAAACACTACCGGCTGTAGCTTTACCAGTAAAAGAAGGAAGAAATAATTTGTGGGCCAAAACTAAGGAAGCATTCAAGTATGTCTATGAGCATTATAGGGACAAGGCGGATTGGTTCATGAAAGCTGACGATGATACGTGAGTGGCACTTATTAATTATACATGCTAAAAAATCTGAGAAAAGTGGAATGTAAAATTCCCCAGATATTTATGATGGAAAAATTTGAGTGTTTGATCAAACCAAACTGATTTTTATAAGAAGCGAGGCATCCTAGGCACTTTTCAGGAAAATATCCTGGCTACGCCAATGCTTTTTTAGTCAAGGAAGTCTTAGTTGGTTTATATACTATAGAAATATTGAAAAATTTTGTGGTAGATTATATTGTTGAGTATGCGGGTTCGCAGATAAGTGAGACTAATTTACAATTGTTAAATAAACTTTATTTATACTCAAAATAATAAAAATTACAACTTAACTTTACTATATTCTCACTAGCTTACTCGGATTATTCCATTATTCACACTATCTTTTACATTCTGTCTCTCATGCCGACAATTCTCCCATATATATATCAACGACAAAGGCTCCAGATCATTCGAGCGACTTCTGGTCTTTGATTCGCAAGCCGCCACTGGGCTTTTCTCGATATCCCTTTGTCAGCATTCTAGGAGTAGATGCCGACATGCTGCCGTCACTCTCTTTGTCAACGCCGCTTTCGATATTTCCAATATCTCGCGCTTACTTCAAACGGATGCCGCCACTTTGTAGCCAATACCGGTGGCTGTTCCCCTTGCACGTTACAATATCTTTTCAATTTTAAAATATGGAATCGCAACGAATGCATTTGAAAACATATCGATGGCATTATTTTCATGAGTCACCCTGTATATTCAATTTTGGTAATATTCTAGTTTAGCGGCTTTTGTTATAAAAGCCCTAAGAAATCCAATGTTTGCCAAAATGTTATTCTCAGGATTTAAAGACCTTTAGCTGAAATTTTCGATTTGGAAGTATCTTTTCCATTCCATTTAGTATAAAATCATTCTTGTATGTGTAACGTCCTTCAGAATTAGCAAAAATATGCGTGAAAATAGCAAACATAATTTCATTTTAGTTCTAACAGAATAATTTATCGACTAGGTACTTTACGAACACATTATACCTACTTATCATATTTACTCGAGAAACTAATTATTATTAGGTAAGTATCATTTGATTTTGTTTGCAGATATGTAATAGTGGAGAATTTGAGGTATATGTTGTTGCCTGTTGATCCCAAAACTCCCATTTATTACGGTTTAAAGTTCAAACCGTATGTGAAGCAGGGCTACATGAGCGGTGGAGCAGGATACGTTCTCAGCAAGGAAGCCTTGAAGAGATTTGTTGTGGTACGTACTCAACTATCAGTCAGATGATTGCCAAAACTTCTAATTAACATAAAGAATTAATATTATTTTGTATTGCACCAAGTAATAAAGTCAGTTCCATATTTTGTAAACAAATTATTAATTGTGAAACATTTATTATTAATCTAATGATAAAATTGTAAAGCGATTTAAATTATACAATTTTTTCACTAATTAAATTAACCTATATATACAGGGTGTTTCATAATATATGCGCAGAATTCGAGGATGTGATAGCTCAGCCAAAAATATGAAAAAAAGTTTATATTAACTCTTACCCTATAAAATGCACCATTTTCGAGATACAGGGTGTGGAAATTGAAAAAAATTCCCAATTTCTACGCCAAGGGAAAAAGTACGGTTGAACCGCCAATGTTTTCTACACAAAAAAGGCACTGTTGGTCGTGAGCTCTAACGTCAACCGTTCTCGAGAGAAAAATCATCTTTTATGTGTTTTTTCAACATAAAAGTTGATTTTTCTCGAAAACTGTCGACTAGTATATCACCAAATTTTTAGATTACCGTTTACCCACAAACGGTCGATGTCTTTACCGGAGAACCATCCTGTATTTTAAATATTAATTTCGAGTTACTGGCCGAAAACTGAGACTTAAAACATGGCAATGTATCCTTCTTCTAGAGCAATCTGCAGACTAGTGGTCTTTAATGACTGATGTAAGCAACTAATGATAAACGATATACCATTAAAAAAAATTGCTGTCTTGACAGGATGCAGTAATAATATGGAGTGTGTGTGATGTAAATGTTAAAAAAGTTGTTTATTTTATTTGATGAAATTGGATACATATGTACGTGACTTTTATCCAAATATAAAATGGGACATATTTTGTCGCGACTGATTTAATTACGGTTGAACAGAAGTATTTCAAATATTTTTTATATACAGAGCATTCATGAGGAATGGAAAAAGAGAAACGCATTACGTATTTTCTGTATACATTCAAAAATCCCCATGGATCGTAGTCATCGGATAGGTAAATTCCACGATTCACTTTTAAGAAAAAAAATTTCAAATAAAAGTTGTATATAACTTATAAAATAATAATATTTTTAATGACCTTTAATCAAGGGCTATTTTTTGTGAATTTTCGAAAAAGTTTGGTCAGCCGTCATTTTGAAACTACTAAGTCCAGTCATTCCCATTTACGAACTCGAACAAGATATTTGTAGACTCGATTCTTGCACCAAATTTAAATTTAATAGCTTCATAAACGCGACCTCTATCATGGCTACAAATTTTGTCATATCCCATATAAAAAAGAAATCATTTTGGGATTCTTCTTGTGAAGTTGGTGCCAAAAGTTTTCAATCTAACTGCCACTGCACAACTTCGACCGCCACCAATAGAATTAACATCGATTATTTTGTATTTTTCAGTGTACCAATTAATAACGTCGGTCCAATTTTGTGTAAAAAATATTTACTTTTATTTGTTTTCTCTTGAAGGATGCCATACCGAAGAAGGAGCTGTGCAGACAGGATGCTGGTGGTGCAGAAGATGTCGAAATTGGAAAGTGTCTGGAAAAAGTTAATGTGACAGCTGGCGATTCACGTGACGCCGAGGGCAGAGGCAGGTTCTTTGCCTTTGTTCCAGAACATCATCTGATACCTGGACATGCCGTTAAGAGTTTCTGGTATTGGCAATATATTTACTACAACGAAACACCGGTAATGTATTTTTATTTCATTTCGCTCGTTTGTATTCGAACAGCAGTTAAAATCAACCTCAAAACGTCAAAAGCATATGTGCATTTGCAATGTTTTGGTAAACCGCATGTCTCACAGAACACAGTTTGAAACTGCTGCTCGAACAACCCTTTTTATCAGTGATCCCAAAAAAAGCATTTGAATATTTGTGGCATGTAAGTTAAGGGAACTTGTTCTAACCTACTTGAATCATCTGAAAACGCATAATATTGAAACTCGTCGCTTGTCAAATCTGAACTATTGTTGTGATCATAACCACATATTTAAAATATCTACATGTCCATACAAATATTTTGCACTTTTGAATATGACTGAAGTGAATTGATAATTTTAGTTAAATTCTCAGTTTCAGCTCGTTTGAATCATTTCATTTTTTTAAAAGCTCTTAGAAAGAGATCACAGATTGATATTGACAACTTTATCAAATGATCACAATTTATTATCAATTTATAAGAAATTAAACAATTTCTCGATATGTGATTCACACATACGTCGACTGTTCATCTAAACACACCCATTATTAATAACATGACAGCTAATTGTCAATGTCATGTGTCTAGCAGCCAAGACATGGTTCATCTTAGATTAGGTTTCCTCTTAGACAAGTTTCTTGTGTAAAGGTGAGTTTATACAGTAAATAAAATAAAATAAGAAACAAATTAAAATAAAAAATAAGAATAACTTCAAAAAAGATTGGTTTATACAGATGACGAAAATAAAATAAGAATGAACCAATCAAATCACAGCTTTTTTGACCAAAACTTTTGTGTTGTATGCAAGTTAAGTGTTCTCTGATGGTTGATCATGCGCACTGTCAATTTCCAAACTAAATAAAATAAGAAATAAAGATGAAAGTTGGCCATCTTCAGTTCTTATACTTATTTCTTAATTTAGCTTATTTCGTGTATAAACGCTATAAACTTTCTTATTTTATCTTAATTTGTTTCTTATTTTATTTACTGTATAAACTCACCTTAACGGTTTCCTAGTCCAAGTCCAAAGTCTAAGTGGTTCATGGTTTTCATTTTCAATAGACTACTTCAAATTCGAATGACTTTTCTTTCTTTATCCGTCTATCTGTTTCTGACAGATATCTTTAAATCTGATATAGGTATTATTTTACCATATAATTCTTATTGATTCCAGGGTATGGGCTGCTGTTCAGACAGTGCCATATCATTTCATTACGTACCACCAAATCGAATGTACGCCTTGGAATTCTTCATCTACCATCTTAAGCCATTTGGTATTTCATACAATCCCACCTTGAGTGCTGATATGATGAAGATTTTAGATGCTGGGGAGCAAATAAGTGCTGCCGATAAATCGTGACAGGGAATGAGAGAAATGTCGCCGTATTTATACATTTTATAAAAATCTATGATTTTTTTTAACTAAGCTGCCAACCAGAAATAAGTACTGTGACGTGGTGAAAATGTTTAGCAATTTTAGAGTTTCATATCTCTTCCTTACGGATTGTATGTAATATCTCCTTTTCGACTGATAGGTTTATGCCTTTAAAAAAATATGTAGCTAAGTGTGGATTCATACAGCATCAAGTAGAAAGTATCAAATAACAATTATCAATTAACTTGTATAAAAGTGTAGCATTCATGTATTCAAAGTAAAAAAAAGTAAGAATGCGAACAAGTCTGATATCAGCGGTATTCATTTTTTCTAAATATCCTCTGACCAATAAAATGCAAGATACCGAATCATTTTTTGAGATACCTAAAGAAACACACAAATATTTCAAATTGTGAGGTTATTTTCATATGATTTCCATCATCGGCCTGACCAATCCGTTTTCACCTGCGTACAAGTACAAAATCTCGTTCATTTGGCCAACTACATATTCGTTAATTGTTACTTGGCTGCATGAACACTTTCATTGAAAAATAAAAAGTTCAACTTTTTACTTGCTATTTGTAATTGTTACTTGATACTCGTTAATTTGGGCTCGAGTTTGGGCTGCTTGAAGTAAGTGGTTTCGTTGTTTGAAGATCTGTTAAAGATAATAGTAGGCAACAACAGACTTTTAGATAAATATTGATTAGATTTAGCTACCAGTTCAGAAGTTATAAAACTCTAAATTTGCAAAAAAATTATAAACTCGTTTTTTTAAGGTGGGACAGTGTATCTTTTTTAAATAACTGATTTAAAAATAAATTATTTTATGAAACAGTAGGTATTTTTACTTGAAATAGCGTTAAAAGTCTAGTTTAGCGGCTTTTGTTATAAATAGGTGCATTTTAGCATAACTTTTAATAGAATTGGTGCGGAAGGCGCTATTTTTTGACAGACTTCAAAAAAGGAGAAGGTATACAATTCAGTTGTGAGATTGCTTTTTTGTTATTTTTTTATGGCTGTTCGCGCCTTTTTGCATAGTAAACGTACTCCGATTTAGACGATTTTTGTTTCATTTGAAAGAGGAGAGTTGAGAAATGGTCCCATATTGAGAAAAATCAAATCCAAAATCTCCTTCCCTCTAAAAACCGCCCCCAAAGGGGGTGGAGGGGACAATTTTTCTCGAAAATTGAAAATCCGAGACGACAGCATTAATGAAAATTCCATATCCGGAAATGTTTAAATTGGACATTTTTAAAAATAATCATACGTTTCCGCGCTACAGTCTGAAATATGTGTTTCAGCTATGTGGCAGGTGCAAATTTTTCCGATAATCTAAAATTCGAGATTAGAAAGGGGACCATATCCGGAAACATTTAAATTGAACATTTTTTCAAAAGAGTTACGATTTCCGAGTTTCGCAATGGAGAAGAAGACAGAATCAAGAACTACAGACACTCTATGGAAACGAAAATATAGTGCGCCACATCAAGGCCAATCGCATAAGATGGACAGGACATGTCCTAAGATCACAAGATGAAAGACTCCTCAATACTGCCTTTTGGGAAAGGCCCGAAGGTAGGAGGTCAGTTGGCCGTCCAAGAAGAAGGTGGAAAGACGCAGTAACAAGTGACCTACACAAGCTGGACGTACAACAATGGGAGATAACTGCGCAGGACCGACAAGAGTGGAGGAGAATAGTAAACGCGGCCAAAACTCACCAAGAGTTGTAGAGCCATTGATGATGATGATGAGTTTCGCAATGGTAAAGTCTGAAATATGTGATATGCGTATTTCCGCTAGTACAAGCTAAACTTACCTATAACTTTTTGGGCATTAGTGAATGTTCAACAATTTTCATGACTAAAGTTACACTCAAAAATATTTTTTATAAGAAATTGGACCGACTTTATCAGTTGTTGCATTAAAAAATACAAAATAATATTAATTCTATTGGTGCTGGTTCTTTTGGAGTTGGTGCCTACAACAACAAATTACAACGGCACAACTACAAAATTACCAGCTTTTTTGGAAGCTATCTAATGTTGCTAACTGCTGAAGGGCACAATGAATATACTAACCCTGTTTTATCATTTTTCTCTTGGTTGAATTTTTGGTTGAATAACCTCAAGTATGACTAAAACAAAATAGAAAAAACTGTATAATTATTCCAACTTATATCTTCAATAAAAGGTAAGCTATTAGGTATCTATTATAAAATTTATTCGTTGGACTGCATTTCATGAGAAATAAATAGTCGGGTTGTAAATTCTCTCCTAACATTGTTCAGTGTTTGAGGTGTTATTTCTGAACACAGCGGAATAATTCGACGACGCAATTCATCTAATAACTCACAAACTGTCTTAAAAACCTTTTTTTAGGAAATTGAGAATGCCCTTCGGGGTAATCATGTGGATTCTCATAACTCCAATATCTACAATTCTGTGTATTTACAGTTCCATTTAGATAAAAAGTGGTTTCATCACTAAAGCAAATGTGTTGCAAATAAAAAGCATTTGAAATAATTATTTCTGCTATGGTCTAGCAAAATTCAAGACGCCTAACCGCATCATTTTCAATTAACTGGTGCAAAATTTTGATTTTGTAAGGATGGAATTTATTTGTTTTTATAATCCTCTTTACTGATGTCTTAGAAACAGCGCACGTCTCAGCTAGAACTTGAATTTTACAATCTTCCGTAATTATTTTCGGCCTTCCAGATCTTGGAACATTTTTTACCATTCCTGTACTGTGAAATTTTGCCACCAATTGTCGGTGATATTTTCTGACACATTGGACGTTCAGGAAATCTTTCATTGAAAATGCGACCAGCAGCTTGGAAATTCCGATTAGCTTCACCAAAGATGATAACGGCTTCAACTTTGTCTTCCAATGAACGACCCATATTTATCAACGAGAAAAATTATGAAAAAAGTAATCAAGGAGATCACAAAATATTCATAACATTTGACAATTGTTGACAACAGAGTTAAGATTTATTTACTCGTTACTATGGTTACTAAAGCACGGGATCGAAAATCAGATTAGTTAGATTAAGTTTTTTTTTTGCATCATTTCAACTTAGGTATAGTAAATGCTGCATGAAATCTGCTTAGAACTTCACATAGAATCCGAATATCTAATTAATATACAGGGGGCTCCATTTGAAAAAATAAACCAATACGTCAGTGGGCCTTTTTGAGACACTCTGTATAATCTAAAATTATGTTATTGAAAAGGTCAAATGAAACCCTCCAACTTATTAAATTAAATATATTTTTGTAATATTGAAAATAAAGTAGTTACGGTGGGGAGGCTAACTTTTGATCCTCACTGTACATATAAATCACCTACTTGAGCCTTAGAAATACCCTTTTTTATGACCATTTGTAACAGGTAAACCAGGCATGAAATCATAACCTTATGTGAGCCTCTTTTATTGACCGACGAACCCCAAACGGAGGAGGTATACAATTCGAATGTGTGCTTTTTTTTTTCTTGGTTTGTGCTCGCCTTTCATATAGTAATCGTAGTCCGATTTTGATAATTTTTGATTCATTTGAAAGAGGAGCCTTGAGAAATGGTCCCATATTCATAGAATCGGGAATCCGACATCTCCTTCCCTCCGAAAACCGCTCCCGAAGGGGGTGGAGGGCGCAAATTTTCTCGAAAATTGAAAATCTGAGGTGGTATAATTATAGATAGGACAATATCCGGAAACGTTTAAATTGAACATTTTTTCAAAAGAGTTACGGTTTTCGAGATAGACGCATGTATAATTCTCAAATGTGCAATGTGGAGAGGGCGATTTCTGTCGAAAATTGAAAATCTTTGGGCAGTACATGAAGGACATAATTATTTGTAGCAACATTTATAATGAACATTTTTCCCTTAGAGTTACTGTTTTCGAGTAAAATCGATGTTAAAAGGTAACAACTAAAATATTCAAGCGTATTTCCGCAGCGATGTTCTGAGATCTCAATAATAACAACTACAAGCAAGGAATATACGTGGGTAATAGAATAAGTACTATCTTCATTGGTATTAGTGAACTTTCAACGATTTTCGTGACTAATGTTACACTCAAAAGTGTGAAATAAATATTTTTTACAAAAAATTGGACCGACGTTATTAGTTGGTGCACTGAAAAGTATAAAATAATATTAATTCTATTGGTGGTGGTACTTGTGAAGTTGGTGCCAAAAGTTATTAATCTACCTACAACTGCACAACTTCAAAAGTAACAGCACCAATAGAATTAATATTATTTTATACTTTTCAGTGCACCAACTAATAACGTCGGTCCAATTTTTTGTAAAAAATATTTTAGTAAATCTTGTTGATGGTGCCTGTTATCTGAGGAACCAAAAAAAGCCATACCTACCTATATGTCACTGTGTCAAAGTCGGTGCACATATTATAGTCAACAAATCTATTGGAGATAATGCGATCATCCCTTATTGTCTATTATTGTACGGTCAAACATAACAAGCTCATGTTGAAGCATATGGTACACACAAATTAGACAGAAACAGTTTAAAAGAACCATTCTTGTGATAGACTCTAATGTTGACACTATATTTCAAAGCCAAGTGATAATCAATAAAAATAATGTAGATAATAGACAATTATACCAAATGAAAGATATAATAGAAATCGAATTCATATTATTTTTCACCCTCGTCGTCAGCCTTTCTGACCGACGAACCCCGAACGGAGGAGGTATACAATTCGACTGTCAAAGGTAGGTATATGTATAATGGTGAATGTAATGGATAATAATTTTACCTTAATGTTATATATACTTACCTACATGGTAAATATATACTGTCTACTCAGCATTATGTACATTTTAGACTTAAATAAAATGCTTAATTATCAAATATAACTTCTACTGCTACAAAATTAATATTTTATTTAGATTTGGAATTTAAAAACAAACATTCTGTTGATGTACGTGTTTAACCTTGTCGCATATTAATCAAATAAATACAAATCTAAGACAATTCACAGAATTTAGGTATGTTAGAAGTGTTTTTTGATTTTTTGTTCATATCTCAAGACTAAGTGAGTCAGAAATATAAAGGTTGTTGACTTAAGCCATTTTTATTGCAGGATTAGAAAAGGCACATCTTTTTACGTAGGTGCGACCAGCAGGATCACCAGATTTAAGGCCTCTCGATTTATTTTTCTAGGAATACTTATTATTTTTATGTTTGTCAGTTATTATCAATTTAAAGTTTTAGTTGTTTAAATTATGTTTAAACTGGGGGAATATATTAATACAATATATAGATATATATTATATATGTACCTAGGTATATATTTATATATTATGGACATTAATCAAATACCATGTAACTCAAGTAGTTTAGTGTACCTATATAGGTCTTCGAAAAAGATAATTCCTAGAGATGTTCCACATATGAAAAAATCCCGATGGCCTGTAGTCAGCGGAAAGGTAAATTTCTCAAAATTCATTGAATTGAAATTTTAACAACTTTTTCATTGGTATACCTACATGTTATTACATAAAATTTTCGTATGTGTCATAGCCTTGCGGTTAGAGGTTTTTGTTTTGGCCGTTGAATATACAGCAGACAGAATTCGCGTTCCACTTCAAGGCAGAATTTTTTTTTCGCCTATTTATCTTCAATAAATATACTATATATTTTTTTAATCAGGGTCTATATTAAGATCTCCAGAAAATGTAAAATTACATCAAATTCATATTGAGTGTTTATGTTTTATCAATATTTCTTATTTTTTCTTTATTAATTTTTATTTTTTTATCTGTGCATTTTATGGCAAATCGCTTCGAACAAAAGTTGTAGGTACTGATTATATCTATAACTTAAAATTATTTTTGATGATATTTACACTACGGCTCTTTTTTGATAATTTTTCTAAATGTTTGAACGGTCGCCATTTTGAAACTACTAACCCGATATTGCCCAATAACGAACTCGGCCGAGATATTTGAGAGATTGATTTTTGTAGCAAATTTGAACTTGATACCTCCAAAACTGCGACCTCTATCGTGTTAACAAATTTGGTAATATCCCATATATATATATATATATATATATATATATATATATATATATATATATATATATATATATATATATATATATATATATATATATAAACTTTTGAACCAAATGTTTTTTGGACTAACTTATAGACATATAACAACATGCCGTTGAAATTTTTTCGAAATTCAAAAGTGTGAACGATCGCAATAGGTATATTTCTATAAGAAATTTACCTAAAAATAATGACATTCTGAAGCATAGAACAGATATCAAAAACATAAGTAATAATTACTCTTATTTAATAAATTTAAAAATAAATGAGAATGTCCATATCACATAAATATACACCTACATATTATATATTTACAGGGTGGGCCAACAAAAACTTCACATACCGATTTAGCGAATATAAATCAAAATATCGAAAAATACTCGGACCCGTCGATTCTTGATTCGAGGGGGAACAACTTTGTTACTTTTTTCAGTCCCGTAACTCCTACGTCAAACCCTGATTTTAAATAGGGATGAGGGGTATTGATATACTTTATTTCAATGATGTCATCGAGTCCTATGCAATCCTGAAATTTGGCTTGACAATTTTTATCGATAACAAAATGACAGCTGAAATAGGGAAAGAGACAATGAGACCACAAAGTGTACTTAAAAACAGAAGAAAGAAAAAATATTTCTTTTTCTATTAGTTTATTAAATGCTGGAAATGACCACCATTCACTTCTATGCAATAAAATAAGTTCTGTTCAAAACGTTCCCGTACATTACGCAACATGTCGGGTGTAATTTGACGGCATTAATTTTTTATCTGATTTCGTAAATCTTCTAGTGAATCGGACAGATTAGCATAAATCCTAGATTTCAGATGACCCCAAAGAAAAAAGTCCAGAGGAGACAGTGTAATGTTCCTCTCCCATGTCCCTTGGGATACGCCTATGGTTTCTCTCAAGATGCATTATTGTAAGGTCATTAGTATCCATTTGAATATCAGGCAGTGACCGAACCATTTCCAGTAACTATATATTGACAATGTGTAGTAAATATCTAAATATCCAAACGGGATAACTAACGATGTATAAATATCATAATGATATCGTTCCAATAAGATTATGAAAGAATATTTCCAATATCTTATATGTATGCAAATATTCTCTGGTATGCCAAATACCGCATTGTTGGAAAATATGTATTTAGTACTCATTAAGCTGAGATAGTGAATGTTGAACCTAAGATAAATGTCCATATAAATAAGCCCTCAGGGTATTTAAGAAATCAGTAGAAGTAACAAAGTAACGCAGTAGAAGTAACAAAGTAACACAGAAGAAGAAACAAGTTATATTGCAGTTCTCCATATATCAAGTTGCAGCCATATTCAGTGCCTATTCTTTTTGTTACCAAGATATTATTATACTCAACATCATTCCGATACTAAATATTAAATAGTTGTAGTGTTGAAAAGTGTCTCAATTCTCCTGACCCATTACAACAGATCAGGTGACCTGGGTGGCCACTCAATATGTTCCCATTTTCCAATCCAATTTTGAGGAAAAGTTTCGTCAAAAAATTGGCGTAAATGTTGTAAAAAATTAGGTGGTGCGCCATCTTGCTGAAAAATGATCGCATGATGGTCTTCTTCATTCTCCAATACTTGCACGAAGGCTGGATAAATAGTGTTTTCTAATAAATCCTGATAAATTTCGCCACTGAGGTTACCTGGTATACAAAAGGGCCGATTATGTTATTTCCATAAATATCCGCTCAAACATTTACTTTTTGTACATGCTGAGTCTGCACTTCATGAAATAGTCTAGGATTTTCGTCTGACCAATACCGAGAGTTAGGCCTATTTACAGTTCCGTTAAGGTAAAATGAACACTCATCCGAAAAACAGATATCGAACATGTAATATTGATTATTATTAATATTTTCACTGATCACTCCACAGAACTGGAGTCGGCGATCAAAATCATCCTCAAGCAGTTCCTGAACCAATCGTATCTTGAAAGGATGAAATTTAGTTTTTTAAGGATTCTCCTTATTGTTGTGGGTGATACACCAGATAAGTCAGAGAATTTCATAGTACTGAAGGTCGGATCCATTGCTACATGACCTAAAACAGCCACTTCCATCTTCCATCGCACCGTCTCTTTCATGCACCCCCTATTTTTTTATTTTCGCCTGAACCAGTAGCTTCAAATTTGCAAACTAGTAGAAAAAACGTAAGTTATGGAAACATTTTTTTCAGGATGACGTTCGTTAAATAAATCAACTGTTATTCTCGCAGAGTCGTCATTCTTAAGAAACAATTTCAAAATTTCCACCCTTTCTTCTACGGAATACACCATTTTATTCTAGTGAAAACTACAAGCGAGTTAAAACGGTGGTAACATTCGGAAAAATTCACGATGAACTGAGGTAAATAAACGAGTAAATAGTAAAGTAGTAAAATAAATAAATTCTGAAATGCCAGATATTATTATATCATCCTGTTGAAGGCATGTATGTCGAAACGTTGATGTAAAATATATAGAGTTTACAAAATTGACAATTTTTTGCTGTTTTCCCGTTATAATCTCTTAAACTGTTAGAAGAATATTATAAAAATCACGTTCCTACTTAATTATAATATCTAGCCCTAACTATATAGGGCTTATTGTCAAGATATAATTATTGTTGTAAAATCCATTGATCAATACTATATATAAGTTCAAATATAATTAATAAACATTTGTTAACATCTTCTGATCAATGAAACTAGCGAAAACCATAGGCGTAACCTAAAGGTAAGGTATTTATACACCAGAATAGCCTAACAATTCCCGCCAAATTATCTGTTTATTCATTACAGAACAGTTCCTTATTGAAAACGCATATTGCACACACTCTCTACACTCCGAACTTCAGTCAACACGTGCAGAAACCTTGAAATCAGCAAGAATGCGATAATATTTTTATGACCATCCGCTGTCGGCCGAGCTCAGTGACTTTTAGTGTCCCATAAATGTCCAGTATAGCTTGGAGTACTTGAGTATACCAAAATACCAACACCATTATTCAACAACTAGTAAGTTAGATTGGTGTAGTATGTAAACAAACATTCAGTGAAGTCAGTTTATAATAATATATCGATAACATACAAAGAAATTCATTCAGATTAGCGAGTGTGATGTGTAATATCTACCAAGAAATTGTGTGACAGTGACAGATATAGAACGCTATGCATTAGTAGTATTATTAGGTTCACTTCAACAAAAACAAAACTACCTCTCCCGTCCCCGTCAACCATGTCCCATGCCCATATATGAAAGATTATTTTTTATCTTTGAATCAGAGACGCTTTGAATCTTGAGAATCCTTGCCCATCATATTATTCCCATATCGACATCGGCAGTCGCAGTAGTCAGACGGTGGCGGTAAGTCAAGACACAGGAAATAGTCTGGAACAAATGCTTGGTAACAATTTCAAATGCGGTTTTATCGCGAAAACATCTTCGATACGTTTGTGCCTTTAAAATGTTTAATAGTTAAAAAAAAGTGTCTTCAGGACTTTGGTGTTTGAAGGACTATTTAATTTGTCTGTGTGGTGTGGGGGATAATAATAATATTAGTAGAGAACTAATAGGTATCGGGATTAAGTTGTTTATATTGCTGATCTGCTGATGAATGTGACCAGATGTGACAAGAGTTCTGTGTTTTTCTGTTGTTAAAATGTGTGTTGGTGTAGAATTGTTTCAACCTGTGATGTGATGCTAGTGTCTAAGTGCCCAAAAAACGTTTCCAATGTACAGTGGGAATAGTTACCGGTCTAGATGTATGGTAAATATCTGAATTTTATTCGCTTCTTATCACATTATCCTTAAGTTATTTATAATATTAGATTATCTTCATTTCCAGTTGCTATTGAACATTCCTCACAAACAGGAAGTTTCTATATAGTATATATATATATATATATACTGTTATCAAAAATCAGTGATAAGGTATGAAATATTATTCACCCATTTTTCGAGTTTCATAACTTCTAAAGGGATTAATTATTATATCAATGAAATTTAAATTGATGTAAAGAGGGTCTGTTATTTAGTAATAAACTTAAAAGATATCTCTAATTCCTAAATAAAATAGGCGTCCATTTTAAAGAAACACTGCCCACCCAGGTTTTGGATATAATACGATATTACTCTATGGTTCTGTCTGTCTGTATTATGATCAGTCGTAAAGAAAACTACATCCAATAAATATTGAAGGAAAAGAATAAGGGGTTATGTTAAGTAAACTTTGAAGAAGGGCTGTTATTACCTATATTTTATAGGTAGGTATAATAAAACATTACAACATGGTAGTTATATTTGTTCGCGGTAATCTCCGAAACTACTGAACGGTTTATGAAGTAGATTTCACAAAGATATCCTCATTCTAATCTAGCGGCTTTTGTTAGGTATAAAAGCTCTAAGAAATCAAATATTTTAATAGAATACGTGTATATTAGCTTAACTTTCAATAACTTTGAGGCGGAAGGCGCCATTTTTTATGTTTTTTTTTAATAAAAAAAGAAAAATATTCTTAGGACTTTTAGCTGGAATTTTTGATTTGGAAGTATCTTTTCAATACCCCCAAATAGATAGTATAGATATATTCATTCTTGCATTCTATTAAATGCTAACATCCTTCAAAATATGCGTGAAAATAGTAAACATAAATTCGCGAAAAAGGTTAGACGGAGCGATGATTGACTTGTGCAGTGTGGTCGACGTTTAAAAAAAACCTGTCAACTCAATTTATGCCGAAACCGCCAATATAAATTTTGCGATTAACAAATAAATAATATCTTTGCGATATTGAACATTTTCTTAAATATTCCACAATGAAAACATAAACCATGTGGTAATATTTTAAGTGTCTAAACTTATAGTTTCATTTTTAAAATTTATTTAAAATAAAAGAAACAAAGATAGCAATTAACACAATATATATTAAATTTCCACTATTATCTAATTATATTAAACGAGCAATGCTTCTATATATATATATATATATATATATATATATATATATATATATATATATATATATATATATATATATATATATATATATATATATATATATATATATATATATATACTAAACTCTATGATTGGGTAAACCGAATTCGTATTTATAGGTTGAATCGATTGGTTGTAGTCTCATTCACAAGAAAAATCGTTTTCTTGCAATTAATATTCTCATTTCAAGAGTTCTATAGATTATATCTCAGATAGCGATATGAGCCCATTAATGTCATAGGGACAAATAGTCCTATGGTAAAGCTTCCGGGAAATAATCTAGAGTTCCTGGGATCGAATCCCGATCACCTCTGAGTTTTTTTTTAACAAAACCCATTTTTTTAATTCAAGATGTTATATATGTTATACATGATATGAATTTCTAATAATTTAATTGGAAAGTTTCAATGAAAATCTGTACATACCTAATAAATTGCGACCCTTAAGGTACATATTAGCTAATGCAAGGAAGGGTTAGCAGATTTTGGTAAAAATGAGTGAAAAGGGGTTTTCGGAGTCGAGAAATCGATTGACGATTCTTTTATATTTAATCGGTGTGACCCTCGAGGTCCATACTAGCTATTTCAAGAATGGCTCCGCCGATAAAAGTTACAATACCTATGTATAGTGTTTGGGGGTTGATACAGCTGAGTTTTGGTAAATTTATCATTCATATTACACATTCATATTTATTCCGAAATCTGTAACTTACCAATATGTGAACAATAAAAGCAGTATTTAACCGATCGCAATACATTTTAACCAGATATATGCACATTTTTTAATAAGTTTAAATATCCTTAGTAACTCTTATAGCCCTACTCTAAATTCTGTGTTACCCAACACCCGAGCAAAGCTCGGTCGCCCAGATATTAAATATTAATGGCTAGTGATTAAATAACAATTACAAATGCAATAGTGGACTGGGCATACCATCGATCTGGTCATTGAGGAGATTACCTGAACGTTTGCGCTTTATTGATTTCTAATGGCTCTAGCAGATTTAATTTCAATCCTTTCTTTTCATTAGGAAGTATTTTAAAATTATCATTAAAAGTGCGGGTGTTGGCAATTAGATCACCCTAGCGGTATCGGGGTCGAAAAAAATTAAAGGACAACCTAGGAGGATTTTTAAAAACCACAAATATATGTAATCAGGTGTTAAATAATAAAAAAAAACATTAACTTTTCCCACAAATATTCTATTAAAAAGATATATATTTTACAGGTTAAAGTTAAACTAACGCTTGCCTTCGGTATGGCGTACTGTAAAGATCTGCCATCAACTTCTAACCATTCCCTAAACCTAAATGCCCTCTCATCTTACAGACTAAACAAAAACAAACAGTAAAGCTACAACTACAGTAAAAAGTGTGAGATCATTAAAAATATTCGAGAAGAGTACGTCTCCATGTTACTCTAATAAATCAGTTAACAAGTCTGAAAATACATAGAGGGTTTTTTTGTTGTCCGCCTTGCCTGCATTAGTACCCAAAGTCAAGGAAATGCCCAAACGGCGAGACTGACAGAAAATTCGCTCTCGAGTTTTCTCTGGTTTTAGACGACAACGCGGCTCTAGCAGGAGGCACCTCCTTAAATGTTGCACTCGTCTATATGTAAAACAAAAAAATAATAATTAGCACAGAGTAAATTAAAAATCTCGCACAAAACGAATAAAAAATCTCGAACACAGCGAATTAAAAATCTCGCACAAAGCGAATTAAAAATTTAGCACATAGCAAACACTAAAAATATTGTTTATTATTAGTGCAAATGTTCACACAGAACATCTTGAGTTATGATTATTAAAAATCAGAGTCTTCCGAGAATTCCCCGGGCCAAGTACGAATCATATATCGATCACCACAATACTTTTTTTTTAAATTGTCGCTAGGTTCTTTAACTCGAATCTTTCGTTGGGAAGAACTGCTATATTACTTCAAATGGACCGTCGTCATACTTTGCGTCCAATTTGGCAAGGTGAGAGTTTCCAGAAGAATGGTAAACAAAATCGCCAACATTTATTGACCGACTTCAAAAAAAGGAGACGGTATACAATTCGGTTGTAAGATTGTTTTTTTTTATTTATTTTTTTATGGCTTTTTGCGCATTTTGCATAGTAAACGTACTCCGATTTAGACGATTTTTGTGTCATTTGAAAGAGGAGAGTTGAGAAATAGTCCCATATTGAGAAAAATGAAATCCAAATCTCCTTTCCTCCAAAAACCGCCCCCAAAGGGGGTGGAGGGGGCAAATTTTCTCGAAAATCGAAAATCCGAGACGACAGAATTAACGAAAATTTCATATCCGGAAGTCTGAAATATGTGTTTCAGCTATGTGGAAGGGGAAAATTTTTCTGAAAATCGAAAATTCTAGATTTGAAAATTAGAAAGGGACCATATCCGGCAATATTTAAATTGAACATTTTTTCAAAAGAGTTACGGTTTCCGAGTTTCGCAATGGTAAAGTCTGAAATATGTGATATGCGTATTTCCGCTAGGTATGTGGTAGAGCAATTTTTTTCGAAAATTGAAAATATTTCAAATTAAAGAAAAGATTATATGTAGCAACATTTGAATTGAGTTGCGGTTTTCGAGTTACAGTAGTAAAGTCTGAAATATGTATATTTGCGCCGCGATGTTTTGAGATTTCTGAATAATAAATAACAAGTACAAGCTAAACCTACCTATAACTTTTTGGGTATTAGTGAACGTTCAACAATTTTCATGACCAATGTTACACTCAAAAATGTGAAATAAATATTTTCTACAAAAAATTGGACCGACTTTATCAGTTCTTGCACTGAAAAATACAAAATAATATTAATTCTATTGGTGCTGGTAATTTTGAAGTTGTACCGTTGTAGTTTGTTGTCGGAGGCACCAACTCCAAAAGAACCAGCAATAGAATTAATATTATTTTGTATTTCTCAGCGCAAGAACTGATAAAGTCTGTCTAATTTTTTGCAAAAAATATTTATTTCTTTTTAAGATTTTCGTTTTTTATCGAATAAATCTTTTGAATATTCGGCCTGTTGCTTCATACGTTCATATGTCAGTTTTCTGTCTCTCTCCAATGCAGAGATATTTTCAGCGGAAATAGCAAAATGTTCTGTTAATAAATATAATGGAGAAAAACCAGCAGCTATTTGTTTAGTAGGTAGTAGTAGGTATACTCTTCCCGTAGAATACAATAATTATTTATTAGTGCTTCCAAAATATATTCTTGATTGCTATTCATTGCTATTCAACAATCGTTTCTCAATTAAAAGGTTGTTTTGTTTATTAAACGTTAAAAATTCTATAGCACGCTTTTGTATTCTGGCTACCGGCCCTAACGCATTTGAACCCCAACAAATAATCTCATGAAATAGGATGCTACAGAACAGATCATAGTATAATTTTAATAGATCAATTTTTGTCAAGAATGTATCTCATACTTTTTTAACAATACTAAAAATATTTTACTTCCAATTCCAATTTTCATCCAGTATAACACCAAGGTATTTACTTAATTTCATTTACTCTGTTTATTTTATCACATTCAAGTGCAATTTGAATTATAACAAACATCATCATGTTCTTATTGTCAATTTTGTTATAATTCTTAAGGAATGTTTAGTAGCATTGGCTGTAACTTCATCCCAACTGTCACCATTACACATAATGACAGTGTCATCCGCACATGATACAATAAAAACAGGTTACAATAATCCATTAATATAGGCATTAACTAATAATGGACCCAAAATTGAACCTTGCGGGACTCCACACGTAACTAAGCTGTAAGAACTTTCAACACCATTAAAATGACAACACACAACAAACAACAAATCTATTTGAAAGATAACAAACCCTCTTCTATTTACCTATATTACTTTTATTGAGATCTAACAACTAAGTAGGTATTACACTTAGTTAAAAAATTATGAAACTCTTAAATTGGCAAAGTAAGTACTTTTACCTTGTCACTTTTTTTTTGGTGGACATTGTATACCTACTGATATTTTTTTAGTAACAATAGGTAATTCTATACAGGGTGGGGACTTAAAATGGAATGCTGCTTGTAACGGCCCTGGGAATAAGATTTTTCAAAAATCCAAAAATTCGTCCTGAAAGATTTTTATGGAGTTCGCTTTCGTCATGTAAAAAAAACAACTTTGTTTTTTCAAATTAGAAGACACCATTTGTGGCACCTCTTTGGAAAGCTTATTAAAAAAGGAATTTGATAATAAAAAAAATGACATCTGTCAAACCATGTGTCAGAAATTTTGATTTTTAATTATTTAATGAGCAATTACATTAATAATAACATAAATGCTGGAATGTCACCTTTTTAGCGTGACAGTTGTTGAAAATGTGCCCCATTAACCTGTTGGCACAGACCCAACCGATAGTAGAACTCTTCCCTCACCTACTCTTCTCAACACTTCTGGCGTGATCAAACGTATCTCTCGAATCTTTGCATTTAAGTCTTCAAGTTTTATAGACAATTTAAATAAACATCTGTAACATTTTTATTACCAGAACACCAAGGAATAATCCGTAATGATGGAAATCTAGAGCAAAGGATATTTTTTCAGCAGGATGGAGTTCCTCCCCATTTTGCAAGAAATGTAAGGGAATTCCTAAATACTGCATTTCCAATAGATGGCGAGGATTTAAAGAGTGACCTCCTAGATCCCCGGTTATTACGCCATTCGATTTATATTTATGGGGCGATACATTTAATCATTCTAATTTGAAAAAACAAAGTTGTTTAGGGCTGCGTTCCCTCTTTGGAGCCAAAATTTTTTTTACATGGCGAAAGTGAACTCCATAAAAAATCTTTTGAGGATGTATTATTGGATTTTTGAAAAATCTTATTCGCAAGGCCGCTATAAGCAGCGTTCCATTTAAAGTCCCCACCCTAAATATGCATGTCTGTCCATTAGCAGTGAGATCCTTAGGTTTTCAAATTATATTATTAACGAAACAAAACTCATAGCTGGGAATAGCAGTAAATAGTAATAATTCGATTTTTACATAAAAATATCAAGACCTATATATGTGTTTTTTGCAGTCTCAATGGAAAGGGGATGATTCTTGTAAGCCATGGAATCAATATGTTCGAGATATAATTAGCTGGAGACTAAATTACAAAAGATTCGGGCAGTATCGGCCCCAATATCGGTAAAGTAATTTTACCTACCTACAATATTAAAGGCATTCTATCAAAATCTGGTATACTTATCATACGACTTTCCTACCACGCTCTCTCGAACAAAAAAATAATACTCAAGTATCTATCGAATATAAAAATTCAAAATTCTTTTTTTCAGCGTGTCATGACAACAAAAACAAATCGTCTGAACAACTTTCGACAATTTCTGGGGGCATAACTTTATTTATTTATTTATTTACGTATACACCACCACAACAGTCGTGCTTTTGCTCAAATATGCACCCGTAGAAAGTTTTGAGAAGAATATTTGGGACAAGTTTCATCAAAATTTTTAGAGCAGTTTTCACTCGAGTTTTCAGTACTGTGAATTTAGCAACCACATTTGCGAAAATTATTTTTATATTTATATTTTATCGGACTTCCTGGTAGACAGCAGATAGTTCTAGAGTATTTTCCATGAAATTTAAATAGTTCTATCGAATGAAGTGAAAAAAAAAATTAAATACCAAAATGGGGGTAGCAACCACTTTTGTAAAAATTCAATATTCTATCGGAGTTTCTTGTTGATATGGAATAGTTCTAGAGTACTTTGCAAAAAAAATTAATAATTTTATGGTATTTCGTGACGAAAAAGGGAAAATACTAAAATGAGGATAACAACCAAATTTGCGAAAAACATTGGAAAAACAAGTGAAATTTTTGAAAAAAAATTGTTTTTCTTGGGCATTTAAGATTTAAACCGTACGGATGAGTACCTACTATTGCTTGCCAGCAACAGCAATTCCACAACAAATTACTGTTTGTCTACCACAACACAAAATTAAACTTTAAATTAACAATAACGTCGTACCATAGACGATCTTCCAGAAAGTACCTATATACCAGAGAACCAGACGTATATATACGCTCCATGCTCGTGCGTAATTCCAGTGACGGATCCCATTGTCGTTCCATGTCGACAAAATAATGATCTTGGTTGAATGAGATTGAATGAGATAATTATAATTACCAATATTGGATCACACTTGGAGCTTAACAGGCGGCGAGATGTCTGCGATCTAAGTACGAATTCGAAATTTCAAGTCTCTAGACCGTATGGGGCCTGAGAAATCGCTGCGGAGTACATTGATACAAGAACCGAAAGTAATAATAACTATTTAATAAAAAAAACTCTGAAATTGATCTGCACAAATTATTTTCAATATTGTTGTGGAAAGTCAAAAATAATATACTTATCAAGTATAAGGTAGGTATTCTTGAAAGGGCTAATAAAAGTTCTAAGTGATATAATCATGGAAATTTTCTCTTAATTTAATTTTTTTATTAGGCAAATCTTACCAAAATTCATCTGTTTACGCTTGATTTTTTGCATCGATGGTATAATTTTTGTTCCAAGGCTAAATGCATTTGACTCGGTAACTATGAGAAATCTGATATATATTTTCTCCACCGCACCGCCCCCCCCCCTTCGTTCTCTGACCGTTTTCCAAGTAGTCAGCCATCTGGCTTATGACAAATATAATTCAATAATCATGTATCATGGATATACAGGGTGGCCCTTCGAAAACAGTTCAGAAAGGTTTACGGCTTTGTATGTAACAATAAAAAAAAAAACTCGGACCCGTCAACTTTTGTTTTTAGGGGGACACGTTTTACCAATAATTTCATCCCATTAATGATTAAAACTATTTTTTTTTTCATAGTGCTAATTATGAATTTCAACATTTAAATAAATTAAGTATGCTGTTAGACAGAATCAGAAGATCACGTGATAAATGCTAAAAAGTTTTTTTTTTGTTCGCGCCTTCGAAATAGTGTTCATGATTCTTTGAACTACTGAGTTGGTACTAATCAAAAAAAAAACGATATTCAATATGTCCTTCCTAACAAAAGCTTATTCCAAAGGGGGATGGAAGTGGATTTTTGTTTTTCGAAAATCGAAAATTGTAGACGACGAAATTAAAAACGAGACCATATCCGGCAACGTTTACATTGGACATTCTTTTTTTTTCCAAAATAATACGTTTCCGATTTACAGTGTAGTGGTAAATTCTGAAATTTGTGTTTTCCGTATGTAGAGGGGGCAATTTTTTTTTTCAAAAATTGAAAATATGAGCCAGCAAATTAAGAAAAAAATATATGAGGAGCAACTTTTGAATTGGACATTCTTCAAAACAATTTACGGTTTTCAAGTTAAAGCAATGTCAATGTCTGAAATATGTGTGTAAACAACGTATTATCTTCTTTGTAGAACGATGAATTATTTTGATAAGTAATGTTGAAACTAAAACTATATTTTTTTGCAAAAAATTGGACCGACTTAATTAGTTATTAAGTAGTAAAAAAATGAAAATAATTAGTGCTGATACTTTTAAAATTGACGCCGAAAGTCTTTGATCTACGTACAAATGCACAGCTCCAAAAGTATCAGCACCAGTGAAATTAATATTTATTTTTGTAAAAGTTTGCCAGACTAGTTGGAACAAAAGCTCATGTATTCAACAATTATTAGCTGATCGGACAAAAATGTTGCTTTCATGAGAAACGATGTTATTCATACATTTATTTCATAAAATGCTTATTTTGCTTTCTAAGAACTAGGTATAATCATTCTACACCATCGTACTTATACGACGCAAAACTTGCATTTATAAAGTTATGTAGATAAAAATTGTTTACTTTTAATATATTTATAAACATATATTTCTATGAACTGAATAGCAGCCCCCTTTGTTCTTCATACTCTTATCGAGAATGAGTAGTATTATCGAGATTTATAAAGAGACTAAAAATAAACATCTAAGTCACTTAGTTAACTAATAACCTTTTGGATTTATTCTTCCTTCGAACCCAATGAGATTTGATTAGGTACCTTTCTGTGTCTACAATTTTCCAGTGTGGGCAAAATGGCCGTAAGTTAATTTTTAATGGAAAAAAATATACAGTCTGCTATTAAAAAAAAATATTTCGTTGATTTTCACTCACTCGGTATATATATATATATATATATATATATATATATATATATAAATTATTATTCATGTTGATGATTCGATTAACTTTTTTCATGAAAAAATATTTGAAACTTTCCTCAACCCATCATGAATCGAAATATAAGCAATTTATGCTGCTTTCTGTACACGTTGTAGGTATATAGATATACTTTTTTCTGTAGTTCGACATTTTATCGCTGTTGATAAGTGACAGAGTATCACTTTTTATAAAATTTGACTCTCACCATTGGGATCTCTGAAACTATAGGGAATACGGAGATGGTTAAATTGGGGCAACGTTGCGCATTTATGTGCTCAACAATACGCCGTTTAGAAAGTTTGAAAATTTCGAGTAGTTCCGGAGAAAACTCCGAAAAAATCCGAATTTTCGGAAAATCATTTTATTTATTTCCTAGCTTTATTTCTTGCATTGTCACTTTTTTCACTCTTTCCAATGGTGTTAATAGTTTTACAACCTCACATTTCGCCTATGTGTAACTATCATAAACTTTTTTTCTTATGGGAGCCATATTGGCATTCTACAAATTTGAATAGCCCTTTTTATTACCTTTTTGACGATAAGTTGGTCTTTTTGTCCTAAAAATCCGAGAAATTAAATAAACTACTTTTACAAAGTAGTTGGCTTTGATTTTTCCCATCGGTGACACGTAAATGATTTCGATATTTAAATAATAAAATCTAATGGTCAATCAACGTACCAATTATAATAACGCTTTTTTCTTTTCAAGCTCTGATAATTGGAGAAGAGATCAAAGACGAAAACCAACCCTCACAAGAGTATCATGTAATATAGAAGAAAAAGGTTCTTGCCATAAACCTGAATTAACAAATAATAACCTTCCAACAAATCGCATTCCAATGGATACAAAAGCAGAAAACCTAATTAAAACCGCAAACGATGACAAAGACGAAAAGAAAGCGATGGAACAGGTTGAGCCTATTCATGTTCAAACATTAACAAAAGACAATCTCGACACTGTTGATGTAGAGAAAAAAGATAAACTAGCTAAAGATCTCTTGAACGATGATCAAAACAGAGAAGAAGTTGTCGATGAAAACAAAGACATAATTGATAATATAAATAACTCGAAAACAATCGAACAATCTAAACAAATGGACCAAAGTCCTAGGGCGAAACGCAAATATCACCTGAAGGAACGAATGACAGCCCTCTTTGGATTCAACAGTAGTGATGAAGATGATCGAGACGAAATCGTACGAAAAAAGAAGAAACTCAACACTGCCCAGACAGGTGCAAGTACATCATCACATGTCTCTTCATCTGATGAA
Source organism: Crioceris asparagi (assembly GCA_958507055.1). Lineage (NCBI taxonomy): Eukaryota > Metazoa > Arthropoda > Insecta > Coleoptera > Chrysomelidae > Crioceris > Crioceris asparagi. Next base: position 958,999 of record OY293827.1, read on the forward strand.
ACATCTGCAGACGATGACGATCAACAAGAGGAATCCGCAGAGGAACAAGAAGATACTATTGCTGAAACAACAAATAGGACTGAAGAAGAAAATTTCGATTTAGAATGTACTTCACATGTTAGCTATATTGAAATTATCAATAACGATAATGATGAAATGGATACAGATTATATTACAGAAAATGGGAGCAAGAAAACAGGTTCAGTGGTCACGGATAGGAAGGTGGAAGACACAGAAACTCATCTGGAAGACTTTATTGAGAAAGGAGTTGCAACTTCTTCTGGAATAACAGCTGTAGAAGATATAGATAGCAAAGGAAATAATCTGCAATCATTTGAAATGGTTGATGAAGATACAACTCCACTGGAATATGTAATTGGGCAATGTGATGAAGTATCATCTTCGATGGACAGAGCTGTAACAAAAAACTTTAATGAATATACATTCGAAAAAATATTGGAAAGAGAATCGATTTCTGGTGCTGGTAGTGATGGTGCAACGTCATATGAAGAAACAAACTCATCGTCACCATTTTCCATGTGCATTGACATCAGTGATGATGATGATGATGGCGAAGAAATTGAAGAAAACAATGATGCAGCCACAGTTTCACTTGAAAAGAAGCCATTGATAACCGATATAAATGAACAGAATACAAGTGATTTGGTAGTGCATAGGATAACTACAAGTGATATAATCGAAATTAGCGATGACGAAGACAATGGCGATAAATTTAATCATCTTAATATGAAGAATAAGAAAATACCAGCACAGAACAATGCGAAACAGTCGGAAAATGAAGTTCTCTTTGAAGTTACTACAACATTTGGAACAACAAAGATTGAAGTACAATGTGCCCAAAAAGCCTTAAAGGCTGAACAACTGAAACATTTTGAATTATTTTATGCAAATACAGCTCATACCTTGGATATGCAATTGCAGCAATGTGAACCATTACAAATTCAAACAACACCAAGTTTACAAAAAATCGATCGAGTGTCAATTGTTGAAGATGGTCAGCTGCATTATGGAAAAGTGACAAAACCAGCTGGAATTGTTCAGACGGAATTTTCCATTATCAAATGTAATCCAAATGTTATCTTCAAAAATCGAGTCAATACCGATGATGGAAGGTTGAAAAGTAGTAAAACTCAACATTATATGCCTACTGGCAATTTAACATTGTACAGAAGTGATGAGACTGTTGACCGTTATTCGGATGTTCAAGCTGTCTCATATACAACAGCAGTGAATTCAACAAGAAATAATAATGATAAAAATAGGTATCAAACAGTCACTGACACCATCAATGATGTGGTTCAATCAATGACTGCCTCTTCTGCTACTCCTACTCTAAATCATCATCATCATCATCATAGGAATACTGCCGCTGTTGTTTCAGCTTCTTCTCCATCATTTCCATCTGTAGTACCAAATGTATCGACAAATACATCTGCTGCTTCTGTAAATCAGCTCAACATACCTGCATACAATAACAACAACAAAAACAACCAAAACCATCAAATTAGGCGAACAACAAATAGCAAACCTTGTTCCAGAGGCTGCTGTAATGGTGGTGTTCTTCCTCCTCCATTAACGCCCAGTAGAATGTACCAAATAATGCCAACGGTCTACAGGTAATTTTATGTCATAGTTATTTATTTATTAGAGGACTTTGCGATAACTGTGGCGCCAAGATTTAACGGGCGTTTTCTGATAAAACACCCCAAAATAAGACGAAAATCAAGAATATCAATTTTAAAGTTTCTATCTCCTGCGGGATGTTGGAGCAGAAGGGATGTTGGGTGGGGAAAAACGCGTTTAGAAGTACTTGCCAGTTAAATCACTTTAGACACCGTCTCAACAAGGCATTTTCTTCATAAATTGGATATTACACATTTCACTTCTTGGTAAGCCGCCATCATATTGTAATTGCTGAAATAAATATAGAAAATGGACATACGCTTCCATAGGATTATAAATGTTCACTGTTGCCATTTACTTCATTTTAGAAGAAGACTTACCATTAAGTATTTTATGCTATAGTAGAATACGTTGTTAACAAAGAAAGAAGTATCTGTATATGAAATATAATTCAAATGAAATTTATTCAAAATACCACTTCTTTTATACCTCTACATCTTAAATATCTGGATTTATTTCCAGATCAGCTGGTTCAACTGTCCAAAATCTTGCTCCTACGAATATAGTAGCACCATTCAATACGCCTAGTGTCAAGAAAACTACTCAATCGAACAGTATTAACAATAACCACAACTATTTACAACATAGCACCATTGGGGATCAGCAAAGAAGACCACCTCCGCCCACTAATATAGTTGATGCATCAACGAGGCAAACATCTTCAGCTACCAGAAGTGGACCATCAGCGGCAGTAGCACCATCACCAACGATGAACAACACTGATCATAATGACCAACGTCTCAAGACGGAAATTGCACTCATGTATTCCATATTGAAACACTATCTGCGCCTCGTATCGAGTGTGTTCCATGCCGAAGCCATGTACAATAAGTCATTGAACATGTCGTTTGAACATGGTCCGGCATTCGTCAACAATGAAAAACAACATTTCACAGACTTTATTAGAACACGATATGAAAATTTAACAAGTATTCTCCGTGATACAGTTGAAAAGTGTAATTTCACAATTAAACTTGAATTGGAGCATATTAATCAACTGTTGACGGGGATCGAAAAGTTTATTGATAATGCTGAATTTCCCCGATCGACAATTTGTTCGATACTGCATCGCATTTTTATGATCGATGCCAGCTACTTTGACAGTCATCTGTCATTTCGTCATCTGTTCGGTTATGTTCGGATTGTTTCGATGCCAAATGCTATTGCTACAACTAGTGCTGCTGTTGCTCCATGTGTCAACACAGTGAGCAATAATGAGAATAAAAATAATAAACAAGGTATGTTGTATATATAAGAGACATATAGAGAAATATTGTTCTTAAGACTTTTAGCTGGAATTTTCGATTTGGAAGGATCTATTCAATCCCAAATAGTATATAATCATGCTTGCATTCTATTAAACTCTAACATCCTTCAAAATTAGCAAAAAATAGTAAAAATAAGTTCGCAAAAATGTGAGGTTAAATGAAGCGATGATTGACTTGAGCAGTGTAAAAACCGCCACTTCCAGTGTTGCCTAAGCTGTCAATGCAACGTTTGCGATATTGAACATATTCTTAAATATTCGATAACGCAGGCATAAACCTAACAATAAGCTTTGCTAAATGTATAGTTTATTCTTTACAAATACTTGCCTCAGAGCAAAACAGATTTCTGACAGCACCATTTTCAGATAATTTAATGTTATTACCACAATTCTCACAGTTTTTGGAATTCACTAAAACGCCATGATAATTTAAAAAAAAATCAATAGTTCCTCTTAATTTTCACTTGAAAGAATAAATTCAATATATGAAAACTTGCATCCAAAAAACCCACTACTTGCCGTTTGAAAAAATAGTTAAACTATGAATTTGTATAATGTTGTAACGAACTTGGTTCGATGTCATTATCTAATCGTGTGCGATTGGTCGTTGGCACGTTGGTGAGGTCCGGGTGGTTGTATGTGACATCCTGCTATTGGTCAGCGATGCAAGTCTATTGAAGATTCGAGAAGGAGGGGCTTGCCTATATATTGGAGATGATTTGTCCGTGGCAGTCGAGTCAGTCCGCCTTGGGGCAGTCAGCCCGCTGCAATCGAGTCAGTCCGGCCGGGGCAGTCAGCCTGATGCAATCGAGTCAGTCCGGGGCAGTCATTCAGCCCGGTACGGTGGAAAACGGACTATGGTGAAGACCGGGAGTACGGTGTTGCCCGGCAGTTCGGTGGGTCTTTAGTAAGGGGCCATCATAATAATCTAATGCTCGAAAAGTTATACTGGCAGCGTTGGCTACATTGATACTAAAAGCCCTTGAATGTTGAGTATACTGCATAAGTCAATCATCAATTCGTCCAACCTCACTTTTTCGCGAACATATGTTCACTATTTTCACGCATATTTTTGCTAATTTTGACTGTCGCTTTCGAGCTTCAGGTCCCGTCACTGTCGTCATTTTTTTTAGGTTAGGTCATTTTCATAGGTTACATCGACGTCAATTATGACATCTGTCAATGTCATTGATGCCATTGTCATTTATTTATCAATAGTTTTTTTGAATAATTTGCAAAATCTGGACCTGTTTTGTTTAAATTTTTAATTTTTCACAACTGTTGTGTGGCCTTAAAAGTTTCACACATATTTTAATTCACCGTAGCAAGAATCAACACAATTTTAAAGATTATTATAAAGTAGATAACTTATTGTTACCAAGTGCAAAATTCATCATATTATTTTTTTTTACCCCCACTTACTACAGGTAATGGGGGCAGCTTACTTTCCATCACCCAGCGAAATTTACTCAAAAGTCAAATAAATGCATACAATAATATTTGTATGATACAAAGACAGCTCCTAAGCTGCGGCTTAATTCACCAACAGAAGACCAATATCGCTAGACCATCAGCTGCTATTCCATGTAACAACAACAACAACAATAATAAAGAAAATTTCAGAATTATTCTACCGCTTACGCAACCATATGACTTGCCGTCGCCAATGTATCCAGGAAGAGCCATCAATAATTCATCCAGTCCAAAAACAATAACCAAATCTTCTTTGAAAAATAATTCCCAAACGAATAAAAAAAAACAACAAGCTCTTGATGGTAGCAATAATGCAAGTCAATTGAAAAAACTACTCACCAAGACTGTAACCAGTTTTAATATTGCCCCAGAAAATATTACATCAAAAAGCCATGTCATTTGGTATCCACCTCAGATGCCAGTACAAAAAAGTAATAGTCCAAACAACAACAACAACAATCTAGATGTAACGAATCAACAGCAATGTACCAGCAGAAGTTCAGCTGTCGAAACAGTGGACAGAACAGAACAAGCTGCTTCTGTCAATACTAATACTAATAAACCAATCTTACAACAACAGTATTCAAAGAATTACACAATTCAACAAAAGACACCAAGTCCGCCGCCCGTCTTATCTTCATTATTATCTTCTGCAAACCAAAGTGTACCAACACAAAATGCTAGTTCATTGGGCATTATTAAGCTGCCATGTACAAAAACACAAAACGACAATTGTTGCTTGACTGCATCAAAAAAATCAGTCTCAACCACTTCTGGATTGGAACATCATCAGCTACCATATCGATTACCAGCAATTGTATCATCATCATCATCTACTGCCTCGTCCATTGAAAATAATGTTACCACAACTTCTTCATCAAAGTTATCAACTGAAACATCTACTGTGATGTTGGACAGTAGAGCAGCTGTCGCCGATGTTATTGCTTCATCAGATACCAAAGATAATAGTACAAATAATAAAAAGACTGATTTAAATGATAGAACAATAATTCTAGTTGAAGAAGATGATGGTGCAATGATGGAAATAACAACAACTTACAAGACTGAAATGGAAATTCAAGAGCATGATATTATTGAGGAGGATAGTAGAATTAAATTGAAATTCGATCCACAGGAATATCATCATCATCATCTGTCGAGAATTGTGGTAAGTAATAATACAGATTTGCCATAAAGTTTTCCCAACAATGTGATGTATTAAAAAAAACTGTACTCATTTCTGCCTTCCTTCAGTTGATCCCCTTGAGCAATAGAGTCGCCAGGGGCACGTGCAAGCTCAGTATGCAAATTTTAACTAACCCATATACTTAATGAGTATTCGAAACCCTATTGGTTGTCCAAATGATGAAGTTCCCCAACATTCACATGCAAATATTAATTTCCTGCATATAGGGTGTCATTCCTGATAATAAAAAACTACTCAAGGTCAAATGAAGAAAGGAGATGGATTCTACCGTTTTTTTTTGAATACTTGATACGTGTATTTCTAAAAGACAATGCTCCTGGCGTGGGTCGTAGCGTTGAAAGCACACAAAGTTCATTCTATGGTTTGTGGTACAGCACCAGTTTTATTCCGAATCTGACATACTGTTTTAACAAGGATTTGCAATGATTTAAGGAAACGCGTTTTTTTATCAGGACGATACTACCGATGAAGATGATATTTTCATAGAAGAATACCTGCCTTGCAGTTCGATGGAAACAATCGATTTAAATAGCAAAGACGGTATTCTTGATGAGCAGTGTCTCGAAATGGAGGAGGAGGTTGAGCAAAAGGGTCAGGAAAATGTCGAAAGAAAATTGGTTGTGGAAGAACATGACATGAATCTGGGATATGCTGTGAAAAAAGTGAGTTATGTTTTCTATTTTGGCGTCAAACTCTAATCATGCATTAGCCATCGTTTGTCTGAAGGTTCCATCTAATTAAGTCTCTTGTGAATCACTGTTTCTGATATCTTAGCCAAATTTGATAATAAGGATACTGGTCTATAATTACTTGTTGATTTATGATCACCAGATTTATACATAGGTACAACCTTCGCTCTATTAAAATAATTTATTTTTTTCCGTAAAATCTTTAACTATTCAGGGATTTTTCATTAAATTGCAGGAAACTCTGGACAAACAGGATGAAATCAAAGTGCAACGTCTCGACCAAGATTTCAACCAGAAACCAGTAAGTAATTTGATTTGAATATACCTAATGCTAAGAGATTTTGAAACTATTTTCTATTGTATTAAGTGATTATTATTACACAATTATATTATACAATTATTATGTTATAAACATTAATCTTCCACATACCTTATCTCTCCAGCAGGATGATACAGCCGTAGATGTCGAGACTGGAGACAATAATAATTGTACAACAAATTATTTGTCACCGTCTTACAGCCCAAATTATAATAATGTACAATCAGCTGCCGAAGAAGATATTGTCATGAGAAATGATATTAATAGTTCGAAATACACACTTGAACACATTCCATTTGATATATCTCAAGAGTGCACATTTGCATCTGTAAGTGTTTCTTTTCTATTCTCTCAATTATCATGAAATTGTTACGAATCAAATTACATAAAAATAATGCTACTATTCTAATGGGTTTGTACTTGCTTCACTTATTTGCTTATTATTTAGAAACCAAGAAATGCTTGTTGTTTGTTACCAGATATCAGTCGTAAAACTTTACAATTCAACTACATGGTACACTTTCTATATTTTTTATATGAACAAGAGAAAAATGTGTCTTTTCCTTACTCTATTCTTATAATTACCACTTGTACATAAAGTTCAGTCTAAACTAAATATCACTTATCACTTATTTGATTTGATTTTTTCTACCAATCAACTGTCAAACGTTATCTGTCAATGACATGACGTCATCATAGGTTATTTTGAATATGGTAACCAAGAATATATAAAGGGAAGATGACTAACTCTGTATCCTGTTCTATAAGCAGAAGTGGCTGAAATAACGTCCCGTGATAAGTTGTTAATTTGGTATGTTGCGCAGTATTTCACTCAGTCTCTATTGTTGTATTTAAGCTTCCTTCGCCCATACTACATAAGGATGCGCAGCGTGATTTTGCGCAACACACCGAAATGACATACGATAACCCAATGTTTTTTGTGCTACTCCCACTACTCGTGTTACTCGTCCTCCCTATATTTGTTCATGATGGTAACATTATTTAAACGTTCCTTCTATATAATGTAATTGCAATTATTTCGTTTGGCTCAAGAAAGATGATGAAGATTCTCAGAGTTTAAACTAAACCTCAGGGGGAATTTGAGAAATAAGCAAATGCTTCCGAAACTATAATAGTCCCCATCCTTTTTTTTTTGTTCATACTCTATGAAGAAATTATATATTATTGTTCTAGGCGTTCTCACCTGATAGTGGCATAGAATCACCTCCAGTTTTTGTAAGTAAAACATTTTTGGCGTTTCTGTTTTCTTGGCTCGGGGGATATTTTGTCATGCTTTTTCTTTTGCAGACTGAGAAACACGATATTGCTTTTATCAACAAACTGTGTATATGTGGAAAACCTGCGAAATATGTCTGCGTATGTAGTACAGCGATGTACTGTAATCAACGTTGTCAAGTAAGTATTAAAATAATCTTATAATTTTTGAGCAAATGTAAATGTTGCTCTGATTTTTTCAAAGTCCGAAATCTCTTTGAAGGCATTTTAAATCCTTCTTAGTAAGCAGATGCTGTACGTAGGTACTGTTTGTTCTATGATTCATTTAACCGTTTCTGATAACTACGTCACTACAATCAATTGAAATAAATTGTCAAACAATATTATACGAGGTGGAACAAAATGGAATTGCCAACAATACATATATTCAGAGTAATTTATTGATACTATGACTGTAGTTACTAAATCCAAATCCAAAACAAGTAAATATCGGCACAATATCAAAATGATTCACTCTCATCTACCTAAAATAGTTCCAACTTGATCTGAGCTCCAAAAAAAAAATAGGTGGACTTTTTATCATTGGATCTGAGTAAATCATTTGATACAGTAGATCATAAAATTCTGTTGAATATTATGTATCCTATGGGTAGTAGGAGATTCGTATGATAATGGTTTCAAAATTATTTATCTTATAGAAAACAGTTTATATGCATGGGAGAAGTATCTGGTTCCGAAAAAAAACCGTCTTATGTGGTGTTTCACAAGGGTCTATCCTGGGACCAGTTATTTTTCTCATGCATAGAAATTCGTTGGTAAGTTTGGAATTGAATGGAAAAATTAATTTGTTTGCTAATAGTATATAGTGGAAGTAATTTACAAGAAATCAAAATCAGTATGATGCATGATATCAGCAAAAAAACAATAAATTATGAAAAATCATCTTTCACTTTTATATTTTATAGAATTACAAAATAAAATTAAATTCAATAATGACAATATCAAATACACTTCTAATGTAAAGTTTCTTGGATTATTCATAGATGAAAATCTATCATGGTCCAGACACATTGAAAAATTGAGGAAACATAGCTCTATTAATTGAAATTCTATTTAAATTAAGAAATTATTTACCTTTAAAATACCTGAAATCTTCAATATTTCATTTCAGTTTGGGGCTCAGCAACAAAATCTTTACTGAAACCTTTGAAAATACAAAATAAAATTACAAAGTGCATATTCAAACTGTATTACAGAAAACCCACAGTTAATTTATATAAACCCAGGACATTATTTGATATGTTGTTCACTATATAAAATCAAAATTTGTGTATTCATTCATATTGTCGTAAATAATTTAAAACATTTAAATTTAGTTGTTCGATTTAATAGTTATCAACACAATCATTTAACTAGATGTTCCAATAATCTTTTATTATATATATATATATAAAAATTAAAACAATAATTGGTAATTCTTTATAGCGGCATAAAAGTATATAATGATTTACCGAATTTTAAAAAAAAATGGCAAAACAAGATTCGAAAGTAGTTTTTAAAAATATTTATTAATAATTCGTTATAATAAATTATTCGTATATAGCTTTTTTATTATTTTTTTGATTTCATTGCTTTTTTCAATACTTATCTTTCTTTTATTATTTTTTTTACTTTCCCTGTTATAGATATTTATGTTTCTTGGAAAATAAATCATTATTATTATTAAAATATACCTTGTGTCACATCTTCCTCTAAAGATATCGGTAAGGTGAAACCCTTTTTCAAAACAAGAAAAACGAAATGACTTATTATAAACACCCATTCGATTCCATTTGTTGATCCGAGTCACGCTACATTATTATATAACTGTGACCTCTGCATTGTTGTTGGTAGAGTTTAAAAATGATTAAATGAACCATATTTAATTATCACTTCCATAGAAGTATTTATATAGAGATTGTTTATTATTTGCAGTACAATCATTGGCCCATACATCGCAACTCCTGTTACCGATATTCCGGTGGCTACCGCTGAATAAGTTTTGAAAGGAAGAAAAAATAATTCCTACCTACTTATTATATCATCTTCAAAAGATGATTGTTGTCTGAATTTGACTGATTATTTTTGTTTTTCATTTAAATGAAGTATTATATATAATAATTTTCAAGCAGTGTGATATATATATTATCAGGGATATTACTTACCCATATAATAATGAAATAAGCTTACCTACATATCATAGGTTATGTATTTTTTCTCTATATTATAATATATGAATAATTTCATATGATAAAAGTGTTATCTTGGAAGCATTCTTATTTTTCGTTACATGTTTCACATATTTTGAAGTTTGACAGAATTATAAACACTGATTTTGTTATTAAAAATATTGGTTGGAAAAAAAAACACAACTCCAACTATGTCATAGTTTCTTTTCTGTAAACGTTCACATTATTGTTGTACTTCTTTTTAACTCTAAAGCACTTCCACAGCCCATATCTCGCTTCCCAATCTTCAAAGAACAATTCCGGTTTGTTCCACAAAATGTGATGTTGGGCGTACTCGTAGTGCGCCCTTAATGGGGGATTCAAATGGGGCGCCCATTCGGCTCTTCGTTCCATTATTGTGTTCACATAATTGTAAAATACCTGAAGAAAGGGTATAATAAAACTGGCTTACTTTTACTACACGGTCATAATCAAAGTTCTATACCGATTCACCCCAAATTTATGTTGTTAAGGGTAAGTACCTAGTTCATAATTCAAAACATTAGCCTGGCCAGGGTTAGAATGGCCGTCGAAAATTGACAGTTATATGGACTCAATACATGAATATGACATTGACTGATGACATAATTTAAGCCTGGCAAGGCTAATGTTTTGTCTTTAGGAACACACTGATTATATTGTTCCATGTCAAAAAAGTGACAGATAACCTAGTTGAAAAAGTGTAAGATGGAATGTCAAAGTGACAAAAGAAATCCAAAATACTGACAGAGAGTCGGTAAACGGGGTTAGTGGATCTATCAGTTTGCGAAATAATCTTGGCACAGACAGACGGTCGAACTGTCAGACCACTGACCCAATGATGATAATATTTTAAAAGTGATGTTTATTCAAATAATAAGGAATATTTGACAAACATTTGAAGCAAATAAATTGTAAAAATCGTATGAGGAAAAATCTCTCGGAAAAGTTTTTAAAGGATCGAAAAAATATAGTAGTTACTGAAGTATTACACAAGAAAATGCAAGAAAACATTCTAGACTCTGTCTAGAAAAGGCTCAGAAAGGCTTCCAATAGACCCCGAGCCATTCTGTGGACATGCAACATGTCACAAAAAAAATTGGAATCAAGACAATCAAAACCAAATACTGGCACGACCTAGAGCAAACCAGTCAGGCCAAATGCCTGCTAGACTGACAATACTCAAAGGAAAATAACCTTCTTCTCCTAAAAATAAATGTTCTGAGACACTTGGAGGGAAACACCACAGGTCATTATCCCATCAAAAACCATATAAAAAAGATGGGTTTTGTTGAAGATGATTTCTGCAGATTCTGCACAGAAGCGGAGGAATCTGTAAATCACTTACTAACTGAATGCGAAAACTTAGCGCATAAAATACTATAAGAGTCCTAGGAAGGGCGTTTCCCACCTATGAGAACCTAAAAGCATGTGGTGCAAGAGCACTAATTAATTATTTCAAGGAGCTGGATTTAAACCCAGAAATAAATGTACAATAGTGCAACATCACGGGATGGTACAAAAGACCTTAAGGTCGAGGTGACCCCATAGAGGGAATTGTAACGTGGATAGGTAGTCATGTACTTACGGTTATTATTCGTTCATTCTCTATTTATTTCTAGTACTTTGTTTACTATAGTTTTCGGTTGTGTAGTTCATTAATTAGTTCTAGAACTAGTAAATTTATTCTCGTACCTTCTAGAAACTATATGTGAGGTACAGTTTGTCACAGTATTGTCAGTTTGATAAGCCTCTAGAACATTATTATATGCGTCTAGATAATCATAGAACATTCTCGATGAATGTCATTTCAAGATTCAAATATATAAAGCCGTGTCGATCATGGGTCACAGTCATTCTGTTAGAATCAGATGTTAATAGTAGTTCAGTCGGTAAAGACAATGACAGTTTAGATTGTCAAAGTGACAAGTTATGAAAGTTGTACTACAACAGAAGGTCCTGTACAGAGTGTTTGAAATAAACGTTATTGGAAGCAATCTGCGAACTTTTGAGTATTACGCAAGTGAACTCACCCCACAACGTTTAGCACAGGGTTAAACGCTTCAATATAGGTGTGTAAAAATATAGATATTTTGCATGTAAGACCGTGTCTCTAATTGGAAGCAAACATAATCTTTTTTTTCTTTTGAAAAGCCCGCACTAAAAAATTAGTAATAAAATTGTCTCACCTCAGCATTATGAATGTAACAGATAAGACTCAACAAAGCCAACACGGTAGCGTGCAGATGATGCGATCTCACCAACTCATCCGATGACAAACTGAACGCATACTGTTGCAAGGTCATTGCGACTGTCACAAAGCATGAGGCAGTATAACCGCACGGGATCTCTGTCAATGTCAATGCTATGGCTTGATATGAGTTTTCCATCGTCAACCTGTTTAAAATATTAGAAGAAGAAAAAAACAATATAAAGACATATAAACATTGAGGTAGCATCAAATAAATCACTTATGCACTGGCAGATGGCGTGCTCTGCGCCTAGAGTCTAGTGACTCATGAAAAGAAAAATAAATGTTATAGAATTTCTGCCACCTGGCGTCTTCGCCAGTAGCCTGGTGTGAACCACCACCGTCAAATGTTCTACTTCTTGTTGGATAGTCGTCAGATGATTCACCAGACTCTAGGCGCAAAACAAGCCACCTGTCAGTGTGTAAGTGCCCTTCTTAGAAAGTATTAAGGAAAAAAAATATATCCAGTGTATAGTAAATAGTACTAACTGAAGTATTACAAGGAAAATACAAGAAAATTATTTACTTTTTCAAAAAAACTGTTGATTGAAAAATATATTCCAGCTCTAAAATCACAAATGTTACATCGAAATTGGCATATAAAACGATAAATGAAATTCTGTGTAACAAAATCCACGAAGATTCTAAAAACATAAAATATATTTCCGTTGGTATTATAATTGAAAATCAATATGAAATTTGTGAGAAATTTAACGATTATTTCATAAATTTGAGTCTGCCAGTTTAGCTGCCGCGAATTCTCAACCAAAATCAGCTGCTTCCGAAGTCTTATGTTCCAACTTGACCTGAATTCCTGAAAAAATCCCGATGGCCTGTAGTCGGCGGAAAGGTAAATTTTTCAAAATTCATTGAAGGGAAATTTGAACAACTTTTTCATTGGTATACATACATGTTATTAGATAAAATTGTCGTATGTGTCATAGCCTTGCGGTTAGAGGTTTTTGTTTTGGCTGTTGAATATAAAGCAGACAGCGTTTGAGTTCCACTTTAAGGCAGATTTTTTTTTCGCCTATTTCTTTTCATTAAATATCAGGGTCTAAATTAAGATCTCCAAAAAATGTACAATTACATCAAATTTATATTGAGTGTTCATGTTATATCACTATCTGTTATATTTATTTATTAATTTTTATTTTTTTACCGGTGTAATTTATGAAAAATTGCTTTGAACAAAAGTTGTAGGTACTGATTATATCTATAACCTAAAATTATTTTTGATGATATTTACACTACGGCTCTTTTTTGATAATTTTTTTATTATTTTTTATTTATTTCCCAATAACGAAGTCGACTGAGATATTTGAGAGATTGATTTTTGTAGAAAATTTGAACTTGATACCTTCAAAACTGCGACCTCTATCGTGTTAACAAATTTCGTAATATCCCATATATATATAAACTTTTGAACCAAATGTTTTTTTGGAATAACTTATAGACATATAACAACATGCCGTTGAAATTTTTTCGAAATTCAAAAGTGTGAACGATCGCAATAGGTGCATTTCTATAAGAAATTTACCTAAAAAGTGTGTACTTCTATCATTGGATCTGTTGAATATTATTTATCATATGGATATCAAGAGAGATGAATTCATTCAAATGTTTTCAAAATTATTTGTCAGTTTATGTGCATGGGAGAAATAATTGGTATTCCACAAGGGTCTATCATGGGACCAGTTCATTTTCGCATGTACATCAAATTCGTTGTTTAGATATTATGATTTTTCCGTCGTGACACTTATCAATACAATCTTCGCCTTACCTGTCAATGGCCTTGATGAAACAACCCATCGATATATCAAACATGACGTGTCTCACATTCTTGAAAAATGTTTTGTCGGAATGTTTGCATTTTGCAATGTTTATACCATAATTGCAATCTTGGAAAAAGATCCTGTTGGAAAAATTTAAATAAAAAAAAAATATGGTAACGTAATCTACTTTCCGCACTACTGTAGTAAATCGAGGCGATTTATAAAAAAATACCTGGGTGTAAGGAATTCGAAAGCATTATTATTTCTGTCAACTAGACTTTGCCAAATTCGTGCAGCCAACAAATTCAAAATCGGATTGTGTGATCGAAATAGACCGAATATCAGTGGAAATGGACCCTTATCGAAGAATGTTTTGCGGCATCTGAGCCGGAATTTTTTTGCCGCAAATGCTGCTACATTTCCAAAATTTAGTGTCACTTCATCTTTTATCGATTTGGATGTCATTCGTTTCAGTGTAAAGTATAGCTATAAACAAATCAATATGTGTATTAAACATACCTACTATTTCAATAATATTGCACCTATCAACGATGGAGTACTGCAATGCGGGTTGGACTAATTGCTCACCGAGTAGTTGTTGGCATCGTTGGTAGGTATGGTAATAGTATTACCTAATGTTTATCAAAGTCATTTATATTTTAACATAATTATTCTCAGTAGAAATCTTCCCATCTTTCATTAATAAATATTACTTACAAATTTGATCAAGTCATTTTTTCGCAAATTACTGACAATATTTCGCACACAAATTTCCAATCCTTTTCGCAATGGGAAATAATTGAAATTATCCGTTGGTCGGGGGTAGATACTGCTCTCGAGCATAAACATAAATTTGCTCATCAGACCCTTTGACATATTTTGCCATTTTACTTTGCGCAGAATCTCATACAGGACAGTGGTCAAAAATTTGGCCTCGTGGATATTGACTAGAGTACAACTCTCAATTGTAGCTGGATGAATAAATAAAAAAAATCACTTAGAGCTCTGTTCTTTTTTACTGAAAGCTCACAAAGTATCAAATCTAGTTACAAATATATGCATAATTTTTGTGATCTCAGCAAATATAGGCGTAAGTAGGTGTGATTTAATTTCCCAACTGATGGATCTGCAGAGGTAATCCTTTTCCATGGCCACCTCAGTTTACTGATCTGAGTCCACTTGATTTTTTGAAAAAAAATTTAAGTGTATGCTATTTGTTCAAAAGGATTTGATTTTTGAACTAATATTTTTACATCTATAGAGTGCTCAGTATAGAAGATACTATAACTAACATAACCTTAACTTTGCAAAATTTTGAACGCAGTAGTTATTTCAAATACCGTAACATACGTAGTTTAAAATATTTTTTTATTTCTTGAAAATGCAATTAAGTACGTATATATAATTTGGCATCAAAAGTTTTCCAATATATCGAAGTTCACCGGTTGGGGTAGCGTTGGTTATATATATATATATATATATATATATATATATATATATTTATATATATATATATATATATATATATATATATATATATATATATATATATGTCAGAAACGTTGTCACAGTGTCATTTCATTGACATTTGAGATCTTACTTCAAACCATAGAGACTTCAAACTAGCGAACCCCGCAATGTGATAGCTCTCATTGTCAAAATAAATCCATTGAAGGTTAATTATTGAACCCGCAGTTATTGCAGTTTCCCTTAAAATAGGTTTTTATAAAAAAATAATAATATGTATATATATACCTACCAAGAATATCTTCGATACCAGACTCGGCACTTTCGTAAATTTCCAAAAGTGGAACAATTAAATCAGTACAATTGAATTCAATTTCCCATAATCTACCTTCTCTGTAAAATGTAATGATTGCATTCAGCATAATGCGATGCACTTCAGGTTTGAATATGCGTATCAATTTCAGATAGGTGCTCATGCAATGTTCAGTTTTTCTCCTAGAACAAACAAATTATTCCATGTGTAAAAATGGAATAGATGAATTACTTGAAGATAACACATCGAAATCATGTTAACTTCAACAACTCCAACATAAACAAAAAATACGAAATCTCAGATGACACTTCACTACTACTATCGAGGGATTATAAAAAAGCCATTTGAAGTATGTCATTTTATATGGAAGTGACAGATTAGTAATCGCTTAGTAGTTAGAGCGTTGACAGGTAATCAGTAAACAATAGAGTGAATAGAGTAACATAACCTATCAACAATTCTATTATGGACATCTGTCGTTTCATTTACTAGATAATTTGTTTCACTTCACATAAATATATTGGAATGGAAAATAATGTTCAATTTTCAATTGTTCTAACATATGTAATTTTCGTAATAAATTATGTCAATTCTTTTGACAACTGCCCACAAGATTACGATTAGTGATTATTACTGGTCACTAAACATCTATGGACATGGTGATTCCCTTGTGGACACATGGCTTAGCTCATTTGTTACACTGTCATTTGTCAAAACAAATTAAATATTTTAATTCGAAAGATCGGCTAGTTTCGGTTGGTATCAATTTATTTTGTTGTGTGAAAAGGTTTATTTTTGTGTCCTGCTTGTGGGAACGCTTGCTATGTTCGTCCTAATTAGAGGAAAATGTGTCATAGTGGATAACCTCACCTTCTGGCCCAGAAAATAATACCCAAGCCACCTGTTCTTAGTCGCAGTTGAAAATGATGAATACAACTCATTATCGACCAAATTATATGTATCACCTGAGATATGGATATGCACACGTACTTGCCTCTGGCTATGATATCATCTAGCACCTTCATACCTGAAATAAAGTTGTTTACGAAATATAAACAGGGTGATATATGCGTAGGCAGAAGTTTTGCTGTTAAATTTGAAATTTGGTGTGCAGCAATACTCGGTTCTACCTAGAATATTATTAGACCGACAATCCAAATTATAATAACCTATCTGGCACTTTTTGACATATGTCTGTTACTGAAAAAGTTATTGATGTACGAAAAAGTTTGCATCTTGTAAATTATTCAAAATGACAAGCCAAATTTGTGAAGCAGTTAGGTGACGGCAGAGTGACGTATTCAGAGGATGTCTTCAAGGAGGCGTACTATTGCTCTTTCTGTGGGCAATTCTGGTTCGCTTGGCTGAAGAAGATATTAATTGCCTGAAGTACGCTGACAATCTAGGTATAGAGGATGCGATTGGTGTAGGAAGGAAAAACTCTTAGTGAATCGTCACGGAACCATACTAATTATTGTGTTTGCAAAAAAAGTGGAACATGCAAGGTCTACAAAGGCCGCAGATTGATGGTGTAGTAATTACATTTGCTGACGAAGTTAAATAACTCGGGATAATCTCAGGAACAGCAGGGGCCAGCATATACGGGATACACGAGATATATATGATCTCTCTGAGCCCAAGGAACTACGCTACTGTCCTTCAAGTAGAGATAAAATCGTCATCTACTCAGACATTCAAGCAGTAGGTACTAAAAGCGTTGAACTCTTATCCAACAACATCAAGACTACTTTATCACATGGCCCTAAAACAATAGACTGACCCTAGCCTGAATCCCAAGGCACCAGCGAATTGAAGTCAACTTAGAGGTTTACCAATAGGCCAACTTGAGCAGAGGAGGTGGATCAAGAACCAGGTGTGGGACCTGTGCATTTTTATTGTTTTCATTAGTGTTCTATCTGAAGATATGGAATTTTTGGGACATAGGTAGGCTTTTTGAAACCGTGTCTAACATTTCAGAGCTTACGTAATTCAACACGTGCACCTAATAAGAATACACTAAAGCTAGACGTTTTGATAAAAAATTCAAAAATATTACTTAAATATAAAGTAATAATGTCAATCTGAGTTGTCACCTAGAATTCTGCGCAAGTGTAGTTCGTGCAAATCTCGTACACTTTTCAAACAACACTTGTAGAGTATCTTGGTTTTCTCTTCGAATTCAGCTTGAAACATTGGCCTGGGTAGTCCAAACAGGTCTCTCATGAATTGTTTGAATGTCCTTTTCTGTTTCAAGGATTCAAATTTGCAATCGGAGATGCATACTAGAAGAAATAATGAGATAGTTACATATTCTATTATTATTTTATATATAGGGTGTTCCACGACATGACTGCCATAGCTTGGGAGTGTGTTGCTGGGGTGATTTCAAGTGAAAAATGTCTAATGAACTGAGCTAGAAGCATTTGAAATTTTAGTTAAGTGTTAGTAGGAATTCCCTACTAAGTGATTTAAAGATCATTTAAAAAGAAACCGCTTTTTTAAACAGCCTCAGAATCAGCAGCACGAATAGTTTTTGCGTGGACTTATTTAAAATTTCAAATGCTTCTAGCTCTGTTAGGATTGCGTTTCGGGTATATGTTCATTAGACATATTTGACCTGAAATCACCCCAGCAACGTAGTCCCAAATTATGGCAGTCTTGTCGTGGGACACCCTGTATAGACTGAAATGGAGTAAGCATAGCTTATGAATTTTCATGCTAAGTTATCACGGATAACTTTTTCAAACGATACGAACGAATAGATTAAGGAAAGATAATATTAATTTTATATACTGTGTTCTACAATGAGAATGCAGTATGCCTGAGATTGGACTTCATCGTTATTCGAGCCCGGAATAAGAACGTGAAACTCTGCATTCTCAAAATTGAAAGCTTTGGAATAGGTCAAGAGAAAAAAATCTGCAGATTATTCAGGATTGCTGGATGGAAAAGTTTGGTTAACTGGGAGTGGGAGTCCAGCGCGGTTGGTCAGCCTTTCAGACTACTTCCTCGAAATCGGAAAAAGTTGAAATTTATCTGACAGCATCACGGACTTATAGCATAAATAAATGGATTATGGGTCCTTTTTCTAGACCCAATTAGAAAATTAGGACAATTTTTTCTTGGTGAGCAAATACTCCATCCCGCATTGGATTACATCATCGCTGGTAGGTGCAATATGACTGAAAATGTATTTAATACAAATATTGCAAAAACTTATGCTTTATCACTTCGTGGATATGTCCGAAGAACTTAAAGCACTTGGCCAATTTTTAGACATCAAAAACATCGCTCGCAAAATCTGTTGTTTTCGAGATAAATGTTTTAGTTTACTTTAAATAACAATAATTATTAAAAAATCTGTAGGTATAACCTGATTTATTAATGTTAATTTTTATTACCATTGATTTCAGATCCAATGGAATCCGTGTCAGCTTCTGAAGCTTGTTCTGAACGACTTTCAATGCTATTGTTATGTTCATTTTGCTCCGCATTCTGAAAATGAAAAAGTTGGGTCTTTTTTTACGACTGAAGACATTTCAGTTCATCTATGGATTCCATAATTTTCAGTATTTTCTTTTTGTAATAAACTAGAGATTGGTTGTAAGTCAACCTTAACAGACAGATATATGCTATCGTGGACTTTTTTGTTTTTTTTTATGCTAATACTAATACATACTCTAGCTTTTGTCGCTAATAAGGATTCTTCACTACTTGGAACGAAATTATCGGCCATTGATGGTTTTTCTGTGAAATTTCACTTGACAAAAAATATTACAATTCTTGTGACAGGCTGGCGGGCTTTTGCTTTTGACATTTTTTTGACGTCTATGCTTTTGACGTAGATCAGGACTGACAGAGAACGGTATACATTCTCTAGACCTACGATAGTGTGCCAGCCAAGTTCGCATAGGTGCATGAACCATTTCAGGAAACTTAAATCACTACGGGCACTGGTGCAGGAGTATTCGGGCCTGGCACCCAATACTCACTATCGTTAGGTCGCTGTCCAAGCGTCTTTTAGGCAGAAGTGCTTGCAATCGAAAGATGTGTGGAAATGAACCTAGAAAGGAACTATCAGAAATGTGTTACGGAATAGCCAAGGTACAGGTAAATGTACCTGCAAGAAGGAGTTTCAGGAGAAGGAAAAAACCGAAACAGAAACACTGGGGCGGAATCTCCCTGAACTGGATCATTCCAAAAAGTTTCTTGGAATGCCTCGCCATTGCCAGCCAACGTAAAAAAACTTTGGACAAGAAACATGCAGAAATGAGGAAGCCATCTCAGATTCTGGATTTTATTAGAACTGGAGGGCGAGCTGTAGACTACGTAAAGGTGAACAATTCTGTTGGGGGGGGCACAATAGACCACAAGGTCGCAGGGCAATGAAAACCCATTAAATCTACAAAATTAAAGTAGGTATGTATATAAATATCCCTTTGGGAGCGATTTATGGAGGGAAGGAGATTTCGGATTCGATATTTTATAAATATGCGACCATTTCTCAACTATTCTCTTCCAAATCAATCAGAACTGCCGTACATAAAAAAAGAAAACATACAACCGAATTGTATACCTATCTCCTACTTTTGTCAAGTCAATCAAAAATACTTCAGACTTCGTGCCAGTACAATATTAAAAAAAGGGCAGGACATAGAAGTTAATGAGCCATTTGGACATAAAGTGTTGTTTTTTTTTCAATGTGGCTAACGCTTGAACTAACTGAACCACCATCGGTCGAGTCGAGTGTTTCTCGATGATGATGATGATGATGAGAATTGGCGGGAAATCAACAGGCGCTACGAGTGTGAGCGCTCGCTCTGTAGATATCTTCGACGAGGGATGGCATCGCGACGCTCTGAAACATGACGTCGGTCAGTCAGTCGTCGCGGCGTTGCGTGGCCGATCACACTGCCAGGTACACAGAGTCAGCGGCGTTGTTTCTTGTGTAGTCGTCGCGGCGGAAGCGTGTTTTAAAAAACGTCAAGGCGAAAATTTATAGCAGATTTTTTTTTCAAATTCAAGTTGTCTAGATTTTCACTTTTTTTTTTTCATTGTTGTGTGTGAAATGCGATTTGTAGCAGCAGTTGTACATTTTTCAAGGTTTAGGTGAGTTTGATGCAATGCATGCTTTTTTTAATAGAAAAAAAGTTACGAAGATTAAAGTTAGAAAAAATACTTTTTACAACAAAAATGCAAACCAGGCTCGCCTTGAATGGGTTTTCTTATAACAAAGTTTGGAGATTTTCGTTCTACTAAATTTTCAATAAACGTCTATATTTCGAGATTATTTCAGAAAATGCAACAGTAGATATAAAATCGACTGATTTTGAGATATACAAAAAATAAAACTTTTCATTGGATTTTTTTGTCACTCAAATCTTCTATTTCAAAACTAGGAACAGTAAAAAATTTGAAACCACTTGAAACTTTATCAATGTTAGGTCGCAACTTTTAATGAGACTGCTTAGGTGCATATTAACTATACAAGGTGTATTTTAAAGCTTCTAACACCCAACATTTTATCAAAAAAACGCAAATCCGAAGTCTGCTTCTTTCCGGTTTTTGAGTATCTGCGATTTTAAAATTTGAAATATATTTATTTTCGCTATGTGGAAAAGGCAATTTCTTTCGAAAATTTAAAATCTGCGAATGGAAAATTAATGACTAGATTATTTGTAACAACATTTTTTCCATAGAGTTACGGTTTTCGAGTTAAAAGTGTAGTAAAGTTTACTTTATAATATGCGTATTTCCGCGACGATGTTCTTTGATTTCTAAATAATAGCAAATACAAGCAAAGCATACATGGATATTGGTAAACGTTCAATGATTTTCGTGGCAAATGTAAAACTTAAAAGTGTGAAATAAATATTTTTTACAAAAAAATATATTTATATAAAAAAATTTTGGAGGAAAAATTGTAAAGCCTACTAAAAATCTGTTGAATTTTCTCATAAAATTTTCCTTCTTTTATATTTTAGGCTAGGTTAGGAATATTTTTTTTACTATTTTACTATGACAAGAACCCAATATCGATAGACTGGTTTCCAAATTTCTGCCCTAATATCAAAAATGCCCTCTAGTGGCAACACACCAAATTACAGTCAATACGAATAAGACACATTTGCTCGATTCAGAAAAAAGCTATTTTTAATGACACCGATCCGTTCAGACGGTTTGAAGGTACAGATGTCAGTACAAAAATCCCGCCATTTTGAAAATAGCAAAGACATCTACCAAACTTCATATAGACTACTCCTCCATTGTTCCATAGTCAAAAATTATGACATTCGAGTTGAATTAAAATGGTTATTATTCATTAAAAATTTACAATGTCATAGAATTCAATCATACAGCAAAATGCAGAAATAACTTGGATCTTCTAGGTATATTTTTCAAGAATGATAAATGCCAGACAAAAACAATTTCTCTCAATATATATTTTTTGGTCTCTTCGACAACGAAATCAATCAATGACATTATCATCACGAGTTTCGACCTTGATACAAGTTAATTTCGAATGAAATGAAGCAGAAAATATTGTAAAATCTAAGAGAGAAACAAAATATAAAGCAGGTAGGGTAACAAGAGTGTCTGGGTACCTACTCGAAAGTTGATAAAATCGTCTCATAAATGAATGTGATCAATCATTTTTAAGGGTTGACAACGACAGACAAAGATTATACGCGATACGGAGGCGAATTTATTGAAAGAAATTTCTGTTCTACGTCATTGGTGCTAGAATAGATATAAAAATCTATCTTGGTATCGGTTTGTTTATTTCTAGATGATGTAGATTTACATTGACCGACGATAGTCGTTATCAATATATCGAAATGTCATTGTCAAATGCTCTGGTGGTGTAGTTGTGGTTAGGTTAGGTTGTCCATCTTAAGCACTATGTGGTCCGCATATATAACATTGATAAATGATTATGTTAAATAGGACACTGGGTGGAATCGCATTATCTCCAGACTGGTGCTGTACCACAAACCATAAAATAAACTCTGTGTGCCTTACATACCTACTCCGACCAACACCATGTGCACGGTCTTTTAGAAAGCTTACAGCTGACCCGGGTTCGAATCTAGGCCATCGCTTTTTTTGACCAAAAATTCGGTTGTATGTTCGTTTTTTTATGTATGGCAGTTCGCCTTTTTTTGCATAGTAAACGTGCCCCGATTTTGATGATTTTTGATTCATTTGAAAGAGAGCTGTTGAGAAATGGTCCCATATTTGGAAAAACTCAAATCAGAAATCTCCTCCTCCTCCGCCCCGAAAAAAGGGAAGGGGCAATTTTTTTTGAAAAATCTGAGACGGCAGATTTAAAGATGAAACGTTTACATCGCGAACATTTTTTCAAAAGAGTTACAATTTTTGAGTAACAGCCATGGTACACGATTCTCGGAAAAAATTTCCCCTTCCACATAGCCGAAACATATATTTCAAACTATAACGCCGAAACCTATGTCTATTTTTAAAATGTCCAATTTAAAAATTTCCAGATATGGAGCTTTCTTTGATCTGGTCACCTCGAATTTTTGATTTTCGCCAAAATTTTGACCCCATCACGCTGTGGGAAGTTTTTGAGGGGAAGGACATGTCTAACATTGATTTTTTTCTTCAATGTGACCAATTCTCAATAGTCCTCTCTCAAATAAAAAAAAATCATGAAAATCGAAGCACGTTTTCTACGCAAAAGGCGCAAACAAATATAAAAAAACCATGCAGACATACAGTCGAATTGTATACCTCCTGCGTTTGGAAAGTCGGTCAAAAACGCAGTAATTAGACCTACGTCCTTGCGACATGGAATTAACCTGTTGAAAAAGCTGTCCGTTATATTTCTCTCCTCTTTTTTAATTGGCTTGGATCATTCTAGGTCTTTGAAAAACATTGAGATGTATATGTATATATATATATATATATATATATATATATATATATATATATATATATATATATATATTTGGTCTTTGATGTTCACTTGATGTTGAATAAATTCATTTAATTCAGCAAACAGAGATAGGATGGAAGGCCATTAATTTGGCCCTTGTGGCACACTGGTAATTATTTTTTGATGAAGGGTTATTTGTATTGTGGATATAATATTAGAGAGAGAACGAAAAAAAAACGACAGATCAGACTCATGTAGTAGATTTCAAAGACCAACATTAAAACTAATTGTCTTTTACATTTATTGACCGACAAACCAAACGGATGAGGTATACAATTGGGTACTTGACTAATTTTCTGAACAATTTTTATTTTGTAGTTAGACATTCAATTAAACCAAAAAAAAATACAAAAAATATACGAGTCTATCTTGAAAATAAAAAAAATATATATTCAAAAATTGTTTTTCAATTTCCCGCTTGAATTCTAAAATCGGCTGCAACGTCACAATCTCCCTTAGTTAGTATCCCACGATATTAAAGAAAGGAGGAATAGAGCAAAGAACACTCACTATCTGACCAGAGAGAAGATACAATATTGTATGTTCTCTCTGAGGAGGATTTGTTCATCGACTTGATTACTACGTCACAATCTTGGTCGATTTTGATAGGCGTTCGCAGTCACGTGATAATCGGTTTGAAATTACAACTATTTAAATTGATTATATTTTAGATTCCAAGAGAAATTTAACCTGCAGAATGTGATTTTTGGTATGTTAGGACTACCTAATATCGTCTGAACATCACTTTATATTGAATTTCCATTAATGTCAAGTACCCCTCCCCCCCGACTGTATGTTTGCATGTTTTTTTTTATTTATTGTTATTGTTAAGATGGTGCCAAAAGTTTACAATCTAACTGCAACAGCACAACTTCAAAAGTACCAGCACCTATAAAATTAATATTATTTTGTACTTTTCAGTGTACTAACTGATAACGCAGGTCCAATTTAAAAAAAATAGTTTTACATAGAAAAATTAAAAATTGTCAATTATTTGACATTGATAATTATGTTTTGTACTTAATTTTTGACATAAATTGAAATATATCAAAAATGATGAGACTTCGATATAGAACATTATCAAATGTTTTCAAAATTATACAGGAAATCTAAAAATGTGGTAATATACAGGTTATTCCATTAAAAATAACAAAGTTGACATTTACTTCCAGTGACTTTAGTATGTCACCAAATGTTTGTACTTAGTTATCGTTTGCCCACAATTGATAGATGTATTTCCCATTGATCCACCCTGTAAATGTATCTACTTTATTTTGAATCGGTCAATAAATTTTTTCGGACGCAACATTGATTTGATAGATTTTCAATGAATATTATAGGAATACTGTTTCGGTAATTATTGTACCTATATATTTAGTTCTCTAAAAGTTACTCGTCCATGTAATCTTAATTAATTTTAGATATTCGGCCCTCACGCGAGGGCTATTATAGCGTGAGTGTCTTCAATTGGGTAAGAAAAGATCGGGGGACAATTGGATTATAGTTGGAATATAAATAATACGATAAGCAGTATTAAATTAAATTAATTATATTAATCTAGCTAGTTGGAACAAATTTTGTTGAATTTCTTATAATACTGGTCAAGTACCTACCTACGACTTGTCCTTGCGTGGAATGGGTTACTTACTTTAGATTTAGGGACCCGGAAGGGTGAGAGCACGGTCATATTTTTCGTATATTTTCTTTAATATCTTTTTCGTCATTAATTTTAGGATAATGTGAAAACATATATGTGAATAGGTGGATAGGCCGAGGTGGACCTGTGCATTGGCCTGCGCGACAGCCCGACTTGACCCCATTGGATTATTCTCTCTGGGGCCATCTAAAAGCTTTGGTCTACACGAAACACCTGTTCCAAACCAACAAGAGCTACTGGGAAGAGTGACGAATTTTAACGATTATTAATTTCAAATGAATCAATTAAATTCAATTTTTTTCTGGTGCGTTAGATTTTCTAATTATCATTAAATAAGTGATTAATATCATTAAGCTGTAGCGCATAGTTTCAATTAGTTTTTGTGGTATATGAATATGCTTTTGTATTCATTGATACGGGTATGAATATTTCAGCGATTTTTCACCGAAAATTACCAGCAATTACCGCAAGTGACCTCATAAACACCTAGTTTACAATTATTTGGAATTTTTTTATTTGTTCGATGTTCTCCATCAATTTTCATCAATAAATCAGATGAATCAAATTATATTACATGATACACTTCGGATGCGTTTTCTTTTTTTTATTACGCTCGATATAAAAATGTTTAGGTCTGGATTATCTTTCACCCACGACTTGTTTTAAATAATTTTGACTTGACGAATAAACTTCATCTCTATTTGGACAGTAGGTATATGTTGGCTGACTGAGACTCTTGGTCATAAGTTAGGAATAACAAAATAGGTTCTATTAATTTATTCAAGAGTCCATCCAGACTATCCTAAAACAACAATTATTTTAATTAATCTGGGAATTAGTTGATAAGAATTAGTTTACTAAAGTTTGAATAAATAGATCTATAGCCTATTTGAAAAGGATAGTACCTGGTTTTGAGACACCCATTTGAACCGTTAATATTTTTTTAAACAAAAAAGGTACTGATGGTCGTGAGCTCTAAAGTCAACCGTTTTCGAGAGAATTCAACTTTTATGGTGATAAAAAAAACGGGTTTGTTACTTGTTCTAACGTTCACATACATTTTGTTTAATTAGTATATAAAAAATTGTATTTCAAAAAATTTACCGAGTTTTAGAGCTCATGACAAAACTATTAAAGGCAACTTCTTCAAAAGTCCCAAGAATTATCAGGACCACCTTGTACAGTTTTTGCATATATATAATTATACTCCATTTCAAAAAGGTAGAGAGTAATAACGCTTATACGGCAGAATACAATAAATTAGACCGACTTTATTAGTTGTTGTACTGAAAAATACAAAATAATATTAATTCTATTGGTGCTTGTAAAGTTGGTGGCAAAAGTTATCAATCCAACAACTGTACAACTTTAAAATTACCAGAACCAATACAATTAATATTATTTTGTATTTTTCAATGGACCAACTAATAAAGTCGGTCCGATTTTTTGTAAAAATATTTATTAAATTGAGTACAACGATCTATTCTCAAAGTTGTAGACTTGCTTATTTACTTTAATAGAGAGTTGTTTATTATAGTGATGGGCTTCAATTGAGTACGCTTGTTTGTTTGATCAGTAGGTATGTACACATTAAAATTTAATATATAGGTACTTTTTCAATCTACACTTTTCTATTTAACAATCTATTGCTGAATTGATGATCTAGTTATAATTAGTTTTGAGAAGCAATTAACAGGATTTATTACGAAATGTTTATATAATTATAATATTATTTATTGCAAAGTATTATAAATATAAAATAATAAGGTAGGCATCTACTGTTATTTGAGTTCGAATTTCAAATTAGACATGGGTCAAAATATTGACAGTCAATCTAAAACTTGAACTAACAATATTATACTGGGTTATATAGTCGCGAGGCTTGTCGGAAAATATTCCGATTTTTTCGTTTATTGATCGTGATGTTTACGTAAGGAAAGTATTATTTTTTGTAGTTTATGCCCCTGGTCATTTTTGTAGGTTATGTTTAATATTGATACCATCCCATTACAAATTCAAATTCATTGACATTGACAAAGCAGCTTATAAATATTTTCCAGCTTTTTCTTTTGGCCGATAAACATTTTTTCTCCGGGTCGTCCGATTAATGGATCCTGAGATATAGCCGGATATTTAACCTCAAAATTATCATTCACATAAAAAGTATGTAGATAAAGTATGTATTATTCAGTTTATATGTATAAATATACTCGTTTCAAGTGCCTATTTACAAAAAAAAAAAACAAATTCCATTTCAAATGCCAAAATTGCAATGTTTATTTAGTCATTTGAAGCATGACCGTGAATTTTCCGAGGTAACATGAAAATATTTCAAAGTTATGTGTAGTTTTTGTCATCTATTTTTATACGCTTCAGTTTTATTCAATCTAACAATAACTGTTCCCTATGATTACCATAAGTAGAAGCTATAAATAAAATATTTATATATCTAAAATGCTATTTTCATGTACATAGGGTATATATGTTTTAGCAAAATGCATATATTTAGAGCTGCATGAAAACTGTGAGCCCATATTAGATATGGACAGAATATGATTCAAGTGAATCTTGGCAGATCAAACTTTTTATGAATAATATTGAAAGTAATGAATATTTTTTACAAAAAACTGGACCGATATTATTAGTTTCTGCAATGAAAAATACAAAATAATTCTGATAAATTGAGTAAAAAATAGAAGAGAATGTAAGGTCGATTTTCAAAACGTGTTGGCTAATCGGTGTTAATTATTTAACAATCTAATATCTCTTCAAATATTGAGAAATGAAATAAAGTAAATTTAAGATACGATGACACGTAATTTAAGTGACAAGTATTGTGTTAGATTTTTCAGTGCATATTCTAATGAATACGGCTCTTTAAAAAGTTAAAAAAAAACTAGAGTTAACTTTTGTGGCGGTTGACTGTTATATTTTGAGAAATAATGTTCTACATCTCCACAACGAATTCTCCTCTAATATTGATTTATAAAATGAAACTAACCTGAGGCAGCTCGACTGGAAATACCAGATGAATTATTAATTAATATTTATTATTTTGTACATGTAGGATATACCTGGGTGGGAGCTTAGAGAGTGAATAAGCTTTTCGCTCAGAAAATTGACAGATTCACAGTCAGAGAATAAGTTATTTGTTATAAGTATTGATTGCCCAGTCGTCGGAATTCGACAGAAATTCATTCAATTTATTAAATAATGAGGTTCTTCTGTATAAATATACACTATGGAATAAAATTTATTTCTTCAAAAACCGTCGGACAAGTCAATTTTTGTTTTTGAATGCGCATGTTTTGAATAAAAAATATATTATACAGGATGACCCATTAGATAGTTTTCAGTTCATGCACAATTTTTTAGATAGAATGACCTGTATATTTTTATAATTTTGGATTCTACTCGAAATTCTACACATATTTCATAAAACGCACACGTTTTTATTTACATCTATAACATTGCTGACCTATAGCAGCATGCCCCACACTCACACCACTCGGGCCCCACCAACGTCCGTACTCGCCAAGGTACTCCATACTTTGACGAATCGCACAGGCTTCGAGAATGGCGTCGACCCAAGTTCGTTACAGTATTGTTAAAAAAAGTAAGACACCTTCTTTTTGTTTTCTATAAAATCAGATATAGCTTACTATTTTATGGGATTATTTGTTGGCGTTCAGATTATTTAAATGCATTTGGGCCTCTAGCTAGCCAGAGTTGGATTTTAAATAATTAATTTAAAGTTATATATATTGTTGACGTTTAGAATTTCTGTGTTAATATTTTTTTATCATCATCATTATCATATTGTCTGTATATTTGTAGTTGTAGTTTTTAATTTATTATTTGTATTGTAATATGTAGATTCAGATGCTGTTAAGGTTGTAGATTTTAATTCATTATTGAGTTCTTCTTCTTCGGTAAGTGCCGTAGGTACTCTAATTCGAGCATTGGGGGATTTTCTGTCCTTGAAAGTGTAACCACAGACAAGGGGACCTACATGTTAACGTGGACACCGAACCACCAATATGTCTCAAGATAAATCTCAAGGCATACCCTTCCAGAGAGCTTTGCTCTGCTGCACGCAGCTGCGCGCTTCTCAGGGCTCATATTAAGTCAGACAATCTATTAACATACTTTTTTTATATTAAACATTTGTATGTTAGCCTCAATAAATTATTATTATTATTATTAAAGTTTCAAGGAACTTCAATCTTGATTAATACGACAGATATGTCTAACTATATTTGATCGACAAGTTGGTGAGCATGTATAAGGTCTATATATATATATAATAAGGTACCTACTCAAGGGCCGGAATCAATCTTTCACAAGAGAAAGGATAGAAAAAAAAATCGTCATCGTTTCAGAAACATGTGATGCATGCCGCCTCGCTATCTCAACAAAATACAATAAATTGTTCTAATAATAGACAAAAGTGATCCCAAGGATAATTTTCGGGGTGGTTTAGGTAATATTGATCTGAGACACAGAGAGCTTGTTCGCGTGATGAGATTGCTTTTAGTCATATGAATTGTAATGTTTCCTACTAAATTTTATCAAGGGACAATATGTCGAGTGTGTATTTGTGTCCTTTTCTATTTATATATTATTCAAATTGACACGATCAATTTCCATAATGATCATCTCGATCACATTTGACTATATATATTTTGATCTTGAAGTTGTACTTGTAATTCGACATTTGGCAACAACGTAAAAAGTACCTGCACCAATAAAATAAGATTATTTTGTATTTTTCAGTACACCATTAATTATTATCTACAATAGGTCCTATTTTTTTTGTAAAATATATTTAATTTACTTTTTGAGTGTTTTAATATTCATCAAAATCGTTGAACGTTCAATTATATTCAAAGATTTGAATCTGTGATTATTCCAGTACATGGAAAATTCAGATTTTCTTTTAATGTAACAAAATAATCAGCTCGTTCAACCTTCTTGAAGTTTTCTTTATTTGGAAAGGACATATTCAATTTTGAAAAGTTTAATTGGAGACCGTAATTAAAAAACGTGCCCCGATTTTCATTTTTTCATTTGAAAGTGGACTATTGAAAGTTGGTACCATTAAAATAAGATCGATCGATATTCAACATGCCTTCTCCCCAAAAAAAAATCATAAAGGGGGTGGTTAATTCAAATAGTCTCTAATAATACGTGTGTAATGCGATGGAGCTCCGTCTTGTTAGTACCAAATCTAACTATTGCATTTGGATCGTAAACATCAAGAAAAAGTCTCTTTAATGTAGGCAGTAAAAAGTTCATGAAAAACCCTAGAGAAAACCTCACCATTAATCGTGCCTTGACAAAATATGGGCCCATAATTTTGTTATAAATGATACCAGCCCAAACCTTCACTCTTTTTAGATATTGTGAGTGAGCCGCCTCACATATCCAATAAGGATTTTCTCTGCTCCAGTATCTACAGTTTCGTCTGTTAACCGTTCCATTTAAATGAAAAGTAGCTTCATCCTAAAACACAATTTTGTTTATGAACTGCAAATCTGCTTCCATTTTGTCCATCATCAGTTCCCAGAATTGTTGCCTGCTATCAGGATCATCCTGATTTAACTTTAAATTTGAAATCGATTGATTCTGAAAGAGCAAACTCCAAAAAAGAAAACACAGATAGATAGTTAGTATTCGACAATATCCATCCTTCTGTACGGTGACATCATGTCTGTTTATCCTTGCTCGAAATAAAGTACACAAAACGAGATCAATCCATTAGTTACATCAACATGTCTTGTGTTGGTGTAATACGCGAAAAATCTACGACGTACTTATTCACTCAAGTTTCTCTTTTCCAAGTGTTGTTGGGAACATTCCTTGCTAACCTTTTCCTCTGTATACTTTTTACCTGTAGAAAATATACGATTTGATATTCAAGAAGCAATAGCCAATAAAAACGGAACGTATATACCCAGATGAATGAAGCTCTAGCTACCTTCATTTCCAGATTTTAGCTCGAATAAAACTTGACAAAAGAATAATCGATTCACGTATTCAATGGAACTCATCTTTTTGTGGATTTTGATATTTCGCGCGATCCAATGAAAGTCATTGGAAGTTTGCCATGTAGAGATGGGAACAAGTTTCTACTTAAATTTGAAATTTTATTATATTGAAACATCACTTGTCATTTTTTGGAGCAGAAATATTACATTGCTAAAAAATGAACAAAGAAATACTAAAAAAACTCAACTAACTTAATGATCAAAACATATGTTTGTATATGTCCAATGTCCAGTCAGAAGGACATTTATTATAGAAAGATCCATAGAACAAAAAAGTTATAATAAAATAACGATTTTTGTATGAGCGTCATAGAGTAGAAAGAATTTCTTGGACATTATTAATGACTACAGGTGTACGTCCTATTTCTTGAGCAATATGAATGTTTAAATCGTCCGCAAATATGTCGGTTTAGTTTTAAAACCTTGTCTTGGAAAAAAGTCTAAAAGGATCAAGTCCGGGAACCTTGGAGGCCTTGAAATCTACCTATGATACCAAGAAATGGATTATTTTTTATGAAAATACTATGTATTTCGTAGACGTTATCATGCCCAACACCCACCAGCCGAGTTGAAAGCCTACAAATTATTTCTTGTTGTACCTAGCCACAGGCCAAGATGGTATCGAATGATAAATATTTTATTATTTTTGTTTAATCTCCTGACTTAACACCGAAAATACATGGATACCACATCGAGTAGAAGAAAATCATTCCTGTTCTTTTTGTTTTCCTTCTCCTTTTCGTAGCAAAAGCTCACTAAATATTTGATTAGGCGTGTCGCGTCGTCTCGAGCAAATAATGTGAATTGAAAATGTTTCTACATTGAGAAGAGAAGAAAGAAAACGTGTTATTGGTTTTTTTTCTCTCCATTCGGAAATAGGATTGTGAAAACGTTAGAGGTTATCACCACTTAAGAGGAAAAGTGATATAAATATTTTATATGGCTATTATATAAGCGTATATATATAGGGTTTGTGGTGCTGCTACTACTACAATATTAATAGATATATTTCAACAAGAAGCAAATAATATTACTTGAGAAACGGGAAAGATTATTAGTTACATCAAGTTACATGTACAAATAGTAGTAGAACAAATACCTACTACTCGGTGTTCTGTGTTTCTACACCAATGGCAATGGCGATAAAAGCTGTTGTTTTTGTTCCAATAAATATGATATTGTTCTGATACGATAGCACTTGATCGAATAAATACATAAGTACTCCATAGCAGTGTGTATTCTTGGCCGACATCCAAAAAAGGAGGAGGTATATATGTATATATAAATATGCTTTTTACTTTCCTACGCTACTATAGTAGCTGCGTAAGGAAAGTATTGTAATCGTGTGAAATTTTCGATATCGAGATTTTTATAAATGTTGACGTTTCAGAGTATTCTGAAGTCTAATTAACATATTTTCAGCCATTGGTCTGCCTGTCTGACAGCATTATCTCGGGAACAGATCGGTGTATTTTGTTTCTTTCTTTTTTATTTCGTTTGGTACCAATATCACTCGCCGGTGGCACTGAATGAGAATCCTGTATACACTGGGTGTTGAGCTATAGCCAAAAAACGTGATTTGCTCAAGACTATAGCGCGAGCACGGCTTTAAGGATTTTGATTATTCTTCTGAGAGCCTTTTACCACCCAATATAGCGCCATCTCTGAGAAAAAGCACGAAAAAAAGTTATGCTTAAATAAAATTCCATATTTTCTACATGTTTCTTCAGATTCTGGCTAAACGTTTCATCGTGCGAAAAAATTGTTACATAACCATTGTTGTTTGTCTTGACATGCTGAAAAAAATAAGTGGTAGCACGATTTGGCCAGAGGATTTTTACTTACTACCGCTATTATCGTCGCTGTGTAAAGGAAAGTATTGTAATAGTGTA
This sequence comes from Crioceris asparagi, assembly GCA_958507055.1. Taxonomy (NCBI): domain Eukaryota; kingdom Metazoa; phylum Arthropoda; class Insecta; order Coleoptera; family Chrysomelidae; genus Crioceris; species Crioceris asparagi. Next base: position 992,505 of record OY293827.1, read on the forward strand.
AAATTGTTCATTCATTGGAATTCGCCTGCAAGCGGTAGGAAAGTTGTGTGAGTGGACACAACAGATTTTTTTATTTATGGCTGTCCACGTATTTTGCATAGTAAAGGTGTGCTCCACTTTTGACGATTTTTGATTCATTTGTAAGAAGAGAATTGAGAAATGGTCCCATATTTAGAAAAACTCAAATCCGACTAGGTATACTCTTTGTTGTTTCCTTTCTATCTAAAAGCAATCTTATGTGTTGGAGCTTATAGATGTTCAAAACATGTGTGATTTGGCGCCCTGTGACATCACAATTCCCGCTTATCTTGTATTGGCTGATTTTATGTATTATTAATCATTGTGACAGTGACAATCAGTTGTCAACATGTTGTGAGATCAAATTTTCGTTTTATATTTGGTTTCGTCAAAACCTAGCGAGATTGTAAATTTTATATCTGGTGGTTACGGTGGAAGCATATCATGCAAAGACATTTGCAAAGCAAGTATCTATTATAAAGTGTTACGTAGTGGTACATGCGTGATGGTTGATCGGGGCTTTAAGCACAAAGATGCTTCTTTAGTTCAAATAGGATGTAAAATGCTCAGGCTACCCAGTGTAAGTGAACTTACAAAAGCACAGATAAACAGAAAAATTGCATCTGTTCGAATACATATTGAGAGAAGTTATACGAAGAATTAGAGAATTTAATATTTCTCAACCGCATGCGACTGTCAATCGTGATATTCTTTATTTTATGGACCATAAACTTATTATATTTTGTGCAATTATTAACGGTTAACAGTTTCTTTTTTGCTTGGGCATTTCACTTCTATCACATAATCTTTTGTGATGCCATCTGGAGAAGATCCAAATATTGGGTACTCCCTTTTCAATATCAATTCAGACGGCACGATCTTCAATGATTTCTTTTCCTCAATTTATTTTTAAAACTTCTGATTCTAGATTTTGTCCGTGTTTGGTAGTTACCATAAATAAATCTACTTTTGGTAAGTTCTGTTGATGATCCTTTCACAAAATTTTCTTGCATTTTACCTTAATTCCCATGTTTTGCACAAAGGAAAACGAAATACAAAACTGAAATTGAGCAAACAACACAAACATCAAATATCTGCCATTACATCTGTATATCCCTCTTTCTCAGCTGGACCTGAATGTCACGGACAACGCACCCGACACAAACTACTTTTTCATGATTGGTGCCGGGAAGTGTGACGTTTTAAGCGCGAATTTGATCTCGTTTTTAAATACGTGGACAAATTGAAATTAACATTTCGATAATTAAAATATGTCTGAATATAATTTTAATGGTGAATTGCTTGTTTGTGGTATAAACACATATTATGTAAGGTAGGTATGTTTTTCCACAATCGACGATGGCGTTCCTGGATAGGACTACTACCCTGTATGTATATATAGGTGCCACCCCCCCACCCTCCAATCTTCCTAATATCAGTCGTTTATTAGGTAGTTGCGTAGCATCAGCAAGTGAATGTCGTGAATAACTCGATTAATGGAAATGGGAAATCAGTTTAAACTGCTGGCAAGCTGATAGGGTTCTGTTACCTACGTATCTATATATCCTCTTCCTGGTGGTCCTTATATGTATATATATGCAAGGGTTTGGGGTTGTTGGGGTAGCAGCGAACAGTTCTCCAAGTCTCTAAACGACACTTAGTTGCTACATTTAACAGGCAACCAACTCGGTACCTACGTTTCCGATATACACTAGAGAAGAAGAGTGTCCCCGAGTCCTGTTCCTTCGCCCTAATGGTTATTAATTTATTTGCTTCATTGGTTATATAAGGTTACTTCCATTATTGTTATGGGGGCTTAGGAATATATATATATATATATATATATATATATATATATATATATATATATATATATATATATATATATGGCCCGTGGAAAATTCATCGACGGGACAGGAAAAACACTGGTGTTCGCAATAACATGTGCATATGTAAGAGAGCTTGAGTTTGCTGGAATAAAATTTCCATACAAATCTGAAATGGACATTTATATCATTTTTTGAATTTCAAGTTATCGAAAAAATCCAATCGAAGTGTGCCTTAATAGAGTAAATATTTTTTACAAAAAATTTAACGGACGTTATTAGTTGGTGTACTGAAAATTACAAAATAATATTAATTCTATTGGTGCTGGTAATTTTGAAGTTGTGCAATAGTGTGCAAGACTCTCGGCACCAACTTCACAAGTACCCCAGCACCACAATAGAATTAATTTTATTTTGTCTTTTTTAGTGCACCAACGTCCGTCCATTTTTTTCCGTTGCGGTTATTTTCCGGAATAGACCCTACAAATTTCGTCTCAAATATCTTGAATAGTCCTATACTTTCTTCTATATACTTCAGTACACTACCAGCAGAGAACCCTCCTACCAGTCACAATTCCAAATGATATCAGAATATTGACTCAATTAGGGTGGGGTATGTTGAAACGATGTAAGACGGGCTGTATTTTCCCATAAAATATGACAACAAGATGATGATATCCCTTCATATTTATACCTACTCCCACATTATTTATCGAAAGTGTGGTCAAGTAGATGATCGAAGGGGGGTGCACATACAACATACAAACCAAATAAAGGTCACCACTAATACGCCACAGACATATCCACAGACATTTATTCCTGGAACACCTTTAATCCACTCTGTGAACATCTATATATGTAAAAATATATAGTAGACAGATCGATCCTAATAGTCCAAGAGCCGAGACTAAAGAAATTCTATCTTCAATTATCTAGATGGTGACAGTTTAGATTGTCAAAGTTAAGAATTATAGAATTAATTATACAAAAATCAGTTTTCTTAATGGATTCAATTATCTGGTTAACTTTCGACAACTATTTGTTCGAATTATCGAGTCTCTATTGTGAAACAGACACCTTATTTTAAACGTTGACATTTATATCTTTATCTGAGATATATTAAGGGCCTTTAATTTAATACCCCATGCAAGGACAACTACAGGGTCGCATATTCGAACACATTTATATTGTTTCTGAATGCACTGCCGGTAATATTCATGTATACATTATGGAGAAACCATCAATAACAAAACATGAATCTGTAATTTTCTAATAAACATTGACCACCCAATAGTCACGAGATTACAAAACAAATAATTATTAAACCATGGACACTAAATAATAGAAGACCTAAGCTGTACCACAAAACACACTTTTATCTGTGCTTAGAAACGTGAAAGCGTCATCTATAAATGATTAGACAAACTTGAAATATGTCATTATTTTGACAGAAACTTCTTTTTCGTATTCGCGATTAAAATGTTGCTTGTTTGGTTGCTGGTGAAATAAATTCGTACCAGGAACATCTAGATCAAAATCGACATTGGAACTGGATTAACATACTCTTAGTTTTGAGAGAGAATAGTGAAAGTCAACCCTAGGTGTTCGATAACTGATCTTTCAAGGTCAGTATTTTATTTTATCCAAGCAATATCGAAAATTTTCGATCTAACTACATACATACACACATTTTTGGAGACATTCCCAGATAACTACCTATAACTACTTATATTTTAAGTTCGCCAGCAGTTTGTGCAAAAAACAACATTGAAATTCTATCCTATCCCCATTCCATTGGATACATATAATACATACATATCAATTTTTATCGCCCACACGATATATCCATAATATTTAGAATGTCCAAACAACATTTTTATTATTGTTTGTTTTTGTTTGATCGGTTTTGATCGTCTTTTATTATTACGTATACCGCCACCATCGGCAGCAGATGTTTGCGCTACAAACCGAGTGAAAATCTGAATCGAATGACGACGATCGGATATAGGATGAAGACATTATTTATTCTCTGCAAGTTAAATGCAACCTTCTATGAAATAAACTAGACGATTCAGTTCAGATACGACATATGACTGCGTCTCTCTCCCTCTTCCTTTTCTTTCTCTATCTCTCTTGTTAGTATATATGAGTGTGTGTATGTACGCATGTGAGTATATAGATTCGAATAGATAAGCATCTATACAAACAAGTCAAAAAAAATCAAAATCGCAAACGTTATATTGGCAGTTTTGGCAACATTAGAATTGACAGTTTTTAAACTTCGAACATAATGTACAAGTCAATGATCGCTTCGCTTAACCCCACTTTCTTGCAAATTTATGTTCACTGTTTTTCCGCATATTTTTGCTAATTTTGAATTTAATAGAATGCATGATGATGATTTTATACTATTTGGGATTGAAAAGATACTTCCAAATCGCATATTCCAGCAAAAAGTCCCAAGAACAACATTTTTCTCTTTTTTTTATTAACAACTCATTACAAATAGCGCCACCCTCCTAAATGTTATTAAAAGTTATGTTAAAATACGCCTATTTTCGAAAATATTTGATTTTTTAGGGCTTTCATAACAAAAGCTGCTAAACTACAATTGTTCCAACACATCACACCTTTCTTAAATGTGAGAGTTAATTAAATTCTTAGAGGGTAGGTGCCTACTTAAATTGTAAGGATGATTACCATAAATCATAAATAATTACTGATATTATAAACCAATTAGGCATGTCCAGTATTGCACTTACCTAATTAATTTATAATATTAGTAATTTATGATTTATTTTAACAATCCTTATTACTTGAGTAGGCATTTATCTTCTTGGAATTTATTTATATTCACATTTGAAGAAAGCACAGTGTGCCGAAACAACTATTGTAATGTTGTACCTAGTGTTTTTTAATTTGTAATGGATTTCCTTCAAGTAACAGGAATTGGAGGTGTTCCTGGCCTGGATCTTGGCTTCCTCGACCGCACAATCTTCTCTGTTTCATCTGAGTACATGGGCATACAAATATTTGAATTACTTGAAACTTGTATTATAACAAACTGGTAAATGGAATTCATCTTGGTTGATGTTGATTGAGGAGAATCGCATGACAATACAAAACCACAAATTCAAAAACAAAGTAGACTTTCTGGCAGTTACGTTTAACTACCAATTTCGATGAAATTTGTGGGGATTACAACTGAAATTCAATTACAATAAATTGATCGTTGCATATGTAGATATATGGATACACTCAGGTGTATTTTGCAGAATTCAATTTAAACGACATTAAAAGAAGGACGTGTTTGTGCTTTTATTGGTGGATGTTCATAAAATGAATGCCTTTAAAGTTTTACAGCAGTCTGGGGGATTTTAACTTCTTACAATTTCTGTAATACTAATGAAATGGAAACTGATTGGAAATATGAGAAGAAGGTTGTGAATATAGGGGCTCCACTACACTAATGTCTGTACTCGTCAAGACCTCTACGGACCGTGGATCGTAACCACAAATTATTTCATAACCTTAAAATCAATGCGACATCAATATTGCTATAAAAAACAGCCTGTTTCGTGGCACCTCGGAGAATACTTAATCACATGTGTTACATGTTGAACTTACTGAATAGCAATACACTGTAACGTGGATAGGTTTATCATGTACTTACGGTTAGTATTTCTTTTAGTATGTATTTGTTCTATCTCCTTATGTACTATAGTTGTTGGTTGTATAGTTCATTGATTACTTTTAGAATTTGTAGATCTATTCTCGATCCTTCCAGAAACTATATGTGAGGTACAATTTGTCACACTATTGTCAGTTTGACAAGCCTCTAGAACATTATTATGTGTCTCTAGATAATCATAGAACATTCTCGATGAATGTCATGTCAAGATTTAGATATATATAAAGCCGTGTCGATCACGTGTCACAGTCAGTCAGTCTTATAAAGTCAGTTGATAACAGTCAGTCTGTGGAATCAGATGTTGATAGTAGTAGTATATTTTCATTGAAAATTGCGTATTATTCTATTTGAAATACCACGAGGGCACATATTTGGTATTTTTTTATTAATATCAACAAAAACATTAACATTTTGTGATTTTTTGATTACCCATAAAACATACATTTTTTAACATAAAAAGCATTGGTTTGAAAACATGGGCGGAGGCAATTTTTAATTTTTATAACGGTAATTAAATAACTCAAAAAAAGTCACAAAATGTTAATGTTTTGTTGATAATAATAAAACAAAATATGACACGCAATTTTCAATGACCATATATAGGGGTTGCCATTTGAAAATAAAAATTGGGGGTAGCCACTACAGGGCTGTCAAATGTAATAATTTCTTAATAAGTGATTAGGACGGTATTTTAATGCCATTCGAGTCGGTTTTTTCATTTTTTTTTATTATCTTGCCAAATAAGCGAGAGATTGCCTGAATACGATAACTTGGGACACCCCGTATACATGGACGTTTTGTTAATGCCCACTCGTAGAGCATATTTAAATTACAGAAACAAGTTGGTGAAAAACGGACGTCATTTGAAAAAAAAAACAAGAAAAAATGCAAATCGACCCAATATACCTACATATGGCTCAACGTTATTCGGGAGATTAATTCAGTTCCGATGACGGCCAATACCTATACCTAATTCCTTTATTGTCAATACATATTTGGGTTTTTATTTTCACCATTTTTTTTTCAAAAAAACATCATAATAGAACAGTATTAGGTATTCGAAACAACGTGACGCCTATACATATGCGCGCGATATATCCGAATGAATGAGCTTTTGTTGAGAATTTTGGACGATCAATGCGCCGCCTTCAACAGATAATGGCACTGAAAATTTAATCGCTTTGTATATATGTACATACATTTAATATGTATATGTGAGCTGTATATATATATATATATATATATATATATATATATATATATATATATATATATATATATATATATATATATATATATATATATATATATATATATATATATATATATATATATATATATCTATATTTGGAAATGCCGTTTCTGTTGCTAGTTGCCAGTAAATAAATATATTTAGGTCATCGGATTATAGAGCGTGCAAGAGACCCGGGGAAGTAAGCTTAGGGATCTTATTCATAAAAAAAATCCCGACGGCTTGTAGTCGTTTGAAGGTTTTTGATTTTTATCAATTTTTCTCTGACTAGCTTAAGCAAGTAAAAAATTTCGCGGGCATGTCTTGCGTCCGGATTAAAGAGATGTATGCGGTTAATGACTTTTAAAAATTAGTGTCTGGAACCTAACCTAACCTAGTACCCGAGTACTGGATGTCCGGATTATAGCTTGAGATATTTTGCTCGTATATGTTATCTCATTTATTAAGCTGACAACTTGATTATTTTTTCCGTAATCCTAAATAGCCAGAAATTGGAATAGATGTAGGAACGTGTAAAACGGTGAACTCGGTTATATAAAATATATCATGTGTAGTATTTTATCATGTTCTTGTTATGTTAAGATATCCAATAAAGAAGGCAATAAAGTACCCCACCATTCTTTCATAAGTTCTGTTTTCCAGTGGTTTCTTATCTTTAGATGTATATCCCAAACGAACTTTCTATTACAATAATGTACCTACGGTGGTTTTCTATTTACCACGTTACATATTATACGCAACTATTTGAACTCTAGCATTTTCATCTAAAACCATTTCTCTTCATTTGTAACTTTCCCCATATTCCAAAGTGGAAAATAGCTAAAGTAAATAAATAACTGCATTAGAAGTTGCACAAAAATGAATGAAACACTCGTTAGTACCTACGTATCATGTTGGACTCATAGTAATTTTGAAGTTGATCCGAAGAGATGGCTCTCTGCACCAACTGCATAATAATTTGTATAATCCCTACATTACCAGTTGTTATTTTCTCGACTGTCGGTAGTTTAGTTAGTACACGTACTCCGATTTTGATGATTTTTGATTCATTTGAAAGAGGAGACTTGAGAAATAATGGTTCCATATTCATAAAAACTACAATCCGAAATCTCCTTCCCTCTAAAAACGATCGAGGTGGATCGGGCAATTTCTTTCGAAAATATGAGACGGCAGAATTAAATATAAGACAATATCCGAAAACGTTTAAATTCAACATTTTTTCAAAAGAGTTACGGTTTTCGAGATACAGCAACGTTAAAATCTGAAATATGTCTATTTTTGATAAGTGGAGGGGACAATTTCTTTCGAAAATTGAAAATCTGAGACGGCCAAATTAAAGACCGGATTATTTTCGAGTTACATCAGTGGTAAAGTCTGAAATAATGCTTATTTAAGCTGCAATGTTTTGAGATATCTGAATAATAAGTAGAAGCAAAAAATATACGTCGGTAATAGGATAAATACTATTTACATTGGTATTGGTAAACGACCAACGATTTCCATGATGAATGTTAAACTCAAAAGTGTAAAATAAATATTTTTACAAAAAATTAAACCAATTTTCTTAGTTGGTGCTCTGAAAAATACGAAATACTATTAATTCTATTGGAGCTGGTACTTGTGAAGTTGGTGTCAAGATTCTTCTATCAAACTACAATTGCAAAACTTCAAAATTACTGGTACCAATAGAAGTAATATTATTTTGTATTTTTCAGTGCACCAATAAATAAAATTGGTCCAGTTTTTACTTTCCTACGCTACTATAGTAGCTGTATAAGGAAAGTATTGTAATCGTGTGAAATTTTCGGAATCGAGATTTTTACAAATGTTGACGTTTCAGAGTTTTCTAAGTATAATAAACATATTTTCAGCCATTGGTCTGTCCGTCTGTCTGTCGGTGACAGCATTATCTCAGGAACGGATCGGTGTACTTTTTTGCTTTCTTTTTTATTTTGTTTGGTACCAATATCACTCGCCGGTGGCACTGAATGAGAATCCTGAATACACTGGGTGTTGGGCTATAGCCAAAAAACGTGATAAAGACTGTAGCGCGAAAACGGCTCTAAGGATTTTGATTAAACTTGCCTAAAATATTCTTCTGAGAGCCCTTTACCACCCACATATAGCGCCATCTCTGAGATAAAGCACAAAAAAAGTTATGCTTCAATAAAATTCCATATTTTCCACATGTTTCTTCACATTCTGGCTAAACGTTTCATCTTGAGAAAAAAATTACATGACCATTGTTGTTTGTCTTGAAATGCTCAAAAAAATTAGTGGTAGCACGATTTGACCAGAGGATTTTTACTCTACTATCGCTATTATCGTCGCTATGTAAGGAAAGTATTGTAATAGTTTAAAATTTTTCATTCACTGGAATTTGCCTGCGAACGGTAGGAAAGTCATGTGAGTGGACACTTACACCACATTTTTTGTAAAAAAATGTTATACTTTTTATTGCATCAGTCCTAGTTTTCTAGGGTTATTTATCTCACAAATACTATTTTTCTTATCATTCTGTTACCTGCAAGAAAAGAATATTCTATAAGTTATGTTGTTACAATATACTTTTGAGCATAAAAAAATTATTTCCGCATGGAAAATTTGCGGATCACTACTATTTTCAAACAGAAGTTCACACAGCAGTCGTTATTACACAAAAGGATCGTTAACTCATCTAAATCTTTTTTTTTGTTAATCTTTCATGTACGCATTGGTCTATTTAATAAAGGAGAACCAGTTGAACGACTATTTAAATTCTACAACTTTTCCAACTGTAATTCAGAAAGCATCAATTTAACTTCAGAATATATCATATTTAATTTAGAATAATCAATTAAAATTTAGAAAGCGTCAAATGCATTTCATATTAGTCAATTGTAATTCAGAATTCGTCAAATGTTTTTCATATTAGTGCATTGTAATTCAGAACTCGTCAAATTTAATTTAGAACTTATCAAATGTAAATTAGAACGTATCAAATGTATTTCAGAACATACGAGTATCAAATATAAATCAGAAAGCATCAGATGGGTAATTTGGAACATATGTGTCAAATCACAGTTGCTCCAACCACTGTCAACATTTGACAGGTGGACATAATAATAATTATCTGACAGACATCATGCGCATTGTGGGTGATTTGTAAACTGCTGGAAATCCGTTTTGGGATTTACACTTACAGAACCAAACTAAATACTATAACGAGTCGTATTCACAGTGTTAGTATTACTATTTTTTTCACATAAAATGACCCAAAGATACGAGCTAAAGCAATCTATAGAATTCCACATAGACAAAGTGAAAGCTAATCAAACATTTTCGAGGGTCGAAAAATTGCCTTCCTTCCTTCAACCAGAACTCGGATGTTCATCAAAGCGGACTCATTGTAAATATAATGGAAGGATGAAATTCCGAAATCTTTTGCAGAGAAAAGCGATGTTCAAATACTTTTACGAAGGAATACAGCTGGAAGAAGATACTTTTCAGCTGAATTAGGTGAATTAATTGTAATAAACTTGGAAATATTTTTGTCCGGCTTCCTAACCTTATTTATGATGTATATTCGGACGATTTGCATACCAAAGGAGTCGAATAATGTTCTTGTCAAAATCAAATATGTTCTTGCGCCACAAATGAGGTGAAGGTTACATTTTTTTTCTATTTGGAAATTGTATCTACACAACTATCAAAATCATTTCCTGCAATGTTTCAATTGGACTTTTTCAAGACAATCTTGCAGTACCTACTAGATAATTACAAGATTGTTACCGTCATATTTTGGAATTAATGGAAAAATCAACAAATCAAACACTAGAAATGAGATATAAAAATATTTTGAAACTGACCTGTTTATCATCACCTATTTCATGAAAACTGTAAATGAAATATTCAATATCTTTACATTATTATGTAGACTAACATCTTAGCTAAAAAGTGATTTCAAAAGCAACTATGTTTCTTTGTTTACGGCATTATGAAAAATAGATGAGACAAAAAATATTGATATAAATATTTTTTACAAAAAATTGGACCGACTTTATCAGTTATTGCACTAAAAAATACCGCGACCTCGTCGGAGATTACCATACACGAAATACGAGAATTCAGTGACTTTACTCATTCAAACAGTCATTGCCAAAATAGGAATTTTATTCAAGAGATACTTATATATATATATATATATATATAAGTTAATTGACCAAGAACAGCATAGTCTTTTATGTGTGCATCATAATTAAAATCATGCATCAATATAAGTTTTAGAGGTTAGGTTAAGTGGTAAAACGTCACCCATGAAGGTTCATTCAAATGAACGTCAATGTGACCACGTATTTGACATAAGATAAGATAATTAGATTTTAACTCTAGAGCTAAAATCTAATACTTTTTTCCCTCGTATAATAAATAACTATTTTCACGAGTGACTTACAGAATTGGCTCAAAGTTTAGATTTATTTCCAATTTAGAATGGCTGAATAAATCATTTATTGATTTATTTACGCACGTTGACATTTCTGAAATGTGATTTACTGTGAATAATCTCTTATGCCGAAAAATATTGCCAACATTGCAATGTATTCAGCGTCGAGAAAGTGCCAATTTTGTTAGATATGTACTAACTTTTCCCAGATCAAAGCTAAAACACAACTACCTGCTGGCTGCCAAAGTTTTTGATGAAATAAAATAAAAATATAACAAATTTTATGCACACTTCCGTCATATACGGTGGGCTAAAGTCCCACACTGCATAATTTATTTTTGGATGGCTAAAATGTTTTTATTAGGATACTTAAGTTTTTTTCAACAGATTTCTAATAGGACCGGATTTACAGAGTATTTTCTAAAACGGTGCATTTAACGTAGTTTTCGGTTTTATTTAAAATTCTTTTTTTTTTTCAGCATGTAAACTATCAGAAATACTGCCATAAAGAATAACTTCCAAATATTTAGGAATTCCGCAAATATGATTCTATACAGTGAGTCCATTCATCAGCATAATATATAAAACTTTTTAATTACTTTTATTTTTTCCAATTTCTGCATAGCCTAGATCTCCAAATGCAATAATCATATAACAATTTATCGCATTCTTATATGAGGTTCGTTGAAAAATGTATATTTAGCTGGAGAGTAAAATACCGTTATTTTTTACAATATAGACAATCTTCGTTAAGAAATGTTGATTCTGATGTCTAAAGATCGTAGCAGCCATTCTCGAAACAGCTAGTGTGGACCTTATGGGTCGCATTCAATAAATATTTGAGTATCACATAATGGATTTATCGACCCCCGAAAACCCTTTTTGTTAATTTATGTCGAAATCTGCGGAGCCATTCTCAAAATAGCTAGTATGGACCATAATGATCACCACAAAAAAATGTGAGTGCATCACCAATCGATTTCTCGACCCCAAAAACCCCTTTTTTCAAATTTTTTTCGAAATTTGCGGTGCCATTCTCATAATAGCTAGTATGGGCCATAAGGATCACCCAAAAAAAAAATGTGAGTGCATCACCAATCAATTTCTCGACCCCAAAAAACCCCTTTTCCATTTTTTTAGAATTCTTTGGAGCCATTGTGGAAGTAGCTAGTGTGGACCTTAAGGGTTGTATGCAATAGATATGTGAGTATCACGTAATCAACTTCTCGACCCAAAATACCCCCTTTTGCAATTTTTTTCGAAATTCGCGCAGCCATTTTCAAAACAGCTAGTATGGATAGACGTTAAAGATCGCACCCAAAATATATATGAGTATCACCAATCGATTTCTCGACCCCAAAAACTCCTTTAGGCAAATTTGTACCGCAATCTGCGTAGCCATTCGCGAAATAGCTAGAATGGACCTTAAGGCTTGCACTCCATAAATATGTGAGTATCACCCACCAATCGACCCCTAATTCGATCCAATATACTGGTCAGTATGGGTTGACGTCATCAACTCAAACACTCTTTCATTGCGAAATAAAAGCAGTTAACTGCACAGGAGCTGGTTCATCAAAGTCTGACAGTTATATTTAGAATATTTGGATACACCACACCGCTCTACACCAGCCATATACTTGGCTTCAGTTGATGACGTCTCTCCGTACTGATTAGTAAACTGCTTTGAATTTAGTAACACACTATAAATAAATCAAATTTGCCATTTTAGACACGCTGAATCAACGAGTAATCAACGCAATTTGTCTGATTAGTAATTTAGGAGAAGACGGACAAAAAAAACCATGTTGTTTCACCTTTACAATTAAATTGAATTAAAAAGAGTGGTAAGATTACGGTTCGCTGCACAAATAATATAGGTGGAGTAGTAGTACACGTAGAGTGAAATTGTCTTTTCAGCAAATAAGAACGCGCTACCTTGATTAAAGCAGAGTAGAGTGAAATGGGTATGCAAATTGCTGGTGAAATGTGCCGAGATAGAATGAATTCTAATGTTATGGCGTTTCATTATTTTAGAAGTCGTTCGTGGCTATTCATACTCACACCTATGACATGGGAAACTGAGAATTTGATTTTGATTGAAATAAAGATTTTTCTGAGAACGAAGTTTTTTATCGCGCGATCGGAGCTACACGAGGAAAAAAGTATGTCTTTCTAAGAAAGGAGTTCTTAAGTTACTATGAATATAATCCAAGCTCTCAAAAAGAATGCCATCAAATGGTACCCAGATGGTTCTTAAACCAAGACGGGGAACGGCGCTAGAGTATTCGGTACTGGCACCAAATGCTCACTATCGTTAGGTCGCTGTCCAAGCGCGTCTTTCAGGCAGAAGTGCTTGCAATCGAAAGATGTGTGGAAATGAACCTAGAAAGAAACTATCAGAAATTTGATTCTGACAGTCAGACTGCGATTAAAGCACTGAGCTCTCATATCATCATCGATTCTAGGATGGTATGGGAGTGCCGAAATAAACTCAACGAAATAGGTCTGTTTTGTCTGGATTCCCGGTCACACCATCAAAGGGAAAGAAGAGGCCAACACACTTGCCAGGAAAGAAGCATGAATTCTTTTCATTAGCCCAGAACCTTTCTGTGGTACAGGTAAATATACTTACAAGAAAGAGTTTCAGGAGAAGAAAAAAACCGAAAGAGAAACACTCTGGCGGAATCTCCCTGAGTTGGATCATTCCAAAAAGTTTCTTGGATGTATTAATAGTGCAAGATCTAAGAAGTATCTGGATCTTAGCAAGAATATGCTACACTTCCTCACTGGATTCCTTACTGGGCATTGTCGCCTCAGGAAGCACCTAACGAAAATGGGTCTAGCAAAGAACGACGAGTGCATATTCTGTGGGGAGGAGAAGGAAACTCCGGATTCCCTTGTGACAGAATGCCTCGCCATTGCAAGCCAACGCAAAAAAGCTTTGGAGAAGAAATGTGCAAAAATGAGGAAGTAACCTTCTTAAAGCCATCCCAGATTCTGGATTTCTCTGGAACTGGAGGGCGATCTGTAGACAATCGACTATGAATATTCACCTAAATACGCAAGAATGCTCCTCAGGTTGTAAGTCATACCTAAAAATCCGTGTTGTCTCATTCCTTCTTGTTACTCCCTATATATTGATCCTAAGTGATCAAATAACACATAGCTCACTGTTAGATAAATCAATTACCGTTGTCAATGAAGTTGATTCAGCAATAATAAAACAGACACAATACCATGTACTCAGAGAACTTAGGCTTGTTTCAATTCATTTTGAAACAACTGACTTTGTTTACCCGAGTAAACTCGGTACTCCAAATATTTCTCTCTCAGGGCTCGTTATCTCGCATCGGGATAGGTTTTGTAAAATCCGCTACATCAGTTTAATGAAGATGATCTTGATCGCCGTGCCCAAATCATTGGATACGGCGCGGAGGTTCAATCGGGTGGCCTCCCAGATCGCCAGATTTAACGCCGTTAGACCTATTTTCGTAAAACAAATATTGTTTGGAAGTAGAGGGCACACACTTTCAATATTTAATTAAATAAAATTGTTGCATTTATTGATATTCTGTCCTATTTTGGAATTGATGATTTTATGGCTGTAGCCCAAAGAAAATACAAAAAGTTGTTAAAATGTATGGGTACTTTACGCCTCTGCCTAAAGGGTAGGTTCCAAGACACTAAAACTTACGCCACTATGTGTCCCCCTCGATAAAACAATTGACGTGTCTTGGCGATTTTTACAAAACTTATAATTGGGGTGGGAAATTTTAATTGGCACACCCTGTAGGTACCTACATCGTATCGCTGAAACGCTTCTGCAAAGCACACAAGTCACCCTCATCTGACGACTATCACTATATATCATCTCTTCGTGAACATCTTTGCTGTGGCGTTACAAATTTAATTTCGCTCACAACAGCCGAATTCCATTCTTGTGGAGAGGCCTTCGTATATCTCCCATATTTATTTACTTTGGTCTTTGAGATGCTGCTGTGCTATTCAGACAGTTTGAAGCATTTCGCAAGCTTGTGCTCTCCACCAAGTTGAGCTGATACTCTCCCTTTACTCCTCTATTCGAGATTCAATATTCCATGGAATATCTAGCATCAAAAATATCAAACTAAGATCAACGTTAAGTTCAAAAATCGCCAATTGATTTTTTTTTTCAAAATATTTCAGGTACAATTGAGTTTCTTCTTTTTGCAATTATGAATATTGAAGTCGTTTAAAATGACGCAACTTTTCTCATATTGATTCATCTTTCTAAGTCAAAGCCATTAAAAAAATAGCATCGGGACCTTATAACATTACTTCATATAATGAATGTGTTGCCAATTCTCAACAACAAAGTCATCACATGATGGAGAGTAGAGAGGTTTTTTTTTTATTGGAAAATTGAACAATGCATCTTTTGATTGAGAAAGAGAGATCGAGTATATTATCTATTTAATCCAACGCAATCAGTCTTGGCGATGGCGTAATCGAAGGCCTCTTTGATATGCTTCTCCAATACGGGTAGGGCACTATATCTGAGATTGCCCACCACCCAGGCATCCAGCTTGGGAACCAGCCAACTGAGCGATGCCAGTCCAGAGGCATCCACGTCGATGTCACTGGAACACACAAAAAAAAACACAAAGTTCAAATGCTGTTGTGAAGGGTGGATATAATAATAGTGCATTATGATCAGGTTTTGGCAATGTGAGTTTTGACAACGATCATAACGAGCAGAATGTGCCATCATTTTTTTTTGACTGAAATTATCCATAAATCTTGTTCCTATATACCTTGGAGCCCTACTTTTTAATGTTTAAGATGTAATAATTTCACTAGTTTACGAGCTATATTTGATACAGTTTAATCTTTGAGTTCAAAGGCAAATTGTAACATATTTTGAACTCAAAGATTAAACTGTATCAAATATAGCTCGTATACTAGTGGCGAGACTAGATAAATCATGATGGCCGTGAAGCAGTTACATCGGCGTGCGGATGGGTTTTCTCCAGGCACGCCACCCTGCCCCCTCCTTAAAAAATCTCATCCGGAGCTAGAATAGTACAATTTTTTACAGAGTTGTCAAATCAATTTATTATTGACGTCTATATACACGTCAAAATAGGCATTCTCTTATTTGTAGGTTATAATTCGAATTTAACTCTAACGTTAATCAATTACAAAGTTCGTTTGTTGACCGACGAACCCAAACGGAAAAGAGGTATACAATTCGACAGTATGTCTGCATTGTCAAGAAACTGTTTAAAACTTAAACTTTCAAGGTATATTTTGCTAAAAATATTATTTGATATTAACCGGTCTTAATTTATCTATTATTTAAACAATTCTACTGACAGCGTAGATTTTGTCTTCGACCGACCTCTTGTTTGTTAAACAACCGATAATATGTCTGATAATAATTTATAATCAAACTTGCAAGTATCCTTTCTAATTGGTATAATAATATATCATCCTTTGATGAAGCTTTTAAAAGAATCTGAAAAAACTCTGAAAAAATTAAGCGCCCTTGCAATTAACATGATGGAGGAGAACTAATATACTTACATATTACATGGGACCGGCGATAGAGACCTCCATTTGGGAGCAATAAAAATTCAATTTGGAAGCATATCGTATAAAGTGCACAGAATAAGAAGAACAAAGAAAATGTTTTAGGCAAAAATGTATTAAATTGAAAAGGGAAAAAGCAATTTAACTAACCTAACCTCGAGGTTAATCGATTGAAGTATCTCGAATATTATAAGATGTAAAATTCAATTACTCATATTATTCAATATGGCAGAGTTCATTTTTCGGTTTCACTTTTCATTAAATTGCTTTTTCCGTAGGTATATAACCCTTTCAAACAAAATATTTCTCTCAAACTGGACAAAATATCGATTATCTACAGATTATATATAGATGACAAAATAGAAAACTCAAAGTTTACAAAGAAAACTTGAGCTAACATCCTCAATACGGAACACTTTTCACGTGAGCCCAACTCACACTTTTCGTAACTACCTATACTTACAGCTGCATTTGGATTATGGTAAAATAACTTGAACTGCAACAGGCTTTTGCAAAGAATACAATTAAAGCAGTACGGATGAGATACATTGGATAGTTGGAGTTTGAAAGAATTCGATTAAGAAAAGAAAATTCGTTATGTATATCTATTCCTCTTCGTCAGCCCTTTTTTATCCACCCCTTCACCGCCTTGACATTGTTGCCATTTGAGATGAACTACGACTACGAACCACCTATATAGATGTATCCAAGAAGACAAGGTGAGTAAACTTCCTATGCATCTCTACGTAGCCACATGAGATTACAGAAGTTGCATATCATAGCGTGACCGCTTGTACGACGAAGATCTTGACAATTACCTTAAATATTTGTTCTCTTTATTCATCTTCGTGATCCTGATCTGCTGCCTTTTTTCAGCGAGGCAGTTTGTTGCGCACGGCATGGTGCGCAAAGACGCGTTTACAAAAGATATGTGTATGAAATTTTACACGATTTTTAGGGCGAGATTTATCTCCTTATTTTCAGTCTTCTTAGGTGTATCTATGAAGGAAGTCAAGTGTCTTATCTACTGAACCAATGGGGTCTATCGATTACATTTCTAATAATATACGCACTAGCAAGCATCACAAACAGCATAGATCATTTTATATTTGTTTCAGATTAAGTTTAATGCCAGATTCCAACAACTCTCATTCAAATCATATGGTAATATTGATTATGGAGTTATATTATTTGATTTATATATTTCTCATTCTATGAGTGTTTTATTTTGTGTTCAACAAAGACATGTCTGTGACATAATGACATATGTCAATGTGGATTTGAGTTTACAGACAAGAAATGCCGCCAAAAAATAAAAAGTCAACAAGGAGTGTTATTTCAAAATCAAATAATGGATGAGTCAGATTTCCAACTAACGCAATTGTAGGTACTGGACTCGGCAAGATAAGTGCTACTATTATTTTATTATCTGATAAACGGCACAATATCCTTCTCGCAAAATGTACTATCAGCTTATAAATTATACTGTTTAGTTGGAATATTAATATGAAACACCTCAATTTTTCTCTCAAATTCTAAGGTAAGTGTTACAAAAATTAATGAATTCTACAAGTGTACTATAAGAGGATAACATCTACTTCTAGATCATGTTGCAAAGTCACCATTGTCAGATATATTCTCCCCATTACACATAAACTACAATTTAGAGACACGCTGTAGAGAAAAACTTGGTTCCAGTCCAATTTACTTGTTATAAAGTGAGTGGAGTATGATTCACTAATCCTGGTCTTACGCTTGTTGTTTTGTTATCCCATCTCTAGAGTGAAGCACAAAACAGTTCTAACTCGATTTTCCGAAAACGAGATCGCACAGTTTTAGGTAGCTAGTACCTATAGCTAAGTAGTCTTATTCCACCAGACTAATCTGATATAATCGTCTTGTTAAAGGCTTTTTACTCCCTCTGGCAGCAAGCAACTCGACCTAGAAAGCGAGAGTGGAAGGCTTGTTTCCACGTCTCTGTTAATTATTTGCTTTTCGTAGTAAATTAAAAATGAGCTGCTCAGCTGCCCAAAATGCCTGGCGCGGATTATTTGTTAAATTTGTAATGTGGAAACATTTTCTTTTGCACCGGTGGTCAGCTAGTAGCCGTGAAAATTTAAACATTCTACCATTCTCATATTTCGTCAGTTGGCCGTATTATAAGGCAACTACAAAAAGTTTTCATGTTAGGTTGAGTTAAAATAATAATACAACTGATTAATAAAGCATTTGAAGCAACCGCGTAAGATCACAGAATTTTGCTGTGGATAAATTATCTGCTTGGCTTTTTGAACAACCAACATGGTGGTTTCGAATACTCATTTGCTTCTGTCGAAACACGGGCCTTGTTGTCGGATTTATCAATTTATCATCATTCACCACTTTCTTGTAGCCTCCAAATATTATTTTTTTGTATAAGACCGATTTTATTCATTTTTAGTGGAAATGATACTTATTCTTTTTTTAGTAGTCTTAGTAATGTTTCAAGCTATATTTAAATATTATGTTGATAATAAATTTTGGCAATAGTCTAGTTTAGCGGCTTTTATTATAAAAACTCTGAAAATCTAAATAAAATTGAGGCGGAAGAAGCTGTTTTTGATGATTTGTTAATAAAGAAGGGAAAAAATGTTGTTCTTAGGACTCTTTTTCGATTCTTAAGTATCTTATCAATCCCAAATAAAATGAAATCATCCTTGCATTGTAATGAACGCAAACATCCTTCAAAGTTAGCAAAGATATGCATGAAAATATTTAACATATGTTCGCGAAAAAGTGAGGTTGAATGAATTGATGATTAACTTGAGCAGTATATTCAACATTCAAATGCTGTTAATACCAGTGTTGCCAATGCTGACAGTATAACTTTCGCAGCATTAGATTATTTCATGAATTCCATTTCCAAGAATATTTGCTTTAGAAAAAATTAACTACAATAACTGAACTAAACATATTATGCAAATTTATAGTTTTTTTTTAATTCATATATTGAATTTATTCTCTTAAGCGAAAAAGAAGACGAATTACTGAATTTTTAAAATAATCTTGGTGTTTTAGTGAATTCCAAAAACTGTGCGAATTGTGGTAATAACATGGCAATATCTGAGAATGGTACTCTATGGCGCTGTCAGAAATCTGTTTTGCTTTAAAGCAAATATTTGTAAAAATTAAATTTTTAATAAATTTTAAACATGGTTTATGCTTTCATTTTAGAATATCTACGAATATGTTCAAAATCGCAAACGTTCTGTTGGCAGTTTTGGCAACATTGGAATTCACAGATTTTAAATGTCGAATTTACTGCACAAGTCTACCACAAAGTACCAAAGTACAAAATGATATAAAATGATCAATTTAGTCGGTATAATAGGAAGGTGTAAGTCGAGCAAGATACAATTTATGACAAATATGCAATACGATCTCAAAACACGAAGATCATTACAAGGATTTGTCAATTATTCTGGCAATTTGATAGCACCACTATCTCATCCCTTTCAGGTCTCTGCGTCAGCTTGACAAGATTAATGGCAAAATCTAAAAGATAATTAGAGATTTCACCTCTGTCGTAGATAACCAAACACCGTATATACTTACCCTATAATACACAGTGGGATATCAATCAAAAGGGAGGACGAAAAAGTTTAGGTAGATGTGTATGAGGTTACCTGATCACTAAATACTTTACAATAATTACTGACTAACTTATTACAGCCTCCTATAAACTACCACCACCTATGATGGCCAATTACCTATTTGTAGTTGGGTATCGCATGATGTCGTATTTCAAGCAAGAGTATTAATCCGACGAGTCAAATTATTGACATATAGCCGGATCTTGATACCGAAGAGAGTATTTTTCAATAATGGCGGCTATGGAACCTTTTTAGAAATCGTTCGATTGCAGAAGCAAGAGGTAGTTTTTTTTTGCGTGTACCTGCAACAATACACCAAGCACAGTAGTTTTAATACTATCTCTCTTTCTGATATACTTACTATATTCGATATACAGGGTGTTTCATAATATATGCGCAGGACTTGAGGATGTGATAGCTCGTCCAAAAATATGAAAAAAAGTTTATACTAACTTACCCCTCTAAAATGCACCATTTTCGAGATACAGGGTGTTGAAACTAAAAAATTGTTTTAATATTTTTGGATGAGCTAACACATCCTCAAGTCCTGCGCATATATTATGATACACCCTGTATAATGCATGTGTAAATGGAGCCACCGAATGAATTTAAAAATCTACGATCTAATACATAGTATTTCCTTCTAAAATGATCATTTAATCTAGGTATGTTCTTATATCGGACAATAACTTTGAACTTTGTTTGTTCTTCTTGTCTAATTCTGTCTTGTTCTCCCTCTTGCTGTCTTATTCTTGCCTGTTCTTTCAAGATTTGTAATATTTTTATTGGTTCTTCTTGTCTTTTTTGATCTTCAAGAATTTGTCTTATGTTTTTGTTCTTTCTGTCTAATTCTTTCTTATTGTTCTTTTACCCTTTTCAGGTACTCCATCACATCTGCAATATTCGCCATTTTGTCCAAATTTTTCGTTCTGGTTTTCACCATATGCTCTCAGCAAAATGCGAAAGATCCCACTTCTGACACCAAATGTAACGTTTAACCCTGTGCTAAGCGTTGTGGCAGGCTCACTTGCGTAAATCGCTCCAAAGTTCACATTTTGCTTTCAAAAGTTTATTCCTAACACCTTGTACACTACCTTATGTGGTATTACCTTTTGTCACTTGTCACCTTGAAAATTTAAACAAACACCGTCTTCACCGACTGAACTACTATTGCAAGTAATAAAATGGGGTCTAGTTTTTGTTGAAACAAGTTTTATTCCCATGTATATATATATAAACGATTCTGTAGTTTATTAACCATCATACCACGAAAAATAAAACCTAGAGATACCACTACTAGGTAAATGCTCCTTGTATTCATTGTACACTGTTTATTGCGGATAAATTTATCAGTATGACAATGAAAAAATACATGCTATAGGAGAAAAAAAATAATAGAACATTACTATGAATCAAAAACACGCAACGTGGTGGCATTGTAGGATTATAGGGTGAATAGATAGAAAAGGCATTAATTTTATATCAATGTGGTATCGATTATTATATGTAAGTATAAATATATAAAGGGGCCCACAGACTGTTTTTTTTGGTTGTTGAACGCTGTTATACGACGAACCGTATCGAACAAAAACTATGTAAAAACAAAATTTGTAGTGCTACAGATGTCGTTGTTGTTCGCATACCTGTGGCTGTGGATAATAATCAGAGAGAGCTTATTTCGGTTTGTCTAATCCCAGCAATTCTAAAGTCATTGTTACGCGTACTTTCAATCACTAACGCGAACTTACTAGATGTTTTGGGATATCACCTTGACCCTGGCATGCATCGCTGATCAATAGCAGCATGCCCCACACTCACACCACTCGGACCCCACCAACGTCCGTACTCATCATCCGCCCTGTGACGAATCGCACACGACTCGATAATGGCGTCGACCCAAGTTCGTTACACTACTGTTTGAATTAAAAGATGCAGAATCTATTCTACCGGCAATGATTTTCTTTTACTCTACTCAGAAATAATCCGATCAGCTACAAAACTCAATCTAAATGATGAAGTCAGAAAGGAATTCATGGCAAAAAAAATGCAGTTCAGTTCTATGCTAATTTTATAATTGGACCGTACTTTTTTGTGTATTTCACAACACGTTTCCAAACTGTAACACCTTGTATCATTGAAATGAAGTAACTAAGGACATCAATTCTACGAAAATAATACAAGGCCTTCAATGGTGGCATGATATATGGGTATATCCAAGTATTTTGGTAACACCCAGTAGTATAGAGCGATGAAATACTTACTGGTGGTAATCTTCCGGCAATTAATCATCGGTTATTGATGTGGGATAGAAGACTGTTTGTTTGGTGACTGAAATGCTGTTGGAATTACAGTAAGTCTTGCCCACTTTTCAAGAGGATTATATCATTGAGAAAGATAATGGAATGCGAACATTGCAGTATTATTTCTTTGTTGAATTAATCTCTCTTTTTGACCGACTTCCCAAACGAAAGCGATATAGAACTCGAGTGTATGTACTTTTTAAACAGGCAACGTCCTACACTAATTGATACATTTAAAAGTATATTTTTTGCTCCAACATCCCGCAAGCTTGTTGGAACCAAAAGGGACCAATACCTTCAAAAGGAGACGAAAAATCAAAAATTGGTATTCTTGATTTTTCGTTGTGTGTTTTATCAGTAAACACCATTAAAACTTGGCGCCACTGTTATCGGAAACGAGCCCAATATGAAAACGTGTGTTCTGATCAAAATGAGAATACTTATCGAATAAAAAAATGTTTCTACAAACTCTAACTTACGCCCACCACATATGCAAGTAAGTAAAGTATATTAACTCTCAACTCCTAACAAGATATACAACAACTCATACATTTATATATCATTCGAAGTGAATCAAGTCCGCCAAACTTATCTAACCTCAAAACTTATCATCCTCGTTAATACGCTCGGAACTAATAGTATAGAGCAGGATCTGTCTTGTCTCTTGATACAAAATAAACATAGGATCCCATCATATCCCTTCTAGTCGAGCTCTTCGTCATCAAATGCAAATTACTATCAACTGACTCCAACCTCATATTATACATAATACTCCAGAATACTGCACGCTTTGCAAACGATTTTCTGAATACCAAACAGTTTCTTGATAATATAAATCGATCAAAAATTATGAACGTAAAAGAGGTACAAAACAAATCACTTTATTTTTAGAAAAATATTTTGACATAAATTAAATAAAGGAACTTGTAATGTCATGAGTTTGGTATTGACAAGTGACGTCAGAATTAAATAAAAAATAACCTAGGAACATGACAAATCTTGTCATGTTTGGAGATGTGAATAATAAAATCGATTTGACAATTCTATAAATTGTAGGTACTATTTATGATGGTAAATTTCCAAAAAAATCTCTTTGTACATTATCTATGATCTATGGATTAGAAAAACAGTGAGTCTGGACCAGGTTTCGAACTCAGATCGCTACGATTAAGAGTAGACCCCTGAACCGCACTACTGAAAGCCTGTATTGTTTGAAAACACTCCTAAAAGCTATTCATTGTAGGTACCGAAGAACCCCCCGGGATACCAGATGAAACAAAGTAAAGAACATGCAAAAAATAAATTAAAAACATGAAAATTTCGGGGTAAATGATATACCAAATGAGCTATGAAAATACGGAAGACAACCATCAATGATAGAACTTACAAAGCCCTTCAACAAAATATTACTAACTAAAAAAAGTTCCGAATGAATGAAAAATAATCATAACCATCCCTATATTCAAGAAAGGGGACAAGAAATTTCCTAATAAACTCAGCCATGAAGCGCTTCACAAACAAACTATAGATGCCATCTTCATAGTCAGGTGTTCGATAGAGTAACAGACATTCTAAGAAAGAAACATGTACTGAAAACCATAATAGACGCATCACAAATATTAATAAAAGTATCCTTCGAACAACAGAAATACAAATACTGATGAACACCTTTGGGTAGGTAGATAGGTTAGGTTATGTTAGATGGAAGACATAATCAGTTTAGGACAGAAACGTAGAACGTCTTAAAATGATCACGTCGACAGTATGGAAGAAGAAGCTGAATTGTTTAGGATTGTTCTTAGTTAGTGTTTTTTTCTGCTACCTAGACATAAAACTATTGCACTCCATTTAGAAGTTTTATGTGACCATCTTTGATGATTAGAGGAGAAGGATTTGAGGGATAAAAGCACGACGCCATAAGGGTTCTTTTTATCATCTTTCAGGTACGGAATCTTAATTAACCACAAACTTACGTACGAGTTGATTAGACAGGCTTATAAATTCCCATCACATCTGACTCTCAATTTGAATAGCAAGTGAGACGGGGCTGTATCTTATATAGTTTATAATAGAATAGTCTGGATTCTAGATTCACTCACTCTCTGAACCTTTTCCCTTACCATTGCTATCACCACTTCCACGAAAGGGCAAATTAATATCAAAGAGAATACCACATTCAGTTTGTGTCGGACTTTTAAGTTTTGTTTGCCTCTCTGCTTCTGAATATAATTTATAGTATACAGGGTGATTCCAGATTGATGTGAAAAAATGGAATGTGTTGTTCTCCGCAAGTTCAGAATTAACATTTCTGTAACGCCAATGAGTTTTATAATTCATAGTTATTGTTTTTTGACACAATTACTCTTATGTATCGCATAAGGAGCATTTATTAAAACCTATCATTGGCGTAACATACATAAATTAATCAAGGGGTTTTGGTAAGTCGTAAAATAAAAACTCCCTGTAGATAAATTAAATGTAAAATTAGACCAGAAATTTTCACCACCCTATACGCATTATATTTAGGCACTACCTACAGCATAGTACCAAAATTGTAGATAGTGACTCATATTTTCAACATAGACCTTTGCAGATCTGAGGGAAAAGGAATTGACGATTCCTAGCATCCCAATTGGCTAGCTGAGTCACGCAATAAGTGTTGTCAGAAGTGGGATTTATAAATTGGGAGCAAGGACTAAGTGAAAGATGGTAAAATTTAATGAACTATGAAAGTTGCTACATTCTGGATCAGCCTTCATTGGCTGACATAAAGTACATTGGCGTGCTTATAGGATTATTTCTCCGGTCTCGCCACACAATTTAATATACCTTCTAGCAAAATAAATGCTGTAAAATAAATTAAACAACAAACTAACAGAGAATTGTCAACTCAAGTTATTCAAAGTAATTTCATTCCTTACCCAATGTTGCTGAATTTCAGACTTTCAACTTGCGAATTGTACAGATAACTTTCTTTAAATATAATAATTTTGATGGAAATTCTATTGAAGTAAATAGTTGTCTTGATGCCACCATTCACTTGAGTATCTTCAAACTGGCTTCTGAAATGATCGTATCCATGCTGGAAAAGAAAGAGAT
Source organism: Crioceris asparagi (assembly GCA_958507055.1). Lineage (NCBI taxonomy): Eukaryota > Metazoa > Arthropoda > Insecta > Coleoptera > Chrysomelidae > Crioceris > Crioceris asparagi. The sequence continues at coordinate 1,018,320 of OY293827.1, forward strand.
ATATAGATAGGTGCAAACTCTTCAGAACTATAAAAACGGTCGAATATTTATTTACTTTATCGACAAAATAAAGCTATAGAACAATAATAACAAAATAAAATACTCGCATATACCTATTTCTAATATTTTTCTTTTTCGTTTTATTCTGTTATTACGACAAGGTAGCAATTTTTCATAACAGATTCTAACGATTTTTGGGCTTTGCCACTACGGCAACACTGCTCTCCAATATAGTGCCGATGGTATTCTAGACATCGTAGGAGTCTGTGAAACATCGCACTGACCTGATACGCGTCACTCCAGCCTTTTAAATTTGACCGCGTATTTGCCTCTCAAATACCAGTCCATGTATTTTATAAGGTTTAGGAATTTGGGTCTTATGAAAAATTAATGGGAATGGCAGGGAATTATTGGAAACGCTTTAAGGTGAAGGCCTTATTATGGTCGTCCTTAAAATGACAGCTAAGCATGCGCACTAAAAAACAATAATTAGGCAACCATAATAAAATACTGCCCTCCTCTATTTACAACTAGTTACCGTAAGTATTTAAGGTTTCCTTATTTCCTTTATTCAACGAATCTAACCTCACAAGAAAGAGATTTCATTATCACCTTCAAATATTTGGTTTGTTCCTGTTAAAATTAGGCAAATCACTTTTAAAAACAAAGCAAAGACGCAGACAAAAATATTAGGTTAGCTGTTATTGCTGTTTAATACTGATTATCCAGACAAACTGTCAATTTAAAGAATGCGTTCCAATATATTTTTTCGAGCAATAAGGTCAAGACCTTATTAAAATAAGGCAACCCCTTAATAGTGCATGACGTAATAATATATATATATATATATATATATATATATATATATATATATATATATATATATATATATATATATATATAACCCACATTAACAGAACACGACTTTAGAGCCTGTAGGAACATACGGATACTTTCTGGACCATATAATACATCAAATGGCTTAGTTGATGTGATTAGCGATAAATTGAGAATCTGAATGAAGGATGAAAATACGTAGCTACGATATATAAACTAGGTAAATACTTATACAGGGTGATTCAAAGATAAGGTAAAATATTTAAAAAAAATGAACCGACTTTATTAGTTGGTTCACTGAAAAATACAAAATAATATTAATCCTATTGGTACTGGTAATTTTGAAGATGTGCAGTTGTAGTTAGATTGAAAACGTTTGGCACTAACTTAATATTATTTTGTATGTTTCAATGCACCAGCTAATAAAGTCGGTTCAATTTTTTGTAAAAATATTTATTCCACATTTTTTACAGAAATCTCAATTTTTCGATTCTCGGAAAAATTTGCCCCTTCCAAATTACTGGAACACATATTTCAGACTGTAACTCAGAAACCTGTGATTATTCTTTAAAATGTCCAATTTCAACAATTGCGAATATAGAATTTGCTTCAATTCCGCCGTCTCGGACTTTCAATTTTTGGGGAAAAAATGCCCCCACCAGGAGGGAATGTTTTCGAAGGGAAGGGCATGTCTAATATTGTTTTTTTTTCAATGGGGCCAATTCTCGATGCTCCTCTCTAAAATAAAAAAACATCAAAATCGGAGCACGTTTACTATGCATAAGTCGCGTACAAATATTAAAAAAATATGCAGACATACACTCGAATTGTGTACCTCCTCCGTTTGGGAAGTCAGTCAAAAGTCGGTCAAAAATCCTGATGTTGATGATCCAAATCAAAAAAATGGAGTCCACCGCGTTACACTCGCATTTGAACAAAGTTTTTCCCAATTGGAAGCCGTGGAATGATTTAATGGCCTCCTAGATCCTCCGATTTGACTACTCAGGATTACTTATTATGTGCTTAATTAAAATTAAATGTATATTTCAATAGACTAGACGATATTGAAGATTTAAAAGTTAGGATAATGGAAAAAATTAACAACATAACCCAAGATTGCCTTGCTTATTGTCAAGAAGTGAATGGTTATCATTTTGAACTTTTAATTCAACTGTAAAATATATTGAAAAAAACTTCCTAAGTATTGCAGATCTGAGAATGAAAACAAGATGCTCCAAAACTCACCCTTCTCATTTAAAATTTTTGAGGGGGTGCAAGATGGGGGTAATAATTTCATACTATAAATTGTCAAATTGAGAATAGAAATCGAGCTGTTTCGGCTTTTTTCAAACAAATAGATAATTACGCTAAGATTAAATGTATACCATACATGTGGACCGCACTGTATATGAGACCATAAAAGGATTTATAGCCTCTCATTTCTTCGGCTTCAATTTGTTAGACAACCGACAGGAAATATAAGCCTCATAGAATTGATCTAGCTTAGGGGTGATAGACAATTCATTCAAGTTAGATAATTGGTTTGATGAAGAAGAATCGGGAAAATCTGTATTCCGGATTTACCTTATGATTTTTAATACATACTTGAACAGATCATATCCAGAATTTGGTCTTTATTGGATACCTATTCAACGGTTATTTACTTCACAGATTTATAAGTAAAGATCGATACATTAAGGTTGTTCGAGCAGCGGTTCGAACCAATTCCAAACCGTCAGACGCATGCGTCCTTCAATTTACGATGAAATAATTTATTCCCAACTACTAGTAAGATGTTCAAGCAGTAGTTTGACGATTTCCCAAACCAGTCCGGACTCAGTTTGAGAACAGGCGCAGTTGAAGCGTCTTCTTCTTCTTAGAGTATAATGTTATCTGTTGTTGGAAAAATCTCTTTCAAAGAACACTACCACAGTCCTAAACTAAACCGACTAAACCCTGGTTTTATGTTTTGTCCATCAGTCTTTCATTGATTTTCCTTCTTTATCTTTGGTCATAAAACATATCTATTGGCCAGAATGGTTGTCTCTGTATTGGCATAGTCATTTGTTCTAAAACGACAAAAGTGGAAGGGGTAGTTTGCAATACTGCTCAAACAGCCTTATTATTTTGTTAATTTTATAGAATGGAAACTCAACTCCATACTTGACTTAGCTGAACAATTTCATATTTTGTCTCAAATATTTCCTACCGACCATACTAAGCCGCTATAAAAGCTTCTCTTTCATCCTAAACATTTCTCCCGTATCTTCCTGATAGTAGGGATCTTCTTACAACAAAAAAGAAAATGGAAATGGAGTAAGATAAGACAAACAATTAGTCCGCTTTAAGAAAGATTATATTTAATTACAGAGCACAGAACACCAAGGAAGTTCAAGATTATCAAAATGACCTTTAGTGGATTAATTATAACCCTTCTTGTATCTGATTACTAGTAGATACGATGAAGTAATTAGGATTAATATAATGAGATGCTACTAATGATGTGAAAGGTAATATAGGTACCTAGTCCTTCAACTTCAACATGTTTAACAACGGAATAGGGGAAGGTTTAATAAAAAGAATCACATAAATATTCAGTAACCGCAAAGAATATACTAACCTAACCTAACATAACCATAACCGTTGTGGCATACGTTTTTCCTACACTTAAAGATTGATAACGATTACAGTTTTCTAGTTTTTAATGGTAGTAATGATACCAATTAAGAGAGAGAGGTTAGGTTAGGTATCATTGATACCCAAATTATATTATTTATAATCATCCTTGCATTCTATTAAACGCTAACATCTTTCAAAATTAGCAAAAATATGCGTATGATTATTAAATGGTTAGCGCCATCTAGTAAGACAGCACGAAAACTCTTTTCAGCCCTAGGTAAGAAAAACTAATTTTCGACCAGAAATAATTTTACAAAATTTTAAAATGTATTTTGCTGCATTAGTTTTATTTAGAAGAAGAAAAACAAACACATACACAATTAAAACTCACCTTCATTTCTCGCAGATTCAAGCTGCCGTAGACGATGAGTCTTTGTTGATCTTCGTGAAGGCTCAGATCTTCAAGTCGACACAAAGTTGCTAGATCCTTGAATAATAATTTTCAGAATAGTAACGTTACAATATACGTACACCCACACAGCTTCATTATATCTAGACATGTAATAAGTGTAAGGTAATACAATCTCTTTCTTCTCACCTGTAAATATCCCATGCCCGTATGCAGTCTGCCTTGAAATACGCCCGTAAGTTTACCCCTATACACGACATTAAAGGGTGGCGTTTCAATAGATCTCAACTGCTTATCCACAATATAATCTTTGGCAACACACAACAATGAATCCACTAATCGATTGGCTTTACTTGATCGGTCTCTGGCTATATATCTGTAAACAATCAAAAATAGTATTTTTCACCATAGAGATGCGAAAGTGGATCTTTTTATCCATGCTGAAAGCACGGAAAACCGTCTTTTTAACAAAGGGTTGGGATTAAATTCATGTAGAAGTGTATAATATTTTTAATGATATTTATATACTGAAAGAAATCCCATATCAAGTTGAATGGTTACAAAAACATGTACAATGTTTTAATGCAACTGACTGGGATGGTCGATGATCTGCCAAAAACTGGAAGACCGAGGACCACCAAGCTATTAGACAAAACATTGCAATATTGATTTAGAGGAATCACCTCAAACTTCTAATCAAATTTGGCACTAAGCCATGATGGTATAAGTCGACGGTTGGTAGGTATTGAAAATCGAAAAGTATCATCCGTAAAAGATACAATTGGTTTAAGAATTGTCTGACGATGATTTTGACCCTCAGATGGAGTTTTGCGCATGACTGATGGACATTTGTAAAGACCACAAACATTTTGTAGGGTTTTCCGATTAAGCAACTTTTTGTTGATATCGAACAGTTTACCGCTATAACTCAACATATTGGTCAAATGAGAATCCTCGTTGGTTTGATGAAGCACATACCCAGCATCCACAAAAGTTGAATGTTTCAATGGGAGTTATAGAAAATAGACAGAATGGGCATTAATATGGAGCGTCTCCCCACTATGATCGACAACGGTTTAGGGATCTTTTGGATGCGAATTTTCCAAATCGATGGATTGGACGTAGAGGATTCATAGAGTGGCCTGCTCCTTCTCCGGATCTTAACCCATTAGATTTTTTCTGGGGTCATCTAAAATCACGTTATTCAGGTTAGACGACGAAGAATTATTGATGAATGTGAACTAATAAGTGGAGAAGTCTTGGAAAGAGTAACAAACAAATTTATTAAAAGGCGAGCATTTTGAACATCTGAAGTGATTTTGTTCAAATCTCATTATCCCATATCTATGCTAATATTCACCGTAAAATCACCTATTAAATGATCCAAGAGACTGACTAATAGGTGTAGAAGCCACACCATGACCTTAATACAGACAAGGAAAAACTGAAAGAAAAGAAAGGCACATTGGCTGGGAAAACACATTTTCAGCATATTTTCCAGATGGCTCGTGCACGATTTAAATTCAACAAGTAGTGGTGTGGTGGTGTCTCCACCATTTTTTCTTCCTCTTCTTGTTCGATTTGGATGGTGGCTACTACGTTCTGGGAATGACAAACGAATTGGAGAGACTGAAGATGTGGAATATACCGGGAGTCAAAAAAATGATGAGGAAGAGAGAGATTTTGTTTACGTCGTTGAAAAAATATTGTTTGACGATGAGCGATGTTGTTATATTTCATCAATGTCATCATCATCATGCCAAAGTTGTCACTTGTTCTCCAAGTCAATATGAAATTTATTATTCTATAAGCTTTGATTGACCTCCGTGGTTCTTATATTCACAGTTCTAATTCCTTACAATCTGCTACTAATAATCCTTTTAAGTCTAATTGGAATGCATTGGCTGAAAAGGCATGATGCGAATACCAAGATTCATTTAAATTTCCCTAGAAGGAAGCTATATATCGTGGGATTTAAGAGAAAAATACATGTGCTCTGCATAAAAAATGCTTTTATCTTATTATTTACGAGATTCATATGTTTATATTGCTGGTTTTCTTGAAGACGGAAAATCATATTAATTTATTAAGCTTCTACATTGAAAGCAGGATTTTATTGAATAATTCAGTTCAATGAAGCCTAATGAAGTGATTGGTATGAATGATATTATTTATTTCATTCTGGGAAATGCGTATTGTGCACCACGTTTTGAAATCGTTAGATAGAGCTCGTTCCGAAATATAAACCATTAGCCTGTTGGCCATAGAGAAAAAGAAATAGATGTTGATTTGTCTATGCTGTTGGCGTATTCTGTACATTTGCGTAATTCTCAGAACTAAAAGTTGAATATCAGAATACATCAAAACTCAACAAGTTTGATTGTATTCTGACTTTCAACTTCTAGTTCTGAGACTTACGCAAATGTACAGAATACGCTTACAGAAGGCGTATTCTGTGTATTTGCGTATGTCTCCGAACTAAAAGTTGAAAGTCAGAATACATCAAGACTCAACAAGTCTAGTTGTATTGTGGCTTTCAACTTTTAGTTCTGAGACTTACGCAAATGTACAGAATACGCTTAGCCAGGCCTAATGACGTCATTGTGATTTTAATTTGACGTTGACATTTTGACATAGCATGAATGACAATAAATGACAAATAAGTTTGAAAATAAAGTTTGACAAGAAAAATTGAAAATAGTTTATTTCAGAGTGTGTGTACAAATTAATTCTGAACCAAAAATCATTGGGGTTTTCTAGTTGATCTAATAGATGGAAATGCTAGGAGTAACAACAATATGTCGTTTGGTTTTTGAAAAAGAATGTGAATCCTCCGCATTATTTGAGAGTTTATTATTATTAATAATAAAAGAAAGAAAATTATACACGCTTTACGTTTTTATCTCAGCGCATAACTGTGCAAACACCTAACCTAACCTATTTACTTTGTAGGTCAAATCAGCCAACATTCTCACCAATACAATATGGCAGAGAATTATGACGTTATTGAGCCTGGCCAGACTGATGGTATTTCGGGACAAGCTCTAAACCATCATTATTATAGTCTATATAAATGAGTATCATCAGTTAGGGAATTTCTAGTGATTTTTTTATTGACTGTTATACATTTGTCATAGAACATTTCGTTTTGAAATTTATCTAACCTAAGCTAAGCTGAAACTTCTGCATAACTTCGACCTTGAAACATTTAAATCAAGAGTAAAGACAGATTTTGTTATTCCTACCAAATAATCTTAATATTAGCATTAATAATTTATGTGTCTACAGATCGACATTATTTTAATCAAGGCTGCGTTGGAAAATCAAATTTAATTTTTGATATTAAACTAGGAAGTTTGATCGGATACCCGTTTCACCGGTCACTCGTCCATACCGTTCACCATGCTCTCTGCTGCTTAACTTACCCGCTCACATGCTGGCGAAAGCTAAATATCTAAAAATGTTGATATATACATGTGTAAGAGATTAATTTTGTGAAAGGAAATCAGTTCAATCGAATTTATAAATACTGTAATACGTGTTACATAAATATGATTACCTATGTTACCAGAGGTAACATATTTACAATATATATATATTTATAACATGAATGATTTATATAACAGATATTTGCAATAAGATGATGAAAATAAATTAATTTGAAGCTATCTTTTGATCCATACGAAATCTTATTTGGCACTCAACTCACATTAAATCCATAATGGAATTTAACAGGTAATTAATGTAATAATTAATAACTCTGCTAACAGCTTCTGCTGAGAAATTAAATACAAATTTTCTCATCCTATTACAATGGGTAAGTACTTATATATAAAAAAATACTCCTATAACGAAAATTATGGATACTTAAAAATCACATTTCATCGCTTCTTCTTGATGGTCTTCCCTTTTCATTACATATTAAATTTGATATAATAATAATAATAATTTATCTCCCCAGTTTTATAGAGATGCCTCCAATTTCTGTGAGTAATATTCATAAAATTATATAATTTCTTATGGAATATTAAAAAGGATGTATAGTATAGTATTCAATCCGCTAAGGGCCACTTTAAAAAGTTATTCAGAGAGCGATCTCGAAAACCTTTGCAACTCAATGAAAATTATTTTCAAGATGGTGACTATTTTTCCATTATAACAGAGATTTTACATCATGATGATTTTGAATGTTAAAATCTCTTCTGTTTTCATTAGAAAGAAAATTCCGTAACAGTTATAAACAAATTATAATTTAGACTATATAACATAATATTATTTATTAAGATTTATGGTAAATATCCTTCCTATCTAAGTAGGCACTTATTCTCTTTGAATTTAGTTAATTCTAGGGAAAAATTGCCAGCATAAAAAAGATAAGGGTTCTTTTCAAGAACTAAGTATTTAATGGATGTAGAAAATAATCCGCTAAATTTGATTGTCCTCGTTAAATATTGTTCCACTAATTTTGACTCTCCATTTTTTTCAATGATTTTCATGAACCACTTCTATACTTGTGGAGTAACCGTATCAAATTATGGTTGAATAAATGTTTAAATATTCTCATAACACAAAAAAAGTCACGTATCTGTCACACAAAATATCTTAATAGGTGTTCCCCAAGGGTATAATTTGTGCCCCTATACCACTGAATCTCGTAGTAGGTAATTAATAGTGGTCAAAAAAAAAGTGGAGTCAGACCCACATTGTAGTTATATGTCTTTAGTGTTCCGTACGCATCAATGTCCATCTGTCAGTCTATACTCAAGCTAATTTTAAAAAAAAGATCAAGACATCCCGCACTCACCTAAGTTGCTCATGTGCCTCACCAAATAATTCCATCAATGAGAAATGTACCATTGCCTGTGCCAGCTGCCTATGGAGCAAATTTGTCAGAATACCATTCAACTGTAACCATAAAGTATCTCCTATGACATCATCTACAATGAAGATTATGCAGTCAACTATTCACAGATATAAATAAAAGGAATGACCAAATTAACATTAACATTTAAATTGTATTTTTTTTTTTTTCAAAAGAGCTACGGTTTTCGAGTTACGCAGTAAAGTCTGAAATATGACTATCTGCTCCGCGATGTTTTGAGATCTCTGAATAATAACAAGTACAAGCTAATCCTAGCCTTGTAGTTTGTTGTTTTGCTGATTTTTGGATTTCTCAATATACAAAAAAAATTAAAATAGATAAAAAATATTTGGACATACCTCCTCGAGCTCTGATAATATTATTTTCAACTTCATTCTCACTGCTAACAAAATATTTCACCTAAAAAAAAATCAATCACTACTGAAACATTGAAGGCAACTTTTGTATTGCTAAGAATTACACTAATTGAGGTTTCAGTCGGTTCATATTTAATATCATAATTAACGGGGACTAGTGCATCGCCCTTTATTAGTAGTCCAATCCTACCGCTAGTTGTCACTTCTCTGAACACAATCCTGCAACAACAACAAAAAATCAGTCAAGTATCATAACTTGATAAGACAGAATTATAAAGTTTATCCGAGTCATATGCAAAATATAATTCTGATTGTGAAAATATATAGTTGATTTATAATTATATTGTTGAAATGCATCCCCCTAAGCATAGAAAAGCAAAGTAGATGCTTATTTATTCTATTGTCTTTATTATAAGTTACTCCGCATCAAAATTCCTTCCATCACTGGTTTTCTCCGAATCAAAATGGATCAAGGCGTTCAACTTCTAACTTTCATGTATATTCAGATTTGTCTGACCAAAAAGATGTACCAAATAAAAATAATATAGTTTAGGACCTATATCTACGTTTATTTTCAGTGACATACATATTTTCTTGAAAACAAATTTACAACGTTCATTCAAAAGAAAATATTCAGTTGCAGCAACAAAATTATGCAAAATATCAAATAAAATAACAAATCGATCATCACTAGAAAATGAACACATACATGAAACGTTGAAATAATCACAAAGATTAAAAAGATTTTATTTATAAATATAAGATTTAATGGGCGAAACGATTGGGAAACCAATTCTACTAAAAGTGCAAAAATACACGTGGAAGTAAAGACAAAAATTACTGCAATACTGAAAAAACTCATCATAACTTCAATAGTAGTAACAAGAATAATAAATAAAGAAATTACGCTGCTATGGAATTCGTGATGTCGAGTTGAAATGGTTTGAATCATTCATATTTGATAGTGATATAAGTCAGTGGACAAAAGTGGGTGACAAACTTTAAATATCCATTTGGGTGTTCCACAAGGATCTGACTTGGGTGTCTTACTCTTCTTAATCTGTGTTAATGATGTTGGGAGTATGCTAAAATATTGCAGGATATCATTATTCGTAGATGACACTTTGATATATATTAGTGGAAGGAAATCAGAAGGAATCATAACAAAACTTAATGAAGAACTGGGTAGAGTAAGTCAGTGGCTGGGAATTTATAAATTAAAGTTAAACCTGACTAAAGCTAAATTTATAAAACTTGAATTTCTTAGAAGGCCGTGAAAAGACTTGGTAGACAGTTCCTATGGAAACGGCGATTGTACACAAATAGATAACTTTTAAACGAATGAACATATCGACATGCCATGTTGGCAGATTTTGTTGCAAATTTGATCTACTTTCCTGTAAAATATTCATAAGTTTCCATTTGCGACATCGGAACAAAATTAAAAAAAAAAAAACGGTTATCTTTATAAAACCCGCCCCCTAGCGAGGGCGGCATGAACCAGAATTTCATGGATGGTCCTATATTGTATTCACCGGACCTTCCTTTCTTGAAGCAGACCTTGTTAACAAAATTCCGTCAAACTTAAGTGATAGACACTTGAAAATAATAAGAATCAGTCAATATTTAGGACACATTGACACTAAGAGTGTACTAAAGTTACGCTAAAGTGAAATAATACCGACAATAATTTGTCTCAGTTGCTGTAGCTCAAGGATACAGAAAAAAAACAAAAATGGGGTAATGGTGAAGACGAGCAGTATTGTTATTGTTTTTCATCCGCTTCCCTTTTCTTTTCTTCTTCTCCTGCATGAATCGAATGTCCTCAAGCTTGTACAGGGTGATTCATTAAAGATGGCTTGTTCTCGATCTTCAGGAAAAGAAACCGTTTTGTGGACGTGATCATTTCTTTTTTGCATATTAAGATATGTCATAGTCATTTTTGAACACTAAGAACTCTTCCGGATTCGTTTTATAGCTTTTCCAAGTTAAAATTTATACTTGACGGAAATTATGTGACGCAACGGAACCTCCTCAAAATGGCCGCGCTTTGGCCAACGCTGGGCGCGATTCATTACCGTCCGCACTTAACGTAACGAATGCTTTGATCCTGAAAGGACTCAGTTTCCATACTCTAAACACAGACAAAAATCGAGTTTTTCAACAGTGAAGTATAAAAAAAATAATGTTATTGTGCAAAATTTTCTGTATCTGTTTTTCAACAGATGTTTATAACCTTTCAATGTCCATATTTTTTTTAATGTGTCTCGTTGTAACGCTATCATTATACCTCATTTCAGTCACTTACGCAATTTTGCCATTGTTGGATATTGGTAGCAGTCTCTGTAAATTCATATTGGTTGCTTCGTAATCACCGTCAATCCTAAGATCACCCAACCTGAAAACGACATTCAGGCACAGCATACTCAGATCGATGGATAATTTGGTTATTCTAAAGTCAGGTATCCATGGAAACTTTAGATTTCTCAATTCTCTGAAATATAATGTGCAAATAATAATTTATTAAAATTTACAGTCAAATTTTATAATCGAATTTAAAATCACTTTAAATTTAAAGTCTACTTTAAGTCTATCATTTAGGTTATGTCATGAGCATTCGATTCAAAGCTTTCTTTAACGTTATGAAATGACACAGTTAAAGTAGACTTTAATCTAAAAGGGACTTTTATGAAAGGCAACCAGCATTTTATAGTGAAATTTACCTTAAATGCTATACTAATAATGTACTTTGGTGAGTGAGAATCATAGAAATGGTCCCATGTTCCTGAAAACGCAAATCCGAAATCTTCTTCCCAGCGAAAATCAATCTCGAAAGAGGTGGAGGTGGTAAATTTTCTCAAAAATCGAAAATCTGAAGTGATATAATTAAATAGGTATAGGACAATATCCGGAAACGTTTAAATTGAACATTTTTTCAATAGAATTACGGTTTTCCAAGTAAAAGGTATGTTAAATTCTCAGTTATGTGTATTTTTGCTATGTGGAGAGGGCGATTTCTTTCGAAAATTGAAAATCTCCGAGGACCACATGAAAGATCTAATTATTTGTAGCAACATTTACGATGAACATTTTTTCCTTAGAGTTACGGTTTTCGAGTTAGAGCTGTGGTAAAATGGTAACATCTAAAATACTTATGTGTATTTCCGCAGCTATGTTTCGAGATCTCAATAATAACAAACTACAAGCAAAGAATATACGTGGATAGGATAAGTATTTACTATCTTCATTGGTATTAGTGAACGGTCAACGATTTTCGTAACTAATGTTACCATTGACCTCTAATCAGAAGTCAATGAGTGTTACACTCAAAAGTGTGAAATACAAAATTGGTGCTGGTACTTGTGAAGTTGGTGCCAAAAGTTATCAACTTTTCTTATGAAATTCTTATTTACATAAGAAATATAGAAGAAGGCGTCATCTATTGACAATCTGTAACACTAATGTAGCATAGCATTCTGTTACTGATGATACTGGTATACTTGGTATACTAATATCTCTCTTATGGGCGTGGGGGCGCATTCATATTTTCATATTGACATTGACATTCAAGAAGCGATTGGATTGGTATCGTTGCTCGTTCCTCACAATGACATGCAACCCCAAGTGAACTAAAAATTATATCTACGAAAGTGTTGAACATAGACCTATCTGGAGTATGTTCATCCAAAAGCAAATGGATAGTAAACTTGAATAAATCTAAACATTCAAAATGGAGATATAACGCATTTTGTAGATTTTATCGATTAATGGAATAATTAAATCAAATTTGGTTACATATATAAGTACGTATAATGTATAAGGCTGAATATAAAAACAAAAACCAAGCAAACAGAAGATATGTCGTGTCTCTTGACTGCCTTATGCCTTCTCGAAAGCTGTAATTCCATAAAGTTTGTTTTTCTCATACCAATGTCAAAGATCAGAAAAACCCTTGTCATGAAAACAGGTCGGAATGCAGGATATTGATCTGTCATAGTAAGAAATTGAACTAATATCCATTATTGTTCAAGAGAAATTTTGTTGACGTTGAGTCGCTTTATATAGTTTATGTTGAGATATAAGAAAAATGATCGATAATATTGTAGTAGGACGTTATTTTTACATGGAATGTTATGAGTTGGTACGCTGAAAAATAGTTCTTATCCTATTACTCATGTATATTCTTTGCTTGTACTTGTTTATATTCAAATCTGAAAATATCGCGGCAGAAATAAACATATTTCAGACTTTAACACTGCAGGAACTCGAAAACGGTAACTTTTTGAAAAATGTCCAATTTAAATGTTGCTACTTATAATCTCTTCTTTAATTTGTCTGTCTTATATTTTAAAAAATGCCCCCTTGACATAACGGAAATACACATATTTCAGTCTTTACCATTGCTGTAACTCGAAAGCCGTAACTCTATTGAAAAAATGTTCAATTTAAAAGTTTCCGGATATGGTCTCATCTTTAATTCTGCCGTCTCAGATTTTGAATTTTCGACAAAACTTGCCCCCCCACCACTCCCCCCATGGGCTTAGTTTTTGGAAGGGAAGGAGATTTCGAATTTGAGTTTTTTCAACTCTCCTCTCTCAAATTAATAAAAAATAATTAAAATCGAAGCACGTTTACTAAGCAAAACGCAGAATCGAATTGTATACCTCCTACTTTTTTCAATTCGGTCAAAAATAGTTCTCTCAGAAAATAGTTTTATTGTTGATTGCCTGTATAAGAAATAACATTCGTTTGGATTTTGAAAATAATATTTTTTTACTTACATTTTAGTGTCATCTTGCGAGAATAGGATATTATCAATTTTGTGAATATAATTGGTGTTGTTGTTGATTTTTTGTTCTCGAACTGCTTCATTTTTGAACGCCTGAAAAAATAGACGAAGAATCAAAAGATTGAATCCATAAATTATTAGGTAGGGGAGCGGCGGGTATTGCCGTACATGCGGGTAATCCCGTACATGACAGATTTTCCATTACGCCATCTATTTTATAAAAGCTTAAATATAAAACGAATGCATCCTTAGATGTTTAGTAGATAGCTGCAAGAATTGGAGATCTACCTATTAACAGAAACTTTCTACAGCAAAACAAAGTTTATAGCATGGCGCCGTATATGACCGCTGTGACTTTTTAATTACTACGAACAGTGATTGAATGGGTTTTACAAAACATTGCTGTCAGTGTATGAACAACTAATAGTCGGCGTTGACTTTACATTGAAAGGTAAGTTGAAATATTACAAATAACATCGTAGAAAGATATTTTAATCTACGTAGCATATTCGGGTATTCCCGTACGCACGTACGCCATTACCCTCCAATGTACGGTATTGTCCTCTTGTGTACGGCACTGTACGACTATATTTTCGTTGGCTATGAACATCTCATAGAGCACTGTTGTTTGTTACAGATGCCAAATAAAAGGAAACGGATTACAGAAAAATGTTCATGGTCAGAAGAATCCATGAAGTCGGCTTTGGAAGCTGTCGAAAATGGAGCAGCACAAAGAGAGACTGCACGTCGTTTCAACGTACCTTTAAACACATTACGAGATAGAATAAAGAAAGGTCATTATTATCCTGCAAGGATGGGAGCTCGAACAGTTTTTACGGAAGAACAAGAAAACGAAATTTGTCAACATTTGCTGCATTTGTCAAAAATGTTTTTTGGTTTAACTCCCATCCAGACTCGACAAGCTGTTTTCGAGTATGCTGCAAGGAACGCCATACCTAACAAATTTAATAAAGATAGGAAGATGGCGGGTAAAGACTGGATGTCTAGTTTTCTTAAAAGGCATCCCAATCTCAGCTGCAGAAAACCTGAGGCTACATCAATTAACCGTATTACAGGTTTCAACAAGGACGAAGTTGACAGATTTTACGAAAATTTAATTTCTTTGATGGAAAAGTACAAATTTGGACCAACTCGCATATTTAACGTAGACGAGACTGGCATCACTACAGTCCACAAGCCTACAAAAATTATTGCTGGCAAAGGAGTTAAGCAAATCGGTATTGTGACAAGCTGGGAAAGGGGAAAGAACGTCACCGTTTGTTGTTGCATGAGTGCAAGTGGCAGTTTTACACCACCTTTATTCATATTTCCCCGCCTCAGAATGGCTCCTTCTCTTGAAAGAAATGGTCCACCAGGGTCTATCTACAAATGTACGAAGAATGGATGGATGACCGAGGAAGTTTTTCACATGTGGCTTCAGCATTTTGTTAGTACAAATAAACCAACCAAAGAAGATCCAGTCCTATTAGTTCTGGACAACCATTGCAGCCACATATCTCTCAGAATTTACAACTTCTGTAGGGAGAATGGTGTCGTGTTATTGTCTTTACCTCCACATTCTTCACACCGTATGCAACCGCTTGACCTAACATTCTTCGGACCACTTAAGAAAGCATATGATATAGAGTGTGATCTATTCATGAAATCAAACGCATATGAAAAAATAACAATGTATGACATCGCGCAATTATTTTCTAAATCTTATATGAGAGTTGCTAACCCTTCTAAGGCAATTAAAGGATTTGAAGTCTCTGGAATATATCCAATCAACCGCAATGTTTTCTCTGAAGAGGATTTTTATACTTCATCTAATGAAAATGCGTCATTTTCTAGATCGCCTCCTCAACGAAGCATCTCAAAAGACCAACCAAATTCTTCATCTGATCAATTAGGTCTCTCAGCACCAACAGAAACGTCTTTTCATGATATAACTCCGCTTCCAAAGAAAGTTTCTTCTATGAATGGCCCCAAACAGAATCGTAAAAAGCAGAGATCTGAAATTCTCACATCAACGCCTTTAAAGGAACAGCTAGAAATTGCCGAGCTCAAAAGAAGAGAAAATGAAAGGAAGAAAATGGAAGCGGCATGCAAGAAAAAAAAGGGAAAGTTGGTAAAGGATAACGTGAGAGTCAAGACTGTTAAAAGAAGAATAGTAGAATCATCAAGCAATACTGATGTTAGTGAATCTGAGATTTGCAATGACGATGAACTAGACGAGGCTGAAAATATCGAAGGTGATGAAATCTGTATTATTTGTCGGGAATATGGTAAAGATGAAGAATGGTATCGTTGCGTTTCCTGTGGACACTGGGCCCATAAGTTATGCACCGGATATGATAGTCCTAAACACTATATTTGCGACTACTGCCCAGGTTTACAGCACTGAATATTTAGTATGCACCACATTTTTTTATTCTGTTTTATTTTCAAGCTGAAGGATCTTTATTTTGTTGTATGCTACTGATGTCATTATTTTTATAACAAATATATTGAGTTTCTTGCAATTTTTATAAGTAGTTTATATATGTACGGTAATACCCGCAATGGAGGGTAATGCCGCACATGGAACGTTTTTTGGAATCTTCATTTTTACATTCCTGGTTTAACATCAATTTATTTATTTCCACCGGATATCACTACGGCGAAGCTTAGGCTACGCCCACACCAAATTTTGAAACTATATCTGCCCAGGTTTTTGTGTAATTAATTTTAATGCTTAAGTGTACGCCAATACCCGCCGTTCCCCTACATATCAAAACATGTCTTTTGAACCAATTTGTTAAACTGGCAATGATTTTAATCATTAAATTGATTGACATATAACAAATAACTTATTTTTTTCGATTCCGATATGCTCGGCAATATAGAATTGACCTTTCTTTATTTTTTTTTTCATAAGAGGATTTGATTGAAATCCACTGATTAACAATGAATCAACTAGATAAGAATAGATCAGTATCTATTTTAAATATGAACAATCATTTGAAAATGAAAAATAAATTGTTATGCGTATTAAAAAATCAAAAAAAAGTCTAATTTCTTATACGTAAATTTCTTTACTTTTTATCTAAATAATAAGGAAGAAATCAATGAATAAACTTTTTACAAAAACTGGGACTGAATTTATTAGTGGATCATTATTTTTTTCGAATATGGGACCATTTTTCAGCAATCCTCAAAAAAATTATCAAAAATAAAGCTAGTTCTATTGGTGCTGGCAAATTTTAATTTACTAACTAAAAAGTCGGTCTTATTTTTTTAAAATATTTTCTTAGAAATTTGAGTTATTTGACAAAAAGGCGGTAATATTTTCATAATATAAATTCTCAAATTGAGAATAAAATTGACCTGTTTCAAAACTGAATTTATTCCATATTCCTTCGTACTATACTTATATGATATTTGAGGTTATGCATAAAACAAACAATCTCTCAAAAAAAAAAAATGTAGCGCACTCACCCGTATCAAATTCTCCTCGAATCCAGGTATGAAGTCTTCGATCAACTGATTCAGATCACTTGGTAACTCTGTCGAAAACATTATGAAAAAAATACACACAAGATTAATACCTTTCACGCAATAAAAAAATATTTAGGTTATAAATAAAACGAATCAAATGCAACGCTCATCATTTTAACCATTTTTAATATTACTTATATTATTTGAACAATCCGAATATAAAAGTGGAACTGTTTAAATATGATTATAGTTCGTCGGCATGTATTCCACACGCAAGTCCAACAACTCAATAACATTAATTATTATAGAATAAGTTTAAAATAAAAAAAAAAGTAGATTAGATAAAACGTAATCAGTTGTTGAAAACATTTACGACATCTTGCTAGGTAACACTACTGGGTAAAATATACCTTGGCGAATCCAATTCCTAGATGTGTTTTTTTTGTTGTATCTATTATATAGGTATATTGTTTTTGTATGAATAATGCCTACGTAACGTTTGTAGAGTATGGTATTTACTTATTTATTATAATAGATATATGTCTAAAAATAGGAATACGAATAACAACACATTTCATATTATATATTATATATATATATTTATTTATATGATAGGAGTGAAGTGGAAACACTACCTACCGACTTTATGGAAAAGAGATGGGAAAGTTTTGTTCACATGTTGAATAAATATTTTTTACAAAAAATTTGACCGACTTTATTGATTGGTGCACTGAAAAATACAAAATAATATTAATTCTATTGGCGCTGTGCATCTGTAGTTTGATTGACAAATTCACCATGTACCAGCTTCAATAGAATTAATATTATTTCGTATTTTTCATAGAACCAACTAATAACGTCGGTCCAATTTTTTTGGAAAAAATATTTATTTCACACTTTTGAGTGTAACATTTATTAGTCGCGAAAATCGTTGAACGTTCACCAATACTAATGAAGATAATACTTATCCTATTTATTACCCACGTATATTCTTTGCTTGTAGTTGTTATTATTGAGATCTCAAAACATCGCTGCGAAGTATTTTAGATGTTATGAAAAATGATCATTATAAATCTTGCTACAAATAATTAGGTCTTTCATGTAGTACCCACAGATTTTAAATTTTCGAAAGAAAATATTTGAGAATTGAACATGCCTCTAACTCGAAAACTGTAGCTCTTTTGAAAAAATGTTCAATGTAAATGCTTCCTGATATTGTCCTATCTTTAATTATACAACCTCAGATATTCGATTTTCGAGAAAATTACCACCTTCCACCAACTTCGGGGGCAGTTTTCAGAGGGAAGGAGATTTCGGATTTGTGTTTTTGCGAATATTGGACCATTACTAAAGTCTCCTCTTTCAAATGAATCAAAAATCATCAAAATCGGAGTAAATTTACTATATAAAACACGCGCAAAAAAAGTCAAATTGTATACCTCCTCCGTTCGGGGTTCGTCGGTCAAAAATACAGACCACTCAGCAATAGTATACTGTTCCCGTAGAATACAATAATTATTTATTGCTTCCAAAATATATTTTGGATTGATATTCAACAATCGCTACTTACTAAAAAGGTTGTTTTGCTTGATCAACTTTTTCTATTCGCCCTAATGCTAATGCATTTGAATAAGCTGAACCCCAACAAATAATCCCATAAAATAAGTCGCTACAGAGCAAAGCATAATATAATTTTAATAAATAATTTTTGTCAAGAATATACCTCATTTTATAGAAAAGAAAAAGAAGGTATCTTATTTTTTTAACAATACGAAAAATATACTTTTGTTCCAATTCCAATTTTCATCCAGTATAACACCAAGTTATTTAACTTCATTAACAGCCGGTATATTAATTTGCAATAATCCATTAATATAGGCATTAAATAAAAATGGACCCAAAATTGAACCTTGAGGGACTCCACAAGTGACTAAGCTGTAAGAACTTTCAACACCATTAAAGTGAAAATCTATTTGAGATAGATTATTAACAAACCCTCTGATCCCAAGATCCATTCAAAATAGGTATAATCAATAGAAGTTCATATACTACCGTGTCAAAAGTCAAAAGTCTTCGCTACATCCAGAAATACAGCTATTACCGATCTGCTATTGAGCTATTGTCAAGTCTATTATAGTTTAAATACCCATTTCTTCATACCTTGTCTATTTCTTTTTTTTGTGTTTGTAAATTTGGTGAAATAAAATCGTAACATACATCTTCGATCCAGATCGGCTGATTGTTATTTTGACGTTCGTTATTGTTCTCTTTGACGTTTAATGTGTGTCAGTGTTTTGGGGTTAGGTATTAAAATTTAATTCAAACTATCTACGACATGCGCAAAATGACAGATGACGTCAGGAATCGTGACGAAACCACATTCGATGGGTATTCAAACTGTACACATGAACTTATTGACATAATTTAAAGCATCAATAGGCGATTGAATTTTTCTGAATACGAGTTGCCTCCCATTTATCATTCCCTCTCCCTCTAGAATATCATTAAGTCACTTGTGAATCACTTTTTCTGATGTGTTAAATTTGATAATAAGGATTACTGGTCTATATACCTAATTACTTGTTGATTTATGATCACCAGATTTATCCGTATATTGGTACAACCTGCGCTCTCTTAAAATGATTAGGCCAAATACCAGGGAGCATATATTTATTAATTATTATTTCCAACGATTCAGCTCTATCCAGATTAATAAATTTTAAAACAGCAATGGTAATTCCATCTATCCCACTGCCTTTACCCGCTGCCGGTAATGGAAATAATTCATAGATGCTTAGATACAAAACATGAAAGTTTCAAATACTAGGTATATCTGAAATTCAAATGTCAACATATTTAATTCAAGAGGACATTAAGAAAGTACACACACGATGAGAATCCGATTAAAACTTCAATGTGTTTATAAAACAACAAAATAGAACAACTTTTGTCTATTTTCTTCCTTCTCTACAACATCCAAACTACCTACACTAACCTTGAGAAAACTTTCCTTAAATTTATTGAAATTCAATCAAGGCTGTTTTGCAAGTGTCCCTAATAATTGCTTATAGAATTCGACAAAGTTCCCAAATGGCATGTGAAATGGGGGCGACTTAAAGAAAGTTCCCTTTCCGACTATGCGGAGAAACTAGTAGGCTAAAAGCATACGACACATAAACTAAGGTAAATGTGCTCATGACATACATATCTAGAGAGTTGTTGTTGAAGTTTTCCATCTCCATCAGTTTCAGTTTCAGCAGGAATATATTCCGATCTGAAACAAGTGTCGCTCACGAAACTATCTTTGTGAGAGTGCAGTAATAATTGTGAATGAAATATTCATATCGAATTGAATTATATTGCACCTACCAGCGATTTTATAATCCAATACGGGTTGGAGTATTAGCTCACCGAGTAGTTGTTTTTCATATTTGGTCGGCATTCATTTACTTACTGCTGATCAAAGTTATCAATATCTGAACATATTTCACAGTAGAAATCTTCACATCTTTAATTTCTTTGATAAACGCGACGGCGCTCCCAAACTGATGAAACAATTTAGATTTTTACGTTTGACATGACATGATATCTTTGAGCATGTTGTCCACTCTAGGTGTTTAAAAACTAAATTTAAAATTGCCAAATTTTTTTCAAACTTAATTGCCAAAAGAATTTCCATAACGTGAACTTTCACAACTTTGATCGCAATTATTTCAAAAACGGTGGAATATGCAGTTTTAAATATTATGTATTTTTGGAAAATGCAATTAAAAATACATCGATTGGTATCAAAAGTTTTTCAATATACGAAAGTTCATCGGCTGGTGTAGTGCTAGTATATAAACCTGCCATAGAAATAATACTCCAATTCTATGAAACCAACAAAGATAGTGGCCAGTGTTAAATTATGTCATCAGTCGATGTCAAATGTCAACGGTGTGTCAATATATATATATATCTTATTCTGTCACGTTTTGATGGCCATTTTTGCACACTGTGGTCAACATATCTACTTGTTCAAATTACAGAACAGAACATATATGTATATATATATATATATATATCTATGTCTATAGATAAAAATCACTCGTGTGGTGTTTAAAAAGTGCCAAATGGATTTCACAGTTAATTAAATTTTGCGATACTATACAATAGAATAATACATATATCTATATTATGTATTGTGTCTCTTCCATTTTATATATGAGACAAACAAACACATGGCAATGATGCAACCATCCAAATTTATGTATTCATAAATGCAACATTTAAATGAGACATTCCGTGTTCGAATTTAAATTCGATTTAGACCAGCCCCCTGTCCTGTTTTCCATATTATCTATATTATAGGTGGTATAATATGTAGGGAAGGTATATGTTTGTTTATTTGTCCATGTTCTCTGAATGTCAATAAATATATAATATACAGGGTGAATTGTAAATACTTGCGAATATCTAAGATTATAATTCAATATTACGTAATTGATTGACTTTCATTCATTCATTCATGTTTTCTATCATTTGAAGGGCTTTTTCGATGGAATACAATCTAAGCAAAGATTAAATAAACCACCTAAGCATTTGATGATTATAAATATTTCTTACCTAAAATTGGACCGACTATTCGTTGTTGTACAGAAAAATATTTCCGAATGAAATTGCAGCAAAAGGGTTAGAAGTATGAGATATCAGTATTGGTTAGTAATCAATCATATTGCACCTATCAACGATGATGTAATGCAATGCGGGCTGGGGTATTAGCTCACCGAGTATAATTGTTGTCATCGTTGGTAGGCACGGTAATATCTACTGGTGACATAAAGTCTTTCTTATTTTAAATTCATCAGAGTTGAAAATTTTTAATTTTGACACCCTGTATTTACATATTTTATAATATGTACGAATAGAAAAAAAATAAAACATTCACGGTGTTGCAGTTTTCAATGATTCGTGAACATTTCGAAATTGCTAATGAAATATATAATATCGATATTATTTATGATATTTGGTTTAATTGTTTGCAAAGTTATATAGACGTTTTTCATGGAGCTCATATTCGCTAGGTAGTATAATAATTAACACGATTGTTTCAAAAATTATTTTTCACTAGAGAAAAATAGGTCTATAAAAGTGTGGCAGTGACTAATTAGAAACAATCGAATTTGTAGCTAA
This sequence comes from Crioceris asparagi, assembly GCA_958507055.1. Taxonomy (NCBI): domain Eukaryota; kingdom Metazoa; phylum Arthropoda; class Insecta; order Coleoptera; family Chrysomelidae; genus Crioceris; species Crioceris asparagi. The sequence continues at coordinate 1,040,864 of OY293827.1, forward strand.
ATTGTTGTTAATTATATTACATTTTAGTACATACTACATAGTATTATATCACATCTGAATTAGTTTGCCTGAAATTTCCAATGTTGTCAAATCGTACAATCGTATTTTGATTAGATTCAACTGATTATTACTTGTTTAATAGGTTATGATAATATTCTGTCACATTCATTGTTGGAAATATTGCTTTATTTACAGACGAAAGTAGATAAATAAAAATTACAACTTCACTTTACTATTAGATATTTTTACTAGCTTACTCTGACTCTTCTATTAAACTGTCTTATTGCATGCACACTGTCTCTTTACACTCTCTTTCATGTCGACAATTCTCCCAAATATATACCCGACAACGATTCTCCAGCCGCCTCTGGTCTTTGATCACTCCAGCCGCCACTGGACTTTTCTAGAAATCCTTTATCGGCATCCTAGTGAGCACATGCGTCTCACTCTTTGTCAGCGGCCGCTCTCAAGATCCCCAACGCTCGCGGCATAAACATCAGAAGGACGCCGCCACTTTGTGGCCCAGTGCCGGTGGCTGTACCCCTTGCGCGTTACAGTATAATAAACATAGGTAATTTAAATATTTTAGAGCTTGAACCTGGTATCAAGAGTTTTTGACCGACGGAGGAGGTATATAATTCAACTGTTTAACCGCATGTTTATCTTTTTATGGATTTTCGCGCCTTATAAATATCTAGTAAATGCCGATTTTCATTGGATAGAGGACAACTGAGAATTGATCCTATTAAAAAAATCGACATTCAGCATTTCCTTCCGCTCAAAAACTTCCCCCAAATCTAATTCAATCAAATTAATGAAGATAAACAGATATTTAAATTTAATCTAGAAATAATATTATTTTGTACTTATTTTTCAATTTTAAATACAAGTTTTTTCAGAATAATTAAAACAACGTCTAACTTTTCCAATATAATAAAATCCTCCCTGCTAGTGCCAGAAGCGTATTTTCTATTAATTTTCACTTGCCAACGTCTAAAGAAACTTATAAAGTATCAAAATAGTTTAACGTTTCCAAATTCCACGACATCGATATTAAACTTCCAGCAAATTATTCTCCAAACTAACGATAAACTATTTGCACACTGTTATCCAACTTCATTGCCCAAATCGTCAGTGTAACAAGGCAGTTTTTTTTTTCGATGAAAATAAAATCATGCAATGAAGGGAAAGATGGAACAAAATGGTTTCTCAAGGATGAGATAGTTTTTTGACCGACTGCCAAGACAGAGGAGGTATAAAATTTGACTGTCTGCTTTTATTACAAAACGTTATTTGATTCACAAAATGTATGAATGTTGATTTGTTTTGGTCAAATCTTGCACTTGGATTTTAAAACAGTTATCCAAAACCGAGTGAGCTGAAATTTTGTTTACACGTTTAGTTTCGATGACAATGCATTGTTAGCTAAGTGACTTCATTTTAAATCCAATATGGAGGACTAATAAAGATGGCGGACTATTTATTTTTTATGCCCCCTCCCATGAAGAACGAGATTATCTTATCTACCATCATGATATGGGTATCAAATAAAAATGAATTCGCAGTTAGTTAACTAAGCCTAAACATTTTGAAATAAATTCGTTTTTTTTCTCAAAAAAATAGAAAGAGCCATAAACGATATAATTATAAACCAATTGCATCAATGATTTCACTTCTCCGCCTGCGCGACCCATTGGTCATGGAATACCAATATTCAACTTCATGTAGAAGCAGGTTTCTCAGGTAAAAATGCATAAATGTCATAATACATAAAGAATTTGATGGGAACGGTCACAGACAGCCATTATCATGGAAATATTTGGGCACACGCATAGTACATTCTGTTCAAAAGAGTAACTAACATTTCAAATGAAAGTGGCAAAATTCCCGCCGCGCATGCGGAGAACAATTTTCGCCTAATGCAATCGGTCTATTCTATTTGAGTTTCACAAACGATTGTTGATCCTCGTACCACATTATAATTACGGTAAAGCCAATTAATTGTAATGTCAGTCTAATTCTTTTGCGAAAGCCGTTCAAATTAAACAACAACTTTCTTTTTATGTTTCAGCGCATCACACTACCATCTGTGGTGAAAACCAAAATGAAAAGGATAATGAATTTCTTCTATTACATGTGCGAGGACAAAAGGTAGATGGCAGCACTGCATCGGGATGATATCTCTAGTCCTTTCCATACCATTAACATTGATTTCCGTAATCGGTCTAATTCTCAATGGATACATACTTATTGCAGTACTTCTTACCAGACAGGTTAGTTACCTAACTAGAAGGATCATTACTGGAATTTAACGTTGAAAATTATCAGACGTAATTATTTTATGCTTTTAACATATTATGTAAGCTCAGCATACGATAAAATCTAATATTTTAAAACATCCGACAAGTATTCTCCATGAGATGCCATGGAACACGCTGTTTTGCATGGAAAGTAATCACAGTTTTCGAGTCTAGTGTTGATTTTAGGGTTATGTTGAAATAATCTGTGGTTACGATCTGTTCTTTTCCTATTATATATTTTATATAAACATTGGAAAAGTATAGATAATGTAGTAACCCGACGTTGTCTCAAGGATAGTATGTAAAACAAACATTTTTTATTGATCATTCTTGTTAAATCGCACCGTGAAATATACGCATATCTCTAAGGAACTCCCTGTAAATTTGGAAAAATTACTTCCCACTATCTAATTCTGGTTCCTTCTGCAAGAGAAATTAGAAGAAAGAAAAATGGAAAGCTGAAAGGAATAATTGCAATCATTAATCCATAAAATTTTCTAATATTTCACACTCTTCGTGAAGGTGGTTTTTCAAAGAGATTCAATTATATTTCACAGTTAATTTGTAGGAGATCAAAACGCTTAAATTGAAATACTCTGTCAGGCTATAATTTCAATCGATTCTTATAATTAGAATTTCTCGTGATGAATTATTATTTTTGTTGTCGTTCAAATAAAATACACAAAAGAATTATAATTGAAATTGATAGGTGTCAGGGCATATTTCTGTTTCGTTTCCAATTATTGTGTATTTATCCAACTTTTTCCATTTATTGAAAAATGCATAGGTATTAATATGGAAGGGAAAGACATCATATAGTCCGGAAGACGGGTGCATTTTGACTGCTCCCATCGATAGTTATGTATAGACTGTTTTTAATTCATAACATTAATTTGTCCAATCAAGAAAGGATAATCATACCAGAGCAAATAGTGCAAGGAAATTCATCTTGAATAAATTATTAACAAATTAAAAAATTACCCCTACCCTATTTTGTAGTTCCTAATCTTAGAAGAGCCTGCCTACATTTCTGACAATTCTCTGTAGTTTTCAGGTTCAGTTGTGGAGCTTGCATTTTTGACATTTCATAATAATGAATCAATTTCGCTGTTTATACATTTTTATATAAAACTAAGCGTCTTTTTGTATGTGTCATATTGGGTCTTAGACTATTCGAGATATCCCAACCAAATTTTCCAAACCTGCTTATCATACCTCAAGTAAAAGTACAGTCATAATTTCAGTGCAGGGACTCTATTTGGTGGGTTACGTTCCTGAAAATCTATAGTATAGGTATTTCTGAATATTTTTTACCATATATTTATGTAGAATGTTATTAGACTGATTTGGTAGTGGCTGTAAGTGTGACTGAAGCTCCTAAATGGAGGATTCCATACCTATAATACCCAAAGAAATATCTCTGAGCTCTAGAGCTGAATTTTCGTGGATTTTGCACTATATTTGTGTATAGTATGTCACTGAACTGTTTTGTAAGAGTCTGACATTGCGACCGGGACTTAAAGGTAGAAGGTTCCATACCGGCCAATCCCCAAGATTGGTGCATATCTGTGGATAGATTGGCTTGGTGTTCAGACTGGTTCTACGTACGAGTAGGACTCTGAGGTAGAAGGATTCCACACTCATGACTTTTTATAAGTTTATGTTTTTGCAACACAATGTACCAAGGTGTTTGCCAAGGAAGTGTCGGGTAAAACAGCTAGTAGTCAATAATCACGAAAAATAAGGTTCCTAACCTCAATAGCGCTACCTTTAATCACCTATTCAAAGTGGTCTACAATGTAAAACATTATTTTGGTTCGTTTCTAGTTTTTTCATTTTTTTTTTCATCGATCAATCGCAATCATTACAAATGAAGTGGAATTCACATCGTAACAGAATAAGTCAAGCTACCAATGAGAAGGTCATGAAGGTTGTGTGTCCTAATTTTAATAATAGTTAATAATATTCAAAAAAAATAGCCTCCTCACTTCAACAACAGCGTTAACCGTAATGAGCTAGAGTCTAAGACGCTTTGTTGGTTCGATTCCAGTTTTTTTCTTCTTTTTTCATCAATCAATCACAATGATTATACATAAGTGAACTGAAAAGTTGATCGCAATTATTGAAGTCAAGCTACCAATAGGTATATATGGAATCCCAATAATTGAGACTTGATCGACACGTTATTCCATTACAAGAAATTTGAATGGCTGGTGTAATTAAAAAGCACGTTGAATATTTCAGTGCAGGTTATTAGGCGTGTGGATACAAACGAGAGTCCATTACGATAGCAACATGATTTGGTCGATATAATGGGACATGATGAACTGAATTTTTTTTCACCGACAAACCCAAAAGGAGGAGGTATACAGTTCGACTGTCTACTTTTTTTGGTTTGTGCGCGCGCTGTATATATAGTAAACGTCCCCGAAAGGGGTGGACTGGGCCATTTTTCTCGAAAATCTGAGACGGCAGAATTGAAGATGGGACAATATCCGGAAATAAATTGATTTTTTTTAAATAGTTACGGTTATAAAATCTCAAATATGTGTATTTTCGCTATGTGGAGGGGGCAATTTCTTTCGAGAATTGAAAATCTGAGGCAACCAAATTAAAGAGCAGATTATTTGTAGCAACATTTATATAGAACATGTTTCCCATAGAGTTACGGTTTTCGAGTTACAACGGTGGTAAAGTTTAAAATATGCGTATTTCTGCAACGATGTTTTTAAATGTCTGTATAATAACAAATATAAGCAAAGAATACACATTGGTAATGGTATAAGTGAACGTTCAACAATTTTCGTGACTAATGTTACACTCAAATGTGTAAAATAAATATTCTCTACCAAAAATTGGACCGTTGTTATCAGTTGGTGCAAAAAGTTTTCATTCTAACTGCAACTGCACAACTTCAAAAATACCAGGACCAATAGAATATTATTTTGTATATTTCAGTGCACCAATCAATAACGTCGGCCCTTTTTTTGTAAAAACAATTTTTTTAACAAAAACTGGTTGGTGCCCTGATAAATTACAATAATTAAATAATAAAAAGTAAAAATACTTTTTTAATAGACATGTTTTCGGAAGCAATCACTTCCGTCTTCAGAGTAATAATAACAATCAAAAAAAGTACCCACTAGTTTTGACTATTTTGATCAATATTGTTTTTGCTCTGACGATTTCGTTTCGTTTCAAAATACTCATGTCTACGACTTCAATTAGAAACTTTTCAGTCAGTCTAATAAACAATCAGATGTAAACCAACAATAACAATCAATCATAAAATGTGAGATTTCTGAAATATTCGAAAAAAGATTTGGTGAAAAATCTGACCATATTCCGATGATATTGTAACGGGCATATCAAAATGACAGGGAATTATTTATTTTCCAAGGTCTATTTATATTCACTACACTACACTATTTATATATCTTACACTAACCAAGCCGAACGTTATTTATTTATGGCCCCCTACTAAAGACCCACCGAACTGCCTGACTTCACCATAGTCCGATCTCCACCTTACCGGACTGACTGCCTCAACTGCATTGGGCCACTGCCCCTAACTGACTGACTCCGCAGCACCTACTATATATAACACAAATTCAATCCTTTTTTTTTTTCTTCTTCTTTTCTTAGGTTAGAACTGCCAACAACATTCTGCTATTCCATCTAGGCACCGTGGATCTATTGCTGGGCATATTATTTTTGATATTCTCCATACCCGGCATCAAGGGTACCGAATGGTCAACAGCTGGCGCACCCTGTATAATTCACGGCTTCTTTTTCACACTGCTCCATCCACTGGCCCTTTGGACCATCTGTGGGCTCAACTGCGATCGATTCTATGTCATAGCAGCGCCACTACATTACAGTCACATTGTCAGCCCCAAAAAGGTAATAAATCATTTATTATGGTATCAAAATTTCCATGACCCGTACAGAGAATTTCTACCAGAATATTTGTATTAGTTCCTCAATACCTCAGTCGCAACGAGCGATCCATGTACGCTGCCAACTTTTTGTTCCAACAAGATGGCGCCACTTGCCGCTGCCACACATCCCGTGAAATCATGGTGTGATTCTTCGGTAAACTGGTAATTGCACGTCTCAGACCGGTGAATTGGCAACTGAGATCACGTGAAATCACTCGTCTATACTTTTTACTTTCGGATTAAGACTACGCAATGTTCATTAGAGGAATTATAAACCAATATTTATCGCATTGTTACCAGAATATCAATCAAAATGCTCGATCACGTCATGGAAAATTGCAAGTTCCAAAATGGTTTCATTTTATGATCATAAATATATTGTAATAGGTCAAGGTAACGTCATGACCCTTCATTAGTAAGAAGGTAAATATTGTAAATCTCACGAGAGGCACAACTGTTGTTTTCTATGGGGAATAAATGTGCTGACACTGCAGGTGACCTAGACACCGCACGCCTGACATTGGCTTCATCAATATATATATTGTCTCTACCTAGAAAGAAGTGATAGCAAATGAATGATAATTTAATTTTAAGGTTCTAGGTGGACTCTGCGCTGGTTGGACCATATCATTGCTTCTATGCATTCCTCCACTATTCACAGTCGCCCCTTACAGCTACAATCCCGGCCTGGGGGCGTGCGGCCCAAATTTCTCAGCAGGTGTCGGTACCTTATGGTACTCGACGTTGTACACATCATTCACTCTTCTACTGCCAGCCACTGTCATCATTTGTTGCAATTTAAAAGTAAGTTATCAATAAATATGGATAAATTCAATAAAGTATGGGATGTACGATGACAAGCAAGTGTCAAAATCAGTTATCTACCTATAAAAATAGTTTTATCCTGAAGATGGTTCATTTACACTCCATGCCTATATTTCCTTTGTCCATGATTCCAACTAAAAATGGAAAAGCAATTAACCAGTATTGAATATTCCACAGATTCTTATGATAGCTCGCTACCATCGCCACCGCATAGCATCAGCCATCTATGAGGTCACATTGTCCGCTCAAGTCACCATAACACATCAACGTAACCCATTCTTTGTGCCCACAGTAACAGCTCCTGCATCAGGTGGTCCAAAATTCCATGGCAAAAATGCCGTCTACAGCGTATTCCAACTGCTCGGCAGCTTTCTGCTTCTCTACTTCCCCTACTACGTCATCATCCTGTGGGAGGCAACTTTGGGCTCCTTGCAAACCCATAAAAAGCTCCCATCCACATTCTACACTGTGGCATCATGTCTTCTAATATCGACACTACCAGTCAATGGGTTCTTGTACGGTGTCAAAAGCAAGGCATTGCGAAAGACATTCAAAAATTACTGGAGAAAAAAGCAAACCAAGAACGAGGTGATTAACGAAATCCAGGCACGGACACCGTCGACTTGTGGCAGTCGACGACCATCACTGACACCGTTGGGGTTTTTGTCAAAGCCATCATTGCAAAGGCGATTGTCAGAGACACTGATCGATGTCAATAGAAGCATAATGAGAGGCAACAGCCCTACGAGGGTGAATGCGATCAAGCGAATTGCATCAGAAATCACTTGGCGGCCATGTTCTTCATCTTCGAACAGTTTGAATCATTCGCCCAAGGAGGAGTTTTCCAAGCAGCAAATCATGAAGCAGACAACCAGTTGCAATACTTTACAGGTAAACATAGCAACAAAAATAGTTTTTTTCTCTCCCTAAGGATAGAACGAACTTTCGTTGCAGTAAAAGCATGACATCTGGACGCCAGAAGCATTTAAATATTCTTGCCTCATTTTTAATTAAAATCTACTATAATTTGTGCAGATATCTCAATGAACCACATGTACCCTAGCCAGAGCTCGTCTTGGTCTATCTATTCCAGGTACCAATCAATGACCAAGACGCAGCCATCACCATGATAAAAACAGAAGATGAAAGTACCCAACCAAAACATCTCCAATCTCCAACAAAACCGCCCAGTTCGACCAACATGTTGTTGCAAAAGTTCTTCGGCCACGATGACAAGATGCCGCTGAAGAAGAATGCCGCTCTGCAAAGTGTGCTGGAGGCAGCAGCCTCGCCGAGGCGTTCACGATCACCAAGGATCCTCATCACGCGAGCCTTCTCGGAGGAGAGCGAAAAGACGTCGCATCCCAACTCACCCAGCAGGGGGGGTGGGGAAGTGTTGATGAACAAGACACATAGCTCCTCAGCCACCACATTGTTGGAGAAACGATGGCGGCAAATTCGCTACAAGGTAAGTACAGGGTGTCCCATCTTGGGTACTTTTGCGTAGATATCAAATGTCACAATTGATTACCATAACCTATCAAATAGATAATCAGCTGATTCAAATCAGTGTCATTTCTACAATTTTACAACGTTCTTTCCAGGACGAGGATAGCGACAGCGATGGCCCAAAACATCATCACCATACAACAACGAAACCTCTTTTATTGGACAACAACACATCATCTCTGAGCCGCCAACGATCCAGCGATGATTCATCAGAAATATCTGACGCATCCAGTGGCAGCGGCAGACTGTGCATGAGTCTGGATCAGAGAAGAAGCGACGCCGATGAAGAGGAGGCCGAAGAAGATCAGCTACTACTTGCATGGAACAAACACAAGAAATACAACAAGAAGCATGAAGATTTACGTACCAGAAGAACCAGACCCAAACTGCTGCGGCAGTCATTGCAAACGCACGAGATTGTTCTCTAGTTGTGACAGATATCAAGGAAGATCATCATCAGTGGATTAGCCAAGAAGAGACTCTTGATCGTAAAACGTGTATATCTCAAATATATATGCATAATTCTTCGGATTGTTTCTATTTTTATTTACCGAACAACAAGAATTAGTTCGGGAGATGGACGCGTGTCTCCATCGAGTTATGTGTAGAGAATGTGCTCAATTTAATAGCATTAATATGCCCAATTATGAAACAGCACTTCTGCAGCAAGTCCATCATTTGAAAATCAGCGCAGCTCTCTGGTCACTCCTCCAACCTCACGCCACACTCCTCGCTGCTTTACTTCGGTGATCGAAGTTTATTAACGTTAGCTTTCATTTACAGGCACCCCTCGTATACATATATGTAATGCGCATGACAAAGAAAAGGTTTGTTATTCTCAATCAACATCTCAATTTTTTGATACGTATGTCTTATATATCTCAGCAGACATACCGTTCAGTGGCGCGCACTTAGATTTGTAAACTGTCAATTGGAATGCTCATTTTTAAGTTGTTAATTTTATTTTTTCCAATACATTTCCGTTTATATTTGCACAGGCAGGATTACTGTTCCAAGGTTGGATATATTTAAGCTGTATTATGAGCAGTATCTACCCCAAATGTTTTCTCTGATCTACCCTTTGCTCAAAAGGTGTCACTTGATAAATGTATTTTTTTCCAAAACTTAATTTTGATATTTTTTTTTGAAAAAAACTAGTGGCCAAAACTTGTGTGCATGAAAAAGCACAAAAATTTACAAGAAATAGTTGAGATCTCTTAGTATAAATTAATAATTAACAGTACAAATTGCAGGAACTGGATACTTTTAGTTATGCAACTGACAAAACATTTGATTGCATTGAGTGTCGTCTAACCTGGCAGCCTATTTCCACACGCATCAGAGACCATAAACCGAGAATGGGAATCAGCAGCGATTAGCATTATTTATTTTGTATCTTCTCTTTGATGGGCATTAGAGATTCTAAACGAATGCCAACTACAAAGAAAATATCCGATATACTCTGAAAATTTGTTGGTTACAGCTCAGAGAATATTTTTCAAGCCAAACCATATGTGTAGTATAAATAATTAAATGTAGGTAGAATATTAGCCATTTATGTGTTCTAGGAAAAGTTTGTTCGGTTTCAGTATCTCTAACATAAATTAAAAAAATTGAAAAAAATCTTGATTTTAAATCAACGTTGCTTTGTTCTAAGAAAAGTTCATTAAACTACTTTGGATTTACACACTTGTTACTGTGCAAATTTAGTAAAAGTTTTTTGTTATAGATTTGTAGATAAATAAATACCTATCTAGTACGAAGATTTTATAACAAATGAAAAAAATCGTCCCCGTCTGTGGAATGAAGAATCATGTTCTTACCACATTAAGATAGCAACCCGAAAGGTATAAACAGCTTAGATCAATGGGGATTATCGTTTTTTCGTGGTCACCAGTTACTACAGGCGAGTTAGTTCCTGTGATAATGGCCGTTGTCAGAAGTTTGAGGTTAGATTAGCTTATACGGTACATCGACGTCAATTATGACATCTGCCAATGTCATTGTCGTTTCTGTTTATATATCTCCATGTCAGAAAAGTTGTCACAATGACATCCCTGTCTGTCACTAGTTATGGCAGTCAATGTCTGTAGTCAATTGTCGTCGATAGTGAATAATTGAGTCATTTTTTCTTTAAATAACAGTAGATTTGAGGGCAACGAAAACATGCTAAAATAACGTTTCGTTGCCCTTGAATTGGCAAGTCTACTTTAACTTTCTAAGAAAGGGTTCGAAACGTGAGCTATAGAATCTTAATTTTTGGATGTCTCAAGATCGTACACTTAAACACAATATACAATTTGGTAGTTATATGATTGTTGCTACCTTCACTACTGACATGTGACATGACAGGCAACAGGCTGGACCACAGAACACCTACTTCAGGTTGAACACAAGATGGAGGATGATTATACTCATTTATATAGCGCCTTAAGTTAGGTTGTTAGGTACTATGGCACGAAATTTGGCTTACTATTTTTATCAACTCATATTTTTAGATAGAAACATTCTTAGTTTTAAGATTGAGTCATGATCATTCCAAAAAAGTACTATCGATTCCTACCATATTATTTTTTTGTAGTATCTACACTATTTTATTTAGGAGAGAACTAATACATAATATTTCATCTTTGTCCTATAACCTACAGTTAATAATGAGATTTGTACCATGTTAAATGAGTAAAGTGGAAAGTGAAAAGTAGAATTGTGATTTCGTACGCGGGGGATGCAAAAACGGAACATCTGTTTTATAGGATAATATTGGTGGCTATTCAATTTTACAAATATTCATCAGGCAACAGTGAAAAAACAAATGGTTAGTGATATTTTTTATCAATTTCGATATGATGGCAGAGGAGGACGCTTCAGTCAGTCCATCCATTTTGTAGGAAAACCGTTTTTTTATTATCTTATTGTCTCATGATCTATCAAAAAAAAAATAGGAAAAATTTGGATGTGTCTTGTCGGAACGAAGCTCTTGAAGTAATCATTAAAATATTTTTTTAATTTAATCCCAAAATAAATTTAATCCTACATTGAATTTTTTTTTTTAAATTGAAATTATAATTCAAAGCTACTTTACAAGAACAGGATAATTCATTAGGGATTGATTATATATTCCTTGAACCAAAAAAACATTCCAGGTGTAGAATCAATTCAGCATTGAGCTGGTTTCGACACTTAGAACATTGTCACATGTTTTAGTTTAGAGGGCCTATTAGAAAATATAATCGGAATGGAGTTCAAGATGATTCCATGATAATAATTGTAGAAAAAAACTAATAATTAATTAGATAATATTATGTACTTTCTTCGGAATTTATTGATTTATTTTTCTAAACACTACAATTATACCACAGGGTAAAACAGAACAATCCTATTTCTATAATAATATTGTCAATACAACATATCCTAGTGTTATATACATGATATATATATATATAAAAGAACAAAACATCTAAATCAGTATTAAATTTGATTTTCAATCTTCAATTATAATTGAAAGATATTGTAGCTATTTAATAATAAAGTGTAAGTGTTATAGCTTGAAAATTTAATTATTTAGAAAGAGATGTTGAAAAAGATATATTATAGTATTATTATTTTGTATTTTTAAAAGATTATTAAGTTTACCTGTTGTAGAATGGAAGAAAAAACTAGTGTCAAAAAAGTGTAATTTTAATAAATAAATGTTATTATGTTTAAATTGTTTTCATATTTTTTCGTTCTGTCCTGTCTTCACAGTCTCTTCAATTTATTGGGAGATATTTTCAAAATCAAACTTTTTGGATTCTGATTAACAGAAGTAGATACCTTGCTGTATCTCCGATCTCCTACAACTTAGGAAGAAAAAATTGTATTACAAATTCGCACTTTCTCGCTGGATATTATTTTCAAGTATACTTCTCTACCGCGAGGGGGCGTAATTTATAAAGCAACCCAAAAAACTATTTTTTTCAAAAAAATGCCCAGTAATAGTAAATAAGAATTGTCATTCATATATCATTTCATGTTTGGTCCAATAATTTTTCCTCTATTTTCCCAAAAATATTTTTTTTCAAAAATCGAAAAATTTGATACAACAGTATTAAAGAAGAGGTCATATCCGGCAACCTTTATAAGGGACATTTTTGAAAGAAATCATAGGTTTCCTAGTTACAGCAGTGATTAAGTCTGTAATGTGTTTGTCTCCCCTCTGCAATTTTTTCAAAACTTGAAAATATGAGACGGCAAAATCAAAGAAGAGATTATATGTAGCAATATTAAAATTGGACATTTTCCTAAAAAATACGGTTTCCGAATTACAGCTGTGGGAGTGTCTGAAATATTTGTCGGTCCTGGTTTTTTTAGTTATTTTTCACAATTTTTAATGATAACTCACAAAGAAGTCATTTTCATTGTCAATAAACTCACTTCTCAAATACCAAGTTATTTAAAGTTGGTGGAAAATTAAATTCTCTATTGAATATTAATAATAGAGATGCAATTTAATTAACTGACAATTTGAATATTACAATCAGAATGTTATTATGATAATAATTCACTGTAATTATAAAAGTAAATAAATACATTATTAGCATATTAATTAAATAAATGAACATACTATTTATGAATAAATAATTCCTACTTGACTGAACACTTTAATATATTTAACACACATGAAAGACTCATTTAAGTATGTATATTTTTAGTAAGATCGTCTTATGAGTAGAAGTGCTCCGATTTTCATGATTCATTTTTCATTTGATCGAGGACTATTGAAAATTGGTCCCATTAAAAAAAATGACATTCAACATGTCCTTCCCCTCGGAAAATTTTTCTAAAGAGGGTGGAGGAGGCATTTTTTTCGAAAATCGAAAATTTGATCGATCGATGTCTTTCCCGGAGAACCACCATGTATAATATGTATTTTAATATTTACTTTTGATGTTGTTCTATGTGTAGTGAGAATTTTCGATGGAATTGCCTCAACCATTAAAAGGGGAAACTTGAAATAGTTATATTATATGTACCTATTTACTTTAAAAATCGTGATTACACTATTTATAGAAACATGTAATAATAATTTCAATTATCACGAGAGCAAATAATTATATAGAAATCATAAAGTTATAATATCACATAACCTGCCTATCCAAAAAAATGTGACAAGGAAATAAGTAGTACCTTCAAAATGTGCAAAAGGGGCTCAAAGTATTCACTTTGCTTACTAGTGTGGTAAAATAGCTAGTTACTTTACTCACTAGTGTGATAAAATGACATGTTTGTGATAAAGTGATCATCAAAGCTGTGGATATTTTGCACCTGCGTGTCACGAAATTCATTGCTCCAATGTTGAAATTTCAAGGTTGGTTAGCCGTTTTTTTATTAATCTCGAAGTAACTGTTTTTTTTTTTTGGTGAGCATTGTATACGAATACAATGTCAGTTTGATCACGATTTTTGCACATTAATATTTTATTGATTTTTTCAATTAGTGTTGACTGACCTTGAAATAGTATGTATGTACAAAGAATAAGAGAAACAGTAATTAAAGTGACTTACCCATTAAAAAATATCATTTACTTTGATTGCAGTTTAGTGTTAGACTAAGCAATCGCACCTGAAAATACAAATCATCAATGTCTAGGTGGCATTTTCGTGATAAAAAGTTAATAAAATAGTTAAAAAAAATAGACCGACAGTTGGTACACTGAAAAGTAAAAAATAATAATAATTCTATTTCCATTTTCTATTCTATTTTCATTTGTCACGAAAATCGTTGAACGTTCAGCATTATCCATTTATGCTTTGCTTGTATTTGTTATTATTCAGAAATCGCGGAAATACGCATATTATAAACTTTACCACTCTTTTAACTCGAAAACCGTAAATCTATGGACCAAAGTGAACCAAAGTGAAATTTGGTTCGCCACATTCAACCCCCTACCCTTCAGAAGCTACCCCATCTTAGAGGTATCAAGTGATTTGAAAGGTCCTTTTAATTTTTTTCTTTTGGTGTTTCATTTCTTAAAGTCGGGCTAAATATTTTTGAATTAAATTAAAAAAAAAGTAAATTAGCTGTCATTCATTTTACAAAAAAGTTAAATATAAATGTTGTACAGTTTCATTTGACCTTTTTAATAATCTCATTTTAATGTATACAGGATGCCTCAAAAATGAGCACTGACTTATTAGTTTATATTTTTAAATGGGATTCCGTATATATATATATTATTAGATTTTTGAAATTCTAGTTTAACAATAGTTACAGCCTACTGAATTAACGTAAGGGATCGGAAATCAGATCATGCATGTTTTTTTATGGATGTTCGTGCCCCTTTTTCAACATATCCTTCCCCTCAAAAACTTCTACCACAGAGAGGTAAAGAGGACATTTTTTTTCGAAAATCCAAATTTTGAGACAATAAAATTAAAGAAGAGACCATATCCGGCAATGTTTGAATTGAACATTTTTTTGAAAAATCATAGGTTTCCGAGTTACTGCAGTGGAAAAGTCTGAAATATGTGTATTTCCCCGAAATTTTGAAATCTCTGAATAAGTATAAGCAACGTATTATCTTCTTTGGTGGACGTTGAATTATTTTGGTGACTAATGTTACACTCAAAAGTGTGAAATAAATGTTTTTTTACAAAAAAATGCACCGACTTCATTAGTTGGTGCACTGAAAAATACAAAAATAATATTAAGTCGGTCCAATTTTTTCTAAAAAAACTATTTATTAAAAACAAATAATTACATCTCATAGTATCTAAAAAACATTTTTCCAATGATCCAAGAATAGTTGTTTCTCATCACACAGGACTTTAGTAATCGCGGTATTCCCCATATTAGTTCTTTCAACGGATTTAATTAATCAAATTGGGAATGTCGCATTGATTTCCAAGGTACATTGACGTTAGAGGTGATCTCATATTCCGAAAATGTTTTGGTACAGATCATTCTTTTTTACACTTACACGCCATAAAAATGCATAATTCAAAATAAATAAAACTAATATAGGAAATAATTTATTTTTCTGTATTTTTTCCCCCAAGGATCATTGAAAATTAACCAAATAAAAGAAGGATGTTTATTTCGGAACTGTAACAATATCACTATAAATGGAAAAGTTAAAAAAAAATGTGTAGCTAAAATGTATGTTTTCTAGAAAATTCACAAAATGAGTGTGTAAATGTCGACTTTCAAGATAATTCATATATACAGGGCGATTCATCAACAACAGGAAATATTTTATTTGGTAAAAAGTTTTAGAGAATTGAAAACTCCAACTCGTACCTTCGGTTATGTTGGAGAAACAACCAAAGCAGTGTTTATGTCAACCAAATTGTTAAATACGTGTATGTTTGATGTCTTTGTTGATCAACTAATAAGTCGAAGAACCTACTTCATGAATGTGTTGTTTGAACAATTGTTTAAAGGGCCCATACGGAGAATCTTTTTTTTTTTCGATCACCCATTAATCCTCTCTATATAGGTTGTTTGCAGCACGTTCATTAAAGACGAGGGATTACGTAAGAATCAGAATAATCTGTGTCATACGAGACCACCTCTCCTGTAAATGACCTTGATCAACCGGCAGCTGGGTATGGGCCGGCCGCAACAACTACTACCTACTACTAAACTCTCAGAGGGATTATTAAAAAAAAAGTGTATTTGTTGTTCGGGTTGTGGTATTGCTTGCAGACTTTAACTTTGCATCTTGTGTAGGTACCAAAGTGTTTTTTGTTGTAGTTTTGTAATAGTAAGTAGTGTTCGGTTCGGCTGTTATGTTCCATTTTTCGGATACAATGAATATGGTATTATTTTAAATCAACAATGGCAAGCAGTACGTACCTCTTTTTCAATACAAAGAAAGTCACTTTGTTTCTAATAACTTGATCACTCTTCTAACAAAAACGTTTTGTTCTTCAAGCGGCATTCGGTATACTTTTTCGATACCTTAAGTGAACCATCGTGTGAAAGTGGTTATTATTAAAAGTGTGTTATCGAGTTTATATATATATATATGTTGATGATTATTTGAAAGCGTTCTAGTGTCTTTTATTTATGTAGGTGCGATCATGGTTTTGATTGACGACTTCAAGGAATGTGTTGAATGATTTTATATAGGTACCTACCTATCAAAGATGCAGTCATGTGCAAAAGTCGGAATGAGTGTTATTTTGTTTTTTGTGTGAAGTTAAGATTTTTTTTTTCGAAATTGTCCAAGTTTAATAATTTGTAATATACAAGAGAAAAATCCTGATCAATAAGGGTAGATATTAATAATTATTTATCTTTCTAGCAGATTATGAGAACTGTTTAAGGCTGTATATACATTCAATTAAATTTTATAAATAACTTGTTACAAACATTAGGGCCGATTCTATTAGATCAAGCAGTAAATAAAAACAATTTAAATGTATTATTTTTGGTACAGAAAAACTTTTGGCGCCTACGTACCTACGATGGTTTACAAATAGGTATTCCGAAATACGATTCTGAAATATGTATTTTCAATCCAGCTCGATACTCTTCCCAATGGAGGGGATTTTTAGGGAGAAATAAGTATCGGATTGGTATTTTCCTTTCTTTTTGGAAGTAATAATTCTTCATAAAAAAAACCTGGACAAACAAAAATGTAACTTACTTTGGAACTACCTTAAAAAAACAGTACCTAATACTTCTTTGTTTTTTTTGTCTCAATATCTTTTTTTACAGTAACATTTTTCAGTTCAAAGAGTAACTCAATTTGATTGTCTGGTAGGTAGATATATTGTTTTCTGATACCCATTGGATGCATTTGTTAATGGAATTTCCGGCATCTTGGTGAACATCTTCGTCGGCTAGAGGAAGAATCGTTATTTACAAAATTTATCTCGTCTCAGATCCACTTCCTGTTATCCATCCTTCTTTATCATCCATTGTAATATCTGCGTCTAATAATCTTCCACCAAGAACTTTTACCTCATTTCATTCATTCTGAAGTTCTTCTTCCAATGTTTTTGGAGGTTATTCTTATTTCAATTTTAATTTGTTTCTTATTTTATTTTATTTACTGTATAAACTCACCTTAACTCCCATGTTAATTTCGTTGACTATGTTTTGATATTTGAATACAACTAGCGCTTAAACGGTTTACTCGTAAACTATTTGGCGCGCATGCGCATGCCGAGCGTCTGTATTAAAGAGATGCGTCCAGATTATGATTTTTAAAAATTTGTGTCCGCGATACTGGATGTTCGGATTTAAGTGTGTCCGAATAATAGTATTAATTTAAGTTTCAGTATTATGCAGTTTCAGATGATTTGAGTAAAGACATGTCGTTTTCTCATATTTTTAAATGGCACACATCGAATGCGTTTTTTTTTATTTCCTCCTCATTTCAATGGAGTTGGCCACAATAAAAATATTATTGCTATCCTTCATTTGATAACACATGGCCAATTATTAATTGTTGGAATGAACTATACTCCTCCATACGACAATTAAATGTTAATTATTTCGATCAGAGGACAAAAAAATATAACACTCATTTTGCTCGCATTTCTATCATACAAAATTTGGACGATTCTTGATTAATAAAGAACATTGTTTGTTTGATTTTTCAGTTTGATGACGTGAAATGGTGTGAACAGTTGGTGATGATAAAGTTTCATAATTGTTTATAGGCTGCTTGATTGGAATAAGCAAAGATTTTGGTTGACTGGTTATTATTATGGCAATAACATCATTAAATATTGCCGATGGTTCGGTGACGAAGAAAATATGGTGAGTCAATTATAATATAAGGTTCTGTCTCAGGCAAATAATTTCAATTCAATTAATATTATCAAGAAACAATCAGTTTTAAGATTTGACGAAGAAAATATCACAGGTACAGGTAGGTAAATTAAATTTTCCCATTTTACAAAATACTTTGCCTATTTACCAGAGCCACACTGTATTCTCAATGTGAAATGAACTATCTGTCAATTTCATCGCTTTCATTTTGCCATCATCATCGTCCATGTATGTAAAGTGTAAATTTATTTCATTGTTCTGCGGTGCGTACCCATACTGCGTGTGGGTTAACTATTCAACAATAGATGTCGCTACCAGTATCATTCGTTCAATTTAATTCCTAGTTTTTATTATTGAGTTTTGAGGAAACGGCTATGAATCAGTTAATTACATCATTTTCAATCATGTTTTTTGCAAATATTTGCAAGCATGTCAAAATCACTCTGTATAAAAAGTTGAATTTTTCGGAAATTGCCGATGTAAATGCTTTTTTCCGGTCCATTGAAGTTCAAAATTTTCCGGAAAATTTTGGAGTTCGAGTTTTAAAAGTTTACTATGGACTATATGTACAAAACTGGTCATGTGGTTGTTGGGCTCATCGTCGAAAAGGTTTCGTATTTAGGATTTTCCTCTAGAATTTGTTATAAATTATATGAATAATATAATAAAGTTAAGGTCTAAAATATGCGTACTTCCGCGACGATGTTTTTAGATTTCTGAATAATAAAAAATATCGAACGATTGACTTTATTAGATCAGGCTGTAAAAAATACAATAAATGTATTATTTTTGGTACAAAAAGACTTTTGGCGCCTAATTAAAAAAAGTTGAAATACAATACAATAAATTGTTTCCTACGATTAATTGTCATTTTCGACTGGCAATAGATTCACAAAATACGCACGATGGTTTACAAATATGTATTCTGAAATCCGATTTTGAAATATGTATGTTCGTAATTAGGATTTTCTTCTAAAATTTGTTATAAATTTTATGAATAATAATAAAGTTACGGTTTTCGAGTTGCAGCGATGTTAAAATCTCAAATATGAGTATTTTCGCTATGTGAAGGGGGCTATTTCTTTCGAAAAGTGAAAATATGAGGCAATCAAATTAAAGAGCAGATTATTTGTAGCAACAATTATAATGAACATTTTTTCCATAGAGTTACGGTTTTCGAGTTACAGCGATGGTAAAGTCTATAATATGCGTACTTCCACGGCGATGTTTTTAAATTTCTGAATAATAACAAGTATCAAGCGATTGAAAAAAGCATTAGCACTAGGCCTTTGAAAATGAGAACATGTCTTTGCTGAACACATTTTCAAATTTCAAATGCCTACTGGGGATGAGTTTTTTTTTGATCGCTCCATACAAGCTAATAATATAAATGGGTAATGAATGGTACAAGTGAACGTTCAACGATTTTCGTGGCTAATGTTACACTCAAAGGTGTAAAATAATTATTTTTTTACAAAAAACGAATTGACGTTATTAGTTGGTGCAGTAAAAAATACAAAATAATATTAATTATTATGATAAAGGATCTAAAACAATGGCCATAATTTAAGGTTTGGAGTTTTAATAATATTATAGGTAGATTTTGTTATTTTGAGTGCATTTTATTACAATAATCTATCAAAATGAAAGTATTCTCGCTTGGATTGATAGTAGTATCAAGCCAAACCACTAAACCACATAACTACCTAACCTTATGTTGATATTGACTTTTCTGCATCAAATAATTGCCATAATGGTTGATTATTTATTGAAAATTTAACGTAATCAAATAATAACAAACAATTTAAGGGAATGATAAACAAAAACTTTACCTGATAAAATTAAATCTTCAAGAAGAATTAGCTTTAATCAATTTTGTTTTGCAAAAAACATACCTAGTTACTAACTTCAACAATATTTGCGATAGATATGATTAAAAATCGTAAATATATGTTAAAAATCTTCCACTGTTAAGAGAACTATAAAAATCAGATACCTACATAGAATTAGGTATGACAAAGCATTTTCAATTTGTAAAAATGTTATCTGATCTACCCAGACATTTTTATGGTCAAAGTTTGAGTTAAGAGACTTATTTTAGTTAAGAATATTCATTGTATGCTTATTAAATTCACATAAGCGTGTTAAATTTGTGATAAGTACAATAACTTTCCAGTATAAACGGGAAAGAAGATATTACTTATATTAATTTATTATATAGAATATATTTACAAGCTTATTTTTGTGTAAAATTCTTGGTAGGTACAATATGAATAGTGATGTTGTGATTAGTGATGAAGATGCATTCATATCTAACAGAAAACCAATCAAAAAAAGGTAGGTATTGATGATATTCAAAATGTAAATTTTTCATAACATAAAAGTTGATTTTTCTTGAAAACGGTCGACTTTAGAGCTCACGACCAAAAGTACCTTTTTTGTGTAGAAAACATTGGCGGTTCAAAGGGGCGCCTCAAAGCCGTACTTTTTCCATTGGCGTAGAAATTGGGGAGAAAAACAACCACTTCTCCTTCAAAATATTCACCAATTATAACCTAACAAAAAAAAATCTGAATCAAAACTTACCTTATTATCAGTGGAAAATGCGTATAAAAGCTGTTTTCTGTCCTATGAACGGTTCCGGAGATATTCACAAAAAACGATTATTTTTTTCAATTTCTACACCCTGTATCTCGAAAATGGTGCATTTTAGAGGGTAAGTTAATAAGGACTTTTCTTATATTTTTGGACGAGCTATCACATCCTCCTGCGCATATACTATGAAACACCCTGTATATATTGCACAAGTCAACCATCAATTCGTTCAACGTAACTCTTTCGCGAACTTATGTTTAGTATTTTAACGATTTTTTGCTAATTTTGAAGGATGTTAGCGTTTAATAGAATGCAAGGATGATTACAGACTATTTTTTATAAATAAAATAAATCCAAATAAAAAATTTCAGCTAAAAGTCGCAAGTCTTTAGCACAACATTTTTCCCATCTTTTATTAATATATCATAATAATAAATAGATATACTAAAATACACCTATTTTTGCAAACATTAGATTTTTTAGGGCTTTTATAACGAAATCCGCTAAACTAGACTATTACCGAATATATCGATAACGTCATATCTTTTTTTGACACACCTTGTATATCTCAGTTTCAAGTATAAGAACTCTCGTTTAAACAACTTTCATTTCAAATTCTGTTTATCCGCTACTTTTCGAACGCAGAGTGCTATGACTCGATATGAGTAATAAAAACGCCTCAGTCCCCGGGCTATTATTAACCTTGAAACACAAATCAATTACATTTTATTGTTCATCCCCCAAACTATTGTTCCTGTCTCATCTCAGCCCTCTCCTGTGTCATTCGGCTATGAACCCTTACATGAAAACAGCTGATTATCTACTGCCCCCTATATAATAGATACTGTACACACGTACGACGTCAGAGGCGACGTTTACCGCGTCAAAATGTCAAAGTCTAAGTAATTGGCACATATTTTATATGGCTTAGATCCATTTTTGGCACAAATTATTCGTGAATTTTTACACCCTAATATCTTTTGTTGGTTGATGTTCCGTGCGGAGTATTTACGTGTGATACGTCATGAAATGAATTTGATGGTGGTGGCTTCGGGTGCCAAATGGTTGACCTGAAACTCCTTCTGCTGCAAACTCCATTCATATCACCATCAGCATCATCATCATCATCGAGTAGGAGCAGGAGGAGGAGTGGAGATCGCGAATGCACCGTTTTGAGGCATAGAAGGAGCAAATTTTTTGAGCAAATCATCACCTGCGACCCCAAAATGGCAAACTTTCTGCCATTCAGTAGTCACGTTAGGAACGAAGATGGGGATGAGGATAGCAGTGATTTGGCTGTCGATGATTATTATTCACGATTGAAGTGAGTGCAGAAAAAAAAATTAATAACGTACTTATATGATTTTTGCAACAGCTACTCACCATGTGAGTTCAGTTTATGTCGTGAATGTGTTCAAGCCACGACTGATTTATTATTCAATAAAAAGATGATTCTCAGGGATGCAGTCATTTATCAGACAACATTAGTTCAATTAAGCCAAGCTTTCGAGAATGTTTATCGTCTTCTTCAGGGCAAAAGTTGTGAATTCAAAAATTAATTAGCCAAAAATGATCAAAAATATTTTTGATAGATATGATTTGTACCTACTTTTGTTTGATTTTTTCCCTAAAAATGAAATAAAAATAATAAATATTTTTTACCAAAAATTGGACCGATTTTATAAGTTGAAAATTGTTGAACGTTTACTAATACCAAAGAAGATAGTACTTATCCTATTACCCATGTACAAATTTTATTTGCTTGTACTTGTTATTATTCAGAGATCTCAAAACATCGCGGCGGAAATACACATATTTCGGACTTTACCACTGCTGTAACTCGAAAACCGTAGCTTCTTTTGAAAAAATTTCGTATTTGAATGCTGCCACATATAATCTCTTCTTTATATTGGCTATCTCATATTTTCAAATTTGGCAAAAAAAATCTCCCTCCATATAGCTGAGATAAACATATTTCAGTCTTTGCCATTGCTGTAACTCGAAAAGCGTACATCTTTTGAAGAAATGTTCAATTTAAAGGTTTCCAGATATGGTCTCATCTTTAATTCTGCCGCCTCAGATTTTCAATTTTCGAAAAAAAAAACACCTCCGGGGCTGTTTTTACATGGAAGGAGATTTTGGATTTGAGTTTTTCTAAATATGGGACCATTTCTAAACTTTCTTCTTTCAAATGAATCAAAAATCATCGAAATTGGGGCACGTTTACTACACAAAACGCGCGAATAGTCATACTTAAAAAGCAAACATACAACCGAATTGTATACCTCCTGCTTTTTTTGGTAAAAAAACCGTCAAATTTACCTATAAGCTGGCTACAAGCCGACCTACTCCAATTCTAATGATTTTTATTCAATTTGAAAGATAAGAACTTGAATTGATCCCATATTGAAAACAATTAAAATCCAGCATTTCATTCCCCAAAAAAAAAACTGCCTTCAAAGTGTGAGAAGCGGGCAATTTTTTCTGGTCATTTTTTAATAAAAAATATTTATCTCGAAACGTTCAGTAAGCCACTCACCATGACTGACCCTGTATATACCTACAATACGTGCTCTATAAAATTTAACTCAATGTTAATTTTGTTATCTTTCATATACATACTTTGTTTGATTACTGCGTCGAATTTTTTGGCTTGATAAGAATGTAGGTACCTACGTAATATCGTTCAATTTTTTATCGATTCGAATTATTCGAGAAATAAATGCACACATTACTCAACCATCCGACATTATTTTCCATTTTCTCATCAAGGTCAATGAACAATTTCATATATACATTTCTTACAATTCACTCATTAGAAAACCCAACTTTGGATAATGTTTAGAATAGGGACGAAAGTAGTGAGTCTTTTCTTACCAACGGATAAAAAGCAGTTTTCGTTTTGTCCTACTAGATGGCGCACTTTAATAATTGATAATATCATTTAACATCGATTCAAAAAAAAAATCATCCCTAGTAGACTTTTGAAAATGAGAACATGGCTTTGCTAAACACAGGAAAAACTGGCCCCTGGTTTTCGGCGGGAAGGTATTTTGTATATTTCAGTGCACCAACTAATAACGTCGGTCCAATTTTTTGTAAAAAATATTTATTCCACACTTTTGAGTGTAACATTAGTCACGAAAATCGTTGAAAGTTCACTAATACCAATGAAGATAGTACTTATCTTATTTATTATCCACGTATATTCTTTGCTTGAGTTGTTATTATTGAGATCTCAAAACATCGCTGCGGAAAAACGCTCGTATTTTAATTATTATCATTTTAACACCGATTTAACTCCAAAACCGTAACTCTAAGGATAAAATGTTCATTATAAATGTTGCTACAAATAATTATGTCTTTCATGTACTGCCCACAGATTTTCAATTTTCGACAGAAATTGCCTTCTCCACATGGCAAAAATCCGTATATTTGAGAATTTAACATGCCTCTATCTCGAAAACCGTTACTCTTTTAAAAATATGTTCAATTTAAACGTTTATACCACCTCAGATTTTCGACCTCACCCTTTGTGGGTGGTTTTTGAAGGGAAAGAGATTTCGGATTGCGTTTTTATGAATATGGGACCAAATGTCAAGCCTCCTCTTTCAAATGAATCAAAATTCATCAAAATCGGAGTACGTTTACTATATATACAAAGCGCGAACAAACCAAAAAAAAGCAGACAATCGAATTGTATACCTCCTCCGTTTGGGGTTCGTGGGTTAAAAAAGAAATATTTATACGAGGTTATACAAAACGCCGGGAATATCCATAGAATGTAAAAGGTATGATTAACTGATATATAATCTGTGTTGAGGAGCGCGTAGCTGGTCGACTTCGATCATCGAAGTTAAGCAGCGCAATACGATGGAAACGGCTTGGACGAGTGACCGTTGATGCGGGCGCGCGTTCGCCTCTCTGTCGCGCATTGTATTCTCCTTCTCTCGCAAGGCAACGGGAAACCAGTGAGAGTATATATTCCCTAGTACAGTTCTCTGGAAGGGTGTGCCCTTAGGATTTATCTTGAGACACATCGGTGGTTCGGAATCCACGTTAAACTGGTAGGTCCCCTTGTCGGTGGTAACACTTTCAAGACAGAGAAGCCGCCAACGCTCGAATGCGAGTACGGCACTCAGAGAAGAAGATAATCTGTGCAATATAGAAGAATGTTTAGGTTCCTTTATTATTTATTGTTGAATGTATTATCTAATTCTCAAGATAGAGAAAACACTCGTGATATTTTCAAAAATAGAATATTATCGATATCTACTATAAGTAAGCGCTCAAGTGTTCTATTTTTTATTTATTTCTTAAACAAAAGAACTTTTCAAGGTCTCACCTAAATGATATATTAGATATAAGATAACAAAAAACTTGAGACTGTAAACAAAAATATTTTGATAAAGGTAGTATTTATAGTGATATATAAACACTAATTAAATTTTATCTTTGAAAAAAATCTATTGAGTCATTCTCTCTCAAAAATAAAATAAAAGTCTATGTAGTTTAGTTATAAAAGCCCTAAAAATTATTTTTTTGCAAAAATAGCTCAAGTATATAACTTATAAGAAAAGTGAGGCTGAGGGCACATTATTTTTAATATTAATATTTAATAAAGAAGGGAAAAATGTTGTTCTTAGGACTTACGATTTTTAACTGGAATTTTCGATTTGGAAGTATCTTTTCAATCCCAAATAGTATAATATAATCATCCTTGCATTCTATTGAACGCTAACATCCTTCAAAATTACCAAAAATATGCGTGAAAATAGTAAGCATTCATTCGCGAGAAATTAAGGTTAAACCAGGCGATGATTGACTTGTGCAGTGTATTCGACGTTTAAAAACTGTCAATTCCAATGTTGCCAAAACTGCCAATATAACGTTTGCGATATTGAACAGAATATTCTTAAATTTTCGATTAGGAAAGCATAAACCAAGTGGTGAGATTTTAAGTGTCTCAAGGGTATACCTAGTTTCATGTTTAAAATTTACCAAATATTTATTTTCTTACAGATATTTGCTGTATAATAAAACATATTTCTGACAGTGCCACATGTAACATTTTCAGATTATGTCATTTTATTATCACAATCCTCACAATTTTTGGAATTCACTATAGCACCATGATTATTTACAAAATTCAATAGTTCGTCTTCATTTTCACTTAAAAGAATAAATTCAATATATATATTGCATCCAGTACACCCAACACATGCCATTTAAAAAAAATGGTAAAAGCCTTTACCTTTGACTTCCCTCGACTTCCCTTCTATCGTTCTTACATTGACACTTAATATTTTGGACACCCTGTATATATGATTAACGAAAACCCTTTATACATTGCGTCGCCGGTAGTCCTTCAATATGCATACCAAAACTCGTCGTCCTAGGTCAAGCTACAACGCCAACAGACTACAGACAGACAGACAGACCGAAGGACTTGAGATACCATGATTTTCGTGATCTAGGAACCCCATTAGGTAAATATCAGCAAAAATCTCGAGGTCGATTTTTTACGTGAATACAATACTTCCCTTATTGATGGAAGTAAAAAGTTACACTATATATTTTTATATGTTGAGATCAGTTCTTATTGTCGTTATATTTTTTCTAAATCAAATATTCTTGGAAATGGATTCATAAAATAATCTAATGCTGCGAAAGTTATACTGGCATCGTTGGCAACATTGATATTAACCGCACTTGAATGTTGAATATACTGCACAAGTCAATCATCGATTCGTTTAACCTAACTTTTTCGCGAACTTATGTTTACTATTTTCACGCATATTTTTGCTAATTTTGAAGGATGTCAGTGTTTAATAGAATGCAAGGATGATTATATACTTTTTGGGATTGAAAAGATAGGTACTTCCAAATCGAAAATTCCAGCAAAAAGTCGTAAGTTCTAAGAACATTTTTCCCTTATTTAACAAATCAATAAGCTTCAGCTTCAATTTTATTCAAAGTTATGCTAAAATAAGTCTATTTTTGCAAACATACCTTAGTGCTTTTATAATAAAAGCCGCGAAACAATAGACTATTACCAAAAATAATTCTAAAATGTTTTTGAAGTGAAACTTCCTTATTTACACTAGTGATATATCAAAATTATATACCTGCAAGGCACAGAATAGAAATAAATAATCCAAGATCTTTACACAATGCTACCATATTAACAAAAAAAAAAACGAGAAAATTTAGCTTCCGCACAAAAACACAACTAAATCAAAATCTATCCATTTGTTTGGCAGCTATCAAAAAATAAAAATCTAAATCAAAATATTTTCATTTACAGGCCACGACTGAAAAGGAAATACATTTTCGGTGCAGTGGTGCTTGTCATTATCATTGTTCTATTGGTGCTGGGATTTACGACAGATGTATTCTCGAAAAGAAAGAAATTACTGGACGACAATAATGATGCCGAAGATACCGATCATCTTGTACCACCAAATCCAACGAAACCTCTGCCACCGTCGGCGTCACGGCTTCATATATTCAATAGAGCAGCTGTATGTGCAGATGGGCCTCCATGTGCTGAAATAGGAAGGTAAGAGAACTAATTATTTTCCCCTATAGATAATAATAAAGGTTTTAGAAATAATGCTTTTAAATTTTTTCTAAAGTTCCAATTTAGATTTGGTTTACATTCAAAATTATTCTCATTAAAAGCAACAAAGTAACCTTTTTTTCATACCAGACTGTAAGGATTTTTGTTTTGACATTGCCACTCAGAACATACCCTTGAGGATCACCGATTAAGTTTGAGAAAAAAAAAGTTTTGTGTCTGTAAGATATGTGACACCTATGATTTTCTAATATAAAAATGTTTACTTTTCAATTTTGTCATACTTTGAGACTATTACTCTAGATGTATAACTCATTTGAGTTTTTTCTAAATATGGGACCATTTCTCAACTATCTTCTTTCAAAATTCATCAAAATCGGAGCACGTTTACTATACAAACAGCCATACTCACTGTTACTTTATTAGTAAGGTTGTTACTCAAAAAAAAAGAGTAATCAAAATTATATTTTCTTTTTCCGGTCACTTAAGTAGGTATATATGATTAAATTCAAAACATTCAAATAATCATATGATATTTATCAATATAAACATATCTACGTCGTAATTTCTAATCTTAATTCCAATTTAATTGTTTTCCAATAAAAATGGGGTCATCAAAAATAACTTACAATGTATCAAAATTTACTTAACATAACAAGTTCAAATGATAGTCAGCAGATAATGGATAAAAGAAAACTGATGATTCAACAAAGTTTTCTTTCCACAAACAAAATAAACATTATATTTCACATGAATACCTAAAAAAGGAAAGAATAAAACAACATACAATTTCTAATACGTAAATAATGAACTACTTCAGTTTTTTTTCAATTTAAAAAAATCATAAAAAGTTACAGGTATGTTTTCCTTTGTCCATGAATTTAATAAAAGTAGACCGTTCCGTTATAGGAACCTTCTAGAGAATTCTCGCTGCTTAGAAAACACTCCATACAATCAATCTTTTACTTTCTATGCATAACGTTCGTAAAGTTGTACATCAAGTGGTCTTAAGCAATCAACAACAAACTGCACATTGAGCAAACCTACTATTTTGAATGAAATAAAAATGTATCAATTGAAAGAAAATACGAGTAAGTACGCTCATGAACTATTTTGCGAACGCCACTGCGACGTCTAGAACAGAAAAGAAACAACGCGTCATACGTCAACACTCCATGCTCCATGGAACATATAAAAAGGCCGAGCCCAGTGTAAAGAGCTCACAGTTGAGTTTCAAAAGTGACAGCGAGCAAAACAAATTCTAAACGAAAGTTATTACGTTCACGTTGGTAAGCAACGCTCTAAATCATCAAAACAAGTCGATAGCAAAAATCCATTGTGTGTGCATCAGTGAATAGAAATTAAATTTATTTCCAACATCATGTCTGAAAGCCATTTCGACGAATATGAGCACTACAATTTCGAATACGACAAGCACATCTACAATACCGGCCATAGTGGCAAGCAGCGAAGCAAACGTGAGGCTACCGAACATACCAATCATTTTGATCCGTCAGGACATTCCAGAAAAATTGTCACCAAACTTATGAACTCCGAAAACAAGAAGAAACAAGCATCTGCAGTGTGAGCATTTACCCAGATACTCATACCACAACGATAATTTTTCTGTGGACTTGTTTCCACCATTTTGAGAGACGATTTTGTGCTGAATCTGGAACTGTGATTTTTTTTCCTACGAATTTTCTTTATTAGGTATATAACAATAACCTTGTTACGAGGACATTTCAAATAACATACATTAATTCATTAAAGATTTAATTGTATTATTCTTTCTTATATTTGTATTTGTTATTGACAATTATTAATAATTGTGTTCTAAACAAAAATTGATTAGTTTGTGAACAGAATATTTCTAAACAAATAAATAAACTTTTGTATATAACTTGTTTGTTTTCTTTGTTTCTTGTTTGTATTAATTAAAGTGAAGGTTCTCTTAACCTTTGTGTTTATTTATGCAAATCAACTTCGATAAGAAACCAGCTACATTTTCAAGGTCAATATGGTTTGTAAATAAAAAATATATGTGTAGTCCAGTAAGGAGTATGAAAATACGGATATAAAAACTTGTTTGCAATGTAGGTGTTGTATAAATGAGAAATAAAATCAACATAGCTATACTTTGGTGCCATCACTTAGAAGTGGAACAGTTTTGGCCTTTTTTTTGAGAAACACTCAGATATAACAGGATATTTGTAGAGCAGCTGATTTTCTCATTTGAAAGGTATTATTAGAATAGCCGCTCTCGATGAAGATAAAATAGATAGGTAGGTATCACTCCTACTTACGAGAAGAATCTCATTACACAATTTTCATTTTATTTATTGATAAATTTTTATACGAAATATGACAACCAAATCTGAATGAATTAGACCTTATGATTTGACTAGTCAGTCCTACTTTTCGTAGAAAATATTATACAAATAATCAAGAACAATTTCCGCAACTAAACGGAAAGAATGGGAACTTTATTTTTATTGTAAAATATTAGGTAGGTAGGTTCTATAAGTACAACACAAAGGCAAAGATTAGAGGTGTTTCTAATCTTTGACAAAGGTAGGTAAAGTTTACATTTTTACTGTTTAAAAATAATGGGAAGAGAGTCAAAAATAGTAAAATTAAAGAGAATCAAATGTTCTTCGCAATCACCAACAGGAGAGTTTGATGTTTACTCTCATCAAAGATAATGGAACTCATGGAGTTCTCTTTCCCATTAAGCTATCGTTAATACTCGTACGATTACTTCTTATCTATTAATAGTAATCAAAGGTTTCCTAGTTGTAAATAAATTTGCTAAGCCATGGAAGTGCACTTTCTGAAAAGTAGGTAGATCTTTCCAATCCTTCCTTCTACAGACGGCAGGATGGGAAAGGAACCGCAATCTCAAAATAATGGTACTGGCAGCGACATCTGCTGTTGAAGGAGTACAACCACATGCTCAAAACAAAACGATAAAGTACAAGTTAGTATCGGTTCACACTTGATGTCGATGAAAGTGCCGAAGCGATTAGATTTACAGCTTCGTCGTTTGGGGTAGAAATTCCACTCTAGAAGTTCGTAGTTTGTAACTTGAGGGATAGATACAATCATTCTGCTGCGTTTCTTGAGTTTTGCATCCAATTAGAACCATTATCCAAAGAACACCTGTATTATCTGGAACAATGAGCCTTTTTCCTGAGAAGAGAGTGGCCTTTCGCTACGAGAGGGCGGCACTTCTGGTAGGGACAGGAGCAAATATTAAACCTACTCCATCTAACACTGTGGATATATAGGTGATAAAAGTAACTTATTGAAAATAATCAAGCAAGTAAAAAAATATCGTGTACCATAAAATATTACAATAAAAATATATTATTACTGAAGTGTACAAAAGCAGGAAGTTATTTTTGTAAGTAATCGTCCTTTAAAATTGAGATAATAAATTAATAATTAAAGTGATTACTCTGAAATTCGTTTTATTTATTCATTTTTTCTATTGGACTGCACATGGCCAATAACCAACATAACTATTTATTTCAGATTTCATATATCTCTACAATTATTACTGTTACGGCAGAAACGCGCCGGGTACTGCTAGTTATTTATATAAGTTTAAGTTAGTTAATTCAGAAAATTATTTTCGAGTCTTTATTAATATCCAGATCAGCCAACCAAGCAACGTCCAAAATAAATCATGATCAAAAACAAAATTCTATCTATCTAAAATTACAGAGATATTCTCGCAAAAAATGGATCAGCCGTAGATGCCACAATTGCAGCCATGTTTTGCAATGGCATGGTAACAATGCAAAGTATGGGCATGGGTGGTGGATTTCTGATGGTCATTTACGATAAGAAACAACGCAAATCGTTTACACTTGATGCCAGAGAAACGGCCCCCAAAAATGCCACCATCGACATGTACAACAAGGATCCTCTATTGTCCCAACAGGGTAAGATGAGGGTTGTTTTGTTTTTTAACTTTCGTTTTTGCACCTCTGTATTTTTAATTATTACATCAAAAGTATTTCTGAAAATTATTATCATATAAAAAATGGAAATTTAGTGTATACCGCCTATACCTTGTATTTGTCGGTAAAAACATGTTTTTTGTGTGCAAAATTAAGGACCCTTGGCTGTGGCAGTACCAGGTGAGCTGAGAGGCTACTGGGCCGCCCATCAAAAATTCGGACGTCTCCCATGGGCCGATTTGGTTCAGCCCACCATTGATTTATGTGAAAAAGGTTACAACATCAGTGAACACCAGTACAATTCGTTTTTTAAAAATAAAATCGACAAAGATCCACAGTTTAGGTGAGTACCTACATAAGTTTGTTTTCAAGTAAATAAGGTTTACCCCTGAAGATGCGCAGTTTTGTACCCGAAACTATTGTCGCGGGTGCGGTAGGTACATAAATTGTTGTGGTATATTTTGATAATTTTGTTCAGTATTTTGAATATACATGCACTTTCCAGAGAATGGTTCTACGATGCGAATGGCAAAATGAAGAAGATGGGATCACTGGTACAACCCAAAAAGTTATGTGCTACATTGAAGATGGTTGCTAAAAATGGCGGCAACGATTTATACGATGGTGAATTGTCGAAAATGTTTGTGCAAGATATTCAAGAAGCCGGTGGTATAATAACGGCAGATGATATGAAGAATTATCAGTGAGTGTTTTATGATAATTGCTAAAGGCGTCCACACACGTTGTTCCTTTTCGATTTCTTCGCGTAAAGCAAAAAGAAATGAGAATAAAATAAAGACAATTGCATAAATTACAAAATTAATACAATAAAAGTAAAAATAAACCACCTTGCCTTAAACAAAGTTGATTCAGAGATATTCTTATGTCTATTCATTGACAAAACTACTACCAGACCATATAAGAACTATATACTTTGCTGTGTTACGTTCCTGTCAAAAAAAAAGACATACGTCTGTGGCAAGCTTTAATGCTGAAAAACAATTTATCGATTCTTCCAGAGTTGAATGGCGAGAACCCATAACTGCTACATTCAAAAATAAAGACACTCTGCACACTGTACCCCCACCAAGTTCGGGGGTACTTTTGAGTTTCATTCTCAATATACTCGATGGTTACGGTTTCAATCCAGATAGCATAGATGGCATCGATAATACAGTAACTACATATCATAGGGTTATTGAGGCTTTTAAATATGCGTATGCAAAACGCACCGAATTAGGTGATATGAATTTCAATAACATAAGCGAAGTGAGTACGAAATTAAATATTATACCTGCATTCACGATGAATGGCCTATTAGCAGTACCTTCGTAGATATAAAGTAAGTAGTTTTGTTAAGTTGTCAAATAAATTTATTATTATTGACGTCTACAAACATTCCATTTTGTAGGTTATGTTATTTCAAGCGTACCAACTTACCTCTGACGTAACACAAATGGTTACTTAAATTGATTGTAAATCAAAAACCTTTCGATCTAGGTATTTGTAGAAAAATTAGTATCTACTAATGGTAAAGCCGAAAGTGACTGTAAGTCGTCATTATTTTAGTTAATGACAGCTTTTTCATATAGCCCCTAATGCAAATTTACAGAACTAAAATATACCTAAGTACCTAGTTCTGTTAATACTTCTAATAGACCATTCACCATGAATAACCCTGTATATTAATTGATACAACATAAATTTCATTTAAAATTATACTTTTTTATTCGGTACTTATAGCTCATCAGTAATCTGACATCGAAGGAGATCGCGGAAGCGACCAGATTAAAAATCAAAGACAATGCAACTAGCACCGATCCAAAATATTACGGTGCAGTTTATTACAACAAAGACGATCACGGAACTGCTCATCTATCAGTATTATCAGAGGAGGGTGATGCCGTATCTGTTACGAGCTCCGTCAATATTTAGTAAGTATTGTTCAAAGACTGATTCAATAAAAATTTCTCACTAGAAATAACCATATATTTTTGTCTCTATTACAACTGCAGATAAATTAAGTTCGCAGTTTCATTTTTTTTTTATTAAGAATAACACCAAAAATCAAAATGTAAACCATACACTCCAAAGATCATGCTACAAAAATGAATTTATTTATATCCCATACGAAAACTTTTTTGTCTACGCTTATGTCATGCGCAATATGGAATCTAAAAGACAGTGCACATGGCATGGGTCGGGTATATGTATATGTCATTATAAATGTTAATGTGGAATTGGATTCTAGGGGAAACTTATTATCTCCAGACTGGTGCTGTACCATTAACCATAAAAAGAATTCTGTGTGCTTTAGATGCTCCGACCCCACGCCGTGAAAACTAAATTTGAATTCAAAAGCGCTGATTCTGTTTTACTTGTATTTTTGACCGACGAACCCCGAACGGAGGAGGTATACAATTCGACTGTCTGCTTTTTTTACAAAATATAAAAACAATTAGCTGTGTTAACCAGTTTTATTTCCTCAAAGGTGGACTGGATTGCCGAAAATTTTCAACGTTTTCAAATCGTAAATGATTGATATCAGCTGTTTAACCCGTTTAGTAGGTTATAATAATCTTCTGTCACATTCATCATTCAAAACATTTGACTAAATAATCATCATATCACAAACATGATGGTGATTAATTAAGTAATTAAATACCAAACATAACCTAAAACATGACAAGATAGATAAACTTAGACAATCTTCAAAACAAACTCCTTTTACATTGAAAATGGCAAAAATTATTGAAACATCAATTAAATAGACTTGAGCACCAAATTTTTATCAATTATTTCCACCAACAACAAAAAAGTTACACTTCAAAAACAATCATATATGACCTAATTTCAGCTTCGGGGCAGGTCTCACCTCCAAACAAACGGGTATTATATTCAACAGTGTCATGAATGATTTCTCCTATCCGGATGTAATCAATTACTTTGGCCTACCCGGTTCACCTAATAACAAAATGGAGCCAGGGAAGAGGGCGTTGTCTTCCATGTCACCGGCCATTCTGACAGATGCAAATGGTGATGTAAAATTGGTTGTTGGAGCTTCAGGTGGCACCAAAATAACCACAACAGTGGCACAGGTAATTTATTGTTATGTATATTCTTTATATCAATAGACAAATGATTTTGTCTTAAATATCCCAAAAGTGGACCCTTCAACTGTCATTTATCCCGCCAAAAAATGATCGCAGCATTTTTTTTCCCTTCTACTTGACATTTTATTTAGAAGCTCTTTTCTATTTGCTAGAAATAAGCATATTATTGTAAATAATAATTTACAGTTCTCATTTTGTTTTCTTTGTGAACTTATTCTTCTTCAGATTATCATGAGATCACTTTGGTTTGGTGAAAATATCAAAGAGGCAGTCGATGCACCAAGAATCCATCATCAGCTTTATCCTATGCGTATAGAATATGAATATGGTACACTTCAGCAAGTGGTGGATGGATTGAAGGCTATAGGACATAAAGTTAAGAGGAATAGCGGTTCAATAGTGTGCGCATTGCTGAAACAGGCAAACAAAATTATTGGAAATGCAGATTATAGGAAAAAGGGTGAAGTGTTTGGTATAATGTGAAAGAGCCGCCCAGATACATACAAAAAAGTATTATATTAAAAATGTTCAAAGGAAAACATGCCATATAAGTATATATTATAAGTTATAAATAGTTCTTTTTTAATTACACTTGTCGAAATTACCTGAAACGAGCAGGTCCCGCTCAATCATGTCGATGAGCGATCCAAAAAATCATCATCTCCATAGTAGGCCTTTGAAAATGACAACATGTCTTTGCTAAATACAGATAGCATTGACATAATATGGGTTATTATGTCAATGACAGATAGGAGGGTAAAAGTGACAAGTGATGTTTCAGTCAATATATAAATGCAATTGCATATGAATCAAGTAAAGCGACATGTTTTTATGGATGGCTCGATATAGCAAATAGGATTGAGCAAATATTTGGAGTTATCTGCTTTTTGGCTACGTTATATGTTACAAAAGTAAGGTTATGATACAACCTTTTAGTCTACATAACAATTAGTGTTTCCAATCATTTAGATCAGATGGTTCCAAACATTTATCCATCCTTTTTTGCGCTATATGAGATGCTATTGATATCGAATAGCTTTAATTCAAAATACTTAACATGGTAGGTATATTTGCCATATCATACATTCCTGGACAAAAAGAAAACGAAAATATAGACTTTAGATACAATTGGAAATAATTACAAGTTGCAGAATGTTTTCCCAATTTCCACAAGAAGAGCCACTAGAGATTTTTTAATATACCTACATTCTGTTTTGGCAGTTACGGAAAAGCCTCTCTTTTAATTCTTTCCCCACAAATGCTCGATGCGATTTAGACCACGGCTTCTTGGAGGCCAACCTAATTAACCAGATTTCTATTGGAAACTCTTGCAACATATAAGACCTGGCAATATTATGTATTCAAGAAAAATAAAGTAATATCAATCAAGAATTAAGAGAAGATGAGGCTTAAAATTGTTGTTAAGTAAGGCCTACAAAAACACATTCAGAGACAACTTGGACACTTCGATATTTCCTAAACCTAGTATTAAATACCAGTTGATGTTCCCTACATCTTAATAAAATTCAAACAAAATTGAAACAGTTAACCAATAATGAATTTTAACATTTTATTTGTCCAGGAGTGTACATAAATTGTATATAATATAATGTATTACCAATCAGCTGCTCAATATAATTTTGATTTTTGATATATCAGCACAACTACTTTTATCCACTTCCACTATATTTAAAATTATTATACGCCCTTATTTGTATTTATTTTTGTACAAAAGTGTTTTGCTTCAATTCAACTGTTCATTGTTATTAAATATAATAAAGAATATATTATACATGTTATGATAATAAATCTTCAGTCTTCAATGATGGTCTATTATAGTGTTTATTATTATTGTTTTAGTAAATAGGTTAACCAGTGGAGACAAACATGATTGTCTCTGTAAGCAGGCAAGTAGCACGTTGTTGTGTGGATCTGGCTTAAGCTCTAGGTCATATGACAATTGACAGTTGATCTTATTTAGAAACTGTCATTGACAAATGACACAGGAAACTGCATTATCGCCTCGAAAATATTACCAATATCTGAATAAACATAATCTATCCTTAATAAATGCAAATGACGATAAGTATATTATTATCAGATACTTGAATAAATTATAAATTGCATAATTGATTGAAGAGCGTCATCTAGTAGGACAAAACAAAAACTGATTTTCAACTCTAGGTATACTTATTTTGGGTACTCTAAACAGGGTTGAAAGCCGGGTTTTTTAATAATGAAGTCCAAATTCTTTTTTTCAGATAACTGTCAAATTATCAAAGGTAAAAGTCTAGCGGCTTTTGTTATAAAAGCCCTGAGAAATTACAATTTTTGTACTCAAGTAAATTTGGATAAAATAGATTATTACAAACGGATAGACGGGAGGGTGATGTAATAATAGGGCTCCGTTTTTTCATCGGGTAAATGAAACACAAAAAACTACAAGATTTATATAAAAAATACAACTTTATTACAGTACAAAAGAAAATATTATATAACAAATAACATTCAAAAATAAAGAAAACATTTTTACAAGAACATAAAATATGAACTTGAATAAATTATAAAAACCAACATGGAACAAGCCACATCGTTATAAAAGAAAAAATAATACTTAATCAAACTATATAGGTACTCATTTTTTTGGTATAGAATCTTGAAATTATTCAATGTTATTTTTCAAAAACCTGACCCCGGCCATTTTTTTTATTTGAAGGGAAATGGCTCTTCAAAAAACAGTAGATAATTTAAATTTACAGAAAATATAAGTACATTTATTTCGGCCTTACCAGATTTCTAAATAGACCCCAAAACATTTTTATTTTTCAAAATGGTTGTATTATTTAATTATTTCTAAGCATTTTTGCTGACACTTTTTCACACGAAATCAGCCGTTTTCAGTACAAATTTACCTTTGGAAATAGTAGTCTATCACTTCATATAAAAAATGAATTTGTAAGTTTTTTGTAATAACATTGTTCATGGAAAAATAACCTGACTTCACTGGTTGCACAGACGTATGCGTTTTATACAATTTGTTGGATTTAATTCCTCTATTATCACCTTATGCTTGTTGCCACAAGAATTCAGATGCATTTTCATTAGATTTTCAACTTTATATTGCATCAAATTATCCTGAAAAAAAAAACGTGCACCTTTTAATATTTGCACAATATATTATACAATCATGATTCTCTATAATTAATATTCATCAGTAACCCTACGTCAACCGTCCATGACAAAATAATTCATTCACAAAATCACTCAAAGATTAAAGAAAAAATACATATACAATTTATTTTGGAGTCCTCACTTTTAAAATTATGTTTTATTACTTTAATTAATTCAGCTTGACCTTGAAAAAAAACACTCACTCTAGCAATCCAGGGATGCATGAGAATTTGCTCGATAGATATCCTTTCTTTAGGATCAACACGTAACATTCTTCTAACCAAATCCTTGGCGTCAGTGGATATTTCATACCATGATGGATCATCCATGGAATATGAACCAGTAACAATCAATTTTCCCAAGATGGATCTGTCATTAGATCTGGACAATAATAACAATGTATGTATATATATATATATATATATATTGATAATAATTCGGATTTTTCCTCTGTCTGATCGTTCGATTCAACTTACTGAAAGGGCAATTTTTTGGATAGCAAATAGAACAGTATAACACCCATACTCCAAACATCCACCTGGCTGGTGTATTCAGAGATGCGTGCATCAAGAATTTCCGGTGCAATGTAATACAATGTGCCACAAACAGTGCGCATCATATCGTATCCTTCGGAAACGCAGCTCAAACCAAAGTCGGTCACTTTAAGCAATGAGTACGTGTCATCTGTGCTCAGAAGAACATTACCTGGCTGATTTGTAGATCAATAAGACATAATAAAGTCAACAAATCAATGTTCAAATTGAAATTAAATAGATAAACATACAACAAAAAGAATCTAGGGAAAACACTCATCTAAATAGGTATATACAGAGATTCGGAATCAAAAGCTTTCGCAAATGTCGTTTTACATTTCCAAAGTCAGTATTCAGTATGAAAATATCTATACGGCTGTCTGTTCTATTTGATCTAAATAAGGTAAGATTTGTTTCATAGTAATTAAACTATAATAAGTACTTTTGAGATATTTTATATGTTGTTCCTTAGATTTATCTTGATGTGTTTACTATATATATACAGTGTGTCTACTACCTTCAGATCCCTGTGAGTGATGCCTTTCTCATGAAGGTATTGTACCGCAACAACGATTTGGTAAAAGAAAAATTTAGCATTCGCCTCACTTAGTCTAACACTGGTGTTTGATAGTCTATTACTGAGTTCACCACCTCGAACATATTCTAGGACTAGAAATACTTCATCATCAGTTTCGACAATTTCTTTCATATTAACAACCAGCGGCTAGGAAAAGTAAACGTTTCGGTTTTCCATTTTTGCTTTATCACAATATAATTAAACTGAATTTCACTTACATGAGATACAGATTTCAATATATCGATTTCAGTCTTGATTCTGTTCGGATGATTAATACTGTTCAGTTGTGAAGCAGTATTGCGGCCTTTTATAATTTTTTTCAGTGCATATTTCTGACAGGAAACCTAGTACCATAGAGATATATATATATATATATATATATATATATATGTTGTATATATATATATATATATATATATATATATATATATATATATATAAATACCTATCAAATTTCAATACAAGTGGTAGAAGATCGATTTTCAAAAAGTTTACCACCCATAACTAGTATAATTGACGAATAATTCACTGGACTTACCTTATCGTAAGCTAACCTAACTTCTCCACAAGCCCCTTTACCAAGTAACCGTGTAAGTTCATATTTGCTCCTTAATTCCGATGGTAGATAGTTCTCATCGACAGAATACTTCATTGGTTTGAAAATATACACTAACCATTCAAAAATAATAACAGTACAAGGTAGTCGTATTAAATAGTAGTATTTCCGTGATACTACTTAGTCAACTTACCTTTCAGTTTATCACCGATGGCGATACAGTCATTGTTTTGTAATACCATTTGATTATTTCTGCCAATCAATGTATTGTTGATATATGTGCCATTTTTACTCAGATCTTTTATGTAAGCTATATAATTATCGTCTGGATCTTTCCATATAACAAAATGCTCTTTACTTATATAAAGTAGTTGATTTGGTAAGAATTTTGATTTATAAATAACTATATCACATTCATCAGAACGTCCAAGGCTGAGAGATGGTGCAATTAAATCTGGAAGCATTTAACGATGATACATCGATATTATTTGATAGGTAGCGCTGTATATAATCTTACCAACAGATTTCAGCTGAGGCAGGCAAGAAATCAACCGTCCCCATTGTGACCTGACAGTAGTGATTTTCGATGAGAGATCATTATTATCCACGTCGTTTTCTTTGTTGGACTCATCACATTTTCGTTTCATATTGAACGAGTTGTCATTGAATGGACGCGTTATGTTTTATGTTGTCCGAAGTTTTTGTAAAATTTTAATAATTTCTCTTGAAATCAATCTCATGCCGGCCGGTACACATGAATGTTAATAAATGTCAATGTCAACTGTCGACCAAAGATTAATCTGCCATTTATTTATGCAATACGATTGGTCAGCGGTGCACGTGCTGTCGTGCCAAGTTTGATTATAATTGGTTGATTTCAAGTAATACAAAATTGTAATTTATTCAAAATGATCAATAAATAAAAGGGTCCTGTAAATAATAATAAGAAAAAAATCATTGGATCCGCAGCTAATTTTG
Organism: Crioceris asparagi; assembly: GCA_958507055.1. Lineage (NCBI taxonomy): Eukaryota > Metazoa > Arthropoda > Insecta > Coleoptera > Chrysomelidae > Crioceris > Crioceris asparagi. The sequence continues at coordinate 1,081,275 of OY293827.1, forward strand.
ATGATTAGATTAAAAAAAGATCATTTCATTCATGATTTTCAAAAACGTTTAAATTGAATATTTTTGGAAATAAATTATAAATATATATAATAAATATAAGTAAACAATTTTGATTTGAAAATGAGAAATAAATATTATTTTACAAAAACAGGACCTACTTAATTAGTTGATGACTGAAACATACGAAATATTTCGTATTAATGCTAATGTTGCTGGTACTTTTCAAGTTGAAGCCAAGAGTTCTATAAATACAGAATTTTAAAATTAGCAGCACTATTATACCTACTTAATCTTATTTTGTGATTTTCAGTGCATCAACTAAAAGTTCGTCCCAATTTTTGTGAAAAACTTTAATTTGATACAAAATCAATCAACACATTTTCTTCAGTCAAAACCATGATCGTACGTTATAAATGGAAGACACTCAAATGCTTTCGCTTTCAAATAACAGAATTCGAAAAAACACTTTTATTGGTAGGTGCAAAACTTGTCGGTGGTATTATTTTTGTGTAAAATATTCTCTGTTACGCCACTGTCTTCATTTCATTCTATGTTTCTAACCTCAATTTCAAGTGAGCTTTGAGTGTTTGAGGTTAGCGAAGAAAGTTGGGTTAAGAAGAAAATAAACAATAAATTATTTTTATTCAATCATGAATCTAAGCTCCAAATTACTACAAAAATACCTCATAAATAATTTTGGACAACAAATAAGATGTTTACCAAGATGGAGTCATAGACGTCCAGCAAATGTTATATCTAACGAAAATTATGATTCAGTAAATGATTCTGAAACGAAACCCAAAAGTTCTCCACATGAAGAATCAGTTACCAAAGTGGAAAGTGTAACTCAATCATTAGGTATTAAGGGTACTGGTAACTTTTTCAATAAAAGAAAAAATGATTACTGGTCAAAGAAGAATAATAACAAGCCTTCCTCCGAGTTGGAACCAATGACCATTAAAAAAAGCAAAAAAACAGTTGATATGCTGGAAATAGTTATCGATTCAGATGGTAATTTGGTATATACAAAAATGAAGGATAACGACGCTAGAATAGCAAATATCCTGGTTGATTTAAAATCAAAAAAAGTGAAACAAAAGAAAGATTCAATACTACTGGAAGGCAAGAGGTTAATAAAAGACGCCCTAGACGCCGGTTGCAGACCGGAATATATCCTCTTCAGTCGATCAAAAGAGGTAGAGTATTTGAAACCTTCACTTCCAAGAATGGGTGCCAAATTGTACAAGATGTCATACAGGGAGATGCAGCTTTGGTCAGATTTAACCACCAATCCTGGGATAATGGGAATTTTCAGAATACCCGATGTAGAGGCGTTCCAAACAGCCCCATTAGATGATATTATACCAGTAACAGTTATCTGCGATAATGTTCGCGAATCAAGTAATCTGGGCGCTATACTTAGAACTTGCAGTGGTGTCGGAAGTCAGGATGTAATTCTCACAAAAGGTAAAAATAAATAAAATACAGTGTGTTCAAGATAGTCGCCTTCCACTTGACGGTTGATAATTTCCGAATCAAATCACTAGCATCAGAGGTTCTAAACAAACAATTATGTAATGTAATAACCAGTATCAGGCATTGAGAACATCTGATTTTCTTTAAGGTTTAATAAAATAGGTTCAAGATCCTACTTCAAACTGACAAGCACCTAATGACAGATTGACCATATTTTTGACATTAACTGACAGATCTGTCAAAATATGTATGAAATTATTTTAAGATGAAAAATGACATATTAAAAAACTTTTTTTTGGCAACCAGCACATTTTGTAGCCTCTGGAATTTTTATGTCTGTCTCTCTTATTCATCATGCAAGGATGTCCTACGTTTTTTATTAAATACGGCTGTCTTTTTGAGGTTATTTTTTCCAGGATCCGAGTGATATATAGCACAGATTAGTTTGTGCTAGATACATTCATATTCCGCCTCGTTAAGTGAAAGGCGACATTATAGTATTAGCTATCCCATCTTTATTTTGGAGTGATTTTTTTGTTGTTGAAGAAGTAATGTTATTATTTTTCGATTAAATTTAGGATGTGTAAATTTGTGGGATTCAAAAGTACTTCGAGCCGCATGTGGGGCCCATTTCAAATTACGTATTCGAATGAAACAAAATTGGGATGAGATACGCAACAATTTGCCAGCAAATGCTGATATATTCATTGCTGACAATCGTATTTTAAATACAAATGATGCAACAACAACAACAGAAAGTCTGCCCACATTACCACTGTTGCCATACTTTGCGTACGATTTCACACGCACCGATCACATAGTGTTGATAATTGGTGGTGAGACTGAGGGCATCAGTGAGGAATCCTATAAATTTGCAGCTGAAAAGAATGGTGTACGACTGAATGTACCACTTAGTAATCAAGTAGACAGTTTGAATACTGGCACTGCTCTGGGTATTATTGTGTTTGAGATGAAAAAACAGCTGGCATTCAAAAAGCAACAAAATGATGATGTGCAAAATGTATTGAGAAGTTCTTCATCTGTTGGATCGTTGGAGTAATGATAGAAAAATGAATTATATATGAATAAAATATAAATATATACTACATAATATTATTTTTTGTCTGTTATTCATCGTACAACTTTGAGGAAAAAAATTCGATGGCAAAAACGGTCATTAGAAATAATAATAATAATGATTTATTTTCCAAGAAACATAAATGTTTATAACAAGGAAAGTAAAAAAGATAAGTATTGGAATAAACAATGAAATCAGAAATGTAATTAAAAAAGCTATATAAAAATTATTATATTGCATTAATAATAAATATTTCTAAATCTTATTTTGCAATTTTTTTTTATTTGTTAATTATTTCATATCGTTAAAAAGAATTGATTGTTTGCCAGTTATTGTTTTAATTTTTATTGCTAAAAGATTATGGGAACATCTAGTTAAATGATTGTGTGGATCATTAAATCGAAAAACTAAATTTGATTGTTTTGAATTATTTACAAGATGAATGAATTTACAAATTTTCATTTTTATATTATGAACAAATATCAAATAATTTCCTGGGTTCATATGAATTAACCGTGGGTTCCCTGTAATTCAGTTAGAATGTGCACTTTATAATTTTTATCCTGAATTATTTTCAAAGGTTTAAGTAAAGATTTTGTTGCTGAGCCCCAAACTGAAATTAAACATTTACCCAATTGGAAATTTCGATTTCTTAAAAATTACTTTCACTTATTGGCGAAAATAAAGTGCCAATAGATGGCGTTAAATAGAGGTGCACACTTTTCCTTAAATTATTGTAGAGGAGCCGCCACTGAGTTGAGTACCCTCTAGTGATAATAGATGGCGTATTGTTGAAGTTCAATCAACCATGCAGTAGGAAAAATAACATTTTTTCCTCCTTCAATTGCATTTAAATATTGTAGAATGTATTCTTCCAATTTCTAAGACCGCAATTATGTCAATTATACTGATTATCTAAATATTGTCCATCAAACACTTTTCTATGATATTGGGACATGGAACCATAGACACTCATTTACATCAATGCACGGAACAGTAAACACTGTTTTTAATTTAATTTCTTGAAAACTACTCCTTATCAGATTTATTCTCACCTGTTAAGTTATAACCAAACTTTTTGAAAGGAATTTTGAATTCTGTTAAATAATGTTGGATAAACTCTATATTATATTATTTCCGATTCAATAAATAGACCCAATCAAAAGACGTAAATATATTTTCAATTAGTAATAACATAAAAATAGTATTAAAAAGTGATATTACACATAATATACATAATTATTAAAATTCATTGCCCTAATACTTAATCAGATAGAATTTGTTCAACCATAAATACTCTTAATAAAAATAACAATCACAGACACGAGATTTATTTGATAGATAATATTTTCTAAGCTATTTTGGAAATGGTTATCGACGCTGAAGATTTGACGACAAGAATAAAAGGTCCTTCTTGCTGAGGTAGAAAAGTGGACGGAATCAATTTCAAACTACCAGCAGGGATGTTTTCTAGTTGCATCACAACATAACCTGACCTAAAATCGGGAAGTACATTTATAACATTTACACAAAAAAATATCCGCGTCCAAATACAATTGAAAAATATATAAATTCTGAAAAATGTATACAAAATATTTTGTCATTTATTGTCGAACTGTCACCTGTCAAAATAATTGAAATAATTTAATTCGACAATTACACACCTTAGAGAAATTAAAAATGGAAAAAGAAACAGTATTTTCTGTCAAGTAATATTTATAATGACAAATATGATGTGGTAAACGAAACGATAGATGTCTCTAACAGAATGGAGGTAGTGTTCTCTGAATATAATTGAGAAATAGCAGAAACAAAAGATAGGTTATATGTTGCACTATTGTTTACTGACAGCTGTCATATTAAAGAAGTCAACTTTTTCACTACTAAGCAGTTGATTGATAATCACACACACTGCTGTGGACTCGACCTATAATTTAATGTATAGGTACAAATACATATATCTACAGGGTGATTCCAAATTGCGGTAAATAAAATGTGCAATTCTCAACAAGATTTAGAGACGATAAGTTCATATTGAATGTTGGAGGCTAAGTGCCTTCGATTTTGAGATATAGGATGCTGAAAATGCAAAAAATATATGTATATCATATCTAAAAAAATGTATCTTTTCACCTATATGATCCAGATGATTTTGATCGAAATGGTGCTGTGACACTTTCATCGGACACCTGTTGTATGATCACTTCGAGACCAAACTGATATTGTTTAGGTCCTTTGAGCTCAATTAACAGCTGATTGTTGTTGCTGTCTGAAGCAGAAGAATTTGCTAGAATATCCAACTTGTACTTGGGATTGTTGTTATATGTGAGCGGATGATTTGGGCAGCCTCCGGCACTGGCACCTTTCCATTCACCAGTAATCTTACAGAAAAAAAAGGCTGAATACAAAACTATACTGTGTGTGGAGATTAAGTAATTTGATTATATTTTCGATTTTTTATAGGTTAAGGAAAATTGGTTAGTATTTAATTTATTCAAAAAAAAAAAAGTAGGCACTTTTTTACATTAGTTATTTTAAAGTTTTATAAATAAATTGGAAAAGTCCATTACGTGATACATATATCAACATGAAGTTTTTCAGGAATAAAAGGCACAAAAGCATAGTGACCAGCAAGATCCCAAAATTAATAATTATAATACAGATGAAACTTACTTGTTTTTCATATCGGTAAGGATCTATAATTTTTGTCAGCGTAAATGGGCATGTAGCATAAGCCCTTAGCGTATAGTAGATTGTCGTAGATTTCTCATATTGTGAAACGACAATAGTGTATTTTCTACAACTCGATGGATTCAGTATAAGTTTGCACAAATAATGTGGACTATTTATTTTGACACCATCAATATATGGGGGAGGATCAACTGAAAGATAAGAAAAACACATACAAATAAGTACATATCACTTGAAACAATCTTGTCGTTTTTGAAGTGAAAACTTCTATAGGCACGTTAGGCGTTTTTCGGATGGGTAAAATCTTCCCAGCTCGCGACACCGATGACCTCGACATGTTTGTGACGTATTGCGCATAGTATATAGCGGCCGTGTACATGTACTATACACATATATACGCTAATACCACGTCAGACTTTAGAATTATTGTGCAGTACAATAGTGAGAACTTGATATATTTATATGTAGAAAAATAAATGACAAAAACAAAGTATTTATTGTCGAATATTTCCAACATTTATTTGATATTTGCGTAAAAAAATTTGATATTATTTATTTATCTAAAATTTGATATCTGCAATACATCGTGCAATGAATATTATATAGAAGGATTTGTTAGTATTTAATAAGATTTTTTTCATATTTAATAATGGAAATTTTATGATTTAAATGAGAAACGGTTCTGACATACTCGAGAAAACATTTGGTGAAAAATTTTACGATATTCCGATGATATTATGTGGGGACTTCAATATCAACTTTGCAGATGATAAAAACTTACCACTAATTGTATTTCTTAATGAAGCATTAGGTTTGACTATGTCTAATAATAATAAGTACTAAAAAATATAAAACATTGCATTTTGCATAAAAAAGTAGAAAATCGAAATAAAAAAACGAGAGCTATATGTTAATATTTTAGTAGTTATAGAAGCGTTTCCATACTTTATGAACGCACTGTATATATTTTTACGTAAATTTAAAGCTATCATCACTTACATGGATAATAGACTTTCTTGCCATTTTTGTAGACAAATAGTGTTATGTATTCTTTGTTCTCCCGGAAATCTTCAATATCTGTTATGTGGCGCGTCAATAGCAACCAAACAGCCCCCGCAGAATCACCTCCAATATCCAATGAGAGTTGCGGATTTGACCCGATGGTGTACAAATCTTTCACAGGTCCAGTACCGGCATTCCAGGACCTGTTTTTGTTTAAATAACAAACAAAAAAATGCACAAAAATGTTTCATATAACTACAAATATTTACATAATTTACATTATCCGTTTTTTATGGAACAGGAAAATATCCGAAAATCCTCAAATATTAATTTAAAAAAACTTAAATAGCAAAAATATTCATAAAATCACTATAAAAGTGAAGAAAAACTTATTTATTTTAAAGACGGTACTAATCTACAAGAAATATCTTTTATTTGAAAAATGAAAGAAAGGTAAAAGTTTAGCGTTATTATTAAATTTGTTCCTAGGATTTGTTAATAAAAAAAGGGAAATATGTTGTTCTTTCCGAGTTTTAGCTTAAATTTTCGATTTGGAAGTATATTTTCAATCCTAAATATTATATAATCATCCGTGCATTCTATTAAACCCTAACATCATTCAAAATTAGAAAAAATATGCGTGAAAATAGTAAATATAAGTTCACGAAAAAGTTGGGTTAAACAAAGTGATGATTGACTTGTGTAGTGTGTTCGACGTTTAAAAACTGTCAATTCCAGTGTTGCCAAAACTGCCAATTTAACGTTTGCGGCATTGAAACATACTCTTATAAATACTAGATTACGAAAGCATAAATCAAGTGGTGAGATTTTAAGTGTCTAAAGGTATAGTTTTATGTTTAAAATTTACTGAAAATTTATTTTCTTACAAATACCTGCTTTAGAGCAAAACAGATTTCTGACAGCGTCATATAGTGCCATTCTCAGATAATGTCATGTTATTACCACAATTCTCACAAGGATTATTTAAAAATTCAATAGTTCGTCTTAATTTTCATTTAGAAGAATAAATTTGATATATGGAAAGTTGCATCCAGAATTCCCAACACTTGCCATTAAAAAAAAGTTCTATAAATTTGTTTATTATGTTAAACTCATCTGTTATTGTCGTTATTTTTTTCTAAAGCAAATATTCTTGGACATGGAATTCACAAAATAATCTAATGCTGCAAAAATTATACTGGCAGCGTTGGCAACATTGATATTAACAGCACTTTTGAATATACTGCACAAGTCAAATCATCAATTCGTTTAACCTCACTTTTTTATGATTACTATTTAACGCATATTTTTTCTAATTTTGAAGGATCTTAGCGTTTTATAGAATGCAAGGATGATTATATTCTATTTGGGATTTAAAGGATAATTCCAAATCGAAAATTCCAGCTAAAAGTCGTAAGAATAACATTTTCCTCCTTTTTTTATTAACAAATCATTAAATAACTCCTTCCGCCTCTATTTTATTAAAATTTATTCTAAAATACTCCTATTTTTGCAAACGTTTGATTTTTTAGAGTTTTTATAACAAAATAAACATCAATCATCATAAATGAGTAAAAATTTTAATTTCAAAAACTCACTGATGAATGCAGTACGTATAGTTGAACAATTCAGGATTCCAATTCATGTAGAAAACATCATAAAACTTGAGTACACTATCGTAATCAATCCAAAACACACCGTTATCGAATTGAGCTGCGCTATTCGGATCATAATTCAGAGTTTTTTGTAGTTCTGGCGTCCAGTGTCGCACATCCAATTCGGAATAATTGCCACGCCATCTTAGATGTGACCAGGGATTTTTCAGTTTCAACAATCTGACCTTAATAACGTTTTAAACGAGTAAAAAAAAAGAATAATAATACTATTAAACGGGAAACAAACTACAGTTAGTAGACACGCGTTAGTGGCAACGAACAAAACCGCTACAATTTATTCACGTTTTCAAGCTTTAGAGAATGTTTATTCTCTTCAATTAATTCAGATATATTAAATAACATCCAAAAAGGGGGGTTCAAATTCATATGAAGACGAAATAAGAGAAAAATAGTTCCAGGGAATACTACGACCGGGGAGAAGTACCAAATAATATATCTGTGATTGACAATTGACACTATAACCATTGGCGTAACGTTGAGGTATCAATTTCCTTAAGTGAAGGTGTTCTTTGTTTACGGTGGTCTAGCAAGATTAATATGATACAGACATAATCATTATGCAATATTCACACTAAAGCGTGTCTACTGTTTTTATATTTAAAATAAACATTAGCCATGTCCCGAGAAGTGACTGATTAACAAACGTAAACTAATTAAAATCCTAAATTTGACAGCTAATCAGTAAAAAATATTATAACATAACCTAAGTTTTGTTTCTGTCATTTACCCAGTTCTATTATGGACATTTATCGTTTCTTTTTAATAGTCAAATTTAGCGGCTTTTCTTATAAAGGCCCTAAAAATAAAATGTTTGCAAACATAGGTGGGTTTTAGCATAACTTTTAATAAAAAAAGAGGGGAAATGTACGACTTTTAGCTGGAATTTTCGATTTAGAATTATCTTCTCAATTCTAAATAGTATATAATCATCCTTGCATTCTATAAAATGCTAATCCTCCAAAATTAGCAAAAAGTGCGAAAGAATAGTTAACATAAGATGGCGAAAAAGTGAAGTTAAACGAACTGATGATTTTTGCAGTATACAGGGTGGTTCGAATTAAAATGGAGAAACTTTAACAGCGTATTCAACAGATAAAAATAATTAAAAAAGTTCATATAAACTTATCTCGAAAAAAGCTTCTTTTTGGAGATAAGGGGTGTTGAAATATTGCGAAAAAATCGTTCTTTCTTATTTTTAAAGAAACTCTTCTAGATTTTGCTTTCAAACCATACCGTTTTAAATATTTTAAATTATAAAAAAATTGTACGCCAATGGTTTATCGCAATTTAGTCTTTTCGCTAAAACGAACCGTTTTCGAAAAAAAAATATTTTTTGTTTGCATGTGGATCTAATATCTGAGGTTTGCAAATTAAATTAAGATAATTCTCGCTATTTCAATTCGTTTTTATTTACATCACATCTGCAAACAGAAATATTTTTTTTCTCAAAAACGGTTCGTTTTAGCGAAAAGACTAAAGAGACCATTTTTGTTTTGATCAGGATATCTCAAATTGCGATAAACCATTGGCGCACAACTTTTTCTTATTAAATTTTTCAAATAATCATGCTGTTTTAGTGAAATCCAAAAATTTTGAGAATTGTTGTAAAAACATGACATTATCTGAGAATGGCACTATATTATGGCGCTGTCAGAAATCTGTTTTGCTCTAAAACAGGTATATGTAAAAAAATATTTTTTTAATAAATTTTAGACATGAAACTATACCTTCAATTTTTAGATATTTAAAATTTGATCACTTGGTTTATGCTTTCTTTATCGAATATTTAAAAATATGTTCAATATCGCAAACGTTATAATGACAGTTTTGGCAACATTGGAATTGACAGATTTTTTAAGTCGAACACACTGCACAAGTCAATCATCGGTCCGTTTAATCTCACTTTTTCGTGAACTAATGTTTACTATTTTCCCACATATTTTTGGTAATTTAGAAGGATGTTAGTGTTCTGCCTCAGTTCTATTAAAAGTTATGCAGTTCACCTATTTTTGCAAACATTAGATGTATTAGGGCTTTTATAACAAAAGCCGCTAAACTATACCTTTATTGTTCCTTTTACTTCATAATCTTTTTCAACTAGATTGAACAGAAAATCATGTTTCTTCTTCCATTTTCATTCTTTTCTATGACATTTCACCTTAGAATTTAAATTATTCCCAATTCTGTTGACAGATGACACTTTGACAACTGAGCTAAGCGTGACTCATCAGTCATACCCAACAGTGGTTACTAATCGATTGATAATCAGTAGTCACTTCTATGTTACATGGCCTCAATTATTTCCAAATTTGATTTTGAGAATGAAAATATTAACAGAATTAAGTTACATACTCCATCAACAGTTTGAACATCCATGACAGCGTACGCATGCGTCGGCACCAGTCCACTACGCTCTGCATCCTGATCAGACAGCTGCCCTGTGGCGACGGTAACTAGTACATCGCCCTTTCTGAGACGGGATTCTAATGTGGAAAAAAGGGCATCCCTATTGAAATCGGCATCATTCAATCGAATGCCCACTCGTTCCGGTATCCAGCCAGTTAGAGCATGAAGATCTATATTCTAATAAATATGTAACAAAGGTTCAACATAGTATGAATATAATCGATAAAAAAAATATATTCGCAATTCTAATTAATAAGGCCCTACACACACACGTAGCGCAACCAACTTGTCGACCAATTCTGTCGAAATCATCCAAAATCGGAATACATAGTACTATTAGATTACCATATACGATATAGGGGATAATTCAGTGAGTCTTCTTATTCAAACAATGTTTTACCAGAATATGAATTTTATTCAAGTGATATTTAGATATATGCTCATTTAACAAAAGCAGCTCAGTCTTCTATGTGAACTTTATATTTAAAATCATAAAGCTAAGTTTTACAGGTTATGTTGAATTTTTATGTCAAATCGATGGAAACACAAGACGCGTTTTGGTCTCGCTAAACAAAACGCTAGTTGCGTTTTGTATCTCGAAAACACAATCATCTATGTTAGGTTTATATTCTGTTCTATGTTCTATGTCAAATACTTGGTCACGTCACATTGACGTTCATTTGAACCTCTACCTCTACTCCTCTACCTAACCTCTAAAACTTATATTGACTTATGCTTATGTTTTTAATTATGATCTACACATAAAAGACTACGCTGCTTTTGTTAAATGAGCATATATATAAAATATAATAAAATTCATATGCTGACAAAATACTGTTTGAATGAGTAGAGTCACTGATTTCTCCTCCTATAACGTGTATGGTAATCTCCCACAAGTTCGCGGCCGCCTTGGTCAAATAAGAGAGGTATTTGTACTGCCAATAGTTTGGCCTATTACTACTAAAGTACTCACACTATTGCTACCTGGAAAATCATAGCCACCCATCACTTTCATGTAGGCTTTTTCCAACAGGGAAATCCAAAATTCATTCTTGTTACTGGAATATGAACACAATAATCTGCCATATCTATCCACAGGTAGATAGTCATCGATAATTACTTTTCGTGGTACACCGTTGATATGTAGTTTGATCATATACTTGCCTGGGACATTATTAAAAGTTTGTTGATATTGGATTAAACCTAGAGCATTGTTTAACAACGCTGGATATTCGCTTACCAAATGGATTCAACAAGGGTTTGCCATCTTTTGATTGAGGATACATTATAGCAGTGACCAATTTTCTACCAAATCTATTCTCATATGAAGCACTCACAGCCAAACTAGCGACAAATGAGCAATCCGAGATGACAGTTTGTTTTATATTTAAATAGTTGGGAAATTGTCCATGCACTATGCATGGCTCTCGGCTAAGTTCTTCGATTCTAGCGAATCTAAAATAATGGGGAAGTTTTTGCTCTAATAACAGATTAAGAGGTGTTATTGTCAAGTACTTATATTCTTAGGATAATTTTGAGTAGAAAAATTCATATAAAGGTATGTCCTTAGAAGCTTGGTTTGCGATATACAGGGTTGTGAAGTTTAATTTTTATTTAGGTTTTTTGAAATAATTCAAAAACCATTTGCAATATTAAATTCCCGGATAAAAATTGTGATATAAATACCTACGTATTTTTCAACAGAAAATATTTTTTATTCAACCAGTGGCGTAGATATGGGTATGTCTTGGTACAATTTTAACCAAAAAAGTAGTACGCCACTGTTATTTCGCAACTTGCAATAAAAATTATTGATAAACATTTAATTTTAAACAAAAAAGTTTCTTGTTCTTGTTTGTTGTATCCTTACCATATTCGAAGTATTAACGAGATTTTCCACCCCGCATCAATTTGAAAGACAAGTTCTCTTTGCTGATGGAGCGAATTTTTCCAGAGAAGAAATAAGAAATTTCCTTAATAATGGTAATTGGGCCGAAGAAAGCCCACCTGCTATAAGGAAATCGAATTTTCAGGAACGATTTTTGCATAACGTGTGGGTCGGTAACCTTGGTGATTATTTAATAGGACCTTTTATTCTACCAAGACGTCTTGACAAAAATTCTTACCTCGATTTTCTTCAAAATCATTTACCTGTTACTTCAAAATGTTGCGCTTTTAATGCGCCAACAAATGTGGTAGTGAACCTCAATTATGGCCACCTAGATCACCTGATTTGAAAATGTTTTCTTATTGATTATTTATGAAATTATATAGACAGTTTTTGGTATTAAACAAATTTCACATAACCATGTAACAACTACAATTTTTAATTATTTTCTTTAAAATAAAACGGCACAAGCACAAGAAACTTTTTTGTTTAAAATTAAATGCTTATCAATAATTTTTGAAGAGAGACGAAAAAACAGTGGCGTACTACTTTTTGTTTAAAATTGTACCTAGACATACCCATATCTACGCCACTGGTTAAATTCAAAAATATTTTCAGTTAAAAAAATACGTATTTATAATCACAATATTTTATCCGGGAATCTAATCTAATATCGCAAACAATTTTTGAATTATTTCCAAAAAACCTAGGTATATAAAATAAAACTTTACAACCCTGTATATCGGAAACTAAGCGTCTGAGGACATACTTTTTTATGCAATTTTCAACACAAAAATAAGCCCAAGAATCACCCATTAAAATAAGTACCTACATGACATTAACAACACGATGTATACCTTTATATAAATTTATAAGATTGTTCAAACTTAATTTAAATCAATAAATTTAATTGAGTGCCTACTTACTTGTAAAAATCACGTTTTTGTTTAGGTGCCAAGACTAGCACTCCATCTTTATCTGTGAACTGAATCGAATACTGAAATCGCTCTTTCAAATCAATGCTCATAAATGGAACATAATCTCTTCCATTAATTTTCGAAGTATGTAACAGCACTAATTTCTCCTCATCACTGTATGTTTCTCGACCGGATACTTGAAGATGTGCACTAGTACCTCTATGTAAAGTAGGTTTGTGGTTTCTTAAAACAACATCGTTTTTTGGCTCCTGATTTGCCATTGCTTCGGGTGATGCTTTCGTCGTGATTGAATCTTTTTTTATACCTAGACAGAAACATACTCCATATACATATAAACTCGTTGGCAGGTGGTGAAAAATCTACCTTTAAGTTCTTCAGCTCTATCAAGAGCGCCCAAAATAAGACTTCTCAATTCTCCCTGCATAATATCTGGAAACTGAGTTGCATACTCAATTGCCTTGGCATAGAACTCGATTGCATCTTCTTTATTATCACCATGCTCATCCTCTTCGATAGCTTGTTGCAACAAAAAATGACACTGTTTTAATCTTGTTTTATTCTCTATCTCCTGAGACATTTCAACAATCTTATTTTGTGGAGAGTTGTTTCTAAGTGCAGTAGCTCTTGCCATATATTCGTTAGCTTTCTGTTTGAGAGTTTCCGCCTTATCTGGCTCACTAGCGGAGGCAGCTTGCAGTAAAAGTCTTGCTGAAGCTTCATAGTAATAAGCTGAAATATTTGTTTCGCCTTGTTCATCAAAATGAACAGCTTTTTTAGCTGCCTCCACAGCTGCTTCGATATGTTCACTGGGCATGGTTATAAGCAGTTTTAGTATTATTCAAATGAAAAAAAGAAATAAAATGGCAGATAATTGCCAATTTATAATAATAAATTATGAATCATCAGTTTATTCAAAACAAATATTAGGTCAAATTAAGTGAGGTTAGGAGTGCTTGCGATAAGATGACAGTGACATATTTCGTTTCAACTTTCATTTCCATAACAACAGATGTCGCTAGCGTGCCAAGTCAGTGCCAAAGATTTTTAATTTTCCGTATCGGCATCGGAAGTATTCGTATTCAAAAGTCAATAATTTGTTAAGAAGCAAGAATCAGCTGATGATTTTAATAATATATTAATGTGAGCAAGTTGTTACACCGAAGTTCGTTTTCCTTTTAAAACACGGCAATTAAAAGCTGTAATAAGTTCCAGCTGCAGTGTGGCTCATTCATTAGGTATTTGCAGTGGGTTGTAAAATGATAGAAATGTCTTTGGAAGAAGAATTGGCCGATGAATTTAGGGGAGGCACTTTGAGAATCAATTCGGAAAATAATAAGGCAACAACTGCTGATTATGCCAGCAAATCACCGAATCTGGTATCACAGACTCAATCAATTGATAAGGCCGCTTCCGGTGAAATGAACAGCAACAATTGTCATTGGAAGAATGCTTTCATTGCACCTTTATCATCCATTCCAAATAAAAGTAGGTAGTTATTTTTTTTTAATAATGGTGTACACATTTTTCGCGCTAATAATAAGTCGATAATAGATAAGGGACTATCTCGTAATAATATGAATATGCTTTAATATATATTATTGTGCGTATTTGAAATGCATTATTGCTTGTGTTTGAAGCTTATTTATGTCAATTCATACGGGATTTTTTTTCCCACCTTTATGTGAAATAGGTATGTTCAAGATTGTAAGATACCAAAAACTACGAAAAAATTTCAATTTCAAGAGGTACACGTAAGGAAAACAAACATTTCTCTCCCTAATTTTCCATAAATAATGTGCTATTTAATTTATTTTTTGATTTGAAACCAGTTTTATTATTGAATGCGCTCTATTTTTACTTAGTCGGTAATATTTCTTGATTTGAATTTACTTTATTTTTTTTTAAGAAATAAACCTCTTCGCCTATCCGTTTTTGGATAAAAGTACCAGTTACATTTTCATAACAAATGAACAGAAATACTGTGTGTAGAAAAAGTAACGTAAATTGTTTCAAGTTTTGCGAAATAAATCAAGCTATCAGTATTTATGAATAATTTAAAAATATTCTAGGTGTACCATTACTGCAGAATAATTTAAAGATATATTTTTTTCTTTTTTATTACTTACTTTATTGAATCGGAAATATAACTGTTGAAACCTTATATTGCTAAAAAATATCCATATATTATAAAAACCTTGTATTTCTAAGATTATCCAATTTAGTTTTGTAAATGATTTCTATTGAGACATCCCCATAGAAATAATCTAATGCTGATAAATCGTGAGATCTGGCTGGCCACTCTATTTTTTCACCTTCTTTTCCTGGAAAACTTCAATGTAAATAATCTTCTAATTATTGGCCAAATAGCCATAGGTAACTTGTGAATAGATAAAGTTAATTTTATGCAGTTTTAGCAGTTATATTTTTAATTTAATACTTGAAACTGAAAAGCTATTCTGAAAACTATATTTTGAACGAGTATTTTTTTTCATGCACAAAATAATAAACGCATTATGTAAATTCTAGTTACTGAAACGATATGGAGTTCCAAAAACAATAAACCATT
This sequence comes from Crioceris asparagi, assembly GCA_958507055.1. NCBI lineage: Eukaryota > Metazoa > Arthropoda > Insecta > Coleoptera > Chrysomelidae > Crioceris > Crioceris asparagi. The sequence goes on from OY293827.1 coordinate 1,096,996, forward strand.
AACACCAAATCCAACAATAAATGAGAAAAACGTGCAACCCACTTCGATTGTCATCAAAGAAAATCCCAATAACTTTTTCACTTTTCGCGATGGCGTCGTTGACAGAGCCGTTAAGGAGAGCATTACGCAATTTTTGGATTTAGAAACTGAGGGACCTGTATACGCTGCATTCTTGTTGACGCAGTAAGTTTTAATTTGAAGGATATATATATATGTCAGTTGATTTAGTTTTCAGTTTTTTCTAAGTTTTGACATACAAAATCGCACGAGAACACGCATAAAAAAGCTAAAAAATGGAAAATTGACTATCTATTTCCACAGATGACCATTATTTTAGGTAGTCAAAATTTCATAAATTATTATTTTTGAAAGTGCTGGTACCAGCTATTGACGTTGAGTTTTGAGTCACCCTGTATATATACTGCAGATTGTAATAATAAGACTACATTATATTTTCAAATATAAATATATTTCTGCCTTGTACAAAATAGGTAGCTTGTTTGTTGTTTTCCTTTTTTACTGATTATAAAATATCGAGTTGGCTTTTATTTAAATGTTATTTTGAAGGAATAATTACACAGGTACCTTATCACATATATTATGGACATGAAATAAATAAGGTAATTACAAAAATTTGCTGGTGAAAATTATAATTAGAATGTTAGTTTCTGATAATAAGAAAAACATTCGGAGCTTCTGGAAGGAATCGGAATCCAAAGTCCAAAGCAGTCTCGATTAGAGGCACTAAAATAAGAAAGACACGCATTTTGTCTAAACGTTTTTTGTACCAAAAATACAATAGTCATATAATCACAATTTATTTAAAAATGTTTGCTTTTTGCTGCAGTTAAGATCTAGCAATTCAATTGTGATACATTTCATGGAATGTTAGGTTAGTTTGCTATCGAAAATGGTAGTTTAGCGACTTTTGCTACAAAACCCCTAAAAAAATCAAAAGTTTACAAAAATAGGTGTTAACATAATTCCCAATACAATTTATTATTTTTATTTTTAATGATTTGTAAATAAAAAATGGAAAAATGCTGTTCTTAGTTAGGACTTACGACTTTTAGAGGTACACTGTTGCCAAAATTTCCTATAGGAAAATTTTGTCTCTCTCTCTTACACATGGAAAATACCAAAACAATTCTCTAACAATAACAGATCGCCTTTGGATACATGTTATGAATGAAATGCTTGATTTAGGTGTTCAAATGCGTTTAACCTTACTTTTACGCGAACATATATTTATTATTTTTACACATTTTTTTGCTACTTTTGAAGAATTTGAGCGTTTAATAGAATGCAAGTGTGATTATATACGTCTTCCGCCTACATTTAGGTAAAAGTTACGCTAACATATATCTATTTTTGCAAATATTTGTTTTTTAGGGCTTTTATAGCAAAAGACGCTAAACTAGACTATTACCAAAAAAGGTACTCCTCTCTATTGTCAATGAAATAAACTGTTTACGATAAAAAAAAGAATTCATGTTCTATTTTTAATCAAAACGACAATGATTTCCAGTGGCGTTTTTCAGGGACGCTTATCTCCGTAGGTAGGGCCTGTAGAGAAAGAAATTAGGAACTGGTCATCAAATTTTTTAATGTTCTATCTGGATTCGAGAGATTTCTCACATTTTCCCCGACACCCTGTATATTATATTCTATTTTATAAATATTCTTCTATTATTAATTTTTATTACTAATTAATTCATATAGAATCAATCATTGGGATACTGATAAGGAACGATTGGTTCTGATGACAGCTAAAAATCTTTTCCTCGTTAAATACGATTTCATTGCTCTACAAAGGATGGGTTGCAGAAAAATACCAATCAATGAAATTGAAGGAGTTGTGGTCGGTAATTTGGTTTATCCCGGCGGCTCTCTGATCCCGTAAGTACCTATTTTATGTTCTATGGCTATGCCTTATGTTTATATAATAACAATTGACATTGACACTAATTCATATATACTTACTAACCAGGATGTTTCTTAATATAATATTTTTGGGTCTATTTTGAGAAAAATACTTAATAAAACCGTATTATGTGGTGTTCCACAAGGTTCTATTCTGCGACCAGTACTTTTTCTCATGTATATAAATTCGTTGGTAAATTTGAAATTGAATAGAAAAATAAATTTGTTTGCTGATGATACTACTATTATAATGGAATTAATGTAAAAATCAAAATTAGTATGATGGCCGATATTATCAAAATATGCCATTGGTTAAAATGTCATAACCTAACACTAAATTATGAAAAATCATCTTTCACTTTTATAGCCAGGAAAAATATATCTTCTGATTTAAAAATCAAATTAAATTTAATAATACTGTAAAGTTTCTTGGATTATTCATAGATGAAAATCTGTCATGGTCAAAGCACACTGAAAAATTGAGGAAACATATAGCTCTTATAATTGGAATTCTATTTAAAATAAGAAATTATTTACCTTTAAAATACCTAAGATTAATATACTTTTCATTAGTATATTCAAAGCTTCAATATTTAATTTCAGTTTGGGGCTCAGCAACAAAATCTTTAAGGAAACCTTTGAAAATACTTTAGAATAAAATTATAAAGTGCATATTCAAACTGAATTACAGAAAACCCACAGTTAATTTATATAAACCCAGGACCATATTTGATATTTATTCATTATATAAAATTAAAATTTGTATATTCATTCATCTTGTAAATAATTTATAACATTCAAATTTAGTTTTTCGATTTAGTAGTGATCAACATAATCATTTAACTAGATGTCCCAATAATCTTTTAAAAAAACAATAATTGGAAAACAATCAATTTTTCTAAAACGGCATTAAAGTATATAATGATTTACCAATTTTTCTGTAAATTTGGCAAAACAAGATTCAAAAATAGTCTAAAAAATGTATTATTAATGTAACATTATAAATAATTTTATATAGCTTTTTTGATTAAATTTCTCATTTCATTGCTCATTCCAATACTTATGTTTTTTATTATTATCATTATTGTTTTTAACTTACCCTTTTATAAACATTTATGTTTCTTAGGAAATAAATCATTATTATTATTATTATTTATATGAACATATATATATATATATATATATATATATATATATATATATATATATATATATATATATATATTCTAATAAGCCCAAGAATAGTATAGTTATTAAGGAACATCCTGTATAATACAAACTAGGTTTTTTTTGTTCACCAGTAGTTAGTAATTTTATTAATAGAAGAATTGTTATAAATACACTGCGTATCGAAATTTTTAAATAATTGCGTGGTTTCTCGGCTGTTTCTACAGAAAATTTCATTATCTACTAAAGTAGAAAATAAAAATATTTGGGTACCCCGTTGAAGTTTGTTTCATTATCTCGGCACTATCTACTTTTTGGCTCACAAACAATCATGGCTGCCACGCATCTGTCTGGCACAAAATATTTTATAATATCACAAACTTAATCTTAATCGGTGAACAAAAATACCCTTGAGGAACACCGAGGTTTTAAGAGTAATTTCATTAATGGTCCCTGTGAAAACTAACAGTTCCAGTTTCTCGATCGGTGGCCAATTTATTTTCAGTCATATTTTAGAATATGATGACAGTGATAAACACGTTGTTTTTTTAAGTATATTTGAAGCACACAGCATGAATTTATGTCTCAGTATAATACACACAATGAAATTGATTGAGTGATGTTTGAAAACAAAAGAAAAATAAAAACTTCTTTGTTGTTTACGCAGAAAAATAAATGGACTTGCCGACGGAATGTCTAATATTTTGGATAATTGTTTGTTTAAACGGCGATATAAAAACGAGGAAGGAGACATCACAGACAGTAGTAACCCAACTAGGTATTCAAACAAATCGCAAAAAAATAATACTTAAATGGTGGCTTCTTCTTGTTCTTCTTTAAAGGCCAGTCTACAGAGCTAAATATTATGAAAGTGATTTTTTGATTAGGTACAATTGTTAAATGAAATCTAACTGCGAAATAATAAACTTAACACGGACGACGGAAACAATCAATTTGATGGTTCAAGGTGTTCCACAAGGAACTGTCCTGGGTCTGCTACTATTTATATTATAGTAATAATTCAATAATTAGAGCTTTTTTGGCATAAAATAACAGTTTGGGTTGTGGTACTTTGATGTTCATCTGCTGAGATTACTATATAATCAGTTGAATTTCTAATATATAACAATTATTTATAGTAGGTTTTTCAAGATCTCTATAGGCTGGCCAATTCTTCTTGTTTCAGTTTTGGATTATGAAAAAAAAACTGTTATGAGTTCTTCTTCTTTTGAAATTCTAATTAATATTAGATTCATCCTAATAGCATGTAATTTTTTCCTTTTTTATTTACTTGACGTTAGCTAGCGACGCCTATATATTGATGTTTATATGTACTTGTATGTATCTTATTGTCTTCTGACTCAATTAGGGCTCTAAAGAAAACCCTATTGGGCTCCATAATTATTGTTGTGTGAAATATTTTTTAGGGATCGCAACATGAAAGGCATACGTTTATTATTAAGACAGGAGAAGCCAGAAACTCTAGTCTCCAAGTGGAATCCCTTCAATGAGGATGTACCCTTTTTGACATTCACTTATCATCCTCTGTTTTTCCATAAAGGTGAGTAGTGATCCTTGTCTTGATTGGAGTAGTTTGGTGTGGGGGGCTGGAAAACATTTTTAAAAAATTTGATCTTGTTACGACTCGAGTTTTTTTTTGCAATCAGCTATTGGTATAACGTTCTTCTTTTGTGAAATTAATTCTCTGGGTATATAGTATTTCGTTGAACAGTATGACGAGTTATACATATTTCAGATTGTAATGATGAGAAATTGAAGAACCTCTACAACTTGGAATTGTTCATTGAACACATGTGCGCAGCTGTATCGAAATGTCGTGAGACCAGCATCATTTTACAACATAACATTCTGTTGGAAAACTATGTGGGTATCGGTTCAATAATTCACAACAGAAATTCGTTGGGTTTCTTTAAAGTTCGAGGAAAATTCAGTTTCTAAAAATGTTGAGACAGACTATCAATCTATGTATATGTAATATATATGGTGGCTGGCCAACAATAACAACCACTCAAAAAGTAAATAAACAGAAAAATTATATCAAGTATTTTCGATGTGATATTTATTATGGTAGTCAATTATCAGGTAATATTCTATAGTTTAGCGGCTTTTGTTATAAGAGCCCTAAAAAATCAAATGTTTGCAAAAAATAGGTGTATTTTAGCATAACTTTTGATAAAACTGAGGCGGAAGGAGCTATGTTTAATGATTTATTAATAAAAAAAGAGGAAATATTGTTCTTACGACTTTCAGCTGGAATTTTCGATTTGGATTTTAAATCCCAAATAGTATATAATCATTCTTGCATTCTATTAAACGCTAACATCCTTCAAACTTAGCAAAAATATGCGCGAAAATAGTATACATAAGTTCGCGAAAAAGTGAGGTTAATATATTGTCAGTTTTGGCAACATTGGAATTGATAGTTTTTCAAACGTCGAGCACACTGCACAAGTCAATCATCGCTTCGTTTAACCTCACTTTCTCACGAATTTATGTTTTTGAAGGATGTTATTGTTAAATAGAATGCAAAAATACGCCTATTTTTGCAAACATTTGATTTTTTTAGGACTTTTATAACAAAAACCGTTAAACTAGACTATTACCAATGATTATTATCAAATCAATGGTTATTATATCGGCTGTAGAAAATAGTGATGGGCGTTTGATTTGTTTATTAAAGTATGTACTCAAAATAGATTTATTTTATATTTTAGAAGAATGTTAACTTTTATGTAGAGACTTTTCTTAATTTATTTCATTAATATATGGCCAACAATAACATATGGTTATGTGACATACGTATCAAAGTTTGAAAAAATGATTACAAGGCAGGCTTCGCATATTATTCGAACACTTTGCACTGCTTTCTACATTGTTGTTTCATAGTTGGAAAAATTAATGCTCTAAATTAAAGATATTCTCTACACACGTGATGGAGGTCATAAACAGGTCTCCATTTGTCGGACTAATATAGTAATTTTAGTTTCCAGAAGTAGATCTTCGGATTATTTTGTTAAATAGTAGTAATTTAGTGATAAATATATATACAAGGCGTCCCGGAACTAATGGAAGAAAAAAAATCGGGAGTGCATATAACGTGAATGAAATTGATAATATTAGCACTGTATATAAATTTTTGTTTATAAAGGGCCCTTATTTCCGATTTGTAGGCCTCCAAAGAAATAATTCTCAAATAAATTTTGAACGGTCCATTTGATCTGCATAAATGTTAAGAATTCCTAAAAAGTATATGTAAACGCTGATTTTAGAGTTTTAAACATATCTTCATATAGTGTTGCTACAAAGACAGGGACGGACTAGTCTTGCAAATGATCACAAAAAATGCCTGCAGGGATATTAGACCTTAAATGTAAATAGCAAAAATGGCTTCCGCAGATCTTTAGCATACTTATTTAAATTTAAAAAATGCGCCGTTTAGGAGATATTTGTTATTTTATTGATATACGTCGATTTTTCGCATTAAACATTATTTATTGAACTACTAATATTATTTTCGTTTTTTCTGCCAATAGTTCTGTGACACCTCGTATAATATATTTTTTCTTCCTAGCGGCAATCAGTTGAATTTCAATATTCCAAAAAAAAAGGTGAATATATTATATTTGATGTTCAACAATACTTAACCAAGAGATGAGATAAATAAAAGACTTTTGGTACAAAAAGAAAAAGGAATTTGTATGGTGTATATAAGACTGCAAAAACTTATTCAATGAATAATATTGTAATAAATAATGAAAAATACAATATGTCTCTGTCCATCACTAGTAGAAAATAAAATTGTCAAAATGTGTGCTCGCTTAATTGTGAAATTATTAGTTTGATTTTTCAATTTGTTTCTTTTTTCATATCAACGATGTTGTGTAGTAATTGTTCCCATTTCATCATAGAATATCATATTTGCAGGGTGTCAGTAAAGCGACTTCATAAAATCCTGGCATAAGTAAATATAAATAGATCGATTTAAGAGAATATTACTAACGGTACAAAACAGTTTCGGGCGCATAACGGCCCTGGACTGTTTTCTCGCCAGTCTGACTCGCACATGGTCGTTTTTTTTTTGTTTAATTGAAATTATTTTTTGAGTTTTGTAATATTTGCATATTTTAAATTTCTACGTCAATTGAAAAAGGGGTTTATTAATAAAATTAATTCGAAAAGAATATAGAATTCGTGATTTTTAAAAACTAAAACAATTATAAGAATTAAAAAATATACGTTTAATTTATCAAATTACATCATAATTGCCTAAAAAATAGAAACAAGAGTAATTTTTAAGAATAACCCTTAAAAACAGTTTTTATTAGATATAAAATTTTCCAAAGCAAATGCCCAACTTTATAACTACTTTTTACTATTTTTCATATCAAATTTTTATGAGCTGGAAAAATATGTGCTCGGATTTTATAAAAGCTGCACTACAAACACCCTGTATTATATGTACATGTACCGGACTAGGACTTTTTGTGAGTAGAAAAGAATTTTTTGACACACAAATCAATCCATTGAAAATAACCTCACCACAAAGAATTATACAGGGGAAGTTCTAAAGTCTGGAACACACTCAATATTTTGAGTCTAAGAGTGACAAGGCTGTCATTATTAAAAAAATAATTGTTTTCTATAACCCCACGATACATCACTGTGTAAATTAATTTGCACCGGAAAATAATCGGAAATTTAATGAAAACATCGACCTGCCTTTTTGTATAAAAAAGTGATTTCCAGTATTTACGACGTCACTGTATAATAAAAAAATATACTACCTACCATATGATCCAATCCTAAACAAAATGCCAAATATGTATTATAAATAAATGAATAATAATAATAATAATGATATAAAATATTATGTACTGTACTATCAATGGCAATTATATAAACGAATTATATTGTTCCTGACCAAATAATGAATTTACATATCCTATATATATTTTTTCGAATTGTCTTTTTTACATACATATATAAATGTGCTTATATTAAATTGCGGATTATGTTTAATTTTTGAAAATATTTTTCTATATATTCTAATATTTGTGCACAAATATATAATGTAATAAAATGTGTAAACTTGCACTTCTTTGTTATATTTATTTGTTATAATTTAATATTCTATATAAAATATATGAAATAAAGATTTGTTAATGGTATTGTTTTTTGTTTTGTATCCTAATATGTATATTAAAAAAGGCGTCAAGTAGATTTAGATTGCTTAAAGTAGACCCCACAAACCCAACAGAACTTCGTCTCTTAGTTCACCTATAGCTCAAAAAATATTCCAGAGCTTAAGGATCTTGCATGGTTCCGCAATTATAATTTTTTAGTGGATCTAGTAGCCTTTTTGACACAAAAATTGACATAAGTCAAAAACTATTACAGATAAGTCTAAGAAACTCAGGTGCGTTATATCGACAATTTAGACGAAGCCCTAAGAATTCATAGAACAAGCAAAATAAGATATGCGAGAAAGACGGGACACTATACTGGAGTATTCTATAGAAAATCTCATATCTAAAAGACATTCCAGTCGATGATATGGGAACATAACTTTGTTCATACAAAAACCACGAAATAAAAATACTAAAAGTGGACAAATGGATGATGACTCCTTTATCTATGGAAAAGGAAAGACGGTACCTTAACCTGGTACAAGGATAGTTCACTGAGGGATGGCAAATCTCGGTGAGCTAATACTCCATCCCTCATTGCATTACATCATCGTTGATAGGTGCAATATGATTGATTACTAATCAATACTTATATTGCAGACTTCTAACCCTTTTGCTTTAATTTCATTCGAAACACATCACAGTTGAGTCTAGCATATGATCGCCGATTTGGTTCTCAGAGAACTGAGACGTATATATACGCTCCATGCTCGTGCGTGATTCCAGTGACGGATCAAATTGTCCGTCAAATGTTGTTCCATGTTGAAGAAATAGTTTGATCTTGCTTGAATAAGATAATATAATTACTCAATATTTGATCACACTTGGAGCTTAACAGGCGGCGAGATGTCTGCGATCTTTAAGTCTCTAGACCGTATGGGGCCTGAGAAAACATACAACCTCCTCCTTTTTTGGAAGTCGTTCAAAAATTAATTCGATAGAGACGATGACGAGACGCTTCCAACGGGATAAGCTGCTTCTTCATCAAGTCTAGAAAGTTTGAATATGATGGGAAATGAAATAAAACACCAAACATGTCCTAAAATCTGTATATATTCACTATAAATACATAGTATATAGTAATGCCGTGGAAAAAAACAATTACTAAATGCAAATAAATTAGACACTCAACTATGAAATCAGTTGTTTTCATTTTGTTTTTGTTTTTTGTAAAAACTACAACAAACCACAGAACCTCTTGGTACAACGAATGTATGTGTAGTATAAAATAAAAAATAGATATACACTATTTGTTAAAACTTAATTCGATAAATACAGACGATGATAGTCGTTGGCGCCAAAGGCGCAATTGCATTTCGGACATTTCCTCTGCCTAGTTTCATATCGAGTTTTCAGACAATCATAGCAAAACACATGGAAACACTTTGATAGCACGGCATCTTTTCGTTTCACCTTGCACGAGGGGCATGTTAGGGTTTCCTTGTATTCGCGTATCTCCTCCATCATCACCTCATCCAAAGTGGTGCCGGCCAATTCCATCTTTTTCATGCGTTCCGCCTTACGTTTCAGCTGAGCAATCTCCTCTTGGAGACGTTTGGTTTTGTATGCTTCCGCTTCCAGGGAGCTGGTTTTTTCTGCGACCACTTGTTGAGCCTCCTTCATTTGGGAATGATACTTTTCTGAAATAGATTATATTATATTTTTTTTTTCAAACAATTTTATATTGTGTGACAGTTAATCAATTAAATCAATAATAAACTGCATTGTGTTGTGTAACGAGAATATGGATTCTATGAAATCAAGTCGATTTGCTTTTAAAGTTCAAAACAAAAACATTTTTGTGACATTCCGAAAGCTTAACAAACGGTTTTATACAAAATATAAATGTGAGAAAAGGTAGAAGTTATGCTAAACAAAACATAACCTTATAATTAGTTGTTTATTCAAATTGTAGTGAAGAAAATAACAGAGAATTTCCTTTAATAAACATTTATGTTTCTTGGGACATAAATCATTATTTATTTTATTTTACGGAAATATTTATGGATACATTAATGCTTAAGATAAGAAAGTCTACAACTTAACTACTTTAAAAAAAACTCACCTAAATGTAATTTCAAATCAGCCGCAGACTGCGCCGACTCAATAGCCTTCCGCTTATGCATCTCCATAGCTTGTTGACGCAAGGTCAGTTCCTTTTCAACTGTGGCCAAAGTATTTTGTAGAATACGTTCCTTCTCCTCCAATTTTCTAACCACCAAATTAGCTGCATCCACTTGCGTCGTTAGCGTACTCACCTGTTCTTTGAGCACATCTTTCTCTTCACGTGCCAATTTATGCAGTTGATTGGATTTGATACGTTCCGACATTAATTTGAAATTGGCATCGTCTTTTTCGCGCAACTGTTGAATCAGTCGGGAGTTTTGTTCCTGCAAAAGCAAAGGAAAAAATTAAAAACACGTGCAATTTTGTTCGAAAATTCCCCAAGATTCGTTTGTTTGTCACACATACTTGCATATCTTCGAAAGCCTGTCCCGTCACCTCCATCTCATTGAGCAAGGCTTCCTCTTCGTGGGAACCGACAAATGGTCGCATCTGATGCAGCATATTATGTCCACCACCCCAAGTACCGTCTGTGTTGGGTTTCTGATTGGCCACTTGTTTTTGTAGCTCGTATTTTTGCTCTTCTAGTTGCTTAATCTTTTTCAAAGCTTCATCCTCTGCTAGTTTCCGCTTGTCATCGCGTTTGTTATCCTGAAAATGCTGTTCTACATTAAATAAGAGAGTAGTGAATGTAAATTCATCGATGGTCATGATTTCGAGAATGTTCACTGCCGTCTTCAGGGCAAAAAAAATCAAGTGAAAATAACATACAATTACGTTTAAGTTTGCCCTAAATAATAGCAACCATCCCAAAAGAATATTCGACTAGAAACTAGAAAAGAAAATCTACCTGCATTTTCTTCAGTGTCTGCCGCAGTTCATCCACCTCGGTTCTGAGTTTCTTTTCAGAGGCCATCAGCTGGACTTTGTCTCGCTGTTCTTTACTGACACCTTTGTACATGTCGAGGAGTAGTTTCATTTCCTTTTGCTCGTTGAGAGCTTTTCTAGATAAAAAAAACAGACCATTCCAAAACTCGCTACTAATTTTGACTAGAGTATTTTTAATACCCATCTGGAATAACCCCATTCTTATTTTTATCAATCATGAATCAGATGACTCAAAAAAACTCACTAACAAAAAATGAGCGTCGATTACAAATTAGAGGTTACCTACGTCAAAAATTTTATAGGTAATGTCATTAAATAACGCATTAAAGACACCAAAATAAAATGCGATATTCCGAAGAATCTAAATGCTTTTAAATTAAACTAACTTCGATGGTACAAGCAATATTTTTTCATAAATAATAATAAATATATATTATTATAACCGCATTACGTTCATATAAATTATTATGTTTACGTTCCATATATGGAATTAATTAATATTAATTCATTCGCCGCCACTGCCCTCCCGAATAATGAGTCAGATGCATTGACATATTATGTCAATGGTTAGATGTCAGCCATTTGACATTTGAAGTTTCTAACCTAATTTTATTTGTGCGTTAATCATTGACATAATTAATGTTAATGGTGTTAAGTCACTAACAACTTCCAGATAGGTTATTACAAAATACTGTAGTTACACCCTAAAAACTTACTTCAATTGATTTTTCAGATCCCTCATCAGTTCACTTTCAGCGATTTTAGCTTCCTTTGCTCGTTGAGCATCTCTGTGATCCTTTTCAGTCTTGACGGTAGCTTCTTTTTTAACGACATTTTTCTCCTGTTTGACATTGCCACCTACACCGCCTTCTTTTTTGGCAGATGGTGAACCTCCAGAACCATTTCCTTGTTCTTTATTGCCTTCCGAATCTTCAGCCTGTTGCTATATAGAAAAAAAAAAGGAAACAAATTATACCTGCAATTTGTTAGCCCATGCTAAAACATTTCGCGAAATATCGTGGAGGAGGAAATCCAAAAGATGCCGCCATGCATGTTGTTAGTAGAATGGATTCTCAATAGATGGCGTTCTACATATCTTATGCTTCAAAAAGTCTTCAAAATATTTTTTCCAGCGAAAACAAGAATTTTAACACCTTTTTCTTTATTTTTCTCCATTAGCGGGAAACATTATCTTTAAAATGAATTTTTAATCAATAGTTTTAAGAAGAGAGATATGGCGTACCGGCACAAAAACACCGTTGAGAAATAATATACCCATAATATAATTTCTGATAGATTTACAAAGAAAAGTTTCAGATAAAAGTTTTATGAGATAAATCAAGTTTTCAACATAAATAATTCTTGCCATAAATGGAGACTAGTTCAATATAAACCCTGTATGAATCCCCCAATGTTTATTCATTACCTCGACATCTTCTTCTTCTTTCTTAACTGGCAGCAAACCCCCACCACCACTGCCGCCACCACAGTGTTCTTCTTTCACTTGCATACTGTCACTATTCGAGGATTCCTCATCTTTGATTTCTTCCTTTTTGATATTCTCTTTTGTATCTTGACTAGCAGCGGCGCCTTGAGCTTGATTCAATTTGGCTTGCAACTCTTCAATTTCCTTACGCAATTTCGGTATCTCCCCATTGGCTTCCTTGTACTTTCTTTTATACCTGCCCAGCAAAAAAAAATCACAGAAAATAAAAATATACAGTGTAGTACCACACCCCCTCCTCCCCCGGGGAGAAGGGGAATTGGTAGCTACCTTACCTGTGTACTTCACCTTTTAATTGTTGCGTGTTATTTTGTAATGAAGTAATCAAATGTCGCATCTCTCGATTGATGGGACCAGTTTGCTCATTTGCTGCCAAATTTTGTTCGAATTCTATACGTAACATTTCGTACTCTTTGCGCAACTGTGCCAAAAAGTCCTCCAGCTGCATCACTTCCTGTCTCAGTTTCTTTTGTGCTATCAGTTCTTCACTCTGTAATAAGCATTGGTAAAAGTCTAAATAGTTTAGTTTAGCGGGTTTTTGCTATAAAAGCCCAAAAAAATTAAATGTTATAATGAGTATATGAGTTTTTGGTCAGAATTATTGTAGGTTATTTCTGAAACTTTTTGGATATAACCTTAAAATTATATTTTGTACAAAACTGATAAGTGATAAAACGTCAAATAACGATAAGCACTGACAGGTCGCTACTGCGCCGACTCCGTATAACGGGAACCACGATTTCAGTGACGAATGCGTGGACCAAAAACACTCTAATAGCGTCTTCGGCTTCAATGTTATAAAGAGAAGGCGAGCATTGAAAACAACTCCGATTCACTTACCTCCATCATTTCAATGTTGCGTAAATGTGCATTCTTGCTGGTCTGTAACTGTTGCCTGGCCTCATCTAATTGTGTTTTCAGCTGCATCGACTCATTGTAGAGGACAGAAAATTGCGACTGAAGACATTTATATTCAGTAGTTTCGACGATAACACTTTCCGGTAATTGTCTGATCTGAATAATGAAAAATAAAAACAAAAAATGTTTTCAAACAAACGTATTACAAAAAAACTACTTACATCCATCTTCAACTTTTCCACTTCCTTCAGCGTCTCACGATGCGTCTGATGTAGGCGATCTAATTCTTGTAATCGATTATTGGCCATTTCCTTCCACTCTTCGACTTCCTTGAGTAAATCCTCCAGCTTGGCCTGCGATACACTCGTCTGAGGTGTGGCCGGTTTTTCTTTGTTGGTACCACCTTTGCAATCTGGATCGCCGTGCAATTGATGGTAGGCCTTTAATTTTTCCACAGCCTCGGCTAAATGTGTTTCCAGTTTGTCATTTCTATTACGAACCTACAATTCTTTATTATATTACGAGTCTTATTGAATATTCCACTGAACAATAAAGCTATGTACCTTGTCCAGTTCATACTGCAAATCGTCTATTTGATTTTTCAATTCGGCTGTTTCAGTTTCTTTGGCAGTCACAGAATCCTGCAGTTCAGTTACTTTCAAACTGTTCGTGTGATACTTTTCATGCAACGTTGTATGCAGTGCCTGTAAATTCCTGTTTTCAGCCTGTAGCTGCACATTGGTTTGTCGTATCACCTCATCAACAGATGGGGCATCCTCTAAATATAAATTACAAATCACCATCCTGATTCCTATATAAATTTTGTGGAACAACACACTTACGTCCTTCAACCTCACCCTTCAATGCTAGGGTAATTTTCTCGTTTCGTTGCATCAGTCTATCAAATGCTTGTATGACTTTGGCAACAGCACGCCTAGATACCTGAACTCGATTAGCCAATTTGTCATTGAGCTCGTCTTTATCCCAAGTGGATAGCTGCATTAAAAACGATGTGGTTGCCTCATTTTCATCTACGATTATTGTTCGAACATTAATCAATTATCGAATTTATCGGACATTGTACAAGAAAAAGTTTGATTCAATATTTTTTGTGTAACACAGACTTGTCACCTGTAACATAAATCCTATAGTTAGAAGATGAGATCAACAATAATTACTTTTGGTTTCGGACTCGTCAGCAGTTTCGGCATCGAATCGTTGCAATAGAATACGAATATCCTCATTCAATTGATTCCAATAACGATTCACAACATTTAGCATAGCGTCATCTTGTGTTTGTCTTTTCTCCAGCTGTTCAATACGTTGACGCAGCTCCTGCTCAGTTCTGTACCGCTGCTCAATTCTCTAGAAAGACAAAAAGACATATTAGGACAAAATTATATTTGTGAATAGCTTCTACCATAGGCAGGTACCTGAGCTAACTTCTTATTTTGAAACTGAAGTACTTTGATGTCCATCTCTTCAAGTGTGGAGACAGGACCGATTAGATGCGGTTCAAAGTGGATCTTTTTGATGGGAGGTAAGGTCCCGCTGGGACCTTCCTCCAAGTGTCGCTTCGACATCTTTGTGAAGAGCTAGCAAAATTTTATATAGAACAGATATGTTAGTAAGTAATAAAGGTGCATTTTCTGAAAACCTCTAGTATTTTGGAACCGGCAAACTGTGCGGTATATAACTTACCTATTTATTTGTTGTTACTTATTAATAAAGTAGGTCCAGGAAGGTATTACATTACATTTATTTTTAATTCTAATTCCAAAATTTAATAAGAGCAAAAATTTACAAAACTATCGGCTTGGTACCTGTCACGATACGTCAAAATTGTCAAAATCCTCAGATGCCGTCAAATTTCGTTTCTGTCATGTGTCAACCCATAGACCATAGACACATAGGACCAGTCAAATTTTGAATCATGATGAATAATAAAATCTAATAGATTGTTGATAATTAAATTTTTGAAAAACTCTTGTCCTTCTAAATATTATGTTAGCTTCTCAAAAAAATTATATCTGAAAAGCTCTATTATTTTTTAATCAAATTATTATTCATTGAACGTTGTAGTAATTTTAATCATAGTTAACTACCAATTAATAAGCTATCGTTATAATTTATATACATATTTTTAATAATAATTATAAACTATTTAATATTCCGAAGCTTACATGGTAATTAGTATAAAGAAAACAAACAATATCTGATTCTATAATATTGTAAAGAACTTTCAGATATCATATCTAAGATAATTAAGTCGTTATACTGAGTATTTAGTTCAAAGTGGACGTCCAATGTAGAATGTAGTATAATGCAGTTGAAAATGAGTTATTTATTATTAGTTTTGTGTTTGCTAATTTGTGATGTATTGTGCGAAAATAGTAGATTATTATCTGTAATACAGGTATGATTCAGATTCTAGTGTTATCAGACACAACCATGGTTGTCTCTGGTGTTCAAGAATTGTATATAACCGATTATTTCTGTTCCAGATATTTCGGCATGGTGAGAGAACACCCTTGATTTTCAGTTTGAATGATCCCTATAAAGATCCGCGATATTGGGACGGAATCAAACGAGGTCATCTAACAGAAGTGAGTTGAAGATGTTCAAATATAGCTAACGTTAATGCATTTAATACACATTTTATGCAAGTGTTTGCATTGAAGAGACCGGTTATTATAGTAGTATGAAGTATTGTTTATATAAGCTAGGTACAGTCGCGTAGAAATGTTGCGATCGATAAAATCCGACTTCAAAAACTAATCAAATCCCTTATCATTTATTGTAAAGATAAGTTAAATAAATATATTAAAAAGTCTGTTAGATACCTACTTAAATAGTATGTTTTTTTTAATTTTATGACCCAATTTAGGTAAAAATAAACAATCTTGGTATTATCGAATCTTTTCAGCGCGGGAAAAGCCAGCACAGAGATCTTGGATCATTTATGCGTCAAAGATATCAAAACTTTGTATCGGAACGTTACGATCCATCGGATTTGATAGTGAAATGTAGCAATACCAAACGCACTGAGGCATCGGCCAGGGCATTCCTCGAAGCCTTCTATTCTGCTGGCGGCGGCGAAGATGTCGACAAAATCCCATTTCACAAACCGGGCCGATCGATCCTAAAATCATTGATGAATTGTCCCAAATATCTGCTGTTGTATATGCGTCTAATGCATCAGAATGAATACTTTATCGATGTGGAATCGAGGATGAAAGATGTAACGCTAATGGCTCGAAAGGTGATGGGAATTCCGTTGCCAAGTCTTCTGCAAGGATTCGCGTTGTGGGATTCGTTGCATATTGAATCTCTGAACAATTTACAATTCAATGAGGAGTGGACAAAGTCCATGTTTCCATTTCCATTGGAATATGTAGCAAGGAATTTTACGTTGGCGTTGTGTTATAACCAAGAGATGCAACGATTAGGTAAATATCATTCTTACCAGATAACATTACCTCCAGAGTTGTCTCTGCTCCAAAATATAACGTTTTCTCATAGAGTAAATAAGTTAGGTTAGGTTCTATGTTTGTGCTAAACGGGCTTGAGTCTGGGATGCAGTGTGGACTTGGAGAATTTGTCACGACCAGAGAAAACATACCTGTTACGACTTGTCACTTTGACAATATCACGTGCTTCTACTATTCTGGCCTATTATTACATTCCCTCTGTACTGTTTTATTATGATGGTGTGTCCATATGTCTGTCAAACTGTCTAGTTTTGACGACCATTTTAACTGAAGGCTGACTTTAGATAAGTTTTTTGTCTTATATTTCGGAACATGGGAGTATTATAATTAATTTGTCAAATAATTACCGTAAGTACCTACTTGATAAGTTTCCGAAAACTTTCTCACTGGACATTTAAAAAAATCAAGGGCACAAGTGAACGTTCAACAATTTTGATGAATAATGAAACACTGAAAAATGAGAAATAAAGAATTCTGCTGGTGATGGTTCTTTTGAAGTTGATGCCAAAAGTCTTTTATGTAGTATACAAATATTCTAAATTCTAATCTCACAAAATAAAGTGTTTATTGTATTGACTGGATCTTTCAAATTGATTTTTTGTTCCTCAATTATGATCCCATATTAAAATGACGTGGCACGCTACTGAACCCAAGCCCTAAATAATCTCAATCTTTCAGAATTGTGTCTCCGTCTTGTTCGATAATATGATGGGAAGGGATGCAGCAGATGCTGGCACATGGAAAATTGAAGATAGATAAGATTCAACAAATTCTAAATATGTGCTACGTCTGCGTTTGGAAGAATATGAAATCATTATCGTTACTTTATCCATTCAAATGAGCTCATTATAATACAATTAAATTGAAATAACTCACGCATCTAATTGCTACCTTGAAATTAATTTCAATATTTGACCCAGCAATTGAATACCTACAACATTTATATTATTTTCAGGTGTGGGTTCCTTGTTGAACGCCATTATAGAACATTTTGATGGCATACTGCGACAAAATAAAAAGAAACAAAAAATTGTACTCTACAGCGGCCATGATACAAATTTGGCATGTCTTCTAAATACATTTGGCAGCTACAATAGTCGACGACTAGAACCAGTTCCAGTGCCATTTGCTAGCAGTATTATTATTGAATTGCGTGAAAACGAACAGAAGAAAATATTTCTGAATGCTTATTATAAAGAAGGAGGTGAATCTTTACAGTCAATCACTTTACGGAATTGCCATTTTGATTGTGATTACGAAATTTTTAAGGATATATTCAAAGATGTTCGATTGAATGAATGGGAATGGGTGAAGGAGTGTTGGAATATATTTTAAATTATTTATTGTACTAGTCTTTATTGTTGTTCGATTGAAATAAAATCAATCAAAAATACACAGATGAAAAAATTGTGTATTATTTACATTTTCAGACTGTCTCTCAACACAGTTCTACTTCTAAAATGAATTAACCGTCAAGTTCCTTGACCTTGTACCTACACATCATGGGAATTATTGCATTTCATCCGCCATCTTTGATATCACAGACTCACGTTGATTCACTTATACCTAATATACCTATCTACCTAAATAAATGTTATGCGTCAAGCAAGATCCTGAATGATATCAAACTTTCAAGCTATGAACTTAGATGATTCATGATGAAATTCTTTCCAGTTTTTCTCAACTATAAAACAAATTATTCCGGTATCTAGAAGGGAACGTAAACGAGCTGAATTTGGTGATTGTTGTTGTTCTAGTGAGCGATAACAAAAATATAGAAAACAATTGACTGATATACCGACCTACCTACCTGGCTTTCATTTGTTTATCAAGAGATTAACTAGGGATAAATGTTAATTTTTGAATAAGTATAAGATTCAAAGACTAACGATCATCTAATTATTGAAGCTTAGATAGAGTTCCGAGAATTGCTACTCATATATGGCTGCCCCAGCAAAGGCAATTGCATGAAATCAATAAAACCTTCATAAGAATTTAATCAATAATAGGTACCTACTCCCCAAACTTTTGTTGATATATATAATCTAAAATTTGAGTTTTTATGAGCATAGGTTACAATCTCTTGTTCTTAAATCGACTGAACCAAACATGTTGTCATTTATATTAGGCCTGGCCAGCCTTATGTGTTGTTAATCAAAGACGGCGCGTAGTTGGAAGAAGAAGGTCGCATCAATCGGTCTCACCATGACGGAGTGATTAGACGACAACAACGATGTCGTTTGAAAACCCTATGCCCTTTCAGTGAGTTGAAGAATCGTTGTTCGTTCAGTGTTCAGTAGTAGTCTGCCTGCAGTGTCAGTACCTGGTAGTCACCCTTCTTCGCCCAGCGTTTGGAGTACGTGCCAACCCAACACAAAATTCAACCACCCATCCCCATCAAACGGATGCATTGGATCTTGCCGCCAACCACCATTTTTGTCTGTGTGGTAGTTCGTTTTCAACAACATCAACAACGACGGGTATCCTGACCTGAAGTGGGGAGCGGACGTCGTTGAGAGTTGAGGCATTCACTCACTACACACATCGCCGATCCGAGACCCGACAAGCTAGTTGATCATCATGATGTCAATGGCGTACAACAGCCGTATTGAAATGGATGTTCAGCTTTGTTGTTGTTGATGATGATAAATTCAAAAATTACATACTACTTTTAATTGCGACAAGGAAGTTTTTGAAGTGTCGTGTGAATTTTCTTAGTGAACTGTGTGTTTGTGAATGATGGAAGGGTCCATTTCTTCATTGGGCAATTTCCAATCTTGTTGTAGATTGTGCCTGTCTGAGAAATTGGATGACTTGAAATCCGTTTACGATGAAGCAATAGAGGACCGTTCATTGCCGCAGAAGATTTCGCATTTTTTATCCATCGAGGTGAGTTATTTATCTTCATCTATAAACTCTCTAATCTAATCCATCAGTTGTTATTCTACCATAAATGTTGGGAAATTACGATGCGTGATTCCAGTCCCAGGCTAGCTTTAAAGGCGATTTTTCAGTGGCTATGGCCAAGCGATTCTCGACTTTATGGGTGTTCATCCCATCCAGAACATTTCACATTATTATAGTAGGCAAGGCAGTGGTGAAGCTTCGTTGTAATCTTGTTTGTCAAAGGTTGGTTGAATAAAATGGCTGCCCGGCTGCTGCTGCTGCCTGCTGAGCTGAAACAAACGACAGCTGCTTGCTGGATTCAAGGGCATCGCCACCAACTACAGTAAATGCTTTCACTATTATCGTGAAGTAGATAACGAAATCAATTTTAGTATCATCTGCTTCTGGATGAATTTTGATATACATGATTTGCATGCATGAAGAAGGCTTGAATGTCAGCAGGCGTGCTTCTTTATGAAGCACATCACTTTCATCTACTAATTTATATAGCTAATTTTAGATACAATGCACATTTTCCTGCTTTACGCCAATATAAGTCATGGATTTTTGGACTGAATTGTTTCAACTATTTTTGTACTCTCCGATAAATTTGTTTCATATAATTGTGAATGATTTAATAATAATAATATTTGTTCTCCTTCCAATTTCCAAACATCTAGATAGCTATGACAATTCCCCGCTTCCATTCATGAGAGTCGATATTAACTCATCAATCCAAACTAAAATTAGGCAATGAATTTATGACGCATTTGCAGACTTGCATTGTTCCTTCAACGTTTTTCCTACTCTGTCTATAGAATTTCGTAACGTTCTCCATTCCAATGGTTTTAATGAAAATGTAGAAGATTAATCAAGACTGTCGTGTTTTTGCCCCTTCTTCTCTTCTAACTAGGCCACCCATCTTACACGAAAGTACAATATGGTTTGCATATAGTGTTTAATTGATATAATATTGATGGCATCCGCAGGTCAAGTGACGAGTCTTTGGAAGACGACCCTTGGAAAAAAACCCTGATAATAATTTCGTTATCTTATATTTTCCAAATCTCGGAAAGAGATTAGTGACCTCTTTCATTATTTGTCAAGCAGTCTAAAGCTATTCAAATACATAGTAGTATTATATATAATTGGGTAGTTACGCCCATCATCATGAGTCATTAAATCAGGTACAGATAATGATAAAGACTTTACCTGTGTTGCTTTTGGGTAAATGACTTTGCGAAATTGGAATACTGATGGCATCTAAATGTTTTACATCTGTGATGAGAAAATCTCGGAGAAAATTGATTGATTTGAAAGGCATATGCCTAAGCATGGGTGTCAATTAAGTCAAAACTTTACAAAACGATGAAAGCACTATTAAAGTAATGGAAGTTTTCTCTTATTTCAAGAACCGGAATAAAAAATATCACAATTTCTTGATTTACCTATATTATTTCCTGAAGTTGTTCCATTGACTCAGGTTGCGTTTTAGATACAACAGATTTTAGGTGACCCCCTCTCATAGAAAGAAATCAAGAGGTGTTAGTTCCGGAAATCTTGATGGCCATTGAACATCCATCCTCTGATTCGGATAAGGGTTATCTGACTTGGCTTACACTTTCCATTGGATGTCTCTGGTTAAAAACTTGAGCTGCTCTAGGAAAGAAAAAAAAACATTGATCCTGGAAACCATATAAATGTAAATCATTTCCATAAGTTCAGCTATGGTGTTTTTTCTTTTTTCAGATAAACAATCCTGATAGACTATCAACGTTGGTATGCTCGAAGTGCGTATCAACCATCAACACATGGCAGGAATTCAAGATTCATTGTTCACAAAATCAAATCAAATTGGAGGAATGGTTCCATCGCAAATCGGCTTCGACGGCGATGGGCCTGCAACCGCCACTTTTGAATGGATTTGGTGATGTAAGTAGTAGTAACATTTTGACAGATCAGTGAATATAACATTTAGTCACGTTTAAACTTTATGTTGGTCAACTATTTGAAAATTTAATTTGATTTGTTCAAAAAAGGGAGAAGGTATACAATTGGGTACTTGACTAATTTTTTGAACAATTTTTATTTTGTAGTTAGACATTCAATAAAAAAAAATGACGAGTCTATTTTGAAAAAAAAATTCAAAAATTGTTTTTAAATTTCTAATTTAATTCTAAAAACAGCTGCAACGTCACAATCTCCCGTAGTTAGTGTCCCACGCTATTAATGAAAGGAGGAATGGAGCAGAGAATACTATCTGACCAGAGAGAAGATACAATTTTGTATGTTCTCTCTGAGGAGGATTTGTTCATAAGTATTACTACGTCACTATCTTGGTCGATTTTGATAGGCGTTCGCAGTCACGTGATAATGGGTTTGAAATTACAACTATTTAAATTGATTATATTTTAAATTCTAAGAGAAATTTAACCTGCATAATGTGATTTTTGGTATGTTAAGACTATCTAATATCGTCTGAACATCACTTTATATTGAATATCCAATAATGTCAAGTACCCAATTCGGTTGTAAGATTGCTTTTTTTTATTTTTTATTGGCTGTTCGCGCGTTTTGCATAGTAAACGTACTCCGATTTTGACGATTTTTGTTTCATTTGAAAGAGGAGAGTTCGGAAATGGTCCCATATTGAGAAAAATCAAATCCAAAATCTCTTTCCCTCCAAAACCCGCCCCCAAAGGGGGTGGGGGGAATTTATCTTCAAAATTGAAAATCCTAGACGACAGAATTAATGAAAATTCCATATCCGGGAATGTTTAAATTGGACATTTTTAAAAATAATCATACGTTTTCGCTCGAAAATTGGAAAGGGGAACATATCCGGAAACGTTTAAATTGAACATTTTTTCAAAAGAGTTACAGTTTCAGAGTTTCAATGGAAACGTCTGAAATATGTGATATGCGTATTTCCGCTATGTGAAAGAGCAATTTTTTTCGAAAATTGAAAATATGACACGGCCAAATTAAAGAAAAGATTATATGTAGCAACATTTAAATTGAGTTACGGTTTTCGAGTTAAAGCAGTAAAGTCTGAAATATGTATATTTGCGCCGCGTTGTTTTGAGATCTCTGAATAATAAATAACAAGTACAAGCTAAACCTACCTATAACTTTTTAGGTATTAGTGAACGTTCGACAGGTTTCATGACTAATGTTACACTCAAAAATGTGAAATGAATATTTTTTACAAAAAATTGGACCGACTTTATCAGTTGTTGCACTGAAAAATATAAAATAATATTAATTCTATTGGTGCTGGTAATTTTGAAGTTGGTGCCAAAAGTTATCAACTGCAACTGCACAACTTCAAAAGTAACAGCAATATTATTTTATACTTTTCAGTGCACCAACTAATAACGTCGGTCCAATTTTTTGTAAAAACGTCTCCTCCGGATATGGTCTCTTCTTGAATTTGGTCGTCTCAAATTTTGGCTGTTTGAAAAGTATTGACCTCTCCATCCCCTTTGGGAGAAGTTTTTGGAGGGAAGGACATGAGGAGTGCCAATTTTTTTCAATCGGACTAATTCTCAATTGTCCTCCCTCAAATGAAAAAATAATCATGAAAATCGGTGTACGTTTGCTATTTAAAACGTGAACATCCATTAAAAAAAAATGCAGTCGACTTGTATACCTTCTCTGTTTGGTTATTCGCTCAAATAGCGGTCATTTAATTAAAATAAATGATTTGATGGAATTTTATATAAATTTCTTTCAACGTTTCAACTGAAAAAGCGTCCTCAATGTTCAAACCTGTGCAAAAATACATATCAATGGGCGTAGTTTTTTTTTTAAATAATTGTAACAATAATAAATAAAAGAAACTGCATTATTTATATATTTTTATAGCATTTACAAATTAAGACTGAACCTATGGGCGATGATGATGGTATGTCAATGCCGTTGTGGGTGAAATCCGAACCTGTGGACCATGATGCTGTAGATGCTGTCTACAATGAATTTCCACCAACACTTTCACCAACTGTACCTGAGAAACGTGACAGTAAGTAGACATAACCAAAACATATATAAGATCAGATATTAGAAAAAAACATAGATATCATACAATAATTCATGGACTGGAGAATTCAGATTTGAGTTTTTCTAAATATGAGACCATTTCTCAACTCCTTCTTTATATTATATACATAAAAAAGCAAACATACAACCGCATTGCATACCTCCACCTTTTTTGGAAGTCGGACAAAAAGTCGCTATAGTTGATGCATTCTCATTATTCATAGCCTAATACTTGTTTTCTCCTCCATTTCAGGTCTCGAAGATCGAACATGCACTGTCTGCCACAAGGAATTTAGTTCAGCAAACAATCGTAAAAAACACGAAAAACAACTACATGGAAAAAATCAACCGATGAGAATTGAACAGTATATTCGAAAATCTATGATGGGTAAGTAGAATGTTTTTTTTGTTGCCACAAATGTAAATTGTGTTTCTGAAATGTATTTTAAGTAAACTCATACACCTTGTATATTGACTTAATTTCGTTAATAGTGAGTGACCATTGAGTGAATATTGTTTTTTTCTTCTTCTTCCAGAAATCGAAACAAACACTAGCACCAATGCCGAAACAAACATCAGCACCAACGCCGAAACAACACCATCAAACGAAACCGATGGAGATGCTGCACCAGCCGAAGAACAGGCCACTACTGAAACAACAATAACAGAAGAAGCAGCAGCACCACCACCAGCTCCACCCACAGAAGCAGAACAACAAAAAATCCTCTTCGCAGCCGGCCTGAAACTGCTGCAAAAAAATGCCACCCCAATATCTTGCGAGAATCTCTCCAAGATCGAGCTGAGCTACATTGAAAAGTGCAAGGCCATGTTGTCGATGCACAAAACCCTGGAATGCGCCTGCCATAATGTCCAACATGCCAATATCAAAGGCCTGCTGTCACATTTGCGTGCTTTACGCATCTGGTTCCCAGTATTCACATGCTACAATTGCATGATCACATTCACCGATCGATCAACATTCACCAGACACAATGTCAGATGCACCAACTCACCGTTGGACACATTGACGAAATTGAGCAACTTGAAGAAACGTAGCGAAGTGAAAACGCGCCTATATCAAAACTTCAAATGCACCGCATGCTTTTTCATGTACAGCTTCCACGAGGATTTCTGCAAACACGTCGACGAAGATCATGCTGAAATTGAGATGCCTTACACGTGTTCGTGCACCAGAAGTTTTGATAATCTCGAAGACTACAAAGATCATGTGTACGTTAGCTGCATGGTCGAGTACTATTGCGACATTTGCTTCATAACCACCAAGACACTGGAGGACTTTCAAAAGCATGCAGTCGACACGCACGACAGCTCCGAGGGTTTCATTCTGCTGCAAGATGACAACTACAAAATGCGCAAACCACCGAATCTCCACTCACCCAAAGATCAGGTCGATGAGAGTGTCATCCTGACGGGAAAACGCGAACGTCGAATGTCCATCAAAGCCCCCCAACACATGGATATTGACGATGAAGAGGAAGATGACAAAGATGGCTTATTAGTGCAACCTGTTGCCCCTGTACGCTACTATGATCCAAACATCTTTGGCGGCACACCGAGATCATTCAACAAAACTTGCCCCATATGCGCCAAAGAGTATTCATCCTACAACAATATGATGCGACATTACAAATCACATCCGGAAGCTGTCATGCCAAATGGTGTTGCTGATGCCGCCACCGTTCAAGATGACGACGGCTCATTCTATTCCTGTCCTGATTGCGGTGGTGTATACAACTCCAAAGAATGGCAGGAACATCTGTCCACACCGAAACATGCACCGAAATCGTGCAGTGAATGCGACAAAATCTTCCAATTCCAAACCGAATTGGATCAACATCGCAGCGTTCATTTGAACTTGAAAGTGTATCGTGATTCCAAGACGCACGCTTTAAAAACGGCCATGATTAGCCCGACGCACGAAGATGATCAGCCAGACGATGGGATGATGCTCGATGATAATGCATCATCCATTGAATCCAATGCTACTGCTGAAAATG
Organism: Crioceris asparagi; assembly: GCA_958507055.1. Taxonomy (NCBI): domain Eukaryota; kingdom Metazoa; phylum Arthropoda; class Insecta; order Coleoptera; family Chrysomelidae; genus Crioceris; species Crioceris asparagi. The sequence goes on from OY293827.1 coordinate 1,123,040, forward strand.
TCACTGATAATGATGACAAAAGCAAGAAATACTACTGTCAGCCCTGTGACAAGCTCTATTTCAATTATAACAGCTTGTGGGATCACAATAAAAGAAAGCACAGCGATACGCGACCAGTCACCTCGGACAAATACCCCAAGCAATGTCCACAATGTGATAGGGTATTGCAAACTGCTGCTGCTTACGGTAGACATAAGATAGTACACGACAGACCACCGTTAGATGCTGGTGGGAAAGCAGCTGCAGCTATGGGTGGCATCAGGAAGGATCTGGATAATGATAGTCAAGATGAATCATATCACACGTGCAACAAGTGTTTCAAGGTGTTTTCGTCACGTTACAATTTGAAAAATCACCTAAAAACACACGGTATTCGCATGACAAGTCCTACCAGCCGAAGATCCGTTATCAAGAAAGAGGTTATGGATGAAGAGGACGCGCTGGACGAGGGGGAATTCGATGAACATGCAGCCACTACATCGTCGCCGATGATTTTTACATGTGACGTTTGTGTCATGACTTTTACGACAAAAATGGCTCTCAAGAAGCACAAGGAAACCCATCTGGACGACGAGCACGAACAGAAAAATGCCAACATTCCACAGATCTATTGCAAATACTGCAAGATAACCTTCAACTCATTGATTCTATTGAACAAGCATCTGGCCCAAGCCCATCCCCATCATAATGCGAAAGGCACACCACCAACAAACAGCAGCGCTGGAGGCACAACAAACAACAAAAAGTTCTCCTGTCACATATGCAAGAAAGCCTTCCAAACAGCCCCAGCTCTGGCCACGCACGTGGGCTGGCATAAGCGTGGCGGCAATGTAACCTTGCTGAATAACAGCAGCATCATCGGCACGCCCACTGGCAAGGTGCTGCGAACAAGCATTGGCAACAACATCACTGCTGCTGCTGGTGGTTCATCACCAACGCCACCTGCTACACCTAATACCACAACTGCATTGCAGCAGCAGCAGCAGCGCAGCAACAACAATCAGTTCAAGTGTCAAACATGTTCGGCGCTGCTGCCCAACGATACCGCCTTGCAGGTGCACATTCTGGAGAAGCATCGCAGCGTCAGTGCCATCATGCTAATACCCAGATGCAATACGTGCAATCAAGACTTCAATACGCAGGACGAGTACGAGACGCATAAACGTTTACATGACTTTTTGGAAAGGCAGAAACAACACGAGGAAATGATGCAGAGCGGCAAATTTGCTCAGGTTGCATCGAATGTAGCTCCTCCTGCGGCACAATACAACAACACTAAGGTGGGCAAAAGCTTCCCGTGTCAGTATTGCCCAGCCGGGTTTAGTAGGGCTGACACTTTGGGCGCCCATATACGTCAATGTCACAAGGAGCATATAAAGACTGAATTTCGTTGTACGGAATGCGATCGAGTATTTGAGAAATCCAATTCGCTTGCCATACACATGAAAATGCACAACAAGCAGAAGGCTGTTGCTGCTGCTGCTGCGGCTGCTTCTTCTGTGGCATCGGCTGCTGCTTCTGCTGCGGCTAGTAATAATTCTGTTACTCTGAATACAGCTTCGAGCAATTCGAAGCCATTGTTTTGTTGCTCCATTTGTAGTATGGGCTTTGATTTGCCAAAGGATCTGAGAGCGCATACGATAAGTGCTCACCCATTTTGACAAAGATCATCATTGTAATTAGGTATTATTATTGAAAAGTTTGACCATAATAATATATCATGATCATAGTCTGTATAGATTGTTATGTCTATTTGTTATTTCCAAAGATTTTGGACGACAACTTGAAAATTCTATTAGATTTTTCTGGTAATCTAGTTCTCTCATAGCATATTTAGTTAGTATTACCTACAGTGGTGCCTATATTGATATCTTTTCATTATATATTATATAAATATTATACCTACCTGTAAAATGTATCTAGTGTAATGTTTATGTATTTTTCTAATAAATAATAAATGGTATTTGAACCTTTTATTTGTAATTAATTCCTTCAGCAAAGATTAAATACACCAAGATAGGATATTCAGACAAGGCTCATCAATGTAAAGAGACAGGTAAACGATTTCATTGGCGTCGGCTCATCATTTTTTCCAAAGGTTTCATTAGCAACGATTAAATACTATACAGGGTGTTTCATAATATATGCGCAGGACTTGAGCTTGTGATAGCTCGTCCAAAAATATGAAAAAAGTTAATATTAACTTACCCTCTAAAATGCACCATTTTCGAAATACAGTGTGTTGAAATTGAAAAAAAGAATTCGTTTTTTGTGAATATCTCCGGAACCGTTCAACGTACAGAAAACGGCCGTTGTAAGCATTTTCCACTCATAATAATCTAAGTCCGAAAACAATTTTTGTAAAGTCGTAATTGGTGATGATTTTGAAGGAGTACTGGGTGTTTTTCTTCCCAATTTCTACGCCAATGGAAAAAGTAAGGGTTTGAACCGCCAATTTTTTCTATACAAAAAAGGTGTTGGTCGTGAGCTCTAAAGTCTACCTACCGTTTTCGAGAAAAATTAACTTTTATGTTAGAAAAAATACGGTCAATTTCAGTTTTTGTTACTTGTTCTAACGTTTACATAAATTTTGTTCAATTAGTAAATAAAAAATTGTTCTATCGGTACTGCTACTTATGAAGTTGTTCCGTTATTGTAGTTAGAGAAAAGACGTTATTTTGTATTTTCAGTGTACCAACTAATAAAGTCTGTCCAATTCTAAAAAATATTTATTTCACACTTTTAAGTGTAACATTAGTCATGAAAATCGTTGAACGTTCACCAATACCAAAGAAGATAGTACCAATTATCCTGTTACCCATGTATACTCTTTGCTTGTACCCACTTTTATTCAGAGATCTTAAAACATAGCGGCGGAAATACACCTATTTCAGTCTTTACCATTGCTGTAACTCGAAAACCGTAGTCCTTTTGAAAAAATATTCAATTCAAACGTTTCCGCATATGATCTTATCATTAATTCTGCCGTGTCAGATTTTCGATTTTCTAAAAAATTGCCCCCTCTACCCTCTTCAGGGGCGGTTTTTAGAGGGAAGGATATTTCGAATTTGAGTTTTTGTAAAAATGGGACCATTTCTTAACTCTCCTCTTTCAAATGAATCAAAAATCATAATTATTACATGATAAAAAAAGCAAACATACAATCGAATTGTATATACCTTCTCATGTTTTGGGAGTTGCTGTAAAAATTAACCCATTTCTAAAGCATTTCTAGATTATGATGGTTGTATTATTAAAAGATCAACAATTTTCAATATTACTTTATGTCATTCGGGGAGCTACACCAACGAAGGACAGACACTATAAATAAATCATCTATTTATAAACTAAGGAATCGATATTTGATTTGATCCACACTTGAAACGCTTCTGGGTTGTTGTTATTGTTTTTTTTTTGCTGATGATTCTTGTGATAATATCTCCTTATTCAGTATTTGATGAATAAGCAGCAAAATTTTGTGAAAATAATGTTTGGACTGAAACGTTTTTAAATTATAATTAAATATATATATATTATATTTCAATTGGGTACTTGACATAATGGGTACCTACCTATTATAAAATTAAAGATTCTTTAATCGATTATCTTGTTATATTAATAAACCAGCAATTCGCTTAAACATTGCAACATTGATGTGCTCTTCATTTGTGCTAACTAGATATTTTCTCTAAAGCTTAAATATTTTTTGAGGATTATGCTAGCTTAAAAAATACATAGCACACACACATTTGAATATAATTTTATTTAGTACAATATTATTTGCTCTTCATTGGTGGTAGAAAAAATGTGCTCGAAAAAAGTTTTCTGTTTTTGGAGGTTTGTGTTACCTTAATAAATACTTAGAACACACATTCTTCAATTTTTGATTCCCCAGTTATGTCTGATTATTTATTTTCTGCAGCATTGATGTGCTATTTATGTGCTCTTCATTTGTCTACCTAGATTTTTTCTTTAAAGCTTAAATTTTTCTCGCGAGGATTATGCTAGCTTAAGAAATATGTAGCACTCACATATTTGAATATAATTTTATTATATTATTTAGTGCAATTTTTGTGCTCCTCATTGGTGATAGGAAAAAAATGTGCTCCAAAAGTTTGCGATTATTCGTGAATTATGCTACTTCAGTAAATACCTAACCACACATTCTGCAATTTATGATTTCCCAGTTATATCTGACTTTTGTTTACTGCAGCATTGATGTGCTATTTATGTGCTTTTCATTTGTCTAACTAGATTTTTTCTCCAAAGCTTAACTTTTTCTCGCGAGGATTATGCTAGCTTAAGAAATATGTAGCACTCACATATTTGAATATAATTTTATTATATTATTTAGTGCAATTTCTGTGCTCTTCATTGGGGATAGGAAAAAAATGTGCTCCAAAAGTTTGCGATTATTCGTGAATTATGCTACTTCAGTAAATACCTAACCACACATTCAGCAATTTATGATTTCCCAGTTATATCTGACTTTTGTTTACTGCAGCATTGATGTGCTATTTATGTGCTCTTCATTTGTCTAACTAGATTTTTCTCTAAAGCTTAACTTTTTCTCGCGAGGATTATGCTAGCTTAATAAATATGTAGCACTCACATTTGAATATAATTTTATTACATTATTTAGTGCAATATTATTTGCTCTTCAGTGGCATGGTGATATAGACAACAAAATGTGCTCCATACTAAAAAATATTAATGTACACCAACTAATAACGTCGGTCCGAATCTTTTTTTTTTAAATATTTATAATTTTAAGCAGACGTCATTGATTGACGAATTATTGCATTATTGAGTTTTTAGTTTTTTAGATATGAGTGAGAGAAACGTGGCGATACTTCATCATTAACATCCATGTCACGACTGTTATTAAATTATTTCTAGATTCTAGAGACAAGTATACTATGTATCAGAGAAATACTCTCTACAGTCTGAATATATTATAGAGTTGCTCTGGTTAAAAGATACAAAGTATAAGTCCCATTGTTTCACTTCTAATTAGACGACATGTAATTTCTGCGGTAGGCGTTATTCCGGTCTCTCATGTAATTCAAGTTGGGGTATTTTGTTTTGTTCTAGCTATGGGGTCCACCATACGAGCTAGGTCAAGGTTATACATGTATATATAGGTATATAAAAGCTCGTCCTGTGGGGAGAGAGGGTCGATATCTCTACAAAAGAAAGAATGATATAGTGCAAGCTCTACTAATATATGGTAAACAAAGCCAGTTTTTTTTAATGAATTGAGACAACATTTATATACTTAATACTTACATATATATATATATATATATATATATATACCTTATTTAAATAATTTCGTAAATATGTATAAGAATGATAATCAATTACATATTGGAATTAGCGAAAATTCAACCGTAATTCATTATTTTTTAGAATAGAGAGAATAGAGTCCTCTGACAAAAGTGGACATTAGATTCGAAATGTTTTGCATTGCAAAACCTGCATTGGAAGGTATTAAAATTTCTTGAAATGACATTGAGTGCGCATTTAAATGAATCCCTCAATATCATTACATCACTTTGTATACCCTATTAACTACTAAAACAATCTGACAGCCCTGGGTTCGTTGACTTCACAATGCAATCGAGCTCGTTATGCAACACACAATAGACTTCTACCACGTAAACCATATTTTTTTAATTTAATCTAAAAGATTAACGCATAATACATTTTTTACCAAATCTTGGACCAAAGCTTTTTTAGTTGGTACACTAAAAATACAAAATAATATAAATACTATTGGTGCTGGTACTTTTGAAGTTGGTGCCACAAGTCATCATATATCTTCTAACTATAATTGCACAACTTCAAAAGCACAAGCACCCTAATAGAATTAATATTATTTTGTATTTTTCAACTAATAAAGTCGGTAAAATTTTTTTGGTAAATAATATTCATTTTAGCATATTTCACAGCAAAAATCTTCACATCTTTTATTTTGATAACGCGGATCGCTTTCATCTTCTAACACATACAGATGGCGCTAAGAGCGACACCCCGTTGCGTTTCAGTCTTTCTTATTTCTTATATCAACTTGTGTGGTACTTTAAATTATTTCTATTTCGGACACGTCCCGACTCCCGACTCTATGTATAGCTGACGAATTCAAATAAGAACAAAATCGATTTAACAGTGATAAGTTCCGAATAAAAAAAATTTAAGGACTAGATAAGTGGAAGTTTGTTGCAATATTTTTGAATAAAATATCAATCATTTTGCCCCTACCAGCGATGATGTAATCCAATGCGGGTGTGTGACTGTGTTTTCGTAGCTCACAAACGGACGAAGCAATTTTCTTTTTTTTTTGATTGAGAGCTTTCTTAGGTTTCTTTAATCGAATAAATTTTGCGATTCTGTATAATAACATTATTGGTAAGTATATGAAATAATTAAAATAAAACACGACAATATAATGCACAAACATTTTAATATAAACTTAAAAATCGTACAACAATATGAAAAATTATAGACTATTATTATACACATTTATATTATATTACTTATTTTCTTAACGGGATGGAAAAATCCGTTCTCACTATATATCATCAATAAATATTATATTATTATAATATAAGATTCTGCTACAATAGTCACAATATTCAATTCAATTAAAGATCGTAACAAACTAACACAGAACGAGTGACATTTACAAAGATGTATTATCATATTATATGTATATATAGGCCTGCTCAAGATTCTAAAAATTCTATTACATACATATTTGAAATTATGTGTTCTCTATCTCAATTCCTTCCATACTCCCCATACCTACTTTTGTTTTTATTTTGAATATTATCACGCTTATCTTCAGCTGCAGGCTTGAAAAGACACAGTCTAGTTAGATGAAGAGTGAAGAGACACTGTGGCGACCATCTAGTCATACCAATGTAATTGAAAATGGTTAACTGAAGGCCTAAAATGTAAAATGACTGCACCAAGAACCAAGAAGACAGATAGATATCACAGGAGGGTCTACGTAAGTGCGCAGAATGAAATCGTAATTGTGTTATAGTGCGCAGCTAGTCTAGTTTCGAGATGGCATGGCTAATTTACTGTTGTTTTTTTGGTTTACCGCGAACTCCTGTCATTTATATAGCTATTTCTTGGCATAGAGAAAAGGAAAACTTCTAGTTTGTTGACAAATATCTTAACTGTGTTTGAATAAAAAAAAGTCGGTCATTTTAACGCCTATACCTAATGGTCTTACAGTGTCTTTTCACTTTACAAGTATATAGGTACTATTATTACACCTTTAAAATGTAAATGTGGCGACTCTATACATTTCTGATGTTTCAGAGAAGGACCAGTAATCACACAAATCCAAGATTCTAATAATTTCATTTTTATTTTCTCTCTAAGTTTCTATTTATCTATTTATATATCAATAGTAAAAAAGATCCATCACATTCCATAGGACTTCAATCCCTTCTTTAAAAAAAGTATACCCGGCAATGGGTTATAGGTTTATTTTTTATGTATTCATTCAACGAAAATGATAAATACTCGGCTCTAAGATTTATATTTCATTTCGTAATGTTTCATCCAATCATTCACTAACCTTAACAAGAATTTAAAATATTTTGAAAAATATTGGAGAATATCAAATCAAAAATTATCACTAACCTTTTGAAATATAAAACTGTTGAATTGTTAACTTCTCCGTACACACTTTCAGCTGCAGATAGGCAAAAATAGCTGTGAAGTTGAACAGCAGTGTTCGTTTCTTAGTGACAGTAAAATTTCCCAAACGTATACTAACTCTTTTGTCATTTTTAACTTCGAGCAGCACTGCGTACACTATTTCTACAGCTTGACAAATTCAAGTTTAGAAAGAATGCGGCAGTGGCGTACGATGATGATTTGCAGCGGGATAAACAAGAACATTGTAACATGCCTGTGACTGTAACTTTGTCCAGCTGTAGAGATTCAAAGCTAGATTTGTCAATCTGTCCGCATAATGCATGTATTATTAACCTCAAAATTTCGTTTCAACATTGCTCAGCAACGCAATTTGGTTGCAAGGAGTTTTTTTTAATAAATAGAAAAGAGTTGTTATTATATTTATAACCCATTGCTGTTGACTTTGAAATTTCCGATTGAGATATTAGTTTTCTATTTAGCTTTAAATATAAAATGTCTACAGAATTGTGTATATATTTATACGATTATATAATATATAAGATACACTGAATTTGTAAACAACAATTAGGTTGGTTAAGTTGGATTATATACAAATATATATATATATATATATATAGATATATTATTATTAGGTAAAATGCTAATACTTATAGCAAGTATATAAAATAATTGGATAATCTATTAATACATATATTATATATTTGAATCATGTACTTTGCGTAGCTTATGCGACTGGAAATAAGTATATCGAGGTTGTCTCCATAAAATTCAACAAGATCGGGATATCAAGGAGTTCGTTACGCAGTGAAGAGGGAAGCGCCGCCATTTTGAGGTCGTTTCGCTACTTCACATATCTGTTGGTTAGTTAGGTATAAATGTTGACTCGGAGCAGTTACAGTGTATTACGGAATATATTATTTCAAAAGGAACACCCTGTATGTGTATTTTAGTTGCTTCAATAGTGTAACATAACCTATCTTTAATTTTAGCTATTTCCCAATTCTATTGTGGACATCTATCGTTCCGTTTACCTCATAATCTTTTTTATTATAAATATATTGAACAGAAAATACTGTTTCTTCTTCCATTTTCAATTCCTCAAATATGTGTAATTGTAGAATTAAATTATTTCTAATCTTTTGACAAATGAGCATCAGTAATCAGTCGTGTCTGCAAGATACAAAAGATTGATAACCAGAAAGTGCAGTGGACACGACCATTTCGTTTCTCTTCTTCTTCAAGCGCCGCAATGAGTTTTGATGCGAGTTTCACTTACTCTCGCATTTAATAATTGCTACATAATAAAATAAATTCGATGTTTTTCGTATCATCTCAAAAAAATTAAATAAATTGTTACTGAAAAAATAAAATAATGGTGATTATAGAAACTTCGAACGATAAATAATGCACTTCTGATATCACTTTTCTCCCTCGTTAACATTGTTTATTTCTTATAAATGGTCCTTGTCCAAGAAAAGTCCATAAAATTTACATGTCCATGCAGTTGTTGTTTGCCTATTGGTGCGTATCATAACTGTTATGTCCTCAGACTAGAATTCCTAGTCTAAGGTTATGTCATATATATATATATATATATATATGTATATGTCAAACACATAAACTGGAGGGGTGGGGAGGAGACAACCTCAACATACGACAGTTGACAAGTGTTGACACTTTTATTACACATACCGTTGACATAAATTACACACACATATAAACTTATATACCACCCGTGTTTTTTTATTCACTGTTTTCTTTCGTCTATTTCAATAGAACCAATAGACTCTGACTCTATATTATAAAGGATCGCAGCTGTAGTAGTGAAAGATCTGGTTTCTTTATATTATCTACTTATGTAGCCCAGACGCTTCAAAAAATATCTTTTATCACTTGGAGGGAAGTTCTACCTAGTAACCATCGTAAGTTCCGTACTACATAATATGTTTTTTTTTTAAATATTATTCAAGTGTGCTAAAATATTATGGTAGTAAAATAAGCTATATCCAATATCAGAGTAAAATTGTGAAATGGAAGAGATAATTTAACAATCAGCGCTTTAATTGAGTAGGTACTACGACTCAAGAAAATATATTAAAATATTTGTTGTTTCATCTTTGAACTTTCAAATGTCAAAGAAATAACATTGGTGGTCCGTTAATGTTGTTTGACAAGTGATAGATGTCATATACTTTGTGACGTCTGACATTCTCCATGAACTATGGGATTTTATTCATAATTCATAACTACTCACCGATTTTTTTTTGTTGAATCGACAATTAAATTTACATCAAGAAGACTATACATAGAGAACAGAAAGGTGAACTTATTTGATGGGGGATCCAACTGGAGACAATGGCAAGGTGGGTTCTTATAATTATGATAGTCGACCCTTCTGTTCTGTTTTATATTCAATGACATGAATGAGTTGAATAATATTACTTTGCTAAATTACCAATTTGTAATTTTAATAAATAATTCTTTCTTAATAAGATAGGTTTTACGTGCATTGCATAGAACATGGAAAAAAAGTCACGAAATATGGAAATTTTGTCCCCTTATATTTAGCATTTTTAATTACTTCTACATGGCAATTTATAAATAAAAAAAATAATATACACGACGTATGCAGGAGGTTTTTTTATATAACTTAGCAGTTTTACTCAATTTTGATATAAGTTTTAATGGTGGCCAACAAAACTACCAACCCATATAGAAATTATAAAAACGACCTATTCATAGGCGCAGAATTTCCGTTTTTAGTAGGCTTTCCTTTAAAAAAAAATCATAATACATAGAGAAAAATTAAATTTTATAAAGCATACGAAGAAATTTGAAATGTACCTACTTTTTACACGACTTCATCAAAGAAAACTTGCTAAAATCTTGTGGGTTATGTTTTTTCAGAATTGATGAATTAATAAAATAAAAGACAAAACCGAACCGATATAACATCACTCTGGTATCTGTCGGTTATATTTATTTCAACCAACAAAACTGTCGCTATAAAATAATAACGAAAATTCCTAACTCACTTTTCTTTGTCTTCAGTTATTCAATTTCACTTACCGTATTCCCTAGATAAAATAATATAGAGGAAAAATACAGCTCGATTTATGCGAAAGTTCAAAGATGATAACAGTGTTGAAATTACTATTCTGACAGTGCGTTTCATACTGAGAATGCAGTGTGGCATCATATGAAATTTATCATTGCCAGCGCACTGTTATTTAAAGACTGGCAACACTACGTGTGGGACCATTTTTTTCCCATTCAAAAATACATTGCGTATACCCGGCCTCACTGTATTCTCATTTTGAAACGAACGCAGTTCGTATAACTAAATTGCAAATAAAACCTTTTTTTTTGCTACCACAAAAACAACATGCCATGAAAATACACCTCCAACTGTCATAAAATACAAGAATCATATACTGTTTTTTTTCTTCTCAATTTTCTCGATATAAGAACAATTTTGTTTTGTTGCTTCTCATTTTTTGTTTCAGCATAAAAAGTATCTCTTAATACGCATAATATGTTTCTTCCCTTATATTTTTCATTAGTGTTTTCATTATTTTCCATCACTTTGAGTGATGTTATTTTTGTAAAGCGTTAATCACATCTTATATTTTGAAAAATATATATTATTTTTCTTTTCTATAACGCTTTTCTGTCTTTCACATTGATGTCGTTTCATTTACTTCACCATTTTATAACAAATCAATAACTATATGAATTTAAAAAGCTTATAGACCAAGTGCTGACTACTAAAATCGACTACCTACCACAGGATGAAATGCTTTGGAAATACGTCAGTTCTCACAGGCAAGGGTGAATCTGTTCAAATTGTTTTTGTAAGAACAATTGTTCTGCAGTAACCATTTCTATAAAGCCTGAAATTACTCTTAGAACTTAGTATATATATTTGACTAGAAAAGAAATATATTTATGTGCCCCATTATAAATCAGCTCCTGGACTATTAGGTACCTATTTTAAATAATTGATATCCTAATTCAAGTATATTACACCCAAATATCCATAACTTCAAATTCCTCTTCACTATATAGCTAAAGTAATTTAAAGTTTGATATGTCATTCTATTTCTGCTAGTCAAAAAAATAAAATCATAGCTATGGTAGAGCTGAATCTTCTATTGGAGCACAGATTAATGTGTTAAGAAATAGGGTGTAGCAGAATAGCTATCCCCAATACCCAAAACCAAACAGTGGCCCCAATTCCAGCAGATGACCTACTTTCCGGAACGAATAGGAATCAATAATACGAGCGAGGCACATGTCGTCTGGTGAGAATTATATATTATATAGGAGAAGAGATAGATGCCTGTGTCTAGATGATCACCAGCATTTTGTATCCTACATACAGTATGTCACAAATTCGAGCTATATGTGTATTCATTTCTTTTGGCGGGAAAATTTAGCATTACAATCATTTAATGTTATACCGACACGAAGTCTGAGTGAAGGGAATTGAACCAATATTTAAATATACATATATACAATTATTTGTAAATTCAAAACCGATGTTTTGGGGGGTGGGGGAATAGACACAAACATTTCCTGTACCAGATTCTTCCTGTGGTTTTATATAAGACAAAGTTCTAATGGTGTTGTGTTAGTGTTATTATTATTGAATCAACTTCAGCGGTAATTATTTATCTTAAATTCAAAAGAAATGACGCAGGTTGAGACAACTTTGTTGTATCTAGTAAAAATAAATAATTACAAGTAGTTGATAAGCCGATTTTTAGGTATGCTCGGCAACATTGCCATGTTTATTGTTTCCGATATGGTCAAATTATTTATTCACGAGTGTTTCATCTACTTCATCGACAGACAAGCATAATTTCCAAACCATTTCTTCCAAGGGATGAGCATTTGACATTTTGTAGCAAATATATGACAAGTGAAAGATAGAAAAGTTTTTCGTTTTAAGCGTTTCAATTCATCAATTTTGATTTTTCGTTGAGAATAAATGTGTACTTACATTTTAATAATATAACGAATTCAGCTAGTATAATATTAGTAGTAGTTGTATTAATTAAAATAGCAAAATTGATCTATTAATAGTGATATCATCATCATTTATATATATATAAGTGTAACAATATATATTCAGGTACGCTTAATGAAAGAAAGAACATAACCTACATATTAAAAGAGAGTGCAATCAAACTATCAGCTCATAACAAAATATATATTATATATATATATTAAAGTCAACAATTTTTTTATACAAATAAAAAATAAAACATCAGTGAAAAAGTAACAAAAATCAAGCAGTAAAAAATAGCACTTTTAAAATCTAAATCTATCTCAATTAATATTTGAGAAAAGGAAGCATCTAGGATCCCCTCACTGGGCTGTATTTTTGTTGTTGTTGTTATTGTTGTTGAAATTTTTCTCTATCGACATGCAAAATCAAAAAAGGACTCTTAAAAATAAAGTCGAAACATCACAATCGTTGAAACACATCAAAACAGTTTGACACTTGACGTATGACACGAAAAGACAGGTTATATCAAATGCTTTGATTCTTTGGGATTCATGGATTCAGTAGATTTCTGTGCTCTTTAGATATAAAAAAAATACTTAAAAATCGAAGTTATTCAAAATGAATCAGTTTTTGGAAAATTTTGGTATTTTACACTAAATCAAATTCACTGTAAGGTGATGTCTGGCAGTCAAAATGTTGAATCATTACTTAATTATAGATAACTTACCAATCAAAACAGTTTGACATTTGACGTATGACACGAAAAGATTTGTTAGGTTATACTAATGATTTGATTCATTGTTTCAGTAGATTTTTACACCCTTTGAGATATAAAAATGACTCAAAAATCGAAGTTATTCAACATGAAACAGTATTTTCTGAGAATTTGTTATTTTACACCCCAATCAAATTCACTGTAAGGTGATCAAAATGTTGAAATTTTATCATTACTTATTATACATAACATACTAACTTGATTTAGAGACCCTTCCTAATATCCAGAATTACATAAATACAACTGAAAATCAACAAAGTTAAATGAAATCCCTTTATGGATGTTGTCAGTTGTCAATATCGACACATGTCAAAAGTGTCCTTTTGTTTGACACAGGCGCGCTTCGCTGATTGTGACATCAAGACTTCCGACCACATTTACCGACTTATTAAAGGGTCCATCATACTCGCCTTTAAAGCCACGTCTACACAATCCATATTTTTTTATAGCTCAAATCATTTTAGATGGAACACAACAAAAATAAAAAACAAAATCACACACACTTTCAAATAAACTTTCCCAAATTAAAATTATCTATATATGTATATTATACTTATATTTATATAGGTACCTATGTGTTATGTACCTATTTAGTACTACTACTATGTATTGGCCGTCTAAAATGATTGTAGCTTTTTGGTTTCTCGTTATATTTTACAAAAAATGTAAAATAAATAAAATATATCAACTACAAAAGTTATCACAAATTCATTACCTGTACAAACAGATCAATATTTTATTATTGCATTTCGGGAAGATTTTCTTTTTTCTTTCAATCAGCTGAAAAACTATTTAAGCATTCAAATAGAAGGATTGTGTCGATATGAGCGCGGCGCTCTTTTCCAAAATACAGATAATATTATTTTCATTGTGGAGATCTATAAAGGACCCAATAATATAATATATTAGTACTATGATATGCCAACACGTTTTCTATTCTTTTAATTTCAATTCAATCATGTGTTCTTTGTGTCTATGTTAATATGGGACTAGATGATTGGCTTGAGCTTGTCATACAAAAATAAAAAAATACATATTATATATAGATATATATATATAAAAATTTAGGAAAACACTCTAAACACTACAAGAATACTGTAAAACACCATTAATATATATATTTATTTTTATTAAAGTAAGAAACTTTTTCTAATCTTTCTAAGTGACTACTACGAAATTTATAAAAATCTACTGAAGCTAAAGGGATCTTCTTCTTCTCATAATAATGAAAAATATTCGTCAAGCCATTTTGTTTCTTCTTCTTCTACACAATATTATTGTCCATCCAAAAGAAAACTTGACCGAGGTACTTAATTTATTGACGAGTTGTTAAAATCAGTCAATAAGAAAGACCATAAGTAAATTTCGTATTTATACTATTTCTTTTGATCACCCTGTATACGTAGGATACAAAAATACAAGGGAAAATCCTGTACCTAAATTTTGGATAGACTATAACAATGTGAAAGCAACAGCTTGAAGATCTTGTTAAAAAAATGGAACATCTCTATATTAAATATAAAAAGATATCTCGTGATTTTTTAGGTTAAGATTTCTTATTCACTAACTTTTCATTTTAATATTGCTGTGTTTTGTTTTTTTTTTTGGTGAAAAACATTAAATTTATATTTCTATCAATCAACGTGTTAGAAAATTTATTTTTGATAATTTTTATGCTAAACACATTATAGTATATTATTACGAGCATGCTTCAAATTTCATATGAAAAAATAATTTGGTATACGCGCGGAGGAACTAGGCTACAATATACACATACTCACTTTATTATTTATTACATATAAATATAAATATTAGAAAAATTTCCATCAAGTATTTAATTGTGTCGATAATCAAATGTACTACAAAAATATAAAAATTATAAAAAAGTTACGACGCACGCGATTATTTACAAATACATAATTTAAATATTTTTCAAGAGATCTAACTATATAATATATATATATATATATATATATATATATATATATATATATATATATATATATATATATATATATATAATCCACGAGTGGGAAAATATAAAAAAAAACTTTTTATACTATATGTATTTTTGTATATTTTATATACATTTATAAATTACGTATTACGTATATATATATATATATATATATATATATATATATATATATATATATATATATATATATATATATATATATATATTGGATTAGGGATTTAGGTACTTTATTTTTATAAAATAATATAGAAAATCATCTTAGGAACTTAAAGAAACAGATGAAACTAAACGTTGTTTCTATCACTTTCGTTTATTTTATGTATTTAGCACGGAAACGTTGTGGTCTACGAATGAGAAATGCCCTTGCAGATATTTTATTCGGTTGGTATTAATTGACGGCAACAATGACATTGACAGATAATTATATTATCAACCGTCGTTTATTAGCTGAATGAATGTGTTTTTATTCTTCTATTATTTTATTCGAAAATGGACGACTTTAGTGCAACACACGACTTTACACGAAAATGATGTTGATATAGTTTATTTGATTAACCACTTGCATTACGTTACAAGTGGAAAGCCGGAAATTTCAAATTCTAAAATGGAAACCAAGGGCAATAAAAAAAGTCACTAAAAACTCCCTTGCTAATGCCGTAATCACACAAGGCTCATTTAAATATACTCTATTTTGGGTACCACAAATTTCCTATCAGCATTATAAACGATCTAATATATTTTGAATTAAACGTTTCTAGAAGAATACGACGATGATGAAGAAGAAGATACATAATGGCTGGACCAATAAATAGTGCAGTTGTAATAGAACCTACTACTATTATTATTATTATTATTATTATTATTGAATTTTACATCCCTTGCCTCCTTGACGTCCTTCGCCTTCTCCTATGAGGATCCTCAGTTGGCCACCAGCAGGTGCTGGTACTGGCTGGTGGGCTGATATGGCCAGTTATTGTCCAGCAGCTTGTTGCTACTGCTGCTGCTGCCTCCATTATCCTGCTGTCCTGTGGGTGGGGTTGTGGATGTAGGGGTGGGCGGGGCAGCGACTGCCTGTGCTGCCCCCATCGCCCCTACATGGTTGTTGTTGTTGTTGTTGTGGCCATTAGAGGTGGGGTAGTAGGCACCGCCCAGAGGCGCCAATTTGGCAGAAGCAGCAGAGTACAGATCAGGGCTGAGGAACTGATGATGATGATGATGGGGATGTTGATGATGATGTTGATGGTGGTGTTGTTGTTGTTGCTGCTGCTGCTGGTGGTGAGGGTGGTGGTTGTTGGAGGAAGACTCGTACACGGATCGAGCAGTTGCTGATGGGGGAAACTGGGGAGGAAAGTGAGCTGCTGCGCTGGGCGGGAAGTAGTAGGCTGCCGCCGCGGGATCGGGCGACAGGGCTCGCCCGACTGGTGAGTGGTGGGGCCCAGCCTGCTGGGGTGGTTGTTGGTGCAGCTGTTGCTGCATGGCTGCGCGCTGCTTGATGTAGTTGGAGAATTCCGTTGGGGACATTCTGGAACAACAAGATAAAAGGTTATATTGCTACAAATCTCTTGTTGCTTGATATATACATAAATAAGATTTCACTTATTATGAAGTTGTAGTATTATTTTCAAAGAAGCCTGGTGGTGTGATGGGTCTTGATATTATATTTTTTGATATTGATTTGATATTATATTTTTTGTAAATAGTTGAAATAGTTCAGGAATTTGATGGTTTGATGGTCATACTACAGGATGGTCCGAGTTATAATGGAGAAACTTTCACAGTGTATTCAACAGATAAAAAAAAATAAAAAAGTTCACATAAACTTATCTCAAAAAACGCTTCGTTTTGTAGATACGGGGTGTTGAAATATTGCGAAAAAAATCTTTTTTTCTTATTTTTATAGAAACTCTTCTAGATTTTGCTTTCAAACTTAGTAGGTATTATTGCCACTTAAAAACAAATTCATATCATGATAAACACTTGTTTCTGTTTTACCAGTGGCGTTCGTGAGACCGTTTTAATTATTTTATTTAAAAAAATAGTTCGCCAATGGTTTATCGCAATTTTGTTAACAAATTTAGATATTCTGATCAATTCTAAACAAAAATTAGTCTTTTCGCTGAAACAAACCCTTTTCGAGAAAAAAATAATTGAAATTGCGCGAATTATCTTAATTTAATTTGCACATGCAAACAAACTTTTTTTTTCTCGAGAATGGTTCGTTTTAGCGAAAAGGATAAAAAGACCATGTTTGTTTATAATTAATCAATATATCTAAATTTGTTAACAAAATTGCAATAAACCATTGGCGTAAAACTTTTTTATTATTTAAAATAATTAAAATGGTCTCACGAAAGCCACTGGTAAAACAAAAACAAGTGTTTATCATGCTAAAATTTGTTTTTAAGTGGAAATAATACCTACTAAGTTTGAAAACAAAATCTAGAAGAGTTTCTTTAAAAATAAGAAAAAACTATTTTTTACAAATATTTCAAAATATCTCCAAAACGAAGCGTTTTTGAAGCTAAGTTTATATGCACTTATTCAATTATTTTTATCTGCTGAATACACTTTTAATGTTTCTCCATTATAATTCGAACCACCCTGTAAAGTCGTTTTTACAGAATTTTGGTAGCTCTTTTCGAGATTTTAATGAAAATTTGACTATGAAATTCGATGAAAGCTTGTCAAAAATAAAAAGTAATTCTGCGGCATCTTTTTTATAAAAGCCCTAAAAATCAATATTTTTGCTATGTAGGAATTTTAGCATAACGTTTAGTCAAATTGAGGCGGAAGGCGCTATTTTTAATCATTTGTTTATAAAAAAAGACACTTGAATGCTGAATATACTGCACAAGTCAATAGTCAATCATCAATTCGTTTAACCTCACTTTTTCGCGAACTTATGTTTAGTATTTTCACGCATTTTTTTGCTAATTTTGAAGGATGTTGGCATTTAATAGACTGCAAGGATGATTGAATTCCCAATTTCATTAACAAATCATTGAAAATAGCGCCTTCCACATCAATTATATTAAAAGTTATGCTAAAATACACAAATTTTTCTAAACACATGATTTTTCAAGGCTTTTATAACGTAAACATATTTTTTATAAAAAATTTGACCGACGTTATTAGATGGTGCACTGAAAAATATAAAACGTTTATTGTTTAGTTTCCTCTTTCAAATGATTCTATAATCATTAAAATCGGAGTACTCTCACTATACAAAACGTGGGCACAAACAAAAAAAAAGGTACACAGTCGAATTGTATACCTCCTCCGTTCGGGGTTCGTCGGTCAAAAAGCCGCTAAACTAGACCATTACCCTATCATTAATTGATACTTCCTTACTTATTTTGTACTTGCATGAATCAAAAAGTACCTACCAGTGTTATTTTGAATAAATATTATTTCGTATTCATTGCATCAAATGATTAATGAAGTTCCTTCCATCCTAGTTTTTGTAAATCGTTTTTTTGTTCTATTACCTTACAGATGTAAGTTGCAGGATTTTGTCTGTTCATCCGGAACCAGGATATTCCAAATTGTATAATATGGAATGCAATATGTATCCGCCATTTTATAACATCATGCAATTGTTCACTTAAAGATAACCTTCGTCAGTATGAATAAAATTGTGTTCTAACCTTGATATTTATTATGAATTATTATGTTCTTAAAAAGCTAATGTAGTGATGCACTGCTAATAGGTTTTGTCTCTCTTGTTTTTAATATCTATTGGCGCGTTTTAGATATTAAACGTTATCCGATTTTGATGGTTTTTTTGTTAATTTAAAAGAGGTCTGCTGGGAGATGGTTCAATAAATATTGAAGGAATCCATTTTCGGTGCTTTTCCTTCTCTGTATTTATTAACGTTTTCAAGATCCTAATGACTAGTCCGACCTTTATTTTGGACACATTGTAAGTAATATGAAACAGCAATGGCAAACAAAAAAAAAAAACTTACCGATTGGCTCGTTTGCTGCTCGTCTTTAACTTGGTGCTGCCAAACTTGGTTTGAGCAAAGGTGGCCGTAGTAAAGGTCAGTGGAGTAGTTGTTCGCGGGATAAAAGCCGGCACTGGTGACGGGCTACCCTTGTAGCCAGTAGGCGACGATGGTGACGACAGATGCGGCGCGTGCATCGCATTGTTGGGCGGCAGCACTTGGTGCTGTTGGGCTGGCGACACGACTGCCCCCACCGGCCCCGCTGCTGGGTGGGGCGGCATCGTGGACGCGGCGTGCTGCGCATTTGCTGCAGCTGTAGGTTGTATTTGCTGTTGTTGCTGCTGTTGGACAGATTGCAGGTGCTGTTGTTGTTGTTGTGGCTGTGGGAGGGGCGGCATATTGGGGGTGGCTACAAACGGCGTCAGCGATTTGGGCGACAAGCTCAGGCTGCTCATGCTCGAGCTCACCGAGTCGATGGGCCTGCAGTACAAGTTGACAATTAATAATTAATTCTTTTGTGTTCAATTTGAAATGCCATCAAAATATGTTTTTGATGCAACTATAGTCTATTTCAGTCACCTGTTTTAGGTATTAGGTCAATAAGGTGGATTGGTATGCCGAAAAATACTGGAATCAGCTAATAGATCTTTTATACTGTAAGTGCTCATGCGTAGAATTTTCGGTTAATTTCGTATACTTTACATAGAGCAAATCATAGGCGATATAAATAAATTCAATTCACAGCCTATATGGGGATTTCCCGATCACTGTGGCGCCAAGTTTTAACGGTGGTTTCTGATAAAACACACCAAAATAAGACGAAAATCAAGAATACCAATTTTCGAATTATCCTCTCCTTTTGGAGATATTGACCCCTTTGTGTCCCAATAAGCTTGCGGGATGTTGGAGCAAAAGGAGTGTTGGGTGGGAAAAATCGCGTTTCGAAGTAAATAAAAGTTTTTTTTGACACTCTCCACCTTTCAATCTATGACGTCATACATTTATTTGAAATGATGATTTTGTGAGTTTAGAAATACCATATACATGAGGAATTATATTTGGAATAATTTAATGATTAGTCCAAGAAGACTTATAAGACTGTAATGCCAGTATTCACCAATAGCAAATAAAGCAATAGGTAACTTCTAAGTCTAGAAGAACCTTGGACTTCCCACCATTGCCTATGGTTCAGTTACCCTACTACCTTTAAGCGCCTACTTTTAATGTTGGTGAAAACGGGCATTGTGACTTATTTTCAACTAACCTGAAACACTGCGCCTCCGGATTGAAGGTCTTGGTCACTTCCCTGTCGGCCGAGTGCTCATCCTGCGGATCCGCCTTATCACTGAACAATATCTTGACTGCACCCTTTTCGCCGATGCGGTAACTGACCTCGCCCGGATCCACCCACACGGCCAGCTCCTGTGGCAGGTTCTCCAAAATATCCTGTATGGGAACACCACTTTCCCTTGCCGCCCGTTCCAGCACCTTGTCGATGGGATCGCCAGTTTTGAGGCATCTGAAACCCGATCCTTTGAACGGCTTTTCGGGGTACCAGTGGCCTTGGAACTTCTCCTTGAGGGCCTTTTCGAGCTCTTCGCCGAATATGTTCACTCTTCGCCTGGGTAGTTTGTTGTACAGGTACGAGATGACGAAATTCAAGGCTACTTGGACTTCAATATGCATCTTTTATTTTCGAATATGGAGTGTTGTTATTTTTTTTCTTCTTTTTATCTTATCTCTAATGTGATGTTTGTTTTCGGAAAACTTTCGTTATTCTATCAGCACATTGAAATCTCTTCAAGGTCTTGTTGATGAGGGTTTTGCAGTTTCAGTATATTATATTCGGTGGAAATTAAGGTACACGTGTTCTGAAATAAAGAGAAAAAAAATTAGCAAATGTCTGATAAACGCTTGATACAATTTATTTAATTTAGTATGTTTTCTGGCATGACGTGACCATATTTTGAATTTGCCGCGTTGAATTTCATTTTTATGTTGGTATTTCTACTAAGAAAGTCACTAGTTTACGCCTATCTAGACTCTTCCATTTTCTAACCGTTTCCTGCGTATTATTGTCTAATCCAAAACATATTTTCTATGTAGAGACATTAAATTATGCAGAATATGACACATGGAGCATTGACAATGACATGGACCTGACAGAACATGAGATTGACAAGATTATGAGATGTTGGCTCATTCAAGTGGTCTTCCCGACCCACCCAGAGTTCATGACAACAGTTTTCCTTAGCACTCTAGCAGAGACATTTTCTCATTTTCAATAGATTACTTCGAATGATTTTGTTTAAAATCAATGTTAAATTTATCCGTTTTTTTTATATCTTCACGTTACTTCAGCAGCACCTGAATTCAGCTCTTTTAAGAAGATTGTCATATACGCAAGATTGATTTTTTTTTGGGGCGGAAGCTGGTGCCAGCTCTCCGTCGAGTGGACGACCTACTTTTTTTTAAAGCTTGAACTTGACACTGGTACACACGCTCAAGAAGAACAATGGATGATAATATATTCGTTATCGGTTTAGTTAGGAGACAATCTTTAATTGGCATTAAATCGCTTGCTTGGAGTTATCAGGTTCTATGTTACAAAAACAACTTATCTAGAAAATCGCTTTTGAAATATCATAATGCTAGAACTATGGTATCCTTTTTGTTTATGGTGTGCATAGCTACTCTTGCACTTATTTATTGTTATGAGACAATATCAGCTGGTGAATTTAGAAAATATTTCTATTTCTTTATTTTATAAAAATAACGCAAAATAAACATAGAACCCTGAATTATCAATATGCATTTATTTATGAAAATACATAGAACCTTGTATAGATTATAGTGGAACAATATAGGAAGTATAATCTACAAATGAACATTAAACACTCTTAAGGCTAAATAAACTAAGGCATACTTAAAAGAAAGTGAAAGATTTATAACGAAAATATGGAATTAAACATTCTATCATAGTTTTGCGAACTATTTTTTGATTTTTTTATTCTTTTTTTCTTTAGAGATTTTTGAGTCTTTGTTTGGTAAAATAGCACTGTAAAATTGCTGATCGATAAGTGGCATCCATTTCAACATGAACTGCAATGCATCGGTTTTATTCTGAGGCAGTCCACCGGGTGATTTTGTTGGCTTTAATACTTTTTGTAGCAAGTTTGTTACTATTTGTAAACTCCCAATTTCTATTTCTGTAAATTTATCTTGAGCGTAAGAAGTTTTAACCTTTACAATGTGAGGTGTTAGTTTAGAAAACTGAAGCACAGAAACTTTAGAGAATGGGACATTTTCATAATGAAGAAGAGATGAAATAGCTTGAAAATCCAAGAAATCTTTCGCTTGCATTTGATGTATCTTGTATGGATTTCTCAGATTTACTTTCAGAAGTATCCTCATAAGTGACAGAGGACTGTAGTATTCTGTTTTTTGTAGTACTCTCTCTATGGCACTGTGCGTAGCATCCACTTCTTGCACAGATGAATGACCTGGAACAGAATATTTTATAGTTATAGTTCCCAGGTTTTTGTTCTCCCACAAAAACTTCAACATTGCAAAAGATAACATAGAGTTGCGGTTTTGGGCTACGCAACTATCGCTCCATAGCGTGAGCTCAGTTAAATGGGGATGATCCATGAGAACTTTGGACATGATGTTAAAAAGCGCACTGGCTATATCATTTCCTTTCCTCCCCATTAGGTGTTCGCTCCAAACCGAACAGTAAACTTGCTTTGTTAAAGATAGGTGTGCTGTTAGATTGTACACGGAAAGTTTGCTCTTATAAAAGAATTTATTCACGTCTGCTTTGGGGCAAGTCAAGACATTCTCAAGGTCAAAGCATAAGACCATTTTTTCTCTGTCTTTTCTGTCACGGTTCCTTTCTGCTCCACATAATTTTTTCTCTGCTACATGTTTTTCATAATGATCCTGCGTTTGATCATCTTTGTCCCTCTGTTCCTGTCTATGCAGCTTTACTAATTCGCACACGTCACAGCGGTCCTTTTTTGGAGTTTGAAAGAAAATATTAAATTCTGTACAGAATATATGCCTGTACTGAGACAGTTTGACCGGGACTTTTCCTTTTTCTTCCATATATTTTTTATACAGTTCATAGAGTTTCACTACATTTAAAGTTGACTCCATATACTGCCTTTCAGTATTGGCCCGACAGTAATGGCTATCGATTTTCGGTATAGAGTTAATATGGTCCCGTACAGATTGTTTCATGTCCTCAGGTATTATGTGTTTAATATGCTTTCCGTGAACAGATCGCTTAGGGGTATTTCCTACTATATTTTTGGAAGCGTGTGCAGAATAAATAGTTTTTTGACTCACACTTAAAGTACCAAGGAAATAACTCTTACAAACTTCTATTTTCTTGGCACTTATATCGAAGAAAAACTTAAAACTGAATTTTTTCTTGGAATTATCATCACTTTTGCCATGTCGTCTCCTTGAGGGTATGCATTTCGTTGTATTTGCCAGTAAAAATAGTTTTTTCTCTTCTTTTGTTAATTGGTAGTATCCCTCAAACACCTTTTGCCGCTCCTCGTTGTTAATTTTTTCACTACACTTCCTTCGACAAGATGTTGAACAATTTTTGTAGGTTTCAACCACTTTTGCTGGAACCATTTTTTTTCGAGAAGAAATATAAGCCTCACCACTGTTTCTTTTTTGTTTCCTAACAATCTGGGCCCATTTAGATGGATCACGTTTTCGTTTTCTTGTCTTCGTAGGCGTGATTGATTCAGGTTCATCTCTTTCTAGATCTCTAGATGTTTGAATTGTACCTGACAACGATGGTAGGCTTGAAGATCCTGCCAGGCTGGTAACGTTGCTTTGGTACGGTGTAACCATGTAATTATTATTAAAACTGGAATAAAAATCAATAAAATAAAAAAAATCATAACCTCAAAATCTAACACATACCTGTTACTACTTTCTGACCCATCTGAAGGAGCATAATCTTTGTCAACATCACTATTAGTTCCTGTAAAAGGATCTTCCTCTCCTGACTCACTCATCACTGTTTATTTCACTGTCCCTTTTATATTATGAAGCTAAACACTCAAGTCACACAACTTATCAAAAACAACAGAGTAACGCTGAGTTTTATGTGAAAGACAACATGACTGCACATTTGCGAATGCAAAGTTCTATGTTGTACATAGTACCCTGCATTATTTAGAGTTCGTAACACTTTCGTAAATTTAGTTCTATGTGGTACATAAAACTTTGTTTTCTCAAACATTACAAAGTCATGCAAAATTGTAAGTTATTTGCTTGCAATATACAGTGACGGTGCTACATAAAACCATGGGTGTCTTATGAGATACAAGAGTAGGCAACATAGGACTTGGTGGTTTGAAAATCACAATATTTCAAATTTTGTTACATAGAACCTCATAACTCCAAGCAAGCGAAATATTATCCTTGGAGCTCGGCATCATGTATTATCTTGATGTTTTAACCTTGCGAAAATGTCGGTCCTGGTAAGGAAAGTAACCAATATTTACGTTGTAGAGTTCCAAAATCTTATGTCATTTGAAACATTATAAAGCCGGGTACACTTTACTCGCCACTTGGCAAAATGCCAATGTAAAGTGGAAGTACTCATCTACTGTACTGCAATATTCGACAGACAATGGCTGGCAAGTAGCAAGTAATGTGTAGCCGGCTTAAGCTCTAACCTTGTCTATGCTGTAAACTTCAAACCATATGACAGCTGACAAGAGACAGTTGGTCTTATTATTGGAATCATTGTCTCGAAAAGATTACTACTCTGAATAAACATAATCTATCATCAGTAGATACAAATAATAATCTCAAAGTATTATTGAATTCGGACTCAGCACTCAGCTCATCACCGGTTACTCGTCCAAACCGTTCGCCACGCACTGCACTGCTTAGCTTCGATGATCAAAGTTGGCCATTGTTGAAGCGCTCCCCAACATTAAGTTCATATTATGTGTTTTTGTTTTATTAAACATTCTCGCTAAATATTCAGCCAGATAACTAGATGGCGGCGCCATTCACTCAAGAGGATTAGGCAACCAAATCAGCCAAATAGCTGATGACTGATGACAAACCAGATTTTTGTTATTTTCGGGGGGGGGCGTCTTTGGCCTTAGGGACTGGGCTATCGAAATCCATCCTGAAGGAGATGATCAGCGCGTGTACTTTGAAGCGAAATGGTGAAGGAGGCGAGAAGAGAGCCTTCTCTTGCGTAAAGCGCCGCTTAAACCGATCAATATATCAACATAACACACGCAGGCGGCTCTCTGGCTTCTGTGCCTGGTGGCTCAGCTCTGCTACTAACAAATGCCGGTTAAAGTAGTAGACCATGGGCTGGAAAGCGCATTTTAACTGACAGATACACTTCATATACCAAACCTCTGTTTCCGTACACATCTAATATCTGGCTCCTAAAACGGCTGTATGAGAACAGCAGGACTGCCGTACGAATAAATAAATCAGTGCAATTCGAGAGCAGGGGTTCGCCAAGGATGTGTATTGTAGCCACTGCTATTATTGATATACTATGTACTGAGCATATAATGTGAACTGTTTTCGAAAACATAATCTTTTCAGTTTACTATAATTCGGAAAAATCTCCATATGGATATCGTTTTTGAGGTTTTTCGGGACATAATTTTTAAAGGGTTCCACTGATTTCTACGTGCGAGCATTTGCTAGTCATTTGATAAATGCAGTCCTATGCATCTCTTACTTAGCCATTTTAAATGAGTGATTATTTAAATTTTCGCGACTGAGTAATTGACAAATCGAAATATTTCACTGGCTCTTGGCCTATATAGTCGCGTTCGGCGCTACTGGCTGCTGGAATTGTGTGACAAATTTAAAACTAGGTCGCACCCAAACATGCCTTTGCCCCGGCAGATCTGTGAGTGAGTGAGTGAGCGAGATGGAGAGTGAGAAGGATAGGGAGAGATAGGTAGGCATACAGCTTTGGATTCTGCTACAGTCGTTTATAATAATACATTTAAGTTGCACATTTGGACCATCAAATGACCTACAAATGCGTTGCCAAAGTACATCATTATTATGCACTTCAATATAGTGTCCTAATAAAATTATATCCAGCGAACAAATAGAACTAGTGGAATTTTTAAGAAAAACACAAATTAAATTAGTTTTTATTAGGCAATAAAGTGTTTCTCTTTGAATTATAAATATACATTGGTACTATAATTCTAATAGGATAGATTTTAAGTGTTTCTCCTACACCTAATGTTATGAATAAATTCAAATTTTAACAAATTTCTGCCAAGTAACCAATTTCCAAAATAAGAAAGTGTAACCAATCAATTATATTTCCAAAAAAAAAACAATCACGTTATTTCAATTTCAATCTTTAGAGCTGTTTCTGAGATATTTCCTTGTATATAGTTACGCATCTAGATACTCAGATACAACAATTGCTCGTTTAGTAAGATAAGATAAGATAGTGATCTGATAATCTCCCATTCTAATATCCTTGTCATTATTTTTAGAATTTGTTCATCGATAAAGATGTTCAGCAATGTCGGGCTAAGTGGACGTCCCTGTCGTATTCCATATTTCAATGGTGTTTCGTCTCTTCGTCTTGTTTCTTGTATCAATATGGTTAATTAGGTAGTTTAAGAATAATCCTGATGGTTCAATAGTCATATTTAGCTGCCGGTTTATCACTTTCCTACCGCTAAACGAAGTAGCTATATATAAGAGAATTATCTATTGTAATCGTATAACATATTCTGGTGCGTCCGGTTCTCAAAAGATTTACGTTAGGCTTCAAGGTTGAAATTACAAATTTTGCAGAAATAATGGAGTTCCTGAAAAATAATAAAGAAGAACTAGATAGAACGAGACAGGAAGACCAAACAAAAATGAATCAATTCCTGGAAAATCAAGAAAGAAGTAGGCAACAAGATAAAGAAGAAGAAGAAAGAATTAGAAAGGAAGACCATACAAAGATAAGTCAAATTCTAGAAAATCAAGAAAGAAATATACAAGCAACAACAACAAGGTAGTAGAAATAAATAGCTAATAAACGAATAATAACCGTAAGTACATGACCACCTGTCCACGTTACAGTATTGAAACCGTTCATCGGTGATAAAGCAAGCTCTGGTTGTAGCTGAAACATGTCATTCGATCAAGACTGTGACGCAAAAACGGCACAAGTTATTTTAATCAAATTTCATTATTTCTAAAGCCCTCTTGCTCTTTGGCTTTATTTAAAATCTCTTCTATTTTACCATTACTAGAAAATGCCCGTGACTTCGTCGTTATATTATACTGGTTTGTATCTCCTTTTTTTGTCAATAATCTGAGTGTAGGCAACACATATTTGAGCTCATGGGTTAACAATTTAACAAGAGATGTCGCTACCAGTACTATTCTTTCAATTTAATTTTGATAATTGTTTTTTTTGTACTTTAGAAACAGGGATAAAATTATCCTATTCAGACCAGTTACATCGAAATCCATGTAGTGTTTATTATGTATATAGATCAGGTCTGTGAAAACTTGGTAGATAGAGTAGTAGATAGAGTGCACTATCCCAACGTGGTCTATAATATTATGTTTATATATAATCTTTGTGTGCTTGTTTTATGTGTGTAGTTTCCAGCGCTTACTGAAAGTTTAGCTAATAGGAGCCCATGAATAAATGTCAAGTTCGGCTCGCTACACTCAGCCTCAGCTGTACTGAGCCCGTCGTCGTAATAGGGAGAATATCTATTATTTATATTTCTGGATCTGGACGTGTAGACGTAGACAGACGCTCATGCTAATAAAATGTAGTTAGTGTGTTGTAGTATTTGCCCTACTGCTGCTGGCTGAAACTGGCTGGCGTGATGGCCTACTACTCTATTGACGCCGCCTGACCAATTTGGCAACAGCGCCGCCGTGCGATATTACATGCTGCCAGGCCAGGAATCGTCCTCCAAAGCCATAGCGCCACCAACCACCCTATTATGTGTATATGAAAGCAGCAGCAAGTTTGAAATCACAGACCAACTGTCTGATGTGCGGGGGATACACGAAAACAAAACAAAAAATATAAATCAGTATTATATGATGTACAAAAGTCATTCGAAGCAGCAGGAATTTCGACCACTGGGCGACTACTAGTTTAAAATTAAAATATGAGGTGTACATTCGTTGACGTAGGAAAAAATGACATTTTTTTAATAAAATTTTCAAACAATTCAAACCTTTCTTGTTCAGAATACATTTTCTAAAGCTATGATAACCTGCTGAGTAGCTCCAAAAGCACACAGAAATGACATTTAATTTTACAGAATTTTTATATTTGTAGGGAAGTAGGAGAACAGTACGACGGAACCTTTTCCACGAGAGCTCGATTCGCGCTTGATCAATTTTTATAATCAATTATCAATCAATTTTGTCAGTATGAATGCTGCCAGAAACTTTTTGCGTTAATAATGGCAGGCAGATTTGTGAGGCGTTAGATAATCCCTCTTTGGTAGTATATAATATACTCACTCTTTTATATGTATATATATAGATTTATAGAAATAACGTGACCTGAAAACGTGTTGGAAATTATAAGACTTGCAATGTAATTTTCCCCGTTGAAATGTCTGGTATATGGTTTCGATGGAATTGAAAAATAAAACGAAAACAATTTGGCATGTGTACGATTTTAATTAATTTCTAAGTTGCTGTGATAAATAAGAAAATAATAAAACGTGAACATTTCCATCTATAAGTATATAAAATATATTAGTAATCAGCTGTTACGTTACAGGTGAACTGTTATGCCGGAAATTAATGACAATGTCAAATTGTAATTGATCAGAATCAGTTGATTACCCTGTTGAATAGGTTATGATAATCTTTTGTCATATTCAACGTTCAAACTATTTGACATAGATAGTTAAATATAATGTCTAAATAAACATTTTCTATGTTCAATAAATACCAACAACGGTAAATATATTATTTTCACATATTTCTAAAACTTTAATAAACAATTATTGTGGAAATATATACTGAGTACTTTTTCCCGGGTAGATATATATATATATATACCCGGCACTTCCTGGGCAAACACTTTCGAAGATTGTGCAACGAAAACATAAAGTCATTAAAAGTCTTGAGCATGGAACCCTTCTATGTGACCTACTCGCACCTAGAACCAGTCCGAAAACAAACCCAGATCAATCCACAGATATGCTCCAAGAGAGAACAGCATGATAATTTCTCCTAAATATGTCTTAAGGATTTTCCGGTATGGAACCCTCCACCATTAAATTCCAGTCGCACTGACAGACTCTCACAAAACAGTCCAGCGACATACTACACACAAATATATATATATATACCGAAAAATCCACGAAAATTCAGCCATAGAGCTTCGATTTACTTCTTTGGGAATTACAGATATGGAACACTCAATTTAGGAGGCCCAGACACACAGAAAATATAGCCTATGTCATTTGCGCAAATATAAAAAATTCAATAAAGAAAATATTATCGAAATAGGATAAGTAGTTTTCGAGATTTTTGTGGTCATACGAAAAGTCGTTACTCGTATATATATAATCAAATCAAAGAATTAAATTGACAGATAATTGTTTACTTTGAAGCTTTCCTTAGCAACACATGTGTAATTGTCATCTACCACTTTAAAACTTCAAATTTCATTTCGATAATTCTCTGACTTTAATATATTGTGATATTTTTTCAGCATTAAATGATCTTTTTTCCACCACAAAAAAAAATAGTGTATTATATACGGAAAGAATTTTAGATTTTAGATCTCGATTAAAATAATTTTTTTCTCTTCTATAATAAATAACTATTATCTACCTATATCGAAAAAATCCAATTAAAAAATATAGCCATTTTAAATAAGTAAAAAAATCTATATGATTTTCTTTAATATCACTTCTCAAGCGAAAACTGATTTGAATTTTGGAATTTTTCTTTACCAACTAAATACAATCTTATTACGTGTCGATAAAAAGCTTTCTCTATCTAATAATTCTATATCAAGATCAAGTCAAATGAAATTTAAATAGATATATTTGAAGATTACACGTTTTTTTTCGATAATAAATTCTGATGAATAATTCCATGATATTTTGAAAATTTTGAGCACCTCGTTGTTCCATTAGTTAAACTAATAAATATTTCTCACAAAAAAATTGGACCGATTTTATTAGTTGGTGCACTGAAGTTGCAGTTAGATTGATAATTTTGGACACCAACTTCAAAAGTACCAGCACCAATAGAATTAATATTATTTTTTGATTTTCAGTGCACCAACTAATAATGTCGGTCTATATTTTTTGCAACATTAATCACGAACTCCAAGGAAAACATATTCATTATAAATGTTCCTACAAATAATCTGGACTCTTATGTAGTGCCCTCAGATTTTCAATTTTCGAAAGAAATTGCCCCCTCCACGTAGCGAAAATACTCATATTTGAGATTTTAACATCGTCGTAACTCGAAAATCGCAACTATTGTGAAAAAATGTTCAATTTAAACGTTTCCGAATATAGTCCTGTCTTTAATTATGCCACCTCAGATTTTCGATTTTCGAGAAAAATTGACCCACTCATTGGGTTCGTCGGTCAAAAATGGTTTGCCTATTATCCAGATTTTCTTGGAAACTGGAAACTGTTACATCTTGGAAAAAGATATGTTAGAAAAAAGTTTTACGAATCAGAAGTCAACGTTCAACATAACTTTTATATACAGGGTGATTTACTAATAAACATTGAAAATATTTTAACCCAAAGCACCTGAAATTAATATGGCTCAGAGTTACTCAGGGGATGTCAGACGAAAAAAAAAACATAAAATCAAAATCGGTGACAGTGACAATCTGTCATTCTGACATAAAAAACACGTAAAGAGGAGCTTATGTTAAATGTACAACTAATGTATTTGAGTATTTTTGAAAATTATAGTCCCAAATGTATGGAAACATTGTCACTTGTCACCATCATAATATGCAAAATTTGAGCTGATCAAAATAAACAGCACACCTTACCTTAGATTCTTAGTTTATATTTGTTTGATGTAGATGGCGATGTAATTCACGACACAGAATTTTTGATAATATCCTTTACACGCACTTATTACACAGAAGAGCCAAAAAAAAAACAAGAAAAATGGCACTCAACAATTTATCAATGACAATGAAACAACTACTAATAAATGTTTCAGGTCAGAATTGCACACGATGTATAGTAATCTTAGTAATAGAATAAAATTTATCACAAATAACCAACGAAATCAGCTTTTCAACTTACAACAACTAATCTCTCTGTGAATTGCTCGAGCAAACATTAAAAGGCATGATATATGATAAAAAAATTATCACTCTAAGACCATATATATATATATATATTAATAATAAATAATGTAGTCTCCATAATAATATTATATAAACATAATTCATGAGATTGATACGTAGATTTTGACGCATTTTAAACGACGATGTGATTAATATTTTTATCTTCTAACACTATCTACATAATATCATATTTTTTATATATATATATATGTATACATATCTTTAATATGATAGGATATTTTGAGTATTAGTATTGTGTTGCAACATATTACAATTTTCTGCGCATTAGATGTACCGAATATTTAAGACTATCCATATGAACTGACCTATTTTTGGCTCTCATCAGTATGCAGTAGAACTGGATTCGATTATGACTCCTTAATGCTTATCAACTTTTCCAGTAGGAAATAAATTAAACAAATTTAGAATCCAGCATTTCCTTTTTCCAAAATTAAGTACATGAAGGGGTCAATTTTTGATCGTAAATCCAAAAAAAAATCAGACGGCTAAACTAAATAAAAGACTATTTAAATTGGACATTTAAAAAAAAAACATGTAACGGTCCTGCACTTCATCTAAATTACGAGAACAAGTAGAATTATTTGGAATTTTTCAGGGCTTATTTGATAATTACCAAAGGTTTTGTGAACGATTGACAAATGATCTTTCTTCCTTGCTTTTTTTGTAATAAATATACCAATAAACCAAATAAATATGATAAACTCTTTCTTGTTTTGCTATATTTATGTATATAACCTATACTACCTCTGAGGTGATAGTCAGGACACGCAATGGCGCGGACGATAATATACTCTTCTATAAAGCGTCTTAGTACAACGTTTTAGGTACCTATTGATTTTATATCGGTCCGGTGTTATCAAATGATTCAAGTTATTGTATGATGTGATTATATATTTACTATATTATAGCAAATATTTACATTCAGACATTATAGTGATATAAAATGGCACACTATCGCAAAATGTTATAAATATTATACACAAAAAATTGCGTAATGGTTGCTTCGTCGTATATACAGGGTAAATCACGGCCTGGAAAAGTGGTCCATATTATCAGAATATTTTTAATGGGTCTATGTTGGTCTATCGAATGAAATATATCCTGTATAATATCATTTATCCATTTTATTCAAATTGTAATAAGAAATTATTGAGTCATTATGATACCTACTTACAGGGTTCCGTACCCAAAGGGTGAACATATGACAGCTACTTCAGAGATACCCCTTAAAAGTATCAAAAAATAGGCAAATTTTCTCGAAAATCGAAAATCTGAGGTGATATAATTAAAGATAAGACAATATCTAGAGCCGGTATTTATTATTTGGATAATATTCCACTCGTAATCAGAGCAGTGATAGTTTGGTGTCAAAATATTATAAATAAACCTCTACATTGAAGTTAAGGGGGACATTCATTTTGAAAATCTTGCAATTCAAATTTAATTTCATGACTTTCAGTTGGAAGAGCTGCATTTACTTCAGTTACTTTGTTACATTAATTATTGTGTAAGCAAATTTTGCACTTGGCGAATCATTACGAAAGAATTTATTTTGACATTCCATAGGAACGTCATTTGCCATTTAGCGACATGACAGCGTCGTCACCACAATGTTTGTTGATTCAATGCCAAATTATTTTGGGTGGTCGAACGAAAATGCTGCAAAATGAGTCACATACAAATTACAATGTTGTTTTTGCCAGGAAAATATTCACTTAGGTAATATAATTAGACGAATTTCTCATATAAAATATACAGGGTCCTCTGCATATCATCTCCTGTCCGCCTTTGTGTTCAGTAAAGTTATTACATCTCATTTTGGATTTCCACTTCGCCGGAGCCATGGTTGTGGTATAAATAATGATTTATACGTAGTTGTTGAGAAATATAAGATATAATATAAAACAGATGTTGGGTAAATTGTCCAGCGATATAGCCCATAAAAGGATAAATGAATCCCAACATGACCTAACCTCACTATCTTTGATAGCTAGCTGCGGAACATAAATGGCTTTACGCACCACATCACCCCATGCACCTGAGTGTCAGACGTGGAAGCAATACAGAAAAAGCTGCATCATAAATTATTATTGTTTTCAAAGATCTCCAATTTAGAACACTGACTCTTTTATGCGAAATTCAAAGTGAATTGTGAACTGTCATTACAGAAACGTCAAATGTCAAGCACCCTATTGCTGGCTCACAGAACAATAAATGTCACATAGACATGGAACAGTTAATAACAAGAACAATTCTATCATTCTCCCATCTCAAAATTAACTTTTCAAACAGGTGTTTTAAAAAATAATGAATGTTTATTGAAAATTCAAAATTTTATCTGGCAAAGTAAACGGAAATAATACCTATATCCAAGAACGTTTCATTCCGGCTGATTTTACATCAACTAATAAAGTTGGTGCAATTATTTGTAGAAAATATTTTTAAGTATTTATCATTTTCCTTCGTATATTTCACGTAATATATGTGGTTTGTTTTGATATTTCTCAGGTCTTACCTCACGAACAGAACCACTGAAGTGAATGATGTTATTCAAATTTGCTCATCGTCGGGTGAATCATCGATCGAAGACACGACAGGTGTATGTATTTTTGGCAAAAGAATGTTTTTCGTGCTTTTTATTTTTCTTTCAGCGCCCACATTAGATGGACACTTTAACTAGTGGGACAAGCAAATAATGTGTTATGGAAATTTCTATTGTCGATTTTACCACAAGCCCGAAATAGATTCTCGTGCGCCTTTCATATCTGTGGCAAAATTGACGTTGCCATGTTCAAACATAAACTCAGGAATATTTTAATCAAAAGATTTTGAACAACAATCAAAAAGAAGTTTTCCTGCTTAATTCATTTACCTAATAGTTTCAATCATTTACGATATTATTATTATTATTATTAACAAACTTTTTACTAAGCTTTCTATGCTATATAAGTTTCCATTAAATTTAAAGTGGTTTGCAATTCCCAAACAATAAGTTTGGTTTCTCTAATATTCATTGAAATTTCCAGAGAGGAAATAAACTTCTCGGAAGATATAACTACAAAGCACGAGTATATTATCATATAGATTGTGTTTTTCTTCAAATCGGAAAGTTTGCTATCATTATTTTTACGCTGCGATAAATATTTATAGCGATAAATTTCTTATTTCACAAATACATATTATTAAACAGGAATGAAATGATATGGAATCGATTATGTAAGACAAAAATTATTGAACGTTGATTTTTTATACTTTTAAAGTGAATTTTTATTCTGAAAAGCTCAACATTTAACGAATCCAATAAAATCTAATATTTCAAGGCCACCGATAAATCTTTTCCGAGGTGCCATGGAACACGCTATTTGAATTTATTCTTCTGAGTGAAAATGAAGATGAACAATTGAATTTTTCAGTGAATTCCAAAAATAATTTGGTAATAACATGACATATATGGCGCTGTCAGAAATATATTTTTCTTTAAAGCAAGTATAGATAGATAGCGTAGATAATCAGTGGCATAATTTGAATGTATTATGTTGTTTTTCGGTATAATACTCTACAGGGTATCCCACAATGAATGGATAACCTTGAATTGGCTTGTAGCAGAACCTAAGACCGTTCAAAGAAACCATTTCAACAAAACAATAATATTTTGTG
Source organism: Crioceris asparagi (assembly GCA_958507055.1). Lineage (NCBI taxonomy): Eukaryota > Metazoa > Arthropoda > Insecta > Coleoptera > Chrysomelidae > Crioceris > Crioceris asparagi. Next base: position 1,158,470 of record OY293827.1, read on the forward strand.
CAAATTTTGCATTAATCTAATAAAAAAACGGTGAAATTCAATCATGTGTGGTTGTGGTGTAGGAGAACTTGGAATATGTTGAAAAAAAAATATATCTCGGGTGCTATTTGAATGTTTTTTCCGTATTTTTATTTGAACGGTTGTATGTTTTGTTAGAAAACATTTAATGGAACACCTTGTATATTTGTCTCGGCATTAAATGCTCGTAACTTTGTAAAGGCACTGAAAAACAAATTATGTAATATGATATTACGGTTTTACATCAAATAGTTATGACTGTAGGTGTCGTTTTTCAAATGTTTCAGATAAAAGATTATGAAATAAATCAGAAATTATCAACATGAATAATCGAAAAATATTCCTTTAAAGATATATTTTTTTCAATAGTACATCATGTATATTTTTCCAGTTTCTTGTACCGTATTAAATTGAAAATATAATTGTCAAGACCGGATAAAATTTTTACCATCCAAAAATAACAGCAGTTTCAAAGAAAAATATTTATTTTATGCCAAAACACAATTATGCACATTTTATTTCATTGCTTATTTTAAAACTCAATGAGAAAAGATATTTGGTGCTGGTACTTTTGCACAACGTCAAAAGTATCAGCCCCAATTGAATTAATATTATTTAGTAATTTTCAGTGCAATAGAATTTATTTCAAATTTCTGAGTGTAACATTAGTCATCAAAATCGTTGAACGTTCACTAATACCAAAGAAGATAGTACTTATCCTATTACCCGTGTATAATATTCTTTGCTTGTAGTTGTTATTATTCAGAGATCTCAAAACATCGCAGCGGAAATACACATATTTTTCAGTCTTTACACCATTGTTGTAACTTGAAAACTGTAACTCTTTTGAAAAATAATATAGATTTAAACGTTTTGGGATATAGTTTCATCTTTAATTGTGCCGTCTCGGAATTTCGATTTTCGAGAAAAATGGTCCCCGTCCAGGGGTTGAGGTCCCCATGAACATATTAATTTCAGATTAACGCGTTATCCTATGAATTCACGGGTTTAGCGTTCTGATTGAATTAATAGACACAAATCGTTGCTGAACGCCCCGAATATTTCCGATCGTACCCTATAAAATGTCACCTGAAAGCTATCAGCTATTTAACATGTGCTGCCATCTATTGGGAGCTGCACCTAACAGAAATAAAATAACAGTAATAATTATTACGGTTTGGAAAATGATTGATAAAGATTTAAGTAATTTTTAAATACCTAGTTTTTGGTAAATCTTCATTCTATCAGCTTTAATTTGGTAATATTATATAACAAGTGTGAGTTTTCTTATGATAAAGAGTCTAAAACAGTAAACACAGTTTAAGGATTTGTCTTTTAATAATACCTATAATATCTAGTCCAGGTGCATAGCAGGATTTCTGTGCACGGTTGAATATTCGAGACATAACTGGTGCTCTGGTGCTGGAAGACATACCATCCACCTACTTACTCATCAAATGATTTTACACGCGACTCCTTCAAATACAAATAGGTAGTACAACAAAGTATTTTTATATCTAGAACGGATATTATTCTCGTAGAGTTATGCACTTATAAAGCGACCTGCTATTGCTTATATTATGAATGAATGCATCATCAAATAGGCCTATAATATTATATGTAATTGAAAGGAAGCTGCTGAGTTCCATTATTGTTTTGACGTTTATTGTGTACAGTGTGTTCAAGTTGAGATATCGGGAAAATGATGATGGTAATACATACGGAGATTTGGTTAAATAACCAATAGAATTAATATTATTTTGTATCTTTCAGTGCACCAACTAATAATAAAGTCGGTACAATTTTTTGTAAAAAACTTATTTATCTATATATTTTTCGTGTTCTATCTTATCTAAAAACAAGATACCTCATATAATGTACTTTCTTTCTGGTAATATAATTATTAAGAAAATAATAATTTGTAGTTTGACTTGCCTCAGTGAGACAACTAATATTATTTTGTAGCCTTCAGTCAGTGACCTTCAGTAGCTGATGTAAAAGATCGTTCACATGGCGTGAGTCGGAGTGGTGGGTAGGAGCACAGACAAAGTTTATTTTATGATTTGTGATACAGCACCAAGATAATGCTACTAATAATAGCACCAAGAAGATAATGAGATTTACCTAGATCACCCCTTTGGCATAATCAACGATAACGATATATAGGTATCGTCTCGCTCTGACCCACTCCGTGTGCACACAGCCTTCAATAAAGTCAATTCTGTTTTTTGGTTTCTCTATAAAAAGTTATTCATTATAAAAATTCTCATATGCTCACAAATGTTACATTCAAGACGACGTCATTTTGTTTTCCTTCTACGCCAAAATGTGATATATTATGTGTACACATACAAGAGTATAAATTTATATGCACAAGTTTGTTTGTTGTTTGAATTATTAAGAGAATAGACTATAAAATATATCTACTTGTCAATTATTGCATCACCTAGGTACCTCATAATATTAATAATTGTTTGAAACGTATTTTTTTTCGAGTAAATTTATGACAGCGTACGGTTAGTTTACTTAATTTCCTAAAAGCCTTGAAAGTTCTATAAAGCCTATCATATAGTTTGTTTATTTTTTATTAGCAGATAGTGTGTATTTACGACAAGATATTCGAAACGCATCCAAATACTGTACTCAAGTTTTTGGAAAATGATTAAAATGTTTTCCTCGTTGATGAATTTCTTTCTGGATACAATCTAACATTAGCATTGCTATATCAACATTTTTTTCTACAAAATCTAATATAAACGTCATACAGATATCCGTTTTTTCACTGTCACTATATAATGCACCATTTTCTACAATAATTTAAATTAAAAACTGTATATTTGGATAACGAAACTTGAGATTATTATTAAGATTTAAATGTCAAAGAAGAAAATATTGATATCATGGTGATTAAAGTAGGTACATATTTGTTTTTTTATCATAGTGTTGCGTATGTGGGTTCGCAGATAAGTGAGACTAATTTAGAGTTATTAAATTAACTTTATTTACACTCGAAATAATATAAATTACAACTTAACTTTACTATATTCGCACTAGCTTACTCGGACTATTCTATTATTCACACTATCTTTTACATTCTGTCCTCATGCCGACAATTCTCCCATATATATATATATATATATATATATATATATATATATATATATATATATATATATATATATATATATCCGACAAAGGCTCCAGATCACTCGAGCGGCTTCTGGTCTTTGATTCGGACGTTTCTCGAAATCCCTTTGTCGGCATTCAAGGAGTAGATGCCGACATGCTGCCGTCGCTCTCTTTGTCAACGCCGCTTTCGATATTTCCAACCACAGTTTATATCTCGCGCTTACTTCAAACGGATGCCGTCACTTTGTAGCCAATACCGGCGGCTGTTCCCCTTGCACGTTACAATAGCTACCACATTCGAAAATACTTTTACCGTTTCTCTATGACTTTTTGGCTTTAAATGTCGGTCAAAAATAGATGATTTTGAGTTTTTCAAAATATTTCACGAACCTTTTTTTTTATTTGCAAACCTGAATATTGAAGAGATCTGAATAACGCAACTCTTCTCCAGTTTAGCCATCCTTCTATCTTTTACCGATTAAGAAATAACAATACTATCCTTATGTAATGGCCGCGATGCTGTATATTGTTGTTTCATAAAGATGTTTTTTGACGTTAAGCTCTATCTCTTCCATATTATCGTGCGAAATATTCGTAAGGGTTAACTAATTTAATTTTTATTTATTACATTCAAGTAGTACTAGAATATGTAGGTGATACGGTTTCCAGTTCCAAGTGTATTTTTCTTTTTATTTGTGGACAAAGTCGAGGCCATTAGCGAGTTGAAAAAGTATTTTTCATTGAGTTAATTTTCAACAAATATGAATTTAATATCGATTTAGGTTAGGTTACAGACTCGGTCAAGGCTTTGTACTTAATTTTCAATAGAAACCAATAAAGCGAGAAGCTTTTTCACATTTAATGAGTTGTTGATGATTTGTATTAGAAAAAAAAACCACAAAGGGAATATTAATATATGTAGGTAGATTAGAGTTTTGGGATGAAGATAAATATTTTTTACGAAAAATGTGAACGACTTTGTTAGTTGGTACAGTGAAAAAATACAAAATAGTTATGCAACTGGACAACTTCAAAGATACCATCACCAATAGAATTAATATTGTTTTGTATCTTTCAGTCCACCAACTAATAAAGTCGGTTGAATTTTTGATAAAAAATATTTATTTCACACTTTTGATTGTAACATTAGTCATCAAAATCAAAAAAATTATATGTTGCTTATAATTATTCAGAGATTTCGAAACATCGCGGAAATACACATATTTCATACTTTCCCACTGCTGTAACTAGGAAACCGTTAATTTTTTGAAAAATGTCCGATTTAAATGTTGCTACATAGAATCTCTTCTTTAATTTTGTCGTCTCGAATTTTTGATATTCGAAATAATTGCCCCTTCCACCCCCCTTTGGGTGAAGCTTTTGAGAGAAAGGACATGTTAAATGTCGATTCTTTTTTCTATCAAATGAAAAAATATTTTTTTTCAAATTGGACATTTTTCAAAAACTTCTACGGTTTTCGATTTAGATTCATAGGACGAGGGACTTTATCCAAAATAATGATATTTGTAATTGATGGCTATGAAATTTTTCCTGTTTTTGGCGAGTTTATTCTAAATTTACCACATTTGCCCCCTGAAAAAGAGAGTAACTTTTTCGAAAGCTCGGTTTAACTCAAGAGATTTTATTTATTAAATGACTGCATCCCCAAGAATTATGTTTTTATTGAATACTAGCCAATTTATCCGGAACTTCCCGGGCAAACACTTTGGTAGATTATGGTACGAAAATATAAAGTCATAAAAAGTATGGAACCCTTCTACCTCAAGAGTCCTCTTTGCTCGTATAACCAGTTTGAACACCAACCCAGATCCACCTACAGACTTACCCCAAGAGATAATAGCATGAGAATTTCTCCTCCATATGCCATATGGATTTTCCGGCATGTAACCCTCTATCTTCAAGTACCAGACACACTGACAGACTCTCACAGAATAGTCCAGTGACATACTACAAACAAATATACTGAAAAATTCACGAAAATTCAGCCATAGAGCTCAGAGATACTTCTTTGAGAATTACAGGTATGAAACCCTCCACCTAGGAGGCCAAGTCACACTTACAGCCACTGCCAGATCATTCTAATCACATTCTTCATACATACATGGTAAACATACCATCAAAATCCAGCCAGAGAGTTCAGAAATAGTCAAAAGACTTTCGGGTACGGAACCCACCACATAGAGTCACACGGGCAGTTAGAGTATGGCAATACTTTTACTTAAGATATGATAAACACGTGTGCAAAATACAAGAATAAAAAATCTAAAAATATAAATAGATGTATATATTATTTCATTTATTAAATAAAATTCATTGTATTTAACCAAGCTTTCGAGAATGTTTATTCTCATCATCAGGTCAAAGTAAAAATCGTAATAAACATAATAGTAAAGCTTTTTTTTTGTTGAAAAATGTACAATTTAAATGTCGCCGGCGAATATGGTCTATTTTTTTTGAAGGCGGGGAAGGACAATATTATTTCTAAGACGGGTGGGTGCCAAGTTCACAGAGCAGGTGAAAAAAAAAAAAATACAACTCACCCAATCAGATGCACAACATCCAGTTTCAACGGTGTGTTTCGTGTTGGTATATATTGCTTTTCTGATTTAAACCAAAAAACACTTCACAATACGTAATAACTATTTCGCAGCTTCTTTTACATTTAAAAATGAGTGATTCTTAACAGATTATAGATTGTACTACCTATTTATTATACAGTGTTATCGAGACTGTTGTTACACCTTACACGACTCGTTATTACATGGACTCATTGAAGAAAACAGAGCGAGAACTTATTCGGTCCGAGGCTATACTACAACAACTGGCCTCACTGTACTCACTGTTAATTACATAACCATCAATAGGTACTGTTGCTGGTATATAATAATGTCGATGTAATGACAATACCCAAAATATATGGCTGTGTTCCAACTGTAACACCGTGATCAGTCTCCCAACAGTTTGCGAATCCCCACCGTCTGGACAGCGTGTTAGCCAGCAATAAAAATTGTCCATTTGACAAATCGTGACAATAGTTGGAACAAACTGTTAACTCACTAGAATTTGAATTAAAAAAATGTTTCTACTCACAAATAGCTGCTGTCTTGATTTTTTTTTTGATTTTAATATTTAAATTATTATCATACAATAGTTGTAGCGTTCAGAAAAACCAATGGAGTTACTTTGAAATTGAGCAAATGTTTTTCCGAGAAAATTAGTGCCATCAAAATTTTAATGCACTACTGCGCAGAATCTTGAGTATATGAGACTGTTTCTGTTTGATATAGGTCTTGGAACGAAGCCGTCAATGTTTTATAATACCCTAAATATATATAAGTGGGATAGCATTGCGATTTACTATCCCTCTGTATATGTCAACAATGTCAAATTTAAATTAAGAAGGTTTTTTTTGTCGGTAAAGTGCGAGGACAACTATTTTTGTACAGGTGAAAAAAAATAGAGTGTGATTATGTCGCCCGAAAATACTGAGAGCTAGCTGATGGTATTTTTGGACGCAGATAATTTTTGTGTAGAATGGAATATTTTGCACAAAAAACTTGGACTGACGACTTTATTAGTTGGTGCACTGGAAAATACAAAATAATATCAATTTTTTTTGTTCCTGTAATTTTCAAGTTGTGCAGTTGTAGTTGAATTGAAAACTTTTGGCACCAATTTCAAAAGTACCAAAACCAATAATAGAATTAGTATTATTTTGGGTATTAGTCTAGTTTAGAGGCTTTTGCTATAGAAGCACTAAAAAATCAAATGTTTGTTAAAATAGATGTATGTTGAAATAATTCGTAATAAAATTGAGGCGGAATACGCTATTTTTAATAAATAGACATATTTTATACTTTCCCACTGCTGTAGCTTGGAAACCGTATTTTTTAAGAAAAATGTACAATTAAAATGTTGCTGCATATAAACTCTTCTTTAATTTGGCTGCCTCATATTTTAATTTTGGAAAAAAAATCAGACTTTTCCACAGCTGTAACTCGGAATCTTATGATTCTTTTGAAAAATATCCAATTGAAACGTTGTCGGATATGGGCTCTTCTTCATTTTTGTCGTCTCAAATTTTCGATTTTCGAAAAAAAATCACCCCCTCCACACCATTTGGCGGAAGTTTTTGAGGGAACAGACGATTTTTTTTCAATGGGACCAACTCTCAATAATCCTCTATCAAATGAAAAAAGAATCATGAAAATCGGAGCACGTTCACTATTTAATACCAGGGCAACCGAGCTTTGCTCGTGTAACGCAGGATTTAGGGTGGGTCTATAAGTGTTATTCCGTTCAAAAAGGTGCATATTCTTAGTTAAAATATACTGCGATCAATAGATAGGTAAATATCGCCTTTGTCCGTCGCATATGTCATAAGTTATAGTGCTCGAAATTATTATGAAAGTGCAATGTGATTTTGAAACATACGCGAACTTGACTTGTGTCCAAATCGACTTCTGGACCCCCAAAATCCATACTGACATTTACATCACAATTTGCGGAGCCATTCTCGAAATAGTTAGTGTGGACCTCGAGGATCGCACCCAATAAATATTGTAAGTATTGCCAATCGATTTCGATCAATCGAGAAAGATAGGAATGCAGAGCATCTGTCACAATTTAAAAGTGACAGATGTTAAATTATCTCCCATGTGTTGTTGAGACATCATTGGTACTTATATAATAAAACTAAACTGAAAATATAAATCACCAAATTTATGTAGGTAGATGTAGCCGAAATTAACCAGAAAAAAATATTTCGAAGTAAACAAATACAATACAGAAAATTGAAAATAGATTATGCGTCGAAAGAGTGATGAATCAGTATTTTGACTCGAGAATGAGATTATCAAACAGGAGCACTTTTCTGTTGATTTGAAAACTCAAATCATAGAAAAAATTATCGAGTATACTAGCAACAATTAGTGATCTATATGCTGTTTCTGGCTAAATTAAAGATCCACAGTTTTTAATCAGTGATAATTTTGCGTTAGCTTATTTTTGAAGTGCATGCTACGTCTAAGTTACTAAGTTTGGTCAAGTTTTTTAACCAAAAAACGGGTTTGACGTGTTTTATCTAAGACGGTTCATTTAATGTCGTTGTAAAAGTACCAACTCTGTTTTATTAAACATTGAACTAATTCGTCTTTTGACAAATATTTCATTAAATGTGATTATATACAATATTTTTCAAATATAACAAACCAGTAACATTGAAAAAATTTTCGAGGATAAGAAAATTATAAAACTGGCATGAAAACAATCATTGACACGGCCGGGAGGGGTTGGAGGTGACAACGTCTACCATCTGTGTACACTGAAATTACATATATATATACTGAAATTATATATATATATATATATATATATATATATATATATATATATATATATATATATATTCTTCTAAAATAATCAATTTAAATATTAAAACTTTTGCATTTGCGAGGATGGCTCTTCCTTAACACTACGCCTCTGGCACAATTGTCAGAGAGATAAATGTTGTTCTTAGGACTTAGGACTTACGACTTTTAGCTGGAATTTTCGATTCGATGTCCTAAGAAAAACATTTTTCCCTTTTTTATTAACAAATCATTAAAAATCTCACACGACTTTCCTACCGCTCCCAGGCAAATTCCAGCGAATACAAAATCAATCTGAAGAAACATGTGGAAAATTTGCTTTTTCTCAGATATGGCGCTGTATGTGGGTGGTGGGTGGTCTCTCAGATGAATACTTTAGGCAAGTTTAATCAAAATCCTTAGAGCCATTTTCGCGCTACAGTCTTGAGCAAATCACGTTTTTCGGCTATAGCTCACCACCCAGTGTACACGACATGATTCTCATTCACTGCCACCGGCGAGTGGTATTGGTACCAAAAAAAATATAAAAGAAAGCAACAAAATACACCGATCCGTTCTCGAGATAATGCTGTCACAGACAGACAGACATACCGACGGACAGACAGAAAGACCAATGGCTGAAAATATGTTTATTAGACTTAGAAAACTCTGAAACGTCAACATTTGTAAAAATCTTGATGCCATAAATATTTTTTACAAAAAATTGGACCGACTTTATCAGTTGTTGCACTGAAAAATACAAAATAATATTAATTCTATTGGTGCTGGTTCTTTTGGAGTTGGTGCCTACAACAACAAACTACAACGGCACAACTTCAAAATTACCAGCACCAAAAGAATTAATATTATTTTGTATTTTTCAGTGCAACAACTGATAAAGTCGGTCCAATTTTTTGTAAAAAATATTTATTTCACATTTTTGAGTTCAACATTAGTCATGGAAATTGTTGAACGTTCACCAATACCCAAAAAGATATAGGTAGGTTTAGCTTGTACATAGCGGAAATGCGCATATCACATATTTCAGACTTTACCATTGCGAAACTCGGAAACCGTGACTCGTTTCAAAAAATGTGCAATTTAAAAATTTCCGGATATGGTCCCCTTTCTAATTTTCAAATCTCGAATTTTCGATTTTCAGAAAAATTAGCCCCTTCCACATAGCTGAAACACATATTTCAGACTGTAGCGCGAAAACGTATGATTATTTTTAAAAACGTCCAATTTAAACATCTCCGGATATGGAATTTTCATCAATTCTGTCGTCTCGGATTTTCAATTTTCGAGAAAAATTGCCCCCTCCACCCCCTTTGGGGTCGGTTTTTGGAGGGAAGGAGATTTTGGATCTGATTTTTCTCAATATGGGACCATTTCCCAACTCTCCTCTTTCGAATGAAACAAAAATCGTCTAAATCGGAGTACGTTTACTATGCAAAACGCGCGAGCAGCCATAAAAAAATATAAAAAAAACAATCTTACAACCGAATTGTATACCTTCTCCTTTTTTTGAAGTTGGTCAAAAAATTACAATACTTTTTTTATACAGCTACTATATAGTAGGTTTTACCCACAATATTTTTAGATGATTTGTGTTAAATCTTCATATTTTCAATCCAAGATTTACCAGCTCAAATATTTTCAATTTTTAATGAATCACCCTGTATATATATTTTGAATATTGACATTTCATGTCGTAGAATTATTTTCTGACATATCTTTTCGGCAGAGGTTATCTCTTTACGTCGATATAAGTGTAGATATAGATCTAAAAAAAAAGTTAAAGATGCATTAAACAGAAAATCAATTTATTCACTTACTGCAATAATTAATATTCAATTATTTTATTTGTACATACTATATATATAGGTGCTAGTGATTAAGTTCAAGGGTAGATGTTACGCTTGATCAATAAAACCATTTCAAGGACAGACATGCATTTTTTATGGAAGTTACATTCTTCATTATCCTGTTTACGGATAAATAAATATGTTATGTAATGTGGAATCCCCATGCACTATATATAATCTGTCCGCCTCCCTTCATAGGATTGGTATAATTGACAGCCCTAGAAGGAAGTGCGATCTGGCTGACGATGACATAAACCTCGTCCAATGGACAATAATATATCAGACAATCAAATTGCGTTAGGTCAAAAAACAAAAAAAGTATTACTGCAAATTTCTTGTGGTAATGTTAATTATTATTATATTGCCTGGTGTATTATATTTGTTACTTTTCAATAGAAAAGTGCTTTGTTTATAAATAGCTCAAGCCGAGAAAGAGCGCCGACGTCGAATGCACGAAGAGAAAAAAAAATATATATAAAAATATAATAAAACAATGAGATATTGCCAACATTTCTTGGTGTCTCCAAATTTACCTTGGACTTCAGCAAATATAAATAGAAATGTTGTTTTAGATAATTAAATGAGAATCTCTCACAAAATTCAAACGGAGAATATATTTGAGCAGAATAAAATATTATGTATTTCAGTTGCCAGACAGGTTATTATTCATAGTGAATTTTTCGTAGAGTAGGTAATGAACGGAATAAGCTAAGTGCGAGTCGAGCTCGTATACGCAGGGTTCTGTACAAGAGCTATATTATTGTTCAAACGATACAGCCATTATCAAGGAAACGCAAAGCAAAAACCAAAAGTTAATTGCGTGGGGGGAACCCCCTTCATTTTAAACTTTATTTAATTTTTTTAAAGCAGCTACTAAATCAGCAATTGTTTAAGTTGCCCCAAAAGAGGCCTCCTTTATTTTAAATTTTATTATTTATTAATGTTTTTTTATTATTTTTAGTTATAGCAACATCTGTTAAAATTTAAACATACCTGACACACCCTGTATATTTTAATTTCATCTCCAAAAAACTCTACAATATGAAAAAAAATGGAAGCGATTGAGCATTTTTCATGTTCATAATTCCGATTCAACTTTTATCTAATTCATAACCTAGCTTACGAATTCATTATAGATATATACCTTTGCATTTTTTTCAGTTTAATAGTCAATATTTTTAGTGTAAATTATTTGTTTTTTCAAGAAGCATATCATCCATGACATGTATGATAAAATCTCATCATCCTAAATCCATTTTTTTAGGATGGTAGTGATAATATTTTCAATTTTTTTAAATTTTCAAATATATTTCAGTTTAGTTCAAGTTCTTACCTTTATTGCTAAGATAGATAGTTTACCAAAAAGTGGACTCACCTGAAAAAGAAAGAATTGAATTGATTAAATAAATTATAAAATATGTAATGTTATCTATGAATTATTTTAAGGAAACGGGGAGATTTAAATAAAATTATTAATTTTTAAAATAGTAAAAATAGGCAAGAAATCAATTCAAATTTTACATTTATTCTGTAAATTTTCCCCCTCCTTTCAGGAGAAAAGAACAAAATATACATTTTTCGTATACGAATGCAAAACATGGATAGGACACAGTTTGTTCCTAAATACAAAATATTAGCCTGGCCAGGCTTAAATTATTTCATCAGTCAATGTCATATTCCTATATATATATATATATATATATATATACGTCAATTTTCGACGGCCATTTTAACCCTGGCCAGGCTAATGTTTTGAATTTTGGAATAGCCAAAGTATAACAAGCCCAAAGATCTATTAAAAATTTGTAGGTTAGAATTTTCAATCCAAGAGGTTTTAATATAGGAATATTTTTATTGTCCTCTGATGATCTAAGAAATATACCTTATTTAGATATAAAATGTTCAAAACAGTCAATTAAAAAGAAATTAGAAGCAAAAAATTATGGATAAACTTTATCATGAAAATAAATCTTATTTACATCAAAATATGACTTATTTAGTTATAAAATGCTGAAAACAGCCAATTGAGAAGGATTTGGGAGCAAAAAATTTGAAAAAACTTTATTATGATAAATATTTTTTACAAAAAATTGGACCGACGTTATAGTTGATGCACTGAAAAGTATAAAATAATATTACTTCTATTGGTGATGGTACTTTTGAAGTTGTGCAGTTGCAGTTAGATTGATAGCTTTTGGCACCAACTTCACAAGTACCATCACCAATAGAAGTAATATTATTTTATACTTTTCAGTGCATCAACTATAACGTCGGTCCAATTTTTTGTAAAAAATATTTATTTCACACTTTTGAGTGTAACATTAGTCCCGAAAATCGTTGAACGTTCACTATACCATATCAATGAAGATAATACTTATCCTATTACCCACGTATATTCCTTGCTTGTAGTGGTTATTATTGAGATCTCAGAACATCGCGGCGGAAATACGCTTGAATATTTTAGTTGTTACCATTTAACACCGATTTAACTCGAAAACCGTAATTCTAAGGAAAAAATGTTCATTATAAATGTTGCTACAAATAATTATATCTTTCATGTAGTATCAAAAAATTTTCAATTTTCGAAAGAAATTGTCCTCTCCACATAGCAAAAATACATATTTAACATGCGTCTATCTCGAAAACCGTAACACTTTTGAAAAAATGTTCAATTTAAACGTTTCCGGATATTGTCCTATCTTTAATTATACCAACTCAGATTTTCGATTTTCGAGAAAATTCGCCCCCACCACCCCTTCGGGGGCGGTTTTCGGAGGGAAGGAGATTTCGGATTTGCGTTTTTATGAATATGGGACCATTTCTCAATCCCCTTCTTTCAAATGAATCCAAAATCATCAAAATCGGAGATCGTCTACTATATAAAAGGCGCGCACGAACCAAAAAAAAAAAAAAAGCAGACAGTCGAATTGTATACCTCCTCCGTTCGGGGTTCGTCGGTCAAAAATAAATCTTATTTTATAATTTAAAGTTTTTTTGTATTTTAACGTATGAATTGATACATATTATACCTTACTTAAATATAAAATGCTCAAAAGAGTTAATTGAGAAGTATTTAGCAGGAGAAAATTAGAAAAAATAATAAATAATAAATAATAAATTTTATTTAAGCATAATTTTTTGGCATATTATGAGTGAATTGGTCATAATATACCTAATTTAGTTATAAAATACTGAAAACAGCCAACTAAGAAGCATTTGGGACAAACAAAAATACTTTATTATGAAAGGTACCTATCTTATTTTCCAATTCAAAGTTTTTTTTGTTTCTTTTTTGCACTTTAACGTGTGGATTTATTATATTATACCTTACTTAGATATGAAATGCTGAAGAGAGTCATTTGGGAAGTATTTAGCAGGAAAAAAATTCTTTTTTTGGCATATTTATGTGTGGATTGGTTATAATATATATTATTTAGTTATAAAATACTGAAAACAGCCCAATGAGAAGGATTTAGGAGCAAAAAGTTCGAAAAAAAAAATATTATGAAAATAAATCTTATTTTCCAATTTAAAGACTATTAATTTTTTTTTGCTTTTTAACGTGTGTATTGATAATATTATTCCTTACTTATATATATATATAAAACGGAAGAGAGTTATTTGAAAAGTATTTAGCAGTAAAAAAATGGAAAAAAACCTTAATATGAATAATACATTTTATTTTCCAATATAAATTTTATTGTTTTTTTTATAATATTTATGTGTGGATTGGTCATAATATACATTATTTAGATATAAAATACTGAAAACAGCCCATTGAGAAGGATTTAGGAGCAAAAAGTTCGAAAAAAAAATATTATGAAATTAAATCTTATTTTCCAATTTAAAGACTATTAGTTTTTTTTGCTTTTTAACATGTGTATTGATAGTATTATACCTTACTTAGATATATAAAACTGAAGAGAGTTATTTGAAAAGTATTTAGCAGTAAAAAATTGGAAAAAACCTTAATATGAATAATAAATATTATTTTCGAATTTAAATTTTATTATTTTTTTAAAATATTTATGTGTGGATTGGTTATAATATACCTTATTTAGATTAGATTTAGATTTACCATGAGAAATTAATTTTGATTTGCAATTTAAAATTTTTGTTGTTTTTTTTGTAATTCACATTAATTGAAATAATAATAAATGTCACACATTTATATGTAATATAATAAACATCGCAAAAACAAATCCATAACGGGACGCGAAAGTTTTCTAAATTCACATAATAATTTATTATTACATCAAAACCAAACAAAAAAAAAACAAACAAACGATTATTTATTCACCTTATGTGTGGCACTTCTGCACAATTTTGCCGCGCGGGATTATATAATTTTGTCTTCCTTCCGTAATACTTTTCTTACCTACAAATACATAATGTATCTATTATAGTTTTTTACTGCTTGAATGGATAAATCGATTTTATTTTTACGTCCACATTGTATTAGCTACGGCTTATTGTTGAACAATTTCATCTGTTTTTTTTTAATTGTTGGTTGTTGGTGTTGTTTCGTCTCTCAGGTATTATGACAGCCAATTGAAATTACATAATAATATAATCAACACTGTATTATAGATAACTATAGCCGTGTAAAATATTACGATAGGTAGTTTTTAATTATTCGGTTGATGAGAATGACGAAAAGATTTTCTTTGATGTTTACCTCTAAATGGATGGAGTATTAAGTATAGACCGCTCCAAAACGGAAAAAAAATAAAACATTTTAAGTGGATGATGATACTAGGCTATTGAGACAGACAGACGGAATTAGTTCGGAAAACCAGTGAAAATGAGCCAACGTTCGACGGCTGCAATAAAAATCACTCATAATAAATTAATTTGTAAGAAATATTGGTTAATTTCTTATCAATTAAACATTAAAAAGCTACATATGTCTTAGGCGATTTGCCGGTATGAAACTCTCCACCTTTGGGTCCCAGTCGCCGTGACAAAACAGTCCAGTGACATACTACACACAAATATAGCGAAAAATACACGAAAATTCATCCACAGAGCTCAGAAATACTTCTTTGAGTATTACAGGTATGGAACTCTTTACTTAGAAGGCCCAGTCACAATTACAGTCAATACCATATCCTTCTTATCCTTCCTTTTTTTAAATGTCCAATTCAAATGGGGCTACATATAAACTCTTCTTTAATTTGGTCGTCTCATTTTCTCAACTTTCGAAAAAAAAAAAATACAAGTACCAGCACCAATAGAATTAATATGTATGGTATGGTATGGTATGTGGCATATGTGAGGTCACGATGGCTGAGTGGGCTAAGGCGCTGGAAATGCGTTCGTAACTTGCTGTCGCTCATCTTGAGCGCGGGTTCGAATCCCGCCAGAGCCATGGTTGTTTGTACTTGGACCCGTGCACTGGTATCTTGTTTACCTCTTCGGGAAAGTGTATTCCAGTTATTAAATAAATAAATAAGTATTAAATAAAAATATATATTTTCATGAGCTTGGTCCTTAGATATTTGAGACGAGATCTGAAGGGTATTTCATCGTTACTAATAATCGTTTTACGAATCCATGCGACTGGATTCCAGGTACGAACTCGCTAAATATTATGGTATTGGGAAGATTAAGGCAAAAGTATAAAATTACGAAATTACCTAACGAGTTTTTACAAGAAAATAAGCAAATAATCTGATCAAGTTAGAATGTTGTTTAGATATTGTTAGCCACTTTAAAATATTACAAAGAATCAAAAAATATTTACATAATTTCACATGCAATAATACCTTAATACCGTATTTAAAAATTCATAATATATACAGGGTGGTCCGAATTATAACGGAGAAACTTTAAGAGCGTATTCAGCAGATAAAAATAATTAAAAAAGTTCCTATAAACTTATCTCAAAAAACGCTTCATTTTGGAGATACGGGGTGTTGAATTGTTGCGAAAAAAATAGTTTATTTTTAAGGAAACTCTTCTAGATTTTGCTTTCAAACTTAGTAGGTATTATTGATACTCAAAGATAAATTCTTAGCATGATAAACACTTGTTTTTGTTCTACCAGTGGCGTTCGTGAGACCGTTTTAATTATTTTAAATAATAAAAAAATGTACGCCAGTGATAAATTTAGATATCTTGATCAATTCTAAACAAACCGTTCTCGAAAAGAAAAAAAAAATGTTTGCATGTGCACCTAACATCTGAGTTTTGCAATTTAAATTAAGATAATTCGCGCTATTTCAATTCGTTCTTATTTACATCACATTTGCAAACCTAAGATGATTAGGTGCACATGTTTTTCACTCGCACGGACTAGATAGATACTGAGTCGATCCTGCAGCATTTGTTTACTATTACACTGGACCCTTTATCTCTCGTCTCAAATATCTTGTCCCCTACAATACCTAAATAGTTGATAATAAATTTTATGAAATAACACACTATCTCATCGACCGCTTCATAATAGGTATATATGGTTGTATAATTCTACGATCAGGCCATTACATACATTTAATTATTTTTATAAGTGCACGATGAACGACGCTAAGTGCTGGGAAATAATGTCCTACAAACGATAAAATGATTCCATATACAGTTGTTAAATAATAATCAGCAAGGTCGCACCGCTACTGCTGCAACACGTCACTACTGTGTCACGTGAGATTAAAATGTACTCTACGCCCAACACAGTTAGTTGCAGTGTCGTTCGTATCTTTTATTTTATTTTTGACCGACGAACCCCGAACGGAGGAGGTATACAATTCGACTGTCTGCTTTTTTTTTGGTGCGTGCGCGCGTTTTATATAGTAAACGTACCCCGATTTTGATTCATTTGAAAGAGGAGGCTTGAGAAATGGCCCCTTATTCATAAAAACGCACATCCTAAATCTCTTTCCCTCCGAAAATCGCCCCCGAAGGGGGTGAAGGTGACCAATTTTCTTGAAAATCGAAAATATGAGGTGGTATAATTAAAGATAGGACAATATGCGGAAATGTTTAAATTGAACATTTTTTAAAAAGAGTTACGCTTTTCGGGTAATAAAGTTTTATCATATCTCATTTTTCTTCATTGGAGAACTCCATTTTCAACGACTTAGCAATTGACAATAATACAGAATGTCATTTACGTGTCACCGATTGGAAAAATCACAGCCAACTAATTTATAAAAGTAATTTATTTAGTTTCTCGGATTTTTCGGACAACAAGGCCAACTTATTACCTAGTCAAAAAGGTAATAAAAAGGGCTATTCAAATTTGTGAAATGACTCCCATAAGAAAAAAGAATTCATAATAGGAAAGAGTGAAAAAAGTGGCAATGTAAATGTGGTATTTATTTAGAAATTCATTAATAAATAAAACCAGGAAAGAAATAAAATGATTTTCCGAAATTTCGTTTTTTTCCGGATATCTCTGGAACTACTCGAAATTTTCAAACTTTCTAAACGGCGTATTGTTGAGCACATAAATATGCGCAACTTTGCCCCAATTCAACCATCTTCGCATTCCCTATATAGTTTCCGAGATCCCAATGGTGAGAGTCGTATTTGAAACAGCCTGTATTACTAGACATACGCATTTTTTTCTGAGCCTACGTCAAGAATGAAAAATTTCAAATATATGTATAATTAATTGAAAATAGTTACTGGGACTCATGAAAAATTAATGAATCTGATGTTTTTAGTTCAAATTTGAATAAATCCATCATCACACTATACTAGACGACGTGGAAAAAATTACATTCACACATGTTTGTGAAGGTATATTGACCATCATTGTTAATACAGTAAGTACATATTAATATGAATATGTATTACAAAATTCCTAGTCTCGCCAACAATATATTCTTTATTTAACACTGTTTAGCGCATTTAGTTGACCCTGGCAGAAATAAATATATAATAAGCGATTCCATTTAAAAACAACAAATACATATATAAGTATATATAAATGATGTTTCAGTCTACTATCTATCCACTCAGACAACTTTCATAACATTATAAAGTTTTTATGTCATTTATTTTCTACCAGTTATGTAAACACCAGCCGATTTTTTTTACTTTTTTGAGCGACTTCGAAAAACCCAAATTGAGGATGTATTTTTTATATTCGACTGTCCGTTTTATTTTTTGGTTTGTGCGCGCCTTGTATATGATTAACTGATTCCGATTTTGATGGAACCATATTCGTAATAACTCAAATTCGAATTCGAATTCCTTCCCCCCCAAAAACCGCCCCCGAAGTCCCGAAGAGGGTGGAGGGGGCTATGTTTATCGAAAATCGCAAATTCGAGATGGCTGAATTAAATATATCAGAAAATATTCGAAAACGTTGCAATTGAACATTTTTTCAAAACCTACGGTTTTCGAGTTTCAGCGATGTTCAAAACTCAAAAATTTGTATTTTCGTGGAGGGGGCGATTTCTTAGGACACCATATGAAAGTCCAGATTATTTGTAGCAACATTTACGATGAACATTTTTTCTTTAGAGTTACGGTTTTCGCAATGTTTTGAGATCTCTAAATAATAACAAGTAAAAGCAAAGAATATACGTGGGTAATAGGATAAGTACTACTATCTTCTTTGATATTAGTGAAGGTTCAACGATTTTCATGACCACTGTTACAGGAAAAAGTAATGGTTTTTATTATACAAGGGAAAAGGGTATTTGAATTTATTTCGAGGTTGCGGAGGGAGAAAAACCGATAGCTAAAATCGAATATTCTTCCCGTGTAAAATACACAATTTTTTTCTTTCACGGGAAAAACGATGATTTAATATTGGAAAAATATTACAATATATTGATGTCAGAAAATTATCGAAGTGAAATTCTAAGATTTAAAAAAAGTAAGAAAGTACTCACTTTTTTCCTCTGAGGAAAAAGTAATTTTATAAAAAATGATTCATTGTCACCTGTTAAAAGATATAAACTGTCAAACTTTTTTCCGTCCCAGAAAAAAATGTTTATTATAAATTATTTTTTTTATTTTTAAGTTCCTATTTATTCTTCTCAGCAAACCTTTCAATTTCCATTATTCCTTTCAAATGTAGTTAGATAGAAGATAGGTACTTTTGGCACCAACTTCAAAAGTACCAGCACCATTAGAATTAATATTATTTTGTATTTTTCAGTGCACCAATTTTTGGTAAAACAATATTTATATCACACTTTTGAGTGTAACATTAGTCATGAAATTCGTTGAACTTTCACTAATACCAAAGAATATAGTATTTATCCTATTACCCATGTATATTCTTTACTATTGCTGTAATTTGGAAACCGTAACTTTTTTTTTGAAAACATGTTCAATTCAAACGTTTCCTTTCGGATGTGGTCTCATCTTGAATTCTGACGTCTCAGATTTTCGATTTTCGAGAAAAATTGGGATATGGGATCATTTCTCAAATCTCCTCATTCAAATGAAGAAAAAAAATCATCAAAATCAGATCACGTTTACTATGAAAAACGCGCGAACATACATACATAAAAAAGCAAACATACAAACGAATTGTATACTTCCTCCTTTTTTTTGAATTCGGTCAAAAAATTAAACAATTCCATATTGCTTTTGATTATATATATAATATATATATAATTATACAGTGCCAATTGTGCCAACTTTAGTTGTACTGAAAAACTTAATCCTTCGATTTGAAATGTCTGGACGTTTGCCAACATTCCAAACTAAAAACAACCTGCAATGTACTATCTAGGTATCTACCTACATAAAACGTAAACAAGTGCACAGGATTGTATTGAGGTTGTAACGCAAAATCGTTTTGTTACAGAGTCCTATTACCCACGTATATTCCTTGCTTGTAGTTTGTAGTTATAATTATTGAGATCTCGGAACATCGCTGCGGAAATACGCTTGAATATTTTAGTTGTTACCATTTTAACACCGGTTTAACTCGAAAACCGTAACTCTAAGGAAAAAATGTTCATTATAAATGTTGCTACAAATAATTATATCTTTCATGTAGTATCGAAAAATTTTCAATTTTCGAAAGAAATTGTCCTCTCTACATAGCAAAAATACATATTTAACATGCGTCTATCTCGAAAACCGTAACACTTTTGAAAAAAATGTTCAATTTAAACGTTTCCGGATATTGTCCTATCTTTAATTATACCAACTCAGATTTTCGATTTTCGAGAAAATTCGCCCCCACCACCCCTTCGGGGGCGGTTTTCGGAGGAAAGGTGATTTCGGATTTGCGTTTTTATGAATATGGGACCATTTCTTAATCCCCTTCTTTCAAATGAATCCAAAATCATCAAAATCGGAGCTCGTTTACTATATAAAAGGCGCGCACGAACCAAAAAAAAAATAATAAAGCAGACAGTCGAATTGTATAGGTACCTCCTCCGTTCGGGGTTCGTCGGTCAAAAATAAGTAAATGCCATTAATTAACACCCTGTATACTATGTAGAATATTAGAGGAGCTTCACAATGACATAACAATAATAAATCTCAATAAACAGCACAATTAGCTTATAAATTATAAAATAAGCTACACAAGGTGCGGGTGTACCTATTTATTGTTCGTGATGAATTTTTTACGCAAGTTTTGCCACAGAGTTAGTTGGATGAAGAGAAAAAAAAAACGATCGGCCGAGGTCGTGACCGGAACGTGTAATAATTGACACAAATTTGAATGGGGAATAGACGATAACAAAAGAAGAAGAAGAAGAAAAAACAAAGAAGCACAATAAAAACAACTGCGATGATGGATCTCACGTTGAAAGAGTTCCTTGCGTGCGTGTGGTGGTTTTGTGGGCTTCAAGATGTGTGTGCAGCCTGGCCTGCTTTTTTTTCTGCCCGGAAAACGCGCCATCTAGAGGGTAAAATGGTAGGTGGTTTTCAAGAAGTTACATTCATGTTATAATCTCACATAAGTGTATTTTCGCCATGTGAAGGGGGGGGGGCGATTTCTTTCGAAAACTGAAAATATCTGGGTACTTACCACATGAAAGACAATAATATATTTGTAGCAACATTTAAAATGAGCATTTTTTCCTTAGAATTACGTTTTTCCATTTAAGCGGTGGGAAAATTGTTAAATCTAAAATAATTTCCACTGCGATGTTGTGAGATCTCTACATAATAACAAGTACAACCAAAAAATATACGTGGGTAATAGGATAAGTACTATCTTATTTGGTATTAGTGAACGTTCTCTCGATTTTCCTGACTAACGTTACACTCAAAAGTGTGAAATAAATATTTCTTACAAAATATTGGACCGACGTTATTAGTTGGTGCACTGTAAAAAACAAAATAATATTAATTCTATTGGTGCTGGTACTTGTGAAGTTGGTGACAAAAGTTATCAATCTAACTGCAACTGCACAACTTCAAAAGTAACAGCACCAATAGAATTAATATTATTTCGTATATTTCAGTGCACCAACTAATAACGTCGGTCCATTTTTTTGTATTACTTATATTAGCTACAAATTTGCCCAAAGTCTCCTAGAACGTAGTCTAGTAAAAATATCATTATCAACCATTCAAAATATAAATAATGTTAATCTAACGGCTATCGCAGCAGAAATACATTGTTGATTTGATGGCAATGAATTCGTTTTTAGTTGTACACATATATTACACCTTATTTCCTGTTTAAGGTCAATTTTTTATTTTTTTTTGGTATATCGGCAACTATCTATATTTTAAACAACATTGATGGTATATAAAAACATAGTATAGTAGGTTTACCGCATATTATTATTCTTTTTGGTATAAAAGCATTTAATTTAACCAACAAAAATGATTATTTTCCATGTTTACTATCATAAAATATTTAAATAAATAAGATAATAATGGATAAATAAATAATAACATTCGACACAGTCGATAAAATGTATAATAAATATTTTAGGAAATACATACTTGAAAAATTTTCTATAATGACTATTGAAATCTAATGAATAATTAAACAGTTAACAAAATGTAATTTTATAGAATTGATATTATTTTATATTTTTCATTGCACCAACTATGTAATAAAGTCGGTCCAATTTCTGGTAAAAAATATTTATATCACACTTTTGATTGTAACATTAGTCATCAAAATCATACATCATTCACTACGTTGCGGAAATATACATACATACAGACTTTCCCACTGCTTTAACTCGGAAACTTTACACTTTTTTTAAATATCCAATTTATATGTTGCGACTTAAATAATCTCTTCTTTAATTTGGCCGTCACATATTTTCAATTTTCGAAAATAATTGTCCCCTCTACAACATAGCGGAGACAACATATTTCAGATATACCTAACCACAACTGTAACTCGGATACCTAGGATTTTTTTTGAAAATTTTCCAATTTTTAACGGTGCCGCATATTGTCTCTTCTCAAACTTTTGTTGTCTCAAATTTGACGATTTTCGAAAAAAAAAAATTCCCGCCCCCCACAACATTCGGGAGAAGTTTTTGAGGGGAAGGACATGTTGAATGTCAACTTTTTTTTTTTAATAGGACCAACTTTATCCAACGAAAAAAGAATACGTTAAAAGTACGTTAAAAAAGCAGCAGACAAACATTGCAATTGTATACCTCCTCCGTTTGGTTCGTCGGTCAAAAAGGAGACAGACATACATATGGAGTGTAACACTCCTTTGTTTCTTCTAAGTCGATCAAGAATTTAAATTCATAAATATCTTCTAGGCCCCCCTATTTCCATGGCTTTGTCCACTTTATCCCTGGAGCAGCCTTTTCGATGTTCTAAAATTATGTATGTAAGTACTTGTTTCCTATTTTCACTGACAACGTATTGTTCTTTTACATAACGCATTGGTGGCTTTTATTAATTATTTGCCTTTATCAATACTTTCATAAGATTTAACGTAAATAAAATTTCATATTTTGTACCTGTTTATTGATCTTCTGGTCTGATAGACGTTTCGTCCAACGATCCACTTGGAATATTATGACCAATAAATTGTTATTTTTGTCTCGTTACGGTGAATAATATCAGACGATTTTCATATTCGGCATTGGTGCCTACGCAATGGCAGAGAAACGTGATTTCGGGTAAATACAACGTGTTGACACGTGATATTTATGTGTTTTTGAACACTGAATCACGTGATCGTTTGTTTCAAGATATTTTTTTACAATAAATATTTTTTAGAAAAAAATTGGACCGACTTTATTTAACACTTTTGACTGTAACATTATTCATCAAAATCGTTGAACGTTCACTAATACCAAAGAAAAAGTAGTACTTATCCTATTTCCCATGTATAGGCTTAGCTCTTGCACTTGTTATTGTTCAGAGATCTCATAACATCGCGGCGCAAATATAAATATTTCAGACTTAACTGCTGTAACTCGAAAACCGTAACTCTTTTGAAAACATTTTCAATTTCGATGTTGCTATATATAATTTCTTCTTTAATATGGCCGTCTGATATTTTCAATTTTCGAAATTGCCCTCTCCACATAGCGGAAATACACATATTTCAACCTTTGCCATTGCTCTAACTCAAAAACCGTGACTCTTTTGAAAAAATGTTCAATTTAAACATTTCCGGATATAGTCTCATCTTTAATTCCGCCGTCTGAAATTTTCGATTTTCGAGAAAAAATGCTTACTCCACCCTCTTTGGGGGCGGTTTTTGGAAGGAAGGAGATTTCGGATTTGAGTTCTTTTTTAATATGGGACCATTTCTCAACTCTCAACCTCTTTCAAATGAATCAAAATCGGAGCACGTTTACTATATAAAACGCGCAAACAGTTATACAATGGAAAAAGCAAACGTGTGAACAAATTGTATACCTCCTCCTATTTTTTTGAAGTTGGTCGAAAAAAATGTTCGTAGTGTTTATCTCGAAAGGCACACTCGTTCTGATAGTTTTCTTTTTTTCTGATTAGGAGAAAATGCATTGCCCGATTTGAAGTTTTGTGTTAACGTACTTTTTTCTCATGCTAGATAGACGAGCTGTCTTTTCAAGCATTCAGGATTATCTCATAGTTAAATATCATTGATATATTATAAACGCCCAGTATTTATTACACAATTACAAGGCGTTCCAACTCCCTAAGCGATTATATGTACCTAATAGACGATAAAAGACCAAAAGCGACCGAGTTGGTATGAAGGTGGAGGTATTTTTTAATGTTTAATGATGGTCCCACGTATTTTTTTAAATAAACATCCAGTATGGTTGTGGAGGAGAGAATTTTTGTGAGTATTCTCATATTAAAACGAGCTCTACAGATTATATTTCAGATACCAATATGAACCCGATAACATCATAGTGAAAAATAGCCCTATGGTTAATCTTCCGATTATTAATCTAGAGTTCCTCGGTTCGAAATCTGTTCAACTTTGAGTTTTTTCTAAGGTAAAAATGTCCAGTATACCTAAATGTTGCTACAAATAATTATATATTTCATGTAGTACCCACAGATTTTGAATTTTCGAAAGAAATCACCCTCTCCACATAGCAAAAATACATATTATATTTGAGAATTTAACATGTCTCTATCTCGAAAACCGTAACTCTTTTGAAAAAATGTTCAATATAAACGTTTCCTGATATTGTCCTATCTTTAATTATACCACCTCAGATTTTAGATTTTCGAGAAAATTTGCACTATCCACCCCTTCGGGGGCGGTTTTCGCAGGCAGGGAGATTTTAGATTTGCGTTTTTATGAATATGGGACCATTTCTCAAGCCTCCTCTTTTAAATGAATCAAAAAACATCAAAATCGGAATACGTTTACTATATAAAAGGCGCGAACGAACCAAAAAAAAGCAGACAGTCGAAATGTATACCTCCTCCTTTCGGGGTCGTCGGTCAAAAACTACAACGAATTCTTGAAATAGAAATTTTGCTAAAAGTCATTTTTTACTAACCGACGAACCAAACAGAGAAGGTTTATAATTCAAATGTTTTTCTGCATGTTTTTTTTTATCAACAGCAGTAAACGTGCTCCGAATTTCATGATTCTTTCTTTATTTAATAGAGGACTATTCAGTTTTGGCACCATTGAAAATAAACGAAACGAAATTCCTTCCCCTCAAAAACTATCTCTAAAAAAAAAAATTTTTTTTCTATCTAACTGCAGTTGTACAATTTCAATATTAACAATACCAATAGAATTAATATTATTTTGTAACTAATAAACTCGGTCCCATTTTAAAAAAATATCTATTACAGCTAATATACTGCTTAATCGAAAAATGAAGACCGTTATTTTCATCCATAGGGACATTGGAATATGAAATTAATAAAGTTTCAAGTAAAGTTAAATTATATTTTATTTGCTTCTAGGTGGTATGAAATTCAAATGTAAATATTTCGAAATATGTAATTAGAATCATTACGTATTCTGCGATGTTTAAACTTCTGACAACGTCCATGAGAGATGATGATGATGATGATGATCTCTTTTAGTAGATATTTAATTATGTTTTCAAATAGTTTCGAGCAAAATCAGTGTGCGGGTTTATTTTCAACACGTTTTGTTTTTGTTATTTTTGCGATGACGTGTGGTGTTAGACTAGGTAATAATTATTGTAGTTATATGTTGTTTGAAGGAGATCATTTTATGAAACCTAAAATTGGACAATTAATACAAGTATTATTAAGTAAAACAAAGTCATTGTATGAATTGATGTTTCGAGGTTAATTCAATTAAATAGATGAAAGTATTGAAGCGAAACAGTGAATTTTTAACGCCAGAAGTATCATACAGTGTGTCCCGGATTGGTGCTGCATGTATTACTATCTCGGTTATGCTACAAAAACGGTTAAATGGTCAGTGTTTCTTGGGATACTATAAGTATTTCAGAACTGTTATTACATTTTGTCAATTGTTTTTGGTTGTTGAATAATTTGCGAAAAACCAAAACGGTGAGTCTTTGACAGTCCCCCGTATCTCCATTCTTTGAGAACGTAGGGTATTTCGGTTTGGACATTCTATGAGCACTTTTTTAAAAGTCTTTATTATAGAAAATAGAACAAAAAATATCTCTTTCTGTTTTTGAGCTAATCACTATAACTTTGTTTTTTCTTATGGATTGAATTTTTATTGCAGTGTTAATTCTCTCTCTATCTCTCTCTAAAATGGTATTGAAACGAATATCCCTAGGTATATCCGTTCATCGAATACTGGCCGTTAATTTGACCGTATTATATTTTCAATTTCGGCAAAAAATTGCCCCTTCGCATAACGGAAATACACTCATTTCAGTGTTTACCATTGCTGTAACTCGAAAACTGTCACTCTTTTGAAAAAAACTTTCAATATAAAAGTTTCCAGTTATGATCTTATCTTTAATTCTGCCGTCTCAGAATTTCGCTTTTGGTAAAAAATTGCCACCTCCACCCCTTCGGAGGCGGTTTTTAAAGGAAAGCAGATTTTGGTTTGAGTTTTTTTTTAAATGTGGGACCATTCCTCAACTCTCTTCTTTCAAATAAATCAGAAATCATCAAAAAAAGCACGAACAAACAAAACAAAGCAGATAGTCGTCCATTGTAGGTTCGTCGGTGAAAAAGTGAAATGTGTCTGGTTCAAACCTACCAAGAGCCGTATTAAGGAAGTTCATTCCAGAACTTTTTCTGTAAATAGTTATTGTTTATTTTATCATTCGTTTTTTCCGTTTCTTCCATACAATGACTTTAAATATACAATTAACATTTTCATTCCAAATTTAAATTCTTGTTGAATAATTCAGTCATTTGATAATATAAACTACTTACATTGTAAATCAATTCAAAATAGCACAACTACAATAACTGTTGATATAACATACATTTTGTTATCTTTCTTTACACATCTAATATCCCTAACCCAAGTCTTTTTTTTAAGATTACGTTTGACACAAATATTTACATACAATCTACAATCTATACAATAATAAATAATAATAAACGGTGAGTTTCAAAATTACAGACGAAAATTTTACAAGTAAATTTAAATAATGGCAACACTGCATTCTCATTGTGAAACGCAGTACACACAGTCCGATTATCCGATATATTCGGATCTGTTAGATCGTACGTAGGTCATTATTCAAATATTGTTGAACGACGAATCCAATCGGAGGAGGTATACAAGTCGACTGGCTGCTTTTTTTTGGGTTCGTGCGCGCATTTTATAATATAGTAAACGTACTCCGATTTTGAGACATGAGAAATGGTCCTATATTTGTAGAATCTCAAATCCGAAATTTCCTTCCCTTCAAAAAACAACCCCCCCCAGGGGATGTAGGGGAAATTTTTCTCGAAAATTTTAGATGGTATAATTAAAGACAGGAAAATATCTGGAAACATTTAAATTGAACATTATTTCAAAAGATTCACGGTTTTCGAGTTAAAATCTCAAATATGTGTATTTTCGATAAGAGGATTACATTCGAAAATTCAAAATCTGAGGCAACCAAATTAAAGGCCAGATTATTTGTAGCAACATTTATTTTGAACATTTTTTCCATAGAGTTACATTTATCGAGTTACAGCGGTGTTGAAGTCTAAAATATGCGTTTTTCCGCGACGATGTTTTAAGACTTTTGAATTATAACAAGTATCTACAAGCGAAGTTACATATGGGTAAGGGTAACGTTGAACGATTTTCGTGGCAAATGCTACACTCAAAAGTGATAAATAAATATTTATTTGGTAAAAAAATATTTCAAGTGTATAACTACGAATTGCAAGAACCAAGTCATACGTTTATTATTGTGAAATTCTTGGCTTAACCTTGTGAATTTTAAAGCAACGTGATTTTTATTACATGGTATATTAATGTTAATATAATAATAAACAATAAGTCTTTGGAAAAACTGTTAATAATAGTTGGATTATTTTATGAAAAACAAAAGTTATATGTATATGTATATTATTGACAATGACCTGGTTAAGGTCGTTAAATACTTACTAACACAGTTAATTCTTATTAAGGTCACACTATCGATCTTAGATTCTAAATAGTTCAAACTTTGATTATATTTATAAGAGACGTTGCCCATATTGTTGGATACCATAAATAACGTCTTAGTCCGTTCGTTCTGTTCGTAGCAGAAACCAAAATACGATATTTTCTAAATAACAATATTATGTAAAAGGTGATCCAATTGGTATTTTAGGATTTTAAAATGAAATAATTACTTTTTACAAAAAATTGGATCGACTTTATTAGTTGGTGCACTGAAAAATAAAAAATAATATGTATTATTTCTATTGGTACTGGAAATTTTAAACGTGTGCAATTGTACTTTTGGCACCAACTTCAAAAGTACCAGAACCAAGTGAATTAATATTATTTCGTTGGCGGTATGACATGTCGCACCGTCCTGTTGGAACTGAAAACACCTTCAGTAAGTTGGTTTTCGCAACCAACACTTTGACTAACAGCTTTCAACATTGTCTGCGTATTTTTTACATTTTTGACGAATCTATATGCTCTTGGATTATCCAAACAACGTAAAACGATTTTCAAATTTTTTAGAGCTTTAATTTTTATATTAAATTAACAAATTGGGCCAACCTTGATTAAGTATACACCTGAAAATTGTTTTATAAAGAACTTGCTTTGCTATTTGACATAAATATTTTTTACAAAAAATTGGACCGACTTTATTAGTTGGTGCACTGAAAAGTATAAAATAATATTAATTCTATTGGTGCTGTTACTTTTGAAGTTGTGCAGTTGCAGGTAGATTGGTAACTTTTGGCACCAACTTCAAAAGTACCAGCCCCAATAGAATTAATATTATTTTATACTTTTCAGTGCACCAACTAATAAAGTCGGTCCAATTTTTTGTAAAAAATATTTATTTCACACTTTTGAGTTAACATTAATCACGAAAATCGTTGAACGTTCACTAATACCAATGAAGATAGTACTTATTCTATTACCCACGTATATTCCTTGCTTGTAGTTGTTATTATTGAGATCTCAGTACATCGCTGCGGAAATACGCTTGAATATTTTAGTTGTTACCATTTTAACACCGATTTTACTCGAAAACCGTAACTCTAAGGGGAAAATGTTCAGTATAAATGTTGCTACAAATAATTATGTCTTTCATGTACTGCAAACAGATTTTCAATTTTCGACAGAAATCGCCCTCTCCACATAGCGAAAATAGGTATATTTGAGAGTTTAAAATGTCTCTATGTCGAAAACCGTTACTCCTTTGAAAAAATGTTCCATTTAAACGTTTCCGGATATTGTCCTATCTTTAATTATATCAACGCAGATTTTCAATTTTCGACAAAATTTGCCACCTCCACCCCCTTCGGGGGCGGTTTTCGTAGGGAACGAGATGTCGGATTCCCGTTTTTATGAATATGGGACCATTTCTCAAGCCTCCTCTTTCAAATGAATCAAAAATCATCAAAATCGGAGTACGTTTACTATATGAAACGCGCGCACAAACCAAAAAAAAAAAAAAAAAAAAAAAAAAAGCACACAATCGAATTGTATACCTCCTCCTTTTGGGAAGTCGGTCAAAAAACTAAAAAGGGATTAAGTATATAACATAACAAGCGAACATATAAATATTGTAGACTTCCTCTGTTTAGAGAAATAAATTCAACAACAACAACTGAGCCTAAAATACAGGTACGGAACCCTATCCACGCGGCTCCAACTCGCACATGTTAGCATTTTAGAAGATAAAAAAAAAACATCTCATCTTATCTACAGAAAACAATTTTATCTACAGCAACAATCATTCAATCAATACATGATCAGGAAATAAAAAGTTCTAAGTATATAATATGTGGAATAAATATAAAAATAAAATTTTAAATCACAAAATTGATTATTTGTATTATCCTATCAAAGTCATACGTTTCCAAAAATGCCACAACACTATCTCTTGATGTTGATTAGAAAAACCTTAATATAGAGTTTTTTTGCGTATGTTTTTCAATATAAATTATGCTCACGACTGACGTTGTTATCCTTAGAAACAATAAAATCAATATTGTAGTAGCCCAATTATAATGGCATGGGAATAATCAAGTTCCAAGCATATGGCATGTTATATCTAATAAATTGAAGGTGAAATTGGATATCATCAAATCTATCAGAATATATTATAATATCTCAAAAGTCATATTCGATAATTTCAAAAACGTGTACAAAAATATAAAGCCTTCAGAGATGAATCTGTTGCCAGACGAGAGGGTTTCCCCACAAAATTGGGTCTGTAGAGCAAACCTTATGTCATCCAACTTACACTATGGACCAGTGTGTAAATGTCAAAAAGTGAACGCCCCTAAAATGGAGCTGTGTTATTTAGTGTAAAACTCAATATTGAGATCAAATCGCCTTCCCCCCGCTCTAGTAGTGTTTTTGGCCAAGTAAAGTCAGCTGAGAAAACTACATTATTATTACAGGACATGCCAAATTTCTTCTAGGTAGGTATGATAAGTAATAATACTAGAATGCGTCACAAAAATGTAGTAGCTAGGTAGGTATATAATCCTACTAACACCACTGACGTATATTTTAGATAATAAAAACTAAGCGCAAGTTGATATCAAAATTATTATTATAAGCGGAAAAGTAAAAAATGTATGCAGTACTTACCCAAAGTGTTTTGTATTTTCGATACACAGGTATAAATTATATGTGTTGAGAGTTCGTAGACGATGAGGAAAATATATATTTACTTCTAACGATGATAATTGAAAAAATAAAAACTATACAATTATTGATATTATTATTATGTATATATATATATATAAAAGTAGAAAAATATAAAAGATGTTTTATGGACTAGCGTAGTTGTGATGATCACTCGGTCTGTTATATATACTTGTAGTGTGTTGTACGTAGTAGCACTCGCGTTTACTATATAATACGTGTTCTGTGAGACTTGATTGTATTGTGTGTGTGTTTGAATAATTAATAATTGTGTCTTCTCCGCGTACACAATATATTATTATTATTTTTTTTAACAACAACGACAACGGCGACGAGGACCCGATTGCGAAGCCAGCACCAGCTCTCTAGCTCTAGCACAGCAGAGCGCGGTCGTCGATAATATTAGTGTGTAGTGTGAGTGTTTGTGTAATATTAAACTTGTCGTCCTTTGCGTTCGGCTCTTATCGTCGTGTGCGCGATTCTCGACGGCGGCTTCAGCTATTAGATCTGCTGCTGCTGCTCGTTGCTCGTACTGACGTCATTCCGGTGAGGAGTGACGTCGTTCACGTTGCTGTGGTAACCACCGTGTCATCGATGGCGATGGTGGTGGTGGTGGTGATGGTGGTTTTGGTTTGGTTGTGTGTGTGAATTGGGTTTGCAAGCGCGCCGATGTGTTGCGTCATCGATGGGTGCATTTTGGTCCTTTGACGTCGACGCATTTCTCTCGTGCCATATCCTAAGATAATAATTTTTTTCATCACTTTTTCAAGTACCTAGTTTAAGAAACTAAATCACAATCATTTGTTCCTTTTGGAAACTACGTCGCCTCAGACAGATAGGCGGCTAAGTGCAAGTCGGAATTGCACATGAATGGTTCTGTACCATCGTATAAGAATTGTCTAGCTATTAAGGTTGAAAAAAACTCAATATCCTCAAACAACCGTGTTCATTAGTTTTTGTACTGAAAAGATATTATTTATTCTAATGGTACTGGTAATTTTGACAATTGCCCAAGCAATCCAATATAAATAGAAAGCAGCATTTTGGCACCTCCTCCAAAATTGTCAATTTTTAGTGCGTCTCCAATAAAGTCATTTTAGTTTTTGTTCCACTATTCCACCGTTTTGAGTGCCGACAAAATCACTTAAAATTTTCAATAAATATGTACCTACAAGAATTACCCTTATTTTTGACCGACGAACCAAACGGAGAAGGTATACAATTCGACTGTTGGTCTGTATGTTTTTTTTATACATGTTCGTGTATTATATAACTAGTAAACGTGTTCCAATTTTCATGATTATTTTTTTCATTTGAAAAAAATCCCGATGGCCTGTAGTCAGCGGAAAGGTAAATTTTTCAAAATTCATTGAATTGAAATTTTAACAACCTTTTCATTGGTATACCTACATGTTATTAAATAAAATTGTCATAGCCTTGCGGTTAGAGGTTTTTGTTTTGGCTGTTGAATATAAAGCAGACAGGGTTCGAGTCCACTTCAAGGCTGATTTTTTTTTTCGCCTATTTCTTTTCAATAAATATGCTATATTTTTTTAAATCAGGGTCTGTATTAAGATCTCCAGAAAATGTACAATTACATCAAATTTATATTGAGTTCGCCATCTTGAAACTACTTACCCCATATTGCCCAATAACGAACTCGACCGAGATATTTGAGAGATTGATTTTTGTAGCAAATTTGAACTTGATACCTTCAAAACTGCGACCTCTATCGTGTTAACAAATTTCGTAATATCCCATATATATATATATATATATATATATATATATATATATATATATATATATATATATATAACTTTTGAACCAAATGTTTTTTTGGACTTAGAGACATATAACAATATGCCGTTGACATTTTTTCGAAATTCAAAAGTGTGAACGATCGCAATAGGTATATTTCTATAAGACATTTACCTAAAATCGACATTCAACATGTGCCTCAAAAACGTCTCCCAAAAAGGCCATTTTTTTTTGAAAATCGAAAATTGGAGCGAGCCAAATTGCAGAAGAGATTATACAGGATTATTGACGATGATTGGCCTAATAGACGTTTCAGCAGAACTACTGGGAATATGGAGCTGAAAATTTGCAACAGCAAGTTTTCGGCTATGCTTTATTAACATAAAATAATGGCCACTTCTGGTTATACTGGAAGTAGAACTAGCTTTTTTTTATCAAATTGTAATTCGAATTCCTATGTTAAGGTAACTTTTTATCAGCATTGACTATATCAAAAATCTATACTTTTTGAGAAATGTATTTTGATTTTGGTGAAAATTCTTGCGAAAACATATCCAAACAAAAGAAATTATTTCTAATGCTATTGTAAAATTAAAAAGGTTTTACACACGTTATAACGAAATATATGTATTTCGTTCAGGCCCGGTACATTTAATATTAAAAATACCGGGGGGTCTATAAATCGAGCCAAATTTCAAAAGATTCGACATGAAAAAAGTCGCTTATTTTAAATGGATTATAATAAATTTTATTCGGTCAGTACCTATTCCTTATAACTGAATTTTCAGGTTTTATGGTCAATTTGAGTTATTTGTGAATGTTGAAAGTATTTGACCGACGAACCCCGAACGGAAGCGGTATACAATTCGACTGTCTGCTTTTTTGATATTTTTTTTAATTTGTTTGATGATCTATTTTTGATTCATTTGAAAGAGCAGACTTGAGAAATGGTCCTATATTCATCAAAACTCCGAAATCTCCTTCCGTCTGAAAAGCGCCCTCGAAGGAGGTGCTGGGGCAAATTTTCTCGAAAATTGAAAATTGGAGATGCCAGGATTATAGGTAGGACAATATCCGGAACCGTTTTAGTTGAACATTTTTTCGAGATAAAATCTCACATATTATGTGTATTTTAAAAAACTGAAAATTTCTGGGTACCACATGAAAGACATTAATATTTGCAGCAACATTTAAACGGTGGTAAAATGGTTAAATCTTGAAGCCTTCCTGACTCGGAAAGTTTGAAGTCGGTCAAAAAGCCGTTATAATTCAATTGTAACTTTTAAAATATGCCCTAGTGAGTCTCGTGAGTGCATACTTTAAAAGTTGAAAATCTCCAGAAGAATAAGAAGAAACAAAGAAGCCCTATTTTTGTTCTTTCTCTGTTTCAGCACAGAAAGTCAGTCTGAGGGTATTATATTTATGTAATATCTTTATATAAAAACGTAGGCGTGCTGTGGTTAGGGTTTGCAAGATATATATTATATGTGTAGTACCTATAATAATACAGCCGAGCAATAAAACTTCCATTGAGCAGGACACCCCACACTTGCATATAGTAGGCCGGGAGCTAGTAAAGTATTATGTGGTGTCATTTAGAAAATGTGGAGCCTATTGTTCGAACGCGGATCAGCTGTAAGAATGTGGCAAAAGTACGTTACCAGAACATCGATATTGCCCCGATGTGTTGAGAAGTGTCGACCATCTGAATTCTTACTCTAATGATTCACAGATTTGGCTATTGTTGGGCACAACAAGGTGGTTTATTTGAACCTTTATTGACCGACGAACCCCGAACGGAGGAGGTATCCAATTCGACTGTCTGCTTTATTTTTTTTTTTTTGGTTCGTGCGCACCTTTTATATAGTAGACGATCTCCGATTTTGATGATTTTGGATTCATTTGAAAGAAGGGGATTGAGAAATAGTCCCATATTCATAAAAACGCAAATCCGAAATCTCCTTCCCTCCGAAAACCGCCCCCGAAGGGGTGGTGGGGGCGAATTTTCTCGAAAATCGAAAATCTGAGTTGGTATAATTAAAGATAGGACAATATCCGGAAACGTTTAAATTGAATATTTTTTCAAAAGTGTTACGGTTTTTGAGATAGACGCATGTATTTTTGCCATGTGGAGAGGACAATTTCTTTCGAAAATTGAAAATTTTTCGATACTACATGAAAGATATAATTATTTGTAGCAACATTTATAATGAACATTTTTTCCTTAGAATTACGGTTTTCGAGTTAAATCGGTGTTAAATGGTAACAACTAAAATATTCAAGCGTACTTCCGCAGCGATGTTCTGAGATCTCAATAATAACAACTACAAGCAAGGAATATACGTGGGTAATAGGATAAGTGTTATCTTCATTGATATGGTATAGTGACCGTTCAACGATTTTCGGGACTAATGTTACACTCAAAAGTGTGAAATAAATATTTTTTACAAAAAATTGGACCGACGTTATAGTTGATGCACTGAAAAGTATAAAATTTTTTGTAAAAAATATTTATTACATTAGACTTGTAGTCTTTTAAATTTTAGTTTTATTATTCAGAAGTTGTTTTTTAATTTCGTATAATGTAATTTTTTCAGAAATCACCGTTATGTTTTATTAATTTTTTCTTTTATTATTCGTAGAATGTATTTTATTTTCAGAGTTGGTGCCTTAAACAACAAACTACAATGGCACAACGTCAAAATTACCAGCACCAATAGAATTAATATTTAATATTAATATTTCAGACTCTGCTGTAGCTCGAAAACCGTAACTCAATTTAAATGTTGCTACACATAATCTTTTCTTTAATTTGGCCGTGTCACATTTTAAATTTTCGTAAAAAAATGCTCTTCCGCATAGCGGAAATACGCATATCACATATTTCAGACATTACCATTGCGAAACTCGGAAACCGTATCTCTTTTGAAAACATTCTCAATTTAAATCTCTAATTTTCGAAAAAAATTGCCCCTTCCACATAGCTGAAACACATATTTCAGACTGTAGCGCAAAAACGTATGATTATTTTTAAAAACGTCAAATTTAAACATCTCCGGATATGGAATTTTCACTAATTTTGTAGTCTAAGATTTTCAATTTTCGAGAAAAATTGCCCCCTCCACTCCCTTTGGGGGCGGGTTTTGGAGGGAAGGAGATTTTGGATTTGATTTTCCTCAATATGGGATCATTTCTCAACTCTCCTCTTTCAAATGAAATAAAAATCGTCTAAATCGGAGTACGTTTACTATGCAAAACGCGCGAACAGCCATAAAAAAGAGCAAACATACACCTTCTCCGGTCAATAAGGAACCACAAAAGTTATTTTCAGAAAAGAAAGGATTTGTTTCATTTATTGCAGCAAATTATTTATCTCATTCAATGGAACGTCCGTTGACTCTTCGCAACACATCGGGGCAATATGCATTGAAAATCCTTATCATCCGTTCGAATTTGTCCAGCTCTATATAAACCGCTGGTCAATGTAAATTTCCTCTATTTATTTTAGCTTGTTACACTCCTTCGCCATAAAAGCTTCAACTATGCCAAACTATAGGTATTCAATTCGACTGTGTGCTTTTTTTTTTTTATTTGTGCGCGCCTTTCATATAGTAATCGTAGTACGATTTTGAAGATTTTTGATTCATTTGAAAGAGGAGCCTTGAGAAATGGTCCCATATTCATAAAAACGGGAATCCGACATCACCTTCCCTTCGAAAACCGGAGGATTTTGAACATTTTTCCCTTAGAGTTACGGTTTTCGAGTAAAATCGATGTTAAAAATGTAACAACTAAAATATTCAAGCGTATTTCCGCAGCGATGTTCTGAGATCTCAATAATAACAACTACAAGCATGGAATATACGTGGGTAATAGGATAAGTACTATCTTCATGGGTATAAGTGAACTTTCAACGATTTTCGTGACTAATGTTACACTCAAAAGTATGAAATAAATATTTTTTACAAAAAATTGGACAGACGTTATTTGTTGGTGCACTGAAAAGTATAAAATAATATTAATTCTATTGGTGGTGGTACTTGTGAAGTTGGTGCCAAAAGTTATCAATCTACCTGCAACTGCACAACTTCAAAAGTAACAGCAGCAATAGAATTAATATTATTTTATACTTTTCAGTGCACCAACTAATAACGTCGGTCCAATTTTTTGTAAAAAATATTTATTCTATAAAAAATGCGTAAAAAATTCAATATAATACTTTTC
The DNA here is from genome assembly GCA_958507055.1 of Crioceris asparagi. Taxonomy (NCBI): domain Eukaryota; kingdom Metazoa; phylum Arthropoda; class Insecta; order Coleoptera; family Chrysomelidae; genus Crioceris; species Crioceris asparagi. Next base: position 1,195,450 of record OY293827.1, read on the forward strand.
ATGTGAAAATTTTGAGTAATCATCATTTTTAACAATTGGTTAATTTCCACCTAGGTACTTTAGGCTTTATAGTTCCAAAGTTCTTGAAGTTTTCTATAATTTTGACAAACAACTGTTGAGAATCGCAGCCGATACAATGGGGTCATAGATCAACTTGAATTGAGAAATTGGAAGAGACAAGACAATATGATTCATTTCACAAAATCAGCCTAGGATTTTCTCTTTGTGTTCGATCGACTTGTTGGGGAATCGAATTCAAAAGTAAAAGCCGCCAGAACCTCCCTCTCCCTCGTTGTTCGATGATATTATTTTTGAGATGACACATCGTGATAAACTTTGCTAGCTCCTTGTCTAACATGGTGATGGTGGGTGCTCTCATTTCGGCGTATATAGGAAGAGGAATAAAGAGGTTTAGTAGAAAGAGAGAGCACAGACAGGCCCGGGTGTAATTTTCTGGGCGCTATATCGATTCGGACCAGAGGCACTGTGTGAATGTTTGAACTTTGACATTTTAGCACACGCGGACGTCAGCCACCCGCCCACGACGAATGCTGCTGCTGCTGGCGGCTCCGAAACCCTCCAGAGTTTGTATGCATCAGAGATTATCCACTCACTACACTAGGCCAATTGCACTATCACCATCATCATCATCATCAGGAAGGGCGCACTATTTACCGACTTGAGGTTAGGGCGCCAGATACTCAACATTCCGCCAACTATTATGTCCTGTAAACACTTTAATTCTTGCCATAACCATATACCTACCTATTTATTTCCTTGTCCTTGTCAAATTAGGTTAGGTTAGGTTAGAAACAACAATGGAAAATCGCAATGCGTGATCCAGAAGAAAAGAATTCAAAGTAGGCGATTGAAAATGACAACATGTCTCATGCTAGAGTCTGATTAGTTGAAATTTCAGTCATGAACAATGAGTGTGTTCAGATGATTAGTTAAATGAGTGAAGGCAACACATTTGCCTCTTATGTTGAAAGGTTAATTAACATTTTACGTAGGTATTCAACATAAAACATATATTGAAAACTAACTGACACGACAGTCATTGTCCTGTCCTGTAACAAAAGCAAAAACAATATCTTGTTTTTCTAAATTTTCACCCATGACAACAATATTAACTTCAGCAATTGTTGCCGTACTATATAGCGTCTTGCGTGTTGTCCTGCAGGCGTCTTATCGGCTTTGGTGACAATTTTGTAGTAATCAGTTGGCATGCGGTTTAATGCAGTCTTGAATAATACAACCAATTCGTTGTCTAATGGACAAACATTTGAAGTTGCTCCACACTTGGTCTATTCACCGATTTATTGTGTGCATAACGCTGATCGACTTGTTTTGCTGAATCGCCCATGAAATAAATTTGAAAAAATTTCAAGATACTTTGTCCGCATTGCCATTCCCTCATCAACTTTTGACTGGCTGCTTTTGGTTATTCACCTAGCTACAAAACTACTGTACGCTACTTTAATTGATATATGATTTCAATTGAAAATTCCCACGTATTCAGGCTCGAGGTGGTAAAAGTTTATTGTTTTACAATATAGTTACCTTGAAAGTTAGCGTAAAGTTGTCTTGAATAACTTTTGTTGCGCCAAATGACTTCATTTGAAAACAATTATTGTATTCCTGTATATGAGTTAAAAATGTATAGAATCTGTCCCATTTCCGTAAACCAATGAATGCAGAGGCTCTGGTGGCAGTACCAGTGGCGTCAATTTGCCTTTACCGCTCCCGCAACACAATCCAAGGGCTTCATTCTTTCAGTATAAACACTTCTCAAAAGCTCACTGTATAATAAATTGAAATGAAACTATTATTTATCAATCGATCCTTCTATTTGTTAAACGATATTTGCGGCGCGCGTTCTGTCAATTGCTGATAGTTATTTCAAACAACTGACAGTTGTCAAACAACTGTATGTACCTACTGTATGTAAAATTAATATTGTCTTTAAGTTTTCATAAATGTTCTTAAATTTTTTAATGTTCCGCTCAACTTTCTTAATTTTTTCGTTCATTCTTCTGATAATAATGAACACAACAAAAATATTTTTTTACAAAAGATTGGACGGACTTTATCAGTTGTTGCACTAAAAAATACAAAACAATATTAATTCTAGTGGTGCTGGTAATTTTGAAGTGCCGTTGTAATTTGTTGTTGTAGGCACCAAATCCACAAGAACCAGCACCAATAGAATTCATATTATTTTGTATTTTATAGTGCAACAACTGATAAAGTCGGTCCAATTTTTTGTAAAAAATATTTATTTCACATATTTGAGTGTAACATTAGTCATGAAAATTGTTGAACGTTCACTAATACCCAAAAAGTTGTAGGTAGGTTTAGCTTGTACTAGCGGAAATACGCATATCACATATTTCACACTTTACCATTGCGAAACTCGGAAACCGTAACTCTTTTGAAAAAATGTTCAATTTAAATGTTTCCGGATATAGTCCCCTTTCTAATTTTCATATCTCGAATTTTCGATTTTCGGAAAAATTTGCCCACATAGCTGAAACACATATTTCAGAGTATAGCGCGGAAACGTATGATTATTTTTAAAAATGTCCAATTAAAACATTTCCGGATATGGAATTTTCATTAACTCTGTCGTCTCGGATTTTTAATTTTCGAGAAAAATCGCCCGCTCCACCTCCCTTGGGGACGGTTTTTGGAGGGAAGGAGATTTTGGATTTGATTTTCCTCAATATGGAACCATTTCTCAACTCTCCTCTTTCAAATAAAACAAAAATCGTCTAAATCGGAGTACGTTTACTATGCAAAACGCGCGAACAGCCATAAGAAAAAACAATCTTACAACGGAATTGTATACCTTCTCCTTTTTTTGAAGTCGGTCAAAAAAGAATTAGCGAAATCGGTTCAGCTGCTCTGGAGATTTGCGCTTCAGCAACACATTCAGCGATTCATTTTATTATTATAGATACAGTATAACCTCAATAACATGGACAATTAATGGTAAGGGGGTTCCTTAACTAAATCTGCCAACGGAATGTTTTCTTCCTCATCTTTTTTGTCCATCTTCTGGGTGGACAACAATAGCTTCCATGTTTTATTTGGAACTTGGTACCCGTGCTTTTTGTAACGAAGAAACTACTTTTTTAAGATTAATGCTCTTTAAGGTTATTTGAATTTTCAAGTCAGAGCTTTTTGCAGTAAATTTAATTCTTTAATTTTTTCTCGTACAGCTGGTATGAATTTCGTATGGAACCATTCACGAAATAAATTCTTTGTTATCCAAACTTTTTTTGTAAGATTCAGGAATATATGAATTCCCGAAAGCACTGCATTCTCAGTTTGAAATGCACTCCACAGTGAAGACATTTTCTCATATAGCACAACTTACAGTTTGATTACCCATCGTCAAATCGTCACGATTCCTGACGTATCATCTGCCATTTTACGTATGTCTTCAATAGTTTGAATTAAATTTTAATACCTGAATCAGTTTCGAAAAGAAATGTTTGACATTAAACGTCAAAGAGAACAATAACAAATGTCAAAATAACAGTCAGCCGATCTGATCGAAGACATATGTTTTTGACGTTAAAATTTCATTTCACCTAATTTATAAACAAAAAAAAAAGACATAGACAAGGTATGACGAAACCTCATTCGATGGGTATTCAAACTATATTGGGATTGTTCTGTTTGTTTTTTTTTTCGGAGCGCCCGATATCAGTAGCGATTCAGGTTACTTTTTTTTCTAGGTCAAGAAGCTCAACACTTAATTATCGTGACTTGTACCTGGCACTTTTTTTCCTTCTAGAGAGTCCTTAGTCCTTGCCTTCCACATATATGAACTTTAACAAATGTGAATGTGAGTGTGACAAAAATAACTTGAGCTGTAGGATATGTTTGTATTTTTCATTTTTTTTTTTTGAGTAAGTAGGTAGAAAAATTTAAGAAACTTAAAAATAATTATGTAAAGACAAAAGAAAGAAAGAGGATTTTCGTAGCCTTTCAATTTCTCAGAAGTAAAAATATTTTTCACAAAAAATTGGACAGACGTTATTAGTTGGTGCACTGAAAAATACGAAATAATATTAATTCTATTGAAGTTGTGCAGTTGCAGTTAGATTGATAACTTTTGACAACAACTTCACAAGTACGAGCACCAGTTGAATAAATATTATTTCGTATTTTTCAGTGCATTTTTTGTAAAAAATATTTAATCAACGTTTTTGAGTGTAACATTAGTCACGAAAATCTTTGAACGTTCGCTAATACCACTAATATCGTACCCATATTCTTTGCTTGTCCTTGTTACTATTATGTAGATATATCAGAACATCGCTGCTTAAATATTTATAAGTATTTTAGATTTAACCATATCACCACCGCTCTATCTCGAAAACCGGAACTCTAAGGAAAAAATGTTCATTATAAATGTTGTTACAAATATTATTGTTTTTCATGTTGTGCCCACAGATTTTCAATTTTCAAAAAAAAGCGCTCTCTCCACATAACAAAAATACACATATTTGAGAATTTTACATGCCTTTTACTCGAAAATAGTAACTCTTTTGAAAAAATGCTGAAAATATACTAACTCAGATTGTCGATTTTCAAGAACATTTGCCCCCAACACCACCTTTGGGGGCGGTTTTCGGAGGGAAGGAGATTTCGGATTTGCGTTTTTATGAATACGGGACTATTTTTCAAGCCTCTCCTTTCAAATGAATCAAAAATCATCAAAATCAGAGTATGATTACTATATAAAACGCGCGAACGAACCAAAAAAAGCTGACAATCGAATTGTATACCTCCTCCGTTCGGGGTTCGTCGGTGAAAATGGGCAAACAGAAAAGGTTTTGGATTATTTTCATTATAAATGTATTTTTTTGACCGACTTATAAAACCAAAGATGTTGCTTTTTGAACGACTTCCAAAAAAGGATGACGTATACAATTCGGTTGTTTGTTTTTTTCGCGCCCTTTGTATAATATTTTTGATTCATTTGAAAGAAGAGACTTGAGAAATGGTCCCGTCCCATATTAAAAAGATAACTCAAATCCGAAATCTCCTATCCATTTTTTTCGAAATTTGAAAATATGAGACGGTAAAATTAAAGAAGAGCAGTGGTAAAGTCCGAAATATGTTTATTTCCGTCGCGATGTTTTTATATCTCTAAATAATAACAAGTACAAGCAAAGAATATACATGAGTAATAGAATAAGTACATTTTGTTTTTTTTCGGTACATCAACTTATAAAGTCGATCCAATTTTTGGTAAATAATATTTCTCTGCTTAATAAATATTACACTTTTGAGAGTAATTTCAGGCTGTTAGTTTATTGGTATGGTCGCTCATGAAACAATATCCCTCAAAGATGTCATATAAACATTTGGAAATATTTTGCCAAGGCACCTCAAGATTTCCCTTGAAAAGTAATATTTCCAAAGCATTTCATCCTGTTTTTCGATCTGTCAGATTTTTTGCCGTTAGCCCTTGGACTACAAAAAGCAAAGATCCAATCAAATTAAAAGCGTTCTCCTTTCTATAACGTTTCTGAAAAAGTTATGATTTGGTAAAATAAGAAATCAAACAAGATTTTTCTCAATATGTTTATTATTTATATAATTTTATATACTTTGCTATATTTTAACAACAAAAATTGTATTTTTATTTAATCCCAAGCACTAGTAACTAATATCAAATTTCATAATCCAAATTTACCATAGCAGTCATTTTTTAATGTTTAAATTCATAATATTTGTAGTCGTTCTTGGAGTACAAATAAGTCTTTTCAAATGTGGTTGGTCCATCTGCAATTAGAGAAAAAATTATTAGCAATTATTTAAATACAAATTTCGTTGATGAATGATAACGGTGATACCTATAAATCGTGATAGACAATATATACTTTTATCCAACTTGGTAAATTTAAAAATAAAATAAATGCTATATTATACAAATTGGTCCAGTGCAAGTTGTAAAAAGGATTCTATACTTAGGACAAAGATTAGATTAATCTTTGCTTAGCATTTAGATAATATATAAACCACGATGTAGATAAATGACAGCAGTTTATTGCTGGCAATAACCTTTTTTATGCTAGAGCAGCTAGTTGCGCAAGACGTACTTTTCATAATAATAAATAAATAAATTAATAAATATGCTCACAAATTCACACAATTCTTATGGCTAGTTTTATAACCTGATTTAAGACTTATATAAACTAAGAAATCAAATAATGTGTATTTACCAAAAGGTACCCAGGTATTGTCGTTGGGATCGATTTCCTTTCTAGCTTCATTTATGGCTCTTCTGATGGCCAATGGTATCTATCACAACACTGAGACATAGAGGTGGCTCACCAATAGCTGAAATTTTGGAGAACATGTTAAAGTTGTATTTTTCATAAGAGATTATGTGACTCAATGAATTACACTACACCCAGCTCAGATTCTAGAGTTCTAAATGTAAAATCTAAATCCAATACGGTTGATTTCACGGTTTTTGGCATCTTCGTCACTACAAACTGTTGAAGTAATGTTTAAGACAATAAATTCAAATTCTTTTTTATTTTTACTCGTAAATATTAGGTATTACCTCCTTAGTAAATTGTAGAAAAAAGTCCATTTCTCAAAGTGGAGTAGGTTAATTAAGGAAAATTAATCTCAAGGTCATCTCCACAATGTATTAAAAAAAATTGATTTAGGAGTTGAGACATGTTTCGAGTCTACAAAGACTCATCTTAAATCGTGATATTACGAGGATTGTGTGGAGAGAAATAAAAAATTAAAAATAAACATAACCAAATCCCGAAAATTAAAGCAATAATTCTAATAAAATCAAACTAAATAAAACATTCCAAGACTATAAATAAAAAGAAAAACTGGATTCTAGGTATTATTGCTACTCCAATTATTGAAGCTTTGATTCAAATGAAAAACTGGTTTAAAAAAATGGATTGTCCAGACTAAAACGTATCAACAACAACAAAGGAGAAAAGTGTGTAAATGCACCAGTTGAGAAGTGTTGGATTTTTATATGCTCTCCAAATGAGAATAATATTTTGTAGGTGGTATATAAAGGATGCAATACCCCCAATATCCGAAGAGGTTTCACGCCATTTTTCTCTCAAAGGCTCCAACATTTTGTGATGTACAAAGAACTTTCAGTAGATAAACACATTGAGGTATATATATATATATATAAAGAAAAAACAACAATAGTAAATTAAGAGGAGATTTTGTGAAAAGAGAAAACTGAAATTTCATCTCAACTTTATCTTGTCTAGACTGGACAAAATTAAATATACAGAGTATCTCGAAAAGATACCTACTAAAATCTTTTCTAGCTCTTGTAGGGCTAATTAAGGTCTAATTATGTACCGTATTCCGAAATTAAATGCTCTTATAGTTCTTTTTTTGGAAAATGGCTGCTTTGCTAGCTTTAGATTAAATGAACTTTTTGAGAATTTCTTGTGCTTGTAGGGTTAATTAAGTGCTGTATTCCGAAATTATTTGCTCTTATAGTTCTTTTGGAAAACGGCTGCTTTGCTAGCCTTAGACGAAAGATAGCATAGCAACTTTTAATAATCAACTTTTTGAGAACTTTTTTTTAGTTCTTATAAGACTAATTAAGTGCGAATTAAGTGCTGTATTCCAAAATGTATATAGCTCGTGTAGTTTTTTAGAAAATGGCTGCCTTGCTAGCTTTAGATAAGGCTAGCACAACATTGTTTGAAAATCAACTTATTGAGAACTCCTTTTTTAGTGCCTGTAGGGTTAGTTAATTTCTAATTAAGCGTTGTATTACGAAATTTTTTGCTCCTATATTTTTTTGCAAAATGGCTGCTTTGCTAGCTTTAGACTAAAGCTAGCACAGCAACTTTTAAAAATCATTTTTTTAGAATTTTTTTTAGTTCTTATAAGACTAATTAAGTGCGAATCAAGTGCTGTATTCCAAAATGTACATAGCTCGTGTAGTTTTTTAGAAAATGGCTGCCTTGCTAGCTTTAGATAAGGCTAACACAGCATTCTTTAAAAATCAACTTATTGAGAACTCCTTTTTTAGTGCCTGTAGGGCTAATTAATTTCTAATTAAGTGTTGTATAACGAAATTTTTTGTCCTATATTTTTTTGTAAAATGGCTGCTTTGCTAGCTTTAGACTAAAGCTAGCACAGCAACTTTTAAAAATCATTTTTTTAGAACTTTTTTTAGTTCTTATAAGTGCGAATCAAGTGCTGTATTCCAAAATGTACATAGCTCGTGTAGTTTTTTAGAAAATGGCTGCCTTGCTAGCTTTAGACTAAAGCTAGCACAGCAACTTTTAAAAATCATTTTTTTAGAACTTTTTTTAGTTCTTATAAGTGCGAATCAAGTGCTGTATTCCAAAATGTACATAGCTCGTGTAGTTTTTTAGAAAATGGCTGCCTTGCTAGCTTTAGATAAGGCTAGCACAGCATTCTTTAAAAATCAACTTATTGAGAACTCCTTTTTTAGTGCCTGTAGGGCTAATTAATTTCTAATTAAGCGTTGTATAACGAAATTTTTTCTCCTATATTTTTTTGTAAAATGGCTGCTTTGCTAGCTTTAGACTAAAGCTAGCACATCAACTTTTAATAATCAACTTTTTGAGAACTTTTTTTAGTTCTTATAGGACTGATTAAGTGCGAATTAAGTGCTGTATTCCAAAATGTATAGCTCGTGTAGATTTTTAGAAAATGGCTGCTTTGCTAGCTTTAGACTAAAGCTAGCTTTCATATTTTCATAGGCTATAATTCAGTAGCATTTCGTGAAAATAAGCTTCGCGTTCATCATTGATGATTTTTGTGAAGTAAGTCGGAAAAAATCATGATGGTGGTCTTTTTCCTTATAAAAAATTTTGAAAAAAAAACAATTTGTAGAAAATTTCGTCCTCACCTCTTTTGGGATATGAACATACTGGATTTTAAAGAGGTCAAATATACCCAGATCAGCCTCCCAGATTTTATTATACAGCAACTTGACTCTGATAAAGCTCTTGAAATAGATAAAATCAATCATCCTATTATAATGATTTATTACAATTATTGTAAGTTAATTTTATCCTTACCAGATTTTAATAAAAATGTTTTTAAATATCAAACAAATAATTATTTGTTGAAGAAATTACGAAAAAAAAAACAAAAGTAGAATTAAATGTTATTTTTTTTTTAGTTCCTTGACGCTGCTTGCACAGCCGGTTCAGTAACATTAATACTATAATACATTTCCATCTATATATGTTGTTTTTAACATGATAATTGCTTATTAATTTTTAATGAAAGAAAAATTCAATTTTTGACCAACGAACCAAACGGATGTATACAATTCGCGCCTTTTAAATTGTAAACTTGCTTCGATTTTCATGGTTCTTTCTTTCATTCCATAGAGGACTATTGAGAGTTGGTCCCACTGAAAAAATCGACCAACACGTTTTTTTCGAAAATTGAAAATTTTAGACAAAAGAATTTAAGAAGACACCATATCCGGCAGCGTTTGAATTGGACATGTTCAAAAATTATCATAGGTTTCCAAGTAACAGCAGTGGTAAAGTCTGAAATATGTGTCTCTGCTATGTGGCAGGGGCATTTTTTTTTTGAAAATTGGATGTATGAGGCAGCCAAATTAAAGAAGAGAGTATATGTAACAACTTTTAAATTGGACATTATCCAAAAAAATGTACGGTTTCTGAGTTACAGCAGTGGTAATGTCTGAATTATGTGTATTTCCGCGATGTTTTGAAACCTTTGAATAAGTATAAGCAACGCAGCGCAGCAAGTTTCTTTGGTGAACGTCGAATGATTTTGAATGACTAATGTTGCACTGAAACGTGTGAAATATAGTTATTTATTATACAAGGGAAAAGAGGTATTATCTAATAATATTCTTCCCGTGTAAAACATACTATTTTTTTGTGACGGAAAAAACGATGATTTAATAAAGAAAAAATATTACAATATATTAAAGAAAGTTATCGAAGTGAAATTTAAATTTTAAAACTGGTAGTCTGTACTTATAGCGAAAACTAGACCTGCGTGTGATACTTTGTGACCTATCAACAAAGATAAAATGTCATACTTTTTTCCCGTAACAGAAAAAAAATAGGAAAAAATTGAGTACTAATTTCCCGGGTATATACAGGGTGGGGACTTTAAAAGGAACACTGCTTATAGCGGCCCTGGAAATAAGATTTTTCAAAAATCCCAAAACACGACGTCAAAGATTAGAAGGCACCTCTTGTGGTACCATCTTAGAAAGCTTATTGAAAAATGAATTTTTTTGACATCTACCAAACTATGAGTCAGAAATTTACTAAAAACTGATTTTCAACTATTTAATGAACAATTACATTAATAATAACATTAATGCTGGAATGCCACCTTTTTAGCGTGACAGTTGTTGAAAATGTCCCCCATTAACCTGTTGGGACAGACCCAACCGATAGCCGTCTCAGATTTTAGATTTTCAAGAATAAACAACCCCTGGTACGAATGAACCGTTTGAACTACCACTACCAACCTCCTTACATCGCTGCAACACTGAACTGTTGTACTGTTCAAATCGGTGATTTGCCAAAAAGTGTGCTATAATAGTGCTATAAGAGCCAATGAATCACTTTGGCTTGAACGTAAAGTGTTTTTGGTCAGCACTCAGCACATTTGTCACTGAAATCGTGGTTATCGTTATACGGAGTCTGCGTAGTAGCGACCTGTCACGCCGTTATGTTTAATAATCATAACGGACGTGGTTAATTACGGAGGAATAGCGGTATCTTTATAAAGAAATGCTTATCGTTACTTGAAAATTTTGACATTGACATTTCTGTTTATGTTTTTATTTTTTGACAATGGTCGTGTCCACAGCAGTGTCTGATTACCAATCGATTATTAATCAGTAATCAAAAAGTTGACGTCTTCAATGTGACAGCTATCAGAAAACCATAGTAACATAAGCTATATTTTGTTTCAGATATTTCTCAATTCTATTATGGACCTCTATCGTTCCGTTTACCACATAATCTTTTTCATTATAAACATATTGAATAGAAAATACGTTTTCTTCTTCCATTTTCAATTCCTCTAATATGTGTAATTGTCGAATTAAATTATTTCAAATCATTTGACAAGTGTCAGTTTGACAAATGAACTAAGCGATGCATCAGTAATCAGTCGTGTCCACAAGATACCGATTTTTGATTACTGATTACTAATCGATTAGTTATCAGGCACTGCTGTGGACACGACCAAAGTCTGGTATTTCTTCCATTATTTTTCACCATGAAGGACGATTTATCACTTATCAGTTTTGTTATATAAAACACCAAAACATAATTTTAAGATTATTCCTGAAAAGTTCAAGAACTAACCTACAATTGTGACAGTTCCTTAAACTTGTGCGACCAAAAACTCTTGTGATTTGCGATGAAAAGTTATGGTTATTAACCACAAAGTTAACCACATCTAGTATAACGAAATTGACGTTTAAAGTGACTGACCAAATACACTCTAATTATCTTTGTTATGTATAGAGAAGCAGTAAAAGAGCCCAGCTACTCAAATGACATAAGTAGGTAAGGAGAAGCAAGAGCAGAGATACGAGGCAAATTCAAAACCCGTGTTTTGACCTGCGATTGCGATAGTTCACAGCACAGCAGAGTGGGTCGAGGTCAGGGCTGGCCTAGCACGCCTGCTGCTGCTGGTCGATAAAGCTGTGCGCATACTCGTCATTATTATATAATTTATATTACACCCGCTACCCCAAATTTTCGTCCAGAATTATCCTGTTGTTTGGATCTGTCACCATCCCCCACCACACAACAGCCGGTTACCATGTATGTAAACTTTTATATAGCACCCAAGAAACATATAGTATTAGCAGAATAGATTTTCAGAGACAAACATAGCATTTATTTATTAGTGTGTTAAAAAACTGCTGCACGAAGTCTATGAGTTCAAATAATGGAACCAAAATTTAATGAAATGAAATATCGTAATCGTGTCGCTTAAAGTTGTGAAATGAATTATTAATTAATTTATAGACTCTTATAAAGGCATTACTAATTTATTTATTTTGGAATTAAAATAATAAGTTTCTAATAGAGAGAAATCGATAAAAAAAACTGCTAAATAAAGTTTCATGGAAAATAAGTAAGTACTACGAATCCCACCATGAACCGATTAGCCAACATAAATTTATATTTTTAAATTTCTGTTAATACAGATCGTTTGTGAACGTTCGTTAGTGACACGTTTGTTTTTTTTGTGACTCAATATTCAATGAGTTATTAGTTTGTTAAATAATTAACACCGATTAGCCAACCTTACATACTCAATTTTTTTCTCAATTTACCAGAAATCGTTTGTGACTATTGTTTTAGAAATATCTGAATTCATTTCAAAATTTGTAAGCTTAGGCAACTAACTATACATCACTGTGAAATGGTCATCTATACTAATATATATCGAAAACCACTTATCCGATTTAGATAATTTTTTTTATTATTGAATTTCTTATATTTCCGCGGGTGACAGGTGACATAGGCTATGTTTAATGTGTGTCTGGGCCTCCTAGGTCGAGGGTTCCATATCTGTAATTCCCAAAGAAGTATCTCTGAGTTCTATGGCTGAATTTTCGTGGATTTTTCAGTATATATTTGTGTGTAGTATGTCACTGGATTGTTTTGTGAGAGTCTGTCAGTGCGACTGGAATTTAAAGGTGGAGGGTTCCATACCGGAAAATCCTTAAGACATATGTAAGAAAAATTATCATGCTGTTCTCTCTTGGTGCATATCTGGGTTGCAGTTCGGACTGGTTCTAAGTACGAGTAGGTCTCATAGAAGGGTCCCATTCTCAAGACGTTTAATGAATTTATGTTTTCGTAGAACAATCTGTAAAAGTGTTTGATCAGGAAGTGCCAGGTAAAACAGCTAGTTAAATATAAGTTGTGTATGAAAAGTCACAATACAAAATAATATTTGGTGTTTGATTGATGCTACAAGTCTTATATCTAACTACAATTGCATAACTTCAAAAGTACCAACACCAAAAGAATTAATGTTATTTTTGACCGAAGAACCCCGAACGGAGGAAGTATAAATAAAGATAGGACAGGAGCGATCAAAAAAAAAATCATTCGCAGTAGGAATTTGAAATGGGCAGTGTGTTTTTACGTGAATCATCTGCAATTGTATTTATATTGATTGCAACATCATTTGTCATTTTTAGCTTCCTATCTGTGTTTAGCAAAGACATGTTCTCATTTTCAAAGGCCTACTGGGGATTAGTTTTTTTTTTGATAGCTCTATATATTTATCGATGTCACACAAATATTTCAGAGGATTGTAAATACTGCTGAAAAAAAAAGAATATACTGGAATCGGAATCTAATTTATTTCTAGCAAAGAAGTAAAAATAACTTCTCCTCTCTTTGCAAGGCATTTATGAAGGAAAGAACATTCTCGATAATCAAAATCAGATCACGGTTAGTATGCAAAATTCTTGGACGTATATAAAAACGACGAATGGATATCACTTTGCATCAGCAATCTAACATCAATATTTTAAATCTTCCCGCTACCAGCCCCTACCTAACTGACTATATTCTATATTGCAGCGCCATCTCTATAGGTATAGTGAAATTGGTCCCATTTTGTCATAGTAGAAACTTCATAATACAACTGATGCGCTGAGCAGAAACTGACTGTCTCTGGACTGAGATCTATTTAATTTTGTCAATTATGTGGCATAGTGGAACTTCCAACGGCTAGATGTCGCTAGTAATACAGTCTGCTTGTCCTAAAAACAAAAACAGAATTAATATGCAAACATTCTATCAGAACGCACGTTAGCTTACTTGATTCTTTGATAATTATGTGGCTAAATAAGATTTTCGATTAATCGATTTTGAAATATAAAAATGACTATCAGCAAACTTTGTCTTTTGTGTTACTCAATTTTATATTTCAAAAGTAAGTAGGTAAATATATGAACAGCTTGAATAGTCATCAATTTTAAGTGGTAACTTTTAACAAAACTGGCGCCATTGAGGTTTAAGACGCATATTTGTCTATACAGGCTATTCTTCCATTACCGCTTTTTTTGGACATTGGGGAAAGAGTGATTTACAAAAAAATATTCTTCAAGAAACATACATACATAATTTTTGTTACTTAAATATGGTGAAATTGTCTTGGGCCACCCTATATTATATTAATATGATAATATTATTAAGCTTAATAGTTTGAATGTTAAACATTGATATGCCACTAGTGTTTTGCATATATTTGGGAAATACTATACTGTAACTAATAATTGACATTCTTATCTTCATATAACAGTGGCGTATCGATCGTTTTATTTAATGAAGCGACAATTATTTACTTATTAAAATCTTATTTATGATATTTTTTTTATTTAAAATGTATGTAATTTATAAGAATGACTCCTGTTATGTTTTTAATAAAATCTCTGTATGTATTTACTATGCTTGAAACTTTTTATAAAACGATTATAGAGTTTTTGGACTTAGGTATATAAAAATTGAACTGATTGACTTTTCGTTTGTGTCTAGTGTCTAGGTACGGGTCTTAGCGGAGTCGTTTGTGAGATTTTTACAAATTTAGGGAAACATGAATAACTCGAAAAACATCAATCATTTTGGATTCTAGAGGTGCATTGTTGTACACCAATGTTTTTTTTTTTTTTGAAGTCGTGACTGAACCGAAACCAGTCAAACCGGCGATCGCTGGAAGAACTGAAAGAATATTTTTCTAATAAGTATATATTATTATCTATCTCTGATAAATAAAAACAAATAATGTACGCGAGTGGTAAGTAGTGCTAGTTAGTCGTCTTCAGGTTATCGTTGGGTTAGTTTGTGATCGTATATTGGATGTTGAAAATGAACTTTTAATACGCGTCTACGTAAATTACAATAATGAAGTGTTGTTGTAGTATAAGAAATTTGAGTGTTTTATTATTAGTAATAATAGGTGAGTGGATTGTCTAGGTGTATCTACCCTACCTACTTTATTTTTGGAAGAGGTTATATCACAGTTTACCTTAAGCTTCTGGTTATATATGTATGCTATGCAGATGTCAAGGTTCCGGGATAACCCGGAGGCATCAGAAATTCAATAATGTAGATTCAGAATATATCCGGATTACTGAAGATTAATTTGATACAAGTAAAACCCAGAGTAATTTATAAAACGTTTATTATTTTTCACAAAAGTAATAATTCCTCATAAAAAAATAACAATAAAAAATATCTTCAAAAATTTGAAAAAAGAAAAACAAAGCAGTTTGGATATTCTACTACATATACGTAATTAAAAAATTAAAAGCCTACACAAACAGATGTAACTTAATTTGAAACTATGTACCTTGAAAAAAATCAGTATTTTGTTTTTTGACTCAATATATTTTTTTACAAGATTTTTCAGTTCAAAAAGTATCTCAATTTCATTGCCAGGTATACCTATTGTTTTCTGATGCCCACTGAAAAGTTGAAATACCAACAGAATAAATAATATTGATATGCATTCTCAGTGCCTTATATAATAAATTGTGTCCTACGATTAATTCACATTTTCCACTGGCAACAGAATCACAAAATAAAATTTTGGACTAGTATTTTCCTTTTTTTAAGTTATAATTCTTCATAAAAAAAAACAATAAAAATGTATCAAAATCTTTAAAAAGAAACTACATTTACATAATTAAAAAATTAAAAACTGGAGCCAAGAAATGAATCTTGTTTTTTTTGCCTCAATATCTTTTTTTCCGTAACATTTTTCAGTTTAAAGAGTAACTCAATTTGATTGCCAGGTATACCTATTGTTTTCTGATGCCCACTGAAAAGTTGAAATACCAACAGAATAAATAATATTGATATGCATTCTCAGTGCCTTATATAATAAATTGTGTCCTACGATTAATTCACATTTTCCACTGGCAACAGAATCACAAAATAAAATTTTGGACTAGTATTTTCCTTTTTTTTAAGTTATAATTCTTCATAAAAAAACAATAAAAAATGTATCAAAATCTTTAAAAAGAAAAACTCAAAACAATTTGAATACATATTATCCTACTACATTTACATAATTAAAAAATTAAAAACCGGAGCCAAGAAATAAAACTTACCTTGGAACTACCTTGGAAAAAAACAGTAATGTTTTTTTGTTTTTTTTTGCCTCAATATCTTCTTTACCGTAACATTTTTCAGTTTAAAGAGTAACTCAATTTGATTGGTATATCGTTTTCTGATGCCCATTGGAATGGAGTTTTCGGCATCTTGGTTACTAATAATAACTAATAATAGAATAATAAAAAAATTCAAAAACTGAATTCTCTAAATGTTATTTCCTCTAGTTCTTTCTTGAACAAACCAAGTGTACACAAGGCTTCGGCCATTGCCGGATATGCACTTAACATTAGGATCTTCCTTTTGTCTAAATTGCGATCCTCAGCTTCATAACCCATTATGTTGGCCTAATTCTTAAATATATCTGAGATGAAAGATTTTCCAATGTAAAATTTTCTGGCAATTGATCTGACACTTTCCCCGGAATCTATACCAACCTAATTGTTTTATGCTTTTGTTGTAAATTTAGCGTGTTAGTGTGTTTTCTTTTCGACAAGTGGAGTACTGGATGTCCGGATGTATTAATAATAATTTTTCTGTATTCCTAGATACATCAAGCGCAAAGCTACGAAAATCCCGTCAAGTCTACGAGGAAATGTGAGTATCTGCTATATCTATGAATACTCAGAAAAGATTGCTCAATTTTAGCGTGCACTCTTAGTATAAATTAATGGAGTAATGAACAAAAAATAATAGAAAACCAAAATATATCCTTATAACATTGTATCACTATTTTTTTTTATAGATCTTGCACTCTACCAATCCACCCAGTGAATGGTCAGTGGCGTGTCGTCAATGATGGAACCAAAAAACCTGGCGATTCCATTGAGTCCAACACGATCATTCAGTTTTCCTGCAATGATGGATACAAATTGGGCAGCAAAACGGCATATGTTATCTGTAACAGGGATTTCGACCCAAGTAATCTTCCAGAATGTCGAAGTGAGTTGGTCGTCTTTCTCTTTTTTCTGAATAATTGTCCGAATAATTACATATTGACGGAACCATTGCCTCAAAAGTTTTATTTCATGTATCCATGCAGTTAATAGAGCCTCGTGATAAGCTTGTTTCTGCCATGATTGCTGCTAAAAAGTCTATAATTATGCCGTGTTGTAGGAAGGTTTGTATATTAAAATTGAACTTCAAGAGATTTTCATTTTTCCGAGAAGTCGTGGGTCAAGTAGCTGTTACTTTTTAAGCATTTAAATTATATTTAATGACTTGTATGTCTGCGATAGTTGAAATGAATTTATCACCCAATTTCTTTGGAAGCCAAAAAATAAGTTTAAAATGCACTTGACCGAAGCAACGTTTGGTAAAAAAGTGCTCAGAGCCGTATTGAGGCCACCAAGAGACGGGAGCGGCCAAGCTATTACTTATCACTAGCTGTCTAAGGCCATCCTTGTTCTGAGGAGGAAATTGATTTGAAAAAAAACAATTTTCCATAATTTGAATCTAATCTAATGACCTTACTCGAATTCATGACAAAGTTTGGAATTCTAATAAAAAAAATATAGTTTCCCAAAGTCCCTCTAGCCTGACCTATTAAATACGTATCTATATACAAATCTAATTTTGTAGAACTCTGTCCACCAATGTATTCCTCAACAACGACAACTTTGAAATGTCGCGATAAAAACAACAACGAAGTCAGCTGCTCAGAAGCCACTGATGGCACTCACATGACCTATTCTTGTTTACCTTACTATGAACCGCCACAGGGATATCGAAGAAGTATCCTATGTTTGGATGGTACCTGGAACTACCCCAAACCAGTTTGTCAACCTGGTAAGCTATCTACAAATATATTAGTTATTGATGTTCAGTTGATCACTATACGAAACTGTGTTAAAATATAATTACTAACAAAATATTTAATGAATACTTATTAAAACTAGCAATTTCTTCAATTCTTTGAATGCTTTTGGTATTCACTCAGGCACCATATTTATTAGCTGAAAGAAAATAATTTTAATTGTATTACCAATTGAGTTATTAAAATCATATTTTAGTATGTGGAAAAAAGTTGTTACACGATAAGAAACCTCTCGTCTTTGGTGGAACTGATCCAATACAGATTGAATACCCTTGGATATCGGCCATCTATAAAAAAGAGAATGACAAATACATCAACGTTTGTGGAGGAACCCTTATCAGTCGCAGAGTCGTACTTACAGGTATGATAATAATTATTTCTTAGTTGTTCTTTGAGCCACTACACAGGCGAAGTCTTGGTGCTCATACAGGAATGCATCTACAGTAATGCCAAAACATCAAAGTGCAAGTTGTTTTGCCAACAAAAGTTCGCATCAACTCAGATCAACTATTGAGATGAGGTAATTTACAATTGCGCGTTTGAAGTATTAAGAACATAAATTATTAGAAGATTCGCATTTCGACGTGACAACAAAAGAACTCTGTAATATTTTGCATATGCACGAACAGAAATCCATATACGCGCCTAAATCACTTTTCATCTGTACTTGATCTCGTCGGAACTTCACCATACTACGGGTCTCCAACTACTGCATCGGACTGAACTCTGAGCTGAGCAAATCCTCTCCAATATATATAGGCAAGTCCCCTCCATCTCGAAGCTTCCACCAGCATCTTCCAACACAACGAACATTCCACCAATCGCGAATCGAACAGGCCCGAACGCAGCTCTGCTGATCATGTTAAATCTTCCTTCTTGATCGTATTCCTGCTGTTAAAACACAGAGCATTACCCACCTGTTATTGTTTTTTCGAGAAAAACAAGAGACATTCGGATCGCTGCAATCAAGAAGGAAGATTTAACATGATCAGAGCAGTTTTCGGGCATGTTCGATTTGCGATTGCATGTGATATATATGAAAATGCGGCCCGGCCCCGCCGCTAACATCTGTACTCGTCAAGATGCGTCCACACTTTAACGCAAACTCGTTATAGCATATAGACATTTTTAGGTTGCACATTTCTGTAGGTAGGTATATGCGTCCATGATTACCTCAAAAACGACCGTCTGTAGTGGCTCTTACATGTTGTGAGCATAGTATTTGATTGTCTCATTTTTATTCAAACAGCTGCTCACTGCCTTACTGATGAAAATGGCAAAGCCATATCCAAAGATTTATTCGAAGTTGGTGTGGGAAAGTACTACAGTAAATATAGAGAACCGAAGGATGATCAGGCCCAATACATGGAAGTATGCATGTGCAATATTTTATATCAATACATAGAAATAGATATTAATCCCTGATATATAGGACGTTTGCTTGAAGAAATAGTCTCAATTTATATTTTTCTATCGTATAAATATTCTAAATTAGTAGAACGACAATAAATGAGTCAACAATGCATAGATCACAAGTTTTTGCATCCAAATAAGGTGTCTGTTATTACAAAATACTTTCGAACGTCTTCTTTGATGACTGTAAGCATCTTGTGCCCAAAAATATAAAAAAAAACATTCAATTCCACGCGAAGAACATAGCTATTGACGATTTTGAACCCTAACTTTCTGTAGACTTAGATATTTTACACATTCCAAATTATTGTTTACATTTATTTCCTTCACAGATATTACACTTGATTATCAGCAGCGGTTATAGGGCGCAAACAAGAAATTACATCGAAGATATTGCACTGATAGTGACCAAAAAGCTAGTGACATTGAGTCCTGTCATTCAACCAGTATGCATCAGTGATATTAATAGTATCAATATTCGAATAGGCAACAAAGGCGAAGTAAGTACAAATTATTTATTTTTTAATACAAAAATATAACATAATAGGTAAGAACTGTAATGTTTAGTCAGAATGATTACGAAACATAACAGCTGTCTCCCAGTTTATATCATTATTTTAATGTATTGCATCTCATCAGTATTTTGCAGTGGGACGACTTTATTGGATAATCAATCTTTAGTTTTTACAAATTGTTTATATTGATGATAAAAACTCCCAGTAATAACATGTTCCTATAGCTATCAGGATGGGGCCTCAAGGAAGATGGCCAGCCATCGGATACATTGAGGACCTTGAAGATTCCATACAAAGATCAAACGCAATGTGCCGATGAATTGAACACCAAAGACGATTTTGCCGACAAATACTACATGATTGATAAAATGTGCGCGGGTTTCTTCAATCAGAGTATGAGTGTATGTCAGGGTGATAGTGGCAGTGGATTGTATTTTCAAAATCTCGATGATAATAGGTGAGTAGGTTGTTCTTTTTACAAACAATACAACATTCCGTCAAGTATTTGTTGAAAATAGCTGTTGAACAACTCTTGCGAACCCAAATAAACTCGATAAACTCGCTTGTTCGAGCTCAATATAGCTATAATATCGGATGTCTTCAAGATGGTGCTACCTTTCACAGAGCGCGTACGTCATAAGAATTATTTGTTGATATAACATTACAGGAAAAACCGATTTATAATCAATAAACTGTCTTGATAGGAACAAAATCGAGAACATTTCCATATAAGTCGCCAAATTCGCAGCTCAGATCAGGTAGGTACTCCAGTCTCGGTGACTTCGACACTATCCACTAAAAATTTGTGCAAAGCCTATTTTAACCTATATTCAAAGACCTTCATGTTGATCAACTGCAACAAAGTGAACTTTCTTTCAGATATTATGTCCATGGAATTGTCAGCCTCGGCCCATCCAATAATGGCAAATGTGCCATTCAACAAAACACCCTCTACACCAAAGTCGCCTTCTATTACGACTTTATCGATAATGAATTGACGAAAAACTATATCGAAGATTGCAAACTACCTCCATATCCGATGAATGGACATTGGTCACTTGAAAATGACATGACAAAACAACCTGGTGATATTGTACCATCGACGACAATTTTGAAAATCACCTGCAATGAAGGTTTCAAGCTGTCCAGTAAAAATTCATTGTTTAATTGTGAATCCGCTTATAATATGCCAACATGTGATGGTAAGATCTCTATTACCCACTGATTAAAGTCTTTGAGTGAAACTAAAAATTCCAGCTCTATGTCCTCCACTCAACTTCCCGCAAAGCTCCAAAGTAACTTGCCTCAACAGGAGAAAGCAAGTCATTGAATGCTCCCAAGCGGCAGATGGCTCTGCCGTCGAGTACACTTGCCTCACTGACGATGGCCACACTTACAGCAACAAAAATGTCCGCTACTGTGTCAACGGCTCATGGGGATCTCCGGCACCAAAATGTGCGCAAAAGAAACCACCTGTAGCGACTGTAGCAAATACACAAGCACCTGTCACAAGAAAACCCAAACCATCATCTTCGGGGGCAACTGTCATACATACAATCGATGAAAATTACAATGGACCAAAGGTGTTTTGCACATATGCCAGCTGGCGTTATTATGCAGGAACAAAACCCGAACATCTGGATCCGTTCCTTTGTACGCATATGATTTACGCTTTTGCTGGAGTTTCGGATGACGGTGGTGTTAAAGTTGAAGATAATTATATTGATATTGACGATGGAGCCAAAAAAGGTAAAAGTCCAACACAGTATTCACAATCACACATGGCGAGTGTGTTGTTCTCTGATTCACAGTCCGTGTCAAGAACACATATAGGAAGGACGAATAACACGAGTAGTGGGGTTCACGTCAAAAATATGAATTGTTGACGAGGCATTACTGTCTCTGAGGAGCCGCCGTTTCTTTGAGTATTTCCTCCTTTTAATATGTTCTTGGACTAATTCTTTTTCTTTCGATACTTCTAACTTTTGACAGCAGCCATAGGCGGGTTATTCTCAGTGGCAGAGACACCACTAGATCTTATCATACTGCACAACTCAATTAGTAAAACATACAATTTGAAAATAAAATTTTCGCAAAATTATCTTTACAACGAAGAACTAATCAGGCTAACTGACTATTTGACAACCATGATACTAGAACACGCGCATGTCCGTAAAATATATATTTAATTTGCCCAAATACTTTTTCTATTTTTAACTCATTGTAAGACCCATTTTACAAACATTTTATTCTGAAATAGTATAAAGATGGAAACATAATGCTCCGGCAGTAAATTTATCACTTCTTTCCACAGGCTCGTATAGACAACTCACTGATTTGAAGAAGAGAAATAATAAGCTTAAAGTCCTTCTGAGTATTCGAGATAGCAAATCCAATAGTGATACTAGTATTTTTTCTGATATTGCTGCTGATCAGAACAAAATTTCCAAATTTATCACTACTGCGAAATCTTATCTACAAACCTATAAATTTGATGGTATAAATATTGAATGGGTTGATCCGGATTTGTCGGACAAGGTACATACTTATATTATTTTTTTCTCTAATCAAAAAGTTTTTTGCAAACATGATTTTTCCTGTTGCAGGAAAATTATGTAGACTTGCTGACTCGTGTCAGAAGAAAGTTTAATGAAAATAAATACCTTCTTACTATCAGTGTAGGTTGGAATCCAGAAAATGTGGGCTATGATGCAGTACGATTGAGTGGGTACGTAGCTTTTTTATATACAGATTGATATAGATAACAAAAATGATAAAATCAAGCTTATTGAAAAATGATCGTGCTACATTTGCACCTCAAATGCATCCGACAGTACAAGACATTCAAGGGAATGCTAACAGTATCTCAAATGCATTCTAAATTCTGTCCCCTGGAACAATCAAGCTTCTAGCCAGAGCAGTGGTCATATGAGATCTAAGTTTCATACTCAGGAAGGAAGCTTAGCTGTTGTCTGAGCCATTTACATCGTAACCTTTATTGGCACCACTCCTTCTATGACGCCTAGTGAGTCCTTGAAGGTCAAGGCATCTACCTGAACCCCTTTTCATAGTTTACCCATATTAAGCTCTATCGTCACGACGCTGGGAAATTTTTTCCTCCTTCGTAGACCCCAAGGCATATCTTTGAACGGAATTTACAACATAGCCTTCAGATGCTGGGCCTTGTTGCCTACTATTTTTCTTGATCCTAGACTCCCGTTCCTAATATTAAAAGAGTCTACATGGATAATGGTTTAGCTATAAGGGTCAC
This sequence comes from Crioceris asparagi, assembly GCA_958507055.1. Taxonomy (NCBI): domain Eukaryota; kingdom Metazoa; phylum Arthropoda; class Insecta; order Coleoptera; family Chrysomelidae; genus Crioceris; species Crioceris asparagi. Next base: position 1,218,625 of record OY293827.1, read on the forward strand.
ATATATGTACCATAACTTCATAACAATTCTTTGAGTTCATTTCTTGGGCAATTACTTCTTGCAGGCAAGCTGACTGGGTGATTGTGAACACGTACGATTTCTACGGTGGCTGGAGCATGTACACTGGCCAAAATTCCGCCCTTTATGCTTCCTCCAAAGAAAATGACTGGGAGAAGAAACATTCCAACATCAATGCGTCAGTCAACAATTGGTTGAGAGCTGGCATACCCAGAGAAAAGCTGATCATGAGTATTGTATTCTATGCAAGAACGATGATTTTGAAGCATAGTGACCAGCACGATGTTCATGCACCAATTACTGGACCTGGAAATGATGTTTTACTTAGATTGAATGAAGTAGATAAATTGCATTCAGTTAGTTTAAATTTTATTTTAATAATTATGTACTCTTAACCTCGTAGATTTGTAAGTCACGTCAAAAATACGTAGACGTATGGGACGATGAACAGAAGAATCCCTACATGTACAATGACTCGTATTGGTTTGGATATGAAAATAAGGACTCTGTCCGGATAAAGGTATGTACACATCTGAAAAGGCGGGACACAGGCACATGATTTTCATTTTTCTAAATTGTAGGGTACTTATGCCAAGGAGACGCAACTTGCTGGAGTGAATATCTGGCCTATAGATGGCGACGATGTTCATGGAAAATGTATAAGGAAATTCGAATGGCTCAAGCACGTGCATCAAGGACTTGGCAACAATGTGGACTGATCCACGTATAACGTTGATTATTATTTAGCACAGATCTTCAGGGTCTTTTTTTTATAAATAATTTTCCATTTTTCACAAGATGATTCCTCAAGTTTTTCCAATAAGATAGTGTGTTCATCGGAAAATGTGTCTAGTATCAATTTGTTGACAAAGTAAAGGTCCAGAAAGAAAATATTAAAGAAAAACGGAGATTTTGTAAAGTTGATTCAATTGAAAATGTAGATGAAACTTTTTATGTCCGAAAATTTTGAGGATTTATCCCGTGAAATATCCGCCATAACGAAAATACTCTACTGTTTTTTTTTTCTCTACAAGGTTGTGATATGTAATCTTTCATATAAATATTTTTAGTGAAATATACATTTTTTTATTTGATGAGCGTTTTATTTTATTCCTATACAATTTTAAATCAAACATAAACTGCGGCTGAATTTCTAAGTTCTAAAATATTTATTTGTATTCTTCCTTTGTTTGTTTAATTTTAGTGTGCACAGTTAGAACTTTATATTCCTACGAATATGTTTTATAAATATGTTTATTATAAAATATAAGTTACGAATTTCAAAGTTTGCTTGTGTTAGATGGGTGCTATTGACAAATTTTTTGAACAATTTTTATTTTGTAGTTAGACATTCAATATAACCGAAAAAAAAATTAAAAAAAATTACGTGTCTATTTTGAAAATAAAAAAATATATTCAAAAATTGTTTTTAAATTTCCCGCTGGATCTCTAAAAACGGCTGCAACGTCACAATCTCCCTTAGTTAGTGTCCCACGGTATTAAAGAAAGGAGGAATAGAGCAGAGAACACTATCTGACCAGAGAGAAGATACAATATTGTATGTTCTCTCTGAGGAGGATTTGTTCATCGACTTGATTACTATGTGAGTATAAACTGTATATAGTTTATAATCACATTTGATAAAGGTATAGTGTGCCGAAACAATTGTTATGTGCCTTTAAAAAATATAATAGTGGAAATTTAATATATTGTTTAAATTCCTATCTAATATGGATTCCCCTCAAGTATCAGCCAATACAGTTAAATTTTGTTTGTGTTGATGAATTTCGAAGTTTGTTTCAAAATGTTACATCTATTAAAAAGTTTCAATAATATTGGTTTGCATATTTGTAAGTTTAAATAAAATCTCTGTCGTTTTATTGAGTTTGTTTCATTAAAATGTTTCTGATTATTTTAATTGAATGTTTGTCTGAAAAAACGAAAAAAACGTTTTAATTTGGTGCGGTGAACTACGGAACTAGCCACTATTACCTACCTAGCACAATCGGACAGAAACCGATCGCAGCGCCCAATTAAAATGTTTGTTTCGTTCTTCAAACAAACTTTAAAATTCAACAAAAATAAAATAATCTATTTTTAGAAAGACATGTTAATGAAACTAATAAAATATATATGCAGACATTTAAACTTACTAAATGTGCAAACAAAATTTGATCAAACTAAAAATTAGGAGTAACATTTTGAAAAAAAACTTCGAAATTCGTCAACACAAACAAACTTTTTGAATTTCATACTTATATTTTATAATAAACATATTAATAAAACAAACTGAACAAATCTGTAGGATTATAAAGTTCTAACTGTGCACATAAAACTTGAACAAACGAAGCATTCAAATAAAAATATTTTAAAACAAACTTAGAAATTCATCCGCAGTTTATATTTGATTTAAAATTTTATTTTCATTATGCGGTTTGCTAATTTGGATGTTACAAATAAATATTTACATTAAAGAGTAAAAAAGGCGTTCCATATAGAGTATCGCATTGAATAAATTTATTATTAGGTATTTAATCTGCCTAAATATTGGATATAGGTATATGATAACAACTACACGAAGAGCAAATACTCTCGGCCGAGTTTGTTATTGGACATTATCGGGTAAGAGGTTTCAAAATGGCGACCATTCAAACATTAAAAATTATCATCAAGATTGATTGTGGGTTATAGGATTATGTCTATTATATACCTACAATTTTTGTTCGAAGCCGTTTTTCATAAAATGCACAGACAAAAAAAAACAAAATGAATAAAAAGAAAATCAATAGAAGTTCAAATATCAGTTCAATGAATTTTGAAAAATTTACCTTTCCGCTCGCTATAAGCCTTCAGGGTTTTTTTAATATATTCAAAACACTTGAATCAAGTAAATGAACGCCAAATTTTCAAAATTCAAGACCGTTTAGCACCCAACTTAAATCAGTTTATTTTGGGCTTAAGAATACGTGGTAGAATTTTGTAGATAGCTTTTAGAGATACTTCTGTGTGTTTTCGTCCTTGTAAGCATCAGGCCTCCGTGGCGCAATTGGCTAGCGCGTTCGGCTGTTAACCGAAAGGTTGGTGGTTCGAGCCCACCCGGGGGCGTCTTTTTTTTCTTAACAAGAAATAATTAATAATGAATATCAGACAAAAGAAAAACAACCAATAAATGAAACAATGATAATTGAAACATAATGTTTATTTATTTTTTCTGGATAAAACAAATTCACAATAATAGGAAAAAGCAGAAATATGGAAAAAAGTATCGACTAGCCTAAATACTTCAGTTTTTGATAGTTGTTTTAAAAATGCTCGAAGCTGTGGATTGTATTATCTTACTTACTTAATTTTACAAGTTCCTGATAATTTGTTACAAGATATTTATCATGAATTACATATTTTCATTTAAACAAATAGACGTCACTCATCTAAAAAATTAGCAAGTACTTATTTTAAAAAAATGAGAATATAAATTAATAAATCCACCAGTTTTAAAACAATTTTCAATAGCCGAAATATACAAGCGTAGCCTTTCTACCATATTGTTTGTATTTTGTATAAACTAATTATTTAGAGGTAGACCAATCAACATTGTTGCCAAGTCCTCCATGCACATGTTTCAGCCAATGGAATTTTCTTATACAAATTCCATGAACATCATCCCCGTCTATGGGCCATATATTCAGTCCAGCGAGTTTTTTCTCCTTGGCATAAGCACCCTATCGAAGTAAGAATCATAAATTATTCATATTTATTTTTATTGGGACCAAAGTTCTTTTTCAAATGAAACAAGAAGAATCATCAAATTCCGAGAACCTATTTACTATCTCGAATTCCCATATATATGAAAAAAATAACAAACAGTCGAATTGTATACGTCCTCCGTTTTTTCGAAGCCAATCAAAAAAAAAAGTTAATACGCACCTTTAACCAGGCAGAATCCTTATTTTCGAAACCAAACCAATACGAGTCACTATACATGAAAGGATTCTTTTGTTCATCGTCCCATACTTCTACGTATTTTTGGTATGACGCGCATATCTAGAAAGAATACGGGAATAGGTTATTAAGCATAGGTTTCCATGAAATTTAGTTATGTGTATATAGTTCTTTTCACAATAAATGGTTGATTACGTTGTTTTAACTGGGACGTTTTGCCAGATATCGGCCATAAAAATGCAATAAACTGTCGGTCAGGGTCGGATCATAATATAGCAGTATACTGATATTTAAATATCTTTTTTCTACGAAATAATAATGATGTATTCATGTCATTAAATATATTATATAAACATACAATGAGTGTAAGATTACTTGTTTCCTCAATACCTCAATAATTTCAATTTTAATTAAATTACCTACCCATAATAGGTATATACCGAATTAAATATATTGAGTTCGATATTTGATAGTGGATTGTGTACATAATGGGAATAAACCCAGTAGTTTTATTGCAGTGATAAAGACAATACCATTTATTGTGAAAAGAACTATACCATGTATATGGTTTTAATAAGGGGATGGTTATCGACAAGAGTTTCCAGAGATCTACAAATATCTCGATAGAAAAGTTTCCAATTGTGTTCAAAAATTCCTTAAAATTTATTGACTAACAAGCTGTTTTACCCGTGCAAACACTTTAGTAGATTGTGGTACGAAAACATAAAGTCATAAAAGGTCTTGAGTATGGAACCCTTCTACCTCGGAGTCCTACTCGCACGTAGAACCAGTCCGAACACTAACCTATACCCATCCACCAAGAGAGAACAGCTTGAGAATGTCTCTCCTACATATGCCTTAGGAATTTTCCGGAATGGAACCCTCCACCTTTAAGTCTCAGTTGCACTGGCACATTCTCACAAAACAGTCCAGAGACAAACTACACACAAACATAGCGAAAAATCCACGAAAATTCAGCCATAGAGCTCAGAGATATTTCTTTGGGTTTTACAAGTATAGAACCCTCTACCTAGGAGGCCCAGTTACTTACACTTACAGCCACTACCAGATCATTCCAATAAATTCTACAAGCATACATAATAAAAAGACAATCAAAATCCAGCTATAGAGTTCAGAAATATACAACTTTCAGGTACGGAATCCACCACATAGAGCCCCACGGGCAATAAAAGGTAGGTAGGTATGTTCTTTCCCGAGATTTAGTCTATCTCTGCATCAAATTTCATCAAATTCAGTTCAGTGGTTTAGATGTGAAAGCGTAACTGATAGAAAATATTACTTTGCTTATGTATAAGCCACTGTAGTGGCGCCATCATAAGGCATATGTCTAACATTCTGTTCTCAATAAGGGTGTTCGAGCAGTAGTTTGGACCAGTTTCCAACTGTGTTCCGTGATTGTGGAGCATGCGCATATTAATTTCCGTCTTCTTAAAATTAAAATGCGCATGCCTCTGACGGTTTGAGTTTGGTTTGAAATCCTGCTCGAACACCCTTAATATTACTCTAAGCTCTGTGACTGTGCAAGACATTTCTGTGTACCTGATGCAAGAATATATAAAGGGAGGATGACTAACTCTGTATCCTGTTCTATAAGCCGAAGTGGCTGAAATAACGTCCCGTGATAAGTTGTCAATTTGGTATGTTGCGCAGTATTTCACAGAGTGTCTATTGTTGTATTTAAGCTTAAGCTTCCTTCGCCCATACTAGATAAGGATGTGCTGCGTGATTTTGCGCAACACACCGAAATGACATACGAAAACAGAATGTTTTTGTGCTACTCCCACTACTCGTGTTACCCGTCCTCCTTATATTTGTTCATGAACTGATGTTTCAATTAGTATTTAAACAGTACTATACTTAGTACTGTGCTTCGTGGAGTGTACACGGAATATAAGTATTGAAGATTAAATATATACGTTAGAAGATAGATTGCATTTTTAATATTGTCAAGCCATCCTTCCTTACGCTTCAGTCAATTTTCCAACAGATTATGGGACCAGACAAAGGACTTGTAGCTTTTCTATTTCGAAAGTAAGTGAAAAGAGGATTGGCAAAAATATTTGATTCAGAAAACGGTATTGAACTGATTGTCTTTAGAGAGACGCCTAATAATAGAGGTAAGTTTTTGAACAAGTTTCTTAAAAGTGTGCCTTACTGATGTACTGATGCTAGGAAGTTGAAGTGATGTATTGTTAAAGGTAATAAGTGGTAACCTTGTAGAGTATAAAATTCTCTCTTGGTGATTTTTATGTTCATAGATAAAGTAAAACGTAAAATGGACTGGTTGGTTGGTATTTATATATAATCTACACCTAGATAAAGTTTAGTTACAGGTATATGTTCGATGAATGTAAATAACTAAACGAAAATTGTCTCATAGTGACTTTGATTCAATATCACAGTTGCTATATCGGGCGTGTTACTGGTGTGTTGCACAGGTAACTACGGCCATCTTCGATCGTTTCATGTGTTGTGCCAGTTGTGCCATGTTGCGTAGAGGGAGGGAGCACGTGTAGAATATTGATACATATTAGAGTAACGACTGAATTAATTTTTCTTGCATCTTGCAGTGCGGTTGTAGAGAGAACTGAAATATCTTATAGCCTCAAAATTAGTTTGGTTTGTTTCAGAGCCATTAAGGTAGTACCTCCACAGAAGTGTTGAACTAAGAAATGGTTGAAACTCCACATATATTTTATTTAATACATTATCCATACATCTGTGTAATTTAAATAAATATGACCAACCCAAACCTGAGATATTTACACTTGAAACTGGCTTGATTTACACGTAACAGATAGGTTATTATGGCCAAACAATACGTTATTTAATTCTACCGTCAAAACTAAAACTTAGAAGTTGCTAGAAAACTAGTAAAAGTTAGAATAGGATATCACAACTATTGTAAAAAAAATAAAATGAGTGACCATCTAGTTTCCAAGATAAAGCCATTACAAGCCCAAGCCCTCATAATTATGACCGTATAGCATACATCTTGCAAGGCCAGAAAGCCGGCAACAGTACGCTCTGGCCAGGCGCTTATTTTTATTCATCTTAGTACCCAATGCTCCATGTTCTTAGGTTTGGGACGTTCGTGTTCTCGGGATCAGCTACTAGCGCGACGTTCCACGATCGTTTCTTCTTACACGCACACGGAGCATAGAAGAATGCGTTATTAGTAGATACAATATATTTCGTGTACTGAGGCCAAATCTGTACACTCACAACGAAAATTAAATTGATAATAGTGGATAAAAAAATACAATATAGAATATATTTTACGGCAAAAGATGATATCCATTGTATTACCTATTTGTACCAAGTTAATATTGCGTAGTTTTTAATATTAATTACTACTTATCAAACTAATTGACAATCAATCAAATATGAACACGGTATGTAAACTTTTGTTTAAGGTTGTCGCGAAGGAACTACCTTAAACTGAAAGGAAACAATGAATGAGCGAAAAAGCAACCAATGCTCAATAATAAAGAAGCATTGGATACTCCTCAAAACCAGACACGTCTCACGTCTCACGTGACAGATGACAGATGACCGTACTTTTACTCTCTCCATTACATATTAAATTTAGAAGAAAAATAATGAATTTAGAAGAATAAGTTTAGATGCTTGAAATTAGAGATATTATTAAATATGTTAATAAAACATTCATTTATTTGTTTCTTATGTCCACAGACAAGGAATAACACTACTCGGTGCAGGGTGAGCAGTAGAAAACAATGTGATTTATTTGAACCTCTAATACACTTGTTTGTATCCAATGTTTTCTAGTTTTCTTAGAGTTCATATTTCTGATTTCTTAAAGTTTATGTTAAGTTTCTTAATTTGTCGAATTTAAATAACTTGAATCATTATGGCCACAAAAAATCGCATTATGTTTCTCAAGTCAAGTCAAGTCTCACGTTTCAAGTCTCACGTCTCAAGTCTCATGTCTTATGTCACATATCTCATGTTTCACGTATCACTTCTCAAGTTTCATGTCTCACGTCTCACGCCTCAAAACTCACGCCTTAAGTCTCAAGTCTCACGCCTTAAGTCTCAAGTCTCACGCCTCAAGTCTCACGCCTCAAGTCTCACGACGCACGCCTTAAGTCTCACGACGCACGCCTCAAGTCTCAAGTCTCACGCCTCAAGTCTCAAGTCTGAAGTCTGAAGTCTGAAGTCTCAAGTCTGAAGTCTCAAGTCTCACGTGACAGATGAAGGATGACATATGACAGATGACTTTACTCTCTCCATTACATATTAAATTTGGACGTAAAATAATGACTTTAGAAGAATAAGTTTAGGTGCCTGAAATTAGAGATATTAATAAATATGTTAATAATACATTTAATAATTTGTTTCTTATGTCCACAGACAAGGAATAACACTACTCGGTGCAGAGTGAGCAGTAGAAAACAATGTGATTTATTTGAACCTCTAATTTGTCGAATTTAAATAACTTTTAAATCATTATGGCAACAAAAAATCGCATTATGTTTCTCAAGCCAAGTCAAGTCTCACGTCTCACGCAAGTCTCATGTCTCATGTCACAAGTGACAAGTGAAAAGTGTCAAGTGCTGTTGGTAACCCGTTTTGGGAGAATTTTATACCAAATTTATAGACATCATACCCACCTCGTACAGCCTTAGAATGTCATCGTCACCAGGTCCAGGTCCAGTTATTGGAGAATGTAAATCATGCTGGTAATTGTACTTCAGAGCCATGGTTCTGGCATAGAATGCAATACTCATGATCAGCTTTTGTTTGGGTATGCCAGCATCCAGCCAGTTGTTCACCGATGCATGGATATTCAGATGGCTCTTTTCCCAATCATTTTCCTTGGAGGAGGCATAGAGTGCTGAATTTTGTCCGGTATATCTGCTCCATGCACCATAGAAGTCGAATGTTTTCACAATCACCCAGTCCACTTGACTGCGAAAACAAAAATGGAACGTCAAATAAGTGAAAATCTTCGACATATATCATAGACGAATAAAGGGTTATTCCAAATAAGTGCGAAAGTTCTTAGGGGGTGAATCCTTGCCGAAAATTAATGGGGTTCTTTCATGTAAACAAAAGCTCTTAGACCTTTGCCTAAAAAGTTACAGGCTTTCAAAAAGGAGAAAGAAAATTTTTTTTCCTGGAAATTTCTGAAAAGATGGTAGCAGGTGGCTGCCATGTTTTGTTTGTACAATCTGTGACTTCAAAATTTATTTGCTTGTTTTATCTTTTAATATAGGCAAGTGCTAAGACCAAGTTTTGTTTTAATAATTACTTCATTTCTTCAGCAGTTTCCAGAAGAAAAAAAAAAGATTTTACTTTCACATTTTTGGAAGCGTGTAACTTTTCAGGGAAAGGTCTAAGAGCTTTTGTTTACATGAAAGACCGCCATTACTTTTTGACAAAGATTCAACCCCTAAAAACTTTCACACTTATTTGGAAACACCCTGTATATATTAAAAATCGGTCAACTCAGAGATGGTTTCCTAAATCTACTTACCCACTCAATTTGACAGCATCATATCCGACATTTTCAGGATTAGAACTCACACTGATAGTAAGAAGATATTTATCTTCATTGAATTTCCTTCTGACGCGGCTCAGGAACTTGACATAATTTTCCTGAAAAAAACAAGCAAAAGCACATTATCGATAAGTATATTTCATTGTGAAAGCAAGGTGTTGTGAAAAACCATATGAATTCACATGTATAAAAATTGAAACAACAAATTAATATAACAAATGGACTTGATATTATAATTAAAGATAGTTTTTAAATAATGAATTAACTTTAATCTAAACTTAATCTAACTCCAGAACTTAACATAACAAACAAATCAAATCTGCTGTGCTACCTTGAAAAATGACCTACCTTATCTGCCAAATCGGGTTCATGCCAATCAATATTCAATCCATCGAAATGGTATGTTTTTAGAAAATATTTCGCACTACCAATAAAAGAAGAGATTTTGCTCTGATCACCAGCAATGTCCGAGAAAAGACTATTGTTACTAGCTTTGCTCCCGCCAATACTCAAAAGGACTTTGAGTTTCTTATTATACTTCTTCAAATCAGTCAGACGTCCATATAAACCTGTGGGCATAAAAGTAGTAAAGCGTAAAGAACACTGCCAAGTATTTTTGAGGTGAATACGTCTTTGAAATTTCCTTCTATGCTGGCAGTCAGTTTAGAAAACTGATGATAACAAAATCGCGGGAATGTCGTTTGGTCATCTACATCCAATATTTAATTACACCACTTGATAGCCAAAGTTTCAAAGAATTCATTACGTTAAGTAAGGACTGTGACGGTTCGCGCGTGACGGTGTGGGAAATGCCGCCATTTTGAGGTCGTTTCGCTGCGTCATATAATTTCCGTTCGGTAAAAGTTTTGTCCTCAGAGAAGCAGAAGCTACGAAGTTCGATTGGGTTTTAATTGTCAGTTCTTGTCAAAATTTATCGATTGCGTATACAAAACATTAGTGTGAAATAGTGGTGTCAACTTATAGTCGTCAAAAATCCAAATCTAGATACAGAGATCGTATACGGTTGGCTCAGCCAGTTACCAACCGACTTGGTAAACTTGTGATCACGATATTAATCTTTGATGACACTCAATGTTAATTGTTTTATATTACCCTTGATAATGTGCTGGCTACCTTTATGATTTCCTTTGTCAATGTCAATGTTGTCATCCTGTACTCTTACATCTCCATAATGCCAAACTCCGGCAAATGCGTAAATCATATGCGTACAAAGGAACGGATCCAGATGTTCGGGTTCTATACCCACATAATACCGCCAGCTGGCATAGGTGCAAAACACCTTTGGTCCATTGTAATTCTCATCGATTGTATGTATGACAGCTCCAGAAGATGATGGTGGTGTAGGTGATGTGTTTGTTATCACGACAGGTGGCTTATTTGTTTGCGCACATTTTGGCGCCGGGGATCCCCATGAGCCGTTGACACAGTAGCGGACATGTTTGTTGCTGTAAGAGTGGCCATCGTCAGCGAGGCAAGCATACTCGACGGCAGAGCCATCTGCCGTTTGGGAGCATTCAATCACTTGCTTCTTCCTGTTGAGGCAAGTTACTTTGGAGCTTTGCGGGAAGCTTAGTGGAGGACATAGAGCTGGAATTTTAGTTTCACTCATAGACTTTAATCAGTGGTTAATAGAGGTCTTACCATCACATGTTGGCATATTATAAGCGGATTCACAATTAAACAATGAATTTTTACTGGACAGCTTGAAACCTTCATTGCAGGTGATTTTCAAAATTGTCGTCGATGGTACAATATCACAAGGTTGTTTTGTCAAGTCATTTTCAAGTGACCAATGACCATTTACCGGATATGGAGGTAGTTTGCAATCTTCAATGTAATGTTTCGTCAATTCTCGATCGATAAAGTCGTAATAAAAGGCGACTTTGGTGTAGAGAGTGTTTTGCTGAATGGCACATTTGCCATTATTGGAAGGGCCGAGGCTGACAATTCCATGGACATAATATCTGAAAGAAAGTTCACACTTTGTTGCAGTTGATCAACATGAAGGTCTTTGAATATAGGTTAAAATAGGCTATGCACAAAATTTTAGTTGATACTGTCGAAGTCACCGAGACTGGTGTACCTACCTGATCTGAGCTGCGAATTTGGCGACTTATATGGAAATGTTCTCGATTTTGTTCCTATCAAGACAGTTTAGTGATTATAAATCGGTTTTTCCTGTAATGTTATATCAACAAATAATTCTTATGACGTACGCGCTCTGTGAAAGGTAGCACCATCTTGAAGACATCCGATATTATAGCTATATTGAGCTCGAACAAGCGAGTTTATCGAGTTTATTTGGGTTCGCAAGAGTTGTTCAACAGCTATTTTCAACAAATACTTGACGGAATGTTGTCTTGTTTGTAAAAAGAACAACCTACTCACCTATTATCATCGAGATTTTGAAAATACAATCCACTGCCACTGTCACCTTGACATACACTCATACTCTGATTGAAGAAACCCACGCACATTTTATCAATCATGTAGTATTTGTCGGCGAAATCGTCTTTGGTGTTTAATTCATTGGCACATTGCGTTTGATCTTTGTATGGAATCTTCAAGGTTCTCAGGGTATCCGACGGCTGGCCATCTTCGTTGAGGCCCCATCCTGATAGCTATGGAACATATTATTAGTGGGAGTTTTAGCATTATTAGCATCAATATTAAAAATTTGTAAAATAACGATTGATTATCAAATAAAGTCGTCCCACTGCAAAATACTGATGAGAGGCAATACCTTAAAATAATGATATAAACTGGGAGGCAGCTGCTATGTTTCGTAATCATTCTGACAGTTCTTACCTATTCTGTTATATTTTTGTATTAATAAATAAATAATCTGTACTTACTTCACCTTTGTTGCCTATTCGAATATTGATACTATTAATATCACTGATGCATACTGGTTGAACGACAGGACTCAATGTCACTAGCTTTTTGGTCACTATCAGTGCAATATCTTCGATGTAATTTCTTGTTTGCGCCCTATAACCGCTGCTGATAATCAAGTGTAATATCTGTGAAGAAAATAAACGTAAAAATAATTAAGAATGTGTGAAATATCTAAGCCTAAAGAAAGTTGGTTCAAAATCATTAATGTGATCTTTCTTCCATTAATAATGTTTTAAAGTTTTATTTTCTCAAGAACTGAGATAATTTGTGTTCAAATTTTGAGATGATGTGTTTCATATATTTCAAAACTAAAGTCCTAAGCATATCCAAGATAAATTACAATTTATCAGAAACTATTTTATTATAACAGACACCTTGGATGCAAAAACTTGTATTCTATGAATTGTTGACTCATTTATTGTCCCTCTACTAGTTTTGAATATTTAAGATTTAAGCGATAGAAAAATATATAATATTGCACATGCATACTTCCATGTATTGGGCCTGATCATCCTTCGCTTCTCTATATTTACTGTAGTACTTTCCCACACCAACTTCGAATTGATCTTTGGATATGGCTTTGCCATTTTCATCAGTAAGGCAGTGAGCAGCTGTTTACATAAAAATGAGACAATCAAATACCATATTCACATAACGACATGTAAGAGTCACTACAGACGTTTGTTTTTGAGCTTATAGAGAAATCAGCATCCGAAAACATCTGCATACATATACGTAAAAGAATTTTAAAAAGTCAACTCGCTGATGCTTTTTGCAATAGACAGATTGTGCAGACTAGGAACCAGATCAAGTATAGATGAAGTGAGTTACGCGCGTATGGATTCCTGCGTTTCTGTATGCGGATATGTGAAATAAATACTAGACAGCTCTTTTTGTCACGTTGAAATACAAAACACGAATCTTCTTCTCTTATTTTCTTAATAATTCAATGCAAGCTTTTTTCTGTAAACCAACATGCACTTTGATGTTTGGGCATTTCTGTAGATGAATTCCTGCATGAGCACAAAGTCTACGTCTGTAGTGGCTCAAAAAACAACTAAGAAAAAAATGATTATACCCGTAAGTATGACTCTGCGACTGATAAGGGTTCCTCCACAAACATTGATATATATGCCATTCTCTTTTTTAAAGATGGCCGTTATCCAAGGGTATTCAATCTGTTTTGGATCAGTTCCACCAAAGACGAGAGGTTTCTTATCGTGTACCAACTTTTTACCACATACTAAAATATGATTTTAATAACTCAATTGGTAATACAATTAAAATTATTTTCTTTCAGCTAATAAATATGGTGCCTGAGTGAATACCAAAAGCATTCAAAGAATTGAAGAAATTGCTAGTTTTAATAAGTATTGATTAAATATTTTGTTAGTAATTATATTTTAATACAGTTTCGTATAGTGATCAACTGAACATCAATAATTATTATATTTGCAGATAGCTTACCAGGTTGACAAACTGGTTTGGGGTAGTTCCAGGTACCATCCAAACATAGAATACTCCTTCGATATCCCAGTGGCGGTTCATAGTAAGGTAAACAAGAATAGGTCATGTGAGTGCCATCAGTGGCTTCTGAGCAACTGACTTCGTCGTTATTTTTATCGAGACATTTCAAAGTTGTCGTTGTTGAGGAATACATTGGTGAACAGAGCTCTACGAAATTAGTTTTTTATATAGATATGTATTGAATAGGCCAGGCTAGAGGGACTTTGGGAGACTATATTTTTTATTAGAATTCCAACTTTGTCATGAATTCGAGTAAGGTCATTAGATTAGATTCAAATTATGGAAAATTGTTTTTTTCAAATCAGTTTCCTCCTTAGAGCAACGATGGCCTTAGACAGCTGGTGATAAGTAAACGTAACAGCTACTTAACATACTCTGGGAAATGTGAAAATCTCTGGAAGTTTTATTTTAATCTACAGACCTTCCTACATCACGGCATAGTTATAGACTTTTTAGCAATAATAATTGCAGACACAAGCTATCATTACGCTTTATTAACTGATTGGATACATGGAACAAAGTTTTAAGGTGATGCTTCCATCAATATTTAATGATTCTGGGAATTATTCAGAAATAAGAGAAATACGACCAACTCACTTCGACATTCGGGAAGATTACTTGGATCGAAGTCCCTGTTACAGATAACATATGCCGTTTTGCCGATCAATTTGTAACCATCGTTGCAGGAAAACTGAAGGATCGTGTTGGATTCAATGGAATTGCCAGGTTTTTTGGTTCCATCATTGACGACGCGCCACTGACCATTCACTGGGTGGTTTGGAAGCGTGCAAGGTCTATAAAAAAATAATGATACAATGTTGTTGTAAGAGTATATTTTGATTTTTTATTCTATTTTGATCATCTTTACAATTATTTATACTAAAAGTGCTCTGAGATCGTGCAGTTTTTTGTGTACAGGCTGTCCTCCAGAATAAATACTATCTCAGAAATTACAAGAGATACGAAACAAAGTATTGAAATAAAATATTTGTGAATTTCTTTGATTTTTTCAGTTTTATTGCTGCCATATTCACAGGTGTTTCATATATCTGTTACAGGTATCAACTCTCTTATTTTAAATGGAACACCCTATATATTTTTTGATTTTTGGATTCTTCGTAAAATGTTAGGTTAATTTTGTGTAACAAACCCTATACCTAGTATTTATAGCTTTCGAGATTTCATCATTTTTGTGAAAAAAAAGACAGTTGCAGTAATTCATTAGATGAATTGAAAAGTCACTATCATAAATCTAACAAGCAGAGGTGAACATTTGTAACCAAACCAGAAACAATCTCTGGCAATATACAGGGTGAGTACGAAAGCGATGAAAACTTTGAATTGAATATTATCAATTATCTGCGATTTTTTTAATGCTAACCCCAATTTTTTTCTCTTGCACTGTATTCTACATCTAAAAATAAGGGTACTTTCAGTTTACCTCCCTTTACCTAATATCAAGAGTTTCTGGGATATTAGCCAAAATTTAAAACTCTGTAAAACATGAGGTTCACATTCGTTAACGTAGTGGTTGCTATGGAAAAATGATATCTTGATTGTTTAATCAAATGTCAGACTGTCAGTTGGGTCAGTCCAACAGATTACCGCAAAGTCATTGTGTTGAAACTCCATCAAGATACAACAAAATTCCAGTCGACGATCCTGATCACCAATCTGTAACTCTTGCAGCTTTGCAAATTTATATCCGTTTATTTTCAACGATGCGTGGATCGTGGATCTAGCGACATTCAAATATCTGCTTGCATTATTTAAAGAATTCTCGGGATTTTCTTCAAAATAAAGTGATATATTTTGCTGCATTAGGTAATTTGTTTCTCTTTCTATATTCTAGAACACTGATTTCTTAGGTCTCGTTCGATTCGCTGAAAAATTGATTTTTCTGGAATTCTTCTTTCAGGAAAGCTTCTTCGATATTGTATAATTGTTAAGGCAATAATTCTATTGTTTCTAAAAAAATGTTCAAACAAATCAAACTTTCTTGTTCCGAATACATATTCTAAGACCATGATAAACTTCTGAGGTTCTACAAAGGCTTACGCACAACTGACCATCTGACAAATGTCATTAAATAATTAAACACACAAGATGTCATTTTTTCCATAGCAACCACTACGTTAACGGATGGGCACCTCATATTTTACAGAATTTGAAATTTCGGCATATATCTCAGAAACTCTTGACATTAAGTATAGGAAAGTCAACTGAAAGTACCCTTATTTTTAGTCGTAGAATACAATGCAACAGAAAAAAATTAGGGTTTGCATTTAAAAAACCGGAGATAATTGACAATATTCAATTCAAAGTTTTCATCGCTTTCGTACTCACCCTGTATATTGCCAGAGATTGTTTGTAGTTTAGTTACAAATGTAATGTAAATCAGATATATGAAACACCCTGTGAATATGACAGCAATAGAACTAAAAAATTCAAAGAAATTCACAAATATTTCATCTCAATACTTTTTTTCGTATCTCTCATAGTTTCTGAGATAGGGGGGGGTAGTGAATCTTATTCTGGACAGCCTCTATTCATAAATAGAAGATACTCACTTTTCATCGTAGATTTGTCGGGAATTTCTTTGCTTTGAGCCTGATGTACCTGCAGATGTTTTAAAACAAAAAAAAAATTGGTCAAACAATCAGCTGTGTTTTCAAATTTCACATCTCCAGCTCATTGAGAAGTGAGTTGGAAATTAATTATTACAAAATGTCGTCGCGTACAGACAATAATAATAAGTAGGTAGCACCTAAACGTTCAACGCTTATGTCGTTATGTTATGTTATCAATTTATTAGATTCTCTATCGCCTCCTTCTGGTAAATTCTTTCATAAGATACCCATACCATATCTTTAACAGTTTCCAGTGAATTTATTAATTTTCTTTTGTTTTGTTCAAAACAGAGCCCCAATCAATAGCCCATTACTCTGAATTTTAGAATTGTGAAACGATGAAATTCCAGTAATAGCTTTAGAAAGATTTTTTTCTTAGGTATTTTTGAAGATTTTCTTTTTATGTTATACAGGGTCACTCAAAATTCTTGATCTTTCCATCAGATCTATAAAGAATCAAAAATGCGTTTTTTGAATGGAACACCCTATATTTTATTATTTCTTCAGATAGAGAATCAAAATACCATTGAAATGATATATCATGTTCCTATACCTAAATGGTATAAAGATAGGTATGGATATCTTATGAAAGAATAACCAGAAGGCGATAGAGAATCTAATAAATTGATAATATATAGGGAGTCTCATTTGAAAAATCAAAGTTGTTAATACTTTTTGATATAAGTGGCAATGTCGCAAGACTGAAAATATTTTCAGTCGATAGATCTCTAGGTATAATCTACATAATACAATTTTCAGAACGATCCTACGAATAGTTTTCCTTAAACGTATAAGGTACCATCGACCGTGAATCACCCAGCAAAAAAACATACTTTCGAGTTGCCGACAAAGGAAATTCCAAAAGTAACCTAACTTATATAGTATTCTGTAAACTTTGATATAATTATAAATAACGCGATAAAGACTTTTTATAAAAAGACTGAGGTACTTATTTTCCAAATAAAATATCCTTCATGGATCATCTAATAAAATCGGTCCATTCTTTTCCAAATCGTAATTTTATTCGTTATTATATATAACTTTTCAACTTTAAAATGGATTTTAATACGATGAATGTCTACAAAAATAATCTTTTTAGTTTGTTTTTTAATGAAACCGGATTCGAAAGTTCACCAACCCATCTCAAGATCACATTTTGTAGATAAATTTTGTGTATTGACAAATCCTAAAATTTGAATATTTCAATAAATGATATACAATTACATATTTATATAAACAATTATATGCAATTGTGATAAATATAGATTCCTGGGAAATGAATTCTTGTAATGCGCCTTGGGTAATCCCGAAGCCTTGACTTCTACACAGACCTATACTTGATTAGCTTATAACCTTAGCCATAAGATAAAGATTGACTTACCTATTATCATCAATAATATTGTCAATAGAACACTACACAAATTTCTCGTAAACTTCATTATATATATTTTAACTTAAACACGAATTAGTAATTCATTTTAAACACTTCCACACATTCAAACGACGATGTTAACCTAAGACTGTCGCGTTTTGTTTTGATTTGATTACAATATATAATAAAAAAAATAGTCCTTCTTCCAGTGTCCTATAACTCCGGTTTGACCAGTTCAATGAAGAACAAGAAACATAATGGTGTATCAGAATATCAGTCAGTAGTTGGTCAACCGCATTGGGATCTCCAGTTTTCAAAATGACGATTAATAATGCAACTTTACGTGTGAGAAACAGAAAATTGATTGTCTATTTAGATTTGTTTACTGGGCAGAAGTTATACACAATGTATTTATTATATCATGATTGTCCAATACTGAAATCAGCTGGGTATAATGTGTTCAACGTCTCGCCACTAGGATACCTTATAATGTTATAAGACTGATCAATTAATTAATTATGATTATGGTGATTTAAGAGATATATTTGTTATTAATATAGACAACTATGGCACGCCATTTTGCTATTTAATGACATCAAATAAATTAGAAATCAAAAATATTCAAAGAAGAAAATTATTTGCAAAGAAATTTGTGACAATTATCATATTAAAGCATAATTGCAATTAAATAATTCAAAGCCTCCTTGAAATAATTGTAGATCAATTTGTTTTGGTCGTTAATAAAATTCAAATTCAGAAAATTATTGTTATATTCTTGAATTAAAATTATTCACATAATCTTAATTCTTACATTTTCCTCTCAAATCTTCAACATATATCTTCCAACGCCACGCGAACTTTCCACCACAAGCTCAAACTCACTAGATGCTTCGGGATATAATCTTGACATTAGCATGTATCGGTGACCAATAGCAGCATGCCCCACACTCAAACCACCCGATCTCCCCACTAACGTCCTTACTCGCCAAGATGCTTCGCCCTCTGACGAATCGCGTCAACTACTCGATCATGGCGCCGAAGCTACATCCCAAGTTATTTTTAAAATGTAATAGAATTATGTATGTAACGTATAAATGGTGATTTTTTATTCATGAATTAAAATTAAGTATATAATTTTAATTCAAGAATAAAAATTAACGATTTAAACTTTTGTACATAATGCAAATACGGCAGCACTGCGAATAAGTACTTGCACCAGCTAGTTGAGTTAGCTACTTTACAAACTTCTGGGCACCAACTATAAAGTCTGTCCATTTTTTTTTTAATATTTATTATTACAAAGAAACGTACTTGCGTTTGAAATCATATTTTTTCATAGAATCGTTTTATGAATAAAAGAAAATACCGTTTAACTTTAGTGTTAGTCTACTTAATAATGTAAATATATTAAATATATCAGTTATAATTTTCAAGAGATAGATAGACAGATCTTTTGTAGCTTGCCTTATAAATTAAATAAAACAATTTAATTTCAAGTATTTCAGTATATTTTTCACATTAATTTCATATTTCTAATAACTTTTAATGCCACTAACTTGTTTGAGGACCGTGAAATAAGACACCGATGACTTGATGATCTGGAAAATAATAATAATAATAATGAAAAAAACAATCTTAGCATTTCTATGGATGAGCGTGTTTCTTCAAAAATATTATTGAATGGAAAGTTACTAACCATCAAGAAATTTTGTAGCGAAAGAGTGAAGACACTTCCAGGTCTCAATTCAAGATTGAACTGTGTTCTGGTCATGAAGAAGATCAGGTTCCGCTTAAATTCTTGCGATGTATCCAACCAGTTGCATTTAAACGCTGACTGGGTCAGCTTACGGCTCTAAAATATTAGTTTTTTCTTTGGCGGTTTGTGGTTTTTGCATAGTAGAAGTGCTTCGATTTTGATGATTTTTGATTTATTTGAAAGAAGAGACTTGAGAAATGGTCCCATATTTAGAAAAAACAAAAAAATAATATTAATTTTATTGGAGCTAGTACTTTTGAAGTTGGTGCCAAAAGTCTTCTATCTAGATACAATTGCAGTGGTCCTTGAGTCCAAGAAACATATTTTCAGCTACTGGTCTGTCTGTATGTTTGTCGGTCGATGTCAATCAAGTTCGTCTCGGCAACGGATGGAATGATTTTGTTGCTTTATTTTTGTTTTGTAAGATTTCGAAACTACTTTCTATTAAATTCAGTCAGCACAGTTTTATTATGTATCGAATGTGTGAAGCAAAACTGTAAAAAAATCAATTTGAAATCCCTCTCACCTCAATTATAACTTCATTTCCAAAATAGCACATGATAAATATCTCGGTAATCATGCAGTATTGGAAGCAGACATACGAGAAAAACTGAACACTCGTTACTGGTACCTAAAAAAAAAGAATATTATCTAAACAACCAAAAGTCTATATTGTAATGAGAGAAATTAATAGAGAATTATCAAATGTGATTCTGATTATGAAGACGTTTCTTGCTACCCCTATCAAGTTAATATTTGTAGAGACTTTGCTCAATTTATAGCATTAATATGTTCAACTAGATATAATACGGTAACCCTGCCTGAGTATAAGATATAATATTGGATAACAAATAAAAAGTCCCGATGGATATATCAGCGGATGGGTAAATTTAACGGTTTTCAATTTTTATTATTTTTTTATATCACTTTTAGTGAAAAATACTTCAGACAAAAGTTGTAGACTGAAATCATATCTATAACTTGAAAATATTTTTGATAAAATTTAATCAATGGTGATTGAGATTTTTTAAAGTTTGGTCTGCCGCCATCTTGAAAATATTTGTCCGATCATGGGTATTTACGACCTTGATTGGGATATTTATACAAATGATTTTTGTAACAAATTTAAAGTCTTTCAGGCGTATTCATAATCCACTCTTAGTTCAGTACTAGCTAGTATATTATTAGAATAAAATACAAAACACTATCCTACCATAACACTGACATAAGAGTCATACACCTAATTTAAGGTTAGACCTCCGCACTTAATTTAGTAGCGTACTAAGTTTCGATTCGTTATTGATTAAATAAAATTCTTTGTATTAGGCCGAGTTTTCGTCAATGTTTATGTTCTTCGTCAGGGCAACCTACAAATTATCTGATTCTGATATTCCCTGAACATATCTGATGTATATAGTTTGATTCACGAATGAGATGGCGTCTGCCTTGAAATCACGAGATACGAATCAATTCAAATGACAGGAGTAAATCAGTGGCGTGACAATTTTAAGATAAGATATGGTATTCCAGTTTTTTTTATACGTCTTAAGATCATTCTTATAATTATGGAGAAAAAAGCATCGATTGTTCAAATAATCAGTTATATCAAAGATGTAGTATTAACCATAATTAAAAAACAAAAAATACAAATCTTTTGGTTGAGTTATAAAATATAAATTTAATCATATGAGTTCTCTAAAATGCCGCTTTGACTTTGTGACAACTATGAAATAATAATTGCGTTGTCTTCGGACGAGCAGTGCCATATCATGGTATAAAGCTTGAAAAAACAAATAAATTGTTAATGCAAGGCCCCCCTCCCTTAGAATATTAATATTTGACTCGATTAAATAATGAAATACTTACCACACTCATTTGAAATAATGATGTGCATAAAATAACAACGGCTACGATAAAATGTCCTAGAATTGCTCTTGAAAATATATCCGATATTTCTACGGAGAATCTGTAAATAAAAGAATAACAAATTACAAAAAATTGCAGTGAATAATTTTAATTCTATTGCTGCAGGTACTTGTGAAGTTGGTGCCAAAAGTTATAAATCTAACTGCAACTGCACAACATCAAGCTCCAATAGAATTATTATTATTGTGTATTTTTCAGTGCACCAACTAATAACGTCGGTTCAATTTTCTGAAGAGAATATTTATGTTATTTTATTATCCCATAAATCTACAAATATGAATAGCTGGTCAATTTTAAATAAACTTTATTTAATGTAAGGTATCTGAAACTGATGTTGGTGCACTCCTTTGTCGAACAAGGTTCAATTGTACCAAATCTCACATTCCTCTATGACCGCATTTTTTTAAAAATGGTCCAGAAAAATCTCTTAACCTACTGACACAATAGATTTTCCTGAACTCCACGGATGTTCACAATAATTGTTTTAAATATGATTAGGAACAGTAAAACATATAACAGTCTATACTGTCAGCATTTAACTATAGTTTACAAGTAATTGCATTTTTTATTTGAATACCATTTTGGCAACGCCTGCATTGAAAGTTCGACTTTCGAGCATTGATTTGTCTTGGCGAATTGCGTAATTTTTTTCCTCCATTATTTAATATATTTTCATGCTAAATTATTTAAGAAATAAAATTAAACATGGATGGAATTTAATTCATATTTACACATACTTTCTGTCATTTATGATAGAACCCTGTCGGTTTACGGTAGAAAAATTTACAGGAAGAATCCTGTACACCAACGATTCCATCAACTCTGTTCTCAATGCTGGCTAATACGCCACAAAAGGATTCCTCCTGATGGTCGACGGAAAATACGTATTTATGATTTTCCAATAATAATTTTCACAATCTGATTGTGTTCGCTCTAATTATGCCTAGGCACTCACTCTAATTAGTAGTCTCTTTGAATAGTGGCGGCGGAAAATTAAAGAAAATTTTATAACCTATAATTATTGAAAGATGTGGGGCTCACTTTACTTTATTATAACTAAACGATTGTGTGCTTGAATGAAAAGTAATTATTGACTTGTTCTGAGCAATTAGGATAATTTTCCAACGCACCATAAAAATCGTTTCTATGTTCAAACAGGGTAGTACGATGATTTGAAAAAAAAAGAAAATACTTTTATATTGGTAATCGAATGATTGAAGAATAAATTATTATTGAACTTCAAATGGAGAATTGATTATTGTAAAATATGTTACCTACATTTTTGATAAATAATATTTGACTTGGAAAACTTTCTAATTCAGAAATAGTTGCAAAAACAAATGTTAGATAGAAATCTATAGTAAATTAAAATTATAAACCATTCCAAGAGTAACTGTCACAGTTTTGGCAACAAGTCCAGTTTAAGGGTTTCCGGAAACTAATTCTGTATTAATTATTTTCAAAGTTTTATTTTCTCGGTTCGGTAGATTCGAACAAAATAGGCTGACAGACAAACGGAAAGACAGACATGACCAGAATGATCTTAAAAGGGTCTTGTTTTTTCGTCGGTTGGACGGAACCTCAAAAGGAGCATTTGAAGTAAAACTACATTAAATTTAGCCTTATTGAGGCATTGTTGATTTGTTGAAAACAAGTTGTATCTAATCACCGTATCTGTAATACAGCAACTCGACCTAGCGACATCTGTTATATGATAACTGAACCATAATATTCTGTTCTGGCTGTAGAAGTAGAAGATCTGTCAGTCTGTCAGTATTATCCTTCACGGGTAAATGGAGGAAAGGACCAAAGTTACTATAGGAGACAGGACAAGGTCTAAAAGTCCATCAAGAATAATTGATAATGGTCAAAATGGCTGCCACGTGAACTGCTCGATCAAATTCGGGAAACTCCGAGGAAACTGGTGCGTGTAATTATTGAGCACATGTAGGTGTAAATATCAGTCTGTGAGTCAGTGTAGATTTTGTCAGAACGAAGAGCAAACCGATAGGAACTATGTGATCGAGTCTGTATCTAGGGTAATAAGTCCTATTAGAAGTGGATAAAACTAGAACTCTGAAGAGGTATTCCACCATATAGGTCTATGAAAATCACACTATTTACAATCTGAAATAATTGGAGTTCTTAAGTAATACATATTTTTGATGAATACTTACGCCACAATTCTTCTATGTCTTCTAATACATTCCAATAATTGTTTATTCATTTCATTTTGTATCTCCAGCAAAGTATAATATCCATTGTTGTGCATTCGATTCAGATTGAATTCAACGTATGATTTTAAATTCTTCAAGGTGTCGTTTAAAATTTTCAATTGTGCACAAAGTACCATGATAAAACCTGAGAATAAAACAGAAGGTGCTTTCATGAACAAAAAAAAACATGCTGAATTTACAACAAATGTTCTACAAAATGGATCAGATATTATTAAAACGACAAGTCTGTTGTTGTATATAAGCTTCCTTAGTGCTTCCCTGCTTCCTTCGTCCATATTACATAAGGATGCGCTGCGCGATTTTGCGCAACGTTCTAAAATGACATACGATATAATCCTACGTTTTTTGTGCTACTTTCACTACTAGTCCTCCTTATATTTTTTCATGGGGATTCTAAGTAGTGTGTTCCGTACCTGAAAGTCTATTTATTGTCTATTGTATATTGTACTGAACTCTATGGCTGGATTTCGTTGGTGTTTTTACCATGTATGTATTAGAATGATCTGTTAGTAGCTGTAAATGTGATTGGGCCTCCTATGCGGAGGGCTCCATACCTGTAATACCCAAAGAAGTATGAAGTCTGAGCTCTATGGCTGAATTTTCGTGGATTTTTGACTATATTTGTGTGTAGTATGTCACTGGACTGTTTTGTGAGAGTCTGTCAGTGCGACTGGGACTTAGAAACGGAGGGTTCCATACCGGAAAATCCCTAAGGCATATGTGGGAGAAATTCTCTCTTTGTGCATTTCTGTGGATGCATCTGGGTTGGTGTTCAAACTAGTTCTATGTACGAGAAGGACTCTGTGTTAGAAGGGTTCCATATTAAAGACTTTTTATGACTTTATATTTTCGTACCACAATCTACGAAAGTTTTTGCCCGGGAAATGCCGGATAAAAAAGCTAGTTTATTATATTTCTTGCTTTTACAATTAAATCTATGAAATAGACACAAACATACATATATACCTGCAACTAAGGCTTCTGCACTGGTATTCATAATACCGCTGAACAGTACGGCGACAAATTCAAAAATAAACGTCACGTTAAACACCACCACATGCCCTTTGGTCTCGTAGGGCACATAACCTGGTGTGGGCAAATAAGGGCCACCTTTCACAGTGTACCCATAGATGGCCCAGAAAAGGCATGTTGCCGTACAGGCCCCCTGCAAGCTGAACGTTATTATTCTCGATGTTCGAATGTAAATTTTCAGAATTTCCATATGATATTCGGTTAACGGTCGAAAATCCGTGCAGTCAATTATTTCGTACAGCTGTCTCAATCTGTTTGGATATTTGAAGACGCAGAAATAGTAGACAATTGTCAGTATATTGGCTAGGGTGAGGAAGGAGCCTTCAATTAATTTGCCAACATCATTGAGACTGAAATAGAGATTGGCCAGTTCGCTGCTCACCAAGGTCGCGAAGAATACAACTGAAATTAGACATTAAAACATACCTTTGATACTGTAATATTTGATGGATTTAGTTATTTTTTTCTGTTTTGTTTGAAAGGCAATTTGAGCGATACTGTTCTCTGAGATTTGGTTATACAAAATGGTCTAGTGTCAGTTGGGCTCAAGTAGGAAGAGGTTCCGTAGCTAGCTTCAGTTATTACAAAATGTGGCTCGAAAGATATTTGGATCGACAGATATTTGCAGTAATTATTTATTATATTCATTGAATTAGTTCTATATATATTTATTTCAAGAAAGTATTTGTACAGTGTTACCAGTATTTAAGTATCCACCAAATCCGACATGGCTTTGAATATTTGAAATAAAACAAGTAATTTTTAATTTTTTTGAATATAATAATCATTTTAATAATAATATTTTTTATAATTTTTTCCTCCTAAAGCCATCTGAAATGGCTGTTTTGAGCATTTTATGTCTTAATGAGATATAATATGATCAATCCATATATAAAAGTGCAAAAAACATTTAAATTGGATAATATTTTTTTTATTTTCATATAAATTCTTTTTAAATGATTGTTTCCGGCATTTTATGTCTAATTTTCGTATAACATGATCAATACACGCGTAAGAATGTAAAAAATAACATAAAATTGTAAAATAAGATTTATTCTGCTTAGTAATATTTTTTTATATTTTATTTTTATCTTAAATCTTCATGAAACTGATGTTGTATGATCAAATCACAAATAAAAGTGCAAAAAGAGACAAAAAAAATCCCGATGGCCCATAGTCAGCGGAAAGGTAAATTTTTCAAAATTCATTGAATTGAAATTTGAACAACCTTTTCATTGGTATACCTACATGTTATTACATAAAATTGTCGTATGTGTCATAGCCTTGCGGTTAGAGGTTTTTGTTTTGGCTGTAAAATATAAAGCAGACAGGGTTCGCGTTCCACTTCAAGGCAACATTTTCTATTTCTGTTTTAAGTATTTTGTGTCTAAATAAGGTATAATATGAAAAATCCACAAATAAAAGTGCAAGAAATAAAAAAAAATGAAAATTTATAATATTTAATATAATTTATATAATTTATTTAAATAATTTATAATAATAATAAATTTGAAAATAAGATTTATTTTTGCTCTTAGATGCTTATTGAATGGATGTTTTCAGCATTTTATGTCTAAATATGGTATAATATGATCAATCCGCGAATAAAAAAAACGTTAAATTGGAAAATATGATTTATTTTTCATATAAGATTTTATTCAAATTTTTTTCTCCTAAATCATTCTTAAATGGCAGGTTCCAGCATTTTATGTCTAAATATGATATAAATATGTAAAAAAATCAAAAAAAATTGGAGAAGATAATTTAGGTACTTTTAATATTAACTTTTTCTCAAATTTTTAGCGCCTAAATCATTTTTAAATGCTGTTTTCATTATTCTATGCCTACATAAGTATCATAAAATCAATCCAGATATAGAAGTGCAAAAAAAAACTTTAAATTGTACATACTTACCAAGTAAAATGATGACTCGAAATATGTACATATAAAAACTATTCTTGTTATTCTCAAATTTTGGTGGTAAAATACCAAAGAAACACAAATTATTCATATTGTATCGGACGATATCTTTGAAATCTATAATATTATCTTTCAAGTCACTGTTGGACATTGTACATTCGTTTCTGATGTTTTGCTTCCGTTGACCGAAGAACATAAATGATTAGGAATATTATTGGTAAAGTTGATGAATGAAAAGTTCAAAGCTGCTACGCTTTTTTTGTACGATAATTTGATACTATAATGAATAGATTCTCATCAGCAGTGGCGTCGCTGAATTTTTCTTTTTGATAATACTGTAGACAAGTACAAGTAAAATCCTGAGATTTTTGTAGGTATATTTGTACATTAAAATGTTACACATACGTATGTATAATTATATTTGTATTGGTCAAAAAATAATGTTAATACCACCTCAGATTTTCAATTCCCCTCCACTCCCTTATTCGGCGGGGACGATTTTCGAAGGGAAGGAGATTTCGGATTTGTGTTTTTATGAATATGGGACCATTTCTCAAACCTCTTCTTTCAAATGAATCAAAAATCATCAAAATCAGAGTACCCATGATTATTATATAAAACGCCCGAAAGGACGAAAAAAAAAAAAGCAGACAGTCGAATTGTATAACTAATCTGATCGGGGTTCGTCGGTCAAAAAAATAATATAACTTGCCCGAATTACCTGAACGCGTGCAGTCTTTGTTAGATAAAGGTACAACCTATACACCTACCACCTCTGCTTTCTCATTCATGGTACCACGGTACCACCAATCAAGCGTGATACGCATCTAAACCGCGAAACCATTTTCCTTATTATTCTATTTTATATAGATAGATATTTATTGTTGACACTGCGTCGTCAAGTTTTGCTCAAGTATTTTTTGATTGAATAATTTTATTGATGACAACAATTTGATAGGTACCTAGGTATCGATTGGTGGTTGTAATTATTGTTTTGTGGTGCAAGTTGTTGAATAATTATTTTGTTGAAATAAACCAAAAACGTCCGTCTACGTTGGTGTCGGTAGTGATTGATAATTTTTATTGTATCTGCAGAAAGTTTGTTTCGCGCAGTGTTTACACAATTCATGGATTTAAAAGCTCGTAAGTACATACTCATAGTAGTTCCTTTGACCTATATATATTTATATTTACCATAAAGAATTGTTTTTAAGAGTAAATACTTCATGATCAATAAAGTTATTTTACAAAAAAATTGAACAGACGTTATTAGTTGGTGCACTGAAAAATGAAGATAATACTTATCATAAGTATCATAAGTATTTTAGATGTTACCATTTTAACAACCCTCTAACTCGAAAACCGTAACTCTAAGAAAACAATTTTCTTTATAAATGTTGCTACAAATAATCAAGTCTTTCATGTAGTACCCACAGATTTGCAATTTTCGAAAGAAATCACCCTGTCCACATAGCAAAAATACACATATTTGAGAATTTAACATGAATGTAACTCGAAAATTGTAACTCTTCTGAAAAAAATGATTCAAACGTTTCCGGATATTGTCCAATCTTTAATTACCTACACCACCTTAGATTTTCGATTTTCGAGAAAATTGTTTAGTCGACCCGCTTCGGGGGGGGCGGTTTTCGGAAGAAATGTGATTTCGAATTTGCATTTTTATGAATCTGGGACCATTTCTCAAGCCTGCCCTTTGAAAAATCATGAAAATCAGAGTATGTTTTCCTATATACAAACCGCGAAAAAACAAAAAAAAAATTGGTACTTGTGTACTGTCAAATTTTGATGTTTTTTTTTTTGATTGTGAATTCTATTGGTACTGAATATGTTGAAGTAAGTAGGTCAGTTTTAGTTAAATTGAAAACTTTTAGCACCAACTTATTCTTTTCTCATTGGATAGAGAACTATTGATAATTGTTCCCGTTAAAAAAAAACTCAAAAACTTGTTCCAGGGGGATATTTTTTTATAAAATTTGAGTCGATAAAATTAAAGAAAAGGCCGTATGTGGAGACATTTAAATTGGACATTTTTAAAAAAAGTCAAAGGTTTCCGAGTTACAGCAGTGGTAAAGTCTGAAATATATGTATCTCCGCTATGTGGGGGGGGCATTTTTTTTCGAAAATAGGAAATATGAGACGGCCAAATTAAAAACGAGATTATATGCAGCAATTTTATAATTGGACATATTTCCAAAAAAATAGCTATTTCCAAGTTAGTGCACTGGGAAAGTTTGAAATATATGTATTTAATATGAGTATATACAACGTATTTATCCTCTTGGTGAACGTTGAATGATTTTCATGATTGATGTTACACTCAAAAGTGTGAAATAAATATTTTTTACAAATAATTAGACCGACTTTATCAACTGATGCACTGAAAAATACAAAATAATATCTATTCTATTGGTGCTGGTACTTTTGGAGTTGGTGCCTGCAACAACAAACTACAACGGCACAACTTCAAAATTACCACCAGCACCAATAGAACTAATATTATTTTGTATTCTTCAGTGCATCAGCTAATAAATTCGGTTTCACTTTACCAACGACCATGTTCTAAGATCGTCGGCATTGAACTTGCAACAATATAAATATAAAAATGTATAAAACAACAACACTGAAATGCAATGTTTTAAAGCTTCAAGCATATTAATCTCGGATTCATTGATCGATACGGTAACAAGTGGCAATTCTTTTTTTTTTTTCTATTATTTTGCGATATTTGTTTCACTTGAACTGGTTAAGACATTTTAACATTACGACAATGAAACAGAACAAAAAATGCCAGATTGGAAAAACATCATTATAATAATACTTTACCTTTTAAAATTTACGCGTAATATTTAGTAATCAAAAGTTTAGTGGACTGAAAATAATAAGTCATTTCGAAAAAGTTTCTCTTAAGTTAGATATATATCTAGGTATCTACTATTATGTTGCACAGTTTTTATTTAAATATATTCATACAATCGATTCCTTCTGTTTATTATATTGCCTAGGTATAAATAATATTATTACATCTACATGTCTTCACGGATAATAAATTTTATTGATGTTATTTTATTATTTATTGATATCGTGCGAGATGTTTGTAAGCATTAGAGCATATCCTATTAACGGTGGTACCATTTTAATTAGTTGAATAAAATGTGTGTTTGTAATGATGCAATGAGTATGTGGAATTTTGTTAATAGTAAATGCAAAAATAAAACTAGTTGGGTACATATAAATGAAATATTTGATAATGAGAAAGATGTATTAAGGTGAGTTTATACAGTAAATAAAACAAAATAAGAAACAAGTTAAGATAAAACAAGAAAGTTGAACATGCTCATTTCCATGGGAGCGTTTATACACTAAATAAGCTAAATTAAGAAATAAGAATAAGAACTAAAGATGACAAACTTTCATCTTTATTTCTTATTTTAGTTTATTTTGTTTGGAAACTGATAATGCGCATGATCAATCACAAGAGAACACTTAACTTGCATACAACACAAAAGTTTTTGTCAAAAAAGCTGTGATTTGATTGGTTCATTCTTATTTCTTATTTTATTTTCGTCATCTGTATAAACCAATCTTTTTTGAGGTTATTCTTATTTCAATTTTAATTTGTTTCTTAATTTTACTTTATTTACTGTATAAACTCACCTTAAAATGATGGATTTGAAATACATCAGGAATTATTAGTTGGCGCACTGAAAAATACAAAATAATATTAATTCTATTGTTGCTGTTACTTTTGAAGTTGTGCATTAGCAGATAGATTGATAACTTTTGACACCAACTTCACAAGTATACCAGCACTAATAGAATTAATATTATTTTGTATTTTTCAGTGCACCAACTAATTTACGTCGGTCCATTTTTTTATAAAAAATATTTACTTCACACTTTTGAGTGTAACATTAGTCACGAAAATCGTTGAACTTTCCCTAATACCAATGAAGATAGTACTTATCCTATTACCCACGTATATTCTTTTCTTGTAGTTGTTATTATTGAGATCTCAAAACATCGCTGCTTAGGAAATACGCAGATGTTACCATTTTAACACCCCTCTAACTCGAAAACCGTAACTCAAAGGAAAAAATGTTCATTATAAATCTGAAAAAATTAAACTTCTCTAGAGGGCGTATTAAATTTCATATTAAGAGTTGAATTTTAAATAATTTGAAGTTATAATATACATAGATATTGTTATATTACTTAAAAAATCTGTTTTAATATTTAATACTTCCTATATCATGTGTCTTTCTTTACATTTGTAGTTGTATTTATAGTTTTGTTGCATTTTAATTTTATTATTTGTTTATTTATTGTATATTAATATGTATATTTAGATTATGTTAAGCTTGTAGATTTTAATACATTATTAAGTTCAGGTCTACACACAGATGCTATTTGCATCTCGGTAGGGGATTGTTGGACTTTATTAAGTCAGACAATCTATTAGCATACTATTTTTTAATCAAGATTTGTATGTTAACCTGAATAAAGATTATTATTATTATAATGATGAAAATAAATAAAACAAAAAATAAATGTTGCTACAAATAATTATGTCATTCATACTACCCACAGATTTTCAATTTTCGAAAGAAATCGCCCTCTCCACATAGCAAAAATTCGTATATTTGAGAATTTAACATGCCTCCATCTCGAAAACCGTTACTCTTTTGAAAAAATGTTCAATTCAAACGCTTCTGGATATTATCCTATCTTTAATAATTATACCACCTCAAATTTTCAATTTTCGAGAGTTGGATTTTAAATAATTTGAAGTAACGAAACATCTTCATACAAGGTATTAATAATAATTTATGTATTATTTTTGATTAAATTTCCGTAAATAGGTGTACATTAAACCTAAATCAACAATATCCTTTTTTTTAATTTTTGATGTATTAGGTTCTACGGTTATATATAAGACAGTTCTAGAAATAAACTTTTCCTAAGATTTATTTCCTTATCTAAAATCCTAACTTCGTCAAAATTAATTTCATGTTTGGATTCTACTGCATGTTTGGCAAAACTACATTTTTTAGCCTTATATCACTTTCGTCTGATGTAACAGACTCGTTCAAGCATCTACTTGTTTCTCTTATATATTTTTTGTTACAAATGTTAGAAATTATATAAATTACATTAGAATTATTCAATATGTTATATTTATCTTTCAATTTTGAAAACAATGATTTGTTTGTTAATATATTTCTAAAAGCTAGTTTAATATCAGTAAACTTAGAAAGAATATTTTTGAATTTATGACTGCTTGAATACGTATAAGGACGGAAAAATATTTAATGAACATTATTATTATGTTCTATAGATGTTGTATTAAAAAGTAAAGACTCAAGTAAATTTGATGTATATCCGCAAATTATGAATTTATCATATAGAATTTTTAAATTTTGTATATTTATATTAGAAGAATGAGATGTTCGTAATACTCTGTTTTTCATTCCTAGTATCAAGTTGTTTTTTTTGTTTTGTCGGATGATCAGATTTATAATGAAGAAATCTACCTAAAGATCCCGATTTCATCATTTTTCCAATCCATATCCTAGCCAGTCGTTAATAAAAAAATTCCTGAATTATATATATATAATTTTTTTCTCGGAAACGGCTCTAACGATTTTGATCAAATTTGGCTTTCCTGAAAAAACGTGAGGTTGCCACCCTTGAGTTCCATGAGCTTTTTTTGTTTTCTGATAGAAATTGCAAAAAGGGATTTTCAGGGCCGAGAAAAATCGTTCAGTGATACTTACATATTTTATGGGTGTGACCCTCTAGGTCCACACTAGCTAATTCGAGAAAGGGTTCGCAGATTTTGATGAAACAGTCGAATTGTATGTCTTCTTCAGTATGCGATATTTGCAACAGGAAGAAAATTATTATTAATTAAAAAGTGTGGAACTTTAATGTGACCGACCCGTAGCTAAAATGTTACATTTTGAGTGGAATGTCCTCAGTCATTAGATATAAATCAATTGAATAATTAAAGATTTGTGTATTTTCAGAAACGAGTAGGTATATTGGAAAATGAAACTATTAAATGACATTCTTATCGAATTCGAATTTTTGTCGAAGATTTATATGTTAGTAAATTACGATATTTCGACGAAAAAAAATATTATGTGAAAAATGATAGAACATGATTTTTCGTGCGTTTTAAGTGCTACAGATTATTCAAAAGAACACGAATCACTTGCATCACTAATTAGGCGAGAAACATGTTTTCGTTGATTGTATGGTTCTGGAAAAGCCACCATTAAATTGAGGATTATATTTTTATTATTTGTTCGAATTTCGTGAATATGAATTGACAGATGGATTTTAACTGTTTGGTTAGGAATTCACGAAATCAGACACATGTAATTAAGCAGCTATAATTACATTTTCAGAAAGTAAATTTTCTCCTTAGATGAAACTAATGATGATGGATAATAATTATATTTTATTTAAATTATTTGATATAGAAGTTATGAAGGACAGGTATTTGTAGTGGTTCGGGGTACCCTGAACGAAGTTCCTGACAGCTCAGTGAACTTGGAACTTGATTTGAAAATAATAATAATACAAAAATATGATTTTAAATGATTTTAGTGAAATTTATTACTTTCCTACGCTCCTATAGTAGCTCTATAAGGAAAGTATTGCAATCGTGTGAAATTTTCGGTATCGAGATTTTTACAAATGTTGACGTTTCAGAAAACTCTAATAAACATATTTTCAGCCATTGGTCTGTCTGTCTGTTCTTCAGTCTGTCTGTCTGTGACAGCATCATCTCGGGAACGGATCGGTGAATTTTGTTGCTTTCTTTTTTATTTTGTTTGGTGCCAATATCACTCGCCGATGGCACTGAATGAGAATCCTGTATAAACTGGGTGTTGAGCTATATACAAAAAACGTGATTTGCTCAAGACTATAGCGCGAAAACGGCAAT
The DNA here is from genome assembly GCA_958507055.1 of Crioceris asparagi. Lineage (NCBI taxonomy): Eukaryota > Metazoa > Arthropoda > Insecta > Coleoptera > Chrysomelidae > Crioceris > Crioceris asparagi. Next base: position 1,252,422 of record OY293827.1, read on the forward strand.
AAGGTTTTTGATTAAACTTGCTTAAAGTATTCTTCTGAGAGCCCTTTACCATCCACATATAGCGCCATCTCTGAAAAAAGCACAAAAAAAGTTATGCTTGAATAAAATTCCATATTTTCCATATGTTTCTTCAGATTATGGCTAAACGTTTAATCTTGCGAAAAAATGTTACATGACCATTGTTGTTTGTCTTGACATGCTGAACAAAATGAGTGGTAGCACGATTTGACCAGAGGATTTTTAGTTTACTACCGCTATTATCGTCGCTATGTAAGAAGAGTATTGTAATAGTGTAAAATTTTTCATTCACTGAAATTTGCCTGCGAGCGGTAGGAAAGTCGTGTGAGTGGACACTCCAGATTTTTTTTGTAATTTTTCAAAATACCCTGAAATAAGGGAGAATCTGTTAGGTCAATTTTTTTTTATATTTGTATGTCATCTTCTCAAGAACGTGTTAACACTTGCTTGTAGATTTTTGTAGTGACAATATTTTTTTATGAAAAAAAATAATAAACATTAAAACAAATTTAAGTAGAATAAATTTGTTCTTGTTCCATAAAATACAGAAGGCGTAGATGAAATTTATTTGTTTGTAATTTTTCAAAAAACAGTGAAAATCAGAAAAAAGTGTTTTACTTTTAAATTTTTTGATATTTTTGTGTCATTTTTTCAGGAATACCATTATAATCGTTTGTAGTTTTTTGTGCTGACAATAATTTTTTTTATCAAATTTTATCAAGATTATTAAATCGCTAATCTGAGACGACATAATTAAAGATAGGACAATATCAAGAAACGTTTAAATTGTGGAGGGGGCAATTTCTTTCAAAAATTGAAAATCTGAGGCAACCAAATTAAAGAACAGATTATTTGTAGCAACATTTATATGCATTTTTTTATCGTATAGTTAGGGTTTTCGAGTTACAGCGGTGGAAAAGTCTAAAATATATCTACAGAATATTCATATGAAATGGTATTAGCGAACGTTCAACGATTTCCATGACTAATGTTACACTCAAAATTGCGAAATAAATATTTTTTGCAATAAAATGGACCGACGTGCACTGAGAAATACAAAATAATATTAATTCTATTGGTGTTGATACTTGTGAAATCGGTGCCAAAAGTTTTCATTCTAAGTGCAACAGCGCAACTTCGAAAGTACCAGCACAAACAGAATTATTAGAATTATTTTGTATTTTTCAGTGCACCAATATAGAAGGTCGTTCCATTTCTTTGTAAAAAACATTTATATTTAAGATATTACGATCAGATGAGCCATTAGAAATTTGAAATAAAAAAAAAGAAATAAACCATTTCAAAATTATGACTTTAGAACCGCATCCAGCGTACAAATATACCTACCCAACTTCAATACTGAATTTCAGTTTCTGAAATAAACTTATATTTATTATCTCAGGAATATCCGATAATATTTTATAAATACCTTTTAAAGACTAAACAGTCGTATTCATAATCGAAACTTAGTACGCTACTAAATTAAGTGCGGGGAGGTATATGGCTACCAGAATAAACAAATGACAGAGAAAGAACCTTCATTCCACGGTCGTAAATGAGGACTGTGCTGCAATCTAACTAACCCAACCTAACCTAACCTAACCTAACCTAAAGTAACCTTAAATTAGGTTTTTTATGACTCTTATTTCAGCGATATCGTAGGATAGTGTTTTGTTTTTATTTTAATACGATACTATGAATACGCCAATGACTATCTCTTCACAGATGAATATAATATTATTATCACTTTTTATTTTTACAGATTAGATCAACATTGGACCTAAAACCTCTGCCTCTCTATTTATATATATATATATATACATATATGGCATCAAAGTTACAAAAATGCTCACCGAAAATTGGTTCCAATCATGGCATCCGCCATCCAGCATAATCCCAGGTCCAGCACCATTTCAGGTGCCACTACAGCTGCGAGGAAATTTCAGTCCCACCTACAATAATTACGCATACCCTTCCAAGAATAGTAAGCACCAATAAAACACCCATCTACTGCTTCTATATATCTTGCTTTTTTTTACGGAATTTCGCGCCTTATAAAATAGTAAATGTCTTCGATTTTCATTTGACAGAGGACTACTGATAGTTCGTAACACTGAAAAAAAATCGACACTGAACAAAAATACAAAGTAATAATAATTCTATTGGTACTGGTACTTTTGAAGTTGATGCCAAAAGTTTTCAATCTAACTACAACTGCACAACTTTAAAATGACTATTATCAATATAATTAATATTATTTTGTATTTTTCAGTGCCCCAACTAATAAAGTACGTAAAATTTGTTTAAAACATTTATGCTGAATCAGTAATTCAATTACCTTTCAGAAATAATGCCACCGTTTCTTAGTTTATGGTTTCTCAAAATATAAATTAGTAAAGTACTGAAACATTTTAATATAGGCTAATTTGTACCAACATAAAGTTGTTTGATTGGGCTTATTTTCCATTTTGTAAAAACATTCTATATAACAAAAATAATCTTATAGAAATTATTTATAGAAATATGTATTCCATTTTAAGAGAATCATCATTTTTTTCGATCCCTGCATCAGTGAAATAGATTACTATCATTTAATGGTTAAATAAATGTGGTAGAAGATACAAATAATATAAATGAGATATCATGAAATGATTCAACTAATTAATTGTTTTTCTTTTCTTTGCAATATCTTTGAGTACCTAATGAGAAATGCTGACTGATAATCGGACAGTTAGATAATGGAAACAAAAAGACACTAATAGACTTGTTAAACTTAAATAGATCAACGCATAAGAGACAAGTTTATTATAATTTGGCTTAGCGGCCAAACAACTTAAATTGAAATTGTATAATCCGGCTATACCAGATCAAATTGATTGTTCGCTTTTTTTTGTAAGAAATTTGCATACGACATTTATTACAAATTGAATGAAGACAACATAACAATATGACGGTGGTTCGATGGAAATTAATTTCCGAAGTAACACATTTCTATGCAGACAAGAAGTATTATTCAGATGAAGGAAATTTTAAAGTAGCGGGAAAGTTGAATAAAAATAAATATTTTTTTAAAAAAATTGAACCGACTTTATCAGTTGTTGCACTGAAAAATACAAAATAATATTAATTCTGTTGGTGCTGGTTCTTTTGGAGATGGTGCCTACAACAACAAACTACAACGGCACAACTTCAAAATTACCAGCACCAATAGAATTAATATTATTTTGTATTTTTCAGTGCAACAACTGATAAAGTCGGTCCAATTTTTTGTAAAAAATATTTATTTCATATTTTTGAGTGTAACATTAGTCATGGAAATTGTTGAACGTTCACTAATACCCAAAAAGATATAGGTAGGTTTAGCTTGTACATAGCGGAAATGCGCATATCAAATATTTCAGACTTTACCATTGCGAAACTCGGAAACCGTGACTCTTTTGAAAAAATGTTCAATTTAAACGTTTCCGGATATGGTTCCCTTTCTAATTTTCAAATCTTGAATTTTCGATTTTCGGAAAAATTTGCCCCTTCCACATAGCTGAAACACATATTTCAGACAGTAGCGCGGAAACGTATGATTATTTTTTTAAATGTCCAATTTAAACATTTCCGGATATGAAATTTTCATCAATTCTGTCGTCTCGGATTGACAATTTTCGAGAAAAATTGCCCCCTCCGCCCCCTTTGGGGGCGGTTTTTGGAGGGAAGGAGATTTTGGATTAGATTTCTCAATATGGGACCATTTCCCAACTCTCCCCTTTCAAATGAAACAAAAATCGTCTAAATCGGAGTACGTTCACTATGCTAAACGCGCGAACAGCCATAAAAAAAGCAATCTTACAACCGAATTGTATACCTTCTCCTTTTTTTGAAGTCGGTCAAAAAGTCAACAAAAACAAAAACAATGTGTTTGTCTCAAAAATTTTATCATATTGTAGGAATTGCAGTTTGAATTACGTACTTTTTCAAATGCCTTGTATTTCTGGCCCAAAGTTAAAACTACATTAAATCCCCTCTAAGTGATGCTCCCTGTATAAAACTTTACCTGTTCAAGAAACACATGCATAATTGTACCAACCCGTGACTACGACAGAAACATTTACAGTCCATACTCTACACTACGCCATCATATTGTTTTGCAAGCTAATTGTAAATTAACTATTCATCAATAGATGTCGCAACCGATGCTACACTTTCAATTTAATTCTGACAGTTGATTTTGAGAGTCATACCCCTCGTCTCCAAGTTAAAATTTATCCTACTTCCTAAACTGAAACTAAGGATAAAAACTATTTAATAAAATAAATGAATTATTTGTCACATATTACCCGAACAAAGATAAGGAAAACCCAACAGATGTTTCATATTAAAATATAAATGACTCTGGTCACCAACGATGACAACAACTACTCGTCGAGCTAATACTCCAACCCTCATTGCATTACATCACCGTTGATAGGTGCAATTTGATTGAATATACCACAGCCATTTATATATTAATATATTTTACAGTAGAAATCTTCAGAGATTTGCAAATTCTGATATGTACTTTTCTTTATTTCATTATTTTATTATCAACTAAATTAATTACAGGCAATACAGGCAATGGTCCCGATCTTTTCCTGCCATATTTATTGTCTCTAAGTGTTTTTAAGTACAAAGAAGATGTCCCAAACTTGCGTTCAGGACAAGAGAGAACAGGTCCCTTTCGAACTGTCTACCACTGGAGCCGATTGGATTTCGCCTATCCAACTGAACAGGACAGAAACAGGGCCATCTTCTATGGAGACTATATTCCCGATAACAATCTTCTTCTAGGTAGAAGTTTTCTGGATAATTTAGCTGACCAACTGTAGTTATATGTGTAATAAATTGCCTTATAGGTCTTGAAGTGTGGAAAGAACGGCTTTTTGTCACCATGCCAAAATGGAAGCCTGGTGTGCCAGCAACCTTGGCTGTTCTGCCAAGGAAACCAAAGGAAAGTTCACCCAGACTTGTACCATATCCCAGTTGGGAGTGGCACCAAACAGGTTAGACTTTTGATATGTTACTAGCATATTTGCGCGAATATCAGTGGAATCCTATACAGTTTAGTGGAACTGAAACGTTTGTTTATTATTGTTCCCCCATTGGTTCAAATTATTATCACTTTTTGAGATTCTATCAATTTTCCAAAAAATATACCTTTCAGATAAGGACATAATGATATATTGAATGACACATGTATAGTTTTCCAGAAAAAAGGTCATTTTAAGATTGATACTCTTCGAGCAGGATGTTGCCACTTAAAAAAAGTCTGTTTATTTAATTTCCTTATTCTTGTTTTGCACAAAACCCTAGAAATATCTGAATTAGTGTTAATAAATTGAAGAAGACGTTCACGGAGAGTAGGATGTTGCCAAATCAAAAAATAAAATGTAAAATGGAACAATAAAATATTTAAAACAGTAATCAACAGTTATTTTTCTTGTGAAATTAAGAGAAATTGCTCATAAGTAATAATAATTCCGTAATATTATTGTTCATATTTCATCGAGTTTAGAAAATTTCTATCTAGTACATATTATAGTGAAATGTGAAATACATAATCATGGTAAACTAAACAGCCGTTCATGGATTTATGGAAGAAAGCTGTCGGTTTTTATTGCTACCTGGTGAATAATAATTAAAAGATCGTTTGAAAGTATTGAACAAGCGGTTTGTATGAGACCCTCGAGGTCCACAATAAAAACTTTCTAGAGGAGCTACTTTTCGAATCAGATGAAAACAATCAATCATATATGATAATATATTTCTTAACGAATTTATTGGTACAATGAAAAATATAAGATTATATTAACTCTATTGGTACTGGTAATATTGAATTTGTGCAATTATTGCAGTTAAAAAGAAAATTCTTGGCACCAACTGCACAAGTACTAGCACCAATAAAATTAATATTTTTTATGTTTCAGTGCACCAACAAATATAGTAGGTCCATTTTTTAAAAAGTAGTTATTTTTTACACACGGGAAAAGTACTGGATTTTAGCTCGAGGTTGGGAGTGTCAAAAAACCGAGAGCTAATTTTCTTCCCTTGTATAATACACAATTTTTTTCTGTGACGAGAAAAACGATGATTTAATATTGAAAAAATATTTTTTCTTCTTTGAGTGCCGTACTCGTATTTGAGCGGTGGCGGCTTCTCTGCCTTGACAGTGTTTCCACAGACAAGGGGACCTACAGTTTAACGTGGATTCCGAACGTTGCCTTGCGAGAGGAGGAGAATGCAATGCGACAGAGATTCGAACGCGCGCCCGCATCAACGGTCACTCGTCCAAGTCGTTTCCATCGTATCGCGCTGCTTAACTTCGATGATCGAAGTCGGTCAGTGTCCAACCGCAGCTAGGCGCTCCTCAAAAAAATATTACAAAACATTAAAGTCAGTGGAAGGCGACAATTAGACCTGCGTTGCTAGCATCTGTCACTTTAATTCTGTGTTTAAAACTACTCACTTTGTCACCCGCCAACAGAGATAAAATGTCAAACTTTCTTCCCGCCAAAGAAAAAAATATTTATTTCAAACTTTTGAGTGTAAAATTAGTCATGAAAATCGTTGAACTTTCACTAATATCAAAAAGATACTATTTATCCTACCCATGTAGATTCTTTGCTTGTAGTTGTTCTTATTGAGAGATCTCAAAACATCGCGGCAAAAATACACATATTCCAGACTTTATAACTGCTGTAACTCGAAAACCGTAATTCTATGGAAAAAATGTTCAAATTAAATGTTTCTACAAATAATGCGGTTATTAATTTGGCCGTCCGAATTTTCAATTTTCTGAAGAAATTGCCGCCTCCTCATAGCAAAAATTCACATATGTGAGATTTTAACATCGCTGTAACTCAAAAACAAAAGCAAGAGCGAGTGCGATCTGTACTCTTAGGTTCCGTACAACGTAAGGTGGTAACATAGTAGGAAATTGAAATTCATAAAATACTTCTTGCTCTAAATTTGTTTGTGATTTTTTTTCTTTTATAAGGTTAAAGTTACCTAATAAAAATTGTCCCCTTCACCCCCATTAGTGTCGGTTTCACTTGTTTACTATACAAAAGGCCGGCACATACTCATACTTGTTGAATTTTATACATCCTTCATTCTAGTGAAGTCGGTCAAAAAAAAGCAAGCATATCTCCAGTCGATTTGTTTCAATACATGAAAAATGTCATTTTAATTGATTTAATTTCGTTAAACAAGTTCCACGCCATTATTATTGTAATTATGAAATCCACGGGCACCAGGGACATTTCCCTTTGTAGGGTACCTCGACCTTAAGGTCTTTTGTAACATCCTGTGATAAAATATTTTACTATTGGAACTTTACTTCTGGATTTAAATCCAGCTCTTTTAAATAATTAATTATTGTTCTTGCACCATAGGTTTTTAGGTCCTAATAATAATAATAATTCAGTTAGTAAGTGATTTACAAATTCAGCTGGTTCATCTTCAACAAAATCCATCTTTTTTTTAAGTGGTTTCATGATAGGATAATGACCTATGGTGATTCCAAGCAAGTTTCTCAGATCGTTTCTTTCTGGGAGAAGTAGGTTAGGTTAGGTTAGGTTAGGTTAGTTTTTTGATGGGATAATGACCTAAGGTGATTCCAACCAAGTTTCTCAGATCGTTTCTTTCTGGGAGAAGTAGGTTAGGTTAGGTTAGGTTAGGTTAGGTTAGTTTTTTGATGGGATAATGACCTAAGGTGATTCCAACCAAGTTTCTCAGATCGTTTCTTTCTGGGAGAAGTAAGTTATTTTCCTTTGAGTACTGCCAGTCTAGCAGGCGTTTAGCCTGACTGGCTTGCTCTAGGTCATGCCAGTCTTTGTTTTTCAGCCTTGATTCGAATCTTATTGTTTTTTGTTTTGCATGTCCACATAATGGCTCGGGGCATATTGGAAGCCTTTTTGTCAGCTTTTTGGCTGCCATAAATGTTCTTGTGCCTTGAGATCCATCTGAGGCAAACTTTGCTACCTCTTGCCCATTGCACAAGCTCTTCATGGCATTCCTTTACTAGTTTTGATGATTTTTTAACAACAATTGCTACTGCTTTGATGGCCATGGTGGCCAGGCTATCACTTGCTATATAGATTCAAGCCTCACGGTGATTCCTCCTACGGATCGCATATAGGTGCATTTGCATTCTATAATAGCCATTCCACGGCATTACTTATTCATGAATTCCTAATAAAATATCAAAGAACATGAACAATAATTACAGCTCTTTACTTGTTAGAAAGTATCTACATACATAATCTTAGATTAATTACCAGCAATATACCATACTATTATTCCAAAAAAATCCTAAAAATCATCAATATCCTTTTTTTTACTTTGACTGAATAAATGAATTTCAGCGAATATATCAAGTAAGTACGTATCTACATGAAAACATTTTCTCGGAGTGAAATTAATTTTGTTGTCTGGTTTTCATGAGAATATTAACAACCATAATACATTATGTTTGTAAATAATGGTTAATAATAACAAATCGAATTAATTACCGTTATAATATGGAACTTTTACTTTGATCTACAATAATACATTGGTAGCTATAGATGGAGAGCAGGCAAAAGAAAGAAAAAGATAGTAGAAAACATTTTTTTTAAACAAGCTTTTATTTAAATGCCATGAAAAGAAGAAAATAGACTAATTAATTAAATGAATCCTATCAATTTATTTCATTTTACAATTTATAAGATTTAAAAGCTTGTTTCGAGATTACTTATGGAAATTTATTCTTGACCGACGAACCCAAACGAAGGTCGACTGCCTGTTTTTTTTTTTGGTTTGTGCTCGCGTTTTAGGTGTATATAGTAAACGTACTCCGATTTTGATGATTTTATGACAAAATGAAGAGAATGCAGTCCTTGTTGCCAGCTCTCGGTCTAATAGTTTATCCTGAAGCCATTCATTTAAATTAGCAGGTTCGATATTTCGTCACTGAATACTTTTTAATCGAGTAGAACGTGTTTGAAATATAATAATATCTAATAATAATTGATCGTAATTATTGTTTTTACACAAATAAGTATTGTTTTCGTTTATTCACATTATATATAATGCTTATTATAAGTAATTGTCTAAACAGATCGAAAGCTTATTAAGATGGAGAATGGAGATTATATACCTAGTGTTATTATAAGAAAAATGAAGATCTTGGTCAATTTTCTATTTGAAAACATAAACTGTAGCACTTCTAGCAAATATTACTGAACAAAGAAGAACACTGAAAGACTAAAATAAAAAGTTCCAAGCATTGCGTTCACAAATTGAAACCGACGTTAATAGAGTATCTAGTAATTATCAATTCAAATCATTATTTACATATTATATGATTTAATTAATTCATATGAGTACATCTTAATATTATTCGATCTTAAATTGAACACTGAGTAAAGTTCGAGCAGGTGAATTCAAATGCAATAGACTATAGGCGAATCCAGCCAAGCGCTCGCCCTCTAATGGGAAAAGTGCCAACTGAGAACAGATAGGTAATCGTTGTTTGTTTACATTCGTATCTGTTAACACGTGAATTTCATCATGCCGAAGAAAAATGTTTTTAATACAAATTATGATGTAATATAATTGTCACAGCAGAAAAGAAATTAAAAGACAATCCATTTTCATCGTTTTCTCAATAAAGGATCAGGATTTGTCTATACTATGAACAATTTTGGAGTGTTCGAGAATGAGTATTGAAGGTTAGCATTGGAAACAGTTTTAGTAATGTAATCAACTCATTCATATTATGTTCTCAAAGTATAGCTTTAATATTCAATATCTACTGTGTATTATGGCTCTAAAGTTATTAGTAACTTACTTGCTCTGTTCAGAAAATTTGCGAAACATCTCATAATATGGAGTCACTGTACTGCTTAGTTGAACACTTTTTTGTACTAGAACTGCTTTCTCAGATAAAAATACTTGCTCTTTTAAGGAAATATGATGAACGTCTTATATTGTATATCTTTAGATGTTGAAGTACTTTTTATGTAGGTATAATTGATTCCCACAGCTTTAAAATATCTCTTATCTCATGATTTTCTGGTGAAAGCCGCTAGCTAATCGTTATTGTTTCAAATTATCAACTGAAACGATTTCCAGTATAACTATGACAGAATCCATAGAACTTGTATATTTTTGATTTAAAACTAAGAATAATAACAAAACACTTGTGATCAAAATGGTCGTTTATTATCATTTACACAGAAATATATAAACAAAACTGCTGGCAGTCATTACAATTTCATTTATATTGATGATCACCACCTATTATACATTCTCAGTTAATATACTGATTTCTGAGATAGAGATATATTACTATTGGTGGAAACTCATATTCACGTAAATGTACCTTCATAAACATAAAAACAATTCTTGTTTGTCCGCTTCTATGATACCAGCAACCATATCTGCAAGATGAGCAAAATTTACGTGTACATAATTATTTCGCTTTGTAATTTTAATGAATGATTGTACTTACTTAACATTAATAGATGCCTATATTATAATAACAAACGACTATTTTTATTCCAAAACAAAATAATTGCCGTCAAACACAGATCAAAACACTCACATTAACATAACCTCATAAAGATTACATAGAATCAGCTGTTCTTTCCAACAAACATTACCTATCTACAGTGGCGCCCTCCCACGTGGTGTGGTAATTGGATTCGCCAATAGACCTCTAGACTCGTAGAAGAATACCGACACCTACCTACATTTTAAAATTTTCAGATACTTGTGATGGCATAGTCTCGGTATTCCGTGTCCAAGCAGACTCTTGTGGACGACTGTGGGTTTTGGATTCCGGTCAGATAAATATTACAATAAAACCTGTACAAGTTTGCCCACCGAAATTGCTGATTTTTAATCTACAGACCGACCAACTCATAGTCAAGTGAGTACCTATATATATTTTATTTTCGAAGGAAAATAAATAATTTCGGTAAAAAACAAATAGTATATAACATCCTTCAAAATTAACAGAAATATGCGTGAAAATAGTAAACATAAATTCGCGAAAAAGTGAGGTTAAACGAAGCCATGATTCGCGATTGTGCATTGTGTTCGACGCTCAAGACCTGTCAATTCTAGTGTTGCCAAAACGACCAAAACAACGTTTGCGATATTGAACACAATCTTAAATATTCGATAACGTAAGCATAAACCAAGTGGCGAGTTGGCAACACTGATATTAACAGCACTTGAATGCTGAATATACTGCACAAGTCAATCATCGCTTCGTTTAACCACACTTTCTCACGAATTTATGTTTACTATTTTTAAGCATATTTTTGCTAATTTTAAAGATACTTCCAAATCGAAAATTCCAGCTAAAATTTTAAACCATAACAACGTTTTTTTTCCTTTTTTATTAACAAATCATCAAAACTAGCTCCTTCCACGTCAATTTCATTAAAAGTTGAGCTAAAATACACCTATTTTGCAAACATTTGATTACAGTCAATTCAAAGTACTTACCTAACAGCTTTCCTTCGAACATTGCCCTTTTTCATTGAATTAATGCATTTCTAACTTTTCTCTGCCAACAGATATGAATTGCCAGATGAGTTTGTGAAACAAGATGGACTATTCTCCAACATCCTTGTCGATATACGAGATGACTGTTACAACGTGTTTGCCTACTTGACTGACGTGTGGCGTTTCAATTTGGTCGTGTTCAGCTTGGCCAAGATGCATTCATGGATCATAACCAACCATCTGTTCTTCCCCGAGCCTCTAGCTGCCACATATAAAGTTGAAGATTTGGAATTCGAATGGACTGACGGTCTGTTTGGGATGTCATTGAGCCCGTACAGCAAGTACGATTCTGATAGAATTTTGTACTTTCATCCAATGTCGAGTTTTCGAGAGTTTTACGTGAAAACATCCATTATTTGTGATGAGAATGGTTCGAATAACACCGATAAGGTTTTTCAAGTGCTGGGACAGAGTAGAGGAAAGTCGGGACATGTTTCAGCCAGTTGGATGGACAGAAATGGTAAGGAATATTAATAACAAATTATTCAGACAGACATACAAATATACAAATATAAAAATAGTATGTCTCACTTATTATAATCCCTACAGACCCCTACCGAGATGCAAATAAAGCATCTGTATGTAGACCTTGGTTTCATTTACTGCAAGCGATTTATGTCTAGAACATACAGATGCTTCAGCAATAGTATACTGTGCCCGTAGAATTCAATAATTATTTATTAGTGCTTCCAAAATATATGTTTAATTGATAGGTAGGTATTCGTTTCTCACTAGAAAGATTGTTTTGCTTATTGTACGTTAAAATTTGGACAGCACGCTCTTATATTCTGGCTATCGAATATCCAGAGCATTTGAAAATAATCCCATAAAATAGGAAGCTACAGCGCAAGCATGGTATAATTTTAGTAAATCATTTTTGACAAGGTCAAGAATATATCTCATTTTATAGATAACAAAAAGAAAATTTATTATCATTACAATGACCTTAAACATATCATAACCTATATTATTATTACAATCATAGAACGCTATAAGTTGACACATTGCATGTCATATGTCATAAATTTCTTTCTGAATTGATGTGCTGTTATCTGTTCTATCTATATTTTTCTCCCTCAACGTTTTAGAGAGACATATCTGCTTCTGTAATAATATTTTTCTCATGATACTCCATAATGACATTTCCTATTCAATATATCATACAGCTAAAGTTCTAAACTAGTCATATTTTGGTCATTTAAATATGAATCGTATCAACTGTGAGTCTATTTTTCAGGTGTTATGATTTTCAACATGGTCACCCGAAATACGATAGGCTGCTGGGACAGCAGGAAACCCTACAAACGTAGCAATTTGGGTGTTATTGCCAGAAGTTCGGAAACATTGGTGTTTCCGAATGATTTAAAGATTGACCAAGAGAAGAGACAAAGTGCTTGGATCATAACCAACAAATTGCCATTTTATTTGTACAGATCACTGGATGAACATCATATTAACTTTCGTGTCATGGCCGCTTATGTGGACGAGGCAATCAAGGGTACCATTTGTGATCCGAAAGTTGTTAGGTTTGGTTCATTTATGAAGGCGGAAGATGATGATTGTTATTGAGTTTGAAATCAAAATCCATAAAATAACATGCTACATTATTTGCATATCTGGGTGTGTCAGATTTATAACAGTAGTTTATGCAAAGAAATGTCTTGCCATGAAGGAAAAGGTGTACTTTTGAGGTTATATTGTGGGGGGGTAATTAAAAAAATAAAATGAGACTTATTTAATACGGTATGCTGGTGGATTACTATTAAAATATATTATAAATTGCTCAACTAGTTCTATCGGCATTTTGTAAGGTATAAATTTTTTTGTTATTGAATGAAACTTGTTATTATTAACTATTTAATAAATGATTATCATTAAATTTTATTTTTAATTTTACATCTAGCAATAACGGTGCTATAATCTAGTACACTTCTTTTAATGATACTGGCTAAGCCATTGAGCTCATCTTTTCACATGAATAACGTGTATTCTTATGATAAGCTGACGAGTCCTACTAAAAAATGATAACGAACAAACTCATTTGGTTTCACTAACAAATGACGTTCTTCTTCATTGATTCCAAAGGAGGAATGACATATCTGTAAGCTGTCTCACCACCTTCGATCACCCAGACTGTGCCAGTGGGAGCATGTTTGACCAGCTTCATCATTTCTTTAGCTACGAATTCGGGCCTGAAAAACAAAACATTACCGTTGCTTTAAAAAAAAACATTAATATACAGTGTCATCAGCAAAACAAATAATTTTACTTGTAGTTTTTACTGAAACAAAGTAATTAACATATGGTAATGGACCAAAAACAGTTCCTTGTGGTACACCACATGATCTAATTTATGTGTGTTAACTTATTCGCATTTATTTTTACTTATTGTTTCCGTTTTGATAGAAAGGAACAAATAAAATCATGAGCTGATCCCCTCACTCCAATTTTTCAAGTGTCAAATGCTTTTGCAAATATCTAAAAGTCTAGATACCAATTCATGAGATTTTATTGTCGACTGAATTGTAAGTGAGACCGGTTTGATCTTTCATTGCATCATCTTATGTTGACTTTTTTATTCTAACGCCATATCTGTTGCATTGTTAGGAACATTAATTTCCTTCACTACTGATATCATTTTGAACAATATTTTCATCAATACTAACGACAATGTTAAAATACTGAGACAACATGTGATATCTAAAATAATTTACCTGAACTTCGGATACATAATATGTAAGTAAACTCCAATGATATCTTTATTACTACTTACGCTTGCGTCACAAATGCGTCCGATCTCTTTTGCAGCCATTCCTCATACTTGCCGCCCAAATTTCGACCAGGCATATCAAAGATGAGCGGCGTATTGGTGACACCTGGACAGGCAGCAATGATGCGCACTCGGGTCTTTTCATATAGCTCTGGGTCACTCCAGGCATCCACCATGCCCAAGACTGCGTGCTTGGTGGCGCAGTAGATGGGTATGAAGCCGTACGGTCGCACAGCGGCCGTCGATGCGATATTGATGATGAGACCTTCATCACCACTTTTGTACTTGGGCATGAACTTTTCCATGGCCAGGAGGACGCCGTAGATGGTGCCATTCTATGGAAATTATGTAGTATTATTATTATAGAGGGCAGGGTGCAGTGCTTAAATTTTCTATTTCAACGAGGTGGGTAAAAGATCTTGGGGGCTCACTTGTCAATCAAATGTCCACAACACGTGCACATTGCGGGGGTGCACCATCTTGTTGATACCAGATATTCTCATTTTGTGATTGTTCTATGATTATTCTTGAAATAACAGTAACTGACAGTTTTCTCAATCATTTTAAACGTAGATTTTGCTTCAAACAGCGGTTGACCAACCGACGGTTGAAATGTCCCTTAATCGGATTGACTTTAATATGTTACTTGAGCCTTTTATGTTGGATCGGGTATTTTCTCTCAAATAGCAGTCCTGTATGTATTCCTGTATTTTGAAATTTTGACATACTTACCACATTTATTTCTATTTCCTTCTCCCATATAGCATCATTCAGAATACCAGCATTATTTATGAGAATATCAATATTTTTGAATTTAGCAATTGTTTTCAGAAACACACCTGAAATATAATCACATGTTTATTTATTGTATTATTGCCACTTAAAAACAAATTTATAGCATGATAAACACTTGTTTGTGTTTTACCAGTGGCGTTCGTGAGACCGTTTTAATTATTTTAAATAAAATTAATTGTACGCCAATGGTTTATTGCAATTTTAATAACAAATTTACATATTCTAATCAATTCTAAACAAAAATGGTCTCTCTAGTCGCTAAAACAAACCGTTCTCGATAAAAAAATAATTTTTATTTGCATTTGCACCTAATATCTGAGCTTTGCAAATTAAAATTAAGATAATTCGCGCTATTTCAGTTCGTTTTTATTTACATCAATTCAAATTAACTGTAGTTTTAATTATATTCCGGAGGTTCATTTAGCAATTCTATCCTAAAAATTAAATAAATTCATTATTTACTGCCCTTTAAAGGTACGCTTATGATCTTATTTACAAGCAATATGATGAATGATTTCCATTGTACTTCGACCCATAACGAGCCCAAACAGGGTGATCTCGAATGGTCAAATTATTAAAACACTTATACCCCTTTTCAATATCTTATTTCAAATTATTTTTCTATTATTTTAGATCACTAGAATCGTTATTGTGCAATAGGTATCTACTCACTTTCGAATTGTTCTTTTTTTGTAACATCACAATTTATATAAATTGCTTTGCCAGGTCCAAATTCCTGACTGATATTTTCCATAGCTGTTCTGGCAAATTCGTCATTCATATCAGCGATGGTAACTCCCTGAAATTATATCTATTGTATACTGTTTGAATTCAAGTCCATCAAGAACTTTAAATCAAAATTGTGGCTTGAATAACGTAGCTATCGTTGTTCGTGAATATTTTCGCGAATTTTCAGCTTTATTGATTTTTTTATGTTCAATGTATCAATTGTTATAAGAATGTGTACAGACAGTGACATTGTAAATATAGGTATTTGGCCGACCGTACAATTTGGAAATACATTTCAATTTTCCTCAAGAAATAGAGAGTATCAAACCAATCCGTTACTATATTTACGTTTTACAAAAAAGATAGATTAAGTTAGAAAAAAAGCACCAGTCTATTTTCAAGACAGGTTGCCTAATCGGTATCTAAAAATCTACGGAACTACTATATTGAGGTATATAGCAAAAAATCATCTCATAGTCGTTCACAAAATATTTTTTCCAAAGAAATTCAAAAATATACACTGCGCAAATTTGTTTTGCCATCTAGTTTTGGGAGATTTGTCAAACAGAGCGATAGTACGCATCAGGTATATTTACACCTGTACTAATCCTAGCTCCCAAGAGATGGCAGCATATGTAAATAAGCATATTCAGTTGCATACCTTTTGCAAGGACGTTAAATGCACCGTTTTAGAAGAAAAAAAAAACAGAAAATCCGGTCTTGTCTAAAAGAAATTGACCAAACTATTCTCTATTCTATTCTAGTGAAAACATGTCAGCCTATAAGGTTTTAAAAAAAGAATAACACTTAAAAAATTGTATAGAACGTGTGCAACTTTAATTTGCCCGACAATATAGTATACAGCTTGACAAATCAAGCTATGAATCTGATATAGCGCCACGTCTATTAATGTATGGTGGTGGAAGAGATCAGTACAACTCAGTCAAATCCGTCGTCAAACGAGTAGATATCTGACTTGACTATATACCTGCAATTTCTCATTCTTCGCTTATTCCGTACGTTTCCAGACATTTACAGCTAGATTTGCCAAGCTGTAGCTTATAGAGAAACTTTTTTTAAGGTAGGTATATTGTTTTCTTTACTCACCCGACAACCATTTCGTAATAATTCTTTGACATATTCGAGTCCTATTCCAGAAGCTCCACCAGTCACTATAGCTACCTTGTCATTGATATCAAAAACCATTTTTTATTCTATATTTTGCATCTGTAGGTAAAAGTGAAAACAATTAACAATAACGGGAAATAAATTTTATATAAGATAAGATAAATATTACATAATGAGGCTTGTGCAATATATTTTTTGACAATATATATAAAAATAATAACTAGGGGCCGAGTGCAGTAATCGAATTTCGACCGTGATTCATTCTTTTCTAAATTTAAATGTTAATGATTTTTTTTCTGAAAGATAGAATAATAGCATATAATTTTTGCGAATTTTGTTCTATTATACATCCGTTGAAGCTTTTACAAAACGGCATTAGCGTACCTAATTCCCTACAATACATATGAAATTTAAAATTTAATGTTGGTAACAGTTCAAAACACGGTCGTATAATATAAGGTCTTGTGCAACTCCACTTGAAAAAGTGTCACACTTATTGAAGGCGTTTTTTGTAATACTAGGTTTAGCCGCGCAAGTCGCTGTAATCTAGTGTCGTTGATAATTTCTTAAATATGATACTTGATTTGTATTGTAGTGAATTCAAATTAATTTCAGAAACGGTAAACGAATTATTTATTATACAATAAAAGCAATTACACGAATGATTGTCTCTGAGATTCATTTTAAACAGATACCAGCCATTAACACATTGACACTAGCGACTAGCGCCACACCCAAAATGGCTATAATGCATACTAAAAATATCTTCAATATCCATGACAATTTTGCCTACCCAAACTCCGTGGTGTTGCAAGACTTTATATTATACCACCGTGGTTCAAAAACACAATAACAGCTGACTATTTATTTTATAATAGTATGTGAACTGCGGTTTCCTCCTATTCCTGGCAGAACCTACATATAGGTCGTCCTCGTCCTCAGGCACATATTGTTCATGCGCTTCCTAAGCCTACCGTGCCCTGTCAGCATCCCCACCAATATCCTTGTCGTTTTCCGATTTTCTTGATCCATTGATGGATATGGTATTTAGCAATTCCGCAGGAGGGCTCTGTTCCAATCATAGCATGTTCCTCTCCCTACGCTCAGAGGGATCATATATATACCACCCTTGCACCCCGTATATGTCGACTCCAGTTCCTGAGTCGGTTTTAGAGCCGTCAGTGTACCCTGACTCGTTGACTTCACATTGCAATTGGGTTCGTTATGCAACACACAATACACTTCTACCACGTAAACCATATACTTTTTAATTTAATTTAAAATATCAACGCATAATACATCAAAATTTTAACTTTGTGAATTACATC
The DNA here is from genome assembly GCA_958507055.1 of Crioceris asparagi. Lineage (NCBI taxonomy): Eukaryota > Metazoa > Arthropoda > Insecta > Coleoptera > Chrysomelidae > Crioceris > Crioceris asparagi. Next base: position 1,270,776 of record OY293827.1, read on the forward strand.
ACTACATAAACTTTCACTATGCCAAATCTCATATTCCGTGCACGTTTTAATTAATTAATAATTTATTTCCAGCATGTCAAGACAATAATAACAATGGTCAAATTATTTTTTGTGTTGAAAGAACCGTTGAGCCAGAATAAAATTGATAAGTTTACAAAATTTTGAATCCATTTGAGTATAACTTTTTCTCTAAACAAGTTTTATCAAAATTGTTAGAGCCGTTTGAAAACTGGACACCAAAGATTTTAGATGATTAAAGTACTTTTCTTTTATTCAGCTAAACTATAGCGGTAGGTAGATAAAAATGAGTAGCAATTTGTAATTTTAATAAAAGATGAGTTAAAAAACTAAATATAGGAATTAACTTCTTATGAATTTAGTGACTGTTTGATGGAACAAAATATTTTCGAAAATGCAATTATTGTGAAATCACCTTTGCAGTTTAAGATGAAATGAAATAATAACAGACATGATAAAAACAAACTGACTTACATAGACGTAATCCAACAAAAGGTATCACGAAAACAATATTCTTCCTTGAAGTAAGATACGAATTATATTACTTGATGTTATTATTTTTTTCCTATCAAATCAAAACAAAATGATAGCTTCTTGACATGTTAATCTCAAAAAAAATTATTGAAGTAAGTTTGATATCGATTCAAAAGAATGATTTATCTACTAACAACGACTATCCTACTGCTCTCAAATGAACTACATCATATATGATAAAGAAATTCTAACCGTTTAGCCAGAATATATATTTCAATAGATTTACGCTTTTCGAGATAGAGCAATGGTAAATACTGAAATATGTGTATTTCCGCTATGTAGAGGGGGCAATTCTTTGCAAAAATTGAAAATAAAAGACGGCCAAATTAAAGAAGAGATTATATGTAGCAACATTTAAATTAGACATTTTTTAAATGAAGTTACGGTTTTCGAGTTACAGCAGTGGTAAAGTCTGAAATATGTATATTTTCGTCACGATGTTTTGAGATCTCTATATAGTAACAAATACGTGTTTGGCTCAAGGCTATAGTGTGAAAACGGCTCTAAGGATTTTGATAAAACTTGACACCATATTTTAGTTTTAGAAAGTTACTTATTGATTATGTGAATCACGCTTACAAAAATAAACTACCATCTGTTGTTGTTTTATGCTTTTTTTAATAATTGTTAACACGTATTTCTTCTTCTTTTGATTTTATTTGACAGTTAACATCGTTACTGTCAATGTCAAATTTAATTCCTTAGATAGTTTCTGAACACATCTCTTGTCGTATTTGTTCATGGTGGTTGGAAAAATCATTTTGACATTCCAGTGATATGCTATTTATCTCGATTTCTTTCATCATCAGCCCAGCTTTGGAACATTTATTGAGCTCTATGCCTGAAAGTAGAAGCATTTCACATTTAGAATGCAGTGTGGACGGCTATATATTGTAGGCAATATATTTTAAATGGGAAAACAGTCTTGCTGTTCATTAAATTAACCTGTTTTTTTTGGCATTTTTAAATTAATTGTTTATTATAAATAATTAATAAACAAAAATCTTATTTACACTTTTTACGAACCTCGTACAAACCAATATCCAACTGACTTATATTTAAACTAATTTCTTACTCAAGAGAAATAATAATATCCCCAACTTTGTTCGATTGGTTTATACTTTGATCCAAGAATAGAGTATAGTTATTTATTTTTTGCTTTGGATCTGGTCAATTTGCTTATCTATATGTATATATATTATAACTGATATATTTGTTTATAATAATCATGCCCCACTTGTACTGATAATTGAATAATTTTTCTATGACATAAAATTAAAAATACAAATTAATGATATTAGAAGGTCAATAAAACAGCACAAAAAACTTCCTATCTGATGTAATCATTTAAATAGACTATAAATATTTTATTATTTGCTATTTTTATAATTAAATAAACACACACAGACGTTGCTCGCAAGAATGCTCTCTTCAATACTGCCTTGTATAATTTTATTTTTTAGGAAAACATGAAAACATGACCCTATTTACCACAGTATAAAGTTATACTGTGCTATTACTAAGACAATTGGAATTTTTAGAGTGTGTTTTATTTCTGTTACCGCTCTAACAACAAATGTTTAGACAATATCCATCAGTTATTTTCTAGTCTATTTCAGATTTTAAAAAGTTCAAAATGGGACCATATCGCGCTCATCAATTCATTCATCAAATAATAGGAATAATCAAAATCGGAACCGGTTAATTTCCTCGTTTGGGAAGTGGGTCCAAAATTGAGTTTTCATTTAAAACCACATTCTTACCAAAACATAGGCCTCTTACCAAAAAGATTATTTACATCCATGTCCTCGTTCCATTGTTGTCTGGATCTTGCCTCTTTATCAAGTTTTGCCTTTGCAATATCATCGTACTCGACCTTGAGGATATGCATTACCATTTCTGGTATGGAGGATTTCGCATTATCATGCTCATTTTTATCATTATAATTTACCACAAATGATGAGGAGGAACCAAATTTCAGCAAAGCATCCAATGAACGGGATGATTTTCGAAGAGTTGGTTTCATTTGGTGAATGTGATGATTTAGGAAATTAACAATGGTCGATTCTGTTATTACATTTCTGAAATTTTTATATAATTTATACCAGTTGATTCTGACTGATGTTTGCACCATTATAATCTGTTTTATTTCAACAAGAAAGCGTCTTGAACCCTACATTCGTTGGACCGAAGTTCCTTAACATATAGAGTAATAAAAAGTCTTGAGTATGGAACCCTTCTTCTCAAAGTCTTAATCGCACGTAGAGCCAGTCCGGGCACCAACCCAGATCCATCTACAGACATACACCAAGAGAGAACAACATACGAATTTCTCCTACTTATATATGTCTGAGATTTTCCGATATGGAACTCCCCACCTTCGAGTCCCAGTTTCACTGGCAGACTTACAAAACAGTCCAGCACACACACAAATATAGCGAAAAATCCACGAAAATTCAGTCATATAGAGCTCAGAGATTCTTTTTTGCTATAGAGTTTAGTAATATACAATAGACTTTCAGGTACGGAACCCACCACATAGAGTCCTACAAGGCAATAAATGGTAGCCTATGTCCTTTCCCAAGTTCTAGTCTATCCCTGTACCAAAATTCATCAAAATCATTTCAGTGGTTTAGGCGTGAAAGCGTAACAAACAAACAAATACTCACTTTCACATTTCTAATATTAGCTACGATGAATATGAGTTCTTGTGCCCAACACAATTCTGCAAATATAGAACTGAACAACTTGAAATAAACAAAACAAAGCACTACTCTATCTGAGTAATGACAGGTCAGAGCTTGGGTAGAAGTTAAACGACATTAAAATTACTCGAAATACGATAAAATTACCATATATCTCATATGTCATATAGGACACGACACGGTACTTGCCTTTTGTCTTCTACATCTTCTAAAATATCATGGCTAACGTGAATAAAATTACCTCCATCATTTCTCTGATGTTTGTTTCCAAACGTATTCCTATTATAATATCTAAAAATATACTTGGAATAAATACATATATATATATATATATATATATATATATATATATATATATATATATATATATATATATATATATATATATATATATATATAGTAAGTAAGTATACAATAACCTATTCACAACATGTCAAATAAAATCTAACCTAACATTACTAATTTAGACAGCCTATAAACTCGCTCAATCTAATCGAACCTTAACAATAATTCATTTCAACTTACTTGAAGATAGACAACCATCCATAAACGGCTGGACCATGCTGTATCACTTGAGCGATTAATAATTCCATGAAAACTTTATCGACTCCTTTCTCAACTAGAGAAATGGTCAGCATCATCAACAAGGTGATTAGATTCAATAATATGAATCGAATAAAAGCAATGCAAAGCCATGGTAGACATAAATAGTGTTTATTATTCTGAAAAATAGAAATAAGTCTATGCGGGGTTTGGGAACCTCGAATATAATTCTTAAAATCTCACGAAATGACGTTTAATAATTGGTCTAAGTCTAGTTTAGCGCCTTTTGCTATAAAAGTTGCATTCAGAACACCTAACACATGCAATTTAAAAAAGATAAACTATAATTTTTATAATACGTTATGCTCAAGATTTTATTGTCGTACATTTTTTCTGAAGCAAATATTCTTGGAAAAGGAATTCATAAAATAATCTAATGCCTCGAAAGTTATACTGGCAAACTGGCAACGGTGGCAACATTGATATTAACAGCACTTGAATGTTGAACGCACTACATAAGTCAATCATCAATTCGTTCAGCCTTACTTTTTCGAGAACTTATATGTTCACTATTGGAGGTAAAGTAGTGTTCTCCGGTTTACTATTTTCACGCATATTTTTGCAAAGTTTGAAGGGATGTTAACGTTTATTTGAATCCAAAGATGACTATATACTTTTTGGTATTGAAAAGATACTTCCAAATCGAAAATTCCAGCTAAAATTGGTATGTCCTAACAAGATTTTCCCCTTTTCTATTAACAAATCATTAAAAATAGTGCTAGAATACCAAAAGCTGCTAAATTAGACTATTACCAGAACTGAGTATCCATTTAGATCTCACTACTTATAGAAGTGAAGCTGTTATTCATGTCGTAATCTTGCAGTTTTTTAGTTTAGGAACTTTGCTTTGTTTCACATTTATGTTTTTGTACTGGGATAAGAATAAACTTCACTATACTCACAAATAATGCCGGATATAAAAGGATAATGTGCGAGGCAATAAAAATATGCCAGGTAAATGCTCTAAATAACACAATACAGCAAATGGTATATCTAAGCCAGTAGCCATCGTATTTGCTTTGATAATTCAAACCAGTGAATTGAAAATTCCACACTTTCTCAATATCATCTGATAGATGCGAGTATGACGTATCAAAAATTAGAATACAGAGGGAAATCACTGTTATAAGAAGTATTTCAAATTTTGTTTTGGTAGCTAGAAATTTTGACAACATGTTCAAACTATTCGTGTAGGTACTAAGAGTTTAGAGGTATGTATGTGAACGTGGACATTGTCATTGTGGCATTACATATCAAAGAGTAAAGAATTTCAATATGCTGTATTATGCTGTTCTATTTTCAGATGTCTCGTTTGCCAAAGTGCATTCTATAAAACTTCAAGAACAACCTCACAATGTTTTATCGAGATGGTAAATTGTTAACTTTAATGATGATCTATCTTGAATGATAGAGATAATAGTGTTGAATAGCTTTATTTTTAAAAGTTTTGATCTACTATAATCTAATCATAAATATAATACATAATATATACATATACAAACAATATGAAATTGTGATATCATAGATCTTTTTTATTCTGTTCCATTTGAATGTCCTGAAGACCGGCATTCTTCAACATTTGCGCAAACATGCTAGTCTTATCCTCCATCAGTACCAGTGGATCTTCAAACTCGATAATTTCACCCTTCTCCATCACCATAACTTTGTGACATTCCAAAATCGATTGTAGCCGATGAGCTATAATGAAGACGGTGCATGCAGAAAAGTTTTCCACAATTGTCTTCTGAATCAAATGCTCCGTCTCGGGATCCATGTTGGCTGTGGCTTCATCTAGGACGACAATCTTGTTTTTTCGAATTATAGCCCTGGCTAAACAGATCAGCTGCCTTTGACCGGTGCTGAAATTCAGCTCATCCATGCTAGTATCCAAATTTGGCACCACTTGATCCAGGTGTGTCTTGTGCAGCGTCTTCCAAACAGCCTCGTCGGAGTACTCCTTCAATGGATCGATGTTGCTTCTAATGCTACCAGCAAACATGATTGGATCCTGGGGAATGATGGAAATGTGGCTTCTGAGGAAGTTCAAGGTCAACGATTTGATCTCCACATCATCGATGAATATTTGACCATCATAATCGTACAGTCGATACAATGTTGAGATAATGGAGGATTTACCGGCTCCGGTACGTCCAACGATGCCGATTTTTTGTTTGGATTTGACGTTGAAGTTGATGTTTTTCAACACTTTGGTGTCAGAGTTGGTGTAGGCCAGCGAAACGTTTACATAGGTGATTTCACCCTTGCTCGGCCAGTATGGTATCTCTATACCGGAACTGGTTTCAGGTTCAAGGGCAGTGTACTCCATGACTCGTTCGACGGAGGTCATCAGGTTCTCTAAATTCGACCACTGCATCAACCCGCGTTGGATCATGTGCGCCATACCAGAAACTTGCGCAATGGTCATCCCAACGTCACCGGACTGGGTCTCTGGAAATATGCAAACAAAAAACATCAATTCCATTATGCTATGGACTTAGACATGTACCAGGTGTTCGCGCTATTTATCATAGAACTCAGAGAACAACAATTTCATAACAAAATCGCATAGAAGAAGAAGGTACATATCAACTTGAACTTACCGGTATCGAAGAAGAGGAACCTGCTGATTATAAATCCAACAAATAGAATCGAAAATGTATCCATGTAAAATGCAAAGGCACGTTTCAGAATAATCGATGTAAAATGTGCAGATGTGTACAGATCCTGATGCTTATCGAACTCATCTTTAAGAATATCCTGTGCCTTGTAGGCCCTTATTGTTGTCAAACCTTCAATTGATGAATTCAGATGTCCGACCATGGGACTTCGAGCTAAGAAAAAAATAAAATTTCTTGTCAAATAACACTTATGGCTTAATGAAGCTTGTTTGAAAGGTCTTAGAGTGTTTGATTATTTAAAAATGGGCTATTCGTTTTTGAAAAAGAGCAATTGCTAGATAGCTATTGACAAAGCTAAAAAATATTCTTCTTCTCATAATGCAACGTTGTCATATGGTATTTCTTTTAGAAGCAATTCTAGCAAAAAAATATTAAGAAAATATTTGTCAATACGAACATTTTAAAAGTACTTTTGGCGAATAAAATCCCTTTCAACTTTTACTTAGAAAAGTGATTTGAAACAAAGATGTTGAATATGATTGATTAATGCATCAGATATATAATGTTTTAACTCAGCAGTTACGTAGATAAAGCTAGTTACAGATTAATTATAAGAACAGATGCGAAGACCGAGCAGTGTGGCGCTTCCAGCGCCACCAAGGAGTTAGTAGCTAAACATTGATCGCGCCCCACGTTAAAAGCCCTTTTGACTAAAAGTAAAAGCTATACTTACTAGCTGCTTCCAGACGCATCAAACTTCTTGCAGTTGGAATATAAATGAAACGTAATACCACCAAACATATTATAAGAAAAATAGAAGGCAACAAGAATCTCCAATTGACACTTGCAATGAGACCTACCAATCCCATGAGATGGAAACAGATCTGAAAATATAATATTTATGTATTCTAGTTATTAGAGAATATATATACAGTGTGTTCAATTAGTGCGACAAAGTAGAATAACTTCTCTATTTTCAATTATTTTCAAATGATGCAAATATAAAAGTTATAAGGGAACACAAACCCCAAAAAATATTTTGCAGTTTCATAAGAAAAATTCTAAAAAAAAAATTAAATATTTCGTATGAAACTTCAAAATATTTTTGGTAGATCACATGTAGAATTTACTCCTCTTTCCAGTGAGACAATACAAAATATACCAATCTATTTAAAAAAATACTTTCTCATTTTTTTCCAACCATTCAGAAAGCTATTTTTTGCTCACGCCTCGTATAAAGGGAATTTAACCTATTCATAATAATCTCCTATATTATGTGTGACTCTAATAAAAATGTTTTGAGATATTAATTTTTATAAAGTGCCTTTATTCTGTCAAAATTTAAAAAAAAACACTTATATCTCGAAATCTATTAACATTAATCATAAAGTTTTGTTATACAACTGGCATTAAAATTTTATGAAGAATTTAATTAATAATTAAAAATATACATGCTCCATGAGAAAAAATGTAGTTGAGTGCAATTCCGACTATATCGTTGGACGCACCTGGTACAATTGAAAATATTTTTGGATTATAGAGCTTAAAAAAATCAGATATAGTTAGTGAAAACATATTTTTGATATCTTTATCCTTAATGCCGTAATCTTCCGGTTACAGAGCAAAATCCCACCCTGTATAAATAGAGACTCAAATTTATAGAGTTTTAGCTTATTTTGTTTATATTGGCTTTCATAGCATGTCCTTTAAATGTTTACATTTCCTTCCCAAAACAACCTTTACCTATACTAGAGCGCTGTATAGATGAGTATCATCGCCGCCCGCCATTGTGTGTCCTAGCTGTCACGTCAGTGGTATATATACCACTGACGTCATAGTGTGACAGTGTATAATACTCATCTATACTGCGCTCTACCTATACTTTGTGACAAGGCATTACACTTACTCCTATCATCGAATCAAAGGTGAATGGCAATCTCTCATCAATGACGCTCAAATCTTGCGAAAATCTATTCAAAATATTACCAATAAATGAATTATCAAAGAATGACATCACTGAATTCACAATATGCGAAATCATTGTCTTGTGAATACCAACGGAAGCATTTATGGCAAATCTGAGTATCAAATAGTGTTGAGTCAATTCCAAAACGGTCGACAATATAATCAACATTGAATAGAGATTCAATGTCTTGGAACTTTGCACTTCCAGACGTTCGATTTCGATCATTGTTTGTCGGGAGAATTTATTCGTATTATTTTGATCTAGTGTCATATTGTATTCGGGAATGGTGGCGTTCATCAACAATGAACTCATCGTTGTTGTGGTTGTAGCCATGGCAGTTGCATTCATGTGAAGGGTGTGATTCCTTTTGTACACTGCCAGGTGGTCCTGTTGGTTGATCCTGTTGAGAATGAATATAATAGTGGTTGTGATTCATTTTGTTTAACCAATTTTTTGACGAATTCATAAAAGCAGGATGACTGAATGATTTCTGAAGTGAAAACTTGTTTGGGTGACTATTTTTTCATATACCTATTTTGTATCCATCCTAATAAGCTTAGCTGGTGTGGAGAATGTCAATTGTACCATGAAAAAAAAAACATTACTGACATTTAGCTGTTTTCTGTTAAATCATGAGACAGTAAGATAATGAAAAGGAAATAAGGTATACATGTTAACCTCAAAAATGTTCAAACTTAAATGTTAATGAATGACAGTCGAATTTGGATCACGATAGATAATCACTACTAATAATAATATTAATTGAACTCACCAAGTACTCAGCATTTTCATGGAAGAGCTCTCAGTCATTGTAGCACTAGTGTATAAAAGCGCAATAAACATAAAGAAGAGGAAACCACCACCAAATTGGACATACTTCTTGTAGATGCCAATGGCGACTCTACCCTCCTTTTTATTTTCATGGTATACTTGTTTTCTCACTATCTTTGATATTTTTGGTGGTATAAGTGCATCTGTCTCTGCACCAGCCGCTGCTTCTTCCTGTTTTTCATTCTCTTTCTTCTTCTTCTCCTCATCTTCACTTGACACAACATCATCTCCAATTGCTTCGAGAATGTCTTTACCCAACTGCTGTTTCTTGCCATCAAACTTGATCGAACCATTCTCCAATATAATCACCTGATCGGCATTCTCAATATATTTAGTATTGTGCGTAACCATAAGTACGAGTTTGTCCTTCAAGAAGCCTTTGAGGCACTCATTGAAGATTTGGTCTTGCACTTTGGGATCCAGAGCTGTCAATGCATCATCAATCAAATAGATGTCGGCATCTTTGTACACTGCCCTAGCTAGATTTACACGCGCCTGCTGTCCCTTGCTGAGGTTAAGACCTCGATCCACCAGGATGGTTTCATCACCCATTTCGAGGATTTTGAAATCATATTCAAGGGCACAAACTTTTATAACCTTAAACAAAAGAGATGGGTATCTAAATATCTGTTATTTTCCATATCGATTCTGGATGGTCCCGTATTAGATTCCTAATTTTCTAGGGTCATGTAAATAACACAATTGTTAGCTATTAGAATTAAAATACACCCTACCTTCCTGTATCTGTCATCATCATACGTTTCACCAAACAAAATATTCTGCCTGATCGTCTCGTTCTCAGCTCCCCAATATCGATGGGGATATCCTTGAGGATGACACGCAACATTGTCGTTTTGCCACAACCCAATTGCCCCGTCAGCACTGTCAGCCCGGCATTAATTTTCGTCGTAATCTCCTTCAATATCGGCTGCCTATTCAACGACACCGATATATTTCGCAATTCCACTTGTGGATCATCGTCCGGTTTTTCGACAGTATCAGTCAGCTCTTCGGCATAGAGGATATGTTCGATTCGTGTCAATGAAGCCACCAGTTCTCCGATACGAGTGAAACCCATGCTCAGTGACATTGATACAGCGAAACGTAAAGTGCCAAAGGAACGCATCACGTAGAAGATAGTTTGTGCATTGGCCTCAGTGTTGACATAAATGTAGACCATGATGAGGGAATAGAAGCCCAATTTTGACACCAACAAACTGGATATGATTAGCATAATTTTGAGGTATGCGTTTTTCAGCATTTTAGACATCTCTTTCCTAGAAACATAGAAGATAAAAGAGAGTGATAAGGTTGAAGATACCCAGTGGAACGATAAGCCAATTTTTTTTGTCGTACTTTCCTAAAATAGAGCCGAGGTAGCCCAGCTGGTGATTGGTTATCAGGATATAGCCCGAGCTCAATATTTTTGCTGTGTTTATCGAATGAAAAGTAAGTAATAATAAGTTATTGTAATACCTTCTAGTCTTGCCAATTTTGTCTTCAAATATTTTCTCCCAAGTATACATCTTGATTATCCTGATGGCTGAGAGTGCCTCCTGTGTTACCTGAAGACGTTCATCCGTTCGTTTGTTGATCTTTGTACGCATCGAATTGATGAATTTACTGCACATGGCTGAAAAATCATGTAGGTAGTGTTGAGTATATACCCATCTTAACAAGTTTAATGTAAACACCCTTTATATATATTCTGTTTAAAAATGTCATGTGTCAGTCTGTCTTTTTTGTTAGTTAGTTAAAAAAACAAATTGTTACATTGAGCTTTGTATATTTTGAAGAAAATATAAAAACTAATTTCGAAATCGGAATAAGTGTATAACTTTTTTTCTTCAAAGACTATATTTAAAAGGTTATGGGCCCAGAGTGCAGAGTGAAAACATTGTGTATTTGAGCAGATAGATTGAATAGACAGCTAAAAGGACAAGTTAGAAAACTGATTCGTTTTTAAGTTGTAATCGCGAAATTTAGAACAATGTCGAACGTGAGTCAATTCTCAGTGCCAATGTTGGAGGCCAATAACTACAATAATTGGGAGTTTAGAATGAAACTCATACTCAAAAGAGAGAGCTGCGTTGATGCCTTGAATGAGCCGCCAGACCTCGATAATGCAACAGAAGAGGTGAAGAATAAGTTCATCAAAGTCGATACAAAGGCACAGTCAATAATAGTCCAGGGAGTAAGCGACAAACATTTAGACTTGATTAAAGATTGCAATACTGCAAAAGCACAACTAGAAAAGCTAAAAAGTATATTTGTAAGAACAAGCTCTTTTACAAAACTGTCCCTGTGGAGAAAGTTAGTTAGTCTGAAGCATGGTGTGAACGAAAAAATGGAAGATCATTTTCTTAACTTCGAAACAATTATAAGGGAGTTAAAAGAACAAGGTTCAAGCATTGATGAGAGCGATCAAGTTTGTATTATGCTCTTATCACTACCATCAAAATATGATACGGTAGTAACAGCCATAGAAACGATAGCAGGTGTAAAAATGGACTTTGTTAAGTCGAGACTTTTAGATGAAGAGATAAAGCTAAGTACTAAGGTAGAAAACAGTGATAGTGAAATGATGTTTAAAGCAAGCACTTCAAAAGGATGTTTTACATGTGGTAGTATGTTACACATACAGATGTACTGCCCGAAAAGGATTAATAAGGGTCAACAAAGCTCAAGAGGATCTAACAGAGGTGGTTTTAGGTCAGGTTACAGAGGGCAAAGGAATAATAGTTCAAGAGGCAATCGTCATTATAAGCAGGAGACGAAACATGAAAAAAAACAAGAAGCTCACACGGCAGAAGAAGAGGGAGTAGCCTTATATGCAGCAAATATATGCAATGAGGATATGAGCAAGCTATTTTTTGTTTTAGATTCAGGAGCTAGCAACCATTTTGTCCAGGAACACTTGGAAAAATATATGTATGATATTAAGAAGCTCGAAACTTCTGTAGAGATACACATTGCTAACGGACAAATTTTGAAAGCAAATAAAGTTGGAAAACTAAAAGCTAAATGTCAAAAACAGGTGATAACAATAGAAGCACTTATAGTGCCAAAGATTAAGCACAACCTATTGTCAGCCTCAAAAATAACGAACAATGGCCATAAAATTATTTTAGAAAAGGAGAAGACTTCTATAGTTGGAAGAAATTTAGAATTAGTATGTTTGAGAAAGAATGGGTTGTATGTTATGATGTTAGATAATATCATAAATAAGGTTGAAAAATGCAATGTCACAACTACCGAGACGTGGCATAGACGATTGGGACATGCAAGCAAGGATGCTATGATGAAGCTGGGATTAAAACCGTTGGATAAAATATGCTCAACATGTGTCGAAGGAAAAGCCACTAGATCACCTTTTCCTAAAAATGAAAACAAAACAAAAACCATAGGAGAGCTAATCCATAGTGACATCTGTGGACCAATTACCCCAAACACACTTGAAGGTGAAAAATACTTTCAGGTAATATTAGATGATTTCTCTCACTTCCTGGTAGTTAGATTATTAAAATTCAAGAACGAAGCTGAAGAAAACTTGAAGCAATATGTCACAGATTTAGAAAGGCAGCTAAATGTTAAAGTGAAAAGGTTCAGGCTTGATAATGGAGGGGAATTCTCTTCAAAAGGTTTCCGAGAGTATTGTAGGCAAAATGGAATAAAATTGGAATATACAATGCCATATAGTCCACAAGCAAATGGAAAATCTGAAAGAATGAACCGAACACTCTTGAATATGATTAGAGCAAAGTTTATAGATTCCGGTATGAAAAAATTTTTATGGGGAGAAGCTATAAAATGTTCGGCATACGAACTTAATCGAACACCTACAACAACACTAGATAATGGAAATACTCCATCACAAATTTGGCATGGAAGAAATGACATTGATAAGCTTAGAATTTTTGGTGCTAGAACTTGGTACACTGTGATGCCTAAAGAAAATAAGTTGGAACCAAAAGCAAAGAAGGCAGTAATGGTTGGATACTGTGGAGGAGGATATAGACTGTGGTTACCAGATGAAAACAGAGTTATAAAATCAAGAGATGTACGTTTTGATGAGGATATTATGGAATACAAGACACAGACAGAAAAAGAAGAAAAAGTAGTGGAAAATAAGATAAGTAGTTTAGATGAGACAGAAAATGTTATAAATGAGCCAGAAATTGTTGAAGAAGAAGAGAATCAAGAAAACACAGAAAGCGAATATGAAGATATATCACCACTACCAGAAGTTACTAGATATGGAAGAACAATAACAAAGCCAAAGAATCTAAGTGATTATGAGATATATATAGCTTATTGTTTATTATCTGCATCAGATGAAGAGCCCAAAACATGTAAAGAGGCTAGAAAGTCACAAGAATGGAAACAGGCAATGGATAGGGAATTAGAGTCCCACAAACAGTTACAAACATGGACCCCAGCTGAGCTACCAGAAGGTCAAAAGGCTATTGACACTCGTTGGATATTTAAAATTAAAAATGATGGTCAGAAGAAAGCACGGTTAGTAGCTAAGGGATTTCAAGTTCCCAAAGAGGATGAAGAATTCAGCTATTCACCAGTATGTCGACTACCAACAATAAGAATTTTGTTGTCAGTCTCAGTGCAAAGAAATTGGAAATTGAGGCAAATAGACGTACCAACTGCTTTTTTAAATGGCATGCTAGATAATGAGGTGTATATTAAGAAACCAGAAGGTCTTGAGAGCAGTTCACAGTATTTCAAATTAAATCGAGCTTTGTACGGTCTACGTAATGCACCAAAATGCTGGAATGTGAAATTCACCGAAGTGATGTCAAAACTAAATTTCAGGAGATCAGAATATGATTATTGTCTTTATGTCAACAAAGATGTATACTTAGTCCTATTCGTGGATGACGCTTTAATTACCGGACCAGACATAAAAGTAGAAAGATTACTGCAAGAATTGTATCATGAATTTAAAGTCAAGAAAATGACTGAAGTTACGTCATTCTTAGGAATGGATATTACAAAGATAGAAAATGGATTGAAAGTAAGTCAATCAAAAATGATTTTGAAATTGTTACAAGAATTTAACATGACAGAATGTCGTTCCATATCAACACCAATGGAGCAGAATTTTCAAGTAAATGAAAATGAACCAATTATGGAAAACGTTTCATATAGAAGACTTATTTGTAGCCTAATGTATTTGTCTATTGTCAGCAGGCCAGACATTGCATTTAGTGTATCCTATTTAAGTCGTTTCCTGGATAAACCGACAATGCAACTCTGGAAAGCTGGAAAAAGGATATTAAGATATCTTAGTACTACAAGAGACTATGGAATGAAATTCTCGAAAGGAGACAGTGGTTTAGAGGGAATGTGTGATGCAGACTGGGGTGGAGACAAGCAGACAAGAAAGAGTATCAGTGGATTTGTTGCATTTCATGCTGGCAATGTAATCGCCTGGCACTCCAGAAAGCAGAACTGTGTAGCCCTATCGTCGATGGAGGCTGAGTATGTAGCAGCAGGGGTAGCAGCCCAAGAGCTTGTGAATTTGAAAGGTATTCTACAAGAATTTCGTGAATCATTCAATCCAGTTGTTTTGAAAATTGACAATATCAGTGCTATTAATTTAGTTAAAAAACTTCGAAAATGCTAAACGAAGTAAACACATAGAAATTAAATATCACTTTATTAAAGATTTATCGCTTAGAAAGGAGATAATTCTTAAATACGTTTGTTCAAATGAAAATTGTTCTGATATTTTCACAAAAGCTCTAGGTAGAGAGAAATTTTGTAAGTTTAGAAAGTTTTTGATAAATAACTAGAAAGAGCTTTAACAATTGAAATATTTTTTATATATATTTAATTGAGGGGGGGTGTTGAGTATATACCCATCTTAACAAGTTTAATGTAAACACCCTTTATATATATTCTGTTTAAAAATGTCATGTGTCAGTCTGTCTTTTTTGTTAGTTAGTTAAAAAAACAAATTGTTACATTGAGCTTTGTATATTTTGAAGAAAATATAAAAACTAATTTCGAAATCGGAATAAGTGTATAACTTTTTTTCTTCAAAGACTATATTTAAAAGGTAGGCCTCAATTTTGGATAGCAATACAGAGCTTGACGATTTCTAAGGGAATAACATCGCTATTTCTTGACCAGTAATTTTTGACATTTATTTACATTCTGGGATATTTCTTATCCAGTATAAGATAGGAGTTTGAAAGATCGAAAACAAACTCGTCAAATTAAATTGAGAAATTGAAAAGATCGTACTGGTAGCGACATCTATTATAGAGTAGTCAATCCTCCACATAATATTAAATGATTTCACACTTGTCATGGATAATGGAGGCAAAATGATAGCGATGAAATTGACAATTGACAGATTAACTATGTATATTTGTAGAATAAACAAATGAATAATAAAATAGATTAGTTTATACCTTGAATTGGCAGTGTTGTCATAACGATAAGAACACCCACCGATGACGACCATCCGATCTTTTGATAAATTAAATAGCAAATAACAATAGTTTGAATGACAGCAATCCATAAATCATTGAATAGCCATATACATCCTTCGAATTGCATCACGTCTTTGTTAATAACAGTAACGATATTTCCTGAAAAAGAGGTAGGTATCAGGTGAAATACTTTATTATACAAGGAATGAGTTATGGAAATGAACTGTATGATTTTAAAAAAATACGGGGCAAGTTGCCATTGTGTCCACAATCGATAAATCTCTGTTATTATATAAGAAGCAAATAAACAGTACCTAACTACAAAAGTTGTAGGTACCTACTCTTAACATAGAAATAATAATACAGAGGGAAGACCATGTGAAAAGAAAGCAAACGAACTGCTGATGCTAAATAGAAACCAGCTAAAAATGGGGACTTGCCACACAGACTTTGCAGACAAGAAATCGGAGATAGCTTCTTAGATAGTGTACGATTGCATATCCCTAGACGGCAATAATCAATAAATATTTGTTGCTACCAAAAAGTAACCCAGTTCTGTACAAGGTAAAGTAATTCTGGATTGAGCACTCTAAATATCACAGTCTGGATATAGCGGCAGTCTGAAGCACTGGACTCAGTCTGGATCTGCGCTGCGAAGAGGATGGTTAGATACAATGTGGGTTAGCTGGTCTAAGTGTCGTTGGAGACCAGCATTGGTCAGACAAGACTGGAGAGCCTCACACTATCGAATGGTCTTTTTCTATACTTTTGTCAATTCAGTTTTATATTTCTTTGTCATCTTGAATCTACATCAATGGAAAACTGATAACTAACTGACTGTTACTCTCACCTAAGCTGATGGAATTTAGAGCCTTTGGACTCAGTTTGAGCGCCTTTCTGTAGATGATCGAAGAGAAGGCTGATCGTATCTGGATGGCCAACATGTCAAGAATGATGACATAATTTTGATAGTACAAACAGTGCATGATCTTCAGTCCAATCATCACTCCGGCATAGTAGAGGGCATCGTAGAAAGAGATCTTTGTCTGGCCTGGTTGAAAATAGCCCACTAGTTTCGAAATGGCATCCGGCTCCAGTATGCTATTGAGGTTCAAGTATTTGGATAAGATAATAAATGGATTAGTTGCAGTTTTGCAAAAGAGCTCTTTTATCAAGTATTAGTTTATTCGGCCGCCAACTTCAACTTACATATCGATCAATTTCCATGTTAGATGTAATGCCCCCAGACAACTGTATCTGAGGCCATAAACGTCCCACAGTATTCTAAAAATGGATTTCCTCTTCTTGGCCGATGCAATAAAGGCTTGTTCGAGTTTGTCACCGCATTTTTTCGACTGGCAATTGGGCACCACTTCATAAAGGTCATCGTCGATAAGATCCTTTTTGAAGCCTTTAGCAAAAATCTTGCCCGTATACCTGTGAATGAGCAATGAATGTGGATGATTAGTGAAAATCAAAATCAGTCAGGCCGTTCGCGAGAAATCGTCTTGCTAAAGACAGAAAGACAATCAGACCGGCAAGTGGTTGGAAATATGTTATTTGGACTAAGGCACCTCTGAGATGAACATCTGTTGAAAACCGGAAAACGAAAATTTTATACGATTACTGGAGTTTCCTTATCGGTCTAGCTTAGGGTAGGAAAATAGAAATATAATAAATTTCAAACAAATTCCACAAAAATAAAAAAATGGCTGCAGGTCTTTTTTGTGACTCAATATTTAATGAGTTATTAGATTGTTAAATAATTAACATCGATTAGCCAAAACATCTTGATAATAGATCTTTTATTCTCTTTTTTACTCAATTTTTCAGAAATCGTTTGTGAAACACAGATATTATAACTCTCGATCGAATCGAAATTTATTTCAAAATTTGTAGGCAACTAACTATACATCACTGTTGAAGCGTCAATAAATATTAGTTGTGTATTGAACATCACAATACAAAATAGTATTCCTTGAAGTTGGTGCCAAAATTCTTTTATCTAAGTACAATTGAAAAATATTCAATATCGTTATATTGACAGTTTGGGCAACTTTGGAAATGACAGTTTAAACGTCAAAGACACTGCACAAGTCAATCATCGATTCGTTTAACCTTACTCTTTCGTGAACTTATACGTACTATTTCTACGCATATTTTTTCTAATTTTGAAGGATGTTAGTGTTTAATAGAACGCAAGGATGATTATATACTACCTATTTGGAATTGAAAAAATACATTCAAATTGAAAATTCCAGCTAAAAATTGCAAATCCTTAGAACACAATTTTTCCCTTTTTTTTATTAAGAAATCATTCAAAATAGCGTCTTCCGTCTCAATTTTATTAAAAGTTATGCTAACCTACATCTATTTTTGCAAAAATTTGATTTTTTAGAGCTTTTATAGCAAAGTCTCTAAACCAGACTATTACCGCGGAAACAACTACAATTACAATAAAATAAAATAATCAATGTCGGTATGGTTAAATGAACCGTATCACTTCCGTTCGCGCCATTGATACATAGAAAAAAAGGTGAAAAAAAGTTGTGATACGTTGCAGCTTGTCGTAGCAAAATGAAATAATGATACGGTGATACGATACGTGATTTTGCAACCAATGATGACATATGCATGCCTCGATACTTGGCGAATATTTTTGATCACTTTTGCATCCTGAAACACTTACAAAAAAGTCAACAAGGAAAATATATTCGTAGTTTCTCTTGGATGCGGCTTGCGTTTCACCTTTTCACTATGATCCATTTTTGAAAATGTTTCTGTGGCAAGCTATCGACACCTTTGCGATATTATATCGATCACTTATTAAAACTGGTCAACCACATTTTTCTCTCTTTCAAATAAATAATACAACAATCACACTTCTAGTGACATGAACTGATACCTGGGCCAGATCAAAGGAAGCTTTATTACAATAGATAATGAAGACGAGCAAATAGCAGTAGATTTATTTAATTCATGTAAACATTTTAGATAATAAAATGTATCAAAAAAATAATGATTAACTTGTAGTTAATTTATGGTGGAGCTTTTTGTGTTTACACAAACTTTCAGCAGGAGCTGAAAAATAATTGTCCTGCGCGATTGTGTTCAAAATTAGAGCAGATTTAATTGTTGTTATATATGCTTGTTCTGCTCCAACCATCGATTAGTAAACTATTAGATTTGCTCCATCATAATATTCAGCAGACTGACTTGTTGGTAATTGTCGAGTATTTGGGTGGGAATAAAACTTAAATTATGTAACTTCAAAGAGTAGTTTTTACTTTCTTACCGCTATCGCTAAATAGCCTATTAAGGAAGGTATTGTAATCGTGTAAAATGTTCGGCATTTTCAGCCTTTAATCTGTCTGTCTGTGCCAAGATTCTCTAAAGAACTAATTGACCGATTTGATTGATTTTTTTGTAGTAATGAGACACATATTATATCTATAACTTTTTGATATATATAAATCCAAGTTGGAAATGAACTCTCGTCTGGATTTGTTCCAAAAAAAGACTTAAACAGGGATGCTGCATCTCACCAACACTCTTCAAAATATTTGTTGAAAAAGCCTTGCAGCAAAAAACTCATCGAAGAGTATGAGAAATGTGGACAACAAGACCTTCTCCTGAATCATGGACAACAAATAAAAAACTGCCAAAAGTATAAGAACTTAAGCATAAATATCACCAACAATGGAACCTTGGAAGATGCAGTCAAAGACAGAAACACGCAGGGAGGAAAAGCTATAGGTAGCCATGTTGAATAGTATACTCTGGGGTCAAAAAAATTCAAAATATATAATAATATATAATACCATTATAGAAACCATCGTTGCATATAGTAGCGAAGTATGGCCACTCAAGGAATGGACGAAGAAATGAACGAAATGATATGGGAAATCATGCGTGTCCAGCACAGTATAATGGATGACATTTATACCTAAACCAAACAACTAAAATGGTACGGACACGTCCAAAGAATGTCCAACGAATGGCTGCCACAACAGATACTGACGTGCTGGACTCCAGCAGGAAGAAGACGAAGAGAAAGACCAAAAAAGAGCTGGAGAGAGAGAATAGATGAGGAGATCAGAGATGGAGGCCTTGATAAAAGTCTATGGACATGACAGAGAGCAATGGAGACAGGGAGTCGGGAGACGTCGGAGAACGGAAATGTTTATATGACAATGATAATATTTCAGTATTACCTACTTCAATGAAAAAATAAAGTAGTCATTGTTTATGGATTATTCTAGATAATAGAAATATTTTATTCTTAAAAATATGTCGCGTCGCAAGTTGGTGTCGTTTTTAATTCTGTGATTTTAAGCTGTAAGGATAACATTTATTTGTTTTTATATTAAATAGATATGTACTCATATTCCTTATATAGTTCCAGTACATAAAAGGATGACTAGCATGTTTTGTAGAGTTACCTAAAGAATGTTTTTTTTCACTTTTGACCGACTTCAAAAAAAGGAGAAGGAAGTATAAAATTCGGTTGTATGTTTATTATTTTCATATTTTCTTATGTAGGGCTGTTTTTGTTAGGTTTGTGATTCATATGAAGGAGAGTTGAGAAATGGTCCCATATTTGGAGAAACGCAAATACGAAATCTCATCCGCTTCCCGAAAACCGCCCGGTGGAGAGGTAATTTTTTCTTGAAAATGGATAATTTAAGATGGCAGAATTAAAGATGAGACCATATTCGGAAATGTTTAAAATGAACAGTTTTTCAAAAGAGTTACAGCAATGGTAAATACTGCAATATATGTATTTTCGCTATGTGGAGGGGGCAATTTATTCAAAAAGCCAAAATATGAGACGGCCAAATTGAAGAAGAGATTATTTCTAGCCACATTCAAATTGGACATTTTTCAAAAAAGTTACGGTTTTCGAGTTACAGCAGTGGTAAAGTCTGAAATTATGTGATGCTTAGAGATCTCTGAATCAGAACAAGTACAAGCTAAGAATACATGAGTAATAGGATAAGTACTATGTTCTTTGGTATTAGTGAACGTTCAACGATTTTCATGACTAATGTTATACTCAAAAGTGTGGAATGAATATTTCTTATCAGAAATTTGATCGACGTTATTAGTTGGTGCACTGAAAAATACAAAATAATATTTATTCTATTGGTGCTGGTACTTTTGATGTTGGTGGCAAAAGTCTTGTAACGTGGATAGTTTTTCTTGTACTTACGGTTAAAATTCGTTTAATCTCTTTGTTCTACTACCTTGTTTACTATAGTTGTTGGTTGTGTATTTCATTAATTAGTTCTAGAATTAGTAGATTTATTCTCGAACCTTCCAGAAACTATATGTGAGGTACACTTTCTCACAGTATTGTCAGTTTGACAAGGGTCTAGAACTTCTTGGTCTAGAATAATAATGAGCATTCTCGATAAATATCATGTCAAGATTCAGATCAAATTTAGATATATAAAGCCGTGTCGATCACGGGTGGTCATAATCAGTTAGTTGAAGTTATAAGTCGATAGTTGTTGAAACGCAATAGTCAAAGTGACAAGTTGTAATAGTTGTACCACATCATAATTTACCTATGCTGTGGTTGTACCCACAGAAGGCCTTGTACAAGGTGTTGAAAATAAACATTTTAGAAGCATTTGAAAAGCTTTATTCTACTGTAACCTAATCATAAATATAATACATAATATATACAAATAAGCATATTTTTCTTTATTTTCGCATTAATAAATTGCGAAATTAAATCTTCATTTATCATAGATCTTTTTTATTTTGATCCATTTGAATGTCCTGAAGACCGGCATTCTTCAACATTTGTGCAAACATGCTCGCCTTATCCTCCATCAGTACCAGTGGATCTTCAAACTCGATAATTTCACCCTTCTCCATTACCATAACTTTGTGACATTCCAAAATTGATTGTAGCCGATGAGCTATAATGAAGACGGTGCATGCGGAAAAGTTTTCCACAATTGTCTTCTGAACCAAATGCTCCGTCTCCGGATCCATGTTTGCTGTAGCTTCATCTAGGATTACAATCTTGTTTTTTCGAATTATGGCTCTGGCTAAACAGATCAGCTGCCTTTGACCGGTGCTGAAATTCAGCTCGTCCATGTTGGTATCCAGAGTTGGCACCACTTGATCCAAGTGTGTCTTGTGCAGCGTCTTCCAAATATCCTCGTCCGAGTACTCCTTCAACGGGTCAATGTTACTTCTAATGCTACCAGCAAACATGATTGGATCCTGGGGAATGATGGAAATGTGGCTTCTGAGGAAGTTCAAGGTCAACGTTTTGATCTCCACATCATCGATGAATATTTGACCATCATAATCGTACAGTCGATACAATGTTGAGATAATGGAGGATTTACCGGCTCCGGTACGTCCAACGATGCCAATTTTTTGTTTGGATTTCACGTTGAAGTTGATGTTTTTCAAAACTTTGGTGTCAGAGCTGGTGTAGGCCAACGAAACGTTTACATAGGTGATTTCACCCTTGCTCGGCCAGTAAGGTATCTCCACACCGGACTTTGTTTCCGGTTCTAGGGCAGTGTACTCCATGACTCGTTCGACTGACGTCATCAGGTTCTCTAAATCTGACCACTGCATCAAGCCACTTTGGATCATGCTTGCCATACCGGAAGCTTGTGTAATAGTCATGCCAACGTCACCGGACTGGGTATCTGGAAATATTCAAAGGAAAAACTTCATCCTCGAACAGAGTATGCCACTGAATTTGATAGCATATAGGTACATGTACTAAAATTATTAATCATACAACATAGGAGAAAATTGTATAACAAAGTATTCCTGCTCCGCAAGAAGGCCAAATTGATAGTAAAGCAGAAAATATTTTTTTCTATTAGGTACTATTGTCCAGTTACCGTAAGACTGAATAATTTTTAATTCTCAGATACTTTCCTGAGAGTTTGCCCCAATACTGTTTCTTCTATCTTTGGAAAAAGAGCTGGTACGGTTGAGTGGGAAAGCTAACTCAATAAAATAATTCCAACTTTTTTACCGCACCATTTTTGGTAATTCAATGGGTAAAAAATATTTTATTATCGTTCTATTCTTGTTATTTTAAAGAATGCTGGAAATGATTTTGCGCTAGAGTAGAAAACTTTTTCTTACGCAAATTTGTCATATAATTCGTTTCCCTAAGTTAGTTGTACGAGAAATATTCCCGGAGAGACACAGCTGGTTGCTTATTTTAATCGGATGATACTCAGAACTTACCGCTATCGAAGAACAGGAATCTGCTGATTATGAAACCGATAAACAAAACGGAGAATGAATCCATGTAGAAGGCAAAAGCACGCCTGACCAGAATCGATGTAAAATATGCAGATGTGTACAGATCCTGATGCTTATCGAACTCATCTTTAAGAATATCCTGTGCCTTGTAGGCCCTTATTGTTGTCAAACCTTCAATTGATGAATTCAGATGTCCGACCATTGGACTTCTTGCTGCAAAGAGTTTTCAACTGTCTTGTTAAATTTGATAAACTAATGAATTAAGTTAACTCAACATTCTGCGCATGTTTCACGTGTTTTTTTTTTTTGTTTTGATGCGACATTTTTAAATAAGGTAAGTTTGTTTAAATCAACTTATTTCTAAAATACCTATAAGGTAGGATTTTTAAATTTCTACTACTTACTTGCTGCTTCTAGACGCTTCAAACTTCTTGCAGTTGGAATATAAATGAAACGTAATACCACCAAACATACTATGAGCAAAATAGACGGTAATATAAATCTCCAATTGACACTTGCTATAAGACCGACCAGTCCTATGAGACTGAAAATAATCTGGAAATATTATGTGCATTATTAGAAACTATATAAATATGGAATACTACGAAGCCAATATAAGCTCAATAACTCATCTTCCAAAATCATTATTCAAATTAGAAATTTTCTAATTGTCACGCTTTTGGCCACTGACATTACCGGATCTTACTCCCCTTGATTATTTTGTTTGTCTTTTTGAATGGATGAGGTAGTTATAGGTTTATGTTAGAAAAGTGGACACAAGAGATGTGTTCATTAGACTGAATCATCATCGTTCACTAATAGTTCTATTTACAGATTGAGATTTGCCAGATGCCATGTATTTTGCAATTTCGGTTGCTGAAGCTCAGTATGAAAATGTTAGTAGAAGGAATGTATTTTTGGTAGTTGGTAATCCAAGCGCTGTCAAATGTCTAACTAAATCAAATCATTCTGACAGCTCAGTAACTTCCTCTTAATTTTTGATTGGACATTTGATTGCAACTGGACTAAGTTTTCTGATTATTTAATATCATAGATGCGATGCGACATGAACATGAACAACTTATTTTGTCTTCCTCTACATATCCTTCAAATATGTCTATTTTCTCACGAAACACATTGTTTATGATTCTAATTACATCGTAATACTTACACTAATCAGCCAATCTAAGTTGAACGGCAAGACCTCATCAATAACACTTAAATCTTGTGAAAATCTATTCAAAATATTACCAATGAATGAATTATCAAAGAATGCCATGACAGAGTTCACAATATGTGAAATCATTGTCTTGTGAATACGAACTGAAGCATTTATGGCAAATCTGAGTATCAAATAGTGTTGAGTCAATTCCAAAACGGTCGACAATATAATCAGCAATGAGTAGAGATTCAATGTCTTGGAACCTTGCAGTTCCAGACGTTCGATTTCGATCATTGTTGATCGGGAGAATTTATTCGTATTATTTTGATCGAGTGTTATATTGTATTCTGGAAAGGTTACATTCATCAACAATGAACTCATTGTTGTTGTGGTTGTAGTGATGGTAGTAGCCATGGCAGTTGCATTCATGTGAAGAGTGTGATTCTTTTTGTACATAGTCAGGTAGTCCTGTTGATTGATCCTGTTGATTGAAGATAATATATTAAAATTGAACACTCTTTATTTATTCAAAGGTAATGTGGTTAGCTCGGAGAAATCCTACTACTGACACTAATTGTAACAGGACTTTGTTTCGCCAATTGGGAAGCAAACAATCGATGACTTGAATACAATTTATTTAAAAAATTAAATTCACACAATAATTGAAATTTAAATTACATAAATTGTACTCAAGTCACCGTAATTTACGAACCAGAGTGCTGTTATAATTGGTGTCAGAAGTGGTATTTACCCGGGCTCGCCATAGTATGTATGTATTATCTTAGGACATCTCCAATAGTAAGTAGGTAATATACATTTATATGAAAATTCAAATTTATCCATGCTATTGAGACATTGGCGCTTTATAGGCGATTTGAAATAATAAAGCGGTGGTTTCCTTTAGTGAGTTAGGCACATCTGGTAACACTGTACTTAAGTTTGCATTGTGGTTTTCGAAGAACCTAAGAGCCTCCTCTTCACCGTCTCTACTCGCAGTACTCCCACCCTTTTTTCACTTTATGTCTTGGAGAAAATAAAGACAAGCTCATTTTTACTGACATTGATACAGAAACTCAGCATTATCGAATTGAGATGATTATTTTTCTTTAAATGTCAGAAATTGGGTCTTAATTTTCTTTTAACCTAAGTTTCTCAATTGATCCTGAAACAAGCTACAGGTTTGTGAAACCGGAAATAGGACCTTTCGGCGGAGTTGTCTAATCTTTGGAAGCCCTCAAATTTTTCCCAGAAAAATAAAAAGTAAACTCTAACACAACCCAAAACATTGTTTGCTATGTGATTATTATAACGCGAGATATGAGGGAATACTTTGGTCATGTGCAAACTTAAGGTTAAAGTCTCCATCGCAGACACATTTGAACTTTCACACTAAAACACATATTTAGATTAACTGATTGAAAACTCACCAAGTACTCAACATTTTAGTGGCAGAGCTGTCAGACAGTGTAGCAGAAAGGTATAACAGAGCAATGAACATAAAGAACAAGAAGCCACCACCAAATTGGAAATACTTCTTGTAGATGCCAAGATCGACACTACCCTCCTTTTTATTTTCATGGTAGACTTGCTTCCTCACAATCTTTGGTAAAAGTGCATCTGTCTCACCACCATTTGCTTCCTCTTTTTCTTTGTCAACTTCTTTCTTTTCCACTTCGTCAGCCATAATTTCATCGCCAATAGCTTCAAGTATGTCTTTGCTCAATTGCTGTTGTTTGCCATCAAATTTGATGGAGCCATTCTCCAATATGATCACCTGGTCGGCATTCTCGATATGTTTGGCATTGTGCGTAACCAAAAGGACCAGTTTGTCCTTCAAGAAGCCCTTGATGCATTCGCTGAAGATTTGCTCCTGCACCTTTGGATCAAGTGCTGTCAGAGCGTCATCGATCAAATAGATGTCGGCATCTTTGTACACGGCTCTAGCGAGATTTACTCTCGCCTGTTGACCCTTGCTGAGGTTGAGACCTCGATCCACCAGGATGGTTTCATCGCCCTTTTCCAGGATTTGGAAGTCATACTCTAGGGCACAAACTCTTATAACCTTAAATAAGAGAGAGATAGGTGTCTGTTATTTTCTTATTATGAAACAATTCACCTATAGTGGAATCCTTTAAATACTGTTCTAAATGAGCTCTTTTAGCTCTCAAATAAGATCTTGAATACGATTTTTCGCTTTCAAAAGTATTTCAGCTTTAAATAGATATTGAATAAGGTATATCTTTAATAAATTATGAAAAGCTGTACAAATTGACCAAGACGTTGTGAGGCCCAACACCTCCCGGTCATGTCAAAACCTTACCTCCTTATATCTGTCATCGTCATACTTTTCACCAAACAAAATATTCTGCCTTATCGAAGAAGGAAACAGCCACGCATCCTGCGATGCATAGCTCTTCCTACCTCTCGTTCTCAGCTCCCCAATATCGATGGGGATATCCCTGAGGATGACCCGCATCATTGTTGTTTTGCCACAACCCAATTGACCTGTCAAAACTGTCAGCCCAGCATTCATTTTTGTCGTAATCTCCTTCAATATCGGTTGGCTATTCAACGACACTGATACATTCCGCAATTCCACTTGCGGATCATCGTCCGGTTTTTCGACAGTGTCAGGCAGCTCTTCGGCATAAAGGATATGCTCTATTCGTGTCAATGAAGCCACCAGTTCACCAATGCGAGTGAAACCCATACTCAGTGACATTGATACGGCGAAACGTAAAGTGCCAAAGGAACGCATCACGTAGAAGATGGTCTGTGCGTTGGCCTCAGTGTTGACATAAATGTATACCATGATGAGTGCATAGAAGCCCAGCTTTGAAACAAGCATGCTGGTTATGATTAACATCATTTTTGTGTATGAGTTTTTCAGCATCTTAGTCATCTCTTTTCTGAAATAATTTGCTACTTTACTCACTGGTGTGGTAGTATGAGAAGAAGTTATCATCAAGGTTATGAATATTGAGCATTAGGATACGGCATTTTCAAGGCTTGTTTTTTGCAAAAATAATTTTTGTACATACCTTCTGTTGTTGCCAATTTTATCTTCAAATATCTTCTCCCACGTGTACATCTTGATGATCCTGATGGCTGAAAGAGTTTCTTGCGTTGCCTGTAGACGTTCATCGGTTCGTTTGTTGATTTTCGTACGCATCAAATTGATAAATTTACTGCACATTGCTGAAAAAATCATGCATCAGTAACTGAGGTACCTATCAAACTTTATAATACCTTGAATTGGTAATGTTGTCATAACGATAAGAACACCCACCGATGAGGACCATCCGATCTTTTGATAAATTAGATAGCAAATAACTATAGTTTGAACGACAGCAATCCATAAATCATTGAATAGCCATATACATCCTCCAAATTGCATCACATCTTTAGTAATGACAGTAACGATATTACCTGGAAAATTAATACGAAAAGCATACACTGTAAATTATATAAACAGCAACATATCTTTGTGAATAGTCATCCAGTCAGTACTCTAGGATTTTAATGTGAAATATAGGCAACATTGTACCTATCAGAGGTTCTTCTGTCAAAGAGTATTCCTTTTTATTTTTTATTTTGTATATCACAAAAATGCGGTGGCCAAAAATTGAACCCTAGGGTCGGCTGCACAAAAGGCAAGTACGTTACTCCTACATCACCAGAGCATTTTTTATTTTCATGATTCTTTACATCGTTAGATATAAACTGGTGGCCAAATGAGTTAGACGTTGTTTTCAAAAATATAAACCATACAAAATTAAATTTTATCAAAAAATTAATGCCATACCGCGAACGAGACCATGATGTTATTGTAGGAGTGAGATATCCAGAAATGGTTCTGTGACTTATCCAGCAAGATCTTGACATTTGACGCCAAGTGACTTCTTTCTGTGGGGTTATGTGGAGTTGAAGATATACGCTAGTTTAATAATCAAGAACCAAGTAAGCTTTACAAAAACAACAAACAAAATTAGAAATGTTATTTAATATATAAAATTGAACGTGTGTGTGAACTGGCTCTTAGACTATTCGAGATATTCCCATCAAATTTTTGCACCTCCTAGGTGGAGGGTTCCATACCTGTAACCTGTAATACCCAAAGAAATATCTCTGAGCTCTATGGCTGAATTTTCTTGGATTTTTCGCTATATTTGTGTGTAGTTTGTCACTGGACTGTTTTGTTAGAGAATGTCAGTGGGCCTGGGACTTAAAGTTGGAGGGTTCCATAAAGGCAAATATCTAAGATATGTCGGAGAAATTCTCATGCTGTTCTCTTTCGGTGCATGTCTGGATGGATCTGGGTTGGTGTTAGCAATGGCTCTGAGTGCGAGTAAGACTCTGAGGTAGAAGGGTTCCTTACTCAAGACTTATTATGACTTTATGTTCTCGTACCACAATGTACCAAAGTGTTTTCCCGGGAAGTACAGCGTAAAATAGCTAGTTGATGAACAAAATGAAAACAATTTAGCCTCGCAGCAATGTATGTGTTTTATTTCATTTTAAAATACTACAGGAGTGTAGAAGATATCTCCGTTGGTTGTTGAGGTAGGCAGGTGTTTCTTTTTATTTAAATTTTGCTAATTAACATTCAGAAAAAGTTCATCTCGAGAAATGTTTGAAGAAGTAATAAATTCCACTTCCAGAACAGATATAGGTATCCACTTGTGAATGTGAATTAGGTAAACTGACACCTGGAAATGTGTTACTTTCTCATTTCCACTCACCTAAGCTGATGGAATTTAGAGCCTTTGGACTCAATTTGAGTGCCTTTCTGTAGATTAACGATGAGAATGCTGATCGCATCTGGATAGCCAACATGTCGAGGATGATAATGTAATTTTGAAAATAGAAGCAGTGCATAATTTTCAGTCCAATCATCACTCCAGCATAGTAGAGGGCATCGTAGTAGGAGATAGTCGTCTGTCCTGGTTGAAAATAGCCCACTAGTTTGGAAATGGCGTCCGGTTCCAGTATGCTAAATTTCAAGTATATGATTATTAGTGATCAGTGCAAGCTGTTTTGATTCAATCGACTGTCATACAAATTTCTTTTTTATATATGATTTTATATAATTAGTAATAACTTTATAAAGAAACTAAATATTTTTTTGTAAAAAACTAGAAAATAAAGAACTTGTTGCAAGGCTTTCAGAACTTTGGATTAAAGAAGAGCAATTAACATTTTGGATTTTAATCAAGCCTTAAAATGATCAGATTCTGTTTAAAGAATAGCTATTTAGCTTTAAGTTGGGTTTTTTTGCGGGGCTTCTATTTTTATCAAGTGTCAGTTTGTTGGGTCGATATTCTAATAACCTAACCTAACCTAACCTAACCTAACCTAACCAACTTACATATCGATCAATTTCCATGTTAGATGTAATGCCCCCAGACAAATGTATCTGAGGCCGTACACGTCCCACAATATGCGAAAAATGGATTTCCTCTTCTTGGCTGACGCAATAAAGGCTTGTTCGAGTTTGTCACCGCATTTTTTCGACTGGCATTTCGGCACCACCTCATAAAGGTCATCGTCGATGAGATCCTTTTTGAAACCTTTGGCAAAAATCTTGCCCGTATACCTGTGAACAAGCAATGGATGCGGTGGATCAGCAGTGATTCTTTTATTTTGTGATCGGCATCGTTTGTCCAACGATTTTGTCGAATTTATTGTGGGACTGAATATTGAGTGTGCCTGAACTGAATCAACGTTGCCAATTTTTTAATATAAAAAATTGTACCGACGTTATTAGTTGGTGCACTGAAAAATAATGGTTCTGTTAACTTGGAAGTTGTGCCGTTGCAGTTAGATTGAAAACTTCTGGTACCAACTTCACAAGTACCAGCACCAATAGAATTAATATTATTTTGTATTTTTCAGTGCATCAACTAATAATGTCGGTCCATTTGTTTGTAAAAATAATATTTTTTTTTATTCACTTATAATTTATACGATTACCTATGTATATTCTTTGCTTCTATACTTGTCATTATTCTGTAATCTAAAATCATCGTTGTGGAAATACGCATATTTTAGACTTAACCACCGCTGTAACTCGAAAAACATAACTCAATGGAAAAAATGTTGTATATATTTGTTGCTACAAATAACCTGGTCTTCAATTTGGCTTTCTCAGATTTACATTTTTGAAAAAAAATGCCCTTTCCACATAGCGAGAATACACATATGTGAGATTTTAACATCATTGTAACTCGAAAACCGTAGCTTTTTTGAAAAAATGTTCAATTTAAACAGTTCCGGATATTTCCTTATCTTTAATTCTGCTGTCTCGGATTTTCAATTTTCAGTGATTTTGTTACTATTTTGACATGATTAAAAAATATCATGAAACCATACTCTTTAGTATAAAGAAAATGACAAATTTTGGGTCTATATAATAATAATTCCAGGTCTTCCCCATGTGTTCCTGCAGACATTTTATGATAAGAAATAATAATAATTATTTTTATTATATTAACGCACAATAAGAATATGAAGAATCATTCATTTATTGAATTTTAAATAGATAATTTGTTTTTATGTCTTCTTAATGCAATTCAAGCTCTTAAATAGCAAAACGGCGTGCCTTAGTTATTCATAAAAACAAGTGTGTCGTATCCACTTTAAAGATAAATTGAATAACAAGCTATAAGCAACTAGGCTATCCAGTTTCAGATCATTCGACAGAATTCCTTAACAATTGTTTGACGCTTTTATTCAGTCTTCATTAAGTTTTAGTAACCAATAAACAAATTGCATCCTCCAATGACGAAAAACTTACAGAAAAGTCAGCAAGGAAAATATATTCGTAGTTTCCCTTGGATTCGGCTGACGTTTCACCTTTTCACTGTGATCCATTTTTTTTTTATTTAAAAATGTTTTCGTGACACTCTCAGCTTCAACAAGTTGAACAAAAATCGATCACATAACTATGGTCAGCCACATTTTTCACCTCTGGGCAAAGAAAATGACAACAAACAAACAAACAAACACACACACTATAGAAGAGAAGAGTACTACACTGGTCCGTGGGCCAGATCAAAGAAACCTTTATTTTACAATAGACAATGGAGGCGAGCAAATAGCAGCAGATTTATTTAATTCATGTAAATATTTTAGATAAAATACGAGTACCAAAAAAGTGTGTACTAGTCAGTTGATTTATGGCAGTGCTTTTTGAGTTTGCACAAATTTTTCTGTACCTGAAAAATGATTGTCCTGCACGCGAACATACTATAGAGCTGATTAACGCAGTGACCTTCAAAAAAACCCGCATCCACAAAGATAAGTAATATTGATCTTTTAAGCTAATAAAAACAAGAACATATTCAGAGATTCAGAGCTCCTGAAAGCTGTCAGGCAAAATAGATAGCTTGGCCACGAATGCGCCTCTGCATTTCATTAAAAGGAGCTCAATGGGATTGAGATCAGGCCGGCACGATGGCCAAACCGTTCGTTTTCTCACCCGACTACTATTCGTGAAGGTTACAGCCGATATTAGCATATTTCATTTAATTCATTTCTGAATTTTGTAGTAGCTTCAAAAGTTCATAAACAGGTTTCAATAATTGACGACTTTCTTTTTATGCATGGGAAGTGTTTCTTTTCCAACTTTCTTAATAACAGAGATACGAACGTAAATAAAAAACCAAAATGTTTATAAAACATGGGGCTACAGTTTGAGATCAGTAGTTGATATACTCCCTGGCACGTAGTTGTTGTATCCTACAGGGTGTTTGGGAGAAATAGCTTCTTCTTATTAATGTCTTCATTACTTTCTCGAATTCTGTTGTTAAGTACATTACCTAGGTTCAACGGGTGATTTTTTTATTGTTCAGTCACTGAAAATTGGACTCAAATCTTAGATGGTTCAAATTTTTCCGTTTACTGCAATCGTTGTTACTTTTTGAAATACTTATAGGAAAACGAAAAAAAAAAGGATAATGATGTCTGTTTCCCACCAAAACTCGAAATCAGACATTTTTTACAAATAAATAACCACTAAGCTCAAAATTAAATCATGGTTTTTCCCGTCACAGAAAAAAATAGTCTATTATACACGAGGAGAATAGTAGATTTTACTTTTTTCCCTTGTATAATAAATAAATATTGGGTTATTTACGTTTTTCGATCTTCATTTATTAACAACTGAAATTTCTCATGTGCAGTAAAATCATTTAAATAGATTTTTGTAAACGTCATTTTGAGCTGTCGCTCAAATTTTTAGGAGCATTATCACTATTTTTCATGATATTTCAACTTGTTGACCAGACTAATACATTTGTTGTACGTTTCACTAAAATATCTAGGGTCATTCCAAAGTTACCATAAAAAAATTCCGACGGCCTGTAGCCAGCGAAAAGGTAAATTTCATTTAATTGAAATTTGAACATCCATAAATTTATTCTTCATTACTTGTTTTTTTTATATTTTTTTTTCTGTGCATTTTTTGAGAAATAGCTTGGAACAAAAGTTGAATAACCTCTAATGTCTTCATTACTTTCTCGAATTCTGTTGTTAAGTACATTACTTAGGTTCAACGGGTGATTGTTTTTTATTGTTCAGTCACTTAAATTGGATTCACATCCTAGATGGTTCAACATTTTCCGTTTACTGCAATCCTTGTTACTTTTTGAAATAATTATCGGCAAACGAAAAAAAAAGGATAATGATGTCTGTTTCCCACCAAAACTCGAAATCAGACATTTTTTACAAAGAAATAACCACTAAGCTCAAAATTAAATCATGTTTTTTCCCGTCACAGAAAAAATAGTCTATTATACACGAGGAGAATAGTAGATTTTACTTTTTTCCCTTGTATAATAAATAAATATTGGGTTATTTACGTTTTTCGATCTTCATTTATTAACAACTGAAATTTCTCATGTGCAGTAAAATCATTTAAATAGATTTTTGTAAACGTCATTTTGAGCTGTCGCTCAAATTTTTAGGAGCATTATCACTATTTTTCATGATATTTCAACTTGTTGACCAGACTAATACATTTGTTGTACGTTTCACTAAAATATCTAGGGTCATTCCAAAGTTACCATAAAAAAATTCCGACGGCCTGTAGTCAGCAAAAAGGTAAATTTCATTTAATTGAAATTTGAACATCCATAAATTTATTCTTCATTATTTGTTTTTTTTTATATTTTTTTTTTCTGTGCATTTTTTGAGAAATAGCTTGGAACAAAAGTTGAATAACCTCCTTAATATTAGCATGTTATAAAGAAACAGCCTGTATATCAAAACTTCAAACTTAAAACATCAAATCATAAATGTAATAAACTAAATTTAGAAAAAATATTTTTTTACCAAAAATTGGACCGACTTCATTATACATTTATATATACAACTGCACAAATTCAAAAGTATCAGCACCAATAGAATTAATATTATTTGTATTTTTCAGTGCATCAACTAATAACGTCGGTCCAATCTTTTGTTAAAAAATATCTATTTGACACTTTTGAATTTAACATTATTTACGAAAATCGTTGAACGTTAACTAATACCAAATAAGATAGTACTTATTCTATTGCCCATGTATATACCATTGCTTATACTTGTTTTTATTCAGAGCTCTCAAAACATCGCAGCGGAAATATACATATTTCAGACTTTACCATTGCTGTATCTCGAAAACCGTAAATTTGCCTGAAAATTTTTCAGTTTAAATGTTGTTACATATAATCTCTTCTTTAATTTGGCCGTCTTATATTTTCAATTTTCGAAAAAAAAATGCTTCCCCCACATAGCGGAAATACACATATTTTAGTATTTACCATTGCTGTGACTTGAAAACTGTAAATCTTTTAAAAAAATGTTCAATTTAAACGTTTCCGGATATGATCTCATCTTTAATTCTGCCGTCTCAGATTTTCAATTTTCGAGAAAAATTTTAGAAGGAAGAAGATTTTGAGATTTGAGTTTTTTTTAAAATATGGGACCATTTCTCAACTGTCTTTTTTCAAATGAATGAAGAATCATCAAAATCGGAGCACGTTTACTATGCAAAACGCGCGAACAGCCCATACATAAAAAAACAAACATACAACCGAATTATATACCTCCTTCTTTTTTTGAAGTCGGTCTAAAAGACAAATAATTTAATAGTACTTAAAATATACTAAAATATGAACCAGTTACTACATACTGTTCGTATTGTTGAAATTTTAATCCTTCAGTATTATTTAAATGAAAAAAATATCATTGTTTTGCGGATTATTTAACATAATAGAGACATTTTATTTTTGAAACACAAGAAGGCGTCGTTTTTATTATCTCTAATTTTTGCTAAAAAATATTTATTTTGATACGCTTTCCCCCATCCTTTATTTATCTGTAAAAGCTTGCAAAATACTCATACTATATTTATCTTTTGTCAGTATCAACATTTTCAGTTTCAACTATCATTCTAAATAATATAATAATTAATGCAAACCAATACAA
This sequence comes from Crioceris asparagi, assembly GCA_958507055.1. Taxonomy (NCBI): domain Eukaryota; kingdom Metazoa; phylum Arthropoda; class Insecta; order Coleoptera; family Chrysomelidae; genus Crioceris; species Crioceris asparagi. The sequence goes on from OY293827.1 coordinate 1,305,392, forward strand.
TAGCATTGTGTAGATTTACTTAGATCGAATGACGTCAGAGTGTTTGAAATATTTTGGAATTCAGCTGACAATAAACCCAAAACAATTGGAGTATGTTATCATATAGGTACATTAAATTACATAATATTTCTCAATGTTTTTTACGGTGATGTAGAGAACAAGTCCATTCATTTAGACATCTTTACTCCGTTTCACAATGAGAATGCTGTATGGCTATGAGTATAGGCAATGTATTTTAAAATGGGAAAACGGTACACAGTGTTGCCGTTCTTTAGGTTAACCTGTAATATTATATCCAAATCTCATACTCCTCCGTGCATGTTTTTTTGCCTTGAAAATCGTCTACAATCATGTATTAATATATAGATTTTATTGGTGCTGATACTTTTGAAGTTGGGGCCAAAAGTCAGTTATCTAACTACAATTTCACAACTTCAAAACTACCAGCACCAATAGAATTCATATTATTTTGTATTTTTCAGTGAACCAACTAATAAAGTCTGTCCAATTTTTTGTAAAACCCCATAACCCATAAAATCACCACGCTGTTGTCAAATTTAATCCTGATATATCAGATCTTTTTTGGGATATGGAACCATATAGAGACTTATATTCAAAAAACCAAAGAACAGTATTGGGCTCGGCCAGTGGGACAACACATAAAATGGGCATAAAACCCATTTTACTATTTTACCATTATTTGAGTCTTACCCCCTAAGCCTCTGTGGTCTATCTGTTATGTCAAGTCAACTAATTACTCAAATATCAGTAATATTCTGCGAACTAACTGATGAGGTACCTACCTTAAATAATAGATAATAGTGTTGAAAAACTTTATTTTCAAAATAATCATTCTACCGTAACCTAATCATAAATATAATACATATTATATACTTAAAAATAAGAATACTTTTATTTCTTATCGCAATAATAAATTAGGAAATTAAATCTTTACTTATCATAGATCTTTTTTATTCTGTTCTATTTTAATGTCCTGAAGACCGGCATTCTTCAACATATGTGCAAACATGCTCGTCTTATCTTCCATCAGTACCAATGGATCTTCAAACTCCATAATTTCACCCTTCTCCATCACCATAACTTTGTGACACTCCAAAATCGATTGTAGCCGATGAGCTATAATGAAGACGGTGCATGCAGAAAAGTTTTCCACAATTGTCTTCTGAATCAAATGTTCCGTCTCGGGATCCATGTTGGCTGTGGCTTCATCTAGGACGACAATCTTGTTTTTCCGAATTATGGCTCTGGCTAAACAGATCAGCTGCCTTTGACCGGTGCTGAAATTCAGCTCGTCCATGTTGGTATCCAGATTTGGCACCACTTGATCCAAATGTGTCTTGTGTAGCGTCTTCCAAACATCCTCGTCTGAGTACTCCTTCAATGGATCAATGTTGCTTCTAATGCTACCAGCAAACATGATTGGATCTTGGGGAATGATGGAAATGTGGCTTCTGAGGAAGTTCAAGGTCAACGTCTTGATCTCCACATCATCGATGAATATCTGACCATCGTAATCGTACAACCGATACAATGTTGAAACGATGGAAGATTTACCGGCTCCGGTACGTCCAACGATGCCGATTTTTTGTTTGGATTTAACGTTGAAGTTGATGTTTTTCAACACTTTGGTGTCAGAGCTGGTGTAGGCCAACGAAACGTTTACATAGGTGATTTCACCCTTGCTTGGCCAGAATGGTATCTCCACACCGGACTTTGTTTCCGGTTCAAGGGCAGTGTACTCCATGACTCGTTCGACAGAGGTCATAAGATTCTCCAAATTGGACCACTGCATCAAGCCACTCTGGATCAAGTGTGCCATACCAGAAGCTTGTGTTATAGTCATTCCAACGTCACCGGACTGCGTATCTGGAAATATTCAATGGAAAAACTTCAACCTCAACCCGAGTATGCCACGGATATCATGTTCTTGGTGTCCGAGAGACACAACTGGTTGCTTCTTTTATTCGGAGGATATTCAGAACTTACCGCGATCGAAGAACAGGAATCTGCTGATTATGAAACCGATAAACAAAATGGAGAATGAATCCATGTAGAAGGCAAAAGCACGCCTGACCAGAATCGATGTAAAATGTGCAGATGTGTACAGATCCTGATGCTTATCGAACTCATCTTTAAGAATATCCTGTGCCTTGTAGGCCCTTATTGTTGTCAAACCTTCAATTGATGAATTCAGATGTCCGACCATTGGACTTCTTGCTGCAAAGAGTTTTCAACTGTCTTGTTAAATTTGATAAACTAATGAATTAAGTTAACTCAACATTCTGCGCATGTTTCACGTGTTTTTTTTTTTGTTTTGATGCGTAGACATTTTTAATTAAGGAAAGTTTGTTTAAATCAACTTATTTCTAAAATACCTATAAGGTAGGATTTTTAAATTTCTTTTAATTTAGTTATTAAAATAATTATAAAAGCTACTTACTTGCTGCTTCTAGACGCTTCAAACTTCTTGCAGTTGGAATATAAATGAAACGTAATACCACCAAACATACTATGAGCAAAATAGACGGTAATATAAATCTCCAATTGACACTTGCTATAAGACCTACCAGTCCTATGAGATGGAAAATAATCTGGAAATATTATGTTGATTATTAGAATCTACGTATATAAATATCGAAAACTAAGAAGCCAATACATGCTCAATAACTAATCTTCCAAAATCATTATTCAAATTATAAATTTTCTAATTGTCACCTTTTGGCCACTGACATTACCGGATCTTACACCCCTTGATTACTTTGTTTTTCTCCATGAATTGATGAAGTGATTTGATTGCAGCTGGACTAAATTTTCTGATCATTTAATATCATAGATCACTAGATTTATATCCGAATGATTTTTTCTGTGGGAATTTCGTAATCGACAAGAATTCGAAAGAGCTACACAAATCTCGATGGATTAAAGGATAAAATGATGCAATTGTGCGTCAAAATTTTACCAAATCTACTCAGATATATGAAAATAGTGCTCTGAAATACTGATTGGGCTAAATTGTTTGTCACCGACAACATTTTCATACTGAACCTGAACACTAAACATGATCATTCGTGGCACGAGGCGATAGAGCGATAGAGATTATCGCTCGAGGTCAAATGAAGGAAGAGGAAATGATACTACAGTCGAATACTTGAAAGCCTCCTTGTAAATCTGGCCATGAAACTTTTAGTTTGAATCTGTATAAATGCATAAATTCGAAAAGGGTGTTGTTTTTTTAATCAAAATAATCTCAGAAACAAAAAAAGATTTGACATTAGAATTTAAACTTATTTTGTCTTCCTTCACATATCCTTCAAATATGTCAATTTGCTCACGAAACACATTGTTTATGATTCTAATTACATCTTAATACTTACACCAATCAGCCAATCTAAGTTGCCCGGCAACACCTCATCAATGACGCTCAAATCCTGTGAAAATCTGTTCAAAATATTACCAATGAAGGAATTATCAAAGAATGCCATGACAGAGTTCACAATATGTGAAATCATTGTCTTGTGAATACGAACTGATGCATTTATGGCAAATCTGAGTATCAAATAGTGTTGAGTCAATTCCAAAACGGTCGACAATATAATCAGCAATGAGTAGAGATTCAATGTCTTGGAACTTTGTAGTTCCAGACGTTCGATTTCGATCATTGTTTTTCGGGAGAATTTATTCGTATTATTTTGATCTAGTGTCATTTTGTATTCGGGAATGGTGGCGTTCATCAACAATGAACTTATTGTTGTTGTAGTGGTGGTAGAAGCCATGCCAGTTGCATTTATGTGAAGAGTGTGATTCTTCTTGTACATTGTCAGGTAGTCCTGTTGATTAATCCTGTTGGATGAAGATAATGGATATATTAAAATTAAATTCACACAATAATTGAAATTTAAATTACATAAATTGTACTCAAGTCACCGTAATTTACGAACCAGAGTGCTGTTATAATTGGTGTCAGAAGTGGTATTTATCCGGGCTCGCCACAGTATGTATGTATTATCTTAGGACATCTCCAATAGTAAGTAGGTAATATACATTTATATAAAAATTCAAATTTATCCATCCTTTTGAGACGTAGGCGCTTTATAGACGATTTGAACTATTAAAGCGGTGGTTTCCTTTAGTGAGTTAGGCACATCTGGTAACACTGTATTTAAGTTTGCATTGTGGCTTTCGAAGAACCTAAGAGCCTCCTCTTCACCGTCTCTACTCGCAGTACTCCCACCCTTTTTTCACTTTAACAAGTCTTGGAGCAAATAAAGAACAAGCTCATTTTTAATGATATTGATGCAGAAACTTATTATTATCCGATTGAGCCGATTATGTTTCTTTAAATGTCAGAAATTGAGTTTACTTTCATTATCTTTTAACCCCTAGGTGTCTCAAATGTTCCGGAAACAAGCTATAGTTTTGTGAAACCGGAAGGAAGACCTTTCCGCGGAGTTATTTAATCTTTGGAAGCCATTAACTTTTTCTCTGCAACTGCTATAAAAAGTAAACTCTAACATAACCCGAAACCTTGTTCCCTGGGCGATAATTGTAACGCAAGATAAAAGCGTTTGAAAAATAAAAAACAAAACCAAGATAGCGGCTGAAGGGACTGCTTTGGCCATGTGCAAACTGAGGATTTATCTCGCCATCAAACGGGGTCGGTTCCTAAATGCACTGGACCTAAATGCAAATATACAGTCGTATTTTATTCCTTCTGATTTTTTTTCTATTGACTCAAAATACTGCCACGCCGAATTTCAACCTTATAAAGCAGATACTCTTACACATATTTAGAATAACTGATTGAAAACTCACCAAGTACTCAACATTTTAGTGGCAGAGCTGTCAGTCAGTGTAGCACTAAGGTATAACAGCGCAATGAACATAAAGAACAAGAAGCCACCACCAAATTGGAAATACTTCTTGTAGATGCCAAGATCGACACTACCCTCCTTTTTATTTTCATGGTAGACTTGCTTCCTCACAATTTTTGGTAAAAGTGCATCTGTCTCACCACCATTTGCTTCCTCTTTTTCTTTGTCAACTTCTTTCTTTTCCACTTCGTCAGATATAATTTCATCGCCAATAGCTTCAAGAATGTCTTTACTCAATTGCTGTTGTTTGCCATCAAATTTCATTGAACCATTCTCCAATATGATCACCTGGTCGGCATTCTCGATATGTTTGGCATTGTGCGTAACCAAAAGGACCAGTTTGTCCTTCAAGAAGCCCTTGATGCATTCGCTGAAGATTTGCTCCTGCACCTTTGGATCAAGTGCTGTCAGAGCGTCATCGATCAAATAGATGTCGGCATCTTTGTACACGGCTCTAGCGAGATTTACTCGCGCCTGTTGACCCTTGCTGAGGTTGAGACCTCGATCCACCAGGATGGTTTCATCGCCCTTTTCCAGGATTTTGAAGTCATACTCTAGGGCACAAACTCTTATAACCTTAAATAAGAGAGAGATAGGTGTCTGTTATTTTCTTATTATGAAACAATTCACCTATAGTGGAATCCTTTAAATACTGTTCTAAATGAGCTCTTTTAGCTCTCAAATAAGATCTTGAATACGATTTTTCGCTTTCAAATGTATTTCAGCTTTAAATAGATATTGAATAAGGTATATCTTTAATAAATTATGAAAAGCTGTACAAATTGACCAAGACGTTGTGAGGCCCAACACCTCCCGGTCATGTCAAAACCTTACCTCCTTATATCTGTCATCGTCATACTTTTCACCAAACAAAATATTCTGCCTTATCGAAGAAGGAAACAGCCACGCATCCTGCGATGCATAGCTCTTCCTACCTCTCGTTCTCAGCTCCCCAATATCGATGGGGATATCCCTGAGGATGACCCGCATCATTGTTGTTTTGCCACAACCCAATTGACCTGTCAAAACTGTCAGCCCAGCATTCATTTTTGTCGTAATCTCCTTCAATATCGGTTGGCTATTCAACGACACTGATACATTCCGCAATTCCACTTGCGGATCATCGTCCGGTTTCTCGACAGTGTCAGACAGCTCTTCGGCATAGAGGATATTTTCGATTCGTGTCAATGAAGCCACCAGTTCACCGATGCGAGTGAAACCCATGCTCAGTGACAGTGATATGGTGAAACGTAAAGTGCCAAAGGAACGCATCACGTAGAAGATGGTCTGTGCGTTGGCCTCAGTGTTTACATAAATGTATACCATGATGAGTGCATAGAAGCCCAGCTTTGAAACAAGCATGCTGGTTATGATTAACATCATTTTTGTGTAGGAGTTTTTCAGCATTGTAGTCATCTCTTTTCTGAAATAATTTGCTACTTTACGCATTGGTGCGGTAGTATGAGAAGAAGTTATCATCAAGGTTGCAATATTGAGCACTAGGGTACGGCATTTTCAAGACTTGTTTTTTGCAAAAATAATTTTTGTAAATACCTTCTGGTGTTGCCAATTTTATCTTCAAATATCTTCTCCCACGTATACATCTTGATGATCCTGATGGCTGAAAGAGTTTCTTGCGTTGCCTGTAGACGTTCATCGGTTCGTTTGTTGATTTTCGTACGCATCAAATTGATAAATTTACTGCACATTGCTGAAAAAATCATGCATCAGTAACTGAGGTACCTATCAAACTTTATAATACCTTGAATTGGTAATGTTGTCATAACGATAAGAACACCCACCGATGAGGACCATCCGATCTTTTGATAAATTAGATAGCAAATAACTATGGTCTGAATGACAGCAATCCATAAATCATTGAATAACCATATACATCCTTCAAATTGCATCACATCTTTCGTAATGACAGTAACGATATTACCTGGAAAATTAATACGAAAAGCCTACACTGTAAATTATATAAACAGCAACATATCTTTGTAAATAGTCATCCAGTCAGTACTCTAGGATTTTAATGTGAAATATAGGCAACATTCTACTTATCAGAGGTTCTTCTGTCAAAGAGTATTCCTTTATATTTTTTATTTTGTATATCAAAAAAATGCGGTGGCCAAAAATCGAACCCCCAGGGTCAGCTGTACGAAAAGCAAGTACGTTACCACTACACCACCAGAGCATTTTTTATTTTCATGATTCTATACATCGTTAGATATAAACTGGTGGCCAAAGAAAGTTATGTTCAAATTTATCAGTTAGACGTTGTTTTCAAAAATATAAACCATACAAAATTAAATTTATTCAAAAAATTAATGCCATACCGCGAACGAGATGTTATTGTAGGAGTGAGAAATCCAGAAATGGTTCTGTGACTTATCCAGCAAGATCGTCACATTTGGCGCCAAGTGACTTCTTTCTGTGGGGTAATGTGGAGTTAAAGGTCTATGCTAGTTTAATAATCAAAAACCAAGTAAGCTTTTCAAAAACAACAAAGAACATTAGAAGTATTAACTAATAAAAATCTAAATATATCAAACAAAGAGGTGTTAGTTACACCATTCATAACACAAGATTGTCTAGACCGATTTTAAATATCTATTAATTTTTTTGGATTCCTCTATGCATAGCATAACAGAATAGCTATTAAAATATCAGAAAATCAACTGAAAAAATATACGAGTTATTAATTTTTATATAAATTAAGATTGGACATCCGCCATATTTCTTGACGATAAGTCAAACACCAACCATTACCATATCGCATCGTGAGTTTCATCTATTCCTCCAAAGGTGGTGCTACCAAGAGCCAATATATATATACGTTAATAAATTAACTTCAGAAGAAACTTAATACAACACTCATTGACTCTTGGGCCGGGTCAGCTTGTTATATAGATATTTGAGAAAAACTAACATGGGGGTTTTTATTAGAGCAACAGAAGCCAAAACAAAAGTTTTTAGAATTTTTGTCTGTGTATATGATGGTACACGCATCACGCAAAAACTACCGCATGAAATTGAATTCAGTTTTTCAAAAGTCGCGGGCAAAAGCTAGTCTAATATATAAAACGGAACGTCTTTGTGTACTGGTTCTTACACTATTCAAGATATCCCAACCAAATTTTGCACCTCTTCGGTGGAGGGTTCTATACTCCATACCTGTGTAATAACCAAAGAAGTATATCTGAGCTCTACGGCTGAATTTTCGTGGACTTATTTAGGAATGTATGTGTTTTATTTCATTTTAAAATCCTAAAGCAGTGTAGAACATATCTTCGTCGACTGTGAGGTTGGTAGGTGTTTCTTTAGTCATTTTCCTAATTAACATTCAGAATAACTTCTTCTCGAGAAATGTCTGAAGAAGTGATAAATTCTTCTTTCAGAATATAAACAAAAGTATCCACTTAAAATGTGAATCAGGTAATCTGATATACCTGGAAGTGTTGTTGCTTTCTCATTTCCACTCACCTAAGCTGATGGAATTTAGAGCCTTTGGACTCAGTTTGAGCGCCTTTCGATAGATTATGGACGAGAACGCTGATCTTATCTGGATGGCCAACATGTCGAGGATGATAATATAATTTTGAAAATAGAAGCAGTGCATAATTTTCAGTCCAATCATCACTCCAGCATAGTAGAGGGCATCATAGAAGGAGATCTTCGTCTGGCCCGGTTGAAAATAACCCACTAGCTTGGAAATGGCGTCCGGTTCCAGTATGCTAAATTGCAAGTATATATGAATAGTGATCAGTGCAAGCTGTTTTGCTTCAATCGACAAATTCATTTTTTAGGTTAGTCAAATAATAACTGCATTAAAAAGGAAACTGACAAATATTTTGTCATCTACAAAATATGGTCATATATAAATTTATATAAATTAAAGAAAGTAATAAACTTATAGGAAATTAAATTATTTTTTTGGGAAAAATCAGGAAAATAAGGAGCTTGTTGGTGCAAGGCTTTAAAGAAACAACGCTGGAAATGAATATATTTTCAAAAAGCTAGTTCCTCTATTAATAGCGTAAAGTATCAAAGAATTAACTAAGTTGAGTGAGGACTGTGAAGCATTGTACGTGTCAAAGGAGGAAGCCAGCGCCATTTTGAGATGGTTTCGATGCCACACTTAATTTCTGTCTTGTATAAATTTTGAATTGTAGAAACTACCATTTTAATTTGAATTTAAATCGTCAGCTGTCATCAGCGATTGTGTTTATAAAACACTAGAGGAAAATAGTTAAAGTAAATATGTATATGCGGTAAATAATTCAAATAAATGAAACACTGTTGCCCATAAAACAGCATATGACAGAGTCAAGCGGTGCTGGGAACGTAAAATAAATGAAGCAATATAATTAATGAATTTTGATGCTTTATTTGATTGCGAATTTGTATTCTAAGACGCCGAAAACTATCTCTAAATACATCTTGAAAAATAACAAAAAAATATAAGTCTCAAAAATATTAATTTTAATTAAGCCTTAAAATTATCGGATGCTCTTTACAAAGATAGCTATTCAGATATAAGGTACGTTCTTATTTTCTTTTTCACGGGTCTTTTCTGTTTATCAAGTGTCAATTTGTTGGGTCGATATTTTAATAAACTTTCAACCAACTTACATATCGATCAATTTCCATGTTAGATGTAATGCCCCCAGACAAATGTATCTGAGGCCGTACACGTCCCACAATATGCGAAAAATGGATTTCCTCTTCTTGGCTGACGCAATAAAGGCTTGTTCGAGTTTGTCACCGCATTTTTTCGACTGGCATTTCGGCACCACCTCATAAAGGTCATCGTCGATGAGATCCTTTTTGAAACCTTTGGCAAAAATCTTGCCCGTATACCTGTGAACAAGCAATGGATGTGGTGGATCAGCAATGATTCTTTTTTTGTGATCGGCATCGTTTGTCCAACGATTTTGTCGAATTTATTGTGAGACTGTTAGTATACAGCATTGAAATAATAAAATCCTCATTTTATTTTCGTTCATATCCAATATGGCGTCCATATTAAATTCATACAAAAGTATTCTTCGTAAAAAGTTCAGCTCAGTGTTTTAATAGATTTGATTTGTTTCAAAAATAAATAAATCTTATAAAAAAATTACCGACTTTATTAGTTGGTGTACTGAAAAATACAAAATAATATTAATTCTATTGGTGCTGGTAATTTTGAAGTTGTGCAATAGTGTGCAAGACTCTCGGCACCAACTTCACAAGTACCAGCACCAATAGAATTAATATTATTTTGTATTTTTCATTGCACCAACTAATAACTGTAACTCGGAAATGCCTAGTTTTAATGTTGCTACATATAGTCTCTTCTTTAATTATTTGGCCGTCTTATATTTTCAATTTTCAATAAACCAAAACTCCACATAGCGGAGACACCCTTATTTCAGACTTTCCCACTGCTGTAACTCGGAAATCTATGGTTTTTTGAAAAATGTCTAATTTGAAACATTGCCGGATATAGTCTGTTCTTTAAGTTTTTCGTTTTAGATTTTCGATTTTCGAAAACAAATACCCTCTTCACCCCCAGTTATGAGACTTTTTCAAACGTGTATGATTGTAGTTCTTTTTTTAGTAAAGGGCATAGAATTATGGAAAATCTTCTTTATTTAATAGTTTTTCTATTTCTTATCATTTCTGAGTGGTGATGAATTTTGGACACATAGTAGAACCATTTTTATGACATATTTTATTTATTTATTATTATTTAGTAATAAAATCCGAATTCAACAAAAACCTTATTTATCAAATATTATTAAGAATTTTTTTTTTTTTAATTTCAGTTAAATGGAAAAGGTGGTTCCGCTTCAATAACTCAAATAAAAATTAAAATGAATATTTTCCATATTATAATATTATTATGACATAGAACCATAGAAACTTATATACGCATTTATGCACAGAACAGTGGTTATGAATTCAGTCAATGGAATTACGTATATAGGTATGGAACTCCCTAAATCTCAAAGCTCTATCTAAACGAAAAATACAGATCTGTTTGATAAATCTGTGGTTCTATGGATAACGTAAGTATGATATGATATAAGTCAAGTGAATTGGTGAACTCTTTGGCAGCTTTTTCTTTAAAAACTTCAATGCTTAAAAATACTTTTTTTTATTACACTTGCTTTAAGTCACTTATTTTTAAGCATTGTTGAAATTAATTATTAATAAGGTTTCGAATTTATCATCATATTTCGAAGATAAATTTAATAACTTTATTATATTTGAAAAACAAGTTATAAGCAATAATTATTTGACGCTTTCATTCAGTCTTCATCAAGTTTCAAGTAACCAACAACAACAAATTGCATCCTCCAATGACGAAAAACTTACAGAAAAGTCAGCAAGGAAAATATATTAGTAGTTTCCCTTGGATTCGGCTTACGTTTCACCTTTTCACTGTGATCCATTTTTTTTTTTATTTAAAAATGTTTTCGTGACACTCTCAGCTTCAACAAGTTGAACAAAAATCGATCACATAACTATGGTCAGCCACATTTTTCACCGCTGGGCAAAGAAAATGACAACAAACAAACAAAAACACACACTATAGAAGAGAAGAGTACTTACTACACTGGTCCATGGGCCAGATCAAAGGAACCTTTATTACAATAGATAATGGAGGCGAGCAAATAGCAGCAGATTTATTTAATTCATGTAAACATTTTAGATAAAATGCATGTATCAAGGAGGAAAAAATAAAGTGCATCATATTTATAGTGAAATTGATTTATGGCAGTGCTTTTTGAGTTTGAACTAATTTTTCTGTAGCTGAAAAATGATTGTCCTGCGTGCGAACGTATTCAAGAGAAGATTAACGCAGTGACATACAAAAAAACCCGCATCCACAAAGTCAAGCAATATAGATCTTCTAAGCCAATAAAAACAGGAACATTTCATAAGATTCAGCGCACCTGAAAGCTGTCAGGAAAAACAGGTAGGCGACGAGTGCGCCTCTGCGTTTGATCCAATACGATTGAAATCAGGCCAGCAAGATGGCCAAACCATTCGTTTTCTCACCCGACTACTATTCGTGAAGGTCACAGCCGATATTAGCACATTTCATTTCCGAAATTTTTATTAGCTTCGAAATTTATAAACAGGTATCAATTAATGACATTCTATTTATGCATGGGAAGTGTTTCTTTTCCAACTTTTCTTAATAACACAGATAATAGCGTAAATCAAAAACCAAAAAATTCATAAAACATGTGGCTTCAGTTTGAGATCAGTTGATACCCCCCCCCCTGTCGTAGTTGTTGTATTCTACAGGGTGTTGCAAGTTCAGGTGAAATAGCTTCTTATTATTATTAGTATTATCGAATTCTGAATCAAAATGTTCAGGAACATTACTTAGCCTCAACGGGTGATATTTTTAATTGTTCAGTCACTTAAATTTTGGCTCATATCTTAGATGATTCACATTTTTCCGCTTATTGCGGTCCTGGTTACTTTTTGAAATTTTTATTGGAAAAAGGAAAAAAGAATAATGATGCTTGTTTCCCGTCAAAAGCAGCATATTTCTAATAAACTAATGCCAGTAACTAATAGTATGACCTATTTCTATTTCCAATCGAACACTCCATTATTTTTAACCGAGCTGATTTTATTACTTTATTATTGTTAATACATAGAGTGTATTGTACTCAATTACTGATAACTCGATTAAAGAGAGCGATTAGTGTTAATGTTCACAATGACATGAGATGTTTACAAGAATAATAAACAAAAGTAATGTTGATGGAAGTGTAAGTATCTTTAACGAACGACTTCGAGAGGACGTATACAATTCGACTGTCGCTTTTTTTGGTTTGTGCTTACGCTGTATAAAGTAAACGTACTCCGATTTTGTTGATTTATGATTCATTTGAAATAGGAGACTTGAGAAATGGTCCTGTATTCATAAAAATTACAATCGGAAATCTCCTTCCCTCCAAAACCCGCCCCAAATGTGGGGGGGGTGGGGGCGATTTCTCTCGAAAATCAGAGACGGCAGTCAACATCCGGAAACGTTTAAATTGAAGGTTTTTTTTCAAGAGATACGGTTTTCGAGTTACAGAAATCTGAAACATGTGTATTTCCTCTATGTAGAGGCGGCAAAATTGAAAATCTTTGACTGCCAAATTAAAGAGCAGATTATTAAAAGGAGGAGGTATACAATTCGACTGTGTGCTTTTTTTTTTTTGGTTTGTGCGCGCCTTTCATATAGTAAACGTACTCCGATTTTGATGATTTTTGATTCATTTGAAAGAGGAGGCTTGAGAAATGGTCCCATATTCATAAAAACGGGAATCCGACATCTCGTTCCTTCCGAAAACCGCTCCCGAAGGGGGTGGAGGGGGCAAATTTTGTCGAAAATTGAAAATCTGCGTTGATATAATTACAGATAGGACAATATCCGGAAACGTTTAAATGGAACATTTTTTCAAAAGAGTAACGGTTTTCGACATAGAGACATTTTAAATTCTCAAATATACCTATTTTCGCTATGTGGAGAGGGCGATTTCTGTCGAAAATTGAAAATCTGTTTGCAGTACATGAAAGACATAATTATTTGTAGCAACATTTATACTGAACATTTTTCCCTTAGAGTTACGGTTTTCGAGTAAAATCGGTGTTAAAATGGTAACAACTAAAATATTCAAGCGTATTTCCGCAGCGATGTTCTGAGATCTCAGTAATAACAACTACAAGCAAGGAATATACGTGGGTAATAGAATAAGTACTATCTTCATTGGTATTAGTGAACGTTCAACGATTTTCGTGACTAATGTTACACTCAAAAGTGTGAAATAAATATTTTTTACAAAAAATTGTTAATTCTATTGGGGCTGGTACTTTTGAAGTTGGTGCCAAAAGTTACCAATCTACCTGCAACTGCACAACTTCAAAAGTAACAGCACCAATAGAATTAAAATTATTTTATACTTTTCAGTGCACCAACTAATAAAGTCGGTCCAATTTTTTGTAAAAAATATTTTTTAATAATAGTTTTTGAATAATTAACCAAAGACATATGTTCATCTGATTATTTTGATTTTCCTCAAAATGGAATCAAAAATAACCTCCTTAAATATTATCATATTATAAAGAAACACCCACCCCACGTATTTTGTAAAAAATATTTATTTCACACTTTTGCTTGTAACATTAGTCATGAAAATTCACTAATACCAAAGAAGATATTATTGTTATTTATCATTCAGAGATCTCAAAACTTCGTGGCGCAGATATCCTACATATTTCAGACTTCAGACTGTTGTAACTCAAAAACCGTAACTCTTTTGAAAAAATATAAAATTTAAATATTTCCAGATATGGTCCCATCTTCAATTCTGCCGTCTCAGATTTCCAATTTTCGATAAGAATTGTCCATTCTACCTCCCTTCGGGGTGGTTTTTAGAGGGAAGGAGATTTCAGATTTGAGTTTTTCTAAATATGGGACCATTTCTCAACTCTCATCTTTCAAATTAATGTAAATCATCAAAATCGGAGCAAGTTTATGCAAAATGCGCGAACAGTCATACATAAAAGAAAGCAAAGATAAAACTTGAATACCCATCGAATGGGGTTTCGTCACGATTCCTGACGTCATCTGCCATTTTACGCATGTCGTAAATAGATTGAGTTACATTCTAATACCTAACCCCAAAACACTGACACTGACAATACCGACATATTTGGTCGTGTCCACAGCAGAGTCTGATTACCAATCGATTAGTAATCAGTAATCAAAAAGTTGACGTCTTTAATATGACAGCTATCAGAAAACCTTATTGTAAGATAACCTATATTTTGTTTCCGATATTTCCCAATTCAATTATGGACATCTATCGTTCCGTTTACCACATAATCTTTTTCATTATAAACATATTGAATAGAAAATTCTTTTTCATCTTCCATTTTCAATTACTCTAATATATGTAATTATAGAATTAAATTATTTCAAATCTTTTGACAAGTGTCAGTTTGACAAATGATGAATCAGTAATCAGTCGTATCCACAAGATACATCTACTACTACTTACTAATCGATTAGTAATCAGACTCTGCTGTGGACACGACCATTGTTAATGGGTCGGTTAGAATAAAATATTAAAATGTTTGACATTAAACGTCAAAGAGAACAATAACAAAATAACAATCAGCCGATCTGATCGAAGAAGTATGTTTATGACGTTAAAATTTTATTTCACCTAATTTACAAACAAAATAAGAAATAGACAACGTATGACGAAACCCCATTCGATGGGTATTCAAACTATACAACCGAATTGTATACCCCCTCCATTTTTTGAAGTCGGTCTAAAAGACTAATAATTTAATGGTAAAATATGCTTATTTGTTGTCAACTAAAATGTGAACCAATTACCAACTTATGTATCTACTTACTATTTACTATATTTTTCTTTGAAATGTTAATCTTTCAGTATTATTTTAATGAAAAAAATTGTCATTGTTTATGGATTATTTAACATAACAATAGAGACACTTTATTTTTGAAACGTGTCACATATATATATATATATATATATATATATATATAGGGTGGTTCTCCGAGAAAGACAAAGGATACAACAGTCTGAAAATTTGGTGACATACTTAAGTCAATGGGGGACACACGTCTAAAAAAAATTTTCATGTTAGTCGTATTTCCACGGTTATACCGGAAGTAGATGCCAACTTTGTTATGTCTATTAGAATACCCTGTATATTACCATTTTTTTTAGATTTCTTGTATAATTTTGAAAACATTTCATGTATAATGTCCTATACCTAAGTCTGACCATTTTTGGCATATTTCAAATTTGATGTCAAAAATTAAGTTTGCAGTCCAAAATATAATTATCAATATTTCCTATGAGGAACCCATTAATATTTAATTTGGGTCGATTTTCTTGTGTCTTGATCAGTATGTTTATATTTGGATAAAAATGTATACAGAGTGATCAAAAAAACGCTTTAAAACTAGATGCAAAAAACGTTAAAAGTCATTTTTTTCAAATGGAAACCCCTTTTTTATTATTTTATTTGTTTATTAACAATTACATAATTACATAATTTTTGAAAAATCTAGTTTTTTTCCAATTAGCCATTATTCTTTGAAGAGTTCAAATCAAATGATAAAATTTATATTTAAATATTATAAATAATGAGGTAGAGTTTCATTGGTTGGGAGTTTATATAAAATTCCCTCTTCTTTAAGAATCTTTCTTTTTTAATTTCTTAATAATAATTTTTGAATGATTAATCAAAGACTAAATTCCTTTTTTCCATCTTAATTTAACTTTTAGGACATAGGTTCGTATAATTATTTTTTTCTCAAAATGGAGTCAAAAATAACCTCCTAATAATATTAGCATATTATAAAGAAACACCCTGTATATCAAAACCTTAAATTTGGAAAACCCGATAATAATTTTATGAGAAATTAATAAGATAACTAAATTTTGATAAATTTTTCAACAAGAAATTTGACCGAGTTTATTAGTTGGTGCACTGAAAAATACAAAATAATATGAATTCTATTGGTTCTGGTACTTGGGAAGTTGGTGCCAAAAGTCTTCTATTTAACTACAATTGAACAACTTCAAAAGTACCTACCAGTACCAATAGAATTAATGTTTCAGTGCACCAACTTGCATAATACTCATACTATACTATCTTTTGTCAGTATCAATATTTTCAGCTTCAACTATCATTCTAAATAAAATAATAATTAATGCATACGAATACAATAGAGTGTGGAGATTTAGATCGAATGACGTCAAATTGTTTGAAATATTTTGGAATTCAGCTGACAATAAACCCAAAACAATAGGATATGTTATCATATATCTACATTAAATTACATATTTCGCAATGTTTTTTACGGTGATATAAAAAAAAATTAGAGAACAGAGATTTACCATTCAAAAATCACTTATGAGAGTCTCTATATCTTGGTGCAACAGTTTACGGTTATTTTTAAAAACAGACAGACAGAATGTAGAAGATACAAATTTTTAAATAACGTAAAAATATTTCAGTCGCATTTATTAGGCTAGCAAGTTCAAATTTGCCGCAAAAATCGATCATACAAATATCTCGCTGTCGAGTTCGTTAACGTATCCTTGATGGGACTAGTTGTTTCAAAATGGCGGCCGACCAAACATTTTAATAAACTGTCAAAAAGTAGCCATAAACTAAATGTTATCAAACATATTTTTAAAATATAGATATGATCTGTCCCTACAGCTTTTATCTGAAGCATTTTTCTCTAAATGTAATCTAATAAAAATTAAAAAACCTTTAGCTACAGATGTCAGATTTTTTATTTCCATTATTTTTATGTTGGTATCCAACAGCTCTAACGGAATAAAACAATGCAAGAAGATGGTGTCATTCAATATAATTTTTTGGCATATTCAACATTGTAAATAAAATTCAAATTATAAACTCATCTTTATTTTTCAATCATCTTAAGCATATAATAATAAATACATTAAATAGAACACAACACAATCCATTTTGCAAATTGAACAGCAAAAAAAATTAAGTAGGTATAACTCGCAGCTCCTCCTCTAGGAATCCTTTTTATCTCGAACATCTTTTGGTGTCAAATCCCCCAGACCAGCATTCTTCAACATCTCAGCAAACATGCTCTGTTTATTCTCCATCAATACCAATGGATCATCAAACTCCATAATTTCACCCTTCTCCATCACCATCACCTTGTTACAATCCAAAATGGACTCTAATCGATGGGCAATAATAAACATGGTGCACGTGGAAAAGTTGTCGAATATTGTCTTTTGTATCAAACCCTCGGTGACTGGGTCCATATTGGCGGTGGCCTCGTCCAAAACAACAATCTTGTTCTTCCTTATAATGGCCCTGGCCAGGCATGTTAGCTGCCTTTGACCTGTGCTAAAGTTCAGCTCATCGATGCCAGTCTCTAGATTCGGCACTGCTGTATCCAGATGCGCCTTGTGTAAGGTTTTCCAAATCTCCTCATCGGAATACTCGTTCAGGGGGTCAATGTTGCTGCGCAACGTGCCGGAAAACATGACCGGATCCTGGGGTATGATGGAAATGTGACTGCGCAGAAATGTCAGTGACAGCGATTTGATTTCCACATCATCGATGAATATTTGGCCCTCATACTCGTACAGTCGATATAGTGTGGATATGATGGAGGATTTTCCAGCACCGGTGCGTCCTACGATGCCTATCCTTTCTTTTGGTTTCGCATTGAAATTTATGTTGCGCAATACCTTTTCATTGCTGTTGGCGTACGTGAGGGAGACATTGACGTAGCGAACATTACCTTTGCTGGGCCAGTATGGAATTTCCGAGCCGGATTTTTCTTCCTGTTTCAAGCGAGTATACTCTAGGACACGCTCAACAGATGTCATCAGGTTTTCGGTTTCAGACCATTGTGATAGGACTATCTGCATAATCATTGCCATTCCGGTGGCTTGAGTTATGGTGGTACCAACATCACCAGCTAGCGTACCTAAAATTTGGAGAAGATTATCGATGGAAGTATCAATAAAGTGGCAGCGTTCTCATCCAAATCTCGAGATATAATTAAATTGTTCTCAATTCCCCAGTCAACTGAGCATGTTATGTAAATATTATACTTTATTATACGAGAGAACGACCTACTCTAAGGGTAGCATGATCGAAACTTTACGAATATGCTACCCTCCGAGGGTCAATAAATAATACGTACTCACCATCATTGAAGAAAAGAAATCGCGCAATAATGGAAGAGATGAAAAGTGTCGAAAATATATCCATATAAAAACGGAAAGCTATTCCCACCACTAGTGAAGTGTAATAAGCTGATACAAACATGTCCTGATGTCTATCGAATTCCTGTCTTAGAATATCTTGTGCCTTATAAGCTCGTATAGTTGTCAGACCATCGACGGTGGAATTTAAATGACCAATCATTGGACTGCGCACTGGAAGAACATATTATTTATAATTATAGATATTTATTAGTACCAATTATATAGACAGGGTGATCCAGGGGTAAATAACAACCCCTCATTTTATACATTTTTAGATTTGTCACAAAATTGTCGATATAGAGCTCCATAGACCCACAATAGCATTTATAACGTCGAAAAAAAACAACTGCTGGCTAGGAGCGCGTAATGTGTAACCGGCTTAAGCTCCTAGTCATATGACAATTGACAAGAGACAGTTTGAAAATTTGTAAGCCGCCATTTGACATATTGACATAGGAAACTGCATTATCGTTTCAAAAATAATAGCATTTAATAAGCAATATAATGCCCGAATAGACATAATCTATGCTTTAAAAAAATAAAAACAACGATAAATATATTATTTTCAGATATTTCTATTACTTTAAATATAACATTATAACTATTAAGCTGAATCATTATTAAATGAAGAGCGCCATCAAGTAAGACAAAAAGAAAACTATTTTCGACCCTAGGTAAGAAAAAACTCACTTTCGACACTCTAAACAGAAAATCAAGTTGGTGATAGTCTAGTTTAGCGGCGTTTGTTTTAAAAGCCCTAACTTTTGATGAAATTGAAGCGGAATCATTTTCAATGATTTGTTAACCAAAAAACTGAAAGATGTTCTTAAGACTTACGACTGGAATTTTCGATTTGCAAGTATATTTTCAATCCCAACTAGTATATAGGTAATCATCCTAGCAAATCTTGTTTAAAAAGTTGTCCTTCTCGACATGTATATAGTATAAAAGGTAATACTTACTTGCAGCTTCTAAACGTTTCAAACTTCTCGAAGTTGGAATGTATACACATCTCAGCAGTACCAAACAAATAATAAGCGCCACTGTGGGCACCAAGAACCTCCAGTTGATTGACGATATCACTCCTATCACTCCCATCAATTGGAATACCGTCTATAAAAAAAATCAAAGATATTTTATAGGATTTTGGGACCAACATACTATTTGTTACTTGTTATGTATATATTGGGTTAACTTCAACTGTCAAACGGGTACGCCATCTTGTGACAAAACGTGTAACGATGATATGGGAAAATAATGATAGGAATGCAATAGTTTATGGAAATGATAATTTGAAAACGCTTCTTCTGATGAAAAGTTAAGGGAGATACCTAAGTATATTTGTTTGTTCATTTAATTATCTAGTAAGGTTGTGTATTTTGGGAGCTTTAAGATCCCGAAGTAATGATTCGATGAATTATCCTTTCTTATAAATTTATAAAAGTTCATGAGGTTTTTCTGAAATTTGACTCGTTAACAGAACATAACATTGAATTTGTAATAACTTCATACCCACAATCTTTACACCAGAGGATAAGTAAGTACAAAACTTTGATCAAGTACATTATTTACTATAATGTTTCTTATGTTTTTTGGAATATTTGTTCTTACTAATTTAAATATTTTCTTGCGTTAAGTTTTGAGTCAGAAACAAATTCTGCTAGGTCATAATTGGTGAAGATTTTGAAGGAGTAGTGTGTATATTTCTCCCCAATTTCTACGTCAATGGAAAAAGTACGATTTTGAGGCGCCCATTTGAACAGTAATCTGACTCAAAACTTAGCTTATTATGAGTGGAAAATGTTTACAAAAGGTGTTTTCTGTAGGATAAACGGTTCCGGAAATATTCACAAAAAACGACTTTTTTTCAATTTCAACACCCTGTATTTCGAAAATGGTGCCTTTTAGTGGGTAAGTTAATATAAGCTTTTTTCATATTTTTGGACAAGCTATCACATCCTCAAGTCTTGCGCATAAATTATGAAACACCCTGTATATAAATAGTAGATATATCTAACCATTACTAATAAAGAGTTTTATTTATTTGCAAATTCTACTGAAACCAAAATGTTTATATCGAATATTATCAATAATTTTCTATAGGAATTACTCGTAATTACTCTTCTTCTTTATCCATTGGCGTAGAAATGGAGAATATGATATTTTTCATAAATTTAAATAGATTTATTTGCCCCATTTAAAATTTTTCATTATACTGGTCAGTATATTGTTGATTGATATCATTATTTCACACACACACAGTAGTGTTCCGTTCCAAAATCCTCTCATATAAGTGTGTTATCAATCATAAACAACTGTATCGATATTTATTGTCCATAATAATTTATAAATAGCGCCGATTCGAGGTACCAGCACAATATTGCGTCAATTGGTGACGTCACTCAATACTGGTCCAATTTAGGAACACAGGTTAGAATACTGAGATTAAAAAATACAATCACATCACATACCATTATAAGAAAATTAAGGTTAAACGGTAGAACTTCATCGATGACATTCAAATCCTGCGAAAACCTATTCAATATGTTGCCGATAAAGGATGTATCAAAGAAGGCCATGACTGCATTCAATAAATTCGAAATCATCTTTCTATGCAGTTGCAATGATGCATTCACTGTGAACTTCAATATCAACCAGTTATTGATCAATCCCAGCACTGTGGATAGTATAATCAACAGTGAGTATATGTTTAGTGTTTTTGAGCTTTGGTGTTCCATAATTTCAATTTGGGCAATGGTCTCCATTGTAAATTGACTGGCTGAAGCAGAAGCATTTTCTGTCACAGTTTTTTCTCCATGATTTAAATCAAATAGCTGTGTATCAGTAAGATTGTTTAGTATTTCATGATCTCTTCGGTAAACTGTTAAGGCTTCTTGTTGATTGATCCTGGGAATGAAGAATAAACCAATAACCAAGACTAACTTTTTTTGTTTACTTTACACTTACCAAGTACTCAATACCTTTGTTGAATAACTTTCGGTGAATGTCGATGAGAAATACATCACAGTAATAAACATGAAGAAAATGAAACCGCCACCCAGCTGGAAGTAGCCTTTGTAAGTTCTAAAATCGACGTGACCTTGCTTCTTAATCTCGTGATAGATTTGCCTCCTGGGTACATCAGGTTTTTTCTCCTTCAACAACAGCTTGGCCGTTTCATCTACTACATCATCAACATTATCATCACCATCATCATCATCATCTTTTTCTTTCTTAGTTTCGTCATCACCATCATCAGCAGCTTTCGTCAATTCAGTGGTGATTATTTCCAAGATATCTTCATCCAACTGATCCTGTTTTCCATCAAACTTCACTGAACCTTCTTCCAAAATGATCACCTGATCTGCACTGGCAATATGTTTCGCATTGTGTGTCACCAAGACGACAAGTTTATCTTTGAGGAAGCCTCTGATGCATTCTTTGAAAATTTGATCTTGCACCTTTGGATCCAGCGCCGTCAATGCATCATCGACCAGATAAATGTCAGCATCTTTGTACACAGCTCGAGCTAGATTCACTCGTGCCTGTTGTCCCTTACTCAAGTTAAGACCTCGATCCACCAGGATGGTTTCATCTTGCTTTTCGAGTATTTTAAAGTCATATTCTAGGGCACAAACTCGTACTACCTTAATGGTGGAAAAGATATATTTGAATTGGAAAGTTTGCCGACAATTTTGTGCTCAAACTTACCTCATTGTATCTGTCTTCATCGTATTTCTCACCAAAGAGAATATTCTGCCTAATCGAAGACGGAAACAACCAAGCATCTTGAGATGCATAGCTCTTCCTACCTCTGATTCTCATCTCACCCAAATCGATTGGCATATCTTTCAGGATGGTCTTGACCATGGCACTCTTGCCGCAACCCAGCTGCCCTGTCAAAACTGTCAATCCAGCCGTCATTTTGACTGTAATCTCTTTGAGAATCTTGTGCGCTCCAATGGACACTGATATGTTTCTCAGTTCGATCTGGGGCTCATCATCAGGCTTATCGACCGTATCTGATATTTCTTCGGCATTCAAAACACTCTCCACTCTAGTTATAGATGCCATTATTTCGGCCACTCGAGTGAGACCCATGCTGAGCGATACAGAAACAACCATGCGCAGTGTACCAAATTGTCGCATAATGTAGAAGATGGTCTGGGCATTGACGCTTGAGCTGAGATAGATGTAGACTATGATGAGGGCATAGAAGCCGAGTTTTGATACCAACAAGCCAACCACAATCAGGGACATTTTTATGTAATAGTTTTTCATCATTATACCCATCTCTTTGCTGAAATTGAATTGATTGATGTAGGTGAAGATATTAAATCTTTTTTTTAAATAAATCCCTTAATTTTAAATGAGTTTGTTCCAACCCATGGCCGAAAGTTTTCACTGTGACCATAAGGAAAAGGTTGAGGCACCAAACATACCCTTGAGGAACACCGAGTAAAATATTTTGAGATATATACATTTCGTCGTGACAACGATGGTTTTTATTTAAATATAAAAATGTTTAATGTTTAATTTAGTCATAGTTTGTTAGTTTTTTACTTGTTACTCGACTGGTACAGTACAGTGTTCCTTTTATAACAGTGTTTTCGATATTTAAACTATCGAATTACGTAATTCAAGTTAAGATAAATCTGAGTTGTTTCAGATAAACACCTATAATTCTTGCCCTGTCTAAGAACATTTGTCTAAACTTGGGTATTCTAGGGAGAATATGTCAGCAAATAAGCCCCCAGTAAGAACCTAGTTACAACTGATTGATTAAAATTATTAGTGATTTAAAAGTGAAGGAACTGAATTGACGCACATTGTAAAAGAATTATTATTAAAATTACTAATGCAATACTAATTAGCTATTTTTATATTTACACCTTTTATTTTTATTTTGAAGGATGATAAATAACATTAACAAAAACTCCTACTGGAAATTTTGAAGTTATTGGAAAATAGAAGAAATCAATGGATCAATTCTCCGTAACAAATGCCAATTCATGTTTTTCACTTCGATTCCTTATTTAATTGTATCTAACCAAACCTAAGCTAACCTAACCTAAACAAACATAACCTAACTTAACCAAACCCAATCAAACTCAATCAAAGAAAACCTAACCTAACATACCCTCACCTAACCGAACCTCGGTGATAAAATCATACACGATATTTATGGAACAAATTCTTATAGTTCAGTATTTAGTGTCAAACTTTTTAAATTTCATAACACTTTACTTATTTCAAATTGCACCCCCTGTAAGTACATTTCATGTCATTTAACATACCGTCTTGTATCTCCAACCTTATCTTCGAATATTTTCTCCCATGTATACATCTTTATAATTCTAATGGCCGACAAAGTTTCTTGGGTAAACTGTAGGCGATTGTCAGTTTTTTTATTCATTTTTGTACGCATCTCCTTGATCAGTTTACCACACCAGCCTTAAAAACAAGAAATATTATTAAATTTACCTTGTCAATAATCGAAACAACTCCACAATGAGTAAATTTAATTAAATCATCAACTTTAATCTGTGAAAAATGTTGTAGCATTTTGTAAAGAAACTTTTAGAGACAGCCTGTCTGTGTTCAAATACCTTGGAAGGGAATCGTTAGCAGTACGATAACAATTCCAACGGAAGATGATATGCCGATTTTGTTGTAGATTAGGTAACATATGAAAATAATTTGCACAACAGCAGACCAGAGATCGTTGAATAGCCAAATGGAGGCACCAAACTGAGGCACATCCTTCGATATAACTGTCACAATTTTGCCTGTGAAAAAGATAGATTAAGCCATTAATTATCACACAAAACCAGAGTACTTAAGCTGCAAATTAGTTGATATAACAGACTGGTAAATTTTTGATATAAATGTTATAATGAATTGTATAACAATTTACTCATCCGAACTTTTTTCCAAAAACAAACCCCTGAATTTTAAATGCATTTGTTGTGACCATAAGGAAAATCATGAGGCGCCAAACATACCCTTGAGGAACACCAAAGAAAATAGTTTGAGAAATATAAATTTCCAGGCACCGATGTTTTTTAACATAAGAACCAAAAAAAAACATTTTAAACATTAGTATTGGCTCTACTGATCCATAGAGAAGTTTTTTTTAAGTGGACAAGCTATGCCCAGAGGCATCCGATCATTTTCCTTATGGTAGCTGTAAAAACCAAAATTATTACTTTTATTATTATTATTTACCTAAACTGATCTCGTTCAAGGCTTTGGGGCTCAATTTCAATGTTTTTCTATAAATCAATGATTGGAAAGCGATGCCAATTTGTAATCCTAATGTGTTCAGTACCACCACGAAATTTTGGTGAAACAACACATTTACAATTCTTATGCCAATCATTAGGCCAGCATAGTAGAGGGCGTCGTGATAAGTGATGGTCACTTGACCTGGCTGAAAGTAGCCCACCAATTTGGACATTGCATCCGGTTCCAGTACTCTGTAATTTAAAATGAAAAAAGGAATGTTGAGGAGTTTTTTTTTTCACCAAATTTGATATAGTCACAGTTTAATTGATATTCCCAGTATTGAAGTTCGACGAAGATGTCAAGTCAGATTTTCGTGACCTTGGCAATTCAATATGGCGGGAAAAAATCGACTTGGTCACATTGTGCAGTGAATGTGAATAATTTATTTGAAAAAACAGAAACCTACAAAGACTACGAAAGCTGCGAATCAATGGTGTGGAGGTTCCATTTACTTACGAAGTTGAATATTCGGGGGTTACCTTTGACCAAAAGCTTAACTACATGGAAATCTCACGTGGAGACAACCACACGCAAGGCCACAAGTGTCCTTGGAGGTGGTAGACAAAAAGAACTGGGGATTAAACCCCGAAATGGGACGGAGCTCAAAGGCACATGAGTTAGTTTCAGAGTCAGGCCTGCCTAGGAAACATCCCTGAACCAACATGTATATGTTGGTTCAGGGAATAACTAGAACTGTCAGTCACAGAGGCTTTCATCGATAAGCTAGAAACAAGTAAAGGTCCACGCAAAATTTTATGAGGAAACAAAGGCAGATCTAGTATTGTGAATGCCAATGGAGCAAATCTGGGACCAATGTAATGATTTATGTAGGATTTATGTACCAGATAGAAGGGACTGGGTGGCGGGGGCGTGACCTTCCCTAAATGAGAATCTAAATTTTTATACTGACTCGGAAACAGGAGCCGATATTTATGAGATGTAAGGTATGATCTCTGTGAGAAAAGGCAATTATGCCACCATATTTCAGGGTGGAGATAATCGTCATCTACTCAGAAAGCCATGCAGCATTTGAAGGGCTAAAGTCATGATGACTAATATGGGATTGCCGTATAGCCCTTATCAGACTATTTAGTCACGACAGAAACGGCAAAGGAAATCCAAAGAGCTACACGAAGGACTCTGTATCTATACTAGAGCTCTATATTGATAGATAATATCGGCGGCCATCTTGTATTCTGCATTCGTGCCTGTCACTTGTCATGTCTGTGGTCTGAGATTGATCTAAGCTGTATTTGACATGACAGACGATAGCCTGTACACTATATGGCGAGCGATAATACTAATCTCGTCTAGTTTATCTAATCTAACAGTAAATACTAAGTTAGCACTAGATTATTGTACAAAAAAAACAATTTATCCCAAATTTTGTGATTATTAGAGATTTTTTGAGATATTATAGCACCAAATACATTAGACAACCAGCCATTTCAATATTTTACTCCAATTTGCAATCATGTGCGTAGGCATATCAAGTTGATAACTTTCAATGGCAAAAAAACAACTTACGTCTCGACCAGTTTCCATGTCAAATTCAACATCCCCAATCCGATATAACGCAAACCATATATATCCCATAGGATTTTATAGAGGGACTTTTTCTTTTCCCCAAGGGCTATGAAGGCCCTCTCCAGCTTATTGCCACATTTTTCCGAACGACAATGTGGTACCACTTCATAGAGATCATCGTCCTCTAGATCTTTTTTAAATCCTTTGGCAAATATTTTGCCAGTAAAGCTGTAAAATATATTTATGTAGAATAGAAAAAATTAGAACCTATCGTATTTTTATAACAGAACAGAAGTAGTAGGTAGGTATATATGTAACGATTCCACAAGTTGTTATGAGCTAAAAATGCCCATTTAATTAGAGACAGTGGCGTACCAAGCATTTTATTCAAAAAATATAAAAAAATAGTTCTGTTTCTTAGTATTTATTTTAAAATTACTTGAGAATACTTTCATTATATTTATATAAAGACGATTAAATTAGAAAAAAAGTTGTTCAATTAAGACCTTTTCTATATTCCGGTTTACATATTATAAAGATTTCGCCCGCTCCTGGAATATTTAGAAGAAAATTAAAATCGGTGATTTTGTTTTTATATATTTATGACCGACGAATCGAACGGAGGAGGTATACAATTCGACTGTTTGTCTGCAGGTTTTTTTAACGGCTGTTCGCGCCATTTAAATAGTAAATGTCGGCCGATTTCCATGATTCTTATTTCATTTGAAAGGCAACCAGTGAGAGTTAGTCCCATTGCAAAGAAAATCGACATTCAACATCAATTCGAAAAGTTGAGACGACAAAATTAAATAAGAAACCATATCCGGCAACTTTTAAATTGGATAAATATTTCAAAAAAAATGATAGGTTTCTTAGTTACAGCTTTGGTGAAGTCTGAAGTATATGTGTCTTCGCTATGTGGAAGGACCTTTTTTTTGGAAAATTCAAAATATGAGACAGCCAAATTAAAGGTTCTAGTTATTCTTTAAAATAGCTATTTATATTATATTTATATTATGATCTTAAAAGCTTCACTTAACTGGATCTGCTTCTCGATTTTTATAAATTCGGTCAAGAATAAGGCAAAATACCAGAGATGTGTAAATGCTTAGGTAAAGTAAACAAAAGTTATTCAATACAAAGGAAATTTGTCATAGCAAACATTATTTTTTGTATTGTGCTTAGAATAAAGTGAAGATAAACACACGACATTGTCTCTGATATAATTTTGTTTCTTTCATTATTATCAATTAAAATAAAATTGTAGGCTACATAATCTCGAATAAACATTTGAGTTTGATTGTGATTTGATTCACTTTTAAAAGCAGTCAGTAAGTAGTAGTACCTAGGTACGACCTTCAGGGTTTAATTTTTATTTCCTTGTTTAAATATTTGCTTATGCATTACAAAAAGTATATATATTTCAATAGATACAATTTCAGAAGAAATATAGATAGGTACCTACTCAATAAATATCGTTGAATGATT
The DNA here is from genome assembly GCA_958507055.1 of Crioceris asparagi. Classification (NCBI taxonomy): domain Eukaryota; kingdom Metazoa; phylum Arthropoda; class Insecta; order Coleoptera; family Chrysomelidae; genus Crioceris; species Crioceris asparagi. Next base: position 1,333,401 of record OY293827.1, read on the forward strand.
TTGATAATTTGTTTTGTTTTGTTACACTAAAAACTGTGACCAAAAAAAAATTGGACCGAATTTATTAGTTGGTGCAATAAAAAATATAAAATAATATTAATTCAATTGGTTCTGCTACTTTGGAAGTTGGTGAAAAAAGTTTTCAATCTAACTAGAACTGCACAACTTCAAAATTACCAGTACTAATAGAATTTATTACGTTATTTGGTATTTTTCAGTGCATCAACTAATAAAGTCGGTCAAATTTTTTGTAAAAAATATTTATCGAAATTTAGTTAGTTTATTAACTTCTCAGATGATTGGGTTTTCCAAATCCCCAAATTTCAGGTTCTGATATACAGGTTGTTTCTTTATAATATGCTAATATTTAAGTAGGTAATTCTTGACTCCATTTTGAAAAAAAAATAATCATATGAACATAAGTCCTAAAGGTTAAATTAAGATGGAAAAAAGAAATTTAGTCTTTGATTAATAATTCAAAAACAATTAATAGGAAATTTAAAAAAATCTTAAAAAGGAGAGAATTTCTAATAATCTCCGAACCAATGAAACTCTACCTCCATTATGTATAATATTTAAATATAAATTTTATCATTTGAATAAATTATGCTGTGATTTGTACCCTTCAAAAAATATCCATATTTTTCGAAGATGTATGCAATTGTTAATAAACAAATTATTTTGCAACTTCGACCCGAAGGGGTTGGGCGCAATTTTTCTGAAAAATCGAGAATCCGAGACGGTACAATCACAGATAAGACAAGGGAAATTTTTGAAAAAAAATTAAAAATAGTTTTTATTGGGCATTTAAGATTTAAACCGTACCGATGAGTACCTACTATTGCTATCCTTTTCTCGATTTTAACTATACTTATGTATATGTGTTTGCCAGCAACAGCAATTCCATAACAAATTACTGTTTGTCTACCACAACACAAAATTAAACTGTAAATTAACAACGTCTGACGTCTGACAATTGCGACATAACCATAGACGATCTTCCAGAAAGTACCTATATACCAGAGAACGAGACGTATATATACGCTCCATGCTCGTGCGTAATTCCAGTGACGGATCCCATTGTCGTTCCATGTCGACAAAATAATGATCTTGGTTGAATGAGATTGAATGAGATAATTATAATTACCAATATTGGATCACACTTGGAGCTTAACAGGCGGCGAGATGTCTGCGATCTAAGTACGAATTCGAAATTTCAAGTCTCTTGACCGTATGGGGCCTGAGAAATCGCTGCGGAGTCCATTGATACAAGAACCGAAAGTAATAAAAACTATTTAAAAAATATCCTGAAACGTTTAGATTAATTAAATTTAATTTTTCGAAAAGAGCTACGGTTTTCGAGTTACTGCGATGTTAAAATCACAAATATGTGTATTTTCGCTATGTCTGGGGGGCAATTTCATTCGAAAATTAAAAATCTAAGGGAACTACATGAAAGACCAGATTATTTGTAATAACGTTTATAATGAACATTTTTTCCTTAGAGTTACGGTTTTCGAGTTACAGTGGTGGTAAATATTAAAATTCAAAACACAAAACTTATTTCCGCCGGGATGTTTTGAGATCTCTAGATAATAACAACAAGCAAAGAATACAGTGCGTTCATAAAGTATGGAAACGCTTCAATAACTTCTAAACTATTAACATATAGAGAAAAAGCTCTGACAGGTCGTTTTTTGATTTTGATTTTCTACTTTATTATGCAAATAGCATCATTTTATTCCCTCCACCTTCCAAATTATACGTCATCATTAATTTTTTTAAATGGGAAAGCCATAATTTTATATTATAAACGGTACCCTGGCAATTTTCTGAGCTCAAAAATACCAAATACATGGGTATTAACATAAAAATATATGAAATACAGGGTGCTAAAAAATTAATATATTTTCATTTGCTGCTTTCAGTTTTCAATAATAACAAAAATATTAATATGCAGTGGTAACTAAGAACTTATGAATTGTTGCTAGGGACTCCGATTCAAACGCATACTTGTTTTTATGCATAATTTGTATAAAATTGAAAGCAGCAAATAAAAATATATTAATTTTTAGCACCCTGTATTTAATATTTCTTTTACGTTAATACCCATGTATTTAGTATTTTTGAACACAGAAAATTACCAGTCTTCCCTTTATAATATAAAATTATACCATTCCCATTTTAAAAAATTAACGATGACGTCATAACTTAGAAATTGGAGGGGATAAAATGATGCTGTTTGCATATAAAATAAGAAAATCAAAATCAAAAATCGACCTGTCAAAGCTTTTTCTCTATATGGTAATATTTTAGTAGTTATTGAAGCGTTTCCATACTTTATGAACGCTCTGTATAAGTGGGTAATAGAATAAGTACTATCTTCTTTGGTTTTAGTGAAGGTTCAACGATTTTCGTGACCAATGTTTCACTCAAAAGTAAGAAATAAATATTTTTTACAATAAATTGGACCGACTTTATTAGTTGGTGTACTAAAAAATAAAAAAAATAAAATATATAAAATATATAAATATATATATAAAAAATGGCAAAGCTGTGAGTTCCAAACTAAATAAATCACAAGATAATCTGGAAACACTAAATGTAAAATTATTATTAAAATTTTCTCTATATATATGTACCGTAATATTTTTCAACCGGCTTAAAAAAAGGTGTAGATATATTATTTTAAACATTTTTGAACTTATTTGATATTTATAATCAAGAATTTTTAATGGTAAACTTTCAACGATTTTTATGAACAAATGAAAACCGAAAAATGTGAAATAAATAAATAAAAACTTGTCTTTATTTGATAATGAACTGAAAAAAGGGTTTTTTCTTTTTCTTTTTCCTGTCGGTGATTACTAGAATCTTAAACTCTGGAATATCAGTTGAATAAAAAAAAATACACAGACAACTGATGAGTATTGTGAAAATCTTTACAAAACAACACTAAAGATGATAGAAAATCATTGAATAAAATTATTAAAATTAATTAACTTACAAAAAGGTTAACAAAGATACAATATTTGTATCCTCTCTAGGATTGGGTTTTCTTTTCACTCGTTCACAGTGATCCATTTTACAGGTAGATCGTAATTATTCAAAACAAAAAACAAAAAAATAATTAACTGGTATTTTTTTTAACTGGGCACCATAGTGTAGCTATCCGTCACTATAAAAAATATATTAATGATATAGGTAAAATAAATTCCCTACACACAACGAATGTTTGGGTACTTTCAATTTAATAATGAACGAGGAATATATATCCTATATAAAAAGATAATATTGAGTTGATGCGCAAATAATAGAATTTAAATTAAGTAAACATTTCCAGCGATACACCACATATAAAACTATTATACATATTATTAGTAGGTATATATAATACTTCTTTGGGACAATATATGTAATTGAGCAACTTTCAAAAGTTAATCACAATTTAAGTAGATTTTTAATTGTTTCTTTTGCGGCTGAGTGGCGACATTTATAAAGTACTAGCAAATGCATTCGATGTCGCTTGTGGAAATCAGCTTTTTGAATCTCTAAAATGCCCATTCCGCCCACTAGGGTTTGAGAATTTCCACCGTCTTGGACACACAAAATATACATATGCTATTTTCGCAATAAACGTTCTCAAAAAAAAAATTCAGGTGTGACTAAAATTTAGTCAAGCATAACTTTTTTTGTGCTTTTTCTCAGAGATGGCGCCATGTGTAGGTGGTAAAGGGCTCTCAGAAGAGTACTTTAGGCAAGTGTTATCAAAATCCTTACAGCCGTTTTCTCGCTTCAGTCTTGAGCAAATCACGTTTTTTGTCTACAGCTCAGCACCCAGTGTATACAGGATTCTCATTCCGTTCCCAAGATAATGCTGTCACAGACAGACGGACAGACAGACAAACAGACAGACCAATGCCTAAAAATATGTTTGTTAGACTTAGAAAACTCTGAAACGTCAACATTTGTAAAAATCTCGATACCGAAAATTTCACACGATTACAATACTTTCCTTATACAGCTACTATAGTGGCGTAGGAAAGTAAAAACTCAACAACGACGCCCATAACGGATTTTTAGATTTATTTATTTACCCCTATTTCATGCCCTGCTCTAATTGTAGTTAGATAAAAGACTTTCTGCACCAACTTCAAAATTTCGAAGTTGTGCAGTTTGTTAGTTAGTTGTTGCAGGCTCCAACTCCAAAAGTACAAGCACCAATAGAATTAATATTATTTCGTATTTTTCAGTGCATCAACTAATAAAGTCGGTCCAATTTTTTGTGAAAAATATTTGGAGGGGGTAATTTCTTGTGAAAATATGACACAGCCAAATTAAAGCAGAGATTGTATGTAGCAACATTTATAATGAACATTTTCTCCTTAGAGTTACGGTTTTCGGATTTTAGCGGTGGTAAAATGTTAAAATCTAAAAGACTTATATGCGTATTTCCACCGCAATGTTTTGAGATCTCTGTTTGTCGTTCTGTGCCAAGAATATTTCCGGAAGGGATAGATTGGTTTTGTTTGCTACTCTTTTGTTTTGTAGGGTATTGATACCGCTTGCCTGTGGCACATATAACGGGCATCCAGCTCGCCCTAAATGCTAAAAAACCAACAACCGAAAAAAAAGTGGTTTGCTTAAGACTGCAGCGAAAAGATAAATAAAACGATTTTGAATGTTATACTTGTCTAAAACATTCTTCTTAGAGCCACGATCTTTTGGAGAGAAAACAAAGACAAAAAGTTATGCTCAACTAGTGTCAACTGTTTATTCATATTCTGGCTAAACGTTAAAATTGTAATATGTCCATGATTGTTGCTGTTTCTCTTGTATCACGCCAAAATAACATGAATGGTCGCACGATATGATCATACGATTTTTTTTTAAATTCAACATCAACTTTGCTTCAGAGGAAGTTCTATGAATGAACAAACAGATTTTTAGAATACGGAATGAGGTCCATTAACTTTTGACAGACACGTTCTTTTAAATATTTGTGTTAGCATCATTTCTCAGAATACAAATTCTTATTAAAATAATGCAATTAAGCCACCTTACATAGTATTTTTTGAGTATTATTTGGATATAGATAATATAAGATGAAACAAAATAAATTTATCTAAGCATGCAACACCTGTTCAATGACATGTGTGTTAAGAACAATAGATTTTTGGGTTTAATGAATCTTTAGTACCTAGTTGTTTGTACAGACGTCAACGATAATTTGTGCGGGAAAAGTCTATAATTTGACCGACATTAGAAAAGGAGGAGATAGACACATTTATATTGTTAGCTTTGCTGCTTTTTTTAGCTTATCTAAATTAGCTACATGAGGAAAGTATTCCGGTTTTAATAAATGTTTACGTTTCATAGCTGGCTGAGTCAACTAAAACATATTTGCATTCATTGTTCTTTATGTTTCTTGTACTAATAAGATTATATCTGGGGGATGGACCGAGTTGGCTGCTTTCTTTTCAACTCCAGACGCAAAAAAATTAGCTATAGTCCGTTTGAAGAGAGCAATAAACTCTAATTAAATATGCAAATCCTGTACAAGGTGGTCCTAATAATTCTGGGAACTTTTGAAAAAATTTTAAATACCTTTAATGGTTTTGTTTATTTGACCAGTCTAGCTTATTACCCTGTTAGGGCTCGTTAAGGGTAGGAATACAATAGAAATCATTCATCAAATTATTTGTAAATAAGGTCATAAGCGTATCTTTCGGTAAGGGCAGTAAATAATGAATTTATTTAATTTTTAAGATAGAATTGCTAAATGAAACTCTGGAATATAATAAAAACTACAGTTAATTTAAATTGATAAATTTATTAAAAATAGAAGTAGATTTTATATTTATAGAAATATTATATTTTGTACACATAGAAATATTCATTCATGCTCGCTATCGGAAAGAGACCAATCGAAGGAACTTTCGTCGTTTCCTATGTTTATAATCAGTGGATCGATCGTTTCATCTATGCAGTGATCTAGATCTCACATTTTTTCTTAAATTTTCTCCAACTGTTTCATTTGCAGCCTTTTCCAACAGCACCTGAACATGATTCAATTTAAATCCAGCACTTCTTCTTCTTCTTCTATTATTTCTTGGACCTAGCTTTCTAATGGCGCTTTTCTCCAGCACTCTGCGTTTCTTCGTTACCAGAGAGAATAAATAAAAGTACGTTACGTAATCGAAGCTTCGTCCGTGTGGCTGAGGATTGTCGCTGGCTCTAAACCATACCTTCAGCCACGATACTTTTCACTTACTACTTAATATTTTCAATACAATTTTTTTGCAATGCACGTGTCAAGGAAGAGCCAGGATTTTGCTCTAATACGAATATAACCGTCACTGGCAAGCCCTTGAGGTTATCCGCGAGGCGTTCTTCCTGTCTCATCCGCCAGACCACGATACCACGTGCTTCTAACCTCCAAAGACTTTTTAGGAATCAACTTCTTCACAAAAGCAAACCCAGAACTACACTTCTTGATTTTCAAGGCGAATGACTTCCTTATCCATATCGGGGACCCAACTCTCGAGTCTTCTACCACGTGTACTGCTCGTACGAAAATGTTGGGCGAAGTGTCCACCAACGAGTTTTGGGGAAGTGGCTCCGGAAACTGCTTTCAGTACGAAATTTTTGGGCGAAGTGGTCGATATATCATTTTGGTCAGGTCCCTCCTTAGCAGATGATGTGTAATCACCTCGCTTATTCGAATATGTATGTCTATGTTTGGCCGACTTATCAAAAAGAAGAAGGTAAACAAAATGACATTGAATTGTTTTTGTTTTTTTTTCTATTTCAATAATCATCCCGTTGTTGTCTTGATGATTTGGTTGGAATAAATAAAAATGAAAACGAGTAAACAATTTTTATTCAATGGACAAAAATTTTATGAATCGTTACAAAAATACTACAAACTAATCTTTGGAAGAACCTATTACTTTCCTAATATCTTACTTAATTCAATGATTTCCATAGAAAAATCCTTTGAATGGATCGGTTCATGAAGAAGAATCACAATATCTCTATAAATATTTGTTGAAAAAAAAACATTACTTACAATTTTACCTACAATTATTAATAAATAAAAAAATTAAAGATTAATAACAACTTTATCACAATTGAATGAAAAAAAAAACCTAGATTATATAAATCATGTGGAGATGCTGAAATAATTTATGAACATAAAAGACCACAGCATTTAAAAGAACCAACAGTACCTGCATCTTTCGGACATCTGTAAAAAAAAGCTAGCTTTTGTCAGTAACGTATTTAAATAAATAATTCATGAAATATAATTTTATGGCCGTATTTTTGACTTTAAACTTGTAAAAACTACATAAAAGCATAAAAGACCTTAGTTTCCTAATTAAAATCAACTGAAAACAACAAAGTTTGAAAAAAATTAAATATTGAACATCACCCCGCCAATGGCAACAAAAAAAAAATAAACTGTCGCCGCTCCTGGCTGAAGTCTTCATGCATGCGAACAATGTCTTGCGCGACGAAATGCGCAGATGAGCAAAAATGGTACTGCTGATTGTTGTACATGCTGTGATAAGTAATTAATGAAATATATTCTGGAATTATAAATCATTGTAGAGCTCGAACTGTCTCAAGAAGTTGATCCAATTCAACTTTGTATGCTATCAACTGTTTTTGTCTTTCAGCACATTGCTCGCAACTTCTGTTTGTTGTTACGCTACCAGCTCCCTTTTGCGCTAAACTTTGGACGATGGTTCGCAGCCTTAACTCACGTTCCTCGTAGTACTTTTCCATGTAGGCTATCTGAAACCAGACAGATTATTTTTTTTTTGGTTAAAATGAATATGACTTTAGTGCCACACAATAGCAATAATTATCACCACAAAAAAAAACACGTGAAGATAAATCTGGTGATCTAGCAGGTCACTACTTGATTTTACAATTTGTTGGTATTGAATGAGCAGGAAACGCATTTCGCCGAAATTTAACGGTTTAATTCTGTAGAACTCAATTTATTTTCAAAATGTCTGGCATGCAATGAGACGCCTTAAGCAGAACTTATTTTCTGATAAATTAGAAGCTTTCGAAGAATGGGGGGCATCGTCAGCTTGCGAATTGCGAAATGCTTTGGCCTTGGAGCTGGAGTTAAAGGAAAGGGAAAGATTCTACATTTTACTCAGAATCTAAATCATGTTTTGGAAAACTACAAAATCTGTGCATTGACGAACCTTTTTCAATAGAAAATCCACTTCACTGCCATCACCGTTGCCCAGATGAACATTTGCCAATGGAGGTGGAGCTGCTGAATGTAATCTCTGATTCAAATGATCCCTTTCCACAGTAACGATGGCCAATTCATCTTTGGCCGCACTCAACTGTTGCTGTAACGTGGTCAGGGAGGCACGTTGCCCTTCCAGTTGTTCCCTCAAAGGTGCCATGCTGGCCATGTAGTTGGCCACCTCACGTTCATGGGCCTCCTGAAGTGCTGTCAGCTGAAAAAACAATCAATCGTATGGCATAGATATTTTAATATTACTTTCGCGTGGAAACCATTGGTATAAGAAAGGCGAACCATAACAAGTCTCAAAAATACTTACATCTTGAATCCGTTTACTCTTCAATGCTCGATAATCGACCTCCAATTGCTGCAGCTGTTGCTTCAATCGATCCCGTTCGTATTTAATTTGTTGGAGCTCCTCTTCCTTTCGAAAAACAAAATCATTTTCTGCACAGGCTGCACTTTCCAAAGTTGCTGATCGAGGAGCTTGCACTGTTGCCGACGAGAGCTTTTCCGGATAGCTGCGAAACTCCTTTTTATCCGTCAAGCTTTTCAGACTGCCCTCACGTTCCTTTTGCAATCGTCGATTGGTTTTGCGCAAGTCATCCACTTCCCTTTGTAATTTACTGATGACTTTCTCCTTGTTGGTAAGATCAGCCTGTAGGCCTTTGATGGTGGCTAGAAGGTGTTTATCTTCTTTGAACGCTTCCGCGGCATTGGGTTTCTTCAGCTGGCTGCTTTTGGTAACTGCTGATGGAGGTTTCGCTTGAGTATTATTATTATTATAAGTCTGGGTGAAAACTGTATAAGTTTCTCTTTGAGGTGTGGGTGGTTTTTCCGGATCGAAAAATGTCTGCGTATACACATCGTAGGTGTCAGTCTTCCGCTTCAATTGACTCTTCAAATCGTTGACGTGCACTTCCAAGTCTTCGATGTGATTCTCGTATTTGGCTTTCATTTGGCTGAATTTTTCTTGTATTTCTAAAAATACTTTCGACGACTGTAATTCACGATTGATTTGTTCCTGTTCCAAGGTTTTGATTCTGTCTTCCAGTATTTTTCTGGCAGTCAAGCTGGTATCATTGGCGTTCTCTTTAGCTGCCACTATCAGAGCCGATACAGAATCTGGATGCTTCCTGGCTATAATGCGTTCCATTTCCTTGATCTGTCTATTGAGGTCTTGGATGATGCGAGCATCCTTTTCATTTTGGAGTTTCAAACTTTTACTTTGTATCTTTTCAATTTCGAATAATTTACTCAAATTGGCTTCGCTTTCGAGCAATTTTTCCTTGGATTTTTGCATACTCAACAATTCACTTTTGTACTTTTCCAGAGTGGCATCCAATTCAACGACTCGTCGATCCAGGTTTTTGTTGGAATTCACCAGTTCATCGTAGGAGTTTTTCAGCAGCTGATGACTTTTATTTATTTTATCTAGTTGGTATTGCAGGGCTGTATTAACTTCTTTGGAGTCTTTCAAATCCTCAAGGGCTTTTTCTAGCTCCAGATTTATTTCAGGTGATGATAGCTGCTTGGTCGTTAGGGCTAGTTTGGCATGTTCGAGTAGTTCATTGGTTTTTTCGAGTTCCATCTGTGTTTTAAAAAAAAAAAAGAAATATTAGACTTCTGCTAGCCCAGTGGAGGACTTTTATACAAATTTCCATTCTATAAGTACTTAAGTTCAAATGCAAGAAAAATGTGAAACCAAAAATTATCTAGATGTAGAAAACGATGGCCTTCAAGAATCTAAAACAAAATATGAAACATATTATCACAAACATTGACAATTGCCCTTTTTGTCATATGTTATCGTAAAAGCGTACAAGCTTTATTGAAACTTTTTGTTGAAATAAAATAAATACAAGAGTTCACGTATACCATATTAAATCACCTGGTATAAGAAGTTCAGCGATCTTTGATTGAAAATTGAATGTATTCCTGTATTGAGAAATTTATTCAACAATATATACAGGGTCCTACATCGTACCTCCTGTTTTCTAAAGATCAGTTGTTTTGGTATATTTAGTTATCAGTTATCAAACAGCAATGTTATATTTTTATAACTAAATTCAGTGATTTCTAGAAATTATTTACAAAAAACTAAAAGTCAAATTACTGCTCTTGCTGAGGATAGAATAAAAATTATAACACAACTTCTTATGGTGCCTTGGAAGAAGAAAGATTATTTCTCGAAGCTGCTACCAGAAAATCCGCCTGGATATGATGACCAACGCGAGGGACTAACATCAAGGATCAGTAAAGCTGAAATCACAGAAGAAGATAGAAATAAAGCTTAAAAAACGGCAAAATATGATAGAGCATTTGGACCAAGAAATACAAATACGTAGGAGTAAAGATCAAGTATTTCATTCCACTGGAGGGGGGCTAAAATCTATATAGCATGTAATAGTCAGGCCGCCATCAAACCAGTGGCAAATGTGTTTGAAACATCCATATTAGTAAAGGAATGCCATGAAGGTCTTGTGCACCTGGAAAGAGATAACAAAGTCTGCTTCATATGGTCACCAAGGCACGAGAACATTCAGGACAACGAAAAAGCTGACTTCCTTGCTAGAAAAGTTTCGGAAAGGCTTCCAATAGGCCCTGAGCCAGTCTGCAGACATGCAAAACAAAATGTCAAAGCAGAAACGAAAGAATGTGAATCAAGACTAAAAACCAAATATTGGTATGACCTAGACCAAGCCCGTGACAATACTCAAAGGAAAATTAGGTACTTCTCCTGAAAATAAATGATCTGACAAACTGGGTTGGAATCACCACAAACAAATCAGCATAGGTTTTGCTGAAGATGATTCCAGCAGATTCTGCACAGAAGGAGTAGATTCTGTAAATCACTGACTGAGTTCCTGTAAAGGGCGTTTCCCATCTATGACGACCTAAACGCCTATGGTATTTCAATGGGCTTGACTAAAACCCAGAAATTACAGTACTTAGGTACAGAAGTACATCACAGGAATGGTACAAAAGACCTTTAAGGTCGAGGTACCACATAAAGGTACGTGCTCCTAAATACCTGTCGTTTGTCGTATTCATGGTTGAATTTGAACCAGATTCCGTTTTTTTTTGTTGTTACCGGCTTTAGAAGACGCTGAACAATGATATGCATCACCCTGTACAAACACGCATGAAATGTGGGTGTTTACGATCGTCACCAGCAGTACGGCATCAAGAACAAGAACTCGAACGATACCGTTCCTCGAATTCGGGTCAAGTTCCTCTACATATTTATATAAAACGGTGGATCTGCGGTCAGCGAACGCTCATTGGTAACAAAAACATTTTGAAATGATGATGAAGAAGAAATCATCATCATCATTGCTGCTGCTGATGGTGGTGTCGTCATTGTTTACTTTGCTTGTTTTTGCTCATGCTGTTGCAGCCCATGCACCTCCATTAGGTAAGTACTTATTATAAAATAAAGACTTTCATCAATTTCAATATTAATTGTGTAGCCTTTTTTTTAAGCATATTGCGTTCACTGACCAATATGTGATTTGACATAGTTAAAGTTTATATGGAGAAGAAGTGCAGAGAGTTGGAATTAATTATATGTGTTAGAAATATATTAAATTTTAACAAAAAGTTAATTAACATCAACCAACCGTTTATAAGTTCGATCGATATATCACATTGTCAAGTAAAATGCTGTCTGATGGTGTTATGGTTAGCGTCGTTTTCTGTCTAAGAAACCTTACAACGGACCCGGATTTGATTCTCTTTATTTCGTGATTCATATTTGAAATTGAATTGAAATAAAATTCAAAAAATTATATGTTCGAATTTAATGAACTAGAAATTTTGATATACACCAAAAAAAAAGTAAACACGTTACAAATGCATAAATATTTTATAAACGGAATTCGTAATCTTAACCCAAATTCATATACAATGTGTCCAGAATAAAATGCTGTACAGGGTGGTCCATTAATAAAGGACGCCGTCTATATCTCAGTATCCGTTAAGCGGACGACCTTGAGGAAAAAAAATGGCGGTAAATCAGCCAATAGAAAAAGCTGGAAATATTTATAAGATGCTAAGTCTACCGCTAGAGGGCGTAACTCACACTTCGAAGTAGAAAACACTGTATCAAACAAAATTATCCCAAGTTAGCCTATATTGAAAACATTTTTGTAACCTACAGAAAATAAGACAACTTTTTTTGTAATAAAGGTTTTTCTCTATCTTGTCAAATAAAGGGTGGGGGGAGGTGCAAATTTTGGTTTGAAAAAAACTGAATAACTTTTTTTTGCTATGACCTATTTTGAATAACTTTATTTCATTTTAAAGCGCTTTTTATGCGCTTCTACTAGAATAATAACATTTTGAGTTCAATTATTTTCCGAGTCGGTAGATGGCGCTTTATAACAAAGTCGCAGATTTTTCTGATTTTCTCGAAAATTTCAAATGCAATAGTATTTTTATTTTTTATTAGGAAGAAAAAGAGTCAAAAATTATAGTTACTGGTGAAAACCGCAACTGGACTTATAGACTTATTAAAAAATATATCTAAATAATAGAACACTTTGAGTATCAGTATTTTTTATTAAAGTTACCTATATCTATCTATATAAATAAAAATGAATCGAAAAATGCGTTGCTAAGCGCAAAACTCGAGAACGGCTCGACCAATTCGGATAATTTTTGTTTTAATATTTTCATTAAGGCATAAGGAAGTTTCTTATGGAGAGAAAAATCGTAAAAATTGTGAGGAAAATAGTGAAAACACCACTTTTCCCAAACGCTTTCTTAGTGTGGTGTCAGATATGTCATACACGTCAACAACCATTATCCAAAGAACACCTACATTATCTGAAACAATGAGCCTTTTTCCTGAGGAGTGTGTGGCCTTTCGCTACGAGAGGGCAGCACTTCTGGTACGGATAGGGACAAATATTAAACCTACACCATCTAACACTGTGGAAATATAGGTGATAAAAGTAAATTATTTAAAATAATCAAGCAAGCAAAAATAGATCGTGTACCATAAAGCATTACAAGAAAAATATTATATTATTACTGGAGTGTACAAAAGCAGGAAGTTATTTTTATAAGTAATCTTCATTTAAAATTGAGATATTAAATTAATAATTTTTAAGTGATTACTCTGAAATTCGTTTTATTTATTCATTTTTTCTATTGGACTGCAAATGGCCAATAACCAACATAACTATTTATTTGAAATTTCATATATCTCTACAATTATTACTGCTACGGCAGCAACGCGCCGGGTACTGCTAGTTTTATATAACCTTCGTTTATACTAACAAAAAATTTCTATTACCTATGTCGCTCTAGATGGCATAATTCAAGTTAAGTGTAATTAAATGACAATTAAACACGCCATATCCTTAAAAAAGTGAAAATTTAATCTCCTATAATAAGGAAAATATTATGTTTTTTAAATGGACATTTTCCTTTTTCACCCTGTATCTAAGTAACTGTACCGATTTAAAATAGAACAAAGCTAAATTATTTTTGGGCATACAAATACGCAACATTACATGTACATCATTTTATACTGGACACACTGTATATGTTGCTGATAAAGTATTAACATGGCTAGTTTAAAAGGTGTCCCTCAAGGGACTATTTTGGGACCTATATTATTAACGTTATATAGTTTTCCCCCATTTCCCATGTCCTACTCAACAGAAGCGATATACGAAGTTTCAAAAGAGCATTTTCCGATCAACAATTTTAAGTCTAAGCCCAAGGACTGCATCATTCCTATTTTACTCGGTATAGATCTCGCCATAAAGTAGGAGGGTAGCGCGTTACTTTTACTGATCCCTGTACATATTTCAATGAAATTCTATTTTTGTCACAGAACTACTACCAGAATCCATAGGCAATGGCAATCAGCCAACACCAATAGAAATTGAAGATGTTATTGTTGAAAAAGTAGAATCATCAGCAGAGTCAAACAATGTGAAAGGTCTTCTTCGACAAACACTTGAAGATGGAAGAGCGAATGAAACTTACGAGGAAAATGGTCAACCAATGGCAAGGATTTCGTATACGGGAAATCAATTGTGGAAAATCCGTTTGGCCGATGTGAATCAAACAAAAGTTTTGGCCGACCTCAAGAAAAATGGATGTAAGTAATACAAAATAATGTTGTAGAAAAAAAAATATTATGTACATTTTATCGGATCTTGATTTGTTTTGATGCTGAAAATGTAACCATGTTGATTCTTCAAAGCTATCAAGGCATGGGGCGGAAACTCGACTTGTATCGATATTCTCGTCAAACCGGATGCCATCGAAATAGTCAGTGCAGCTCTGGCCAAAGAACATATCAAATATGAAATACTGATGCAAGATGTGCAAAAGGCTATAGATGAAGAGAATCCAAAAATTGAAGATGAAACAGAAGACAGACAAGGTTAGCTTGCTATATCAACAAATATTTGGAGCACTAAGTTTGACTCGGGTAATCAGAGTCAATTGTTTTATCGCAACAAGAAAAATCATGAGGTCAATATGAGCAAATAAAAAATTTATCATTTAAATTTACATATTGTTGCTTTACTCCATTTTTCGACATGTTTTATTTCTCAAGATTAGTAGATAATACTTGCAAAGATGTCGATATAAAATTGGTAAGAAATCGTTCTCCCCAGCATTATAAAATATACAGAATGTTTTTTCTATTTAAAATTAAAAGTGGGCAGTCATAAAAAAATAATAATAATAATAGGAAAATGTTGGAAATTATTTTCTGATTTCTAAGATGTCCGCCAGAGGGCGTAATCGCTGTTTTAAATTAAAGAAAGTTATGTTTCTCGAAATTTTACAAAATTAAGATAAAAAAAATTAGGCATTTCAAAAATGAGATAAATTCGAGTCATTTCTGGAGAACATTTTTTCCTTATTTCTAAAAATAAAGTGGTGAGGGGAATGAATAAATATTTGTAACCACAAAGTTGCTGGACGGATTTTAGCACACTAGGTGTCGTTGAGAGCTTTTCATAGGCGTAGGTATATTTTAATTTATTCTTCAACAGGACATCGTCTAACATGGCAGTCCTACCATCGCATACGTGATATTTATGGTTTCCTCGACTACATTGGAAAAACCTACCCAGACATTTGCAGTGTGAAAACAATCGGTACATCAGTGCAAGGGCAACCAATAAAGGTACATATGAAGTTTGAATACCCATCGAATGGGGTTTCGTCACAATTCCTGACGTCATCTGCCATTTTACGCATGTCGTAAATAGTTTGAATTAAATTTTAATACCTAACCCCAAAACACTGACAATGACAATATTTGTTAAGGGGCTAAATCATTTTCGAAATGAAATGTTTGACATTAAATGTCAAAAAGATCAATAACAAACGTCAAAATAACAATCAGCCGATCTGATCGAAGACAATATGTTTATGACGTTCAAATATTATTTCACCTAATTTACAAACAAAAAAAAGAGATAGACAAGGTATGACGAAACCCCATTCGATGGGTATTCAAACTATAGCATATTTGTAACTGTTACACCTGTCACTTTTCGAAGCAAAAATATTTTAGAAATCCACTGTTATACCAGTTTATAAAAATGGAGACAAAACTAAATTATAGACCAATTTCCTTAACTTCAAATGTATCCAAAATATTCGAAAAAATAATAAAAAATAGAATCTACAATTTGTTAGAGAAACACAAATTATTATCTGATATGCAATATGGTTTTAGAAATTAAAAATCAACTAAAGATGCAATAAAGGATCTGACTGGCCTCATTTATAGTTCAATCGACAATAAAAAACCATCAATTGGTATATTTTTGGATTTGGCAAAAGCATTTGAAACTGTCAATCATAAATTATTACTTAGAAAATTGAATCAAATTGGAATAAGAGGATTGGCTCATAATCTTATCTGTTCCTATTTATCAAATCGGAAACAACAAATCAAAATAAATAAATCAATAAGTGGAACAAAAATCATATCATGTGTGTACCACAAGGAACTGTTTTGGGTCCGTTACTTTTCATATATATATATATATATATATATATATATATATATATATTAATGACTTTTTCTCAATTAAAACAGAAGGTAAAATTATTTGTTTTGTTGATGACAATGTTGTTTGTATATTATGAAAATAGCAGTTGGAAACAATTGAAACTTAAGATTGAAAATGATTTCAAGAAAATTATACTCTGGCTTTTGTAGGTCTTGCTGTGAAGAGTTTTTCAAAAAAAATTGACCATTCCCTTATCTCCGAAACTACTGAACCTAAAATGTTGAAAAAAATACAGAAATTTGTTTTCTACTAATAGATTATAGGAAAACTTATGAGAAGTTCATACAGTTTAAATAACATGGTATATCAATATTGACAAATTTGAGTCAAATTTAAAAAACATGAACATACGGAACCCTCTGCACGCGAGTTCAACTCGCATTTGTCCAGCTTTTCTTTATTATTTTATCAAATAAGCGAGATATTTATTGCCTTTATACGATAACATGGTACACCCCTTATATAATTTATAAGAAACTGACCGATATTATTATTATTATTATTATTTTGTTATTTAGCTATTGAAGGTATCCAATGGCAATCCCAATAACAAAGCCGTCTGGATCGATGGTGGCATACATGCTCGCGAATGGATTACCCCAGCCACGGTGACGTACATCATCAATAATTTGGTGTTGAATTATGAAAATGAACCGGAATTTATGCGAAATCTCGACTGGTACATTTTACCAGTTGCCAATCCAGATGGATATGAGTACACGCACATGGTGGACAGGCTGTGGAGGAAGAATAGGGCGCGCAGCAGTAGTAGTGGACAATGCACGGGAACGGATCTGAATAGGAATTTCGGGTGAGATAATAACAACAACAACAACAACAGCAGGGAGAGGAGACAGATAATTTAAAACTATGCTAGTCTATGTAAATGAATTTCCGAACGGGTTTTTTTTCTCACCAGCCTCCTGCCTATGATTTCTGTGCGTGCTCCTTGCCTATAACCAGGGCTAAATTGATGAGCGACTACCAGATAGCCAACACATTTTTTTTAAATATATTTTTTAATTTCTATTGATGACAATCGTTTTTAAGTGTTTGTAACACTTTTCTTGTTGCTTGTGAGTCGATGAATAGTTAATATAATAATAATAATAATTATTATTATTATTATAATGAGTAATTAGATTTCGTTAATTATTTGATACCAGATAGCCAACACGTTTTAAAAATAGATCGTAACAAATGTGCTCAAACGATCAGATATCGTTTGTAAGTCTCAAATATAATAATGAAATCGTTTGTGACTTTCTGTATCGGCATTTTAACATGTTTTTATAAAATATTCAGTAGCTTTTTTGAATTTAATTTCATAGAAAATTTTATACCTGTTTTTTTAAGCCAATCAGATGCCTTGATTTTGACAGGTTGCTATGACGACAATCCGAATTTTCCGAGAAAAAAAAATCGGTCACATGGCAGCTCCAAAATTAATAAGTGATAATTTTCCTGGCTTGACAGCTGTCTCGTGCAGATACCAGAATAACCAGCCTAGATAAATTTTGACAAATATTTATTTATAAACTTTCAAAAGGATCAAAAATTAGCTCTGTAAAGTGGAGAATTTAATTTTTGAATCCTACGAGTGTTTCTAAATTATTTTATTTATTTTAACAAAAATTCTTGTCTTTCTCAGCTACCGATGGGGAGGAACTGGATCATCCAGGAACCCATGCACGGAGACATACGGTGGTAGTGGACCATTCTCTGAACCGGAAACGGCAGCCATTCAAAGATTCATATCGAGTAAGTCTAACCTCTATACATTTATAAGAATCAAATGTCTTTGATATTATATTTTTGTGTTTTAAGATACTAAAGCCCCATGGAAGGCCTACATTTCATTCCACTCGTACGGCCAATACATCTTGTATCCATGGGGTTATGGACGCGTAGTGCCACCAGATTACAAGGACCTCGAAATGGTCGGTAGAAAAGCTGCCGAAGCTATCAGAGCCGCCGGTGGGCCACAATACACTGTTGGCCCAGCAGCCAACACCCTGTATCCGGCAGCAGGTGGTTCCGACGATTGGGCCAAGGGCACGATGAAAATGAAGTACGCCTACACCTTCGAGCTAAGGGATAATGGAAGGTAAAATAGTTTTATCCTTTTTTTGCTTTTTGGGTAAAAACAAATTTTCACATTTTGTTATTTCTTTAATAACTTGGTTGTTATGCAACGAATTGAAAAACCAAAAGCCTTTCTCCATAGCTACTTTTCTGTTGTATCCAGTTGTGCTTTTACCATTTTTTGGTGCAACGTTTCGTCACTTTACAAGCATCATCAAAAATTAAATACGGACCTGGATTTTTAAATTGCTTTTCTGATTGCTACTTATCTCCATAACATAATGGATGCATCAGCAAAATTTGATATGGAGAAAGGCTTTTAGTATTTCCAGGGAAACCGGAAGTACAAAAAATATGGCAAAGGATGCGTTATTTGTCGTTGTATTTGCCTGCAAATTTTCATACATATCGTCCTTTTAATTTCAAAGACATTAACTTGGTTCCATACACTACCCCAACCAAATATCATCGATGTCGAGTGTTCGTATTGAAGCAAAGCATCCACCATTCATTCTACGGTAGTTTGATTCTAATATCTATTCACTATTAGCATGTTGAATATGAGTTATTCTTCATCTTGTATATTTAATTAAAAATAAAACATTTAAATAAAAAGACAAGCCAGTTTGGCCAACTTAAGGTACCATCGACTTCAACTGTGTATCAATCTGTGTATTGTGTTTCGAATATTGTATGAAGCCTTTCTTCATTGGCATTTCCTAATTATTTGTTGTTTTTTTTTCTACGTTTTAGGTATGGATTCGTTTTACCAGCAAGTCATATCAATCCGACAGCGGAAGAAGCTCTGGCCGCAGTTCGTGTCATAGCAGAATATGCATATAAGGCTTGAGAATATATACCCAACATAAAAAAAGACTTGTGTAGTATTTAAAAAAAATAAGTTAAAATATTTATTATTCTATACCAATTAGATATAAGTAATGTCAAAACATGTCTTTACTGAGAATGAAATAAATGATTTATAATGTACAAATTAGCTTATTCGACACATTCATAGACCGAATATTTGAAGAAGAAAAAATAAAACATGAACCTTGTTAAACCCTACAGTTAAAAATCCTCCTAATAAATGATAAAAATTTGATCTACCCACCTTTATATCTTGTATGTCTTTCTTCAAGTCGCGATTGTTTTCTTCCAACGTCTTGATGAGAATATTCTTGGACTCAATCACCTCATTAATACGCTGAAAATCCTCAGTACCCTTTGACATGATTTTTTCACTGTTTGGAGGGTCGATTTTTCGTTCCTTTTCGTCTACCAAGCTGCGATTTGTCTGCATCTCTTCTTGAGATAATGAATAATTGCTTGATTTTGATATGCTGAGCATATTCTCGGAGGCACTTTTTAAAACAACCTCTTTATTTACAATATTTTCTTCGCTCTGAGTGTGATGCTGCGTTTCAACTTTATCAGTATTTATTGGGGACGGATTGGATTCAATCTTGGACAGATCAGAAAAGTCTTCAGTATAATCATCGTCATCACTATCAGTATGCGGATTATCAGGGTCTACAGGTAGTGGACTTAAACTTTTCGGCGTTGGCGTGGATTCTTGAGAGAAATTAGAATGAAGTTCACTTATGTTTTGTGACGTTTTACTTCGTTGGCTCAACTGTTCAAAGCTTTTAGAACTTTCCATGTATATTCGCTCGGCTTCTTTCATAAGATCATCGACGCTACGATCGCCCAAGCTTTTCTCGTACGGTCCTAAGGGACTCTGGGCAGCAACTCTATTTATTTCCTCAATAATACTGCCAACATCGACATCCGGATCTATTGCTGTGATATTTTTATCTTGTTCAAGTAGATCGACCACAGAATTTGATGAACGTAGATCCAATCTGGGCACAACCAAGTTATTTTGGCTGTCTTGGTTGGTGGGTACTGAGGATTTTAGCCACCAGAAATTTGCACTAGTCTTTGTTTCCATGTTGATATTGATTATTCACACTTTAGGTGTCAAGAAGTAGGTGTTAGTTGTTGGGATGATTATCGAATAAACAACACCTCACGCTCCAAGTAACCCTTTACTGAGTTATAACAACTTTTAGCGTATTTCATCCCTTAACTTCCTTGTTATTTTGTAATTTGTTTACTGTTATGACATTTGAAGTTGAAGCATTTGAAGTTTTTTCAGTGACATTGACATATTTCAAGGTATAGAACATCTTCAATAGAAAAAAGATACAAGATTTATTTATGAGAACTTTATTCTTGTGGTTGAGCAAAACTGTATACTTGCAAAGATAACCAGAAATACTACTGAAAATTTAATTGTTCAAGTCATAGACACGAAAACATCCTCGTATTTCATTAAAAAGAACGATTCAAGTTACCCGCCCTTATCGACATGGTAAGTTATCGAGATTTCGTATAGATGGCGCCAATTGTCACCGTCATTGCCATTTTATGGTTATTGGTTATTATTTAGGAACAATTGAAAAATTCTGCTTTTTTTTGTTAGAAAGTTACAAAATGTGATAAGTTATCAACGTACAGTGTTTTATTTTTAATTAAATTGGTGTTGAAGGTGACATAATTGATAAATATGATACAGTATCGCAGCCAGAAGATAAATGAGTCACCCATTCGGAAACCAAAACCTCCTAACCATGATGTGACAGCGTTATAGAAATTAAACAAATATTTGTTTGTTTTATTTTTATAGGTAATACGATCGAATGTTACAATTACTTATCTTTACACAAAGGATCGTTCATGATGAGACAATTGTGTTAATTGTTGAGGATGATTTGTTTGATTCGTTAGCATAAATGGAACAAGAGGTTATTGATGTAACAACATAAAAATGCCAATTTAATGTGTTTTACTTATCAATGGAACATATTTAAATTATTGATATGAAAGCAACTGTCTCTTGATAACGATTGTGAATCGTAGATGGTGCGATGCGTTTTTGTTTTATCTTACAATTTGGCATTTACTTAGTGAGGCAGTATTTTCATGATTACTTATTGACCAACTGAAAACATTTCCAGCATGTCGATAAACCTTAGGAACAACGTCTTACATATTGATAATGATCGAGAGTGTTTCGAGAAGGGCGTTTAGTGGTTCCAGTGGTACATATAATGTGCATGCTCTAGAGCTGGCTGCGGCACGGGAACGAAAAATTAAAGGTCTCAATGTGACTGTGAAATTCCTCGATGACACTGAACACGTTTTCCATGTGGAGAAACGATGCAAGGGTGCCGTCCTCTTGGAGCAAGTCTATCATCATTTGGAGCTGGTGGAAAAAGACTATTTTGGCTTGCAGTATTCGGAGGGCGGTAATGCAAGCGAATGCAGCTCTGAATGGCTGGTAAGTGTAGTAGAAACAGGAGTAGTTTTTATACTGATTAATATTCTCAACGTATATCAAAGATGAATCAAGCTGTGATTCATAAAGTAGTACTAAGAAATCATGACGACTTGATATGAAATGACAGCATTTGTTTAGAAAACGTCCCACACCTAAATTTGTTCTGATATATTCTACAAAACATTCAAAAGTAATATCAGAAAGCTTAATTCATAAATAAAAATAAACTTGTTCAACTAAATTTTATCTAATCTCTCAATTTTTAAGTAGATAGGTATATCATACATTGTACATATTTATTTTATTTTAACTATTCACACTGAATGTTTGAAGTAAAACTTTGTTAAGGGATTTTTTGGGTTGTGTTTTTAGCGCTGGTTAGATCCGTCCAAGTCAATCAAAAAGCAGCTAGGTAACAACTGCCAACAACCATTATATTTTAGAGTAAAATTCTACGTATCCGATCCAAGTAAATTACAAGAAGAATATACCCGATATCATTTTTATTTACAAATACGAAGGGATATTTTGAAAGGTAGATTAGTTCTACCACCAAGCACTGCCATACTTTTAGCAAGTTATACAGTTCAATGTAAGTATACACATTTTGTATTTATTATGGTTTGGAATTTTGGAATATTACAGTCGGTTCATATTTTTTATATCACAGCTGAATTGGGAGATTATCAAGCCGAGGAACATGGACCAAATTATTTATCAAATATGCAGCTAGTTCCTGGCCAGACTGAAGAGATTGAAAGAAAAATCACAGAACTTCATAAACTTCATAGGTAAGTAATTTGTGTTTATATCATCGCATCTCAAAGCAAATTTTATATATTTTACGATATAATATACGACCCTGAAGTTATAATTTTAAAATTGTTTTATCAATTTCTAACGGCTCATGGTCATATATGATATTTTGTTGATTTGATATAAGTAGTAACATCATTAAATAGGACAAATAAACACACTTCAAAATTTAAAAGAATATATGTATCTATCCATAGGCGTAGAACTTTTATTTTTTATAATTTCATATATTCCATTTCTATGTCAATGGATAAAAATACCATAATGAGGATAACAACCACTTTTCCGAAAAATATTGGAAAAATAAAATAACAGTTCTTCTCTGAGTTCTTTTTAGTATTCTAAGAGTTCTATCAAAAATACTTTTTCTGTATACCTATCTAGTAATTCATAAGATGTTCGAAAAAAGACTGGATTGTTAAAAAACATAAAAAATCCTTATACCATTTTTTTGTAGAATTAGTTATACATAAACTATTAAACAAAAAACTTGATTTTTTTTTTTTTGAAAAGGGGTCAATTACCTGCCGATGCTGAATTCAACTTTTTGGATCACGCAAAACGTATCGAAATGTATGGCGTTGAATTGCACAAAGCTAAAGATAACATGAACAAGGAAATACAATTGGGTGTTACCCATATTGGCCTTGTTGTGTTCCAAAATAATATCAGAATCAATTTATTCTCATGGTCCAAAATAATGAAGATATCCTTTAAAAGGAAACAATTTTTTATACAGTTACGAAGAGAACCGGTAAGCCAATGTTTTTCTAACAATTTTATATTTTTTACACCGATTATATATTCAATTTTAGTCCGAATCCTACGATACTCTATTGGGTTTCAATATGGAAAGTTATCGTTCTTCGAAAACATTATGGAAAGCATGCGTGGAACATCATACATTCTTTAGATTACATTCGCCAAGAGTGAAACGAAAATTTCCACTTTCCTTGGGATCGAAATTCACCTACTCCGGTCGCACCGAATACCAAACTGTGTCTGAAGTTAGGCAACGTGGCATTTTGGAGAGAAAATTTGTCAGATCACCAAGTAAACAACTGGTAAGTTTTTAATAATAAAATTATTTTCAAAATGTCATATTTTCCATCCCTACTTAGAGAAAGTTTAATTTGTTTTTTTACCCTGATGACGGGAATGAACATTTCCGAGAATTTGATCGTTATAAAAATGGTAATAAAACTGACTTTATAATAATTTATCAGGTGAAGCCTGCGCAACCACAACCAATATTGGAAGAGAAGGGGAAATTATTGCCGACACCAGTGCGACCTCCGGGACCTTATGCTGCCCATAAGGTCACTTCACTTGGTACAAAAGAACCGAAAAAGGCTTGGACGGAAGAATCACGTGTTTCGGATGAGTAAGTTTGATAAATTTATTATTTTTATATTGAATTCAAACGGTAAGAGTTAAAAGGATGATTAAATTGGTGAAAAGTTACGGAATTTAGACCTCTTCAATATTCTGGTTAGCAAATTTGAAAAAATATCAAAGGTTTCTGAAATATTTTGAAAAAACAAAATTATCGATTTTTTATGTAAATCGAAGGGCGCTCGAGACATTATTGCTGTACAGGTAGAGGGTCATTGATTATATTTACGTGGCTATCTGGAGCTTTTATTTTTGAAAAAATAAATAATATATAAAAATTGTAGTTCGTTTTTCATATAATCTTTTGAAATTGCCAGTAAAAAAAATATCGCATTTAAAAAATTTAAAAATATAGGCAACTTCAATTTTTTTAAATGGAACACCCTGCTTTCAAGTATAATATATATTGATGTTATTTGGGTGAACCAAGAAAGCCGTGGAAGCAATAAAAATAAAATATATATAATAAAATAAATAAATTATATAAAATAAATAAATAAATTTATAAATATAACTATTGTTTCCACGACTTTCATGACAAAAAATATTTTTTTGCAATTTATTTATAGTTGAAGCTAAAATATCTCCAAAATGGTTCACCTAAATATCATCAATATATCAGAAAAAAAGATCTTTCTTTCTTGTAGCGCATAATATACAGGGTATTCCATTTTAAAAAATTAAAGTTGCCTATATTTTTTCATTTTTTAAATGCGATTTTTTCTACTGATAATTTCAAAAGATAATATGAAAAACAAACAATAATTTTTATATAAACATTTTTTTTCTATCTTCAAAAATCAAGGCTCCAGACAGCCACGTAAAGATAATCAAAGACCCTCTGTACAAATCTAAATTTCGGCCAGTCACTTCAAAATTGTTTAAAATTTAAAATCAAAGAAATAATATGTAGAATCATATAAAAATTGTTTTCAAAAATCTGAAAAAGAAGAAACGAATATAAAAAATCCCGATGGCCTGTAGTAAGCGGAAAGGTAAATTTTTCAAAATTCATTGAATTGAAATTTGAACAACCTTTTCATTGGTATACATACATGTTATTACATAAAATTATCTTATGTGTCATAGCCTTGCGGTTAGAGGTTTTTGTTTTGGCTGTTGAATATAAAGCAGACAGGGTTCGAGTTCCACTTCCAGGCAGATTTTTTTTCGCCTATTTCTTTTCAATAAATATACTATATATATATTTTTAATCAGGGTCTATATTAAGATCTCCAGAAAATGTACACTTACATCAAATTTATATTGAGTGTTCATGTTTTATCAATATTTGTTATTTTTCTTTATTAATTTTTATTTTTTTACCTGTGTATTTTATGAAAAATTGCTTTGAACAAAAGTTGCAGGTACTGATTATATCTATAACCTAAAATTATTTTTGGTGATATTTACACTACGGCTCTTTTTTGATAATTTTTTGAAATGTTTGAACGGTCGCCATTTTGAAACTACTTACCCGATATTGGCCAATACCGAACTCGACCGAGATATTTGAGAGATTGATTTTTGTAGCAAATTTGAACTTGATACCTTCAAAACTGCGACCTCTATGGTGTTAACAAATTTCGTAATATCCCATATATATATATATATATATATAGTTAAAAAAATTTCGAAATTCAAAAGTGTGAACGATCGCAATAGGTACATTTCTATATGAAATATACCTAATATATATGTCTGTGTGTGTTGTATTATAGTGATGGTGGTTTTTTGGAACGAACATTGGAAGGTCCATTCTCACCTGGTATTGCCAGCAAAGTGATGAGCTATGCAGACGAGGAACCGCCATCGCCCACATCGAATGGACTCTATGACACACCACCGTACAGTATTAGCCATTCGCCCACATCTCAAATAGCCGATGATAATAATGCTGTCACTATTGTCTTGCATCCAGATGAGGAGGGAAAATATGGATTCAATGTTAAAGGTAATCAAGAAGATGTTTTTTAATTAAATACAATCTTATTAGTTAAAAAAACTCTTAAATGACGTCATAATTATTTCCTCGTTCTATATCTCAGAATTTTCGCAAATAAAAAAACGTTTTGTCATAAGACTGTCCCATATGAGCGACTTTCGATGAACAATTTTAGACCCCTAGCCCCATGGAATTGTAACTTTACTTCGATTTATTAGAAATTTTCTCGAAAATTTCTTGCAAGAAATTCAACAAAATAATGTTTCTAAAATACTTTTCTTTTCTTCTTCTTTCTCATCAAAATAGGTGGAACTGATACAGATGTACCGATATTAGTATCTAGAGTAGCGCCAAATACACCGGCCGACAAATGTACCCCAAGACTGTCTGAAGGTGATCAACTTTTGCAAATAAATGGAAACGATGTATCACAAGCTCTACATCAAGATGTTGTACAGCTGATTCAAGAAGCTCGTGCCACAAACTCAGGTTTGATATACTTTTCTAACCCAAAACCCCGTAGAGACAAGAACATCCCTCTTAAGCTATGAAACTTTATATAATCATACTTTGATTTATCTCCATACTAAAGTAATTTTCATCAATATTATATTCTAATGTTTTTTTATTAGGCAAACTCATACTCACCGTCAAACCGAGCAGCATCTACAAGGACGTTTGCGATTTGGAGGAGCCGCCATATCAGTACGTGCCCGCCGATCATCACCGACCTGCATCCCCGGGGGATGCCCTCAGGCAAAGTATGCTCCTCCTTGCCGATGGTCTGGCCAGTGGAGCCCTGGTTGCCCGCTATGAGACCCTCTATCGAAAACATCCCGAACTGACGTGTGACGAGGCTATCAAAGTACACAATGTCAACAAAAATCGATACCGAGACATTTCACCTTGTAAGTTGAGATGATTTGAATTCTACATGAAATGTATCTGGGACGATTTCGCGCCTTTTTTGGTTTAATTTGAATAAAAAAATGAAATTTTATTTTGGAAGCTCGCTTATTTGAGTGCATAATAGATAAATGGTCCCACTTCTGATTTTAGAGAAATTATTTGACGAGGCTGTCAAAGCTCACAATGTCAACAAGAATCGATATTGAGATATTTCACCTTGTTAGTTGAGATGATTTGAATTTTACATGAAATGTGTCTGAGACAATTTCCCGCGTTTTTTGTTAAATTGAAATAAAAAAATTAAATTTCATTTTCTAAGCTCGCTTATTTGAGTGCATAATAGAACATGGTACCGCTTCTGATTTTAGAGAAATTATTTGACGAGACTGTCAAAGCTCACAATGTCAACAAGAATCTATATCAAGACGTTTGACCTTGTAAGTTGCAATAATTTGAATTCTACATGAAATGTATCGAACGATTCCACGCCTTTTTTGTTAAATTGGAATAAAGAAATTAAATTTCATTTTGGAAGCTCGCTTATTTGAGTGCATAATAGGTAAATGATCCCACTTCTGATTTTAGATAAATTATTTTCAAGTCAATTTGAAGTGGAGAGATGGTAGTCACTGAAAAAGTGTTTGACTATGATGATGATAAATAATTCAAATCAAATGATTAAGTCAATCGGATATTTTTGCAGTCTTTAATGTTGAAATCATTCATCTTTTTCCAAAATCGACATGGGTGAATAAATCAAGCTTAAGCTGAATCCATAAATGTTCAATTGGAATTAGATCGGCACTGCATGCTGGCCAATTCACGAAAACGTCTCATATAAAAATGTTATTCCAACAGACGATTCAACACGCGTGATACTTTCCAACGCCCCAAGCGGTGGTGATTACATAAATGCCAACTATGTCAACATGTCAATACCCAATACGGATATCATCAATCGCTACATTGCCACCCAAGGTCCACTGCAATCCACCACCGAGGATTTCTGGCAGATGGTGTTGGAGCAACATTGCCGCTTGATTGTAATGTTGACGACAGTCATCGAACGTGGTCGAGCAAAATGTCACAAGTATTGGCCGAATTTGGGTGAGGTACTTACATTGCCAAATGTCATTGTCAAATGTGTGAGCGAAGAGACTGATGCATCGCAGAGTTTTGTGTTTCGAGACTTGTCCATCGTTGATGTAAAGGTATGTCGTGTGGTCGATGATACAGCCAACCTCTTTTCTTTTTTCTACTCGAATTTATTGAAAGAAATACATATTTGGAAGTTGATTTGACTAGTTTTTTTTGTTGCCAGGTCTTTTTTAATATAATACATTTGTTTTAATTTTATATTCAGTCGAATCAAAGTCGCCTAGTCAAGCACATGCAGTACACAGCATGGCCGGATCATGGTGTACCCGATTCACCGCAACAGTTTCTCGCCTTTACCGAAAAAGTTCGCTCGGAACGTCATCATCATCGGCAATATGCTGCATATCGGGACGACGACGAAGATGATGATGATGGTGATGCTAAAGACGACATTGTTATTAGTGATGCCGCTGTCAAAGCAGTTGTTCATGGTGATGATGATGATGATACTCAATCAACAACATTACCGCCCGAATCGCCCCCAGTCATTGTACATTGCAGTGCCGGCATTGGTCGCACCGGGGTGTTGGTTCTCATGGAGACGGCCCTGTGTGCCATGGAGGCGGGCGAGCCCATCTACCCATTGGAAATTGTGAAGGCTATGCGGGAACAAAGGGCCATGATGATACAGAATGCTGTGAGTGTTTTTTATTAAATAGTTTTTATTACTTTCGGTTCTTGTATGGATGGACTCCGCAGCGATTTCTCAGGCCCCATACGGTCTAGAGACTTGAAATTTCGAATTCGTACTTAGATCGCAGACATCTCGCCGCCTGTTAAGCTCCAAGTGTGATCCAATATTGATTAATTATATTATCTCATTCAAGCAAGATTAAATTATTTCTTCGACATGGAGCGACAATGTCTGACAATTTGATCTGTCACTGGAATTACGCACAAGCATGGAGTGTATAATATATACGTCTCTGTTCTCTGGTATATAGGTACTCTCTGGCAGATCGTCGTATATATTACTCTATGGTTATGTCGCGTTGTTCACTGTCAGCTGTCGCAATTGTCAGACGTTGATAATACTAGTTTAAAATTTATTTTTGTGTGTTGTGGTAGACAAACAGTAATTTTTTATAGAATTGCTGTTGCTGGCAAACAGATATACATAAGTATAGTTCAAACCAAGCAAAGGAGAGATAGCAATAGTACTCATCGGTACGGTTCAAATCTTAAATGCCTAATAAAAACATTTTTTATATTTTTTCAAAAATTCCACTTGTTTACATTGAATGACAATGGTCGTGTCCACTGCAGTGTCTGATTACCAAATCAGTAATCAAAAAGTTGACGTCTTTAATATGACAGCTGTCAGTAAACAATAGGGCAAGCAAGTGTAACATAACCTATCTTTTGTTTATGTGTATACAGGGTGATTCATCAAAGGTGCGTAGGACTTTAGGGGAAAATAGTTTGCCTAAAAATATTGAACAAAGTTAAGAAAAAAAAACATTTTTGAGAATATCTTTGGAACTGTTAGAGATACAGCGCTTATCTCTTGCACAGATTTCAAACTCATAAATACCCTTATTTTAAGGTGCAGATTTTTTTCGCACGCGTATTCATAATCCAATCTTAGTTCGGTACTATAGCTAGTAGCGTATTAAAATAAAAAAACTAAACACTATCCTACATCACTGACATAAGAGTCATAAACCTAATTTGAAGTTAGACCTCCGCACTTAATTTAGTAGCGTACTAAGAGTATCGATTATGAATACGCCTGTATGTTGTGTAATTTTCAATGTTTGGTTTTTTTCAGAGTCAATATCGGTTTGTTTGTGAAAGTGTCCATGCTGCTTACAGTGAAAAACTCCTAG
Source organism: Crioceris asparagi (assembly GCA_958507055.1). Taxonomy (NCBI): domain Eukaryota; kingdom Metazoa; phylum Arthropoda; class Insecta; order Coleoptera; family Chrysomelidae; genus Crioceris; species Crioceris asparagi. The sequence continues at coordinate 1,363,219 of OY293827.1, forward strand.
ATTTGGAGGAAGAAGAAGAAGAAGCAGAGCAACAAGAACTGGCAGAAGAAGACCATGATACATGATAAATTATAATGTGTAGATGTTGTTGAATTGTGAAGTTAGTTTCTTTCCAAGTAGTGATATTATGTACTATATATATACACTTATTATTATATACATGGCATTGCAGTTTCATCAGGAACACTTTCAATATAGCAACAAGAAGAAGAAGAAAAAAGAAAAGGTTTGTCAGGGTTTTTTTGTAAAAACAAGTCCGTCGAATAATAATTATAATAATAATATATGAAATATGATGCAGAAAATGTGATGTTTTATAAAAGCCTTACCAAAATTTTTATGCAAATTAATGTTGTTAACTTAACTTGAGATTGGTTAACGCACAAAAAATATTTTTGCATTGTTTTAAATGCTATGATAGGGAAGTTTTTATTCGCATCTCCATCATCGGAGACCAAAATTCACAAATAATGATTCGAAAAATATATTTATTCAAATGAAATATTGAATATTATATCTATCTGTCTTCTTTCTTTTTTGATTCTCAAGGAGGCATGGTCGGTAAGGTAGATTTTGACAGCTGACACATGACAGACAACGTCATGACTTGAAGCTGAAAATGCAAATGTGTTTCTTCTGTTAGTATTATTCATTTCAGTGACGTACTGGCATATTCATTCAAATTTCTAGGTTTAGTGTGCGGCGTTGTCAACTCTTGGCCTCTGTCATATCATATATGTTTGCGAAATGTTTGTTCGTTCTTATTTGTCAATGAAGTTGATAATAATTTTGGAACAGAGTAAGTAATAATAGGTTTTCTTCAATTTTGAATTAAAGAAAACCCGATCATGTCTCCTTAACTCAATAAAAATAATAATTTAGCGGGAAAATTCATGATGTAACTTTCTGCTTGCTTTGTTTTAACAATTTTTTTTCATGACATCTCATTGCTAAACATTCTACCGAAAAAAGTGACGAGGTTTCATATCTTTTAGACTAGAATCATTGGTTACGTCGTCATTTTTTTGCTAGGCAGTTTTTTTAGTTGTTTTGTGTATAATAAAATACAAATATGGAGTAGAATTTTTGTGGACTGTTAACATTTTAATGAATACTAGATGATAATAAATATGGCCACTGTTTGAAATATAACTGAAATAAAAAGGCTGATTCTTATGGTCAATTTGTAGTTAAACTTACGCATTTTTTTTCTTTTATTTTTTCCGTATATAAATCAAGATTTATTTCGAATTAAAAGAATATTCTTTTCAAAATATTGTATATTTTATTATTTCCAGTACAAAACACTTGTTTGTTTATGTTTTTCATTCTTATTTTTTGTACTTAAGTACAAGTAAAAAATAAAACAATCTTACCTGCTCTACTAATATTATTTTATTATTGATGTAATCGATGTACCTTTATTATTATTATTATATATATATAAATATGTTATTTATAGATTTATTTCAACTGATTCAACATAATTATTGTATTATGAAATAGCTAATAAACATTATATTTATGATGAGGGTTTTTTGTATTTCCCCTGTATCCAAACGCGATACATTTTCAACATTTTTCCCCTGTTGACCTGCAACCTTCTATCAATTCGGTTTTCTACCTCTTCAAATCCAGCACCGACGAAAAGATTCCTCAGGCCTTCTAAAAAAGATAATGACAGAAGTGATGAAAATATTAGCCAAATAACTAATTGAAATCAAGATGAATATGGGAAAAAATACAAAAAAAATATGTTTCGAGTAAATACTTCTTTGACAGCTGCAAACTTGTGCACTTTTATCAAAACGCTTGCGCTTCCAAATCTCTCAGTTACTAGGTTATCATAGTGAATATACTTCTACACGTACAAATTGTAGAAAAAAAAACACCTACATACCTTGTTCAAAAAAGAAAACGCGAGTTCCATCTCCGCGAGCATAAAAATTATCACCCAAACTTCTGCCCGGTTTGAACCGCAACTGTGCCAAGTCATACCTGCCATAATCTCTAAATAACAATAAACCTCCCGGTTTTAAATACTTATAAATTTGGCTAACAACGTGTGAAAACCTAAAAGAAAAACACATAAAAGTAAATACTCGCTCAAAATCACCCATAAAAAAACCGCCATACTTGCTTGGATTAATAGCTGATAACACAAAAATCAAAACAATAATATCAATAGAGTTTTCTGCGAATGGTACATCCCACATTTCACTTGTTGCATCCAATACGAATGCTTCGCACCTTTTCCTATCGTATTCTGGGGCACATTTTAAAATTTCAATAGCCTTGGATGAGAAATCGGAACCGTAGATGAAAAGGTTCTCGTTCGTTGAGTAATGTAAGATGGGAAAGATCGTATTACCAACACCACAACCTATTTCGAAAATTGTTTGTTTCTTGTCATCCCTGGCCGCCAATTCGGGGAATTCAGTGAACAACCAATGACGATCCTTGAAGAATTTATTCTCGTGGATGTCGTAGAATTTGTCCCAAAATTTATCGGCATCTCTTTCGTATTTCTCGAGGGTTTGTTGGTCAAATTTAATTTGACTATTCTCTTTTACTTTATCGAGGGCTGCTTTCTCCTGTTCCTCATCCCAATCAACATCGTCCCTGGAATTGATAGAATAGAAAGAACTCAATCATACTAGCCATGAGAATAGAAACAAGTGAGGAACAAAAGAACATCGCTTAAGACAAGGGAAATGGGGAAAATGACATACCATGAATTAAAGCTAAAAACATCTGAGTCAGGTGTCAAGAATCTAGTTCCGAATTTAGGTTTTTTCCTATATCTGGTGTGACAAGAGCGTGTTGTAGTTGCAAACAATACCCTCATTAAAGATAATATATTGTTCCTACCATGCATTATGCTCGAAAACATTGTCCTCATTGGTTAAGAAACGATTCCCAAATTGTGGCCTCCGGGAACAGACTTCTTCACTTTCTGCCATGGCACATTATAGGAACAAAACAATTTCGTTTTCAATAACAAAAATAAATTCAACTTTAGAGTAGAGTAATTTTGAGTTTATTTATGAACTTCAATAAATGAGGTTAGGTAGTGGCTAGGATAAGAAATAGGGGTAGGGACTGAGCTGAGATCAGTGTTGCCGGTGCTTACCTAAAGATAAGAGAACTATCTAAAATAAAATAAAACAGATTCAATCATTTGTGCGTTCAGCTATTTACAAAAACATAATTATAAACAATGTTTGAGTTTTTTTTTGTCTGAAAGCTCGTGAACAGTCTGGTAACTAATATTTACGTGAAGTGTCAATTTGTATAGTTATAGGTGGAGCGGCAACATTGGATGTCTAGACGGTCCAAGTTCAAAGTACATTTCAGAAGAAAAGCTCAGCAGGAAAATTTCACCCCATAAAGATTGTCAATTGTCAGTTTACATATTTAAATGTAGATGGCGTTAGTTATTTTCTTGAATATCAAACGTCATGTTGAAGTGATCACATTCATGATTTAGTATTTACTGGTTGTGCTTTCTCGAATATTTAGCTCGAGACAATTTTGTGATTTTGTGTTTCAACCATTTGATACACTTTTATTGATAGTGTCTTACTCAATCAATAAGTACAAATCGCAATCAAAGACTGAGAGGGTGTTATAAATATATCTAATACTTATCCGGCGAAATTCGTTTGTTTTTAAGGCGTTCTGACATCTGTCAAAACTCCGAGGGCGTATTCATTGCCAAGGAATTTCGGTATTTCTGGACATTAGTAAAAAATCGAAAGAACTGATAACACGAAGTGCCTTGTCGGAAACTTTGCGTGAACAATTCTGCTGCTGATCTGAACTTCCAACATCTACAACAATCATTCATATTGAGCACTTTTAAAGGTAAGTTAAGTAGTTGCATGTGAATTGGTAATAAGTATTTTATTAAAATATCAATTTGCCGATGAAATGTTTATGATGTCGGCTTCTGGGAAAGTCGTCTTTGACATTCAGGAATTTTATCAATATAAAAGTTATTTTACTCGGAAATATATTCCTCACTTTCTAGTTGGCTATTTTCCTATAAGTATGTGTATTTTAGATTCGGAATACTTATGAATTGTCAGAAATGAAAATATAGATTTTCTTTTCGTTTCTACTGTCCTTTTAAAGACATATCGAAGCATGCCTTGAAATGAAATATTCTTCCTTGTTTTCCCCATATTATTGTTACATATTATGGAAAACCATATTGAATCACGTATACTTTAAGCCGACGTAGCCTTCAATAAGAATTCGTCAAAATGTTTATAGATCTGCTATTATAATTGTAACTACAAGTGTTTTTTTTTTCTACCCTAGTTTCTTCAGAATTATAAGACTTCACGAAGGTCGCTACGATACATAATATTATTATAATCTATTGATTAGAAAACTTGACAAGAGTACCTACCTTCAATAGTGTTACCATATTTAATTTTGGTGTACGTTTATTTTTTTTCTCAATGCTGCCGCCTCAATGTGTTGAAAAAGCTTAGCCACAAATTAATTTTTATTCGGTTTCACGGTTGTAATAAGTATGTAATTTTAAAGTCTGTTTAACGCCTCGTTAGCTGTCGTATAATATAACGATTTCAGGGATCGGATGTCATTCTCTGGGTACACACACAAATCCCAATCATTATCTTCTGGCGTCACGTTCGCTGATGGTTTAAATGGAAAACAAAACCAATCTAATCTCTTGTTTGCTTCGTCCATTCATATTATGTATATATATATATATATATATATATATATATATTGGCTTGATGATAGTAATGTATAAAACAAAGTAGCATGTCCGGTGGTTGAAGATTCGGTCCGCCTTCCTGGCGTCTATCTATCTTCAATTTTTGGGTAATCTCTGCTATTTAGTGGGTGGAAATGTTGTCGTAGAATATGGTTCCCATTCCATAAAATGATGACATTTCAAGAAATATTGAGCGATCAAAAAAATACACTAATTCCGAAGTGGGTGCCATGTTTTTTTAAGGAAGGTGTTTTAATTTGAATCATTTGAAATTGTATGATACTGAAGCAATATTTGTCATTTTTTATTTTTTTATATAAATGAATTATTTTAATGTCATAAAATGCTTTTCTGGTATATCTTTTGGCAGCAGTTATCTTTTTGACCGAACCGAACCCCGAACGTAGAAGGTATACTTTTTTGGTTCGTGCGCGCCTTTTATATAGTAAACGTACTCCGATTTTGATGATTTTTGATTCGTTTGAAAGAGGAGAGAAATGGTCCCATATTCATTAAAACGCAAATCCGAAATTTCCTTCCATCCGAAAACCGCCCCAAAGGAGGTAGAAGGGGCAAATTTTCTCGAAAATCCAAGATGGAAGAATTAAAGATACCAGAATATCTGGAAACGTTTAAAGTTAACATTTTTTCATAAGAGCTATGGTTTTCGAGTTTCTGTGATGTTAAAATTTGAAATATGTGTATTTTCGAAATGTGGAAGAGGCAATTTCTTTCGAAAATTGAAAATCTGAGAATGGAAAATGAATTAGCAGTTTATTTGTATTTATATTGAACATTTTTTCCATAGAGTTACGGTTTTCGAGTTAAAAGAGTGGTAAGGTTTATAATACGCGTAGGTATTTCCGCTACGATGTTCTTAGATTTCTCAACAATAGCAAATACAAGCAAAGCATACATTGGTAATGGTGAACGTTCAACGATTTTCGTGACAAATGTAACATTCAAAAGTGTGAAATAAGTATTTTTTACAAGAAATTGGAGCGACGTTATCAGTTGGTGCACTGAAAAATACGAAATAATATTAATTCCATTGGTGTCAAAAGTATTCAATCTTACTGCAATTACACAACTTCAAAAGTACCAGCACCAATCGAATTAATATTATTTTGTACTTTTCTGTGACCAACTGAACGGTCCATTTTTTTGTAAAAAATATTTATTATTAAACATTGATTAACAGATCGTAAAATGTTGATAAATGAATAATATAGCCATTAAGAACTAGTTGGTAATTTTGTGAAATTTTACAATTTCATGTTTCATGTTCGGGTTGGGCCACACTTCAGTTCTGTGATCGGGACACGATACAAAAACGGCCCCCACAGCTTTGAAATGAACCACCGCCTCGAATTAATCATTAGTAATTGCAGGAAATGGGGGTACTGATTGATTTTTGGTCACTTTATACTCTTCTACCTAGGTTTACATAGAAATATATATATATATATATATACAGGGTGGGTCACGTTCGATGGTACATTGGACGTTTACCGAGAACGGGACGTGGAATGAATTCTGAAAATTTGGTTACTCAAGTAATAATTGCTCTTGATCTATCGAATCGATAGTATCGATCTAGAATATTTTCAGCGATGCAGCGTTGCCGCTTATACCAGAAAATAGCAGCATCTTTGTTATTTCAAATGGGAAACCCTGTATATTACCGGGTTTTGTTATAACATCAAAAAAATATGGGCCAATAATTTTCTTGGTAATGATACCAACCCAAACGTTAACTGTTTTGAGATATTGTGTGTGAGTCTCACATATCCAATGAGAATTTTCTCAGATCCAATATCTACAGTTTTTTTCTATTAACCGTTCAATTTCAATGAAAATTAGTTTCATCAGAAAACACAATTTTGTTTATGAACTACAAATCTGCTTCTATTCTGTCCATCATCAGTTCAAAGAATTGTTGCCTTCTATCAGGATCATTCTCATTTAACTCCAGAACCAACTGAACTTTATGAGGATGGTAGTTTTCTTTATGTAAAATATTTTTTTACAAAAAAATTGACCGACTTTATTAGTTGTTGCACTGAAAAATAAAATTATTAATTCAATTGGTGCTGGTTCTTTTGGAGTTGGTGCCTACAATAACAAACCACAATGGCACAACTTCAAAATTACCAGCAACAATAGAATTAATTTTATTTTGGATTTTTCAGTGCAACATCTAAGAAAGTTGGTCCACTTTTTTGTAAAAAATATTTATTTCACAAAAAGATATAAAGGCTTAGCTTGTACTTGTTATTTATTATTCATATATTATACCTATACATATTTCAGACTTTACTGCTGTTATTCAATTTAAATGTTGCTACATATAATCTTTTCTTTAATTTGGTCGTCTCATATTTTCAATTTTCGAAAAAAAAGTTGCTCTTCCACATAGCGCAAATACGCGTATCACATATTTCAGGCTTTACCATTGCGAAAATCGGAAAGCGTAAAAAAATGTTTTAAATTTAAACGTTTCCGGATATGGTCCCCTTTTCTAATTTTCAAATCTCGAATTTTCGATTTTCGGAAAAATTTGCCTCTTCCACATAGCTGAAACACATATTTCAGACTGTAAAGCGGAAACGTATGATTATTAAAAAAAAAAAGTCCAATTTAGACATTTCCGGATATGGAATTTTCATCAATTCTGCCATCTCGGATTTTCAGTTTTCGAGAAAAATTGCCCCCTATGGACCGCACTGTATAAAAGTACCTACAGTCGGCGAACGTGAATGAAATTTAAATTATAATTGCTCACAATCAAATCAAGTGTGACTACGTGAAATCTCATATTTGGGCGCAGAAATGAGGAGGAACGTTTTATAAGAGAAGAAGTGTGTAAATTTGTGCTGGAAGAGAATCTCGAGAATTTTACATTTAAACTCAAATAGGTTCCATGACCTGAATTTTCCGACAAAGCACCTAGTAAATACGCTATAGCATCATCATCATCATCATCGTCTCCTCTATTTTGTGCTCCAGTTTAATTTTCTTCTCTTGTTATCTAGAGAAATACAAATATTATTGTCTCTATCACACCTTGTGAGTGAGTGGAAACGACATCAGATGATGGTATGATATTCTTTCCTTGCACCTTCTTATTATTATTCAGAGATCTCAAAACATCGCGGCATATTTCAGACTTTAACAGTGCTGTAACCGTAACTTTTTTGAAAAATGTCCAATTTATATGCTGCTACATATAATCTATTCTTTTATTTAGCCGTCTGATATTTTCAATTTTCGTGAAAAAATGACCCCTTTACCGGAAATACACATATTTCAGTCTTTGTAATTGCTGTAACTCGAAAAATATAACTCTTTTGAAAACATGTTCAATTTAAATGTGTCCGGATATGGTCTCATCTTTAATTCCGCCGTGTCAGATTTACGATTTTCGAGAAAAATTGCCCCCTCCACAGCGGATTTTGGAGGGAAGGAGATTTCGGATTTGAGTTTTTCTCAATATATTGGGACCATTTCTCAAGTCTCCTCTTTCAAATGAATCAAAAATCTTTATCGGAGCAGATTTACTATGCAAAACGCGCTATCAGACATACATTAGAAGAAGAAAAAAAAACTTACAACCGAATTGTGTACCTCCGCCTTTTTTCGAAAGTCGATCAAAAATTGCACTCTATCTCTTAGAAATGTCACTTTACTACGTATAAGTAGTGTATTTAGTGTAATGAACAACGTGATGACGTCATGAGCTAGGGACGTTTAAGTGATTTTTTCATTGACCTTCCAACATCATTTGACATTGATTGATGCATTGCATAGATAATGTATATATATATATATATATATATACAGCGTGTTTACTAAACATGCGGCAAAAAAAAATTAAAGGGTGATTCTTTGAACTATTTTAAGAATATTTTGTTCTTTGATGGTTGTTGAAAAACCGCTTGGATACAAGTCTCATTGATTGATTGCTGAACTCGTTCAAACACACCAGGTTCGTTTGTAATGGAGTTACATCCAGCAATTTCCAAATTTTCTACTGGAGCTGCAACATACACGAGGAGCACTGAATTAGTCCAGGTGGACTACACGCATGGCCTGCACGTTCGCCGGACTAAAACCCCCTAGATTATTTCTTGTGAGGTTATCTAAAGTCATTAGTAAAAATACGGACTAAGTATAAAGACCAAAATTACGCAGAATTTCATGAACTTTCCATTTCCGGTAATAAAACAATACGTTAATATATCGATTTCTTGAGAATTTTTTTTTATTTATACCATGGTAACTACCCCGCCTAGCGACCGTTTTAGAAATTTGAAAATATTTTAGCTGAATTTCTTTTAGGCGATTTACTTGAGAATTCTTCTTCCCAAAGTCCTAGGATCCGCGCTGTTCTTATTATCCTACCTCGGTGACCTTGGGACACCCGATATATTATATATGAAATTTACGTAAAAAAAAGTTTTCCTTCTAGGAAAAAAAAAGATAATTATGATGAAATATGTCAAAAATTTTTAAACTTGAGTATATTATATATACCTGTTTTTAGAAATTAACGTTGAATCTAAAAATGTAAAAATAATTATGTCATTTAATTCGAAATATCGGTAAAATCGCAAGTGCCATATTTTCGTGATAACCTCCTGTAAGGATACTTTCTTATGCTATATTAATACTAATACTTTAACTATTACAAAAAAACAATAAATATTTTTTATGGGGGGAGGTTCTAGAATTGTCACGTGGACGAAGTCGTGGGCACTCTCTAGTATATTATTATTTTTATACACCTTTTCTTCAAAACTTTATATCATCCCTATAGAGAACATTCAAATCAAAAACAATTTGTAAATCTCCTCCTTTTTTTATGAAGTCGCTCAAAAATTCCATTCAATTCTCAATTAACGCGTTTACGATATTGATATACATATAGCGGCATATTGTTATATATATATATATATATATATATATATATATATATATCTTTCATGTGCTGAATGATGGAAAATAATTTTCAATGTATAATAATATCAAGTTTGTTATTAATATAGGGGTATCTACATCATATATTATAATACAACCAACGTCAAGTGAGTAAATAGGGTATATTGTCATCATCTTGACTTTAGGCCTGCCATGGACTCGTATTGTTTAATGATTACAATGGAAAAAAAAGTCCCTAACTACAAATAGGAACTAGCGTAGTTGAATAATCAATTTATTGATGTTTTCGTTGTATTATAAATGATTATATTGGGTCTATTTTGTAAGACAAACGTTAAAAATTATCGGATGTTAATATTTAATGCTTTTAACGTAACTTGTTATTCAGTAAGCTCAACATTTTTGACGTATCCGATAAGAAATTTTCTCCGAACACGCTGTTTCATATGAATAGTGATCATAGTTGTGTCGAGTCTTGTGTTGATTTTAAGGTTATGTTGAAAAAATCTGTGGTTACGGTCATGTATTTGATCAACATTTGAAAATATTGATTATGAACGTTGAGAATTTTAGAACTTTGCATTCTGGTATTGTAATGAGACATAGAAGGATAATACTCGTTTCATTTGAGATTTGATTGCTGTTGGTTTATTGACCGACTAACTCCGAATGGAGGAGGTGTACAATTCGACCGTCTGCTGTTTTTAACGTTCTCCGATTTTGATGATTTTTTTATTCATTTGAAAGAGGAGACTTGAGAAATGTCCCTTATTCGTAGAAACTCAAATACGAAATCTCCTTCCCTGCGAAAATCGCTCCCGAAGGGGGTGGAGGGGTAAAATTTTCTCGAAAATTCAGAAGCCTGAGTTAAATGTAGGACAATATCCGGAAACATTTAAATTCAACATTTTTTATGTTTTCGAGTTACATTCATGTTAAAATCTCACATATGTGTATTTTCGCTATGTGGTGGGGGCAATTTTTTTCGAAAACTGAAAATCTCTGGGTACAACTTGAAAGACAATAATATTTGTAGCAACATTTATAATGAACATTTTTTCCTTAGAGTTATGGTTTTCGAGTTACAGCGGTGGAAATGGTTAAATTTTAAATACATGCTTATTTGCGCCGCGATGTTTTGAGATCTCTAAATAATAACAAGTACAAGCAAAGAATATACGTGGGTAATAGGATAAGTACCATCTTGTTTGTTATTAGTGAACGTTGAACGATTTTCGTGACTAATGTTACACTCAAAAGTGTGAAATGAATATTTCTTAAAATTGTAGCGACGTTATTAGTTGGTGCACTGAAAAATACAAAACAATATTAATTCTAGTGGTTCCGCACAACTTCAAAAGTACCAGCACCAATAGAATCAATATTATTTTTTATTTTTCAGAGCACCAACTGATAACGTCGGTCCAATTTTATGTAAAAAATATTTATTTCATTGATATTCCCGATATAAAAAAAAAGTAAACATAATGCCATCTTAGTTTCACTATTATTTCATCCTATTAGACCCTATTTATTATAATCCAGAACAAAGATTATCGAAGCATAGCCGAGAATTGCACTCATAAATTATATATACTGTAACTTTAATAATTTCAACGTTGGGTGATTCAACTAACAACGGTGACAGTTCAAGTAATTGCACTGAATATTTTTAGGAGGAAATACCTAATTTTCACTAAGGTATTTGTGTGGTAAAATTCATATTTCGAAAAAAAATTAACCGATAGAAATAAGTCTTTACAAAAACTGGGACCGACTTTATTGCAGTTGCTGCACTGAAAAATACAAAATAATATTATTTATTCCACTGATGCTGGTAGGTAATATTGAAGTTTTAATTCTACTGGTGCTGGTACTATTGAAGTTGTGCTCTTATGTATAGAAGATTTTTAACACCAACTTCAAAAAATACATTATTTTGTATCTTCCTATTTCTGAGCTCTTTTAAATTATTAAATTTTGCTTTATAGATATCCCAAAAAAAAATATTATTCTGATAAATCGGGAGATCTTGCTGGCCACTCATTTTTTGTATTTTTTTTTTACTGAAAAACTTGTAAATAATCTAATTCATTATATTTAAAAATGAGCAATAAAAGAAAAAGTTGTAACTGTTTTTTATTTTTCGTATAAATTAAATATCAGCCAATTCTACTTTCAAACAGCCGTAAATTTTGAATGGAGAAAGTTAGCATTACGTGATTTTTACATTCAGTTTTTTTTAATATACCTAATAGACTACGAGTAAATAAATATTGCTATACATGCTATTGAAAAATACATATAACTTTTTATGTTTATGCTTTATTTTCTAAAACTAAAAGTAATAATATTAATAATAAAAATAATTGGTAAAATGAAAATACAGCAGAACTTAAAATACAACTCCTAATGTACAGATCATCATATGATATAAAAAATGTTGATACAGAAATTCTATACTACCTATATACTACAATATATACAGTGCTTTTCATTAATGCCCCTCCCCCCAGTTTATTTTTTGAACGGGTCCACTCAAAAAATTGAAACTTGGTATAATGAAATTGATGCATGAATACTACTTACTATGTTTTGGAGTAAAATTGACAGATGGAAATAAATTGAAACATTTTTTTGAAGCTCCTGACGAATACTTCACAACCCTAAAATATAAAGTCAATGATCTTCACCTACTACAAAATGGCGGAATATTTAATAATTACCTGAATATCGATACATCTAGAAATATTTGTTTTTCGCTGCCATATGGCAATGAAATGTCATTACGGCAACGAACATCATTGTCATCAGTTAAAATATTCTCATTTAGTTCCGCCATTTTGTAGTACGTGAAGATCACATTAAAGAAAAGCACTGTATATTACAACATTAAGGGCCGATTTCATAATGAATCCTTAATGGGAGATTAGTTAATTCTCCAATTTGTTTAAGTTATATCTCGATAACGGAATAAAATTTTTACATTTTTCAATAACTTCTACAACGTTAGTTACCATCTCTGAGTTTTTCTAAATTAACTTTGAATTATATGTCCAACCAAAAACATTATGAAATTTTTAATCTAGGATTAAAATTAATAAGAGCTTAAATTTGATTATGAAATCGGCCCTAAATCATTTAAAATCCAACTCTTAATATGAAGCTTAATACGCCCTCTAGTAAAGTTAATTTTTTCTAAATTATTATCTACTCAATTGTAGATAAGCATGGATCGATATAAACTTGGCTTTTTGGCCAATATTTAATTTAGTTTTATTCACTGCAAGCGATTTATGTCTAGAACATACTGATGCTTCAGCAATACTGTTCCCGTATAATACAATCATGATATATTAGTGCTTCCAAAATATATTTTTGATTGATATTCAACAATCGTTTCTCACTAAAAAGGTTGTTTTGCTTATTTAACGTTAAAATTTTGATAGCACGCTTATGTATTCTTGCTACCGGTCCTAGGGCATTTGAATAAGCTGAACCCCAACAAATAATCGCATAAAATAGTACACGCTACAGAACAAAGCATGATATAATTTCAATAAATCATTTTTGTCAGGAATATATGTATCTCTTTTTTTGACCGACTTCAAAAAAGGAGGAGATATACAATTATGTTGTATGTTTGCTTTTTTTTATTTTTTTATGGCTGTTCGCGCGTTTTTCATAGTAAATGTACTCCGATTTAGAAGACTTTTGTTTCATTTGAAAGAGGAGAGAAAAATCAAATCCAAAATCTCCTTCCCTCCAAAAACCGCCCTCAAAGGGGATGGTGGTAGCAATTTTTCTCGAAAATTGAAAATCCGAGACGGCAGAATTAATGAAAATTCCATATCCGGAAATGTTTAAATTGGACATTTTTGAAAATAATCATAGGTTTCCGCGCTACAGTCTGAAATATGTGTTTTAGATTTGTGAAAGGGGCAAATTTGTCCGAAAATCGAAAATTCGAGCTTTGAAAATTAGAAAGGGGACTTTATACGGAAACGTTTAATTTGAAAAATTTTTCAAAAGAGTTACGGTTTCCGAGTTTCGCAATGGTAAAGTCTGAAATATGTGATACGCGTATTTCCACTATGTGGAAGAGCAATTTTTTTCGAAAATTGAAAATATGACATGGCCAAATTAAAGAAAAGATTATATGTAGCAACATTTAAATAGAGTTACGGTTTTCGCATTACAGCAGTAAAGTCTGAAATATGTATATTTGCGCCGCGATGTTTTGAGAGCTCTAAATAAGTACAAGTACAAGCTAAACCTACCTATAACTTTTTGGGTATTAGTGCACGTTCAACAATTTTCCTGACTAATGTTACACTCAAAAATGTGCAATAAATATTTTTTCACAAAAAATGAGGACCGACTTTATCAGTTGGAGCATTGAAAAATACAAAATAATATTAATTCTATTGGTGCTGATGGTAATTTTGAAATTGTGCCGTTGCATTTTGTTGTTGTAGGCACCAACTCCAAAAGAACCAGCACCAATAGAATTAATATTATTTTGTATTTTTCCGTGCAACAGATGATAAAGTCGGTCCAATTTTTTGTAAAAAATATTCATCCATTACATATCCTCACAGCTGAGTACAGCTGTGTAAAATTTGCAATGCTGCTAAAAGTGACAGGTAATTTAAAAATTCCACTATCCCTTTGATTATTACACGAAGGAACGTAAAATTCAATTATAGAAGATATCTGCTGCTCTATCCTTTTCGGATCAAGAAAATAATCATCAAAAAAAAAAACGGGAAGCTATAAGATCTCCTAGACGACTATTTCTCCATTAGCGAATCATCTCTACCCCAAGTAGGTAGTAATGCCTTGGATTCGAAAGTTTTGCATTGTTTTCCGGCCAGTGTATAAAAGAGTCCAGAGAACAGAGAGAAAACCAATAGAGGTCGGCATTGGCTGGCTAGACGACGACTATATGTACTGCTACTCTGCTGTGCACTCGTATTTATCTTATTGCACTCTCGAATGCAGCAGTAGAGGGTATGTAGTTGCCATATTGATTTTCGTGGAAAGTTGGTGTGTGCTGCACCGCATGCGTTTCCACCACGACGACGTCGATATACAGGGTGATGAAAAAAGTAGAAGAAAAAAAAAACGGGCTGTGTGCCATTGACACGGCCGGGGGGTGTTGGGCCTGACAACGTCTACGATGTGTGTGACCTTGAAAATGCCTATAGTACTTTTTCTTCCAAAATAATCAATACATATTCATATGATTCGTTCTATCTAGGTATGTTCTGATATCAAACAATCGCAATAACCACACCATAACATAACATATGTATATAAAGATAGTTTGATTAAACTGTTATTTTAAATAAAAGAAAAAAAAAATGGAATCACGTTATATACGATTGGGCAAAATGAGCGGAACACCTGATTTATGGTTTTACTGTAACTGGTACGAAAATTTGCATATTTTATGTACTATTTAGTGGTGTTTGCAGATTTGACGTCATCGGGTAGTATTTTAAATGGCCCATCCTGTATTTATATATATATTTTTTTTCGAGTAGATATGATTTTTCTGAATTAACTGATACCATGTTTAGTGGGTCTGAGATTTACGGTAAAAAAAAATCAATAATAAAAATTAATTTTAATTAAATGAAACAAAATGAACGATAATTGAAAATTCCACATTTATCGCATGACAGTAGGTTTTCAATGTGAAAACCTTGGACTACTTGACAGTATCCTAATCTGTCAACAAATAACCTTAGCAAATTTTGAATAGTTTCAGGCGTTATATTTTGAACCCCCAACGCTCTAATTCGATCTTCTAGTTCTTGGAGAGATTGTGAGGTACATCCTTATAAATTATAGACTTCAAATGACCCCAAAGAAAAAAGTCCAGTGGAGATAAATCTCGTGTCCTGGCCGGCCACTTGATATATCCTCTTCGTCCCACCCATATCTGTGGAAATATTGTGTTCAAATATTCCATAACCCTGGCAGCATAATGAGGTGGAGCACCATCTTGCAGGAACCAAATTTCTGCTGATAGCTGTAACTGTAACATCACCGGTGGATTGGAAGAGTTTTCGCAGTCCCTTGGCCAGCAAGGTCACCAGACTTTAGATGTATTCAGCAAATGGGTGGACATTTTGAGCAACTGATTCAATATAAAGCGGTTTCTTTTTAAATGGACTTTAAATAATTAGGGAATTCGTACAGGTACTTAACTAAAATTTAAAATGCTTCTAGTTCAGTTAGGCTAGAATTCCGGGAATATGTTCCCAGTAGATATTTTTCATTTGAAATCACTCCAGCTACACACTCTGAATATATGATTGCTTGACCTTATCATCTAACATTTGAATTGTAAAACTTTGAGGATCGTACACGTAGAGCTGTTATTAGGTAAATTTGTTATAGAAATGTACCTAATGCGATCGTTCACACTTTTCAATTTCGAAGAAAATTCAACGGCATGTTGTGTTATATGTCTATAAGTTAGTCCAAAAAAACATTTGGTTCAAAAGTTTATATATATATGGGATATTACGAAATTTGTTAACACGATAGAGGTCGCAGTTTTGGAGGTATCAAGTTCAAATTTGCTACAAAAATCAATCTCTCAAATATCTCGGCCGAGTTCGTTATTGGGCAATATCGGGTAAGTAGTTTCAAAATGGCGACCGTTCAAACATTTAAAAAAATTATCACACAAGTGAAATTTAAAAAAAAATTAAAAATAGTTTTTATTGGGCATTTAAGATTTAAACCGTACCGATGAGTACCTACTATTGCTATCCTTTTCTCGATTTTAACTATACTTATGTATATGTGTTTGCCAGCAACAGCAATTCCATAACAAATTACTGTTTGTCTACCACAACACAAAATTAAACTTTAAATTAACAATAACGTCTGACGTCTTCTTCCAAAAAGTACCTATATACCAGAGAACGAGACGTATATATACGCTCTATGCTCGTGCGTAATTCCAGTGACGGATCCCATTGTCGTTCCATATCGACAAAATAAATGATCTTGGTTGAATGAGATAATTATAATTACCAATATTGGATCACACTTGGAGCTTAACAGGCGACGAGATGTCTGCGATCTAAGTACAAATTCGAAATTTCAAGTCTCTAGACCGTATGGGGCCTGAGAAATCGCTGCGGAGTCCATTGATACAAGAACCGAAAGTAATAAAAACTATTTAAAAAGAGTCGTAGTGTAAATATCATCAAAAATAATTTTAGGTTATAGATATAATCAGTACCTACAACTTTTGTTCAAAGCAATTTTTCATAAAATGCACAGATAAAAAAATAAAAATTAATAAAGAAAAATAAGAAAATTGATAAAACATGAACACTCAATATAAATTTGATGTAATTGTACATTTTCTGGAGAGCTTAATATAGACCCTGATTAAAAAAATATATAGTATATTTATTAAAAAGAGATAGGCGAATTATTTTTGATGATATTTACACTACGGCTCTTTTTGATAATTTTTTTAAATGTTTGAACGGTCGCCATTTTGAAACTACTTACCCGATATTGCCCAATAACGAACTCGACCGAGATATTTGAGAGATTGATTTTTGTAGCAAATTTGAACTTGATACCTTCAAAACTGCGACCTTGTGTAATGTTAATGTCAAATATGTATATATATATATACATATTTGAAATTTTTTCGAAATTCAAAAGTGTGAACGATCGCAATAGGTACATTTCTATAAGAAATTTACCTAAAAATATATAGTATATTTATTAAAAAGAAATAGACGAAAAAAAAAATTCTGCCTTGAAGTGGACTCGAACCCTGTCTGCTTTATATTCAACAGCCAAAACAAAAACCTCTGATCGCAAGGCTATGACACATACGGCAATTTTATGTAATAACATTATACCAATGAAAAGGTTGGTTCAAATTTCAATTCAATGAATTTTGAAAAATTTACCTTTCCGCTGACTATAGGCCCTCGGGATTTTTTTTTTGGAATAACAAAAAAATTGCATCAATTTATTATTAGACATTCTTGCTCTTCTTAAGTTTGCTTGTCATCACCATCGAAGGGCTGTTTTATACCTAGATTTCAGACGGCTGCTCTGATGACAAGACAAACCTAAACACTACTTTTCAGAACGCGCACATATGGTGAGATAGGTAAGTTGTGACAGCAGTGTTGTTTATGATAGGCACCCCCTATAATACTCGTATGTGAGGGCGTGCTGCGAGAGTGCCTAGGAACCCTATAGGGCAGGGGATGCCGACTACGACAGACAGCCGACACGTGGTTTTAGAGGAACCGACAAGAGGAGGAGGAGGAGGAATATTATTTACTTCTCCTGCGACTTCTGTCTTTCCGCGCGTCTAGACTCTGCTCTGCTCGGAGCTCAGGGTAGAGAGTTTCTAGGAGAGGCAAGGGCACTAACCCTTTTTTGGTGGGTGACCTCCTACACAACCCCCCCCCCAAGCCCTGTCTGCGTGAGAGCTCTGATACAGTGTGTATAATACTACGTGGTAGTTGGTCTTTATTTGAAATCCAATAATATTATTTACACCAGAAAGGTCAACCTGGTGGATTCTAGCTTATGTAAAATATATAATTTAAATGATTCATACACCATAAAACCGATTCGAATTATGCATTTCAAAAGATAAAAATATTTTATACAAAAAATTGGGCCGACTTTGGTGCAATGAAAAATACATTTGAGATACAGGGTGTTGAAATAAAAAAAAAACATCGTTTCTTGTAAATATCTCCGGAACCGTTTATCGTACAAAAAACAGCTTTTGTAAGCATTTTCCACTCATAATAAGCCAAGTTTTGAGTCAGAGAAAAATGTTTGTTTAGTCATAATTAGTGAAGATTTTAAAGGAGTAGTGGTTGTTTTTCTCCCCAATTTCTACGCCAATGGAACAATTACGGTTTTGAGACGCCCATTTGAACCGCCCATGTTTTCTACACAGAAAATATACTCTTTTATGTTGAAAAATCACGGTAATTTTTTTGAAATACAAATTTTCAATTTTAAAATTTTAAAAGTCCTGCGCATTTATTATGAAACACCCTGTATACTAATTCTACAAATCAGTAAATTATCACTTTCTTGTTATTCATGTATGACAAAAAGATTCGAGAAATTTTAATCTTTTGATTTATTGGTTGATGCAAAAATTTTAAAATCCATAATTTGAATATTTTCTAATCTCTTTCGTTCCGACCTGAGATTTCTCTCGATCAAACGATGTGGTGAGAATAATGAATATGCCCAAGTCAAAGTTGTTGTGTTAAGAAGAGGAAACTATCTGTCTGTCTGTCTGTATGCAAGCCCCACATGGGCTGTCACCTATATAATACCCTAAAATGTTGATGTGGGGTAAATGTGGAAAAAAAATAAAGTAGCACGTGCGCCCATCTTTCTGAGAGTAACGTGTCATTCCTTAAAGTAATATATTACCGCTGAAGACAAATTTGGGAATATGATGGTGTTGTTATTGGGGTACCTACATCTCAATATGGTCATGGGATTTTCTAGCAACCCTTGGAACTAGGGGAACTATTTATGTACCTATATCTCGGGTGATTCACCGCTGGTGTTACCTTGCGAAGTTTATTTGAGTGTCTATCGTTCAGAAAATTTAATCAATCTAACTGCAACTGCACAACTTCAAAAGTAACAGCACCAATAGAATTAATATAATTTTGTATTTTTCAGTGCACCAACTAATAAAGTCATGTTCGTACCGGCACTTTATATTTCGCTTTTTAATATCAAGAAATGGTCCCTTATTAATAAACAAATTTAAAATCCAGCATCTCCTTCCTCTAAAATAAACTGGAGCAGTGGAGATAGTTTTTTTTAATATTCCATAATTTGAGACGGTTAAATTAAATCAACTAATAAAGTCGGTCCTATTTTTCTTTGTAGAAAAAAAAACTAGTACGTCTTTGCTCTGCCATACTGAATGCAATATGTATAAACTTTTAGTAATTAGCATAAGGGCTGCATATTTGAGACATTATAAGATGTCTTTACAATGAAAAAAAAAATACCACATCAGTCATCACAGAAGGCGTACAACATCTATCTCGTTTTCCGGTTCACCCTTGGCTTGGCGAGGAGGACCAGGAAGTCGTTCTATGATAGAAAAAAAAAGGGCAGAAGAACGCCTAGTAATAATTATTGTAGTTTTTGTTGTTCATTGCACCGGAAGTTGGATGACAGGCAAATGATCTGGACTTTAGATTCAGATTCGAATGAATATTGTGGAAGCAGCGATAGCATACAACAAGATATTTCTAAATTTTTAAGGTCTTAGAAGGCCAGAACTGAAATTAACTGTAACTTTTTAAGGGTGCGTTTTTGTATATAGATAAATGTCAAATCGACAAAAAAAATTACCATAGAATATGAATTCAAGAGTATGACCATTCCTTATAATACACCTTGTATTGAGTAGGATAACTTTTTTATTTGCAAGAAAATTCTGGCAAATGCGCAATGCGGCGGTGTATTGTTCCTAAGACCCGATATTTTTTTTCTGTCAATAATATCAAAAAAAAAACAAATATTATTTTCTCAATCAATTTTCAAAAGATTAGCTTACCGGTACTAGACATTTATGACGTCAGTTACATTTCAAGATTTTTTTATTAAAAAGTAAGAGATATTTTTCACAATCAATTTTTGTCTGTGCGTTTTTGTTTTTAGGGAAACATGAAACTATTTGCTTTTGAGATAATCAAAACAAGTTATGTTACATGTGGCTATTAATTTCTTTTGTCTTGAGTATAAAACTTTATATAATTATGGTAGACTTATTGCACAATTTTTATTGACCGACTTCAAAAAAAGGAGAAGGTATACAATTCGGTTGTAAGATTGCTTTTTTTTATTTTTTTTATGGCTGTTCGCTTTTTTTGCATAGTAAACGTACTCCGATTTAGACGATGTTTGTTTCATTTGAAAGAGGAAAGTTGAGAAATGGTCCCATATTGAGGAAAATCAAATCAAAAATCTCCTTCCCTCCAAAAACCGCTCCCAAAGGGGGTGGAGGGGTCAATTTTTCTCGAAAATTAAAAATCCGAGACGATAGAATTAACGAAAATTCCATATCCGGAAATGTTTAAATTGGACAACAATTTTCATGACTAATGTTACACTCAAAAATGTGAAATAAATATTTCTTACAAAAAATTGGACAGACTTTATCAGTTGTTGCACTAAAAAATACAAAATAATATTAATTATATTGGTGCTGGTTCTTTTGGAGTTGGTGCCTACAACAACAAACTACAACAGTGTTGCTGCCGTAGCAGTAATAATAATTGTAGAGATATATGAAATTTGAAATAAATAGTTATGTTGGTTATTGGCCATGTGCAGTCTGATAGAAAAAATAAATAAATAAAACGAATTTCAGAGTAATCACTTTAATTATTAATTTATTATCTCAATTTTAAATGACGATTACTTACAAAAATAACTTCATGCTTTTGTACACTTCAGTAATAACATAATATTTTTATTGTAATGCTTTATGGTACACGATATTTTTTTACTTGCTTGATTATTTTAAATAATTTACTTTTATCACCTATATTTCCACAGTGTTAGATGGTGTAGGTTTAATATTTGTCCCTATACGTACCAGAAGTGCTGCCCTCTCGTAGCGAAAGGCCATACACTCCTCAGGAAAAAGGCTCATTGTTCCAGATAATATAGGTGTTCTTTGGATAATGGTTCTTGACGTGCATGACATATCTGACACCACACTAAAAAAAACCTTTGGAAAAGGGGTGTTTTCACTATTTTCCTTGCAATTTTTACGATTTTTCTCTCCATAAGAACCTTCTTTATGCCTTAACGAAAATATTCAAACAAAAATTATCCGAATTGGTCACGAGCCGTTCTCGAGTTTTGCGCTTAGCAACGCATTTGGCGATTCATTTTTGTTTATATAGAAGATTATATTTTGCCGTGCACCAACTAATAAAGTCGGTCTTTTAGGTAAATTTCTTATAGAAATATACCTATTGCGATCGTTCACATTTTTGAATTTCGAAAAAATTCCAACGGCATGTTGTTATATGTCTATAAGTTAGTCCAAAAAAACATTTGGTTCAAAAGTTATATATATATATATATATATATATATATATATATATATATATATATATATATATATATATATATACATCTCGGTATCATTCTGGCGTCCTTTCAAAAAACAGTAATGAAGCGTCCTTGCCGTATATATTTCACTTCGCCATCAATGTGAGCTCCGTTCATTCTATAGCCGTTTGGGCGTCCAATGTATATAATAATTTCAATCTTACAAACAATAGAGCGTCCATACGGTGTATATTTATTTCATTTACCGTAAATACAGCGTCCGGCGCTATTGCCAAATGTGCAGTGGAATGGGATTATGAAATGTGATTTTAAATATATTTCTCGTATTTTGAAACTACCATCGACTGCCTAGCATTGGTTGTTTCTCCGAATAGTATTTCATCTGACTTTTTGTTCCTTAATCTTTATTATAATTACTCAATTGTCATATATTCTATAATTCAATTTATACAAAATGGAATTGTAGATGCTAATGATTTTAAAATGTAAACTCATTTTCATTTTTGTCATTATTTCTGTCTCCAACATCAAATAGAAATAGAAATATTTATTTCATGTAAACAATTAGGCATGTATACTTTTTTGTATAGATCACACCAAATAAAATAAATTAAAATACGCTTCAGATGAAGACATAATAAACATACAAGTGACAAAGTACATATAACTTAATTCAAGACAAGGATTATGAACATGTTAAAAAAAAGAAAATAATAGTAATAACAATCTAGAAAAAAGGGTAAAAAGGATTACCTACATAAATGTACTTACAACATGTTCCAGATAATCATCTAAGAAGTTAAAACGGTGTTGTGTTAAATATTTACGGATCTTAATTTTGAGTGATGCACAAGACATATTATTATCTTTGAATTGTTTGGCAAAGCATTATTCAATTTTATGCCCAGAAATTTATAGGAATTATGGGTCTATGTCTGAATAATGGAGGATGGAGAGTAAACATAATTGTGCTGAATTCTTTGGCATGTTTTTTATATGAAGCAGGCACTGCAAAATGCAGCAACATGGTAATTGCAGTATGTTCAATTTTTCTAACAATGGCTTACAGTGATCATCATATTTGCTGGATGTTATTATTCGAATGACTTTTTTTGTGCAATGCATATTTTGGGGCTGTGACATGTGTTTCTCCAGATTATCAAGCCATACGGACACTATTATGCTATGAAACATAACAAAATATGCCATTCTTAGATAATCTTTATCTACATTCAGTTTCAGTTACCTGAGAGTATTTCCCTTTTTATAGATAGGTGTAACTTTGGAAACCTTGAGAATATCTGGAAAAATACATGTACTCATACGAAGATTAAATAGATTCGGTAAAGAAATCGCTACATTTTTATTTATCTGCGGCTCTAGAATTTTCAGTTTATGAACAATGTTCAATATTTCTGATTAACTTGTTGGATGTAGGTAAGAAGTCAAATGGTTTATTGCTATTTTTTGCATGCAAGAATCGAAGGGACTTGCAATATAGTTCGCAGAATTTTGCATTAAATTGTTTATGCAATGTTCAAAAGAGTTGGCAAAGTCCTCAGCGGATAAATTGCTCTCATTCCTTAGGTTATTAGTTTTACCTAAATTTGTATTTAATATTCCCCAGACTGACTTTTGCTTATTTTTGATTCAGATATTATCTTATTATTAAACTCCACTTTTTTCGATTTGTTAATGTTAAGTAATTCGAAGCTATCGAGCGTCCTGGTCACTTCGGCAATAGTATGAACCTGGGTTAGTTGTGACTCAAGATTTTTAATATCAGGAGAATTGTCTCGTCCTTGAAGCTAGCAGAGCAAAGTGAGCAGAATCAAAATTACATATTTGGTGCTTGCAGAGCTAATGAATTGCTAATTAACTGCTGTATACCGAAATGAATTGCTCTTATAGTTTTTTTTAATGGCTGCTTTGCTAGCTGTAAATCTAAAGCTTACAGAGCAACATTTAAAAATATTTTTTGAGTACTTATTTTTTTGTGTTTATAGGGCTAATTAAGTTCTAATTAAGTGCTCTATTCAGAAATTAATTGCTCATATGGTTTTTGGAAAATGGCTGCTTTGCTTTAAAAAATCAACTTTTCCGAGAAAATTTTATTTGGTGCTTGTAGACCGAATAAAGTGCTAATTAATTGCTGTATTCCGAAATTAATTGGTCTTACATTTTTTTAATGGCTGCTTTGCTAGCTTTAGATCTAAAGCTAGCTGAGCAACCTTTAAAATATTCATTGAGAACTTCTTTTTTAGTGCTTAAGGTCTAATTAAGTGCTGTATTCCGACATTAATTGTTGTTTTATGGTTCTTAGGAAAATGAATGCTTTGTTTTTAAAAATTGTTTTTTTCTATAAAATCGTAGTTGGTGCTTGTAGAGCTAATTAAGTGCTAATTATTTGCTTTATTCCGAAATTAATTACTCTTATAGTTTTTTTCTAAATAGCTGCTTTGCTAGCTTTAGATCTAAGTCTAACAGAGCAGCCTTTAAAAATCAACTTTTCGAGAACTTCTTTTAGTGTTTATAGGGCTAATTAAGTGCTGTATTCCAAACTCAATTGTTCTTAAAGTTTTCGGAAAATGACTGCTTTGCTTCAAGAAACACTTTTTCGAGAAATATTTTTTTTGTGCTTGTAGAGCTAATTAATTGCTAATTAAATGCTGCATTCCGAAATTATCGGATCTTATAATTTTTAAAAAATGGCAGAGATTGTCGCTATCAGAGCAAAAACATATAATCTGTACATATATATATATACGATATATAAACTATATCGGTTACCATTATTTGAGGTATTTTTTATAAAAAATCAATAAAATCTTCATATTTCCTATGTTATTTAATCAATTGCTGTATCCCGAAATTAATTTCTATAATTTCTATAATATTTCGGCCAATACAATTATATCCGTAAGAAAAGTACTTACCGACGTGGTTAGTAATGAATTTATCCACCGGTAAACCTATCTTACAGTCATAGGAACATCGCTTAGCAATCGAAAACCGTCCGGTCCTACAAAAATTAAGTTTTATCCCTTAGCTTTTTAGTATCAGAATTGTACATTTCTTCATTGGGAGAGATAATAAATTCAAAACCATTAAAATCTCAATTTTAAAGTGGAATTAAAAATGGATTACATAAAATTAAGTACTTTCAAGTTGCCGGGTGTACCTTTAAAGCTATAAATATCCCCACAATAGATAAATTGACATTATTATTTGTCTTAAAAGAACGTTCTCTCTCAAAAAATTATTAGAGCAATTAATTTCGGAGTACCGCACTTAATAAGCCCTACAATCGCTAAAACAAAAGTTCTGAAAAATTATGAATTTCAAAGGTTGCTCTGCTAGCTTTAGATCTAAAGCTAGCAAAGCAGCAACTTTTTTAATATCAGAGCAATTAATTTCGGAATACAGCAGTTAATTAGCACTTAATTAGCTCTACAAGGACCAAATAAGATTATCCCGAAATAATAGATTTTTAAAAGCATCCATTTTCCGAAAAACTATACATAAGAATAAATAATTTCGGAATACAGCACTTAATTAACAATTAATTAACCCTAAAAGCACTATAAAAGAAGTTCTAAAAAAGTAAGTTTTCAAAGGTTGCTGTGCTAGCTTTAGTTTAAAGCTAGCAAATCAGCTATTTTCCAAAAAAAAACTATAACAGTAATTAATTTCGGAACACAGCATTTAATTAGCTCTACAACAAATTTGTATTTTTGATTCTACTCACTTTGCTCTGCCAGCTTTAGGGACGTAGAATTCTCAACATTTTAAAGTTATTTTCAGGGATACATAACTTTTTTTATGGAAAACGAGATGTTTAAAGATCTGACAGAGTAAACTAAATGAACAGCTTTTGTTTCTGGATCTAAAAGGCATATATTTCAGATCATTTCATTTAATGCAGCTGTGAAACCTGAGATAGATTTTTTTGACATTGGTCGACACATGATAAAATTCCTTTATGGTCGGACAAGTGCGGCTCTATGACTTCAAGAATGAAAATGTTATCATCTAAATTTGTGAACAGATTATCGACTCTAGTTTCTCTAGATTTAGTTATCCGATGGTGTCAACAAAAACTTTTTCTAGCATATCATGTGATAAAAAATATGTTAGCGTTCAGTTAATCTATTGTCACTGGTTTTAAGTCTTAAAGCTATAATTAAAACTCACCGACAGCCTGTACCTTATTATTGGAGTTTTTTCTGATAATATTCTGTGCAGATAATATTAAAAAAAATTACTATCACCATCCGGTGATCTGTAGGCACAACAAAAACTAATTTTCATATTTTTAAGCTGTGTTAATTCTATCTTCGCGCAAAGATCTTTTACACAAATGTTATGGAAATCTAAATTGGTCTTAGTATAAATGCCACCATGAATACAAATCGGGTCATTTCGTCGGTTAGCCGGCCAGTCCCTGTTGTCGGCCAGTTTTATGTATAAACATGTAAAATAACCCACTAATCTCATAATAGTACTCACTGTCGTTTGCCCGATTTTCGGCCACTATTCCCTTAGTGAATGGTAAATTGGTTCTCTCTTAAGTTGGAATATTGAACTAAAAGAAAACATACAAGATGGCCATGTCCGTGTGAATATCAGATCTCAGCAGCAGTTACAAAATTTTTAGTGTCTGGGTACAGCGCAAATAGCAAATTATATATTACATCTCAACCATTAATCGGTTTTTTGCGATTGATGTCGCTTATTACATATTAATCTTTCGATTTGTGCAAGAAAACGGCCTAAAATCAATTTTGGATTTGAAAAAAAAAGTGGCCGGTAACGGGTATAGCAAAAATTTGTCATAGCCCTTTCTCGGCCAGGGTGGCCGAGAACCGGTATACACTATTGTTTCTTCTGATGTCTTTGTTCAATGTATGCGGAATTATATGGGTCTGTCCTTTTTCCGCCTGTGTCAGAAATGATATTTAAATCTTTTAGCCGGTTTCCGGCCACAGTTTATTCGCCCAAAATATTTGAAAATGTGACTGAAACTTGTGGCCGAGAAAAGGTTGACCTGCTCCCCATTAGTTCGGCCAACTCTATATTTATGCATTAAAGCCTTATGCCAAGTACTAAAAATCACTAATAACTATTCTAGATGACTCCGAAATTTAAAAAAAACAAAGAAAGGCGTTTTGAAATTGAAGAAAGCCAAACAAAAACAGCTTCTTAAATATTCCCATGAAAATCTTCTGACAATTTTAAGAGAAATTCGAGAAAACAAAATGGGCTTCTGGGCAGCAAGCAATTTTGGTGTTCCAAAATCTACCATTCAAGATAGGTAAAATGGCAAAAGTTTGGTAAATCCCGGCAAAAATGCTGCAAATTGTTCAGGACACTAGTGATAACAATCTAACAATTACCAGCGAAAATGGAGATAATAGTGTAAATTCTGGAGCAATTCCTGTGTTGGAACCTGAAGATGACCCTCTACAAAATGCCAGCAAAACGAACGTTTTACCAACTTGTGTGGATGTTCTAGGAGAGATTAATAACAGCACTAGTAACCTACTTACATCTTAAGACCCTTTTGCTAAACACCTGAATTATCCACAGCTCATAAAAATATATATATCATCAAGCGCATGGAAACAATTCTATAAGGAAAAAGATGTTTTGAAAGAAAACAAGACCTTAAAGAGAAAGGACAACAAGACAACAGAAGCAGAAAACTGCAGTGAAGAAGAGACGCTACATCAGGAAAAAATTAAAAGAAGCTGAAGAAGTTGACATGCAGCCGCCATCAGAACCTGAAAAGAAGATCATCTGTTGCGGCAGTTGTTCAGAAGAGCTTTTCAGCGATGCTGAAGATGAAGACGGGAAAAACATAGGAAGCAATCACATACGGTGTACATAATTTTTCGGAACGCCTTACGAACAATACAAGTGCGAGTGTTGTTCATGAAATGTAGGGGTACCAACTTGTTTCAAGAATAATCGTTTTCTCTATTGTTTTGTTTGAGTTTCTATATTTTGTGATGACGAGTGACTAAATTCTCTTATGTTTTAGACCTTACCAAAGTATATGCAGCATAGTTTTGTACCTATAAATGATTTTGTATTTTCCGTGGTGTATTCATTGAGGTATGTCATGGCCGGTCATCCAGCAAATCAAATTCCTATTTTCCGGCCGCCGGCCGAGAAGTGGTATCGTACTGGCCGGAATTGAGAAACTAGTGGCCGAAAACCGGGAAAATGAGGAAATTTTCGTTTTTATCAGTTTTGAAGGTGAAAGCAATTAGTTATTCAACTGATACTGATTCATAATAGTAGACTTAAGGATTTCTAAGCATTACATTTAAAATTTGAGTACCATATTTGCAAAAATAAATATTTCATAATTGATTTCTGCTCCTCAGTTCACTAACTGGCCGAGAACAGGCACATTGACCCTCTGTCGAATATGACTTATTAGTCTATATTCTCGCGGAATACGATACGATAGAGTTTATGTCCTCCATTTTAAATGAAACGTCAGTCAGTAGTAGTACGTCAATATTGTTCGTATTGTTAGTTCACTTTGTTCCCAATACATTGAATAATGATTTTATAAAAATAAATTTAAATATATAGTATAAATAAAAAAATTCAAAGAATGGTTTTTATCTAGAGCGATTTTTTCTTCTATAGATTCAAATGGCACCAGGTTTATCCACATGATCACAAACGAATAATTTATAAGTGCTTCGAATATATATCAGAAGACCCTATATGAGTGTAAAAGTCGTTGAAATGAAATTCATGTGTTTCGTTGTTGCCAGATTGCCGGACGCCCAATACGCGATGGAATGAAAGTTAACGTATTCAAAATGAATATTTTAGCGCCGCGCTGCGCCAGATATATCGAACTAATTATATTCGAATATCAATCAAAAATCTTTTGGGACGTGCATGGAGCGTCCTTCCAATTTTTGTTCCATCGGTTAAGATGATCATCTTGACCAGAATTACACTGATGTGTAATAGAGCGTCCGTATACGGACGCTCAATTACCACGGACGCTCTATTAAATGCAATTCGTCAATGTACGGACGCTCTATTGATAGGAAGATATATATATATATATATATATATATATATATATATATATATATATATATATATATATATATATATATATATATGGGATATTACGAAATTTGTTAACACGATAGAGGTCGCAGTTTTGAAGGTATCAAGTTCAAATTTGCTACAAAAATCAATCTCTCAAATATCTCGGTCGAGTTCGTTATTGGGCAATATCGGGTAATTAGTTTCAAAATGGCGACCATTCAAATATTTAAAAAAATTATCAAAAAAGAGCAGTAGTGTAAATATTATTAAAAATAATTTTAGGTTATAGATATAATCAGTACCTACAACTTTTGTTCAAAGCAATTTTTCATAAAATACACAGGTAAAAAAATAAAAATTAATAAAGAAAAATAACAAATATTGATAAAACATGAGCACTCAATATAAATTTGATGTAATTGTACATTTTCTGGAGATCTTAATATAGACCCTAATTAAAAAAATATATAGTATATTTATTGAAAAGAAATAGACGAAAAAAAAATCTGCCTTGAAGTGGACTCGAACCCTGTCTGCTTTATATTCAACAGCCAAAACAAAAACCTCTAACCGCAAGGCTATTACAATTTTATTTAATAACATGTAGTTATACCAATGAAAAGGTTGTTAAAATTTCAATTCAATGAATTTTGAAAAATTTACCTTTCCGCTGACTACAGGCCATCGGGATTTTTTTTTTGTGGAAAAATATGTTTTTTCTTCAAGTTATTTATTTCGTCTCTTCAAACTTTAGCCCCCATAAGGTATGTGTCTCCACATCCGCATCCTCATATATATATATATATATATATATATATATATATATATATATATATATATATATATATATATATATATATATATATATATATATCATTTGAAAGCTGCTGCACCCGGCAGCGCACGCGGGGATTCCACTACCATCATCCGGCTTGCCTACATATATTTCATTGAGGCTTTTTTCTGTCTCTCGTCTCAATGGCACAAGAAGAGAGATCCCCGTGATCCGTGTGTTGTGGGGTGGTGTTTGTCGTACGGTAACGTATACAACACTTTTCTACCTATCCAATGGCGGCGACGCCATCGGGATGTAGAGGGTCATCGACCAGACAGACGCTCCAGAGCCCTACGCACGCGGCGACGAACGAGGGAACCAGGAACCATTTATTGCAGACTCCAGCTTAGAGCGTATAGAGCAAGAGCTAGCTGAAAAGCTGGCGGCTGGTCGATTCTCAGCGACCAAAAACCTACAAGTACTATTCTTGAGCTCAACATGTAACGCATTTTCGACTGTCTTGCTTTGTTATGGTTTGTACTCGGATTTTGATGATCTTTGATCTATTTGAAAGAGGAGGCTTAAGAAATGGTCCCATATTCATAAAAACTCAAATCCGAAATCTCCTTCTCTCCAAAAACCGCTCGCAAAGGGGATGGAGGAGGCAAGATTTTCTCGAAAATCTAAAATTCGGGATGACAGAATTAAAGAAGAAGAAAATATTCGGAAACGTTTGAATTGAACATTTTTTCAAAAGAGCTATGGTTTTCCGCTTGTTAGAATTTGAAATACTTATGTGTATTTTCGCTATGTGGAAGAGGCAATTTCTTTCGAAAATTGAAAATCTGAGAACAGCTTCTTGACCAGACCAGATTATTTGTAGCAACATTTATATTAAAATTTTTTTTCCATTTTTCCGCGTCTATGTTTTTAAATTTCTGAATAATAACAAATACAAGCAAAGAATATATATGGTTAATGATATAAATATATGAACGTTCAACGATTTTCGAATAATACAAAATAATATTAATTGTTGATCGGAGCAGGTTTTTTTTTTAGTCCAGTTGTTGGACTATTTCGGCGCGTAGACCGGCTTACGGTCGCACAGTCGAAAGCATTTTCGGCAGACGACATTCCACCCAGCTCGGGTTGAAGTAGAAGAAGAAGAATACTTACTCTGTGTGTAATACTGTTGTAACGGTTCCTGTTTGTAGCACAGGAAAAATAGAATATCGACACTCCCCCAATAATAATAAATATTATGGAAACATTTCTTTACTTAAACCATCGGAAATTGCGTAATATGGAAACATCACTTGTCACAAAATTTGACCGACGAATCCCGAACGGAGGTGGTATACCAAAAAAAAATGTCCAAATTATTTGTAGCCAATAATGGTTTTTACAGCTTAGTCACTTGTGGAGTCCCTCAAGGTTCAATTTTGGGCCCATTCATATTTCCTGCCTATATTAATGGACTATTGCAACTTAATATACAGTCGCCGTGTTTGGTTTGTCAGTCAAAAATGTCACAAAATTTTATATATATATATATATATATTGGTACAATTTTTCCTGGACTATTGGGCGCATTAGTCGGGAACGGTGCGTCGGTTCCGATTCGTTACATCCTTGTTCTTTTTCTATTTGTATCCACATGGTTCTTTTGGAATACTAATCAAGATTCATGTGGTAGATTAGATTAAATTATACCCGAAAAAAAAAAGTTTTTCTTCATAGTAATTTGAATGTAAAGTTATCAATATTCTTTTCTCAGCTGCCGGATACGTTACAAGAATTATGTTGAGATTGTGCAAATTAAAAAAAGTCATCGAACTCTTTTTAAATCGTCTAACATAAAATTTTGGATTTTCTTTAGATTGCCCCTTTATTGAATAAAATATTTTTGAAAAAAATAGTATCGATTTTATTGGTTTGTGTTTTGAAAAGTTTTAAAATAATTAATATTGTCTATGTTTTTTTAAAGAAATCTTTTGAAGTGGTCTAGTTGTTGGTAAAGATAGAACTTCAAGTGTACCAGCACCAATAGAATTAGCAGATATTAGTCAAAAAATTTCAACGTTCACTAAAATTCACTAATATAGAGGCGACCATGAAATGCCATCCCAAAACACTCTTCTTTCCAATGAAAATATTTTTTACAAAAAATTGGACCGACGTTACCAATTGACGCAGTGAAAAATATAAAATAATATTATTTCTATTGGTGCTGTTACTTTGAAGTTCTGCAGATGCAGTTAGATTGATTAACTTCTGGCACCAACTCACAAGTACCAGCACCAATAGAAATAATATTATTTTATATTTTTCAGTGCACCAACCGATAATATAGATGCAATTTTTTTTTTATATTTATTTCACACTTATGAGTGTAAAATTAGTCACGAAAATCGGTGAACGTTCACTAATACGAATGAAGATAGTACTTATCCTATTACCCACGTATATTCTTTGCTTGTAGTTGTTATTATTGAGATCTCAAAACATCGCTGCAGAAATACGCCTAAGTATATTAGATGTTATCATTTTAACAACGATTTTACTCGAAAACCGTAACTCTAAGGATAAAATATTCATTATAAATGTTGCTACAAATAATTATGTCTTTCATGTACTGCCCACAGATTTTCAATTTTCTACAGAAATCGCCCTCTCCACAAAGCAAAAATACATATATTTGAGAATTTAACATGCCTCTAACTCGAAAACCGTAACTCTTTTGAAAAAAAATTCAATCTAAACGTTTCCGGATATTGTCCTTTCTTTAATAATACCAACTCAGATTTTCGATTTTTCAGAAAATTCGCCCCCTCCACCCCTTCGGGGGCGGTTTTCGGAGGGTTAATATTGCTAGATAATAGGTACCCTATATTATTTTATAAAAAGTTGGGAAAATGGTCATAGTTTTTGTTAAAATGTTACTTTTATTTTATTCACTCTGCGATTGTATTTGTCATAATTGATTCGAATTTATATGATAAAAATAATATTTTTTTATTTATTTTTAGCTCACACCAAGCCTCCTACTGCTCATTATCGTTTGGTAAGTTTATTTTATTTTTTTATATTTTCTTATATGTGTTTCTTCCAATCAGTTAACCGATTTCATCCAGTATGCTGCCATTCAATCCAAAATCATAAATATATTATTTCTCAAGGCCATTTTCTGACGGTTCACCATAACTTCCTTATAGTTCATTCATCAATTTCATGAATGAGGCTTCATTTTAAAGCTCTCCTTGACCGCTACACCGGAAAATTATACAAATCACTCATATTCCAATTGTTTTTCGAAGCCAGACCACCACGTAGAGAAAGAACGCAGACCCGCAACCGTGTTTCGGAAAATTGCAATTGAAAAAAACCTAAATTATGTCATCTCTAAGATGTTTGCACAGGCTTTTTTTGTTATAGCATTTGAGAGGACCTTTAGTTATGACAAACGAGTTGACATTCGTACGTTGCCTTGCTAGCGGTCGAGGGGGAGTATGCAAATCGGCAGCCAGGGATTCGAAAGCGCACCCGGCTCATCACCTGTTACTCGTCCAGTCCCTAGCCATACGCTTTTCTTCTTCGGTAATCGAAGTCAGCCAGATCACTCCAGCTTTGGCTAGCCAAATTTTTCACATGCTTTTCAAAATGCTTTTGATCACTCATATCCCTATGCAAAACTTTTCTTGTTTTATAGTTTCGAAGAAAACAAGATGTGTGTCATAGAGTGAGTGATCGAAACCCCCGGCACCAATCCAACCACAACTTGCATCTCTTATCGTTTCATTATGACGTCGACTCTTATGATTCATTTATTGGCTGATTAATGTAATTTTCACGCGGCAAAATATTGCTGCATTATTAGAAAACACGCCAACGCATTTTTTTTGATGACATCCGCGATCAAATTTATGGTAAATACTTTTAAAAAAATACCTCAGCCAACAACGAAACAATAGTGGAAGTTGTTTTCCATTCGTAAGAAATCGTCGCTATTCGTTTGCTAAACATTCCCAGCTTTATATAGACCAAGAGCCGGCGGCAGAAATTCTAGCCAATTCAGTACGAGAATTGAATATATGAACCATCGAGTTTCACTTGGGTAAACAAAGTCAATTATGTAATAAATATTTCTTACAAAAATTTGGACCGACGTTATTCGTTGGTGCAGTGAAAAATACAAAATTATATTAATTCTATTGGTGCCGGTGCTTGTGAAGTTGGTGCCAAAAGTTATCAACCTAACTGCAACTTATAACGTGGGTCCATTTTTTTGTAAAAAAATATTCATTTCACATTTTTGAGTGTAACAATAATCATGAAAATCGTTGAACGTTCACTAATACCAAAGAAGATAGTACTTATCCTTACCCACGTATATTATTTGCTTGTACTTGTTATTATTCAGAGATCTCAAAACATTGCAGCGGAAATACACATATTTCAGACTCCACCATTGCTTCAACTCATTGGAAAAAATGTCAATATAAACGTTTTCGGATATGGTCTCATCTTTAATTCTGCCGTCTCAGATTTTCGAGAAAAATTGACCCTGCCATCTCCTTCGGAAGCTGTTTTTTGGTGGGAATGACATTTCAGATTTGAGTTTTTCTAAATATGGGAACATTTCTCAACTCGCCTCTTTCGAATAGATTAAAAATAAGCAAAATCGGAGCACGTATACTATTCAAAACGCGCGAACATCAATACATAAAAGAGCAAATATACAATCGAATTGTATACCTTCTCCTTGGAGGAGTTGATCAAAAAATTACTAAAATCAAAATTTATGAATTGAATATATTTAAAATAGGTAACATACATCTTTCTACTTGCCATCAGCCTTTGTTTATACTGGCTTTGTTCCAAGTTACCATCAGAAACAGTTTTTTCTACAGTCCAGATTCTGCACAGTGATCCAAATGCGTTTTCTATTCCAACTCAGCTTTCTAACAGTTTACAAACTATCAGAACGTTTTGCGGATTCTCCCACACGCCCACCCCTTTTTGTCTTCGATGTATTATTTATTTCATAGACATGTATTTGAATGTAACCCAATATAGTGCTTGATAATATTTGGATAATTGTTATTGAATCAAAGCCATCAATAAAGTAATGCAGTTACGGATAGCCTTTGTATCAAAATTCCGCTCCATTTATTGATCTGCTGGAAAGTTCGTTCGTTCGTTTGTGTTCACATTCTGTCTCATTTTTGATCACGTTTTCCTTTTCTTCAGCCAGCTCCCTGACTATATATTTCTCCTGGTCTGCCTAAAGTTAAAACCCATCCGCGGCCGAATACTTGCGAATAAGTACGGATCGCAGCAGCACACTACTGCCACCTACTACACATTACTACCGTCATACCTAATTATTGCAATGCGACCTCTATCGGCGGACGGCCAAAACTCAACTGCGAAATCGCAGCCGTGTGGTGACGACTGACGACGACTAGCGAGCAGCACGAACACAGGCAGTCGTAGTTAGTGTAGTCGTAGTCAGTTAGCACACATAACCAAGATGGTGTCTGACTGAACAACTACAAGGGGAGTGGCGGACGGATTAATAAAACACGGTTACATACATATATATATATAAACAAGTAGAGTGCCGGTTCCGGTAGTCCGGTAACATAAACAAATATAGATGCAGAGAGCAAACGTCATTATTATATAAATATACACAAACACACAGTAACTGCAACATAAAATTAAAAGAAAAAACCTTCCGAAAGATCCGTCACCCATCATCGTCGTGAGTGCGATATCAAAAAAAAAATTATCGTAGTGTGCCATGACTTTTTAAATACCGTAGAGACAGAAAGGCGGCGCCACACCCCTTCCTAATTTTTATTATATATATATAAATAAAAAAAGTATACCTACTTTTCTCAACTCATCTGTGATAATAGAAATAATTTAATATATAAGTAAATATTAATAATAATGGCCGTGCGTATGGATAATTCTACACCTAATAGGAAAATTAACTACAATAAAGTTACGGTATGTACTGTATGTAGTATGTATGTATGTATATTATATATTTCTACACCTGTGACAACATATTTTGTGTTTGTATTTAGCCCCTGATTAGCTAATACCGGTGTAAACAACTTTTTATACACGTTTAACAACCCCGCCCATTTTTTTTTTTTTGAATCACACAACAAGACATATGATTGCGTAATGGAATACCTCATGTTAAGTGCACCCTTCAAAAAAAAAACCTTCCCTGCTTCATTTATTACGAGCCAGGCTGTAAGTAGTGCCATTTTTTATGATGATCTTGTTTTTTTTTCCCACC
Organism: Crioceris asparagi; assembly: GCA_958507055.1. Taxonomy (NCBI): domain Eukaryota; kingdom Metazoa; phylum Arthropoda; class Insecta; order Coleoptera; family Chrysomelidae; genus Crioceris; species Crioceris asparagi. The sequence continues at coordinate 1,399,240 of OY293827.1, forward strand.
TGGGAATTTGTTTTATCCATATTATTTTTCTTCTTTATTAAGAAACTAACCTAGAAATTTGATTATGCCTCTACCATGTTTTCTGACATGGTAGTGTTGTCCAAAACAAATGCACACACGAGTAACTACGTACTGTCATGTTGTTGTTTATGTTTATATACATATATATATATATATATATATATATATATATATATATATATATATATATATATATATATATATATATATATTATATATTATGTTGCGTGACAAGGTCCACCTTTCGTTCTACTATGTACTACTTAGATACTATACCTACTACTCACGGTTGAAGATCAAGTTTTGTTTTGCCTTTTTTTGTTTCTTGGTGTTGGACTGTTTCAACCCAAATCAACCCCCAAAGCAATAGAGTATTTTGTATACTGATATTAGTAGGCGCTACTCTGCGTATGTAATTAATTTGTTTTTTTGCGCGAAATGCCCAAATGTTTAGGGCACAGTGTGGGTGTAAAACTATGTATAGATATATATATCGGAAATCGAAGATTTATTACAGAACAGAGAGACAGAGCCGCCTCGAATATGTTGACGTGGTGGAAAATTGAAACCGCCCTCCTACTATTTCCGGAAGTTGTGTTTTTGTCTTCTGTTGTTGAGAACGTAGATTTTTGACCGACTTCATAGTCTTGTAAACTGCCACCGATTTTAATGATTTTATTTTTCAGCTGAAAGAGGATGTCTGAAAAATGGTACCATATATCAATTATTGTCATTATTTGAATGAAATATTTATTACCAAAAATTGGACCGACTTTATTAGTTGGGGCATTGAAAAATACAACATAATATTAATTCTATTGGTGCTGGTACTTTTGAAGTTGATGCCAAAATTCTTCTATCTAATTACAACTGCGCAACTTCAAAATTACCAGCACCAATAGAATTAATATTACAGTATCCCGACTAATAAAGTTGGTCCAATTTTTGCTAAAAAAATATTTTTAATTTGTCATAATCCGGTTCATAGGATACATCTTTCTGACAGACAAACGGACGTACATACGAGACTTAGAAATTATGGACGTAAAGTCTACCTTGTTGATAATAGGGTACTGTCTTCGAGTAAGGAACCCTGGAAAAAACTCAAAATCATGGCACAGTTACTTTGAAAAAAATGTGACAAATCCAAATAGAACTCATACACCGAGGGTTCCGTACATTTTTATTACGAGAATGCATACTAAACATTACAATTACAATATTTTTCATTAATTGAAAAGCAAACGTAACAATCCAATATCTTCTCTTATGTGAAGTCTGTCAAAATTGTCATTTAATCATTACATAAAATAACATTTAATAATAATAATAATTATATTCGTCGTCTAATGAAGCGCATCAATAAATTTTGAATTATTATTGCTTCTATCTTCACTGAGAGATATTATATTATTTAATCGTAATAATATTTTAGTTTATATTGTTCGTTTGGTAAATATTTAGTATTTCAGTTAAAGAGATAACCTTCTACTTGACTATATAGAGATTGGCAGACCGGTGATGTTGTTTTGCAATTATTTGTAAGTACACGAACCGATGATTAATTTATTAATATTATTATATTATTTTTGTTTATATTCATCATCATTTAATATCTAGAGTTTATTTTGGATTCATTTTGCAGAGAGCGATACCATATTGAAATGCTATATCCTACAGCTGTCTGTGAATATTAAAAATCATGAAAAAAAAACATGACGTAAGTGCCTATTACAATTCAATATTTTTCACTAGGACTAACTTTATTACTTGGAAAAGTACAAAATGCAATATTAATTAATTAACTTGGTGCTGGTACTTTTAGAAGTCTTTTGTAACTTGCTTACAACTGGTAAAAGGTATATTTATTTCGAAAATTTATAAACTTTTTATGTAAAAATAAATCTGAGTTCAAAAGCCAGTTTGTTTCTTTGGAATCAGGCAGTATGGCAACATTTTTCCACATATGTTTATTGGAAATTTTTTGCAATATTTTTAAACATAGAAACCGCTGGTGAAGTTTGGCGGGTTAATTTTGAGACACCATGTATAATAAAGTTGATAAGGAATATATAAATGGTTTGTATTTTCGTCTTTATATGTTATGGTATGGTTATTGTGATGCTTAATTACATGATATTAATTATCGTACTATTAACCGGTTAGAAAATGATTGAGGTTATTCAATTAGAACTAGAAAAAAATTCTGTTTTCACAGTAAATCGTATTTAGCAATCTCCATTCTGAATCTGAATGTTTAAAATTATTATTTGGTTTTTAACTTACCACATACGAAGCTATCTAACTAGATTTAAATAATTAGATAGATCGAATAACATGAAGAAAATATTTTACAAGAAAAGTTGACACACAGATCGTAGACGTTTTCACTCCCGACACCCCAAAGCCATATTTTCTATTACATTGTCACAGAAACAGTAATTATAGAATTCCGACACTATTATTATAAAGGTATATTAAGAGTTATGTAATTTCAATAATGGTCAACAAGTTCATATAGTCAGAAGGTATAGTAGTAAGTCATTGCATACCATAGACTTACCCACCCATTGTTTACTTATTATAAAACCATTATAATATAAAATCTACTAGGACCAAGGACTAGTATATTTTTCGTTAAGTTCATTGCTATCTTTTATTTACTCGTGTGATGTCGTTAATTATGAAAATGATTATTATAGTTAATGATTTAGTAAATATGGATGTACAGGGTGATTCAAGTTTTACTAGAATAACTTCAGGCATCGATGGAACTAACCAAAATAATGATAGTTTAGGTTAATAATTAGGTTTTTTATTTAGTACCCACAGATTTTCAATTCTCGAAAGAAATCGCCATCTCCACATAGCAAAACTATATCTACATATTTGAGAAATTAACATACCTCTAACACGAAAACTGTTGATCTGTTAAAAAAAATTTCAATTTTAAAGTTTCTGGATATTGTTCTATCTTTAATTCTGCCATCTCGAATTTTCGATTTTCGAGAAAATTTGCCACCTTCACACCATCCTTCGGGGGCGGTTTTCGGATGGAAACAGATTTAAGATTTGAGTTTTTACGAATATAGGACCATTTCTCAAGTCTTCACTTTGAAATAAATCAAAAATCATCAAAATCGGAGCTCGTTTACTGTATAAAACGCGCGCACAAACCAAAAACAAAAAAGCAGACAGTCGAATTGTATACCTCCTCCGTTCGGGGTTCGTCGGTCAAAAATGAGGTGCAGCAATAATTTCTTCTTCTTCTTACTTCTTGTGTGTGGTGTCATGTTAATAAACATTTAAATAAAGTTAACATTGCAATTTCCTAGTCATAACAATATTAATATGAGAACACTGATCAACTACGTCTTACATTACATATATTATGTTTATTTTACAATAAAATATGTACAGGTACACTTCAAGTAATTATATAAACTGACTATTTGAATATTGTAACTATGTACTAGTTCCATATTATTATGTATAATATGTGTATATATTTTCAGTTATTCATGCTATCTTATGTCGACGATATATATATATATATATATATATATATATATATATATATATATATATATATATATATATATATATATATATATATATATATATCGATACCGTGTAAGAATATTATTATTTTGACAAGCTAAGCTATTATATACTATACGTTTTTGTTTCTGTTCTTTCGTTAACTAAACGTGAACCATTACCAAAGGTTTGAAAAGAAACATTGAATGGTAATATATGTAGCTGCATTTCTGGATCTAGCGAAGGCTTTTGAAACGGTGCTAGTACATGAACTTCTATTGATTGTATTGAGTGATCTTTGTATCAGAGGGATTGTTTTTTTGTTTGATGCAAAACTATCTCTCAAATAGATTTCAGTTTGTTGAAAGTTCTTACAGTTTAGTCACTTGTGGAGTGCCTCAAGGTTCAATATTGGGTCCATTATTATTTAATGCCTATATTAATGGATAATTGTAACTTAATATACCGGGGTGTTATTGTATCATTGGCGGATGATACAGTCATTATCTGTAATGGTGACAGTTGGAATAAAGTTACAGCCAATGCTAAATATTCCTTGAAAATTATAAAGAATGGTTTAATTATCACAGAGTGACTTTGAATATGTCAAAATCGAGTGTTTTAAATGTGTCTCTATAGCTCTCTGTTACAGACGGACTGACAGTACATAAAGATGGCTGCTATAATAATTTAAATTGTATAATACAATAATAAACAAATTAAATTAAGAATAACCTCAAAAAAGATTGGTTTATACAGATGACGAAAATAAAATAAGAAATAAGAATGAACCAATCAAATCACAGCTTTTTGACAAAAACTTTTGTGTTGTATGCAAGTTAAGTATTCTCTGGTGGTCGATCATGCGCATTATCAGTTTCCAAATAAAATAAAATAAGAAATAAAGATGAAAGTTGGCCATCTCTAGTTCTTATTCTTATTTCAAAATTTATTTCCTGTATAAACGTTCTCACGTAAATGAGAATATTCAACTTTCTTAATTAATCTTAATTTGTTTCTTATTCTATAAACTCACCTTAAATGAAGTTAAAAAATTTAGAATTGGTAATTTTTTTTCTTCTATGAAATGAGATCTTATTCTTGACAAAAATTATTTATCATAATTATATCATGCTTTTGTTCTGTAGCGTACCATTTTATGGGATTATTTGTTGGGGTTCAGCGTATTCAATTGTATTAAGGCTGATAGCCAGAATACAAAAGCGTGCTATCAAAATTTTATTAAGTAAAAAGTAATACAACCTTTTTACTGAGAAACGAAGAAGCATCTCTATATTGTAACGTGAAGACTTACCCGAATAATGAAATACACATACAATGCACATTCCGGAAAACACGGGAGACATCAGAGGCAACGAGAATAAGTCCTGGTCTATTCTCGAAGCCATATATACTGAGAAATAACCTCCAGAAACAACGAAAACAACACTGGAATCATCTAGAGCTTTTTAGGTTAGATATATAATGCTGATGGCAATGACAGGATAGTTAGTTAGTGATAGATAGTCAGTCGGTCATAGGTCATAGACAGTGGAAAAGTCCTATTTAAACGGCAAAATTAAAGAATAGATCATGTCCGGGAAATTCCGTGAAATCCGTGAATTCTTATGGCGCAATGAACGTAGTAGGCTTAATAATCAGTCAACAGCATAATAATATTAATTAAATATATTTAACGTTTATATAAACAATTTTCATAGAGTACCAAGAAGACATATTTCTCCTAATTTACGGACTATTTAATAATTTGCAATAATTCCATACTGTGTTTCCAAATTATATAGCCTTGTACCTAGTAATTAAACAGATTAGAATTTAATTATCAATGAATATTAATTCCCAATTCAAAACATAGGTTAACCCACAATAATTAAATTGTTCTAATTCCCATGTTAGGTTAGATTGTATTTACAGTATAACATGGTCATTTTCTATAATATGGTGGTTCAAAAAGAGATTTAAATAGCATTACAATTTATTTTTTGACTTTGAAGCTTTAGTATACAGAGTCCCGATGATTTCATAGGAGGGACGAAATAGTTGAAAAAAAATGAAAATCATCGATTTTGTTTTTATTTATTTTCTCAATTGATACTCGGAGAGAAAAGCTGAAATTTTGTATATTGCAAGTAATGCACCAAAATGATGGAATTGTTAGAAATATTTTATCTTTTTTATTTTCAGTGATATGCTATGCGACTTTTGTTTTTCTTATGGACGCCATATTTGTTTTTACACCATTAAATGAAGCCCAAAATCTCATTTGCATCAATACATGCCGACATTTAAAGCCAAAAAGACATAGAGAAACGGTAAAATTATTTTCGAATGTGGTAGGTTATGATAAGAAAACCAAATATTTCACCAAATCACCGTGACAATAGTTTCATTATGTAATTCTTTGACATTTAAATCCTAATAAACTCTAAAGTTTCATTTTCCAATTTTTTTTTATATTTTAAGATTCTAGAAAATGGTGCGTGGTAGTGATTAGTGATAGTGAAAAAAGGATATTATGTATAACGTTTATATTAGACTAGCTGTTTTACTCGACACTTCCAGGGCAAACAATTTCGTCGATTGTGCTGCGAAAAGTCATTAAAAGTCTTGAGTATGGAACCCTTCTACGAGACCTACTCGCACGTAGAACCAGTCCGAACACCAGCCCAGATCAATCCACAGATTGGTATATAAGGATTGTAGTTTGTTGTTGTAGGCACCAACTCCAAAAAGAAACAAGCACCAATAGAATTAATATTAATTTGTATTTTCCAGTGCCACAAACAATAAAGTCGGTCCAATGTTTTGTAAGAAATATTTATTTTACTGAAAATTTTATGTGAAGTCGATTGTACACAGTGTTTTCGTGAAAGCAACCAAAATATTTATTCCAACAGCACAATATCGTATACCTACGTGCTGCACACTGGAACTAGAATATGTAATTATTATTTGGATCAATGGCCTCGGCTCGGCTCTCCTCAATCGGTAGACCATTTTATAAAAAAATTACAACACTCATATAATAAAAAAATACACACAAAGTGTATCACGTGAAGAAGAGAACAAGCAACAAGCACTTGAGGAGAATCAAGAATGCAGGTTGTTCTTTTCCACTACCACCACTATCAAAAACACCAGCTATTAACAAGAGAACCGTTTCACGGCTTGCCATGACGTCATCACAGTCGTCTGACAGCAGCAGCAGCAGTCAGTTGCAAGAGCAGGTCGCCGGTGATATAGGCAAGGAGCCAGCAATATATTTTGAGAAAATGTAACGAGAAAAAGGCAGAGAATATTTGATTTCAATTCAATAATCGAGTAGAGGAATCGTATACGGAACGACGGTGAGATGACATGTTCACAAATAAAGGGTAATTTTGAAATTGTGTTTGGTTTTGCTCCGCTAGCAGTAGGTTTTCCGATACATGTATGGTGGTGTGCTTTTGAAATTGCGGCTGCTGGTTTTGATAGACAAAACGCTTGTTCTGTGTTTCTGTATTTCGAAATCAACATTGGGGTCACATTAAAATACTGGGTTAGACTTCGAATTTTTCGTCGGCCGCCATTAGTTTCGTCCTCACATTGGTGTTTACAGCTTATTTTGATTTTCATTTTTTGTGCTATTTTATAATGGAAACGACAATTTTTTTATCTTAACACAATGGAGTAGTGCGAGGCTCTTGGATACAAGAGTCGCTGTTGAAAAAGGAATATGGTGTTACATTATTTGGCGGCCATTGATTTAGGTACCTCATTTGGCTTCACTTGCTCTCCGAATGCGATGTCTCCTCTGTAATTCCATGCTCTAAGGTTGCTCTATAGGTATAGCAATAAAGTTGTGATACCATATAGTAGGAATGACTGGGAGAAAAGTATATTTGAAAAAAAAAGAAGAAAGTTTAGAATATTCAAATATTAACGACGAGAATTATAATTCATAAAATGCATATTATATAGGTACACGTCTTGTTTAAATAATTCTCAAGTTCCTAGTCAAGTAGAATTCCAATCTTGGATAAAACTTTCTATAAGAGTATAGTGCAAAATGAAAAATATCATGGGAGTGGTTATATACTTGACACATTCTTGGAATTGCATATATTTTACATATTATTATTATTTATTTATCGCAATTATCACATAATTCATGTTTAAACTTTTGATCACAAACAAAGTGTTGTGTCATCAAAAGTATATTTCTCCAATTTTTTCATTAGCTACAATGTCAGACGTCGATAATAAAAAACTTTAAATTTAATTTTGTGTCATAAATTAATAAAAACTATTTTTTTTTTTTTTTCAAAAATTCTACTTGTTCATTGTACCAACTGATAACGTCGGTCCAATTTTTTTTCAAAAAAATATTTATTCTGTGCACCAACTAATAAAGTCGGTCCAATTTTTGGCGGAAAATATTTATTTTAAGATTACTCTTTCGAAAGTCAATCGTTCTAAAAATATTAAAATCAAAAACTTGAGAATTCGCATCGATACAGGTGGCTTGGTTTATAATAAATAATTATTAATCACATAGTAGTTGTTTATTCGCCTCGCCCCCCCCCCTCCATAGTAGCAAAATGGTGATAGTAATGTTTGTTGCCATAGAAGAAGAAAACGGACACAAAGATGACCCGGATCTTCCGAGCAGGCCGACCACGGGATATGTTGTGCACGTTCACGGTATTTTGTATACAGGGTGATTCATTGTGCGCGGACTATGGCGATGCTATTGAAAAAAAACTATACTTCAGTTAGCTGTGAAAATAATAATTGAAATAACGATGAATCACTTCAGTTACTTTCTGTTATAGTGAAAGTATGCAACCAACTTTCTTATTTCGAGTAAAATAACATTACGTTTTTATTTAAAATCGTGATTCTACTTCTCTTTTTTCCCAAGGTAATTTATCAGGAAACCATATTTCAAAAAGCAATACTTTCGAGATAGGTACATAATATTTTCTTTGGTTGTATATTTTGGGGGGAATGGGGTCTTGAGTTTGGGGAAAAAATGTTGGAACATCCCTCAACACACTTTGCAGCTATAAAAAGAATCATCAAAATAAACGTCTCGACTAAATTTTAGGTGTTGAAATTCAGGCCATTCCTAGTTCAAATTAACCTTGAGTTTTATAGGCTACAATCACAATCACCCTGTATAAAAACTACTACTGCTGCTACAACACGCCTAAGGTCATTTGCAATTTAATGATGGATGACGTGATTCGCCGCGAGCCCATAGAGAAAGATGATGTTGCTTCTTTTTCTACTTATTCTATCTATAATACACTGACTGCTGCGCTGCTTCTGCATGGCCTTTAAGAATATGCCAGCAATGCAGGCATGTGGAATCATAGCTGCTGTGTCTTGTACTATTATAGTCCAGTCAATTAGGATCCCCTTCATCAGATGTAGCTCTAAAAACGTATGGAGTAACGACACAGAATGTAGGAATATATAATATGTATATAAATTTGTTTTTTTTGGCCAATATTTAATTTAGTTTTTTTCACTGCAAACTATGATTTATGAACGTTTTAGTGAATGAGCATCTAGAACCTATTTTTGGGGATTTTTACGAATAAGAAATATCGCAGGCACTCCCTATTTGATGACTCAGTCGCCTGGGCTATACCATCGCAATATTTCATCTTTGAGAAAATTACTTGTCATGCGCAGCGTGTGGATGGAAGAACATTCTCCAATCAATATAATAAAATTATGTTTGTTTTATTTATATACTATATATATATATACAAAGTGAGAGTTTAGTTAGATTAAATTCTACTTAATTGGTTTGCTTGTTACAGAGTATATTATTTATTTTATTAATGGAAAATATCATCACAATCTATTGATGATATTCAAGGCTCGTGTAGAGTATAGAGAAATGAAGTTGAGCGGTTTAGCTGCAATAAATGCATAAATGAGTAGAAAAAAAATCCCGACGCCCTGTAGCCAGCGGAAAGGTAAATTTCTCAAAATTCATTGAATTGAAATTTGAACAACCTTTTCATTGGTATAACTCTACATGTCATTACATGCAAATTGCCTATTTTTAACCGTATATGTCATAGCCTTGCGGTTAGAGATTGTTGTTTTGGCTGTTGAATATAAAGCAGACAGGGTTCGCGTTCCGCTTCCAGGCTGAATTTTTTTTTCATCTATTTCTTATCAATAAATATACTAAATATTTTTTTAATCAGGGTCTATATTAAAATCTCCAGAAAATGTACATTGGCATCAAATTTATATTGAATTTTCATCATTTACCAATATTTCTTATTTTTTTCTTTATTGATTTTTATTTATTTTTCTGTGTATTTTATGAAAAATTGCTTCGGACAAATGTTGTTGGTACTGATTATATCTATAACCGAAAATTATTATTTATGATCTTTACACTATGGTCCTCTTTTGATTATTATTTAAATGTTTGAACGGTCGCCATTTTGAAACTACTTACCCTATATTGCCCAATAACGAACTCGGCCGAGACATTTAAGAGATTGATTTTTGTCTAGCAAATTTGAACTTGATACTTCGTAATACCTATATACCGGGTGTCCCACTAAGATCAGCGAGATTCAATTCAAAAGCATTTATTTGGTTTCAGAAATTTTTACAGTTGTTTGTGAATTATATATTTATTTGATTTCTTCTTGTCTGATAGGGGGCTTTCCCCTTTTTCAGACTATCAGCGAGATAAGATAATAAGGAAAGCGTGAACCCTACGCCTTCTGGAAAAAAAATCTCTAAAAGAAATTCAGCTAAAATGTTTTCAAGTTTAAAGAATGGCCGCTAGGTGGCTCAATTATCATGGTATAAATTTAAATTATTTTTTCCAAAAAAAATCGGTACATTAACGTATTTTTTTAGTACTGGATATGGAAAGTTCATAAAATTCTGCGTAATTTTGGTCGTTATACTTTTTTCGTATTTTTGATTATAAGCTTGGTAAAAAGTACTTTCTTAAACCGCTGTGATCTCCTAGACGCGTTACACAAATTTAACGAGTTTAGTCTCGTTTGGAAGATAATTCGACGCTTATTTCAAAAATAATGTCGGTTGTGTTCGCAAGTTCACACCTTTACTCTTAGAGGGCGCTAATAAGCCAACATTTAGATATTATCTTTTTTGTAAAAAAAAATGGCACGATATTTTTTTTATTATTGGTCTTAAAAGTCATATAAATAGCTACATTTTGTCGAAAACTGCGAGTCGATATCAAATAGTTATTTGTGAAATTTGAATGATTTATATTTTTTTTTTTCACTAAAATTGGACCGACTTTAAGTAGTTGTAGGTGCACTGAAAAATACAAAATAGGATTAATTCTATTGTTGCTGGTACTTTTAAAGCCAAAAGTCTTCTATCTCACTACAATGATTGCACAACTTCAAAAGTACCAGCACCAATAGAATTATGTAATATTATTTTGTATTTTTCAGTGCACCAACTAATAAATTCGGTCCAATTTTTTTTGGCACAAAATATTTTATATATTCTTCATTGTTTTAAAACCTTATCATTATCATTCAAATATTTTGTGAAGATATAACAATTTTCCAGGAACATTATATACTACATTATATAATTTATATTTGCACAATTGTTTAATCAATATTAACATTACATTGTAATTCTATATATTATAATAAATTTTTCAGTACAACAAGAATTATCATTATCTGTCTAGTTGGAATACCATATTATATACTAGTACTCATATTTTTATCATGCAATATTTTATTCTAAAAACGAACGAGACCTTGAAAACTTGAAACAGTGACCGGACGTTCTTCATGATAAAGTTGTAATAAATCTCATTTGTGTTGGTTTTACTCTGAAGGAATAGAATGAATATATTTTCATTTTCATTTATTGTTTCTGCAGTTTTTCATCGATTAATATAATAATTGAGCAAAGATCCAGCAAAATCTTATGAGTCATCACATATTAAAAAGATTATAAATTATAACAAAAAACCTCAACTCAACTTGGTTTACCTAAATCAACTTATTTTGCTTTCAGAAAAAAAACATTTTGTGAACACCTTTTGCTGTCACCCTGTATATTCTCTGCAATAACGTCCTCCCATCTTTCTTGCATTGTGTTGTCTATTCTCCATACTTCCGCGATGAAGAAACACAACGTCCTTGATCATCATCAACATCATGCGCGATTCAAAGTCGCGGCGGTTTTGTTCTTCTTATTCTTCTTCTTCGTATTCCACATACCTACTTCATGTTAAAGTACGTTTCACTATATTCCGTTCACTTGTAACTAACTATCTATCCATCTACCAGCACTTGAAGGATTGGAAAATGTAAACAGATCCATTTGTAACCGAACAAATTTGTTGTCGTTTGGTTATTTTATTCAGATTGTGTTGAAATGTTGTACTACAAGTATCATTAATAAATACGCTGTTATGGAGTTAAATTATTGCATACAAAGGTGTTCATAACCCATTTTGAGGTAGGAGGAACCGTATGAATAAAAAAAAATCGGTCCATCAGTCGTCAGAAGCCGTCACTACTGCCAATATGTGAAGGTGTATTTTCATTCCAAAATTTTCTTATAGATCGTAAGTATTTTCTCCAATTTCAGTCCTCTTAATCAGCAGCTATTTCCCATTTGGTTTTTCTCACTTAAAGTTAATTTCCCGTGGAATTTTCCACAACTTACCTCGTTTTTTTTTGGCCAAGTCGTCAGGACAATAACAATAGGTCTTCCTGGAGCCGGTTTCGGTTCCTTGAAATTATCACACTTTTCTTCTCGTAAAAGTCTATATGTAGTAGATTATCTAATCCCCGTCATGTTTGATGTCCATACTCGCTATGGAATTAAAATTATTTGTTTATTGTAATTATTGTTAAATTTCATTTCAAGCCTGTGAATTTGAATTATAGTTTTAAGATGGTGTGAATTTTATTTACAGAAGTCAGTTATCTCAGAATAATTTCAAATAAGAGTAGGTATTTATTACATTTCGGAAATAAATCCTACTTTTATTATGTTCATTATTTTAATTCATAAATTATGTATATCATCATTATGTACATTTCTTAATTTTCCTTCAAGATTTAAAATTATGCACATAATTCAAATATAAATATGTGTAATTCAGTTAAAAGAATTAGAATTATTTACATTGTTCAATCTCCTAAGTTTTTATTATCGAATTAAAAGTTATGTACATGATAGAAATTCCGCAACACTATGAACATTATATGCGTATACGAGTGTTGCCATATTTCCATTATACACATAATTTTAATTCCTGAATGTGCCTACATAATTTTAATTCAATAATAAAAATACAAAAATAAATTTATGTAATTCTATTATAAGAATTAGAATTATGTACATAATTTTAATTCCTGAATTTCTGTTATCGAATTAAAAGTAATGTACATAATGGAAATTCGGCAATACTATGAACGTTATAGTGTGACCGTATTTCCATTATGTAGATAATTTTAATTCCTGAATTTTTATTCTAGATTTAAAATTATGCACATAATTATAATATAAATATAATTCTGTTATAAGTACAATTTAAAATTATGTACTTAATTTTATTTAAAAAATAAAAATTTGGCATGTCGGTTTATTTTTTAAATATTTTCACCATAACATAAATAGCATGGAATGAAAAGTAACTAGAATTTAAAATAATTTAAGGGTCAAATGATTATGATTTGAGAATAAAATTATAATTTTCTCAATTATAGTGCAAAACATATATTTTTTTTACAGTTTTATTGACGAATAAATTATTCATTTGCAATGATACTTTAATATTTTTATGGACACGAATTTTCTTGTGATAATTTTTATTTTTATTTTTGACCGACGATCCAAACGGAGGACGTATGCAATTCGACTGTATGTCTGTTTTTTTAACAGATATTCGCGTGTATAGTCAACGTGCTCTGATTTTGGTGATTTTTTTTAATTTGAGAGAGCAATATTGAGTTACAGTCTAAAATATGTGTTTCAGCTTTGTAGAGGGGGCATTTTTTTTCGAAAATCAAAAATTCGTGATGACCAAATTAAAGAGATCATATCCTTCAAAATGTGATCTGGACATTTTTAAAGGTTTCGTTTTTAATTTTTAGCTTTGACTTTGTTTTGTTTTTGTATTGTTTGATTTTGATATTTTTATTTTGCTTTGTCTACAAAATTTATATTTTTTCGACAATAAAGCATCTCTCTCTCTCTCTAGTGGTAAACTCAAATATTTGTATTTCCGCTATTTTGGAAATCTCTGAATAAGTATGATTAACGCATTATCTTCTTTGGTGAATGATTTAGATGACCAAAAAGTGTGAAATAAATATTTTTTACAAAAAATTGGACAGACTTTATTAGTTGGTGCACTGAAAAATACAAAATAATATTAATTCTATTGGTCCTGGTACTTTGGAAGTTGGTGCCAAAAAGTAGTCAATTCAACAAAATATCGTAAAACATACTTCAGATGCGTCCTTGTGTTTTTTATGCAATTAAATTTGCGACTTTGTCGGGGCCATCGCCGATGTCAATTCTTAGAGAGAACTAACCTTTCCAAACGGCGCATACGCGAATCTCGACGACAACATAAACATCTGTGTCACTTTACTGTAATCAAACATTCTTCGCATACTTTGAATGCAACAGCCCAAGCAAAATAATAACATCCTGTAGTCGTTTATGCTACAACGAAAAAAAAAACAAATATATATAATGGGTGTTTCAGTTCGACGTTTATGGAGATTTAGGTACTACAAGACATATGAATTTAAAATTTTGGTTATAATACCATAAAGAACTACATATTATACGATCTATCGGAAGAGAATATTTTCAACATTGCAGTGTTGTCACATCTACCCGTGTCAGATATCAACTTCATTATATTTCAAATGACATGCCCTATATTTTATTTTATTTTTTGATACAATATCCAATTTAAAGGCATTTTTGTTGTCCTATACATATTTCACACCATTCTTAAGATATTATTTATTGATGTGTTTTTTCCTCGAAAACAGTTAAATCTAAAAAAATATTTGTAAATCTGTTTGCAATGGTCTCAGAATTCAATTTACAGAAATTTAATGAAAATAGATTAAGGTTACTAATATTATGTTTGAACTACATTAATTTTAATTACAGCGTGTCCAAAAATGATCTACGTGAGAGTGGTTATAAAAAGTTACCAAAAGTCTTTTTTTTATAAAAGACAACAAACTGTAATATTATTCGATGAATGTATAGACTAGAATATCCTGATCTTTTAGTATTGCAAACAGATTTACAACTATTCTTTTCGATTTTCGAGGAAAAAAACATTTCCATAATTAATATATCTTAAGAATAGTCTGATATATTATTAACAAAAGTAACTTTAAATTACATATTCTATCAAAAAAATAAAATAAAATAATTGGGGTATGGTATTTGAAATAATGAAGTTGATATCAGATACAGGGAGATGTGACAACACTGCAATGCTCAAATTATTTTCTTCCGATAGATCACAGTTGACTATTATGGTTATAAGGAAAATTTGAAATTCGTGTCTTGCAGATCTCCATAATAAATGTCTAATAGACCATTCCATTTTCAAGTTTTTGAAGAATTATATACAAATTCATACATCAATACATAATTCTTAAGCAAAAATATTTTTATTCGACATCAAAAAAGATCTTTTACACAGTTATTTAGATAAATAATTTATTCCATAATATTATGACTCGACGCAGCCGCCAAATTTGACAATTTGCCTCCCATTTATCATTCCCTCACCATCTAGAAAATCATTAAATCTCTTGTGAATCACTTTTTCTGATACCTTAAAAAATTGTATAAGTATACTGGTCTTTATAATTACTTGTTAATTTATGATCACCAGATTTATATATGTATTGGTGGTACAACCTCCGCTCTCTTAAAATGATTAGGCCAAATACCAAATAGCAGCAGCATACATTCATTATTATTATTATTATTATATCCAAGCTGAGATCATTCAATTCAAAAGTGTTGCCATCATCGCGACGCTTCGTTAAGCGTCGTCGTACAGCTTTCGGGAACGCCCCCCGGCAGCATTCAGCAGACGAGAGACCTAGCACTTAGCTCTAGCACAGTCAGCAGGATCGACTCCATTGAGTCGCTCATACTAGATCCTAGTCGGTTGTTGTCGCTACTGTTCGGTACTTTTCCCCGTCGTTACTAAACACAAGAATATTTTTGTTAGTAGGTATATTAAATTGTTGAATTTTGTCGACGACGCGGCATCATACGACGGTATTAGATCAACTGACAGTGCTTACCAGTTTGCGAAGTTTTTCCTATTGGTAGAGTCTATAGCTGCAGTTATAAATTTGAGTGAGCTGGAAAAAAAAAATAATAAACACACACAACTGCTGACTGTTTTCGGAGTGACAACGTTTGATTATGTTGTGAAGTGTTCTTGAGTTATTGCAAAAAAATATTCATTCATATATTTGCATATTTGCTTTGTGATAAGAACAAGTGTTTTTTTCTTGTCTGTTTTAGTGATATTTTTGGATATTGTGATCAAGTGCAAGTTTGAGGTGAGTTTTGTTATCAATAATAAATGAATTACATACATGATTGTTGGATGATGTAAGACTGTTATAAATTAGTTTGTCATAATACAGTTTGAATTTATTAAATGAAGAATATAAAATGTGTACAATCTTTCCACTCGATTTTGAGTAGTTGGGAAAAATAAAAACTCGATTAATACTCACTCATTGAACTGTGGCATACGGATGTGGTACTTTTTTTGTTCCTAAACTTAAATGGTGATAAGGATTATAGATTTCCGATTTTTAATGGTAATAACGATGTCTAAACGTTTTCTGTGGAAAATCTATAATCAAATTTGAATTGCCGTTAAAATTACAGAATTTTTCTGTGGATAATTTACGTTAAAAAATAATAATCGGTAAATAACCACTAAACCCAACAAACTACGCTGTTACTGTTCATTTGAAAATACCATAGGGTTTCGAATAAGTACTCAATTTTGGGACTGAGACCGTAATAATTTAAAAGAATAGAATAAATATTTAAAAAATGGACCTACCTACTTGATGCTGCTAATTTTGAGGTTTTGCAATTGTAATTAGATTGAAAACTTTTGTACTTTGGTATTTTTCAGTGCACCAACTAATAAAGTCGATCCAATCATCATCATACGTTGCTTATACTAATTCCGACATTTCAAAACATCGCGGAAATACACATATTTCAGACTTTCCCACTGCTGTAACTCGAAAACCGTGTACATTTTTTGAAAAATGTCCAATTTAAATATTGCATCATACCTATAATAATCTCTTCTTTAATTTTGAAGTATCAAATTTTCGCCTTTAGAAAAAAAATGCCCCCTCCACCCCTCTATAGGAGAATTGTTTGGAGGGATGGGCATGTTGAATGTGTTTTTTGTAACGCGATCAATTTTTCAATAGTTAAATGAAAATTGGAGCACGTTTACCGCCTCCGTTTGTTTCGTCGGTCAAAAATATAAACTATGACCATATTTCTGTTCGGTAGTAATTTATTCTTTCGAATCAAATGATAATAAATATGTATTTCCAAAACAGGTTCCTTTTACTTCATTTTCTGGACAAGTATTTGCCAAAAATTCTGATGCATAATTTAGTCGATCACCTAGGTACCTATCTAATGCTTGTTTTGAATTGGTATTTACCTTTGTCAAAAACTCTAATTATAGGTATATATACATATATACTTACCTACAATATATAAGTTGAATGATATTAAAGATTTGTGTATCTATTTATAATTTTATGACTACCGAGAATTTGGACGTTAACTTGCAATGATAATCGGATTTTATTGCAAAAGTCTGGGTTTTTCCTAATGGATCAATAATGACGTAGGTGCCTAACTATTTAGCTATATTATACAGGGCAGTTCAATAACGGCATTAGATGATCTCGACGAAACAGGTTCAATAGTTTGAAAGTTTACACGATTTTTAATTTCTCTTGAAGTTTCCTGAATAGCTGGCAAAATCAGGAAGTGTAGTTCGTGATTGCAGCTTTTTCAGTCTCGTCATCAAATTTATTAAGACCGAATTCGGCTACTGACAGGACATGTTTAACAAGAATGCGACTTGGACAAATCAAAATAACCACATCGCGTTCTGGGTGTTTCTATTTGGTCACTGTCCGAAATAGTATACACAGAACTCGTTGTGGGCATGCACGTTTTCTCATCTGTCATATCTGTGCTATGATTTCTTTAATAGAATAGAGCAGTTTATAAATTAAATAAATATAATTATTGCTTTAATTGAATAGTAGAATTAATATAAGTTTGTATTTTCAACAACTAATGCAAACATTGAAACATTATATATAAGAAAAACAATATTTTATATCATTTTGGAACATTTATAAGAATACATTTTTACATAGAAAAATGATAATTTGCCAATTATTTCAATATTTTCATTGTTAACAATTTTGGTTTATTTCTACGTACTTTAGGCTTTATAGTTTATAAGTTCATGAGGTTTTCTATAATTTTCTCAACAGATTTTGGTGTTGGTTTATGATTATGTGGATATCGCATAGCGATTGTATTACATGTTCTTGAAATAACTTTATCACATTCTCCATAATAAAAAATAAACTCAAATAATCTTTATTCCTATACTTAATTAAGTCTTCTCAGTATAATACTCAAAATTTTCAAATGAAAAGTATTAGTATTGTTATTTTTTACGCTTGTTTGACGTTTATTGACATTTGTTATTATTTTCTAATCATAGCCCACTTCTAACACAAATGTGCAGCATTTTTACATAAAAAAATAATTAACGGCCAGTTATTTAAAACAATACTTATTTTGGGTAAAGACAACCTTAAACAAAGCTCCCCATAATTTTGCTCCTTTATTTATTTATTTATTTTGATTTATTTATTTTGATTTATTTATTTATTTAGCTAAGTAATAAGCTATCACACAGAAATATTACATATATACCTACACAATATATAGAGCAAAATATTTTTTTTACGTTTTGACGTTTTTGGATTTAGTTTTCAAGCTTCTTTTTGATCACTCTGTAAAAATTATTATCAAAATATCATAAGAATACTGATAAAAAGTAGATATTCTTCTACAAGAAAATCAACCAAAATTAAATATTAAAGGCTTCCTCATAGGAGAGATTGATAATTATATGTTCTGGACTGCAAAATTAATTTTTGACATAAAATTTGAAATATTTCAAAAACGGTTAGACGTTATACATAAAATATTTTTAAAATTGTACAATAAATCACAACATGCGGTAATATACAGGGTATTCCATTAAAAATAACAAAGTTGGCATTTACGTACTAAAATATATTCTGGCATATTCTTTGTAAGCTGTTATCTCTTTTATTTATATTTTTATCTCATCGTTTTTTCATAATGCCGTCCGTATAACAAAGAAACGTAGGTCCTAATTATTGCTTTTGAAATAATATTTTTCTTTACACACTCATTTTATGAAATTTCTTAAAAATGTACCTTCTAGTCTACATAATAATGTAAAGAAATTGAATATATCAGTTTCCAGGAAAAAGGTGATGATAGACAGGTTATTTTTGGCCGGACTTTTTGAACATGCTGATGCTACCCCCTAGAGTGGGACGTTGCCACATCGTCAAAATACTTACCAAGACTTTGATAATATTCCTGTTACATTTAAAACCTTGTTTCTCGACTTTGTGAATCACCGAATGCATGTTACTGAAAAAAGTCACAGAGAATCACATACAACATGCTTTTAAAACAATAGTGAATTGTTTAATATGCTTTTACAATTTGTATTTATGATAATTTTGCAACAATAATCAACAAAATACAGTGTACTGTTGAATTGAGTTCTATATGTGTATTTATTATCTTTTCAAAATATATAATAATGATGTTTTGATGACTTTTTCGTTGAGAAAGGTCAGTGTTTACATTTTATACACACATATTTATCTGAAAGTTTTGGCATAATATTATAATGATTTATTTTGAGAAAATACATTGCGTATGATTGTGTGGATGAGGTCATCTTTTTTTATTTTGAATAAAATGCGTAAGCTCGAGTAAATTGCTCACTCTGAGGGTAGTGTGAGTAAACACGAGAATTAATTAATAGAAGAAATTGTGTATCAAATTAAAAAGTTGCTTACTTTTTGACCGACGAACCTAACGGAGGAGGTATTACAATTCGACTGTTATTCGCGCTTTATAAATGGTAATCGTACTCCGATTTTGATGATTTTTGATTCATTTGAAAGAGGAGGCTTGAGAAATGGTCCCTTATTCATAAAAAGGGGAATCCGATATCTCGTTCCCTCCGAAAACCGCCCCGAAGGGGGTTAAGGGGGCAAATTTTCTCTAAAATTGAAAATCTGTCTTGGTATTATTACAGATAGGACAATATCCGGAAACGTTTAAATTGAACATTTTTTCAAAAGAGTAACGGTTTTCGAGATAGAGACATTTTAAATTCTCAAATATACCTATTTTCGCTATGTGGAGAGGGCGATTTCTGTCGAAAATTGAAAATCTGTTTGCAGTACATGAAAGACATAATTAATTGTAGCAACATTTATAATGAACATTTTCCCCTTAGAGTTACGGTTTTCGAGTAAAATCGGTGTTAAAATGGTAACAACTAAAATATTCAAGCGTATTTCCGCAGCGAGCTTCTGAGATCTCAATAATAACTACAAGCAAGGAATATACGTGGGTAATAGGATAAGTACTATCTTGATTGGTATTAGTGAACGTTCAACGATTTTCGTGACTAATGTTACACTCAAAAGTGTGAAATAATTATTTTTTACAAAAAATTGGACCGACGTTATTAGTTGATGCACTGAAAAGTATAAAATAATATTAATTCTATTGGGGCTGGTACTTGTGAAGTTGGTGCCAAAAGTTATCAATCTACCTGCAACTGCACAACTTCAAAAGTAACAGCACCAATAGAATTAATATTATTTTATACTTTTCAGTGCACCAACTAATAACGTTGCTCCAATTTTTTTGTAAAAAATATTTATTTATCTAAAACATAGCTCGAACTAAATGTTTATTTCTGCGGTACTTGGATTCCCGGGAAGCTGCAATTTTGGGAGTAGTTCATCAATATCATGTAGGTATATTGATTCTGTATACAGATGAGTTGGTTCTGCGTTATACAGGGTCGTTCAAAATTCGTGATTTTACTGCTAGATACAAAAAGGGTTGAAAGGGCGTTTTTTTTAATGGAACACATTGTATACTATGAAATATCCTAAAAGGTGACTAAATTTCCTTCGAATTGATTTATCATGTTCCTATATCGAAAAAAAATCTATATAATTACCATGAAAATACCAGCACCAATAGAATTAATATCATTTTGTAGTTTTCAGTGCCCCAACTCTTGAAGGCTTTTGAGTGTACCTAACATTAGTCATGAAAATCGTTGAACATCGCGGCAGAAATACTCATATTTCAGACTTTACCAGTGCTGTAGATCGAAAAGCGTAGAATTTTTTGAAAAATGTCCAATTTAAATTTTGTTACATATAATCCCTTCTCCAATTTCGCCGTCTGATATAAATATTCGAAAAAAAAATACATAACGGAAATACACATATTTCAGTTACTGCTGTAACTCGGAAACCGTACTTAACTCTTTTTTAAAAAATGTTCAACGTGCTCGGATGTCTTCTTTAATTCTGTCGTCTCAGATTTTCGAGAAAAATTGCACCCTCCATCCCCTTCGGGGGCGATTTTTGGAGGGAAAATGGGAGAACCTTTACTGTGCAAAACGCGCAAGCAGCCAAAAAAAAAAGTATACTTTTTTATAGAAAAAGATTCTGATTGTTCAAACTTGAATTCAATCAATTAGGAACGGAATTTCGACCATTGTACAATCAATAGTTCCTATTATTATTATTATTATAAGAAGAAGAAGAGGAGCAGAAGGAAGTGAATTGTCGCTGCCTGCTGCTTGGCTAATTTGAATGCCTGGCATTGCAAGGCAGACGAACGGTGACCTTGGGAGGTCGATGGACTGCAAGTAGGCGCATCTCATTCTACGCCAAACCCCCCTCCAGCCCTCTCGATGGCTTCTTTCGCGATGTTGTGTGAACCCAACCGACTGAATCGACGATGTCGACGCCCCTCCCCTAACGTCGTAGCTCCCCCCACTCCACATCTCTCGTCTTCATCCTGCTTTCTCTCGAAATATATATATGTATTAGGCCAGGAGCCAGCCACTTATTTCCGGATGCTACATCGCAAATTATTTAATTGCTGTTTCATTGAATGAATTAATTATGGTTATTGAGAAAGAAATTAATCAAACTTTACTTAAAATTTACTTATATAAGGTATTAATGGATGCATGTATTTTTTCTCCTATTTTCGAGTCAAAACAATATCAAAAGGAAGGAAATCGATACTATTTTATTACCTATATTAAGTTCGATGGATGGAAAATTATTATTTGAAATTTACAAGGCAACTTTGTCGCCTAAAAGAGGTATGTTTTAATTCAAAGATAAAATAGAAACCTGGCAACATTGCTTATGTTGTTTTTTTGAGAGGGTTTGATTGTGCATTGTTTTATAATAAAATAACTGGATCTTATGACTTGGACATTGGTTTAGTATCATAAATTTTGGCAATGCCTAAATTTAGTTATTAACATGAAGAATAAATTATTGAAAATACAACTCTCAAAAAAATGTTGCTAGCCCTTGGCCTATATGGATATTATTGTTATCCTATTCAATCATGTCAAGAGTGGGACACGGCCGGTCTGTCTGTCTGTATGTCTGTCTGTCTGTCCTTTACTATTCCAATCATACCTATGTATAACTGTTTTGTTGTTGTCTTATAATAATGGGAAATGGTGCTGCAGCTCACGACGAGTTCCGTCCAAAATATAGGTATGTGCAAAGTGATTGTTGTCCCACTTCTGAAACCTCTCAAAAGTGAAATCATTTCATTCCATCGAGAAGAAGTTAGGTCGGTAGGTAGGTACCTCTTGATACAACTATGATAATAATGCATACATATAATATCCATCAATATACAGGGTGTTGATGATGAAAAAACAGGTGTCGCTATATGATCTGGTTTCCATATAGCTTGGTATGCCTGCATTCTCATGGCAAGGCAAAAAATGGACTGTGAGTAGGCAATGTGTCTTGTGTAATTAAAGGTGTTCAACGTCCTCAATGTACCCACCCCCCGACAAATGTACAAATTTGGCCCACCAATGGATGAATGGGTCGAATTTAGTAATTGAAATTTATCCCATTTCCTGTGGACTGATTGATCTGAAATTTGGTGCACTTCTTTAGTTCTGATGACAATACTATTATGTGTATTCAGTATCATTGTAAATCCAAGATGGCCGCCGCTACAAATGGCGGATTACTCATAGATTTTTTACAATCATCACAATATGGACATCAAATGAAAGGGCTTGACTAATAGAATATGAGGGAAGATTATTATATTTTTTACAATTAAATCGTTTATCTTTTTTTTACTTATTTTATTGGAGAAAATATTTATCTCCTAAATGTCCGATTATTTATTAATTTTACTTAAAATTCTAACCTTTATATAAAATTTACGCTAGTGAGCATTCATATTTAACGAAAAAACTTCGAGTTAATTGTAATATTCACCAATT
The DNA here is from genome assembly GCA_958507055.1 of Crioceris asparagi. Lineage (NCBI taxonomy): Eukaryota > Metazoa > Arthropoda > Insecta > Coleoptera > Chrysomelidae > Crioceris > Crioceris asparagi. The sequence continues at coordinate 1,422,575 of OY293827.1, forward strand.
AAAAAAAAAGCTCATTAAAACCGAACAGCCGTAAAACCGCGCATCCATATAATAATATTAAATACATCGCAGGCCTAGAAAACCCATAATAAACCGCTACAATTTATGAGTTAGTAGTATTTTCGTTAAACAATTTGTATCAACTTCTGTCTAATTTAATGGGTTCGGATGTTGATTGCAGCCTGAGAAGAAGAAAAAAAAGTGATGATAAATTTGCTTCAATGTCGAGATATCCATCCATGTCATCGAACTCCTTCCTGGTGATCAGTTTACGAATAAAAATGTTAGGTAATTAAATTTGTCGTAAAAATATTGGTCTTGTAAACATTATAATAGAGGATGTTTGTAGCGAAAAGCTATTTCGAAGCAAGGTAAAGCACACAGAGTTTATTTTATGGTTTGTGGTATAGCACTAGTAATAATAATAATAATTTATTTAGGCTAACATACAAATTTTGATTTAAAAAAATAACATGATCTAAATATACATACTAATACAACTAAAAATTTAAAAATCTTCATATGGTTAAAAAAATATTAAATATTAATACAGGAATTTTATAAGTAATATAACAATGTATTATAACTTCAAATTATTCAAAATCCAACTCTTAATATGAAGTTTAATACGCCCTCTAGAAAAGTTTATTTTTTTTTAGATGATTATCTAATCTATTGTAGATAAGTGTGGATCGATATAAACTTGTTTTCTGGCCAATATTTAATTTAGTTTTATCTACTGCATACGATTTATGTCTAGAACATATACAGATGCTTCCTTCAACAATAATCTACTGTTCCCGTAGATAGAATACAATAATTATATGTTGGTGCTTCTAAAATATATATTTTTGATTGATGGTCAACAATCGTTTATTTAACTTTAGAATTTTGATAACACTCTTTTTTGTATTCTGGCTGCCGACCCCGAATACATTTGAATAAGCTCCCAACCCCAACAAATAATCCCATGAAATAGGACGCTACAGAACAAAGTATGATATATAATTTTAATAAATTATTTTTGTCAAGAATATATCTCGTTATAGAAAACAAAAAAGAAGGTATGTTACTTTTTTAACAATCCTAAAAATATTCTTCTTTCAATTACAATATTCATCCAATGTAACACCAAGGTATTTAACTTCATTTACTTTTTTTATTTTATAAAATTTTAGTTTTTATTACAACCTTCTTTATGTATTGTCAGTCCGTAACTTCATCCCAATTACTACACATAATGACAGTGTCATTCGCAAATGATACGATAACACCCGGTATATTAAGTTGCATTAATTCATTAATATATCTAGGCATTAAATAATAATGGTCTCAAAATTGAACCTTGAGGGACTCCACAATTGACTAAGCTGTAAGAACTTCTAACACCATTAATGACAATACGCTGAAATCTATTTGAGAGATAGTTTCACATCAAATCATTAAAAAGGCGTGTTAAATTCTCAAATATGTGTAAATTTTTGCTATGTGGACAGGGCGATTTCTTTCGAAAATTGAAAATCTGTGGGAACTACATGAAAGATCTCATTATTCGTAGCAACATTTATAATGAACATTTTTTCCTTAGAGTTACGGTTTTCCAGTTACAGCCGTGGTAAAATGGTAACATCCAAAATATTTATGCGTATTTCGGCAGCGATGTTTTGTGATTTCTAAATAATACTTAACCAGTACAAGCAAAGAATATATGTGGATAATAGAATAAGTACTATCTTCCTTGGTATTAGTGAACGTTCCACGATTTTCGTGACTAATGTTACACTCAAAAGTGTGAAATAAATATTTTTTCCAAAAAAAAAAAAGGACCGACGTTATTAGTTGGTGCACTGAAAAATACTAAAATAATATCAATTCTATTGATGCTGATAAATATTTATTGGAGATCTTGATATAATAGTTGTACCTGTTTTGGCACAGAAATATGGCGAATTGTTATTTGGTATATGGAAGGTAGTGTGTGTGTGTGGCGGGGGGGGGAGAGGGGGACAGAGAAGGAACAAAACCACATAACTAAAAGAAGAACAAGAAGAATAAGAAGCGGTTTGCCATCACAACTATGCAGGAATGCGTGTGCCTTCAATGCCATTGCGATTGCCGTTCGGTGTTTTGTGAAAATTTCGCTGCTCCTCTCCACCTTCTGTCTCTTTCTCTATCTCTCTTTCTCAGTCGCTAAAAGTAGGCCATCAGAGGTCACTAACATATAACATCTTCTTTCGGATCTATCTGTATAATAATATGAACAATCTGAAAATATGGTGACATACTAAAGTCACTGGGGGACATGAGTCTAAAATATTTTCATTTTTGACGCATTTCCGGTTATACCGGAAGTAGATGCCAGCTTTGTTATTTTTAATGGAATATGTATATTGCCGCATTTTTAGATTTCTTTTATAATTTGGGAAATATTTTATGTATAATGTCCTATACATATTTTGACATATTTTATATCAAAAATTAAGTTTGCAGTCCAAAACATAATTATCAGTCTTTCCTATGAGGAAGCTTTTAATATTCAATTTTTATTGATTTTCTTGTAGAAGAAGATCTACTTTATCAGTATTCTTATGATATTTTGATAAAATTTATACAGAGTGATAAAAAAAGGAGCTTGAAAGCTAGATCCAAAAAACGTTAAAAGTCTTTTTTTTTTCGAATGAAAATCCCCGTTTTTTATTATTTTATTGTATTAAGCAGCAAAAATAATGGGAACTTTGTATAAGGTTTTCTATACCAAAAATTAGTAGTTTTTAAAATACCTAATTGGCAATTTTCCATTTTTCTATGTAATTAAATTTTATAAGTAAATTACAATCAAACTAGAATGCTTTCTTTTCTAATTATTTAAAAGATACAATACGTTATTTTGACCCAGGCAAGTAAACATTAGATCAGTGTACAGTATCTTTAATATTTTATTTATACTTATATTATTTGTTGCAGGTAAGGATCTCATCAGCCCATGCTAATTGTCAAAGTTCTTCCAGCTTCAACTCCCATTCAGGTAAATTTATTATTCTCGAAAATATTAGATATTAAACTTGCATATACTCCATCCCGCATTGGATCACATCATCGTTGATAGATGCAATATGATGATGATGATTGAATATTGCAAAACCATCTAGCGCCCTTATGCTACTATTTCATTCGGAGCAAGACATGACTGTTGAATCAAACTTCGATTTCTCATTAGAACTCATCAGATATAGATATGACTTGTGGATGTGTTCGAACAAAGAAGTCAAAGCACCGCTTCGAAGTCGACACACTAGACCAAATGAAACCTAACAGGGTATACCGATTTTAGCGCCACCTAAGTATTGGAATACTATTTCAATCATATTTTGCACCTACCAGCAATGATGTAATCAATGCGGGTTGGAGTTTTTGTCCATCCAGTAGTTGTTGTCATCGTTGGGAGGTGCAGCCATTTATATTTTAACGTATTTCACCGTAGAAATCTTCATATATTTCATATTTATTTTTGTTAATTTTGTTTATTATTAAACGTAAGTGTATTTTGAAGCACAGTTTAATTTGTTAAATTACTTCATTTAAAGAGATTACAACGATAGGTATATAAGTACTAGACATTATTTAAAATATTAGAAAGAATATGAAATATGAATATTTTGTATAATTTTTATAAGAATAAAGACAAACAATAACTGTTTCTTCCAAGGGTTTTTGCTGTTGGTTGGTATCGGCCCAAGGAAAAAACCTATTGTTCTTGATGGAGTTTAGATGCTCTGGTGTCGAGTTACGACCGAAAAACCCTGGTTTCTAAGGAAAATCGTCAAATTTCTTGACATTTTTGGGCTCAACTAAAGTGAAAATGGTATAATTTAGCTAAATATATATAAAAAAATTGTCTGTAAAATGAGTGTGCTCAAAGTGTTTTTCGTGATTTTTGTTCTAAATCTAGCTCATCGGGGTGAATATGCCCATGAAGGCTTACCTACTGCCTTCGTTACTAGTTTTTATTTAAAAGTCCAACCTGTATTTCTCCCCAAAAATACCTTACCTAGTTGAAAATTAAATTAAATTTAATCTAATTTTTGTTAAAAAAGTTATTTATCCAAAAGTAAATTGCTTATATCCATCACAAAATTTGCATTTTATTCCAACGATATTTTTATATTATCTTTTAACCACTGACCTTATATATATATTATTATTATTTTCTTGCATATTTATTTTTCTAAATCTCCATTACAAATTGACTTGCCTGTAGGATCATTATCACTAAATTCATAATAGTTGATTATGCTATCATTAAACAGTCACTACTATCTTTAAAAATTCCCAGAAGTTATCATCATCAAACAGTTGCAATATATATACATATATGTATGTATATAATACGTATACACTCACTGATATATAAAATACATACATAAAAATATGTCTTTGATGAATCACAAACAATTATGTGTTATGTTTCAGTTATTTTATTTTACACTGGATATGGAAATTTTAAAAATGATTGACAAAAACTTTTATAGGTCGACGAATTTTCAGAATTAGAGACAATAGACTGTTGAAGTTATAGAAAATAAATATTTTCCACAATAAAATCATTAGATATTCCAGAATAGATATAGATTAATGTTAATGAGTACCTATGGTTCCATGTCTCACTAAACATGTTACATTCGTGCCGAAAATGAGATAATATTAATTAATCTTTATTGGATCCATATTAATTTAACTTGATCTAGATCGCAAGTGACGTCATAAGCGCGGGAGATTCAAATTTGACAGCTGACACGTGACAGCAGTCAAGATGGCGGCTTGGCAGCTGACACATGACAGTTGACAGTAATCATAGAACACAAACATTTGACAATTGTTAACCATAGAACACAAACTTCTGACAATCGAAACAGAATATTTTTAGAACTTCTGCTAAAATTCCACACATATTTTGTATAACGCATGTTTATTTATTTCTATCAAAAGAATAAGAGAATATTAAGTAGAAACATGAAGAATTTTTTATTTAATTACGTGCTCAAATTGAGATCCACCAACCTCTGGACCGTAAGCCAAACATTACCAATAATTCTAGATGTTATATTCCGCCTCTCTTGTCATATATTCGCTCGGTTTTGTTATATACACTTCAGAAAGTAATCACAAGGATTTAAATCAGGAGATCGCGCTGGCCATTCCAAAAGTTCTCTCCATCAAATCCAAAGCTGTCGCCTAAAAAGTCAAGGCTTGAGACTTGGTGTGGAGCCCCGTCATGCTGAAACCACAACAATTCGTCTGGTAAATCGTGATCTAGACGATTGTGGTATAACTGGGCTAATGGGAGGAATTAAATCATTCCTTGAAAAAATCTGAATCCTACCAGGAACTTTTTTTAATTATTTCTCACCACTAATTCATTTCCACAAAATCGACGCATATTGACCGCATAATTATGAATAAATAATACTTAATTACAATAAATCTGTTCGCTTATCTATCAAGTGTATAATAGTGATGAAGAGGGCTTTCAGGCTACAAGGGCCACCAAACGGGCAATTTTTACATTTACAATCACTGTCACTGCCGTTCAGGTACCGTAAATTGTATAATTATTATCACTTTTAGGTTAAAATCGGTTGGTGCCTACAACAACATTTTTTTGTACTTTTCAGTGCACCAACTAATAACTAAGTCGGTCCAGATTTTTGTAAAAAATATTTTTTGGTGTTGAGATATCGATTGGCGATACTTTGATATTTAATGGGTGCGACCCTCGAGGTCCACACTAGCGCTATTTCGAGAATGTAAATTTCAGTAGGGAGTTTGGATTTGGGATGGACACAGTCAAGTTCTGGTATGTTTCACATTCGCATTACTCCTGCATATTAATTTCGAACTCTATAATAAATTATGAGCTATGTGAACGATAAATGCGATATTTACCGCGATCTATTGATCGCAACGCATTTTAAATGAAAATATGCACATTTTTTAAGTCTTATAGATTCACCCTAAATCCTGTGTTACCCGAGCAAAGCTCGGTCGCCTCGATATTATAAATAAACTTTTGAACATTTATATATATATATATATATATATATATATATATATATATATATATATATATATAAAAAGATGTTCTTGGGGATGCAGTCATATATTCAATAAAATTCTTTGATTGAAGCCGAACTTTCGAGAATGTTTATTCTCTTCTTCAGGGCAAAAATCGTGAATTTAGAATAAATTAGCCAAAAACAAAAGATTTCATAGCCATCAACGAATTTTATTGAATATATGACTGCATCCCCAATAACATCTTTTTATTTATTATAAAACCAGTCAAGAATACAAAATCAATATATATATATATATATATATATATATATATATATATATATATATATATATATATATATATATATGCCGTTGATGAAAATGAGAACTTTTGCAATTGGTAATTTTCTATATAAGAAATTTATCTAAAAAAAACAATTTAGAACTCCTCTACTTACATGATCTATAATATCCGTCTTGACTCATTTTCTTCTCTTCTTGACTAGATTGTCACATTATTATACCAAAATTCTTCTTCTTCTATGTAATGTCCACCAGAATAATATTATATACACATACATAGTATGCTGATGGTACACGGCGCCACTCCGACCTGTGCCATAAGATACGAGGATATCATTGCAACAACATTCAACCATCTGACAACGGATATATTACTTTTGCTTTTTTGAAAAATCAGTTTTTTGGAATTTTGACCCACACGATAACTCAAGAACGGAATCGAATTTTGACCAAGGTTTTTTTTATTTTGCTGTTGGTTGGTATTGGCCCAAGGAAGAGCCCTATTGTTTTTGGTGAAGTTAAGATACTGTGATGTCGACTTACGGCCGAAAAACCCTGGTTTTTTTAAACATTTTCTAAGGAAAAACGTCGAAAATCCTTTTGGACTCAACGAAACTCAAAATGGTATAATTTATTTAGCTAAATATATCGAAATAAGACTAAATATAACATTTTCGTCACGATAAAATTTAAAATTGTTGGTACAGGAGGGAGTATGCTAATCGGTGTGAATATGCCCATGGAAGGCTTACTGCCTCCGTTACTAGTTTAATTATTATTTACAATCACCAGATGGTTGAATGTTGTTGTTGCATTAAATATATTATGCCATAAGCCCGCCCCCCCATACCGGCTGTCGTAGGTCAGAGTGGTGCCATGTGACAGCTGCAGTATGTATCTCTTATTTTATCAGTAGTATTGTCTCGTGAGTATTTCATATATCTAGTTAGGATTGTTTCTTTTGTGTTTATGACGACACTACTACCACTTACTAGTACAGTTTAGACATTTCGTTTACATGATACATGCGCCGATATTATATGGTGGTGTTTGTTTTCCAATACATATTATTATATTATTGTTGTTGTTCTCTGTTTAGGTAAAATTGATTTTTCTATTCTGTGGAAGCATTCGTATTATTATAATAATAATGTCTGTTTGTTGTACTACTTCCATAATATAACAACGCTGCTCTATATTGCGGTGTGTTATTCTACTAGGTAGTACCTTTATGAACACCTGATCCATTTACTAGTTTATGTGTCAGCAAGCGTCTTGTGAAATGATAATTATTTATTGTTATCGGGAGCGCTTTTGTTCTCTGTTCAGTCTACAAAGATAATAGAGCAAGGCAGTTGTTTTTATTTATTTCTTGTGATTTACTTGTGTACCAATTACCAAGATTATTTGACTTTTTTCCCACCCAAGCTGTAATTTCGTCGATTTTTTTTCTTCTATTGGTTTTATTCTTTACTATGCCCATGCTTTGTGATTTTTTTGATTTTGAGGTATGTATGAATCATCTTGTTTCCCATTCTTAAGATGTATATCGATTTTGAGCTTCAAGTGAATTTCTTTTGTTTAACTAGCCACAAAAAATAATTGTGTCTTAATGGAAATAAGTTTCTAAAAATAATTAGAGATTATTAGATAATGCATAGAATAAATATTTTTTACAAAAAAATGGACCAACGTCATTACTTGTTGCACTGAAATATTTTTTTCTAAAAAATTGGACCGACGTTATCAATTGGTGCACTGAAAAGTATAAAATAATATTAATTCTAGTAGTGCTGTTACTTTTGAACAGTTGCAGGTAGATTGATATCTTTTGGCACCAACTTCATACCAAAAAATACGTATATTTGAGAATTTAACATGCCTCTATCTCAAAAACCGTTACTCTTTTGAAAAAATGTTCAATTTAAACGTTTCCGGATATTGTCCTATCTTCAATTATACCACCGCAGATTTTTAATTTTCGAGAAAATTTGCCCCGTCTGCCCCCTTCGGGGGCGGTTTTCGGAGAGAAGGAGATCTCGGATTCCCGTTCTTATGAATATGTGACCATTTCTTAAGCCTCCTCTTTTAAATGAATCAAAAATCATCAAAATCGGAGTACGACTACTATATAAAAGGCGCGCACAAACCAAAAAAAGCACACAGTTGAATTGTATACCTCCTCCGTTCGGGGTTCGTCGGTCAAAAATACAAAATAAAGTTGTGCAATTGCAGTTAGATTGAAAACTTTTGGCACCAACTTCACAAGTACCAGCACCAATAGAATTAATATTATTTTGTATTTTTCAGTGCACCAGCTAATACAGTCGGTCTAATTTTTTTAAAAATATTTATTCCACAGTTTTGACAATAACATGTAAAAAATCGTTCACTTGTATCATTACCTACAGTTTGTTTCACGAATTTTGGCGTCTGCCTTTTGAAAACACGAAAAATGGATCAATACAACTGACGGGAATAAATCAGTGGCGTGACGATTTCGAGATAAGATATGGCATTTAAGGAAGTTCATATAATTAGAGGAAGAAATATCGATTGATTTAATAAGCAAACATAATATGAAAGATTTATTATCAACAATAATGCAGACACACAAAAACAAATTAATTGCTTGAGTTATGAAATATAAATTTATGCACCTGAATTATCTGAAATGTCACAATGACTTTGTGACGCCTATGAAATAAAGATTGCGTTGCCTTCGGACATACGTGCAGCGCCCTATCATTGTATAAAAGGACATAAGCTTGACATACTGATGTCGTAGCTTAGATCGACAAACGTAGTAGATAATTTCATGATAATGAGATGCGATGAGACTTATTACACACAATAGCCATGATTATTTGCTTGTACTTTATAAATCTGTACCGGAAATACGTATATTTTTTACTTTACCACTCTGTCAATGGAAAAAACGTTCAATATAAATGTTGATACAAATAATATGGTCTTTAAGTTTGTTGCCTTAGATTTTCAATTTTCGAAAAAAAAATCCCCCTGCACATAGAGAAAATACACATATTTGAGATATTAACATCGCTGTAATTTGAAAACTGTTGAATTTTTTGCCATTTAAACGTTTTTTGGATATTATCCTATCTTTAATTCTGCCATCACAGATTTTCGATTTTCGAGGAAAATAGCCCCCTTCGGGGGCGTTTTTTGTGAGAGGGTGATCTCGGATTTGAGTTTTTACGAATATGGGACCATTTCTCATGTCTTCTCTTGTAGGTGGAAAAACTCTCGAAAGAATATTTTCAAACGCATTCGTTATAGAAGATAGTTTTTGACTGACTTTCCAAATTATGGAGGTATACATTTCGACAGTATGATTTTTTTTTAATATGTTATCTCGTTTCTCATGGTAAACTTGTTGAGCGATTTTGATAATAAATTGTCGTACTTTTACGGAAACGAAATGTTGTCACAATAAGGATGTTTATTTATTACTTAATATAAAAGCTTTCGCAATATGGAATCACTTGATCTAATGATGATACTTTATAATCACATTTTCATTTTGTGAATAGAAACATTGAAATAATATTTCTCCGAACAAATATTAGGTATTATACATCGGATTTTTCTCTTCCAATTCTAATCTATTCTTATAATTTTATACCACTATAATTATTATTATTTCCATTCTGGTAAATATATGCGGTACCCTTATGATGAAAGTAATTAGTGGAAAAGAAAAAGGTGTGCATAATTTTCTATAAAAATTGCATTATTGCTGAAATGAGTATAGGCCATAAGGGAAAATTCATTGCAAGATGATGTTAATTAATAATAATATATTAATAAAAAAAGAAAAAGCAATCTTACAACCGAATTGTATACCTTCTCCTTTTTTTGAAGTCGCTCAAAAACCCGATGGCCTGTAGCCAGTGGAAAGGTAAATTTCTCAAAATTCATTGAATTGAAATTTGAACAACCTTTTCATTGGTATACCTACATGTTATTACATGAAATTGTCGTATGTGTCATAGCCTTGCGGTTAGAGGTTGTTGTTTTGGCTGTTGAATATAAAGCAGACAGGGTTCGAGTCCACTTCAAGGCAGATTTTTTTTTCGTCTATTTCTTTTCAATAAATATACTATATATTTTTTTAATCAGGGTCTATATTAAGATCTCCAGAAAATGTACAATTACATCAAATTTATATTGAGTGTTCATGTTTTATCAATATTTGTTATTTTTCTTTATTAATTTTTATTTTTTTACCTGTGTATTTTATGAAAAATTGCTTCGAACAAAAGTTATAGCTGCTGATTATATCTCTATAACTCAAAATTATTTTTGATGATATTTACACTACGGCCTTTTTTTGATATTTTTTTAAACGGTCGCCATTTTGAAACTACTCACCCGATATTGTCCAATCACGAACTCGGCCGAGATATTTAAGAGATTGATTTTTGTAGCAAATTTGAACTTGATACCTCCAAAACTGCGACCTCTATCGTGTTGACAAATTTCGTAATATCCCATATATATAATATATATAAACTTTTGACCAAAAGTTTTTTTGGACTTACTTATAGACATATAAAAACATGCCGTTAAATTTTTTTCGAAATTCAAAAGTGTGAACGATCGGAATAGGTACATTTCTATAAAAAAAATACTTAATAACGGAATTTTGCCAGCTCCGACTTTGATAGGACAATTAAATCTTCAGAATCAAAATTTTGAAAAGTATATATTCATAGGCTAATTGTGGAATAAATTTTTGATAAGCAGTTTATATACTACATAAAGGTAGGTATTCTTGATAAATTCGATAGCTATCATAAAAAAGAGGTGGCTTGTGTCATCGACAGGACCGGGAGGTGTTGGGCGGGACAACGTCGAAGATAGTATTTTTTTCGTCTAAATGAATCAATTTCTTCATATTATTCGTTCTATCTACGAATTTTCTTATATGAAACAATAACGCTGAACATTACTTTGTAAATATTAGTGGTGTGTAAATCTTCAATTTCAAGATAACGAATCATTTACATAGTTAAGTATTTCCGAAAATTAAATCTATTCAGATTAGTTTCACAATGGTATGTTACAAATCGAATAATAACTAATAAATTTGAATATTCATAATCAGAATGGAGTAAAGTTCTAGCACCGGCAACGCTGTAGAGTCTTGAAAAAATAAATCCTTAAATCCGCCTATGTATTTGGTTTTACATACAATATTGATAATATAAATATTACAGCCTTTTTCGAGTTGAAAACATTTTCAAATGATTAGGTACTTATCATTCTAAATATATATATATATATATATATATATATATATATATATATATATATATATATATATATATATATATATTTATACATACAATATCTCGTTAATTTCAAGCCTTATTTTTAAATTAATCACAAAAAAATATTACGTGACCTTAAAAATCCAACATTTTTGTGTAATTAATGCTTCTATAGGCAGAACTGAGACGTTCCGCAAGGTACCACTCTCACCTCTGCAAACTACAGTTTGCTTTGATTTGGTTTTTGCAAAACACGACATAATATTATCATTTATTTCGACGAAATTCACATGGAAACCAAATATATATATTGAGAAATTATTAATTGATAAACTTCGAGGACCACAAACATAGTATTGATTTTGTTCGTTCACGAATACACGTGGCGTATCCGCCATTTTTTAGAAACTTTGTTTATGGAACTAAATCTATACACAAGATGAGTTTTAATTGAGACAACATTCGATAAAGCCGTTATTGCACGGCAAGTAAAAAAATATAGTAACAAAAATTATAGTCACTTTTGAACTTTAATTAAAAATTTACCGGATGTTCACGGTGACGGATCAATTTTGTGTTTTTTGACCGACGAACCAAACGGAGACTGTAGGTCGGCATATTTTTCAATTTTTGTTTTATATTATATAAATTTATTTAATTTTAATTTAATTTTTAGTTTTGACTTTGTTTTGTTTTTGTATTGTTTGATTTTGATATTTTTATTTTGCTTTGTCTACAAAATTTTTATTTTTTCGACAATAAAGCATTTCTCTCTCATGTTCTCGCCTTTTGCATAGTAAATGTTCTCTGATTTTGACGATTTTTTTTTCATTTGTGGAATATTAATAATTAATTATTATTAATATTCATTAATAATAATTAATATTAATTAATATTATTTTGTATTTTTTAGTGCAAGATTTTATAAAGCCGTTCCAATTTTTGGTAAAAAAAAATATCTATTGTACGGAAAGTCATCACAGCTGTCGAGTCGAGTTTTGTATTGATTTTAAGGTTATGTTGAAATATTCCATGGGTTCGTTACCTATTTGTGTTTTCCATTCTAAAAGTTTACAATGTACTTCTTCTGTATTTTGTTGACTCAAATCTTTTCGTTTGTTTTATGTTTACAGACAAACAACGGAGGCGGTGGTGTTGGCGGCGGCAATAGTGTGGTTGGGCGAATCGGTGGTGTGGTGGCGGGAGGCGGAGCAACGTACGCCGCCACTGGCGTCGCGGGCAGCACGGTAAGCAAGGGCGGGTGCGGCAGTGCCGCCCCTCAAGCTCCAATGGCCACTCAACATCAACAACAACCGACTACAGTACCCTACCACAGAAATTGGGGGCAAGTCAGCTCAGGGCCTTACTATCAAAGGTAATACATACTTATTTAATACTAATAACTTGAAAATAATAATAAAACATATGGTCATAAGCTGCAAATAACGTAGATTATTATACTGAAATTTATTTGTAGTTCTTCAAAAAAATAGATTTCAAAAAATGCCTGGAAATAAAAAAAATGTTTTCCAACATTTCTTGAAATTTTTATGGAATTTACTTGTTTGTCGTTTTTTATAATGAAAACATTTTTTTTGTTAAAATTTTATCCAGATTTTCCAACATTATTACGTCGAATTATTAAAGTTTTTCTTCTTCCATAAACTAATTTTAAATATTAGAACCAATTTAGGAAAAATAGATTTAATACAAATTTTCTTATTCCATATACTACAAACGACGAACTTTATTGTAGTGAAATTTATTTGTTTGTAGTTAGAAATCAAAAAAGTTCTACTCCGACACTTTTTTGATATTTTCCCAGAAATATAAACGATCGTTTTTATTTTTTTTTTGTGATTTTTTTCCAATCTTATCAAGAATAATTTCAAACATTAAAATTTATTTACGTCAAATAAATTGAACTTGCTTTATTCCATAAACTACAAAAGACGTAGATGATTGTAGTAAAATTTAGTGGTTTGTAGTAAAAAAAAACAATAAATCAAAAAATTACACTCCAACATTTTTTGGTATTTTTATGGAATTTTACCAGAAATCTATTAACAATCGCTTGTTATTTTTTGTAGTGAGAACATTTTTTCAAATTTTATTAAAATTTCATTATAACTAATTTACGTCAGTAAAATGGTTTCATATTTTTCCTGTTCTATAAACCATTTTTAAACATTGAAACCAATTTACATAAAATAGATTTAATAAATGTTTTCTTATTTGGTGAACTACAAACGTCGTAGATAATCGTAGGGAAATTTATTTGTTTGTAGTTTTTAATAAAATCCTGGAAATCAAAAAAAAATGTTTTACCTATATTTTTTTTATATTTTATAGAATTTTCCTTAGATTGTATCAACAATCGTGTGTAGTTTTTTGTAATGCTTCTTTTCTTCAATTTTTTCGATATTTTTAAACATTAAAAAATTTTCGTCAAATAAATTTGATCAAAAAATTCTTAATCCATAAACTACAAACTTCGTAGATCATTGGAGTGAAACTTCGAATTATTGTTAACACATTTCTGTTAGAATACGATGGAAATATCGGATTTTTTTTCAAACTGCAAATAAATAAATTTTACTGCAATCATTTATGTCGTTTGTAGTTTTGGAACATGAAAATTTTAATAAATTTATTTTACGTAAATTGGTTTTAATATTCAAATATCGTAATAGAACGTGATAAAAAAAATCAAAAAAAACTACAAACAAGTATTAAAACATCCATAAAAGGCATGAGCATTTGTAATGCGGTTTTCTCTAAATTGAAATTTGCATCCTTCTGACGCTTTGAGTTTGGTTTTAACTTTTGCTCGAACACTCTTTTTTTATTAACCTGTGACTCAAGGGCAACTATAAAACACGTTTGTTACAAACGATAGTCTCTCGCTTGCAATTTTTTGTGGATGTTTGAGAATGATGTACCAAGATCTAGTGAAATATAAATTTAATTTGCCAGAGTATGTATCTTCTTTTATATTTCTCTTATCTTTTTTTTGAAGGAATTACGCTCCACAAACGCAGCCTCAAGCAACAGCTGTGGCTGCGCAGGCGTCTGCAGCAGCTGTGGTGGCTGCAGCTTCACCTGCACAAAATTCCTACACGTCCAGCAGTACGACTAGCAGCAACTATAATAATTCGAATTCGGTAAGATTTCCACTAAACTAGTTGTAATATAATGTCTCATTTATTCATATACATACAACTACATGCTTATACTAATAGTTGTCGACGCCTACCCCAGCGTTGTAAACTCAAACCATAATAAGTTTTATATATTTTTAAAAGTTGCTGAAACGACAGAATAAACGTTACAAAATGCAATGTAAAGGTTTTGATGGACTTTTTAGTCGCTTTTCTATTGATCTTTCAGCAACATTTGACATTGACAATGTATAAATAATGCATATATAAAAAAAAAATCTGTAGTCTTTGGCAGTTTTTTTTAACTAATAAAAACTATTTTTAACTTTTACCTTAAAAAACACTTATTTTATAACATTGTTTTTTATTTTATCATCTTGTGCCTTGTTTTGGTTTGGGTGTGGTACTTTTGGTGACGAAACGATAAACACTTATAAACTGATTTCGTAAACATTCTTATTCTTCAAATAAATATATCTCCGCCGCCCCTTTATTATCAGATATAGCTCTCAGTAATAATTTTATTATATATTAATCAAAATATAATACATAATTTATTATTTATACGAGTATATATTATTATTATCTTATCGCGATATTCACAGAACACAGCGAAAACGATAAGATATATAGACAAAACTATAATGTGATACGAACGACATTATTAATTTTATAGTATCTCAGTAGTTATGTTGCCAATTCAGAAACCAAAACATGTAAGTAATCTACCTATGCAGCATAACTTAGAGGTCAAAGTTTTTTTTCCCACCCAAATATTTCTTTTGTTATCTGTTTGTAATTAGTCATCATATGGGGACTTTTTTCTATTGGTGAATTTTCCATTCCCAATGAAAAGATTACAAATCCGACACCCTGTATACTGGATACAGATAGATTTCGTACATTACATTTCTTTTTTATTTTTCGCCTTGTTCCTGAAAATTTAGAAGATAAAATTGACCGTCGCCAAAACAGTTTTTTTTGTACTTCACTGTTATAAAACTCTATTTTCGTCTCGGTTTAGAGGGTCGAAAATGATTATTTTCTTACCTAGGGTCGAAAATACATTTCGTTTTGTCTTACTAGATGGCGCTCTTCGTTTAATATTGATACAATTCTGAAAATAATATATTTATCGTTGTTTGTATTTATCATAATCATAGATTATGTCTATTCAGCCATGATATTGCTCATATTTGAGAAGAGATAATGCAGTTTCCTATGTCAATGTCAAACTGTCAATTGTCATAGAAGCTAGAGTTTAAGCCGGCTATACATTACGCGCTACTTGCCAGCCAGCAGTTGTCACTAAACAATCAAATATCAAATGACCCGAATACCCTTCGGTACAGTGTGATCCAGGGACAAATTATATAATTATGAAGAATACATTTATTTAAATACTCTTTAGAGATGTTACGTACCTTGATTTGGTTGATTTATTGTTGCCTTTGTTGTTGTTTTTGCAGTACGGTAATCACAGAGTGCCAACTGCTACATCCCCATCAGATGCGAGTAGCTCTAGCAGCCATACGGGTAGTCAAAGCGGTGGTGGTGGTGGTGGCCATATTTCAAATTCCATGAGTAGCAACAATATGGCCAATCACAACAATTCATCAAACAATTCGTCATCGTTGGGTGCGGAGCAGCTCTCAAAGACCAATCTCTACATTCGAGGGCTCAATCCCGGTACAACAGACAAAGATCTTGTTACATTGTGTCAACAGTAAGTAGTAAATAATTTAAACATTATCATCTTACCTGTGACCTAATATCGAACGATCGAAAAACGGAGTGTTTGTTATATGATGTTTTGAGAAAATTACTCAAACATTTTATTTCTCTAAATTTCCTGAACTAAAATGATCAACATCTTCCGTACGTCACTCAGGTTGAGGAAAACACCCTGTATAATTTATTTTGAGATTGAAATGTTTGCTATTAATTTTATTTTCCAGGTTTGGTACAATCATTTCCACTAAAGCTATCTTGGATAAGAATACCAACAAATGTAAAGGTATGTTTCCCACACAAAATAACAATAATTAATTTATGTAAATGTAAGTGGCTGTCGATAATTTGAAGTATTCACCTACGATCAGTGGAAAAAAACGACTAGCTTTTATTTCTATTAAATAAAATGAGCTACTTGTCCTACTTGAATATCTGGGATTTGAATTTTCTAGTAAATAGCCAGCCAAAGTCACCTGGTGGATTTTCGAATGATTCATATTTGCTGGAAAGATAAAACAATATGTGGCACAGGGTGCATCCTTGTCGCACTCCTTTTTATAGCTAGATATATGTATATAAAACATTGAATTGTCTGTTTCGTAGATATATGAATTGATTAAATGAAACGACAATGCCTCTGGTCATATTTTGATGGGTTATCTCTTTTTTCAGGTTATGGATTTGTAGATTTTGAAAGTCCAGCTGCAGCCGAAGGGGCCGTCAAGGCACTGACTGCGAAAAATATTCAGGCTCAAATGGCGAAAGTGGGTATTTGGTATCACCAACGTAGACAAGCCACTGTACGTTTGCATGCAAGTAATATCCTCCCTTAGCTTAAACCTCTATCCACCCTGTCACACAACAAAAAAACAACAACAATATAATCTCGATTAGAAAATTAAATTCTTCAAAGTCAACTCTCAAGTTTTTCTTTTTATATACAGTTTGTACAAAAAGTTACACAAACTGCTTATATTTCGATTTCTGGGTAGGTTTACCAAACAATCTTTCAAATAAATGTTATCTAATGGTGATAGATCGGGAGATCTTGCTGGGCAATTTCTGTTTTTCACTTTTAAACGGCCTTAAATTTTGGATGGAGAAAGTAAGCGTTCTTAGTAATTATATTTTTAATTTTAGAAAGTTCGAGAAATTGAAAAATATAAAGGGTGTACAAATATATCTTTGAATTATTCTGTAGTAATGGTTCACTTGGTATATTTTTTGAATTATTCATTTTGATATATTATAAATTGATTTATTTTATAAAAAAATATTTGAAACCTTTTTATGTGTTAACCTGTCAGGACTCGAAATATTAGCATGTTATTTTATTTCTTGTTCACGCTGTTTAATATTTCAATTGTTTTAAAATTTAAAAAATGTGTGACAGGGCCTTAACCAAAAATAATAAAACTCAACTCTAGTGGTAAAGCTTTTAGATCTACTCTATTTTTTTAATTCTCCATCTATTAATTATCTACTGCATTTTTAATTATATATTAAAAATTTAAATGCACCACTATTTAATATAAACTATATATAGAAAAAAAAACACTAGAATTGATTTTAGTTTAATTATCTATTATATATTTATATAATATATTTCGTAGTTTCTGTTCTTAGATCTTGTTATGACCGCTATATTATGCATAGAACTAGCATGATTCATATCCCTAACATATACAGGGTGATCGTTTAGAATGGAAACCGTTCATAAAATACGCCCTGTATATATATTTTGTACAAAAACTTTGAGACACGTCAATTTTTTTAACTTGATTTTGCGCTTATTTTGACATCATCGTTGCGGTTATGTTGGCCGTAGGGAATTTCAGAAAATGTCAAGTTGACGTTTCAGAAATTTCTTAATGACGTCTTAAGAAAAATAATAGCGTTTAAACATTGAACAATTTTTTCGTATTATTATAAAAGGCGTATTTTATTTGCTGTTTCCATTCTAAACGTTCACACTGTATACAGGGTAATTTATGTTGGTCTTTCTTAAGAAGTTATCCAACTTGCGGGCGGATTAGATAGTTGAAATTTGGTGTGCTGTCATATTCGATGCTCTCCATTGTACCTAAAATATTTCTAGTCCTACAAAATTATACATGGGGTGTCAAAAATCTGTAGAAACCTATATTTTTCCCACATCTTCTCTAATTCTCCTCCTATAGTAGTTTACGTAAAAGTTTGATCCCGAATTTATTTATTTTTTGAATTGAATTTTAAGATGAGTTTCTGAAGCATTCCTGCAACCTAAAAAATCAACATTTATCGAGATATTCAATAAAAATCAAGAAATCTCTTTTTTGCTTTATTTTTTCTTAAATTATCACGGAAACAAGGGATCATTGTTTTTTAAAAATTATGATGTATTGTGAAAGTTTTTGAGTTCATTCTTAAATAATATCGATTTGTGGGATTAAAAATATTTTATGTAAAATTTCAAGCTTCCAATCTGTCTGTGAAAGATGGAAAACTTCTAATGAACGGCCCACATGAATCACCCTGTATATTCAGTAGTTGATACACGTGATAGATAAGTAGTTTTGATGTGAATTCAATTTCGATAGATTTTCCTAGAAATTTCAGTATTCTGCTATCAATAACCTGATAGTCAAATTTGACGCATTACCGAAATCAAAGTCTACCAATAGATTTCATTGAAAAACTTGATTGTATCATAAATTGTGGTCATTTGAGATATATGACAACAGCGCCGACATTGAAGCACAGAAACTTCTTAAAAAATGCATTTTCTAACATATTAAATAAAATCCAATATGGCTCCCATCTAAAAAAAATTGATGATTCCCATTTAAACAATCGAAATGTTGGAATTAAAAGTTATATATACATACGTGTTTATATTTTAAATATTACTTTTATATTTTTCATGCTTTGAAATTCACCTTTTTTATTTTAATTTTTGAAACAAAGAATTTTTTTCTCTGTCGATTTTCAAAAAAGAATTAACCTGGATGATTAAATCAATTAATTTATTTTAATTGTGATTTATTTTGTTAGTTTTTTTTAAAGGTTCATAGAAAATGTATTAAAAAGTACCTAAAAATGTGACGTGTATCTACTGCTTCTCCGTATAAACTAAATATACAGTGTGTCCAATTAAGTCGACACCACATATGAAAAACGTTTTTATTATTTGTTTTATATTAAGTTATTCTTTATAAATAATTTTACATGGCCCAAAAAAACAACTTTAAATAATCAGACATTAGTTTTTTTCTTTCGCATTTCGATCTGTAGACACAAATTTTCTTGCGTATATATAGAAAAGTCAGTAAAAAAACATTTTTTTACAAAAAAATAGAACCGAATTTATGAGTTGGTGCACTGAAAAATACAAAATATTATTAATTCTATTGGTACTGGTTATTACTTGGAAAACGTTTTTTTTTGAAAAATATCCAATTTAAATTCTGACAAATATTGCCTCAAATTTGGGATTTTGTAAAAAATACCTCCTCCACCCCCCTTTGGGAGAAATTTTTAAGGGGAAGGACAAAGTGAATAATCCTCTTTCAAATGAAAAAAGAATGATGGAAATCGGAGAATGTTAACTATGAAAAAGGCGCTCCGTTTGGGAAGTCGGTCAAAAATATGTTTATCTATTTTGATGGATAATATTGAACCGTAGTTTTCAATTATTACAATCAACATTTCTCAATAAAAATCGTTAATATTGTAAAAAATAAAGGTAGTCTGAGCAAAATTACATTTTTAGCAAAACCTCGTATACGAATGCAATAAATTCCTATCTGATAATTTAATTTTGCGTTTTAGGCCATGTTGAACTTTTTATCAAGGATAACTTATTCCATACAGCAAATAATAAAAAAGTTCTCAATTTGGTTCCAACTTGATTGAGCACACTGTATATATTTATATAAAATTCTCCTTAAAGATCTTTTTTCGACTTATTAGAAATCAAATGAAATGAATGCCTGCTACCGTAGAAAAGGGTATAAATATTTTTTTAATAGAATGTATATTATTAATAGCAACACTGTACTCCATTTTATACAATTATTTCCTAGTAAGTTTCTTTTATGTTTAATTTTTTTCTTTTATCTATGTATATATTTTTTATACACCAATTACCAATACAAGAATTTTAATCAAAATTTTCCATACGGCTATATTTTATCTTTTTTTTACTTTTCATTAAAAGAAATCATAATATTGAAAAGTAGTTCAAATGAAACATAAGAGAAATAATTATTTAGTAATAATGGCTGTGATAATTCTTTAAAACAAAATATATTTTGCATGTTGTACAAATAATAATAATAATATATCGAATAATTGCATCTTTTTGTACAGTTATCGTTGAACGTAAAAACTACACTGACATTCAAAAAAAAAAACCGACCACCAAAAATTTGACACATTCTCAAAATTGGCTACCTTTCGAGATACACACCTTTGATTTTGATATTTTTTTTGGTTTGCAAACTGTAGGTAGTATTCGATTTTTATATTAAAAATATCTGGGCAAAGTGGGTATTGAACGAAAGGTTTGGCCAGCTTTTAGCCCAGATCTCAATCCCATTGATCATCCTTGGGTCCAGCAGCCATGGTACATGATACAGTTGCTGTATCCCACTGGTTGTTGCAAATTTCAGGTATAAATCTGCTTCTTATTCAGATACGTATCTTGTAACCTCACAAATTGAATTCTAAATCAGAAACTCCGATTGACCTATTGCTTACAAGAAAAAAAAACATCAAAATCAAAAGAGACAATTTTGAAAATGTGTCGAAATCTTTGGTGGTTCGTTTTTTTTTTAAAGATCTGTGCAGGTACATTAAAATGGCACTCTATTCCAAATACTAACAATATGTAAATTATTTTTAAATAATATTTTGTAATAATTATGTTATAATAATTAAAAAAATATACATGCCAAATTAGTAAATTTGTTGAAAAACAAATTCATCGAAATCCGTGATTCCGAACAGACCAAATCATTTGACATCTGACATCTTGTGTCAAGTCACAAGAAACACAAAGTGAGGTTATACTCTCTCTGATCTGATAAATAAATAGAATTTTGATTAAAAAATTATCTCATATGATGTTTTGGTGTTTGATTTTAATGTTTACAAAAATATAACATATATTGACATGCGTCAGTGTCAAATGATTTGCTTTATTCGGCAGTTTTTTGATGTAATTACTTTGGTAATCCATTAGATTTTCTATAAAAGCAAATAATAACCCCATTGACTTGAAATAAAAAATACGAAGTTGAATTATGTATTAGAAAAAATACATTATTTATTTGGCTTTTTATTACTTTCAAAACATTTGAAGATCTCAAATGCATCAGCACTGTTTACAAATTTTTAAGATCTCAATTCAATAATCATCGATAGATAGAATTTACAGCATTATTTGTTTTTCCACAGCAACAAGAACAGGATCCAACAAACCTGTATATAGCAAATTTACCGCAAAATTTCAAGGAATCTGATTTGGACAGTATGCTATCCAAATATGGACAGGTAAATATTAGCACAATATACAGGTTGTTTCACAATATATGCGCAGGAATTGAGGATGTGATTGCTTGTCAAGAAATATGAAAAAAGTTTATATTAACTTACCTTCTAAAATGCACCATTTTCGAGATCTATCTAATCTAAAATTGACCGTGTTTTTTTTTTTCAAGACGAAAAATCAACTTTTATGTTGAAACCGTACGTTTTCCATTGGCATAGAAATTGGGGAGAAAAACACCCAAAATCTGAGATATTCATAAAAAACTTTTTTTTTTCAATTTCATCACCCTGTATTTCGAAAATGGTGCATTTTAGAGGTTAAGTTAATACAAACTTCATATTTTTGGACGAGCTATCTCATCTTCAAGTCCTGCTCATATATTATGAAACATCGTGTATAGTTCATTTAAGTACTAAATCGTATAATCGGAACTGATTGGACTCCGCTGACAATTATGTGTTCAATAGGTTATGATAATCTCTGGTGTCACATTAAATGTTTAAAATATTTGACATAAATAAATGAATTTGAATGGTGACTGGTTTGGAATTTGGTGATTTCGAATACAACAAAGGTTTTGAAGTTCTACTTTAAACAGGACGCTTTTTGTATTTCATATCTCAAAATCATCAAACGACAAGTTGACGTCAAAATTAAATACGAAACATAACCTACATAAACTACAAACATGACAAGCGACATAAAAATGATTTTTTTTTCTTATCCAAAAAAGGTGATATCAACACGTATCCTCCGTGATGCAGCTGGCACTTCCAAAGGTGTTGGATTTGCCCGAATGGAAAGCAAGGAAAAATGCGAATTCATTATACAACAATTCAATGGCAAACAATTGAATGGGGGCGGCAAAGAGCCGCTGTTAGTTAAATTTGCCGATGGCGGTAACAAGAAGAAGAGCATGTACAAGGGCGGCGGTGAGGCGGGAAAAATATGGCGTGATGGATGTACCACAGAAGGTCTGGCAACTGTGACTTATGACCCAACGGCATTGGCGCCGAACGGTGTGCCTGGACAACATATGATGCCCGCCTTGGCCAACTATAGGCATTATGGACAAGTAAGTAGAGTAGTTTTAAACCTAAAACCTATTTGGAAGTTGGTGACTTGACGTATGTCACTTATTGAACGCTCAATTAGAATATTAGGTTAGAAACTTTTTCATGTCAAATGTCAAACATCTATGTCATTATTCTTAGAGCAGTGGCGGCGTATGATCACAAATATTAATTAATTTAATATATGGAAGATGATAATTTATATGAACTTCATGCTATTGTATTATCTAAATAGAAGGTTGGGAAAAATGAGTGGAACACCTGATTTATGGTTTAATTATAACGGGTACGAAAATTTGCCTTAAATACAAGTTTTTGCATATCTTGTGTATTATTTTGTGGTGTTTGTAGATTTTCCGTTTGTCATATTTTTCAAGATATGACGTCATCGGATAGTATTTGAAATGGCTCACTCTGTATTCATATTTTTTTTCGTAGATATGATTTTTCTAAATTTACTGATACCAGGTTTAGTTGCTCTGTGACTTATTTAATAATGCAAAATGGACGATAACTATTAAAAATTAATTATTTTGCTGTGTATTAATCAAAGGTGGTATTTACCATGTCACTATCATTTTTCCATATCGAGCTGATTATTATTACATTAGAAAAATCTGTCTTGATGGGCCCTAAAATTTATTACAATGCAATGTTATATAGAATAAGTTCTCTGTATCTTAAACCCATAGTTTTCGCCTGGAAAATTGATGTGATAATATGTGTGCAATGTATTGTGTTGTTTTTGTTGTAGTTTTTAATTTTTATTTTCTCACCCTTTATATGTAATTACTTTTTCAGTGTTTGTAGGGTGTATCTAATAAATAAATTATTTATTTTTCGTTCTTCCAGTATCCCACATATCCAGGTACAGCATGGCCCAATGGTGTGGTGCAATATTTGACAATGGCCCCACCGATGCAAGCATTAGAAGACAGCTACAATATATCCAGTCACATGGCTGGCCCTTACAAAAGTGACGGACAAGCTCCAAGGAACATACCACTGATGATGCCTTCGTCTGAAGCTACAGCTGTTCAGTATGCCAATATGATACCTCAGGTATGAATTTAAATTGAATTGATCTATTTGAATCTTTTTCATTTGATTTTATTGAACTGACTATCTGAATATACTCGGATTCTAGCAAAGATACATTTGAACTACTCGAGTAACCTTCAATAAATACGTACCTATATAATCTAAAACTTTTGACAAAACGACTCTGACAGCACCTCACTTGCCCCTATTGTTGTGCCATCTGGTGAGCAACGAAAACAACACCACCCCCCCCCCCACGGCATTGAATGATCTTTTAAAACAAAACAACGGCTCAATACTACTATTTCCCTTTCCAGTTGACTACACAGATGGGTGCTATGCAAATAGGTGGTTCCTATGTATCACCGCCGTATCCATTCTATCCGGCACATTCGATTCTGCACGCAGTGCCAGTGGAATCGGATCATAATTCGAATGCGGCCAGCCCTGAAGACCCCTATCAAACCTATCAGGCGACACAGCAGAAATAATTTTGGAGAAAAAAAAATTGAAACGAGAGGAGACATTTTTTTTGTTTGTTTTGTTCGAAGTTTAAAAGTTGCCCCACTAACCATCATCAATCACTCTCTTCAGTTGAATTTAATTTGTTCTCTGTTAGAAAGAAAGAGAAAAAGAAGAAGAGAAAAGCATTGCTCTGCAAATGCTTCTAGTTTTGTAGATTTAGTAAAGCTATTTATATAAATATTAATATAAGAGTTTTGTTTCAGAATTGGGTAGATTTAGAAATGTTTTTTTTTTCTCAAATAATTCCTCCAAGTTCTTTTCACTGGTTAATTATTATACATTGATATATCCTTCTTGCCTTGATGAAGGAATTTAACATTTCCGAAATCATGGTCATTCCATCTCAAGTTCCATATTAGAAGGATCTAGAACTGTATATTTTTATTTGTTACTTTTGCTGCTGTTTTGGTTTTTTTGTTGTTTTTTGTATAAATTTTGTCTCTCCCATATGACTTTTTTATTGTTACAAGATGAAAAAGGACTGAACTATTATTGTGTAAAGTAGATATTTTTGATACAGTATGTTCCTAGTTTTTGCAAACTGAATTGTATTGAAAATATGTCTTCGTGGTGAAATATATATAAAAATAATTTGTTTCATCTATCTAAGAAGGCGATTCTATTTAGTTTTTTTTTGTTGACACTTTTTTTGTTTTTTGATTGTCGTGACTGGATCACATGTAGATTTTTTTTCTGTACATAATGTTGAACGCTTTCTTGCATGGATGAAATTATTTTAGCTAAACTTTTAGGAAACACACATTCATATATATACACACAAAAACAAAGAATGAACAGATGCTGGAAAATATTATAGACACTGTAGAAAATATGCAAAAGGAGCGAGTAAAAGTTTTTTTTGGAGAATAACGACTTTTCTACTACTAAATACTACATACAGCAGTAAAATGGTGTAATGATCTTCCCAAGCCTATAAATAAACATTATGGGCCATAGTAATATAGGTAAATATTAGTATTTTATTTTTTGATGAAGATCTACATAGGAGTAAATAAGTGAAAAAATAATTCATACATATAGGTAGTTGTTTAAAATCGCTAGTAAAAAAGGCAACATAAATAGCGACGTAAAAATGTGAAAAAACTGCTCATGATAAATCAAACAAATTCTTCCTAAAAAAAAAACAATGATATAGCCAGAAACATCTATGATGAAAACAGAAAACTTCCACTATGAAAATTGTCTTTACGGATATATTATATATATTTATCTGATAATTATTTATTTCTTCGCTCAGTTATATTTTTATTGATGCCGATTTTTTTATTTTTATTTATTAAATACAGAATATTTTGCGGAAATGTTTTGCTAGACACATCCAACCTAACCAATCAGGTCATTTCTTCCAAAATCAGAACTCACAGAAATACTCGATTGTTTACTGGACGATTTTTTTCTCAGCAATATTTAGGTGACAAAATCGATATATTGTTTTTGTAATCTACTGAACCATCATATAAAAATAAAACTTGAATCAAAAGATATTTCTTTTTGCATTTGACTGTCTTATTTTGTGTAGATGATTTTATTCATTCTTTTGCCCTGACGAAGGAAACAATTATGTCCGAAAACATGGCTAACAGGTAGGTCGACAAAATCATTCAATTTTTATTTTGACAATAGACATGTCAGGACAAAATAAAATTCAAAGAATAAAAAAAATCGTTCAGTAGATCGTGTTTCATAAAAAGGCACAAAATATTATTTATTATAAATATATATTATGTATAGTGAAATAATTGTAACCAAATTTATATTTTTTGCATTAGATTAAAGGCTGTGAAATCTCGAGAACGGAAATTATTTTTTTTACATATGTATAAAATATTTAAATGAAAAACTGACGACTGATTTTTGGCCAATTTAAAATAAAGATGCAATGTAGCGAGAAAAAAAAATTGTAATATTGAGATTATATTTTTTTAAGTAAAGTTTGCAATATTGTGCTGTTTATTATTATTATATTAAAAGATTTCGATTTTGTGGTAATTTTATATTTATAGTTTGTTTTCTCTCTTCCTGATATTTGGTAAAAACTGACCTGGTTACAACTCGAAAGCTTTACCAATATTTATACATATATATTTACATATTGGATGTATTTAGCAGAATATTCATTTATTTACATTTTTTTATCGATTAATTTTGTTCATATCACTTATATATTATTATTATTATTATAATATGACATTCCAATGTCAGTGACGTTAATTTGTTGAATAATTTTTGATCTTCTCTAACATAATCGTAAAATAATAATTTATTTAAGCTCTATAGAAAATTCATTTTAAAAAGTTTCCCCTATTATTATTTTTTTGTGTACAGTTGATATTGTATAGTGCAATTTTTTGTTTTATTTTTTAGATTATTTATAATATATATACATATATTTAAAAATAAAATATATAGATATATCTGGGATTCTTTTAGAAATGGACTGACATTTTTAATATTTATTATTTGAAATGGAAAATAACAAAAAACACATCCGGTTCCGATAGATAAACTGGGTTAAACCTAAGCTGTGATTCGTGAATAATTCAGTCATATATATCTATATGTATATATATACTTACATACATACATAAATTGTATATGTTTCGTGTGAAAGAATAAGAAATTTTTTCGAGATTTTTTCCTAGTTTATTTACTGGAAATCTACTTTTTCTCCTACTTTCTGTTAATACTAAAACATGATAAGACATATATATATAGCCTTCGAAGAAAAATGATAAAATGGGAGCTGCCTGGTCTGAGTCTACCGATTTAAATTATTATTGTAAGTCATATAATGCACACAAAACTCTTGAATTGTTGAGGGTTGCACAGTTTCGAGAATGTTTATTTTCTTCATCAGGATCCCACCCACCCTTCTCTTATCTTAGCTATTGAATTGAATTTTCAAATATTTTTTTTGGACGATTTATGAACGTTTTATCTCCATCCAAGATGATTGAATATGATTTAAATCGGTAGATGGACTCATTGAGGCGAATTTGAGAATGGAGAATTACACGTTGAAGAGAAATCGTGCCTTTTTCAGTAGATATACTGAAAAATATTTTTAATATATTTTTTTAACTCGGTGTATTCTTGAAAAAAAAAATCATACAACAACCGATTATAACCAAATTTTTAACAATTCTAGTTGTTTATATAAATATATTATGTGTTATTTAGACACAGTTTGTGAAAGTCCTTTTTGTTTCTATGTTATTATATATGTTTTTTATTTATTTTTGTTTGAGTTTTGACGTCTTGTGGAGGCCAGGGTAGTAGATTGAGATAAAAAAAGGCACTCACGAGTTATATACTTACTATATATATAAATACTTGCTGCTATTGCAGTGTGTCTTTTTAAGCCCTCCATCCATTAAACAATTTTTATGTGTGTAACATATAATAATAATACCAACTAGGGAGATGTATCTCTAGTGCTTATCCAACATTATTCGTAAAAGAAACAAAGGGGAATCTCGTGGAGAATCGTTTTTTGTCCCTAATTTTGTTTTATATAAAACATAACCGCCACCGCCATCATTTCCCCAGATCGGGTTCAGAAATACTCGTGCTAAAACTGAAAAAAACCACGTCACATTTTGTCGATGAATATTCTGCTAGTTTATACCCTGAAGAAGGAATGTAACATTTCCGAAAGCATGGCCATGGTCGAAGGAATCAAGTCAAGAGTTTTAGTATTGCAAAAAAAATTCTGAACCCCTTTCAATTATAATATCATCTCCAAGGACAATAAACGTTTGCTTCCCTTTCAACAGAATGATAATTATTGTCACAATATTTTCCAATTATTTCGGTAACAGATTTTATATAAAACAATATTGGGATAATATATATATGATATAGCTGAAACCAAATATTGTATTGACATCTAAAAAAAATATAATTAATTTGTGAAGTTTTTACACAGGTGTTATATAAACTGATATAAAAAAAATAAAACAGAAAATGTATCAGTTTTATTTTCTTACATATATACCATATTTGATGGTATATATAAAAACTATTTTTAGTGCGGTAAATATCGAAGAAAAAAAAGTTCGATCACGACTACCTATTGATTAATATTAATAAAGTCATTATTAATTATTATTGGAAATGAAATGAAGATTTCCAATTTTTTTTGTAAAAAGTGTATGCGTGAAGAAGCATTTAGTTAAGGTCTAGCTTGTAAAATGTAGAAATTAGTAGATTTTTTAGGTTTAGTTCCTAAGATTAGAGATGAAAAAAAATTAGCTACAATTAAGTAAAAAAAAACTAGTTGTTAGGGTTTAGTAGAAAGATAAAGTTAAGTGATGATATGATATGTACCTATTATCAGAATCTGGAGAAGAAAAAAAATGCAAAGTTTGTGAATTTGGCTGATGTATTTGTCTGGTTTATTTAGTTAGTGTTTTTATTACATATGTATAGATATATATTTAACGCTGAGTAGGGAGGGGGGAGGGTTCTGCTGTGTTGTCATGTTTCAGGGTAGCATATCCCCACACTTTTTTTTTGTTTTATTGTACTTTGGAAAATGACCACACCGCATTATTGTTCTTATTCGCGTGCTCAGTTGTTGTGTGTTTTTTAGTCAAGGAAGGTGCGTCGTGCTTATAGATCTTCAAATATATCAGCCGAAAACCAGAACCAAAAAAATAAAATTAAATTGAAAGGTACAGAGATAATGAGAAAAGAAAAAATTAGGATAACTAAATGTTTTTTATTGTTAATAAGTTTAAAGTGTATGTTTTTGTTTTCATTTTCTTTTTTTTTATTGTAAGTCTTGTGTTGGTAAAATATACTGTATTTGTCCAATTTTGTGTTGTATTTATTTATTGACACACATACAAAAAAGTTAGGTTAGTTTTTGCCCCAACACAGCCAAAGCTTGGTGCATCCCTATTTTAATTTAAATTTTAAATTGCTGAGAGTCAAATCGTTAGCAGATTCCTAAAATTTCGCTCCATTATCTTCATTAGTTTTGGAGATACAGAATTAAAACCTTAACGAACATTTTTCGTTTATTGGAACTTTTTGCATTATTTTTAAACATAGAATCCGCTGGTGAAGTTTGGCTGACTAATTTCGAGGCACCCTGTATTTGGCAGTAGATTACAATATTGAAATGAAACCATTTTTCTACAAAAAAAAACCTTTATTTTCTAGTGTTTTGTGTTTTATTGAGAGGAAAGAGTCACAGCTTCAGTTCGAATAGTTTCGGCAGCATCATTCAGTTCGAGTCCTTCCAAAATGTACAGCAGATTATCTAGCGTAGCATCTTCATCGTCTTCAAACCAAATTTGCAAAAGATTCCGTGCTTGGTCAATGGGTGTGGGATTTTCATTTTTGAAAAATTCAATTTCATCTGGCTTATAACCTAGAAAAAATTAAAATCAAATAAACAATCAGTCATATATATGAATAAAATAAATTATGAAAAATAATTTTTTACTTTTACAGTCACGATAAATATATCTACTGATGTAAAAGAATTAAATTCAATGATGACAATCTTCCACTGTAAAATTTCTTGGATTATTCATAGATGAAAATTTACAAACTTAACACAAGTTTAGGCTAAGAAACTTGGGAATAGATCACCGCCGTCCCATTCAAAATCGGATCAACCGTTTCTGAGATTAGCCCGGAGAAACGGAAAAAAATTTCAAAAACTGAAAAAAAAATTCTATTCGAAAATAATTGTGGAACCTTAATTTGGCCAACCGTATACAAGGTAGCCAAATAAACGTCGGGGGATCGCAAAATATTTTGTGTTTCTCCACATTTCACCGTTTAAAGTTAACAATAAATATATGTGACTCTTGAAGTTGAATAGAATTAATATCATTTTGCATTTTCAGTGCACCAACTAATAACGTAGGTCCAATGTTTTGTTAATATTTATAGCAAAAAAACAATATGAACAGATTAACATTTTTTTTCTCAAGTTTTTTTTACCGGAAGTTTCTACAATTTGCACGGTTTTTTGCCACAAAAGTTGTTGGAACTGAGCTTTTTGGATTTTCTAAATAAATTGATGAACTGAAAACTTCTCTTCACACTGACATTGTCTATACTAACATATATACTAGTAACGACTTTTCGTATGACCACAAAAATCTCGAAAACTGCTTATCCGATTTCGATAAAAAAGAATTTATCGATTTTTTTTATATTTGCACGGGTGACATAGGCTATATTTTATGTGTGTCTGAGACTCCTAGATTGAGGATTTCATATCTGTAATTCCCAAAGAAGTATATCTGAGCTCTATGGCTGAATTTTCGTGGATTTTTCGGTATATATTTGTGTGTAGTATGATGTCACTGGACTGTTTTGTGAGAGTCTGTCAGTGCGAATGGAATTTAAATGTGGAGGGTTCCATACCGGTTCCATGCGAGTAGCTCTCATAGAAGGGTTCCAAACTCAAGACTTTCAATGACTTTATGCTTAGCACAATCTAAGTGTCGATTATTTATTTAACTTACCTAATTTGGCGGCCAGTTTCGGCCAATCGGGCGCCAACTTTTCACTTATCAACATCAACTGTGACACACTGACATTCTTGTTGTCTCGTCTGCTACTGCTGTTGGCTGGCAGCATATTATCCATAATAAAATCCTCAGGCTTCAGATCCTCCGAAGCACCTGGCTCCTCTTCGGTGAGTATATTGTCAGTCTCATTGTCGATCTGACTGTCTTGAATCGATGACATTGATGAGGTATCTTTGCCGCCGGGTTTCTCGTGTGCAATTTTACGCACCATCATCTCCAAATAGGTGGACAACGAATTGAGTATTGTGTTGCTGGTGGAGAAAAAGTGTGGACTTCTGCGTGCCAGCAGCCTTAATGCTCGCCAGCCGAAATTGCTGTCTTTCAACAGGGCTGCCTCATCGTTTTGTGGTGGATTTTCGAGTTGTTCAATGGCTGCAGCAAAGTATTCCTCCAATGAGGGTAGAAAGTCGCGATCTTTTGCTTTACATGCCTCCAAATTGTTGGGGCATTGATTCCATAGTCGAGTTAGCTCACCACTTTTGGAGAAAGCAAAAAAAAATGTGTCAAGTCTAGATGGTGTAACTTCGACTGTATAGTAATTTTTAATCATATGTATTTGGGAGTTCGTCTAAGCGTACTATCATTCTGTTCCACAAATCTACCAAAACTAGATGGCAACAACATTTTTCGCAAATGCAGGCTGTTTCAAATTCGACTCTCCCGGAAAAAACCGAATTTTCAGAAAATCATTTTATTTTTTTCCTGGATTTATTTCTTAATAAATTTCTAAATAAATAGCACATTTGCATTGCCACTTTTTTCACTCTTTACAATAGTTTTAATAGTTTTGTAACCTGACCTCTTCTCTATGTGTAACTATCATGAACTTTTTAATAAATCCAAAAAAAAATGATTTTCCAAAAATTCATTTTTTTCCGGATATCTCCGGAACTACTCGAAATTTAAAAAAATTAAACGGCGTATTGTTGAGCACATAAATGCGCAACTTTGCCCCAATTTAACCATCTTCGTATTCCCTGTAGTTTCCGAGATCCCAATGGTGAGAGTCGAATTTGAAACAGCCTGTATGTATCTGTATATATTTTTGTATTTCTTTTAAGACAATTATTTTATAAACGATTAGGAGATGATTTTTTGCATTGTACCTTAATAGTTGCTTAGATTATAAAATATCTGACAGCAGACGCAAATATAGTAATGGATTCGTTTGATACTCTATATTTCTTGAGGAAAATCAAAATGTGTTTCCTTCTTATAATAATTGATAAACTTGAAATTAATAAAGTTGATCACTCGCGGGAATATTCACGAACAACTATAATAGATACGTTATTCAACCCACAATTTTGATGTGAAGTTCTTGATAACGATCATGACGCCATCTGTTAAAAAGTAGCTTATTTACAGTTTTGCCTTTTTTTCATTTAGTAGGTGCTTAATTTTAAATCGTGATTTTTTATTCTTGGACTAAAATTATGGCCTTAATTTTAATTCAAGAATAAAAATTCGTAAATTGTATACACAATTTTAATTCAAATAAGGTATATATAAGTTTAATTTTCTAGTATTATTTACCATCATATAAATAGAGGTAATGAAAAGACAAATTTAAACTAATTGATGGTTCAAATGAAAATGATTTAAAAATATAATAATTTTCTGAATTTGAATTTTGTTTCTGAGCAAAACAAATCATTTATTTAGAATTATTTCATGGAGGACTTTGAATGATTG
The DNA here is from genome assembly GCA_958507055.1 of Crioceris asparagi. Taxonomy (NCBI): domain Eukaryota; kingdom Metazoa; phylum Arthropoda; class Insecta; order Coleoptera; family Chrysomelidae; genus Crioceris; species Crioceris asparagi. The sequence goes on from OY293827.1 coordinate 1,455,569, forward strand.
AAATTGCAATTGTGCTTTAATATAATCATCATATATTTCTAAAGTCACGAATTTCTTTGTGAACAATTTTCATTAAATATTTTTGAGTATTAATTAGTGAAAACTCACCTTCCAATGAAAAATTTACCCTGACTATGGGCTTCTTTGATAATATCACCCAAAAATGGTTTATCAACTTCCTTCCGTTTCTCGTTGTTATCAGTTGAACTATGTTTCTTTTTAAGATCTGGAAAGGTACAAAAATAATGCTTCTCCTAATCGGAAAATATAACGAAAAATACCTGGACAACTATTATTTTTCCATGTATTCCATAATTCCTCACGATCCATGATGTGCTTCACGTTCTTAGCAAAATCATCACCATCGGGAGGTGTTTCCCTTAGCAGAGTGTATATTTTTTCAGTGTGAGCACTAATCCATTCTTTTTGATCACTCTTCAGTTCATAACTATCACTAAAATAATAATAAATACAATTTTATTCAGAAAACACTCAACGTCTGCAACACTTACGATTTAAATTTAACAGTGGATGTCAAATAGTGGAAAACAATCAAAAATTGTAGTAATACTGATCTTCTAAAACCGACATCGTGCAGCTGAAGATCCAAAAGCTTTTGACTTGTAAGATATTTGGCAAAATAGCCAACATTAGCAGCCTGTTCAGTTGATGTAACATAATCCAACTTTATACCTTGGAATGTACTCAAAATACTTGCTGAATGCTGAAATATCAACTGTTGAAACACTCCAAAATTTAATGAAACATAACAAACTTACAGAACTGAACACTTTCCATTGTATCTTGTTGTAACACTGATTGGGATTTCTAAAGAAATCCTGCAACTGCCAAAATTTGCAATAGAATGTAAAATCGATAACGTGTTTCTCATCGCCTGCTTGTATTTCAGTAACGATATCTTCACTCGGATCTGTTCCATACTCTGTTACATTTTCCAAATTGAATTCACTAACGATATTCAAGCCGGATCTTTCGGAAAATGGAAAGAACTTGGCCAGAAAGAGCAGGATTTTTCCACAAAATACCGTAGCAGTGGTGCGTGACAATCTTCTGAGCAGATCATTGCACAAACGTAAAAGATTATTCTTGCAGGCAGTGAAAAATAATTCTTCTTTCCATACAAGTACATTTTGTTCAACAAATCCAAATAATGTTTCGCAATTATCAAGAGTTAAAGTTTCAAAAGTATCGCCTAGAAGTACCACTGGCATAGTGGGTGAACTTATGCCTCTTCGACATGATAAAATACAAAAATCCACAAATTCTGTTAGAACTTTAACATGTACTTCTTCTTCCAACAAATTGAGCAAAATATCCCGGAAGGCTTGATCCAGAGGTGCCTTTACATCGACATCTGTCCTATTAAAAGTTTTAACTCGATTCTCAATAAGATCCAGGTTTCGTACTTTAAATGAATTGTTCAACACATCCTACAAGAGAAACATCAACATCACCAATGCCAAATTTTCTAAAAAGTTAATGAAATTCGACTCACTCTCAATTCTATCCTAAGAGTTTCGTAATTGTAGTCCATTTCCACTGATTCATATATGTTGCTAGAAGAATACAGGAGGCAAATATTTAGAAGAATATAAATTTCATAGATAAGAAAGGTGTTGTACTTATAAAGTATAAAATTATTATAGTCAGAGACTATAATAATAATATGGTCTAGATATCAATACAAAATAAATGTACTTTCTTGTTTGGCTTTATATTTTCCGATTTTATAGGTTATGTTCCATTAAGACATAGAACACGAAACACTTTGCATAGAACCCATATTTTTTTCTTGTTAGTCTATGCCGTGAATCAGGAAATAACCACTAAGAGAGTATACTCTCTGGCAAGAACTTCAAAATTTAAGCTTATTTGGTTCTGCAAATTTTTATTTGTTTTATTCAAAACCCTTCAAAAATTGTAATTGTTTCGTAGGAATATATTTTCGTTAATTATTGTACATTACTTTTCAAAATAGGTACCCAAAATTAAAAAAAATGGTATTATAGTCTAAAATATAATTTATTACAATTTATTAGCTATGTTTTGCCTTGATATGATTAACTAAATTCCCCTTATATTTTGCAATATAACCACAAGTATAACATTCAAACGTCTCCAGTTCAGCTTTATCTTTGTGCACTAATTGATGTCTTTTTAAAACATACGATCTCTTTGCCCGATAGGAACATTTATCACATTCGAATGTGGCCAATTTTGTATGGACAGTTTGGTGGTTGACGAGATGTTGTATTTTCTTTGCTTCGTATGGGCATTTATCACACTTGAAAAGCCTCACTTGTGAATGGATTAGCTGATGTTCAATAAGGTAGCCTTTTCTTTTTGATTCATAAGGACACTTATCGCACTTGAAGGGTCTCTGTTCTGAATGGGTTATCTGATGGTCCAAGAGATATGCTTTTCTTTTTGTTTCATATGAACACTGATCACACTTGAACGGCTTCACTTGCGTATGCACAAAGTCATGTCTTATCAGATCCATTTTTCGTTTTGCCTTGTAAGAACATTTATCACACGCGAAAGGCTTCACTTCTATATGTCGGATTTTATGTGTATCGAGAAACTCCTTCATTTTTGCCCTATACGGACATTTATCACATTTATATGGCCGCACTTCTTGATGGACTAGCTGATGTCTGGCAAGGTTTCTTTTTGTTTTTGCTTTGTATGAACATTTATCACATTCGAATGGCCGCAATTCTTGATGGACTTGTTGGTTATGTTTAAGAGAATTTTCACTTTTTCCTTCAAAAGAACACTCATTATACGGGAATGTTTGTTGCATATCTTGATGATCATCCTTATCAGTATCGCATTTGAGATGATTCACCAAGATATCATGGTTTATTTCCACTTTTATCTGGCCTGTGTTATTTTCAGCAATATCTCGGTAGTCGAATTCATCACATATTTCGACCTTTAATTCAGATTTACAATCGTTTTTCAAAATTTTATCCTCACAATAATCATAAGAGATTTCTGCATTAGGATTGGAACATTCAGCAGTTTCTTCCACTTCAGTCTTAATCTTCATTGACAATGTATGATTATCATTGGCACCAAAATCCATGTTGATTAAATTCTTGTTTTTGTGATGATCAAGACGGTGGTTTATTTATGTTCAAAATTCAATATTCAAAACCCTCAACACTGTTGATAATTTCAAATATTTAAATATAAATATACCACATAATACTAATAAATAAATAAATAAATTAGTTAGGTTTAGGTTACATTAGTGTTCAGCATTAAAGAAAAACAAATAACAAATTCATCCTTGCCTGTGTTCAGCACAGAATACTAATAGCTTATGACAGAACAGAGAACACCTACTTGGTGCCAAACGTCATTTTATGCATGGAAGCACTCTCACGGGATTGGGTGTATCAAAAAAACATCTCTAAGAACTTGTATTTAAGAATTGAAATAATTCTATGCGTTTGAGTATACTAATAATTTGCTTAAAATTATGCAAAAATTACTTCCTCGTGTTAAGTTAACAACATTGCTTTTTAGTAGCCGTGATTCTCAAACTAACTAATACTGAATGAAGATTTGATTATAACGGATGCGACCACATGTCGTTTCTAAAATTTAAAATTTTCCCGCTTAACAAAATTTAGTTCCAATGTGTTAAACAGTAGGTCATATTCTCTATATGTTCTTGATCTACCCTAAGGCAGGAATTTTATTCAATGTAATATTATTATTATTTCTGTCTATACAGTTGATTTGAACAAACAAAATTTAAAGGGATATATTGACCCATATACTGCTATATATTTCAATAATTAGGATTATATAAGAATTATATATCTCATCATTGGGCTATCTCGAAATCCAACATGTCATTTAACAGTGACATTAGCATGTTCCTTGGGTCCTGGTCCTGGGTCATTAGTTCTACGTTCTGACAATTGACAATCCGATTATTTAAGAAGGGTGAGTAATTTTTAAGGTTATGATCGATATAATAATAATATAATACAAGATTGAAAACTATTATTTTAAACGAACAAAATCCAGGGTTAATGTAATTATTTGTTTATTCAATTGAAGAAAATGTCTACCAGAGTCACCATAATTCCCCCTTTCTACAAAAGGATACTAGCTAGGTTCCCTCAAAATTTTACATTTTGTTTCGCCTATGGCTCAGCTGTGAAGAAACAACTACAAAATAATAAGACCGAAAATATGATAGATTTAATTTTTTGTGTAAACAATCCTAACTTATGGCATGAAGCAAACCTGCGAAACAATTCGTCACATTATAGCGGATTAAAATATTTTGGTCACAATTTTATTTCAAGATACCAACAAAACTTTGGTGCTAAAGTATATTTCAACACGTTGGTACCGTTAGAAGGTGTTTGGATAAAGTATGGTGTTGTTTCTACGACAGATCTTGTGACTGATTTACTTGAATGGTCTGATCTGTATTTAGCCGGAAGGCTACATAAACCAGTCGAAATAATCATAAAATCCTTAAGCTCTGAATTGGATACCGCATTACAATTGAATCTTCAGTCGGCAGTACATGCTGCACTATTAACTCTACCAGAATCATTTACGGAATATGAATTTTACCACACCATATCAAATTTAAGTTACAATGGTGACTTTCGAATGACCTTTGGCGAAAAGAAAAATAAGGTCGAGAACATTGTGAAACCACAATTACCAGGATTCCGAAATCTATATGGACCTTTTCTAATGAGTTTACATGATTATATTGATTTCCCTGTCGTCGCAAAAGATAATTCTGCATCAGATAGTAGTGTAATAACCAAAGTGTATGATCCTAGTGAACCGCGTATACAATGCTCACAAGATATAAGTCCACTAGCGCGACTACATCATTTAAATCAGTTGCCCAGGTGGCCACAGAAGGCATTGACTCGCTTCTGGAATCGAGGAAATCTTCGACAAGATACCGAAGATGTACTCAGAGCCATTGCTTATGATCCAGATTGCGGTGAAATTGTCAAACAATGTATTGGTGATATTGTATGGAAATCATCTGTCAGCCAAAGTGTCAAAGGCATTCTTACTGCGGGACTGCTCAAAAGTGTTAAATACAGCAGTAGCAAGATAAAAAAGATGCTTACCTGACAATAAATCAAACGAACATTTTTATTTACACACATAATCACCAAAAAAATCCTCTAGTACAATAAATAGTTAGCAATTTTCATGATTGAATGATTTTTTTTCTTCTAAAAAACCTTTTCTACGTTAAAGTACCATTCTGATTAAGAATGAAAAATAATAGTTGTCTAATTTATACTTATTCTGTTACTTCAATACATTATTATTGGGATTTGATATCGACTAAGTACTTACAAAGTGATTACAATATGAAATTTAGATTTATTGCAGTCAATTCACTTGATCTTTTTTTTAGGTCACATATTCAACCATTACCTGAAGTAGAAAAATAAATTATCCTTATAATCATGTATCACTATTCTGATTCAGAATCATCTGACTCAGATAAGGGTATCCGATATAAAACTGCAAGTACAAGACATAAAAGCGAAAATTGTGAACTAAAGCCTGACCGCAGTAATATCAGAAGATCCAGAAATTGCTCAACATCACCTCCTGCAAGAGACTCGAAAATAAAACATGATCGAAAATTGAGGGAAGAAAGGAAATGTGTGTCGAAAAGGAAAAGGCGTGATGATAACAGAGATGGCGATAGAAAACATTCGAAGTCTGACAGGCATAAGGAAAAAGTAGTTGGCAGTGGTAAAGTTTCGGATAAAAGAAAAGGTGATACAACATCAGAAAGAAAGAGGAGCCCCATGTCCCAGAAGAATAACGTGAGTGAGGTCGAAGACAACAACATCATTGGACCTTCAAAAGAAAACGAACTGGAAGCATCGTCATCTGACGATAGTGATGAAATTATTGGACCTGTATTACCATCTTATCAGAGTCGGAGAAAAACTGAAACTTCCCCCACACCCAAAGGGGATATCATTGGCCCAATATTACCTACACATTTAAAAGACGAATGTGAGAAGTCGCCTCAGTTAGATGAGGAACTGGAGTCAATTGGGCCAAATCTACAAGCAAGTAGTAAAGAAGAGTCTGATAGCATAAAACCTGAAAGACGTATAATTGGACCTAGTTTACCTCCTCATCTAAAACAGACTATAACATCTTTGGAAGCTGAAGATTCTCCACCAACTGAATCAACTTCAAATCCTACTACTGTTTTCAAACCGGCTCCATCATCGACTAGTGGTGGTGGTGAAGGTGGTGAAGGACATGTTGATGATGATGTCGTTTGGACGACTATCGACTCTATCGGTGATGATTCGGATGATAATGAGGTGTACGGGCCATTGCCGGTGGGAGCAACTGCCACAAGGGCTCATGTGGAGCTGGAAGAGAGAGCTTTGCAGATGCAAATTGACCAGCTGGCACCTAAAGGACGCGATGAGCCCACCAGAGAGGAGTGGATGACAGAGTTGCCGGCTGCTAAGGCAGCTACATTCGGCATGGGTCCGAGGCAGTTTAGGAGCAAGGCCGGGCCTGATTTATCAGACAGGTATATATATATCTCTTTAGTTTATAGGGCTCCGTACCTAAAGGGTGTACAGTAGTGGTAGACAGAAATGTTTACAGTATTATGTATTTATATTGGGGGTGTAACAACAAATAATAATATTTTTTTTATAAAAAATTGGACCGACGTTATTAGTTGGTGCGCTGAAAAATACAATATTATTTCTATTGGTGCTGGTACTGTTGAAGTTGTGCAGTTGCAGTTAGATTGAAAACTTTTGGCACCAACTTCAATAGAATTAATATTATTTTGTATTTTTCAATGCCATCAACACTTTTGAATGTAACATTAACGTTAACTTATACCATTACCCATATATATTGTTTGCTTGTACGTGTTATTATTGAGAAATCTAAATACATCGTCGCAGAAATACGCGTATTTATACCAGGCTTTACTATTCCTGTAACTCTAAATCCGTAACTGCTTTAAAAAAAAAGTTCAATTTAAACATTTTCGGATGTGGTCCACTTTCTAATTTTCTAATATCAAATTTTCGATTCTAGGAAGAATTCGCCTTTTCCACATAGCTGAAACACATATTCCAGACTGTAACGCGGAAACCTGTTATTATTTTTAAAAATGTCCAATTTAAACGTTTTTAGATATGGAATTGTCTTTAATTCTGTCATCTAGAATTTCCAATTTTTTGGCGAGAGGGACATGTCTAATATTGTTTTTTTTTTCAATGGGGCCAATTCTCGATACTCCTCTCTGAATTAAAAAAAATCCATCAAAATCGAAGCACGTTTACTATGCAAAAGTCGCGAACAAACTGAAAAAAAAACTTGGAGACATACAGTCGAATTGTATACCTCCTCCATTTGGGTCGTCGGTCAAAAATAAAATAAAGTTGAAAATAATCTTCATAGTTAGACAGATCTTGTAAGATGTAGGGGACCCTAGGTTCGTTTTTTTTAAGAAAGACTTTAATAATGACAATTTGACATTTTTACTCATATAAAATTCAAGGTCATCTTGGACTGACACTCCTCAAGATAAGGCTAATAAGAAAAAGAAGAAAAAAGATGAAATTGACTATCAGAAAGAAGCAGAACTGGCAGCTATTTTGGAAAGGGATAAAGAACAAGAACTAATCGCCAAAAAAATCAAAAGAACTAAAGAAAGTCTTGTGGATATACATACGAAAAAAATGAAAACGAAAAAGGTACGTATTTGAAAAATATAAGAGAATAAAACATTTCACCACATCAATAATAAATACTTATTTTTTACTCCCAAAATTGGACCTCAACTTTATTATTTGGTACACTGAAAAATACAAAAAAATAATAATTCTCTTGGTGCTGGTACTTTTGAAATTGTGCAATCAGAATTATTGTAATTAGATAGAAAACTTTTGGCACCAACTGCAAAAGTACCAGCACCAATAATGGAATTAATATTATTTTGTATTTTTCAGTGTAGCAACTACTAAAGTCGGTCAATTTTTTTGTAAAAAATAATAATTTAACACTTCTGAGTGTAACATTAGTCATCAGAACCGTTCAACTGTTACCAATGAAGATAATACGTTCCATATAATTATTCAAAGATTTCAAAACATCGCGGAAAGACACTTATTTTAGACTTTCCCACTGGGGTAACTCGGAAACCGTTTTTTTTTTAAATGTCCAATTTAAATGTTACATATAATCTTTTTTAATTCGGCCGTCTCATATTTTCAATTTTCGAAAAAAAAATGCCTCCACCACATATTTCAGACTTAACCACTGCTGTAATCCGGACCTAACCTAACCTATGATTTTTTTTGAAAAATGTCCAATTTAAACGATGCGAGATATGTTCCCTACTTAAATTTTGTCGTCTCCAATTTCCAATGTTTGAAAAAAATCCCCTTCCACCCCTTTGGAAAAAGTTTTTGACTAAATTCTCTATCCAACGGGCTGAAACAATTACATATCTTTTTTTAGGATGACGGTCCAACAGAACGAAGGCCTTTTAGCAGAGATGTGGATCTACAAGTCAATAGATTTGATGATGCTCAGAAAAAGGCAGTTCTCAAGAAAGCTCAATTGCTCGATACAAGATTTTCCACAGGTGAATCAAAATTCTTGTGAACTGGACTCTGTACGTATAATAGGGTGTATAATAATTATTTCAGGTTAAGTACCTATGCAAATTGCAATAAACTTTTGTTTTCTGTTCAAAATTATTATTGTATATTATGTAAATTAAGGAATGATTTTAAAAAATACGAAATCATTCATAAAACTGATTCAATTATCACAAATAAAATGAAATTTCCTTATCACAGAAGTTCAGATACTTCTTATATTGAATTGAAATTGCAACGCAATTATTAGTTTGTTTGTTTTTGCCTCCAAAAATGTAAATTAGATCAAAGAAAAACTAATCAAATTTGAAAGATTATTCAATACACTGTGTGATGAGTTTCAAGTTTATCGAAAGTGATGATTTTCTAGAACAAAAATGAAAATCAGCACTTTAGGTAGAGTTTCAAACTAAGGTTTATAGTGTAAAGTTTTTTTTTAATCTAATAAATATATTTCTAAGTCAACAGGTTTCACTGCACTGATTTATTATGAATTCAAGTGTATTTATATTTATTATAAAGTTTTGTCCACTATTTTGTATTATAAGTAAATTAATTAAATTAATATTGAAAATAAATTGAATTGCCTACAAACTCAGGTTTTTTTTTATTGCACTTTTCACAATTCATTTAATAATACCCAGAAAAATTTACAGGATTTTTGACCGACTTAGTACAAAAATCAGTCGTTGACTGTCAATTGACTCCAGATTCAAAATGGCGGCTTTTTGTGGAAGAATTTTTTTCAACAAAAAATTATAGGTTATGTTTATATAGCGGGTATCCTAGAAATTCCACTGGACACTTCATAGTGAAGTCGTGGCTCACTTTCATACTTTTTGACCGACTTGACCCAAAAGAAGGAGTTACACAATAATTCGACTGTATGTTTTTTTAAATTTATGTAACATCTGTTTGCGTAGTAAACGTGCACCGATTCGAATGCTTGAAAATTGAAATATTTGCCAAAATTTTAACCTTACTTTTTTTAATCTTGTAAGATTTCTTAGAACATTTTTTGTACTTGAAAAAATGTTTTACATTTACATGTTGATTTTCACACTTTTATATGATAAATTTGAAGAAAAAAATCCTATAACTTAGTTATATGCACTTTATTAATATTTCAAAATAAAACTATAACAACATAGTTTAATAAATAGATGCCATAAAGTACGATATTTTAATGGTTAAAATACAATAATTACTTCAATTTAACTAATCTGAATTTCATATTTTTACTCAAATTTACAAAACGTACATTAAGTTTCAATGCATATATTTTATCCCACTGTATAAGGTGATGCATAAAAAGGATATTGAATGTAAGGAATGCCACAACGGTGAATAGATGGACATGAATATAAGCATTGGTCTCCTCGACCTGGAAAATATGTATGTAGGTACCTACATTTTTGTATTGAACTTGGAATGTTTCTTTGTTTATTCTTACCCAGGACTTGTCGAGTCTGTATTGGACATAGGCATCGACATTATCAAATACAACAATTTTGGTCATACTTCCATCGGCAGTGTACGCTTCGATAAATGAAATATCCTTCGAAACGGTGAAATTGTTTTGCTCTATGTAATATCTGAAGCTGTCGAGAATCTTTTCACTTGCATCAGTAGCAGGCTTCTTGTAAAAAATGGGTGTGTCCATGGTTGATTGATAAGATGATGGGCTGTAATTTCGAAAACAAAAAACGCACTCATATAGAAAATCTAATGTAGTAATTCGTATTAGAAATTAAGGTATAAGAGTTTTAGTACTCACGTTCCAAATGAAAGCAGGATGGCTATGATAAAAATGGATGCAGTCATGGTGAACACTATTTATTTACTTCTCTTGGAGCTATGCAGATGGAGTAGGACTTCCGTAGTTATGTTCGTCTCTTATATACGTTTTACCTATAGTTCCAAAGTGTCAGTATGTGTGCCAATTGTGGGGTTCTATTGGACGGATAACTTTGGTAATATCAGTGCTAGCAACTTAAATAAAAGCGCCTGGTAAATACTTGTGTACTCGGTGTAATACTGCAGCACTCAATGCAACTAGTTTCTTTACATGGAGGAGATGTTAATATTTCAGTCGTTTATTTATGTCTTTATTTTGTTTATGATTTTCAATAGGATTACTATGTATTTAGTACTTTCCAATACATTTCCAAGTGATAGTTCCTTATTTTTACAGCTTTGATTCCGAAATTGTAGTATAAAATATTTTCTACATCAAATTGAACAGACTTTATTAGTTGGTGCAATGAAAAGTACAAAATAATATTAATTCTATTGATACTGGTAATTTTGAAGTTGTGCAGTTGTAGTTAGATTGAAAACTTTTGGCACCAACTTGAAAAATACGAGAACTAATAGAATTAATATTATTTTGTATTTTTCAGTGCACCAACTAATAAAGTCGGTCCAATTTCTTGGGAAAAATGTTCATTTAACATTAGTCATCAAAATCATTCAAGGTTCACAAAAGATAATACGTTGCTTATACTTATTCAGAGATTTCAAAACATCGCGGAAATACAGATATTTCAGACTTTCCCACTGGCATCACCGTAAGTTTTTCTTCAATTGTGAATAATAATAGTAACGATTTAATTCCCAAGAAACATAAATGTTTAAGGTTAGGAAAGAGAAAAAATAATGAAAAATATAAGTATTGTAATAAGCAATAATAATAATAATAACGGTTGATTTTCCAAGAAACATAAATGTTTATAACAGGGAAAGTAAAAAAAAATATATATATAATAATAAAAGAAACAAGTATAAGAATAAACAATGAAATCAGAAATGTAAATAAAAAAGCTATATGAAACTTATTTATTATAATAAATAGGTATTTTTTCAAACTATTTTTGAATCTTGTTTTGCCGATTTTTTTAAGAAATTCCGGTAAGTCATTATATAATTTTATATATAAAGAATTGATTGTTTGCCAATTGTTGTTTCAATTTTTATTAATACAAGATTATTGGAACACCTAGTTAAATAATTGTGTTGATCACAATTAAACAGAAAAACTAAATTTGAATGTTTCAAATTATTTATGACCAGATGAATGAATATACAAATTTTAATTTTATATAATGAATAAATGTCAAATAATTTCCTGGGTTTATATAAATTAACTGTGGGTTCTCTGTAATTCAATTTGAATATGCACTTTATAATTTTATTCTGAAGTATTTTCAAAGGTTTCAGTAAAGATTTTGTTGCTAAGCCCCCTAACTAAAATTAAATATAGAAGCTTTGGACATACTAAAGAATAGTATATTAATTTCAGGTATTTTAAAGGTAAGTTCTTATTTTAAATAGAATTCCAATTATTGGAGCTACCTGTTTCCTCACTTTTTCAGTGAGTTTGTAACATGATAGATTTTCATCTATGAATAACCCAAGAGATAAATTGGAGATTTTGCTGATATCATCATTTTACTATATATCAGCAAAAAAAATATTTTTCCATTCAATTCCAAACTTAACAACGAATTTATAAAAATGAGAAAAAGAACGGGTCCCAAGATAGACCCTTGTGGAACACCCATAATACGGTTTTTTCTGAACCAGATACTTCTTTCATGCATACAAACTGTTTTCTACTAGAAAAATTATTTTGATATCATATTTGTGAAAGTTTTCATGAAAAATGTTCAGTTGTTCATCATTCAATTTCACTTAATCGAAAACATTAAAATCAAACACAATGTTTTTAATTGCATGTCCTCCATACAAATGTCTGTAACTATCAGCTTGTGGTCACTCAGTTCACTATTTATGATAGAAATATTATATTTTACATGATAAAGATTTTTCAAGTCTCTGGTAGTAATTTGATCATTCCAAAGTCTGAAATTATTTGAATAGCAGATATCAATGCAATTTAAACGTTGCCGGATATGGTCTCTACTTTAATTTTGTCGTCTCAAATTTGCGATTTTCAAAGAAATTTGCCCCCTCCATCTCCTTTGGGACAAGTTTTTGAGGGGAAGGACATGTTGAATGTTTTCTTCAATTGAACCAATTCTCAAAAGTTCTCTATTTACAACACGAACATCCATAAAAAAATACAAAATAATATCAATTCTACTGCTGCTGCTAATTTTAAAGTATGTACTGCAGTTTTTTCCAGTCTCAGATCCTCATTTTTTGCAAAAATGTCCCCTCCACCACCTTTGAGGTCAGTTTTTGAGTGATGGAAATGAATTTCAAATGAAAAAAAAAACAAAAAATGGAGCACGTTTACTCAATAAAACAATCTTTCCTGTTTCAATAAAAATCATCATATTTAAAAAATATTTATTACTAATATAATACAATAAAAAATACTTAAAGAGAACTAAAAACGAAAATAGAGCAATCAGTTTTTATAAGGGCAGTGTGCGCATAATGGGCTATGATATTATTTAAATTATTTTTTGATATTTGAAAAAAACAAACAATCCGCGCCTATCTATCTATACTTTTTATATAATAATATTTCATTTTACGAATTCATACTGTGTAGATTGGATCGATCAATCAATCAATTATTGTTAGAATCAAAAACAAAAAAAACAACCACACCAGAGTCTTAATAAAATCAATCACAACTCAGTATGGTGCTTATTTTATCGTATGCATAACGCATCTTCTCGTACAGACCGACAGAACATCCGTTTCGTTGTATCGATTCGAATCTAAATGTGCGGAATGATTTGTCCTCATCAATAAATGTGATGGCTGCCATCAATGGACACATGATGATTTTGGTATGATCGGCAAAATTCATCTAAAATTAATTCATATACACATTACTATGTCATTTTATAGACTTGTTCATATTAAAGCAACTTCAATTGTTTTTTTTTCCGACACATTGTACAGCGCCTATTCCAAATTGGACACTTTTGTTGGGAAACACATATTTCTAGAAGAGCTACAAAACAGCTAATCTGCCTCTCGGAGGGAAGGAGATTTCAGATTTGAGTTTCTTTCAAATGAATCAAAAATCATCCAAGTCTGAGAGTACGTTTACTAAATACAACGCGCGCACAAACCAAAAAAAAAGCACAAAGTCGAATTGTATACCTTATGCGTTCGGGGTTAGTTGGTCAATAGAGAAGTTATGGGGGTCGGTCAAAAATGCGCACAAAATTCAAAAACACCCCTTGTACATATCTTTCGAACAAGACAAGATGTCGAAGTGAAGTTTTCGGCATTAAGTTTCTCACAAACATTGGCCTTGTAAAAAGCTGGTTAGTTTTTTAGCTCTTCTAGAAATTGGCGATTTCTTTCAAAAGTGTCCAATTTGGACCACTGTGTACAATGTGCTCGAAAATACAGTACAATTTGCACAAAGAAAATACATTATTCATTCTATTCAAAACCAAATTCCAATTATTTGACTTAAATCCACATCAAAAATGGTAGGTAGTTGAATAGAAATAAAAATTTCAGCTCACCTGAACTGTGCCATTATTCAATTGCATCAGAACACCAGACGTTGAGCGGCACCATTGATGCAAATGCGGCGTTCTCGACATGGAATCTGATTCTTTGACAACTGAAGCACCAGTCTTCAACAGATGCTCACGCATGTAACGTGTAAAGTACGATAGCAATTTCATCTTCTTATCATACTGTTTTGGATAATTATCCACAGTCATGTACGATTCATCACCATTCTTGTCCACATAATGGACATCACTGGAATAACAAGAAAAAAAAAATAATAATAATTATGGGTAAATATCAAAATAATTGTATTTATGTCTTTCTATGATTAAAAATCCCAACGGTCTTGTAGCTAGCGGAAAGGTAAATTTCTCAAAATTCATTGAATTGAAATTTGAATTTTCATTAGTATACTTACATGTCATTACACGCAACTTGCCCGATTTTAACCGCATGAGCTATAGCCCTGTGGTTAGAGGTTGTTGTTTTGACTGTTGAATATAAAGCAGATAGGGTACGCGTTCCGCTTCAGGGCTGGATTTTTTCCCGCCTATTTCTTATCAATAATTTAAATATATATTTTTTTAATCAATGTCTATATTAAGATGTCTAGAAAGTGTACAATTACATCAAATTTATATTGAGTTTTCATGTTTTATCAATATTTCTTATTTTTTTCTTTATCATTTTTTATTCTGTACATTTAATGAAAAATTGCTTCGAGCAAAAGTTGTACGTACTGATTATATCTGTAACCCAAAATTATTTTTGATGCTATTTACACCACGGCCCTTTTTTGATAATTTTATTAAATGTTTGAACGGTCGCCATTTTGAAATTACTAACCCGATAATGCCCAATAACGAACTTGGCCGAGATATGACGTTGATATTTTTTTCAAAATTCAGAAGTGTGAACGATCGCAATAGGTACATTTCTATAAGAAATTTAGTTAAAAGTTCTTGTGGAGTCCTGCAAGGTTCTATTTTGGGTCCATTATTATTTAATGTCTATATTAATAAATTATTGCAACTTAATCGACAGGGTGTTATTAATTTGCGGATGACACAGTCATTATGTGATATAATGATGAAGTTACAGCCAATGCTAAACGTTATTTACAGATGCTATTTTGTTTTTAGAGCTCATAATAAGTCAGAAAATCTATTAGCATTCTATTTTTATATTCAAGATTTGTATGTTATCCCGAATAAAATAATAAGTATTATTATTTTTCAGTGAACCAACTAATAAAGTCTATCCTAGTTTTTTTTTATTAATTTATTTATTTAATATATTATCACTGTTTCCTTCAAAATTTTTGCATGCACTATTATCATTACTTACACTCCATTTGGTAATAAAATTAGTTTCGTGGTATCATTGAACATAACACCGACACATTCATCGGACAACTGATAACCGAAACCATATTTGTCAGAGTAATCCACCCATTTCGATACCCAAATCATTGGTTGAGCAGCAGGATCGGACATTTCATCCAAAAATTTGTGATTTCTGGCCGGTTTCGTTTTAAGTACCTGAAAATAAGGGGGAAGAAATATTTTATAAACACAGCAATGTGAGCTGAATTGAAACAAAATATTTTGGTTGTGAGAGAGAATTTAACCAAAAGTTAAAAAATAATTTATTTATATTTATTTGATTTTGAATTATTGAATTTCAGTTCAGTATTTAATAAATAATGTTTGTTATCTTCGTCAGGATAACATTCGTGAATTTAAGAGAAATTAACTACAAAACAGGAAAGATTTCATTTCTGTTTGATGGTTATATGACAATCTGAAACGGTTTTCTTACAAATGTTATCATAAATTAAGATTGTCAAAATTTGACCCAAAATTTTAATATAAATGATAAAAGATGTAATTCATTATCCTATGAATTATAAATAAAATCTTGTCGCTTAAAATTGAGAAAAAAATTATCATACTTCAACATATTTTCAAGTTTGTGTATTATTGAATTTTGACGATTTTTCTCGCTCATATTGCTCTGCTAGCTTCAGAGACCTGTTTTATAATATCAACGATTTTTTTTCTCTCCAAAGAAACATAAACGTTTATAACATGGAAAAAAACATTTCAAAAGTTATTAAAAAATGACATAAATATTGGAATATAAGCAATGAAATCAGAAGTGTGATCAAAGAAACAATAGAACAGTTATATATTAGTTATATTGAATTAACAATAAATATTATTTTAAACAATTTTTGAATCTCGTCTTGCCAAAAACTGTTAAAGAGAATTCGGTAAATTATATATGAAAAGTTTTATACCATTGTAAAAAGTTGATTGTCTTCCAATAATTATCATTTTAATTGCTTATAACAAAAAAAAAACAAATAGCAAATTTCACATACATACCTCAATTAATAGGCTACGTAGAGCCATAAAGTTGCCTTTAGCATCGAATAGGCCTACCGCGGATGGTGCCGGAGCGGCGGCAAGGCCAGCAGCTATCGAATCTCGGTTCTTGTGAGGAAGTACCATGGCCTTTTCACCTGTATATCAAAAAGAAACAAGCCGCAATAATGAAAGCATTTATCGTCACTATATTGTGTGTACCAAATTAAAGTTCCACACTTTTTTTTAAATCACTAATAACTTTTCTGTCTGTAGCAGCTGTGTAGCAGTTATTTTTTTGACAACTTTGGAGTGATATTTTCACTTCACACTAGGGTACTTAGGGTTAGGCAAAAATGTATGTACAATACTGGATTTACAGGGTTTTCTCTAAAACGGGGGGTGCATTTAACGTCGTTGCCAAAAACCTCGTTTTTTTAAAAAAAAAGAAGTTATTTGTTATTATATATATGTATAAATATTTTTTACAAAAAATTGGAGCGACGAAAACTTTTGCCACCAACTTTAAAAGTACCAGAACCAATAGAATTAATATTATTTTGTATTTTTCAGTGCACCAATTTCTTGTAAATACTTATTTTACACTTCTAAGTGTATCTCACATGAGTCATCGAAATTATTTCAAAGAAGATAATACGTTGCTTATGCTTATTCAGAGATTTCCAAACATCGCGGCGGAAATACACATATTTCAGACTTTTCCACTGCTGTAACGTGGAAACTGTATATTTTTTTAAAAAATCTCCAATTTAAATGTTGCTACAAATAATCTCTTCTTTAATTTGGCCGTCTCATATTTCCAATTTTCGAAAAAAATTGCCATCACCACATAACGTAGATACACATATTTCAGACTTTAGCACTGCTGTAACTCGGACGGAAACCAAAGATTTTTTGAAAAATGTCCAATTTGAACGTTGCTGGATCTGGTCTCTTCTTAAATTCTGTCGTCTCAAATTTAAATTTTTCGAAAAGAATTGTTTTTGACATGCTGAATGTCGATTTTTTTCAATGGGATCAATTCAAAGTCCTCTATCAATTGAAAAAAGACTCATTAAAATCCGAGCACGTTTTACTATTTACAAGGCGCGAATATCCACACAAAAAAAAACATGCAGACAAACAGTCGAATTGTGTAACTCCTCCGTATGGTTCGTCGGTCAAAATGCAAAGAAAATACACTACTTTTGTATATTCTTCATCTATTTTATTTTATTATAGAAACAGCTGCATCTCAGACCCCTTCCTAAACCCTACGCCTCTGGCACAATTTTCATTTTATTATGAATTAACCAGTGAAGTGCCGGATTAGTGAGACTCTCCGAGAATGTATTTCCTACAGTTTGCTACCGAAAAAACGATTTAGTTCAATTTCAAATGCCCCGTTTGAGAATAAGGAAATCTGTAAATCCTGTCAGTCAGAAAATTGTTGGTGATTGAAAACATTGGAACAGTCTATAGAAAATGTCCATATACACTTACAGCTGTTGATCTCCAATAATGGTTTCCTATTATTTGTGCCGACATCCAATTTATCAAATCTGGGTGCCATGGTTAAACAACTGACAGGTAAACTGGGTGGACAATATCCATTAACAATAAATTCATGTTTCAATAATTTCTCCACACTTGGTCTAGCCCTCGGATCATTTTGTAAAATTGAAACTATCATATCTTTGGCTGCATTACTCACTTGAGTTGTTATCCTGTGGAAAAGGAGAAGAAAAAAAAACTCAACGAATATTGTATAAAATAATAACATGTATAATAATGGGACAAGTCCCATACACTGTTCAATATGTATATACATACATTGTAAAAATCTGTTTGCTCAAGGTAGTTATCGTCCTGAATTCGATCTCAATAGATTTCTCTAAATTTCAGTATTGCAACAATTTCGATATCCAAATTTAATTGACATTTACCGATTTGCAGATAATATATTTATTTTAATTCTGCATTTATTTTCTTGTCTTAACCTTTCTATAGATTTCAATGAAAAACTTATTTATTATTTACCCTTTAAAATATCGTAGTACCGTTTAAAAAATAGTATAATTGATTCAAAAATTATTGTCTCATAAAATATGGAAATTTTGACTCTTGTGAATATTCCGCCATGACTACCTTAAGAAACAAAATAATACAGGTTGTTTCATAATATATGCGCAGAACTTAAGGATACGTTAGCTCGTCCAAAAATATGAAAAAAAAAAATATTAACTTACCCTCTAAAATGCACCATTTTTGAAATTGAAAAAAAAATAGTTTTTTGTGAATATCTCCGGAACCGTTTATCGTACAGAAAACAGCTTTTGTAAGCATTTTCCACTCATAATAAGCTAAGTTTCGAGGCTGAAAACAATTTTTGTTAAGTCATAATTGGTGGAGATTTTGAAGGAGTAGTGGGTGTTTTTCTCCCCAATTTCTACGCCAATGGAAAAATTACGGTTTTGAGACACCCATTTGAACCGTCAATGTTTTCTACACACAAGAGGTACTTTTTTGTGTAGAAAACATTGGCGATTCAAATGGGCGCCTCAAAACCGTACTTTTTTCATTGGCGTAGAAATTGGGGAGAAAAACCACTACTCCTTCAAAATCTATTATTATGACTACAAAAATTTTTTTTCTTACTCAAAACTTAGCTCATGCTTACAAAAGCCATTTTCTGTACGATAAACCCCCCGGAGATATTCACAAAAAACGATTATTTTTTTTTCAATTTCAACACCATGTATCTGAAAAATGGTGCATTTTAGAGGGTATGTTAGTATAAACTCTTTTTTTTTTCATATTTTTGGACGAGCTATCACATCCTCAAGTCCTGCGCATACATTATGAACCACCCTGTATATTATAATTACCACGGCTCTTATAAATGTTGATATAAGTACGTACTTGTATTCACATTTCTTGATTCTGCTATAAGTTTCCTTTAGACTACTCGTCTCGAATGGTGGTTTTCCAATAAGCAACGTATACAATATACATCCTATAGACCATACATCGACTTCAAAAGAATGACCTTTTTTGTTCAAAATTTCCGGTGCTATGTAATTTGGGGTACCACAAAGGGTTTTCTTGCGTTCACCATCGTATTCAATTTTGGCAGCTAAACCAAAATCACCAATTTTCACAATTATATCATCATTCAAGAATAGATTGCCTAACTTCAAGTCACGATGGATTATTCTGTTATGATGTAGATAATTGACGCCGTTTAGTATTTGCTTAATATAATATCGGGTTTCCGGTTCAGTGATGGCTTTCCTACGTTTATGCAACTCCATCATCGACTAAAAATAATAGAATATAATAATTTTAACATAAGTTTATTATGCTGCGACCTTATAGAAAACCAAATTGTATATAGTAATTATAAAAAAAACTTACCCTCTTACGACATAGTTCCAAGACAATGTAGATATTATAGTCGTCTTCGAAAAAATTATAGAATCCCACAACATTTATGTGCCGTAACGATTTATGTATTTGAATTTCTTGTGTCATCTTTTCTCTTTGATTCTGTTTTGTCATCAGCTGTTTGGAAACAATTTTGCCAGCGTAACATTGTTTGTTTGTTGCTTTGATTATTTCGTAACACTTGGCGAAACCTCCCTGAAAATACGAAGACATAAAATAACCACATCATCATAGATGTATGTGTGGTAATAAAGAATCTGTTTTTGGGTGTAAGCTGAGATGTTAATTGTTTATAATTAGAAGACTGTCCTTTCCAAAATAAATGTTTATTTACATTTTTGAGGGAAAGTTATCTGAGCATGTTATATAAACTTTCTTCTTTATTTTTACTTCATTTTATAAAGTTTTTTAATATAATCAGTGGACAAATTATAGCGCCACAGATATCGTACTTTCCTCGATGTTGGTGATCTATCTAATTTAAGGACTAAAACGCTGCAACTTCACCAATGTGAAATATGGTCTATCCAGGATAGAATAAAACGTATTCCAGAATTCCAGATCTTCCGGTAGTTTACAGAAAAAATAAGTCCCATTATCAAATCTGATAACCAGAGCTAATCGAATTTTGATAGATACGAAAATTATCATACCAAACATCGAGAGATGAGTTAAACTTGGTATATTTTTAAAATCAATACATAAATATAGCTGAAGAAAATTCAGTACCAGGCACATGGAGGAAAAATCAATCGGAATGCAAATAGTTTACCTTTCCAAAGAAACGGCCTTTCATGTAATGAATACCGTTATGTGTATCGTATATATTATCTGGTATAACTTGAACGTCTTCCTTGTTGGACATGTTTAATTTCAGCAGCTATGAATCAAGTCAAGAATGAGAATGTGTATAAAATTCACAAAAAACGACACGTTTTTAACAGTTAACAGTCACAGTGCACAAATGGACAAATGCGGAACAGACAGTTATGTCAGTTAAAACAGTTTGAAATTGTGCTCGTTTCATTGGTGGAATATTATCGTTAAGTAAGAGAACTACCATTACCGATACACTGCATTTTCCACAGACTCGGAACAGAAAATTATGAAACTTTTTTTGGTTCCACTTTAAGGATTGTTTTAAACGATATAGAAGCAGATTCTCTGATAGATGTACATTTGATAAATAAAAAAGAGAACGTTTATTACCCCCTGTGATAGGAAATGTTGGTTAGAGGTTTCGTAGATTAGTTTGGGTTCGATTTTGGATTATGCCAATGAATGATAAGGCTATGTTATAAACATGTTATGAGGAAGTGGTTGAGGTTTACTATCCACAAAAATAAATTGATCAACTCTGTTTCACCAGTTCAGTACAGTTTTTGATTTTGTTTAACTTAGGTCCAAATATTTCATGAGGTGAATTGATATGTAGGTGATGAGAATGGATGTACTATTTATTAATAATCTTTAGTTGAAATTATACATGTTTAAACATTTCTTATGTAATTTTTATGGTATTTAATTATACCGTAATCAAAAGAAATACATATTTTCTTAGACTAGGGAGTCTAAGCATATTTTTAATCACAGTGTTTGGTGAGCTGTGTTTTAATTTTTGTCTTGTTGCGTGCAAAATTCTATGTTCTGTGTCATAGTCAGCTGTTATGACAGTGACAGTAAATAACCTTGAAGTTCACCTGCAGGTCACCGGGTCGATAGATCATATTTGTTATCTCAAATCTCCCCCAGGAGGATTATTCATTCTTACAAATTAGTGTTCTTTTCGAAGGTATATCATCAACGTCGAAGAAATGTCTTGGTTTTCGGAAGTTGAATTAGGCCCACCTATCGAAGTATTTGCTTTGGTGAAACAATGTAATGAAGATCCTTTTCAACAAAAAGTGAACTTAGGAGTAGGAGGTATGTGTAAATATAATTGTGCAGGTGATAAGGTAATTACTGATGTAGTATAATTTAATATACTTTTTCAGCGTACAGAACTAGTGAAGGTAAGCCATGGGTATTGCCTGTTGTACGAGCTGCAGAGAAAGTGTTGGCCAATGATGAAACCTTGAACAAAGAGTATTTACCCGTTTTGGGAATGGAAGCTTTCAGCAATGCTGCTACAAAAATGCTTCTTGGTGATGATAGCCCTGCTGTAGTTCAAAACAGGGTTTGTAATCAGTTTGAATGCAACTTTATTTCCATTCATTGTGTTAACTATTCGCGACTGCAAATTAGATCCCCCCTGGTAGAACTTTTAGAGCGTTGATTCTTAGGATCTTACAATTTCAAAATTATATTTATTTTTTGTAAATTATGCAAAATAGAAGGAAAATTGTTATCGTGATGTCAGAGTCGTTCAATATAAACACTGGTCTGTGTGCTCTTGTGCAAATAGCAGATTTGAGCAAATCCTTTATATGTTATTATATGTTGAAAAATATTTATTTTTAGGCTTTTGGTGTTCAATCATTATCTGGAACAGGGGCGCTAAGAGTTGGAGCGGAATTCTTGGCCAGAGTTTTGGGCAAGAAGATCTTTTATTACTCCAATCCTACCTGGGGTAATGTAGCAATGCTATTAGTTAACTTTTGCCTAATATAGCACCGTTATGCATCTTAATTTATTACAGGAAATCACAAACTAATATTCAAAAATGCTGGATTTGAAGAGGGTCGCGAATATCGCTACTGGTCGGAAGCATCTAGAAGCTTAGACCTCAATGGTTAGTAAGAATAATAATTTAGATCTAATATCGAGCTATTCAAAATATAAAAAAAACTCATTTGAAGTGAGCCATGTGTGAATATGTCTTGACTTGAATCATTTGAATTTGTATAATTCTTTTTGGGGCAGGAATATCTAATCTACGACAATATGATTGTTTGCAGGATTGCTGGAGGATCTTCGCAATGCCCCCGAGCATTCTGTTATTATTTTGCACTCTTGTGCCCACAATCCAACAGGATGTGATCCTACACCGGAGCAATGGGCTCAAATTGCTCAAGTCATCAAGGAGAGGAGACTTTTCCCATTTTTCGATTCAGCTTATCAGGGTTTCGCTTCCGGGGATCTGGATAAGGACGCTTCGACAGTTAGATATTTTGTCAAGGAGGGTTTTGAGCTCTTTTGTGCTCAGTCGTTTGCAAAGAACTTTGGTCTCTATAGTAAGTTGCCGGTGTAAGGTAATCGGGTGATTCTCTTGAACTATTTATTGTTGAACTTAGGAAAAAACTTTACTACTCTGGTAATATGTTTGTTTTAAATTGAAAGTTGCCGAATCTCATGTCAGTTTTTGCCCAATTAATCTTAACCTTGTTTAATTTCAGACGAACGAGTTGGTAATTTGACAGTGGTCGTAAATAATGCGGATTTAACTGCTCCAACTAAGTCCCAAATTACACTGATTGTTAGAGGAATGTATTCAAATCCTCCTAGTCATGGTGCAAGAATTGTTTCTTACGTACTTAGCAATTCGGATCTGTATGATCAGTGGTAAGTAGTAACTCATATCGAAATAATAAAGAATGAAGGAAAAACTCTTGTGAACATTCTTCAATATTCTGTTTGTCAGGAGAGACAATATCAAAACTATGTCATCCAGAATCACGGATATGCGTAAACAGTTACGTGAAGCATTAGAACGTCTGAAAACGCCTGGTGATTGGAGCCATATTACCCAACAAATTGGAATGTTCTCCTATACTGGTCTTAATGGTAAATGTTTTTATCAAGAGATCAGATTGAAACTTAAATAAAAATTATATATATATTTTTTTTCAGAGGTCCAGTCCGAGCATATGGTAAAGAAACATCATATATATATGTTACGCTCTGGCCGTATCAGTATGGCAGGTTTGACACCTTCAAATGTCGAATATGTTGCAAAGGCCATCCATGAGACTGTCACATCGCTACCAAATAAACTTTGAAGCGATTTGTTTTTTTTAAATTATATAAGAGATAACCATTCACCGTTGTACTTATTCAGCTATATTTACAAAAACTGATATTACATATATGATCAAATATATTTTCGTGAAGCAGTTGCATTTTGTACATTTTGCAATCATAATATACACATTTACGTGCAGGAATGTTTCAAGATATGTATATAAAATAAAGTGTTCTTTAATAAAATAGTTTTTCTTATTCACTATTTCTTTAACTGAAAATCGGGTATTTTGCTTTATTTTATGAATTCAATTTCATCTCAGCCGTTGGTCATGGTCAGTTATGGTAAAAACAAGTGAAGATTTTTAAATTTATTCCATAGAACGAACTACAGAATATTCATAATGATTCGTTGTTTAGGTCATAGAATATATCAACACAATTAAGTCCTATGTCAGATTTGACAAATGTGACAGTTGACTTATTCAGCAGCAGCAGTCAGCCGGATTTTTTAGAGAACAAGGCATTTGGATCTATTAGTTTTTATCCAATTAATTAAATTTTTAAGGTACTTATTGTAAATTCTTCATTATTTTATCAGCTTCAAATATAAAACTAGATAATTGATGTTTCTGGTAGCGTAATGAAATGAAATCCTTATAGGTTTGGGTTGTATTATTCTAGGTTAGGTTATTATGTAATGAAGTGTTGAATAATTTTTATAAATTTTTAGTTAAAATGGCTGCAATTAGATCAGTATCTCGTCTCCTCAGCAAAAGGGCATTCAGTACTACCGTCAAAAGAGGCTATGCCGAGGATATGAGTTTCACATTTGCTAGTGGTAATCAGGTAAGTTCATACATACTTTAATATTATGAAACAACCGCGACCATCATCATCATTCCACTTCCAGGTATATTACGATGGAAAGTCAGTGAAACAAATTGATGTACCTTCTTTTTCTGGAAGTTTCGGTATTCTTCCAGCTCATGTACCCACCTTAGCTGTCCTCAAACCTGGTGTTGTGTCCGTTTTTGAAAACGATGGTAAAGTTAATAAAATCTTCGTATCAAGTGGCACTGTTACTATCAACGATGATTCGTCTGTACAGGTAAATTTTTGCATCAATTATTTCGAATCATCTGTTTTCTGTAGGAATTCTCGTTGTTTCTGTATTGCTTATGAGAAGATTTTTACATTTCTTTTAGATTTTGGCTGAAGAAGCTCATCCTGTTGAAAATCTAGATATATCAGCGGCCAGAGATCTCCTTTCCAAAGCTCAAAGTCAGCTTTCGTCAGCTTCCACAGACGAGGTATAATTTATTGCACTTAGTAAGAATGAATCATATTTATGAATTGTTATATTTTCCTTTCAGGCTAGAGCTGAAGCATCTATTGCTGTTGAAGTAGGAGAGGCGTTAGTTAGAGCAGTCGAATAAAATAATGTTCACTCCTCTATTGTATATTTGTTACTTTTTGATCGTAAAACTATTAAAGCCATAACGAAACTCTTGAAATTTTCCAAGAAAATTCCACTGGATACTATAGTGAAATTTGCAATTTTTTATTTTGTGAATTCCAGAATTTATTTATCATAGATTACAAGAAATTGAATGAATAAATATGATAAACATCTAAACAATGCGTTTTATTTTGTGTAAATATGCTCTAGGATGTGTTGAGATAAATTTCGATATGTTCCATGCTAACTAAATTTTATAAGTGTGATTGTAGTTCTATTTTCTATTTATACTATTGTTCTATGCTGTGTCAACATTTTTTTAGGTCAGTTACAACTTGATTTTGTTTCTGGAAGGGTACTCAGGTACCTACTTCTTATCAAATATTACCGTGTTTAAACTTTAGAAATCAATGGTATAATTGATTATTATGACGTTTTCTGGGATTATGTTATATTATTCAAAGATATTTTAATAGATGTCGTGGTTCGCAGACGTGGAAACTCCATCTGCAATAGAGGTATTTGAATTACATCGCCGATATTACAAAGATCCGTTTGACCAAAAGATCAACTTAGCTATTGGAGGTGAACATATACGATACTCACATATTTCATTAAAGATGTATACCTATGTTTAATTTTTGTAGCTTATAGAACAAATGAAAATAAACCGTGGGTTTTGCCAGCTGTACGAATAGCTGAAAAATGTCTAGCAGAAGATGAAACCCTTGACAAAGAATATCTACATCCATTGGGCTTAGATGAGTTTTGTAATATATCCACAAAACTTTTGCTTGGTAATGCCTGCTCTGCTTTGAAACAGAACAGGGTTAGTTTGATTAACTTGAGAATCATAAAGATTTTCAAAGTGGTGGCTAGAGTCTTCTATTTACCTATGACTTATGAATACATAATCATGTTATACTATTCAGTGCATCATCAAGACGGTTCTTGTTTTCTATCATTTATTTGTTATTTGAAAAAATGATGAGCAGTTCAAATTTTGGGTGTATTTTTAAGGCATTTGGAGTCCAATCACTATCTGGTGCAGGTGCTTTGAGAATAGGAGCAGAATATCTGGTCAAAGTGTTGGGCCAAAGAATATTCTACTATTCTAATCCTACATGGGGTAAGTTATGGGACAAGGGTCGAAGAGTATTTTAGAAAAACACTTTGTTTCTCTTTTATTTTAGGGAATCACAAGTTGTTATTCCAAAATGCCGGCTTTACAGATGGCAGATCATATCGGTATTGGTCAGAGTCTAATAAAAACTTTGATATACAAGGTGAACTTGCGGTAGTTTATAAGAAATAAAAAAGCAATTATAGTCGTATGATATACTCCTACAGGATTGTTTAAATTAGATAGTTCGTTATTGAACTTAGATATAGGTCATGTCCACAGCAGTATTTGATTACCAATCGATTATAGTAAACAGTAATCAAAGTAATCAAAAAGTTGACGTCTTTAATATTAAAGAATATACTACGTAACGTATGTAGTATATTCTTTGTCAAAATGATAGTATGACAGAATGACAGTTATCAGAAAACCATAGTGTAACATAACCTAAATTTTGTTTCAGATATTTCATATTTCCCAATTCTATTATGGACATCTATCGTTCCGTTTACTACATAATCTTTTTCATTATGAACATATTGAATAGAAAATACTTTTTCTTCTTCCATTTTGAATTCCTCTAATATGTGTAATTGTAGAATTAAATTATTTCAAATCTTTTGACAAGTGTCAGTTTGACAAATGAGCTAAGCGATGCATAAGTAATCGCAGTCGTGTCCACAAGTTGCTGATTTTTGATTACTGATTACTAATCGATTGGTAATCAGGCACTGCTGTGGACACGACCATGGTATTCTCATAAAGCACACTAAAATATATATGGCCATGCACTTACCGTATATTATATATTCAGGGATGCTTGAGGATCTCCAAAATGCACCAGAAGAATCTGTGATAATTCTTCAAAGCAGTGCTCACAATCCCACTGGATGTGATCCAACTTTGGAACAATGGGCACAAATTGCGCAAGTGATGAAAATGAAAAGACATTTTCCATTTTTCGATTCAGCACTTCAGGGTTTTGCTACTGGAGATATGGACCAAGATGCTGCATCGGTACGATTGTTTGTCGAACAAGGATTCGAATTATTTTGCGCCCAATCTTATTCGAAAAATATGGGACTTTACAGTAGGTATTTTGTATTTTGAAATAAGGGGGTAATTATGCTGGCTTTGATACATTAGGTATTCGATATTGTAACGGGCATATCAAAAATAACCGGGAATTATTTATTTTCAAGTTTATTTATTTACCCACTGTTTATATCAGACTGCGGGCTGACTGCCCCGGACTGACTAACGCCACAACAAATCCTCTACAATATATAAGCAAGTCCCTCGTTCTGGAATCTTCAACAGACATCTTCCAACGCCACGCGTACATTACACCTCTAGCGTGAACTTACTAGATGCTTCGGAATATATCATCTTGACTCTGGCATGCATCGCTGACCAATAGCAGCACGCCCCGCATTCACACCACCCGGTCCCCACCAACGTCCGTACTCGGCAAAGTGCTCCGCCCTCTAACGAATCCCCACACGCCTCGATAATGGCGCCGAAGCTACGTCCCAAGTTTGTCACAGTATTTTGAAATTCGTGTTCTATATATTGCAGATGACAGAATTGGCAATTTAGTAGTTGTACTTGCAAAACCAGAATTACTAGATACAGTTAAAGCTGGGATGACTTCGATTGTCAGAAGGATGTATAATAGTCCACCATGTCATGGTGCTCGAATTGTATGCAATATACTAAGTAATCCAGAATTGTACAACATCTGGTATAATGAGCAGATATATGGAAGAGTTTTTTTTATGTTTGTGGTACCATAATTTTTAGGTTGGAGAATGTCAAAACAATGTTCTATAGATTGAAAGAGATGCGTGCAAGACTTCGACAAGCCTTGGAAGATTTGGAAACACCTGGTAAATGGAGCCATCTAACAGAACAGTCTGGAATGAGTTGTTGTACTGGTCTGAATAGTGAGTTTTACATACCTATATATATGGCTTATATCAATTTTATATCCTAATAAAAACATTACAACAATAGAAACTCAGGCAGAACATATGGTTATGGCCCATCATATGTATATATTGAGCTCGGGTAGGATCAATATTGCAGCAATCATACCGTCCAATGTGGATGTTGTGGCACAAGCGATTCATCAAACTGTTTTGACCGTACCTTCCTTCCACTCATAGTTCTGTTTAATATCCAGCATTTCAATAAAGAACAATGTTATTACGAAATGCATTTTTATTTTACCATGATCATTTTGTAATTTATTTTTATTATGTTAACTGGCTTGCAGTCAGCGATGGTAACCTAACCTAACCTCAAAACAGTTTTTGACAGATTAACAGAATTTACTTCTTGCTGTAACTCTGAAAGCTTTAAATTTTTTACAATTATAAATAAAAAAAACATTTTAAGGGCACAGTACTGTATTTTCATATATAAAAATATTTTACATAGCAGCTCATAATTAAGTACACACAAAAAATATAATATATCCCTGTCCTTGGACGAAATTCCGAGAGAAAAAAAATATATATCATTGGGAAGACAAAGATTTTATATACCTAATAAAATACATATTATTATATAATTTTTATAATCACATCAGTTTGACTTTTTATCAAAATTATACATAAATGACATTTAGATATATAAGTACAGCTTATTTACTAATATTGCAACAATACATATATTTAAAATTTACAACTATTTAAATATAACATTTTTTTTATAATTATATACTTTTGTATGATTTAATAAAATTAACTTCTACTTCTTGATTAAAAATATACATTTTTATATATTTATACAGGATGTATGTGAAAATGCAGGATATCTACCACTTACGAAAAGAAAACGTGAAAATAATGCTACCAAGTTTTTATGAACTTTGCTCTTGTTTAGGTCTCCGCTTCAGATATATAAGCTATTTTATTTTAAACTAATTATTGAACCACCAGGTATATGCCAGATGTTTATGCATTATTTTAAGTACCTAATAGTAAAGAAAATAAAATAATTTTATATATTCTTTGCCTACTTTATTTCATACAGATACAGCTGCACCTGGAAGACTTACCCTTCCTAAACTCTACGCCTCTGGTACAATTTTTATGTCACTATTAATTTTTAAATGCTACCCACCCTGAGTAGGACAGAGACAACAATAGTAGGATGCGTTGTCCTGTCAAAAACAAGATTACATAAACAATACAAGACCTTATGTAGTACTATTTTCACGTGTCTTTTTCATATCTGGAACATTTCCCACATAACCTTCATTAACTATGATTGAAAATAACATATTTTTCTCTCAAATTTCTAATCTAGTAAATTTAATTTACTATTGGTTTTCCTCAACTGAGCACGCCATGGAATTATGTTGGCAGGCTCTTCATCTGATTGATCGTTCTCATTGACATCTTGTTCCAACTTTATACTTTCATCGTTATTGTTGTCATCTTTTGATATTGTGGAATCGTTGTTTTGATTGTTGTTGTTATGATTTATCATCTCATTGATGTCATGCACTCGACTATTAATGATTTTCGGCTCATCAGTTACCTTGGGCGTATAAATTGTTGATCTACATAAAAAAAATATTTAATTTTGATTTTCTGCAGGTATATTTTATTAATTTTATTTCTCACTTTACGCACTTACTATGTATATGTGTTGTTTAGTTTACCTGATTTTACATTCTGTTTCTTCTTTCTTCATTATCAATTGTCTTTTCCATTGCGGTATAGCCTGCAGCCGTTTCTCTTCAGCTTCTCTTTGGAGCTGTTCTTCGAGTTCTTTTCGCGCCTTTTCGGCTGCTTTTTTGGCCAACATCTGTCGCTTCCATGCTGGTATAATATTGCCTGTGTTATCTTTCTCAGGAACCTTTAAATAGGGAAAAGCCTTACAGCCACGTTTAAAGTTAAATATGTAGAAATAATGTAGAACAATTAAATGTATACATTATTCATTAGTAAAACTAACTGTCAACTGTAGTATTAAATAAACTTCCAAAAATTCACGCAAGATTTGAATTAGCCGCCATTTGTACAAAATAATGTTGGTAATGAAAAACCAAAAAAAAATGACAGTTGAAAGTTTAGGGTTAAATAGGGTTAATAGAATAAAGAAAGTTTGCATGGGTATCACAGTTCGAAAGTTGCTTACAAAATATGGTCGGAATAGAGGATTAATTTCGTCAATTGTGAAGAGAATAATTGAAAATTTCAGGGCAACGGGATCAATTGTTGATGTAAAACACACTGGCCGTCCAAAAACAAGCCGTTCTAATGCTAATATCGAAACCGTAACAGTGCGTGAGAGTGTTGGTGAAAGTCCAGGAACGTCAGTTCGGCGTCGAGGACAAGAATTGCAAATTTCCAAAACACAAGAACTGAAGCCTAATGATCATACATAGTGGAGAGAGTTCTGGGTCATTGATAATCAACAAGTGGATGCTTATTCCGTGTACTCTGAGAATAAGTTTAAAGATTGTGTATATATATATATATATATATAAAATACTTGACATACCTTTTCAACAAACTTGATTGGCGTAAAGTGTTTCGAAATTTCCGAAATCAATTCCTTCTCTTTGTGCTCTTCAGTTTTCGCTCTTTCAATCTTCATCTTTTTAATGCCTGTTATATCACGGGACATTTTCAATTCAGCTATAAGATCCGTTTTTTGTGCCAGAAATGGTTCACTTTGTAGACACTGAAGACTCATACTCCTCGTCGGTGCTGAGAATGTCTTCGAAGCCACCATTTTGTCGTTACTAGTTCTTCGTAATTGTACGGAATTCAAATCTTGAATGCTAATTGCAGACAATGGTTGACTTTGTTTCTTCACCAAAGGCTGCTGGGTATTCTGTTGTTGATCCAGGTTATTATGGTTTGTGGCAGTTGTTTCTTCAGTGCTGTTTTCTGGTAGTGGTGGTGGAGGTGGACCTGCTAGTACTGCAACTGATTCTTCCTTTTTATTACTGCTCTCCAGTTTTGATGATGATGGAGTAGGGTCTTCACTTTCTGAAAGGCTTCTCACTGACGATGAGATGGATGATCTTTTGTCACTGTTAATGCTCTTCAGGTATTCCGATGGTTTGATCAGATTGTTAGATTCACTGCTGCTGGAAAACGATGGTGGTATGAAGGGTAGCACTCGGTGACGGCTTGTCAAAGTAGGACCGTTGGTGAGTTTTGAATCACCTTCTTCTGCATCTAGACTGACTATAGTGAGATCCGAGCAGGATGAGTTTAGGCGTTTAGCGGCTGAAAAAATGAAGTGGGGAATTAATGTATGAAATTGTTGAAACTTTTACTCTTATTTGCAATGGTAATGTGTGAATTTTAAGTATGTGTGTGCGTATTTTATTTCCGGTTTCGTTGAGATGTGGTACAGTGCAAAAAGAAATGCAACATTTTAATTACAAATCTGATCTATATTCATATAGTGTGACTCAAGTAATTAATTAATCCTTCTTGAATTAATTGGTTAGTGTAACGTTGTTTAAGACCCCCTCTAGTAGGTAAGGCACTCGATTTCCAACTTTGGAGTCGAGGGTTCGAGCCCGAATAGATCAAGGATTTTTCTTGAAATAAAGCCGGGGATACAAGGGTTGCTACATCCTCGCCTATTACTAACGCGAATTAAGGCAGCATGGTAAGGTATGCGTCAAAACGCTTAGAAATGGTATGTTGGGACCTTTCGGTGGTTTGGAGTCCAACTTAACCAGTAGGTTACTTTGGCCGAGGCAATAGACACTGTTGGTTCAGCAGTGGTCATGTGAAACGGCTAAGAATGTCATCGCATTAATTCGTTGAAATGAAATAGTTTGCTCGGAGAGATTGTTTTCGATTTAATTATAAAGGAACAGGAATATTCTCTTCTTAGTTCAGTTATTCCCTGCAACTTACTGGATGACAATGCAATAATAACTCGTTTTTTTTGGTTGTATCTTTATATAAATTTAACAAATGATTTCAAGCTAACTTTCCTAACAGCTGAATAGTTGAAACTTTAATAAACATAGCTTAGAACTGGGAGAAAATGCAAAACTGACTCGTTTTCTTTTCTGTCGATTTGTATTTTCGTTACTAATTTTCGAATAAATTTTTATCTGACTTCCCGATGATCTAGTGACTTGAAACTTGAAACATAGCTCACAACTGGATGAAGATACAATATTAACTTTCTTTTAGGTAGGTTTGTCTGTTAATTATTCATTAATTATAGATTAAGCAATCAGTTTTAAACAAACTATTCTCAATAATTTAGAGAGCTTATAGAGACTTGAACCTTTAAACATAGCTTCGAAGGGGATGACATTCAGTTATTTTTTGTATGTATTCTGTATTTTTGCTGTTAATGAATAAAATAAATCCAAAAAACTTACACAATGCTGACATGCTCCTACACATTCCCTTGACAATATCCGATGGTTTCAGTGTCGGTTCCTCGACCACTTCGACGATTTCAGCTCCTCGAGGTTCACCATCATCATCAAGAAGCAGTGAGGCGGCCACAGGGAGCGGCGGCGGTGGTGGAGGCGGCGATGATGTGACGTCATCATTCGGTACTGAAGTAACTCTTTTCAATGGCCTGTTGGCATTGACACTGGTGTCAGCTACTGTGTTTGATGTTGGCAACGAATGTCGCACTGATAATTTGGCTTTCTCGGATGGATTGTTTGCTTGAGTGGTTTCTCTGCCTGTTTTTTCCGAGTTCAAGGGTGACGTTGTGGGGGCAGTATTTCCTGTATCCTGCTGAAGATAGTTGCAAATGTTAAACATATATTATTATGTTGTTTTTGAAATAATCTGCAGGCTGTCAAAGAGATATGTAGTAACTTTTTGTGAAGACTACTAGATAGATGGATAATAATTGAAAAAATATTCCAGTGTTGCCAGATTTCTGAATAGACTCCAAATTAATATATTCTTTTAATATATATATGGCAACTGCATGTTTTCCGGGTTATAGACCTGATAGTAGTTGTTTTAAACAAATTAAGTCTATTTATGTAGATAAAAAAATGTTTCCAATTATGTTTTACTTGATATAATCGAGTAACGAGATAATTATTTCAAAGAGGCTAGTTCATTGTTACAGACATTTACTTACCTTGTTTTTGCTATTTTCCAATTTATTATTTTTGTCCAGTTTATGTGGTTTTGGAAGAAATTCGTTGGATTTGTTCCTTTCTTGATTATTATTATTATTATTGGTATTTGCTGGTCTCATCACCATATTACTTGCTGAATTATTGGAACTAACTGATCCCGATCGGCTGTGAGATCCTGAATCTCGCGAGTGAGATCGACTGTTGTTTCTATTTTGAAGAATAAAATACACATGCTGATTAATTTTAAGGGTTTCGATTGAAAATGGTAACGGGTTTTATGCGAACGTACAAATCGATATTTGGTAATAGATATTCCGGAAATAAATTATAATCTCTTTATAGGCTATAATCCTATTTAGCTGATTGGGTTGGTAAAGTAGGGGTAGTAGGATAGTACTTGCCTGGGATTTTCTTTCTTTTCGAATGACTTTTTCTTGGACTCTTCTCGAACTAGATAAATATCTTCGTAGTCATGTTCATGGTCACCACCGGACCTTTCGGACAGATCTGACGATGATAGATTTTCATCAGAGCCAGCTCCACTGCTGCTGGAGTGAACTTCAACTTTCACTGGAAAAATAAAGATACTATTCAATTTCAAAGAGCATTGAATTTTCCCTCAGATAAGCTATCACTCCCTGATCCCTATTTTATTATAAGGGAAGGGGTAGCTGCCCTGTTAGGGGCTATTAAGTTTGGAGGTTAAATTTATAAAGCACATGTATCTACCGAGTGATGTCTTATGGCTTTTATTCTTGTTTCAGTACTACCCTTTCAGTGATAATTCATCTATTTCGATTGACCATCCGGTATAAAAGAATAACGAATCATTTAGAGGTACTGCGCATCCCATGCTTGTAGTGGCAAGTGAAAACAATGACTTGGGTCATGCTTGAATTAATGCAAATCAATTTCACTTGTTCACGGAAGAACGGGCAACGTCCTTGCATTGTTCTAGCCAAGAATCCCATAATAATACCTAATAAAATAAAATTATGCTTGATCTGTGCCATTTGGTTTAGGTATATTAATTTTCACAAAAGATTTTATTCCATTTTGCGGATTCGCTAGAATTACATGATTAATTTAAAAAAAAAATTGGAACATGGATTTTAATTTAAGAAGATTTTTACAATATTTTTTACTATTTTCAAAGGTTTGAGAAGCATAGAAAGCATTTGAGTGCATAATTTTGAATAAATAGTTATTCTACTATCAAAACTAGGATCGTCTTTATTAAATGAGGCTTTGAAAACAACAACAAAATTATTTATTCTATTTAGTAATTTTGAATTTATTTAGATATTTAGATATATATATATATATACATATATACATATAAAACTCTCAATAAATATGTGAAATGATTTACAAATTTTTAGAAAAATCCCCCTTCCATCGGTAACTCTGAAACCAGCTCAAACCGGTGAAGTTTTTAAGAAATGTTCAATTTTAAGATTTCTAGAAATAGTCTCTTGTTGAATTTTGCAAACAAAAATGCTTGGTTTAAAAAAAATCCAAATCCAAATAGCTTCAAAAAAGCTAAGACCGACTCCATCAGATATTACATAATCTAAGAATATGAATTTAATTCAAGTATATACTTGTAGTATAGATATATGCTCATTTAACAAAAGCAGCATTGTCTTCTATGTGAAATTTATATTTAAAATCATAAATAAAGGTAAGTTTTACAGGTTATGTTGAATTTTTATGTAAACGGAAATTAGGTTATGATCTTGACATTTCGTAAGTAAGTTTAAGGTTTATATTCTGTTCTGTGTCAAATACGTGGTCACATTGACGTTCATTTGAATGAACCTTCATGGGTGAAGTTTTTGTTAAATGAATAATTCTCTATATCGTGTGTATGGTAATCTTCCACGAGTCCGCAGCTGTCTTGATCAATTAACAGAGTTATTTGTATTGCCGATATAGCTTCATCATCTTTATAAGTTCTACATTATGTGAGGTTATTTCATACTTTTTAGTACATTATCTAACAAAATCTGTCCTAGTTAAACAAAAGAATAAAAAAACTAAGCTATCATACTTTTTTCGCACACATTTTCCACAATGCTATATTGTGACGAATGCGACACTCACAATCTCAAATGATATCTATTTATTATTGTTATATAACTAATCACCTCCGCATATTATACCGTACGTATGTCACCGAGATTCTTGCGGTCAATACAATTTATCACTTCATTATAGGTGAACAAAAACAAACACAAACAAAACTGCACTACACGCATTGCGGTTAAATGTATAAGAAAAGTTTACAGAGACAGTAACAAACAATACGTACTTATATATACTATATCAATCACATCTCATTCTGTGGTAGATTTTATGAAGCAGCAGGTATGTGCGGTTTCTTTACTTTTTCTATATTAATCAATTCTTAATCGAAACCGCGCTCACATATTGGAAATTGAATTTTATGTATTATTATTATTATAATAGGTTGTTTTGAAAGAGAACTCCATTCATGAACCAACAATGCGTAAAAAGCTTCACAATATGTGAGAGGGAATCAATCAATTCGCACAGGAAGTGGATTATTATTTCTACTACAATGGTTGATTTGCTGTGGAATTTCAGGAAATTTGTTTGAAACTAACTTATAATGCGTTAAATATACCGGGTGTCCTACTAAGGTCAGCAAGGTAGGGTAATAAGGGAAAGCGTGAATTCTACGACTTTGAGAAAAAAAATCTCAAGTAAATCGGCTGAGAGAAATTCAGCTAGAATATTTTCAAGTTTTTAAAATGGCCGCTAGGTGGCGTAAACACCATGGTATAAATTAAAATTATTTTTTTTCAATAAATCGATACATTAAAGTATTTTTTTAGTACTGGAAATGGTTCATGAAATTCTGCGTAATTTTGGTCTTTATACTTTTTCCGTATTTTTGATTGTAAAGGTGGGGGAACTGAGTAAACAGTACTTTCTCAAACCGCTGTAATCTCCTAGACGCGTTATCCAAATTTAACGAGTTTAGTCTTGTTTGAAAGATAATTTGACGCTTATTTAAAAAATAATGTCGGGTGTGTTCGGAAATAGTTTAAAAAATATTTATCTAATAGAAAACAGTTTGTATGCAAGGGAGAAGTATCTGGTTCAGAAAAAAAACGTATTATGTGGTATTCCACAAGCGTCTATCCTGGGACCAGAATTGGAATTCTATTTAAAATAAGAAATTATTTATCTTTAAAATACCTGAAATGAATGTACTTTTTTTTAGTATATTCAAAGCTTAAATATTTAATTTCAGTTTGGGGCTCAGCAATAAAATCTTGAAAATACTTCAGAATACAATTATAGAGTGCGAATTCAAACTGAATTACAGAGAATCCACAGTTAATTTATATAAACCCAGGACATTATTTGATATTTGTTCATTATATAAAATTAAAATTTGTATAAATGAATTGAATTATTCAAATTTAGTTTTTCGATTTAATAGTTCCAATAATCTTATATCAATAAAAATTAAAACAATAATTGGCAAAGAGTCAACTTTTTATTACGGTATAGAAGTATATAATGATTTTTTTAAAATTGCAAAACAGGATTCAAAAATAGAAAAAATTATTAATGTAATATTTATAATAAATAATTTCTATATAGCTTTTTTAATTATTACATTTCTGATTTCATTGCGTTTTTTTTTAAATATTTATCTATTTATATTCCTTTCTTTCCCTCTTATAAACATTTATGGTGCTTGGGAAATAAATCGTTATTATTATTATTTTTAAATATTATTCAATTGCAGATGATTCAAGTTAAGATATTTTCTATATATTTTTGTCAAATTTCAAATAAGGTTGGATCGCTTAATACTCGAAAAATGTTTATAAATGTCAAATTTTCTAAGTTATACCTACAGCGTGTCCTAGAAAATGTCGGGGGGTCTATTGAATTGGGAAATTTTGCTGCTTTATTTTCCTAGGTTAGGTTACATTATATAACTGTAGAATCCAGAACATTGCTAAGTATATCTGGTATATAATCATCTAAAAGACTCAAGAGGTGTTAGATTTGGTGATCGAGGAGGCCAGAAAATGTTCAACAATTTCCCAATAACTCACAACTTGCATGATACTATTGTTAATCTCAATTTGGAGTGTAGAAAACATTGCATTAATCACTTGTTCTGTTTTTGGCTAGATTTTCAGCGAACATAAGTAAACATTTTTTTTCTAGAATTTTCAAAAACACTTTTTCTTGGACACACTGTTGCCAGTTGGACAAAAAATAAAATAGGTATAGGTATCTTACCTGTCAGAGCTGACATAGATTGCCTTTGATTGGTTGTTTCAAACAAGTCTTTCACTCTATTATATATCACTTCTTGAGGATTGTGAAGATAAAAGGATTCTCCATTAATGCTGGCACCACTGCAGCTACTTTCTGAACTAATAGATGTACTGGAAAAATGAATCACAACATAAGGACAGTTTTAAATTAGGTGTACACCTATTCGCTGAACATTTTCACACACTCTGACACAAATAGATTAGGTATGTACCTACATGTGTTTTATGGTGAACCTGTTTAAATATGGTGGAATCAACTGTTACTTCGTTTATAAACCGTGTACTTGTACGTTTTTATACCTCAAACTAATATATCCATGGTACTAGGACAAACAAGATATATGCTCTGTCAATTTCATAAACTAAATACGTATTAGGTACAGAAGAACCTAAATTGCTGCAACCCAAATTGCAAGCGAGCACAAAATATAAGACTATCGTTTAAAATTTGTGTTTTATGATTGTCCCTGACGTTTTGTCACGGACTGCGGAGATGCGCGTGGTCGTATCTTCTTTTCGTAGTAGCATGTCTAATAATTATTTTGTATTTTAGTATTTTGGGTGAACTACAGTCCTGAAGTCATAAATAAATAATAAAATATTGTTTAAACATGCCTCTCGCTTCTCTCAAATGTGGGTATTAGCGGTTAGGTACTAAATTCTAGGAGGATAAGTGCCTACTTAAATAATATGGATGGTTAACACTAATATTTATGACTGATCATATCGGACATATCATCGATCCAGTCATTGAGGAGATTATCCAAAAGTTTATACGTTTATTAATTCCCAGTGACTTGAGTAAATTCAATATTAACCCTTTCTTTTCGGCAAGTAAGATCCTGAACTTATCATTAAATATGTGAAAGTTCCCCCCAAAAGAAAAGATCAACAATGAATTTACTTGAGCAATTAAAAATTAATAAACGTGAAAATTTGGGTAATCTCATTGACCAAATATATAAATAATAGTTAACTATTATTTTGTAATATGAGTCATTACGATTTATGTTAATTATCCTTATTATTTAAGTAGGCACGTATCCTCATAGAAATTATTTAATACTCACATTTGAGAAAGGTATAGCGTACCTAGAAAATTGTCATATTTCAGCAATCTATAAGAGGAAATTGGTTGTTAAGAAAAACCCCTTATATATACCAGGAAATAAAGTGATATTGCTGGAATCCTAAAATCACTCACCT
This sequence comes from Crioceris asparagi, assembly GCA_958507055.1. Taxonomy (NCBI): domain Eukaryota; kingdom Metazoa; phylum Arthropoda; class Insecta; order Coleoptera; family Chrysomelidae; genus Crioceris; species Crioceris asparagi. Next base: position 1,494,662 of record OY293827.1, read on the forward strand.
GTGTCTGTGTTTACTCATTGGATTGATGTAGAGACCATTTTCCGGAGCATGAGCCACTTCCATTGATCGTCCAACAACCCCGCCACCACCGCCACCACTAAGAGGTGGATGCAGAAAGAACGGCTCCGAATTGGAATTATTGTTGTTATTGTTACTATTGGTATTGTTATTGTTAGTGACAACATCGTTGTTGTTGTTGTTGTTGGTGTTTGTTTCAGTTTTACAATTGGAGCATTCATTATTCACGATATTACCCTGTAATGTAATAGAACAGCTTAATGAATTTGGCAGTGCAATTATTGTTCGTAGAGATTGTTGTTAATTTATAGCATTAATATGTCCAATCATGAGTCGGCAAACTTCACTGGGATGATACTGTATTATCTAGCTAAACAGTCATTTTCAAGAAGTATGTCATTATTTTTGGAAAGGCTGCATTGAATGGCCTCCTCGATCTCCAGATTTAGCACCACTCGATTTGTTTTTGTGGGGATACATAAAAAGTAAAATCTACAGAACACAACCAGCGTCGTTAAAAGAAAGAATGGTTGACGAGCGCCGTCGAATCACTCCGGAAATGCTTCGGAATGTCCACGAACATTTCGACAACACAATCTTTATTATTGTATGGAGGTAGATGGTCATCAATTTGAACATTTAATCAACTAAGTAGTACGTAAGCAGCAAACAATCATTTAAACTTTAGAGGTCGCAGTTTTGAAGGTATCAAGTTCAAATTTGCTACAACAATCAATCTCTCAAAGATCTCGGTCGAGTTCGTTATTGGGCAATATCGGGTTAGTAGTTTCAAAATGGCGACCATTCAAACATTTTAAAAAAATATCAAAAAAGAGCCGTAGTGTAAATATCTACAAACATAATTTTAGGTTATAGATATAATCAGTACCTACAACTTTTGTTCAAAGCAATTTTTTGTAAAATACACAGGTAAAAAAATAAAAATTAATAAAGAAAAATAACAAATATTGATAAAATATGAACACTCAATATAATTTTGATGTAATTGTACATTTTCTGGAGATCTTAATATAGACCCTGATTAAAAAAATATATAGTATATTTATTGAAAAGAAATAGGCGAAAAAAAAAATGCTGCCTTGAAGTGGAACTCAAACCCTGTCTGCTCTATATATTCAACATCCAAAACAAAAACCTCTAACCGCAAGGCTACGACACATACGACAATTTTATGTAATAACATGTATGTATACCAATGAAAAGGTTGTTCAAATTTCACTTCAATGAATTTTGATAAATTTACCTTTCCACTGACTACAGGCCATCGGGATTTTTTTATTTTCAATGAATTTCTGGCAGTATTTGCTCAGGCAGAATTACCGTTCCCTGTTTGGAAATATTAATGTTATAGATTAAAAAGATCGTAGTAAATTTGCTTCTATGTATATCGAGTACGCAATTGATAATTTGCTATATGAAGTTACTGAACATACCCTTCTCAGTACTTCCCCTTTTCTTGTACAAGAACAGGCTTTGCCATTGTGATGAGTCCTTTCATTTGAATCATTGTAGTCTGGTGTAGTTCCATGTTGGACCAGAATATTCAAGCACTGAAACAAATTCATCCACAATTTATTATCAAGTTTGCATTATTTTGGTTTTGTTTTGCTGAAGTATATGTGACTTACTTCGACTTGTTGATTTTCGGCTGCGTCATTTATCGGACTTTTACCGAATTTATCCAATGACAGACGGGCTCCATGCTTCAACAGCCAACGCACAGTTTCGAGGTGACCTCTTGAGGCTGCAAAGTGTAGGGGGGTAGCTCCATCACCATCTCGGAGATTTGGATCGACACCTTGATCTTGGATCATCCATTTGACGCAATTCAGACAGCCCATTTGACTGGCAGCATGAATGGGGGCCATGCCGTCTTTGGCGCGTACGTACAACGAGCCACCAGCTTCGAGGACGAGGAATTTTAGCACCTCCAGGTGACCCTCTTGTGCCGCAAGGTAGACGGGAGTGACGTCATTGTCCATTTGGGTGTTGGCACTGCAAAGGGATTGATGAGAGTGACTTGAGTTGAGAATCGCTAGGAAGCTAAGGAATTGAGCACCGACTTCCAAGAAATCGCCAAATACTCTAGTCATTATACTTTACATACAAAAATGTAAGGAACATCGTGAAAGATAGAAGAGATTTCAAAACATGTCGGAAATACACATATTTCAAACTCTCCCACTGCTGTAACTCTGAAACCGTAATTCTTTTGAAAAATGGTCAATTTAAATGTTGTTTCATATAATCTCTACTTTAATATTGTCGCCACAAATTTTCAGTTTTCAAAAAAATAATGCCCGCTTCCATCACCTTTGGGGGAAGTTTTTGTAAGGGAAGGACATGCTGAATGGGACCAATTCTGGTCAGTTAAAAAAATATGCGGACAAACAGTCGAATTGTATACCTCCTCCGTTTGGTTCGTCTCTCAAAAACATAATAATCTAAATATCAATATTATTTCTAATATAACTTTTGCAAGTTTTTTTAAACTGACTAAGATTGTTTGCATTCCTAACCTTAACCTTCTCAGGTAATTAATAATTGTTTTGTTTTAACACTTTATAAAAGAGACTCTGTTATATTTTTGTATATTGTAAAGTGGATAGTTTATAATATACTTATTGTTATTATTTCTTTTAGTTTGTATTTGTTCTAATTCCTTATTTGCTATATTTGTTTCATGTATAGTTCATTAATTAGTTCTAGAATTGTTAAATTTATTCTCGATCTTTCTAGAAATTATGTTTGAGGTACACTTTGTCACAATATTGTCAGGTTGACAAGCCTCGAGAACATTATTATGTGTTTAGATAATCATAGAACATTCTCGATGAATGTCATGTCATGATTCAGGTATATAAAGCCGTTACGATCACAGGACACAGTCAGTTTATTGTATCAGTCGATAGTAGTTGAAACGCGATAGTCAAAGTGACAAGTTGTGACAGTTGTACTACAACAGAAGGTCGTGTACAGACTGTTCGAAATACACGTTATTGAAAGCAATCTGCGAACTTTTGAGTATTAAGCACGTGAACTTATCCTACTTCTGACACCAATTGTAACGTTTGATAAGCCTCTAGAACATTATTATGTGTCTAGATAATCATAGAGCATTCTTGATAAATGTCATGTCATGATTCAGCTATATAAAGCCGTGACGATCACGGGGCACAGTTAGTTTATTGTATCAGTCAATTGGACACATAAGTCGATATAGTAGTTGAAACGCGATAATCAAAGTGACAAGTTGTGACAGTTGTACTACAACAGAAGGACGAGTACAGAGTGTTCGAAATACACGTTATTGAAAGCAATCTGAGAACTTTTCAGTACTACGCAAGTGAACTCACCCCACAACGTTTAGCACAGGGTTAGGCGTTAAAATATCTTCTATTTCCAAATTTGGACAAGATTTTCAGGAACCAACCTATTCAATGTTTTATATTTTTCAAACTTAACAGCACCGGAAAAAATAATATTCTTTTGCATTTTTCATTAAACCAATTAATTATTCTAAAAAACATTAAATTCGTTGAACCATCACTTATATTCAGAGTTTTCAAAACATAGCTGAAATACACTTGATATTTCAAACTTTACCATTGCTTTAACTTAGAAACCGTGTTTTTTCAGATATGTTCAATTGAAATTTTACCGGATATAGTCTCACATTTTTAAATTATGAAAGTAATTGCCCCCTCCAGCCCATTGGGATAAGTTTTTTGGAGGAAATAGAATGTTGTATTTTAATTTTTTTAGATGTAGATCAATTTCTTAGCTCTTTTCTTCCAAAATTTGTAAATGAAAAGTATTGACTTTTTTACGCTTGTTCAATTTTTATTGAGATTTGTTATTATTTTCTAATGCAATCATGGCCCACTTCTAACACAACCTTAAAGATGTGTAGCATTTTTATACAAAAAAATGAGAAATTGCCAATTATTTAAAAAATTACTAACTTTCGGTATAGACAACTTTATACAAAGATTACCTTAGTTTTGCTGTTTAATACAATAAAATAATAAAAAACGGGGGTTTCCATTTGAAAAATGAACTTTTTCTTTTTTATTAAATTATTATCAAAATATCTTAAAAATACTGATGAAGTTGATCTTCTACAAGAAAATTAAACCAAATGAAATATTAAATACTTCCTCATAAGAAAGGTTGATTATTATATTTTGAACTTAGCTATAGGAAATTATGCATAAAATATTTTGAAAATTGTACAAGATATCTAAAAATGTGATAACATACAGCGTATTCCATAATAAAGCTGGCATCTACTTCCGGTATAACCGGAAATGCGATTAACATGAAAATATTTTACATGTATGTCCCCCAGCGACTTTAGTCTCCGAATTTTTAGACTGTTTGTAGTTATCGTTTGCCCATAATCGATCGATGTCTTTCCCGGAAAACCACCCTCGTATCATTATACATGATAATATGGTAAAAAGGTCTCTGGGTGAATCTCATTATATCCAGATTCTGTTGCTTTAACCACAAACCATAAAATTATGTCTTTGTTTCATTACACGTTCCCACCACCCACTCCGACCCATGCCATGTGCACTGTCTTTAACAAATTAAATCTAGAACACCAATACGTAGGGTATGCAACATAAAACAAGCAGCAGTAAATTACCCCAAGGGCCGCCGCTGTTAAAATCTTTATGTTGTATTAACACATGTATATTATATGCAATCATATTGCTTTTTATGTGAATAAGCTTATGTCGAAACAACTAATTCAGGTGCAATTTGAATTTGAAAGTCCTACAATAAATCAGATTGAATTCTTCTGAAATGTATATGAATTCAAATGCTGTACATATTAGCATACTTTTGCAAACAGGTTATTAACATGTATATAAATTATTATTAAGCGACATTTATTGTTATTTAATATGCTTTTTTTTTAATTTAATGATACGACATCGAAAAATTGTGTAGAATGGAAACATCAATCTTACAAATATAATGTTATAATGTGAATGCCGTTTGTAAGTTTTTTTTAAATCTTTGATGGAAGCGGGACAAGTTTTTTTCACACAGTTGTTTGTTGGCATACTTGTTTAACTAAAGCTAGAACATGCAGCAAATTTAATTTAATGTTGCGAGTTCTAATTGCTACTTCTTATCGACATCTTTGTTGGACATTATATAGTGTGGTCCATCCATACGTATGGAATAAATTCATTTTTAGCGTTATTATGTATTTGTTTGAAAAAACCTGAAACAGCTTGTTTTCTATCCACTCTGTTATGGATGTATCAAATTTGTGTCTGGCTGACACCTGAGTCAACTCGTGCGTAAAGTCATTAAATTTCGCACCAGTGTACAGCAAAGTTCAACTCACGGTTTGTGGCAAAAATAGCCATTTTATTTACTAGTGTATGGTGTAATTTAAAGTTATCACGGTAAAAATTGTATTCCTAATCGAATTCTTAGAAGATTATATAGTTTTAATTGTTTGTAAGCAAGTTCATGTTCACGCATTTGGGATGAACGGAAGAGAAAACTCGGATTCTTTTGTGATTTATTCCGTATATAGCAGTAAAAAGTTACTGCTACTAGAGCTTCAATATAAGAGTATTTTACATTTTGCACGCCATGTAATAACAACAATAAGAGGTAAATGCACCATTTATAGCTCTAATTATTATTATTGTTAGATCCTATAAGTAAAGTCGATACCGTTCACTAATCTATATACATCTCTTCATCATCTGTTGGGTTACTTTCTTACAAGTGGTAGGAATATATAATTAATATATTTATCGTTTTTTATTAAGCATTCATTATATAATGATCGTGTTCACAGCAATGTCTGATTACCAATCGTTTATAGTAATCAGTAATCAAAAAGTTGACTTCTTTAGTATGACAGCCTCCGTATATAAATAGTTTATCTATGATGACAGCTATCAGAATACAGAAGTGTAACATAACCTATCATTCATTATAAATATATCTTCTTCCATTGTCGATTCCACTAATAAGTGTAAGTAATTGTCAAATTCAATTATTTCAAATCTTTTGACAAACGTCAGTTTGACAAATTAAGCGGCTCTTGCTAAAAAGAAAGCAGATCATGCTCACAAAGATAAATAAAGAGAATAAATATTTAAGGTAATTGTCAAGATGTTCATCGTATACGAGGCCACGCTATGCTATGCAACTTCTGTAGTCTCATGCTCATGTGGCTACGTAGAGAAGCATATGAACTTAACTCTACTTATTTCCAGTCTTCTTGAAACGGAATTTAATTTCAATATAATTTTAATTTATTCCATTGAGTGGGTGGCCCTCTATCAATTATTAATAGAACGCAGATTCCTGTAATTGCCGGTAATATAACTACCAATCGCTACTCAGCTTTTCTGGTTCGAGTGTGTGCTTCTAGATGTCTCTGTATAATTAATATAATTTTTCATACTATACTAAAACAAATATAGGATTACATACATGTCACTTGTCAAAACTTTTTCTGTAACGCAATTATAACTAATTAATGTAGGTATATCGTATTTTGTTCTAGAAATTGTTGCAAAGGTAGCATGAACAAGAAATGAGTAAAAATCCGGATCTCGTTATTATTAGTAGGTACTTGAGAGTTTTGCAATACCTATATATATATATACTCTGAATTGTTTAATGATTGTTTATTGCGCAAGGTCGATTGAGAAGGAAATCTTTAATTAAATGGTCAGCAGTTAGTTGCCACCATCAGACAGGCAGTGGCGTGAATGCATGAACCATTACCTACCTCAATGAATGTAAAGGATTTCTTTAGTAGAGCACCGAGTCTCAAACGGGTAAGAAATGATGGTTTGGCAAAATGAATTAAGAAAACCTTTTTATCATTTGTAAAATTAAATTGAGAATTATAATATTTAGTAAAGAAGAGATCTTCTTGAAATCGAGGATGTAATAGCTGTTTAATTAGGAGTTAACACTATGGTATTATTGGCATAGTTTTTTTTAAATATAGAATTGATCTAGAAAGGATTTCGTTGCTGAACGCGTCGAATATTTCCCATCGTACCCTATACAAAATGTCAACTTTATGCAATAGTCTATTTAACATGTGCTGTCATCTATTGGGGGTTAGCACTAATAGAAATAAAAATAGTCGTTACGGGTTTGAACATGAATAAATTAAGATTTAGGTTATTTAGATCGTTTAATTTGGTGCATATGACAGGCCTGTGTTACACTAAGGTGCAGCAATGTTTACTTTGATGGCGTATTATCAATATTTCATTTTCATTGGTTATTTGGTTATTTATTTCTACAAATTCAATTTCATGAATGGGATGTCCGTATAATCGTGTTATTTTGGCAAAATCGCACAACTGCAGTATCTACAACATAAATAGCAGCGGGTTGATTTCTCCTTGCCCTAATATATTTTTATGGCTATGTTTTTGTTAATTGCTGCACTTTTTTAAAACACTGGGGCTAATTTAGCCAAATTACTACTAAATTTATATCACTGAGCACCTATTTTCCCCACCCAGCACCCCTATTCATTCAATCCACCCTCCTGTAAGCGTTTTAGGGGTTGTCGCGCTAAAACTTCAAATGAAATGTCTTTCTAATACATATTCCTGCACATCTAACAAACAAAATCAAAAATTCGCTGGGAACCTGCTCCACACATTTTCCAAGAGTTTAATTATTAGATAACTATAGATACGCCACTGATATTTTGCACATTGTACAAAAAATTGTAACCGGAAAGCGTACAGTAAAAGGTATTTGTTATGATAATTACTATGACTTATATATTATATCTTAATTTTTACAGCATTTAATTACAATCAGCACAAGTTTTTGTTCATGTACACTAACTATTTAAAGAAATATGTATAACCTACTGTTTCAATCCTACTCAACAAATTATATCGTTATATTAATGAAAAAATAAACAAATAGGTATCAGTTTTTGTTATATTATGGTATTGGTGCATTCTATTTCACAGCTATTAGCAATTTTGAAATATGCATAAATAAATATAGATTGTTAATGTTAATTGAGATAATTTTACATTGAATGGTCGTATGAGATATGAATAAATATTTTTGACAAAAAAATATTTTATTAGAGGGGGCAATGAAAAATAGAAAATAATATTAATTCTATTGGTACGGGTAGTTTTGAAGTTGTGCAGTTGTAGTTAGATTGAAAACTTTTGGCATCAACTTCAAAAGTACCAGAACCAACAGAATTAATATTATTTTGTATTTTTCAGTGCATCAACTAATAACGTCGATCCAGTTTTTTGTGAAAAAAATTTATTCCACACCTCAAAATCATTCAAAGTTCACCAAAGAAGATAATAAGTTGCTTATATTTATTTACATACTCAAGAAGTGCTATAACTCAGAAACCGTACTTTTTTTTGAAATATGTCCAATTTAAATGTTGTTACATATAATCTCTTCTCTGATTTGGCCGTCTCATATTTTCAATTTTTGAAAAAATACCCCTTCCACATAGCAGAGACACACATACTTCAGACTTTATCATTGCTGTAACTCGAAAGCCTATGATTTTTTTGAAAACTGACAAATTTAAAGTTTCCGGATATGGTCTCTTCTTCAATTTTGTTGTCTCAAATTTTCAATTTTCGAAAAAAATTACCCGCTTCCACCCTCTTTGGAAGAAGTTTTGGAGTGGAAGGACATGTTGAATGACGATTATTTCTCACAATGGGACCAATTCTCAATAGTCCTCTATCAAGTGGAGAAAAAGAATCAAACGCTCACAATTCAAAAGACGCGAAGATTCATAAAAAAAACATGCAAACAAACAGTCGAATTGTATACCTCCAACGTTTGGTTCGTCGGTCAAAAACGAATCAGACTTCTGTGTTTATTGTATCCACCTCGTACTCAGTGAGACATCTTAATTACTAGTGCATAAAACTAATTGTTAATTTAATTTGTAATTAGATGGAGTATATTATTTTTTTAAATGAATCGCTTTATAATCGTTCCATTCTACTTTCTCATTTTTAGTATTTTAAAGGAAGTTTCTCTCATCAACATGACTGGCCACAAGAGTGTTTACTTTATTTTAATTGTTAAATTAAGTTGATAGTTGATATAAAATTCAATCTCTAGGTACCAACTTTCTTCTTTGATTATCTTTGGATATGGATAAGGTAATATTTTGTAACATCTTGACAACTATATTTCCGCAAAATACGCACTTTCTTTTTGGTTAATCATCGAATCTATTGTATAATCTAAAAGCCTGATAAAATCTGATTATCAAACGTTTCTATGTCCTCAATTAATATAAATATTTTTTACCAAAAGTTGAACCGACTTCACAAATTGGTGCACTGAAAAATACAAAATAATATTAGGTAATTAATTCTATTGGTGCTAGTACTTTTGAAGTTGGTGCCGAAAGTTTTCTACACAACTTTAAAATTACCAGTGCCAATAGAATCCTATTACCCATGTATTTTCTGTGCTTGTCCTTATTATTATTCATATATCTCAAAACATCGCAGCTGAAAAACACATATTTCAGACTTTACCACTGCTGTAACTCGAAAACCGTAGCTTCTTTTGAAAAATGTCCAACTTAGATGTCGCTGCATATAATCTCATCTTTAATTTAGCCGTCTCATATTTTCAATTTTCGAAAAAATTGCCCCCTCCACATAGCAGAAATACACATATTTCAGTCTTTCCATTGTTGTAACTTGAAAACTATACCTTTTTTGAACAAATGTTCAATTTAAACGAATCCGGCCTCATCTTTAATTCAGCCGTGTTATATTTTAGATTTTCCACCTTCGGGGGCGGTTTTTAGAGAGAATGAGATTTAGATGTATATATACCTATAACTTGTTAAATTTGCAAACAACCTGTTCGCTTGCATACAATCATTTCTTATTGAATTATTCACATCTATTAGAATTTTCTGGATAGCTTTAGTCCAGTTTTTAGTGCAAAAAAGTACCTACATATATGCAAGTGTAATTTGAAAGGTGCTCTGATTTATGAATGTTAACCAGATCTGGCTGAAATAGCGAAATTTACCTTCACTTGTAATCAGACAACCTTCAAGCAATAATAATATTAATAATAATAATAATAATTAATTGAACATGTAATGTGTAATTTATGCCAAGATATTGTGAGTTAAAACTATAATGAAATGACAAAATCTATTTGGAATTGAATATTGAATGTTGAAGTTAATTTCATTCAACAGGTTATAGGAGAATTGATCGAATTATGTGATAAGAATTGATGAAATGAAATTAAGTGCGATTGGAACTCTAGTTTGAAAGGAAACGTAATGAATTTTGATATCGAGCGATCAAAGAAATGATGTCTTTACCAGAGTCAGAGTTTTGAAAATTCTCTGAAATGACATTTGGCATTAGTAACATTCGATTGCATTTTTTTCAGAAATATGTGCATGGTACACGGGTATTCTAATTGACTCACGAACCCCGAACGGAGGAGGTTTTAAATTTCGACTGTCTGTTTTTTTTGTTCGCGCGTTGTTTACATGGTGGTCCAAATTATAATAGAGAAACTTTAACAGTGTATTCAGCAGATAAAAATAATTAAAAAAGTTCATATAAACTTATCTCCAAAAACGCTTCGTTTTGGAGATACGGGGTGTTGAAATATTGCGAAAAAAATCGTTTTTTCTTAATTTAAAAGAAACCATTCTAGATTTTGCTTCCGAACTTAGTAGGTATTGTTGCCACTTAAAAACAAATTCATAGCATGATAAACATTTGTTTTTATTTTACCAGTGGCGTTCGTGGGGCCGTTTTAATTAATTTAAATAATAAAAAATTTGTACGCCAATGGTTTATCGCAATTTTGTTAACAAATTTAGATATCCTGGTCAATTCGAAACAAAAATGGTCTCTTTAGTCTTTTCGAGAAATAAAATAATTTTTGTTTGCATGTGCACCTAATATCTTTGGTTTGCAAATTAAATTAGGATAATTTCCGCTATTTCAATTCGTTTTTATTTACATCACATTTTTTTCACATTTTTTCATATTTGTGGACGAGTTATCTCATCCTCAAGTCGTGCGCATATATTATGAAACACCCTGTAGTTTGTATTACATAATGCAACACAATTATATTAAATTTAATGGACCAGTTGATACAAGCGCAGTAAATCTCATTTATTCGGATGGTGGTGAACATTACATTACATTAATGACCATAAAATTCTTCACAATGTAATATACCTTGAGAATAATATTTTTTTTCTAAATTCATTCCTTCTTGAACACAGAACAGGAAATAATACAGCGATCTATGCATCAAATTCCGATTGGCTTCGATCATGAGTATTGATATTTTTCTTAAAAGTGTCACTTTCCATTTATTTGAAATATATAGGTATATATATTATATATGTATATAACAGTTGCAAAGGAAAAAAATCAACGATCAGTTAACATCTGACACTTTCACTAAGAAATTTATCGTCATATATTTTATTTGCCATGAAATTTGTGAGCGTTATGGTATTATACGCATAAATTATATAATGCTCAATATTCGTAATATACTACAGTGTAAGCGTTAAGAATTAAAACGGAAAATATAAAATGTTCGGGCTCTTTTTCGTATTTCATTTGCATATTGAAACAGTTTAATGGTCCCATGTGTATTTTTGCTTTGTGGCGGGGGGCAATTTATTTCGAAAATTGAAAATCTGAGACGACAAAATTGAAGAACAGATTATTTGTAGCAACATTTATGATGAACACTTTTTCCTTAGAGTTACGGTTTTCGAGTTACAGCGGTGGTAAAATGGTTAAATCTAAAATACTTATGCGTATTTCCGCCGCGATGTTCTGAGATCTCTACATAATAAAAAGTACAAGCAAAGCATATACGTGGGTAATAGAATAAGTACTATTTTCTTTGGTATTAGTGAATGTTCAACGATTTTCATGACTAATGTTACACTCAAAAGTTTGGAATAAATATTTTGTAAAAAAAATTTACCGACGCTATTAATTGGTGCACTGAAAAATGCAAAATAATATTAATTCTATTCTGGTATTTTTGAAGTTAGTGTCGAAAGTTTGCAATCTAACTACAACTGCATGACTTCAAAGGTACCAGAACCAGAAGAATTATAAAAAATACATTTTTTTTATAAATACTCATATTAAATACTATTTGTGGTATAATTTGATAATTGAAATGATCTCAATATATTAATATTATTATTCATAATAAAATACAAAGAAAGCTTGACTATTTTTTCTTTTAAATTTGTGATAGAAAAAAATAAATTATCACAACTCTTCTCCAAATGCTTTCACACTTTGAATTTAATTAATAAATTAATAAAATTCATTTATTCATTTGAAATAATCTAATTCATTTGAAATATTAATAATCAAAATAAAACATTCGAATTAGGCTTGTGAAAATGAGAACATGACTTTGCTAGAAATCCGGATGGGAATTACTTGTCATGTCGTAGGGACTGGGTGTGTTTAAATAACCATTTAAATGAGTGACCGGTCAACTGCGGCAATAATATTAACACATTATAAATGAACCAGTAGATATGCCTTTTATGTTGAATGAATGTTTAATTTCTTATGAATAATTCAACAAAAAAAAAGATAACCGCACTGTATGTAATAGTAATATGTAATGTCTATCCATTGATAACAATTGTGATAATTCTTCATAATATTCGCAAAATCTGTCATGTTCATGCCATTGACGTTGCTGAATATTGTGTTTTATGCATGCAAGTGCATACTTTACGAAGTAGAGATGTTTGAAGATTTAATTTCAAGCTGATCTTTAAACAATCTTGGGTAAAAGTCCCAAATAATATATAATCATCCTTGCATTCTATTAAACGCAAACATTAGCATAAATTCACGAGAAAGTGAGGTTAAACGAAGCGATCATTTACTTGTGCATAGTGTTCGACGTTGAAAAGCTGTCAAATCCAATGTTGCCAATATAACATTTGGAAAGGAAAGCATACACCACCTTCATTTTCACGTAAAAGAATAAATTAAATTTATGAAAAGTTGCATCCAGAACACCCAACACTTGCCATTAAATAAAAAAAAACTATAAATTTGTAAAATATGTCAAGCTGAGTTATTTTTTCTAGAGCAAATATTCTTGGAAATGGAATTCATAAAATAATCTAATGCTACGAAAGTTATACTGGCAGCGTTGGCAACATTGATATTAACAGCACTTGAATGTTGAATATACTGCACAAGTCAATCATCAATTCGTTCAACCTCACTTTTTCGCGAACTTATGTTTAGTATTTTCATCCATTTTCGTGCTAATTTTGAAGGATGTTACCGTTTTATAGAATGCAAGGATGATTATTAATATTGAGGATTGAAAAGATATCAAATTTTACTCCTTTTTTTATCAACAAACTAGCTGTACCCGGCGCGTTGCTGCCGTAGCAGTAATAATTGTAGAGATGATATGAAATTTGAAATAAACAGTTATGTTGGTTATTGGCCATGTGCACTCCAATAGAAAAAAAATGAATAAATAAAACGAATTTCAGTGTAATCACTTTAATTATTAATTTATTATCTCAATTTTAAATGACGATTACTTACAAAAATAACTTCCTGCTTTTGTACACTTCAGTAATAATATAATATTTTTATTGTAATGCTTTATGGTACACGATATTGTTTTACTTGCTTGATTATTTTAAATAATTTACTTTTATCACCAATATTTCCACAGTGTTAGATGGAGTAGGTTTAATATTTTTCCCTGTACCTACCAGAAGTGCTGCCCTCTCGTAGCGAAAGGCCATACTCTTCTCAGGAAAAAAGGCTCATTATTCCAGATAAAATAGGTGTTCTTTGGATAATGGTTCTTGACGTGTATGACATATCTGACACCACACTAAGAAAGCGTATGGAAAAAGTGGTGTTTTCACTATTTTTATATTATTCCTGCTCCAAAAAGTGACAAGTGATGTTTCAAATATCAGAGGATTTAAGTAAATACATTTATTATATGGCTCACTTCGAATAATATACATATATATTTGTTTTCGGATCACTCGATATATATATGTGGAACAAGAACTAACGTATCGATGGCTCTGACATTTGAATTATGCACAAATTTCATCAAACAAGGAACAGACGATGCATCTATGATCATGCGATGGGATGGACGTAGGTACTTATTAAATCGCATGATGGTACAATGGTAATTAAAATGTACAATATAACAATAATTATTGGTACTTATGTATCCAATTAGATTACATAGTTTTATGTTTATACCTAAATAACATGCATTAATGAAGATATTGCGTGATAGAATAATATCCATCTACCGTTTCTTTCGTTATATATATATATATATATATATATATATATATATATATATATATACCACTATTACATCTATCCGAATTCAATGAACTCTATTTGCAGATAAATATATCTATTTTTTTTTAAATAAATTTCCTTGGTACTTTACCTGATACGCAGGGCACAGGTACTTCTGTGCTTTCTTTTGGTGCTACTACCCCTGTACGCGACATTGGCCATTGCTTCATTCACAAAACGAGAAAACAAACAAAAGTTCCCGGATGAAAATTACACAAAAATCACTAGCTAGTTTTCTTTTGCAGTATCCACACACACTTTTCTACTACACCCCGACCAATATCATTGAGAAGTAAAAATCAAATCATTTTTTTGTTGTTGTTGTTAGATTGTAACAACGCATGCTTAGTAATTAACGCCAATCCACGAACTGGTACTCTTGTAGTACTACTTATTGCAGTAATTATTTAAGTGAAAGAAAAGAAATTGTCGCAAGAAAACAACTAAGTAACTAAAATGTATCCGCATGAGATGACGCACTATTATAATACACTTTTCTGCGGGCATCACACAGGGAACAGCAGCAGATAGGTGGTACTCTGGGTACTATTACTAGAGTATTAGTAGTACGGTTAAGCGTACGGTACCATTTCAGTGTTGAGTTATAATAAAAATAAATGTTGTTTTGATGTCTAGTCGGTGCGCTGCGGTTCTGCTATGATAGTTACTACTACTGGAGGGATCGAAAGTGCCCATATACCACTGCCGCCTCTCTCTCTCTCTTCCTATATTGTTTTGGGGGGTGGGGTAGTGTAAGGATTGATTGCCAAAAAATTATTAGCAAATAAGAGATGAGATTGTTGTTGTTTTTTATCTAATTAAATGAATTTTATTCGCGCGATCTGCCCAACCAAAACTACTAAGTCTTAAGAGAAATACAAAAAATATCTGGTACTTTTACGACTTTCTTAAACGCTCTCTGATTTTTTTTATACCTGCTACCCCAAATTTCGCATAAATTGTCCGATCGAGTCGTGTGCGATCATTTGATCCTTTTAAGCGTACCTGTACCGAGACAAATGAACGTGTGGCGAATCGTTTATCGGTTGTGCCACAAGTGAGGAGATCGGATTCGGTGCCCTACAAAACATTAAAACATAAAGTAGAAGGCAACAAAATTATTCCAGATCTAAAGACTAATGACTTTAAATTATATCTTCTGATCTGGGAATGGTCCTGGAATGTAACAATAACGATCATTTTGAAAACCAGATATCGAAAAGTTGACCGATTATAACAGGTACCTTCCTTACGTAGTTACTTTAAGTAGCGGCAGGGTCGGGTAGGTAGAAAACTTTTGATTTTTGATTCATTTAAAAGAGGATGAGAGCTGAGAAATATTCTTATATTTAGAAAAACTCAAATCCGAAATCTTTCCTCAAAAAACCGCCCCCGAAGGTAGTGTAGGGGGCAATTTTTCTCGAAAATCGAAAATCTGAGACGACAAAATTAAAGATGAGATCATATTTGTAAACTTTTAAATTGATTATTTTTTCAAAAGAGTTACGGTTTTCGAGTTACAGCATTGGTAAAGACTGAAATATATGTATTTCCGCTATGTGGACGGGGCAATTTTGTTCGAAAAATAATATATGTAGCAATTGGACATTTTTCAAAAAAAGTTACCGTTTTCGAGTTACAGCAGTAGTAAAGTTTGAAATATGTGTATTTCCGCCGCTTTGTTTTGATATCTTTGAATAATAACAAGTTCAAGCAAAGAATATACATGGGTAATAGGATAAGTACTATCTTCTTTGGTATTAGTGAACGTTCAACGATTTTCATGAGTAATGTTACACTCAAAAGTGGAAAATAAGTTTTTTTTTCAAAAACATCAACACACCCTGTATTTTTTTTAGTAACGGATCATTTTGGGACTATAGTTTAATCAACAAACTATCATTAATTTCCGATGAAGAATCACCCCTTCATATATTCGCATATCATAAAGGAACACCCTGTATATAATTGTTAGCTAATTAGTTTAAAATATTAGTCATCAAGATTTATGTTAATCATCCTTATTATTCAAGTGGGCACGTGTTCTCTTAGAATTTAGTTAATACACAGATTTGAGAAGGGCACAAGGTGCTGAAAGAATTGTCATGTTTAAATAATATTTATTATAGTGTTTTAATTTTACCTAATTTAGACATCTAGTAATAAGGTTTCGTATAAAATAAAAAGATAGAGTGCTGGCGAACGTGATGGTTTCTGCTTGCTTACGTTCTACCGCAAGTCACGCCAAGGAACTTCGTTCCAAGAACAAAGTAAAAAAAAATCGGTCGTTCCGTTCCCGAGATAATTTTAGCACAGACAGACAGACAGACGGATCAATGGCTGAAAATATATGTTTTTTGGACTCAGGAACCTCAAACACGTTAACATCTGTTGAAACCCAGACACCGAAAATTGTACAAGATTACAATAATGCTTTCCTTACTAGGTTACTTAGGTTAGCGGTAGGAACGTGAAAAAAGCAAATATTCAGATAAATTGTAGATATACGCTCAAAAATATGCATCCAGAAGAATTAATATATATTTTTATTTATAAAATTGATGATAATAATTCCAGAAAGCAAATGAGAAAAAAAAATAAAATTTGAATAGGCAAACATTTTGATATGCTTACCCATTTTTCAGGATGCCCTTTTTGGGATAATTCAAAGTTGAAAATTTCCCAAACTTATGGGACATATTGTAAGAATGTTGTTTTTTCTTTTAAATAACAATTAACCAAATATATTATAATTGAATAGACTACACAATAAAAAAAGATGCACTGAAAATTTTTCAAACTCAGTGGTAATGTTTATTGTGCAAATTTGTGCTTATCTTATCAAGGTTAATAAAAACAATTATTTGTTTGTTGCTTGATCGATGATTTCCCAATTATAAATAAAAAATATAAATAATACTGCTATACAATGGAAACCAACTTGGTGCTCGTACATTTATGGGATTTCTACAAATAGACGTTGAGAATTTGAAAATCCAATGTGACGGGAGGGGAAATTTTCGTTTTTAAGGTGGAGTTGCAATTCTTTATCAATGTCTGATATCAGTTATGTTTGGGTGAGGTGACAACGGGACCTTATAACTATGCCTCCGTTAACCGTCAGTCCGTTTCATAGAATCATACAAATAGAATTAAGTAAGTAATATACAGGGTGTCCTATTTAAAATAACAAAGATGCTGCTACTTTCTGGTATAAGCGGCAACGCTGCATTGTTGAAAATACTTTAGATACCCACCTGGTATATCAAAAATAATATAATTAAGTACGTATCTGTCTGTATATAATTTGCTGAATTAATCGCCAAATAAATTTTTACCTGGTTAAACAGTACAAAAATATCATCAACAATAACGATTGATATTTACAGAAAATCTACATCTACTGTAATTAGGTTTAACTGTACCTCTATAATTATGTATTTACGTTTACATATTATTTAAAGACGGGTAACTGGTTATTTATCAGCTGGTTTTGATATGATGTTGAAATAATATGAAAGGCATTCCTTAACGCAAGTGAACATAGTAATTTCCTTAATTTCCAAACATTATCCATTTATTGTATTTGAATTGCGCGGGCTTTTGCAGGTTGATAAACTGCGATCGGAAAAGTTTTTGAAAATATGCAATTATAAGTGATGCCAATTCAATTTTCCTCAATAGAAAAAAGAAAAAAAACATGCAGACAAAATGTTTCCAATGCTGCATGAATTGGACGATTCCTTTCCAAAATCATCCAGTTCAATTCATGGTTGGCTATTTTCATACAGTAACTGGAAAATTATATTTTTTTCATCAGAGTTTACATTTTCACAATTCATTATTTCATATAAAAGGAACTAAATCACGTATTTTTGTTGTAATTTATTATTAACTACGCTATGAAAATTCGTACGCAGTAATATGTTTTCTGCATCCTTACTCAGCTATTTCTATACTGAATGGAGCGATCCGTGAGTTGAGTCGTGAATGTCAGAAGCGAAGGAAGGTCGACTGGCTCGAATACCTCTAAATATAAACGTCAATTTACTCTATTTAATTTAATATATTTTAACACATATTATTCATTAATTTTGGCTTGGTGCACTTCTTCGCCATGTAAGCTTCAACTATGCCAAATCTCATATTCCTCTATGACCGCATTATTCTTTAAATAGGGTCCAAACTAATTCTCTTCACACGTATTAGAATGTATAGAAAATAGATGATTAATATAAGTCGTTTTTATATCAGTGAAATAATTTTCAAACCTATTTAATAGAAGAATTTTTTTTAAAATAAATGACTCTTTGAAAATCAACTACTTGGTGAGCAAATTGTTCCATCCCGCATTGATTTAAATCATCGTTATTATGTGCAATAAGCAAATATTATTCAATACAAATATTGCAAAACTTTATATCCCCTTATTCTTTTATTACATTCAAAAATTGATTCAAGTGTATGTATTCACCGATTTCGTTCTTATTAGAACTCATTAGAGTCACTCAAGACTCGTATATAAGTCCGAAGAAGTTAAAGCACCGGTACAACACTAGACCGACTGAAACCTAACGGGGTATCGCTTCTAGCGCCACCTATGAGTTAGAGGTTAAACGCGATGCACAATACATTGTCAAAGATGTGAATATTTCTAATGTGGAATATTTATGTTAAAATATATACACCGTCTCGGTGAACAAATACTCCGACCCGTATTGGATTACATCAAAAATTATTTGTTTAATTTTGTTTCCAATTTTTATTTGTTACCCAATCTGAATTCATTGCCATGATGATATATTTCTTCAGTCAATGAAGAAACTTCGAAGAAACCTATAGATATAATACGTATAGTTGTCCTGCATTTTAACTTTCCTTGAAAATACTGCAATCGATTCGCGTATATAATAATTATATTTCTGTTCTTAATAATAATAACAATTTATTATTTATCTGCACATCTCTTGCACAATATTTAATAAGGTAGACGTGTCCAGAAGGTATATACCTGTTACGTGAAAAGCAGTAATATGTTTTTATCGGTTGTGTTGAGAAACTCGACCATTACAGTGGATATATAAATATCTTTTTTAAATAAATAATAATAATAATAATTTATTCAGTCTAATATATAAATCATAATAATATGTTATTGACTTATTATAAGCCCTACAAATCCCTACCGATATGAGAATAGCATCTGTGTGTAGACCTGAACTATAAATACTAATGCAATACAAATAAACAAATAATAGAATGATAAATATTTTTTTACAATAAATTGTACCGACGTTATTAGTTGATGCACTGAAAAATACAAGCCAGCTCCAGTAGAATAAATATTATTTTTTATTTTTCAGTGCATCAACTAATAACGTCGGTCCAATTTTTTTGAAAAAATATTTATTTCACAATTTTGAGTGTAAGATTAGTCACGAATATCGTTGAACGTTCACTAATACCAATGAAGATAGTACTTATCCTCTTGCCCACGTATATTCTTTGCTTGTAGTTGTTATTATTGAGATTTCAATACATCGCTGCGGAAATACGCAGAAGTATTTTAGATGTTACCATTTTACCACCGTTGTAACTCGAAAACCGTAACTCTAAGGAAAAAATGTTCATTATAAGTGTTGCTACAAATAATTAGGTCTTTCATTTAGTGCCCACAGATTTTCAATTTCCGAAAGAAATCGCCCTCTCCACATAGCAAAAATATACATATTTGAGAATTTAACAAGCCTCTATCTCGAAAACCGTAAATTCCGTAAGTTCAATTTAAACGTTTCCGGATATTATCTTTAACTGTAACTTCATCCCAACTGTCATCACTTTACATAATGACTGTGTCATCCGCAAATAATACAATAACACCCGATGTATTAAGTTGCAATAATCCATCAATATAGGCATTAAATAATATGGGACCAAAAATTGAACCTTGAGGGACTCCACAAGTGACTAAATTGTAAGAACTTTTAACACAATTTTGGCTAAAGCGGTCCATAGTCCATTGATAAATTGTTTGAGGGTTTGGCTACATTAGTAGTTCAAGTATTGTATTATACTTTTTATGCTTCTGACTTTCATATTTAATTAATGATAGTTTGTGAGGAAGTTTTGCTTTGTAGATAATGAAATTGATTTTTAAATTCGAGCCGACAACGATTATATTTTGCAATAATGGAGAGAAATTTGAGATAAATCATATGTGCATCGTTGATTCACAGATAAACAAACAGTATGTATGTAACAAGAAGAGTAAGCAACCGTATCACATTTAAATTAAAGCAAAAATTTCTCCCAATTAAGATTTGGAGAAGAAAGCATATTATGTATAGTTTCTTCCTGCATTGACCTGGCAAACTTGATAATTACATTACATTCTTCATATATATAAAACAAATCTTAAATATTAATAAATATTTCGAAATAATTTGCAATAAGAGCCTCATATGCTTTTGATATATAGAATCAAATTTAGAATGGAAAAGTATAATTTGGGTTACAGGTTACTGGTTTCTAAGATACTGTTCAAAATTTAAATATGAAGTTATTAAACAAAAGAATAATCCTTAATTTTATTATTGTCTTGATGACTTGAACATGCGCATTATTTTCACATTGTAGTTAATTGTTAGTGAATCTAATTATGCTGAACAATTTAGATAACAGATAATAATATAATATTAATTTACCTTAGATCTGGTGTCGAATCGACCAGTAACCTAACGCAATCCAAGCACCCTCTAGCGGCAGCATAGTGCAACGCCAGTGTGGTGTTTTGCGATTTGCTATCCAAAGCGGCCGGCATCTCTGCGCCTCGGTTGGGATCGGCCTCCCACAGCAGCCAGCGTAGCACGTTCAGTCGCCCGTATCTGCAACACACAATTCACCATTGGAGTTTAAAGAGTTGCATAACTCTACGTCTGTTGAAGTAGTGTAGTTGTTGTAGAAATCTTTTAGTACGGTAGTTCTCGATGGTCATTTTAAATTTCAATTAGCGCAATTTATTTTGTAATTGGTAATCTAGATATGATTAATTATCAATAGAAGCGTCAGATGTCAGAATGTTGGAGGGACTTCGAAACAATTACAAAGGAAATGAGGCATTAGAGCAATGCTGAAATATAAATTTATAAGGTCCAAGATTTGAGATTTGTTTCCATAGGCGTGTAGTTTTCTCATTAGCATAATTGATGTATTGCTGACAAAATGCGAGTTTTCCGTGTTGCAGTCTTCACACTATCGAGTGCCTGATGTGTTTGCTAAATATTGCTAAAACACGAGAAATTTAACCGCCAATTTTCAAGGTCACTGAATAACTTGTCCAAAATCTAAATGAATGAAAATGTTGATTAGAATAAATAACCCATTAATCTTACAATATAAATATACCCGTTAGGCCAGTGACACCGTTTTCATAGAAATATTCCAAATAACAGGAGAAAGATACCAACAAGAAACCAGTATAGCTCGCCCTATACATTTATTTATTAATAATAGATGCAATGAATTATAAATAAATACGGTCTGACCCACTGCCTGAATGAAAGATACTATACTGAAGAAGACACTGATGACGGACGCATCCTTCTTATTTTATTTTCTCAGATGGCATACGTAGATACCTATTAATTTATAACAATAATAATCCTAGCTCTCATTCAATTTGTAATTATTATTTTTATCAGAACAAACATATGTATTATAATAAAAAGAATAATTGATAACATAATTACGCTATTTTTTACATTTAAGATGTTTTGATTGATCTTCCGTTGTTAATAGAAAAAGAACATTCCATTCTCAAGTTAAAGAACGATGTTTATGAGTGTAGTCATGAGAAGTATTTTTTTTTACCGACGAATCTCAAACGATGGAGGTATACACTTCGACTGTCTGCTTTTTTTTGGGTTCGCTGGCGCTTTTTGTATAGTAATCGTACTTTTGGTGATTTTTGATTCATTTGAAAGAGGAGACTCGAAAAATGGTAAAAACTCACATCTGAAATCTGCTTCCCTCCGAAACGCCCCCGAAGGGGGTGGAGGAGACAAATTTTCTCGAAAATCGACAATCTGAGATGGTATAATTAAAGATAGGACAATATCTTCAAAAGAGTTACGCTTTTCGAGATAGACGCATGTTACTTAAATTCTCAGATATGTCTATTTTTGCTATTCGAGAGGGCGATTTCTTTCGAAAATTGAAAATCTTTGGGTAACACATGAAAGACCTAATTATTTGGAGCAACATTCATGATGAACATTTTTTCCTTTGAGTTACGGTTTTCGAGTTACAGCGGTGGTAAAATGGTTAAATCTAAAATACTTATGCGTATTTCCGCAGCGATGTTTTGAGATCTCAGTGATAACAACTACAAGTAAAGAATATACGTGGATAATAGGATAAGTACCTATCTTCATTGGTAATAGTGAACGTTCAACGATTTTCGTGACATGACATGAAGTTACACTCAAAAGTGTGAAATAAGTATTTTTTACCAAAAATTGGACCGACATTAGTAGTTGATACACTGAAAAATACAGAATTTCATGTGGCATCAAAAAATTTTCAGTTTTCGAATGAAACACACAGCAAAAATACCCATATGTGAGATTTTAAAATGAATGTAGCTCAGAAACCGTAACTCTTTTGAAAAAATGTTCAATTTAAACGTATCCGGATATTGTCCAATCTTTAATTTTGGCATCTCGAATTTTCGATTTTCGAGAAAATTTGCTACATCCACCCCCTTCGGGGGCGGTTTTCGGAGGGAAGGAGATTTCGGTTTGGGTTATTACGAAACTGGGACCAATTTCCATGTCTCCTCTTTCAAATGAATCAAAAATCATCAAAATCGGAGCACGTTTACTATATATAAGGCGCGAACAAACCAAAAAAAAAAGCAGACAGTCGAATTGTATACCTCCTCTGTTCGGGGTTCGTCGGTCAAAAAAATAGAATCGAATTTATTAGTTGGTGCACTCAAAAATTCAAAATAAAAGAATTCTTCAAATGAATTATGTAACATGTAAGGGCTTATTGGGGAAACAAATATATTTTTTTAAATTGTAAAATGTCAAGTTTAGGACATATGGAATTTTGAAAATGATACTGTATGTAGGGCTTCAATCGTAGTTTACAAGAAAACCTAAGTGAACATCCCAGTACGAAATCCAGCGAGCTCATATCTCTCTTGATACATTTTTACAGTATATACAGGGTGATCCAGAAGTACGGGAAAGTGTCCACAAAAATACTTCATAACTTCGGGAACATTCGAGATAACTAAATCATTTTTCTTTTCAGGAGATTCCTTAAGCTTTGTCGCTTGCTATGATTTTTTCTCTCAAGACAAAATACTAATGGTAATAACTCAACTTTTTATTGATTTGGTTATCTTGTTAGTTATGATTTTTTGTGGATCTATGCACGAAGCTTTTTTAGGTTAATAAGAAAGTCACTAATTAATCTCTAGCTAATGACGTAAACACATTGCTAATTTGAATAAGAGTATAGCTAATATATTTACTTCCTGAGTAGAATGCAAGATATCAAAATTGCAAATATTCACGCTAATAATAATTGAAACAAGCATGAAATTCATTCAGAATTAATTAGTTCATCGTGTATATATTGAAAATAAAATTCTTAATTACTTCATCGTGTATATATTGAAAATAAAATTCTTAATAACGTCATGGAATCCGTTTTAATTGCATTAGGTATATTAGCAACTGATGGGAAACGATATGGCAATTTTACGGTTCCTAAGTTTTATTGTAATATGAGGAAATATCTTAACCGTACATTAATTGATGCGAAGTAATTATTGGAAAATTATCAGGGGGCTTTTATTGCGAAATATTACCGATGCACTTCTTTTACAGAGTGTTTGTTTTTTATTGGGCACGTTCAAATGGGAGGAACTGTAAAAATATTAGTGCATTTGAAGGTAATATTGAGAAAAATGTTATCGTTTTTTTTCTTCACAATATTGATATAAATAAAAATAATATTAAAAGTAGGTATTGGGATTGGTTGGGTATATAACATAAAAATAATTTTAAGAAAAAGTTCTGTAGTCGGGGAACACCTGTCAGGAACGAAGTTTCTTACATCTTTTCTACAATTCTGATTTTCATTCACCATTGTTTCGAAACACCGATCCTTTCCAAATGTGAGTATTAACTAAATTCAGAATAAGAGCCTACTTAATCAATAAGGATGGTTAAAATGAATCATAATCACTAAGATTATCAACTGCCTTCGTAAAGTAGCGGATAAATTCTTTAAAAAAAACTATAATGACAGTTTCAACGAAACATGCTTGGACCAGTCGATTTTTGTTTTTGTTTTAGATTTTTTATACGCAGAAATAAAATATACAGGGGAGGCAAGAAAATTATATTATGTCATCGATTAGCGTTTTAAATGGAAAAACACAGTTTTTATTGTAAAATTCAAAAGGGCATTTTT
This sequence comes from Crioceris asparagi, assembly GCA_958507055.1. Taxonomy (NCBI): domain Eukaryota; kingdom Metazoa; phylum Arthropoda; class Insecta; order Coleoptera; family Chrysomelidae; genus Crioceris; species Crioceris asparagi. The sequence continues at coordinate 1,519,627 of OY293827.1, forward strand.
TTTATGGACGGGAAGATAAATTTAACTGATAGTTTCATAATGAAAATGAAAATGAAAATAGAAAAATTATGGTAAATATTAGAAATAATGTCAACTTAAAATTCGAATTGAACACTGTCGACGTTATCAGTTGGTGCACTAAAAAGTACAAAATAATTGTAATTTTATTGGCGCTGGTACTTTTCAGTGCACCAACTGATAACGTCGGTCCAATTTTTTGTGAAAAACATATTTATTTCACACTTTTAAATAGTACATACAATACCTATGCAAATACTTTTATTTAAGTAAAATTTTCGTACCAGTTATAATTGAACCATAAATCAGGTGTTCCGCTTATTTTTTACCCAACCCTGTATGTGCATACCTATTGGCATGGCCATAGTGGACGTGCCTCTAAACACCACTCAACCCATTCTTAATTAACCTATCATAACCTAACCTAACCCAACATAACCTAACATAACCTAACCTAACCTATTTAGCATTATTATAAGAATGAATGGTCCTGGTGAACGGATTAGACGATTTTTGTATCTATTCGTTGGAAATCGTTTGCGAGCGGTAGGAAAGTCGTGTGAGTGGACAACACTTTCAATGTTTTTTTGTAATTTTCTTCGTCCAACCCTCCTGGCATACCTAACATGCCTTTCGTATTAGCCATAAGGCCTCTACATGGTAGTACATGTCTATTTTCGCATATTACGATACTCTTTAAAGTGAAAAAAAAAATATCCAGAACAAATTGGAACACCACATGGTGTATGATGATGGACTAACACTTCCATTCGTGCTTCAGTTATCCATAAAGTACCGGTAAAAGTATCGACAGGACTTTTGCGCGCCTAGTTTCATGTATGTATGTATATCCTACTTTATAGTAGTTAACATTCTCTGTTCGTAATGATGAGCAATAAATTAAAACAAAATCAACGCCTCCTAACCTAACGCACACTTGATTTTTATATATTGTGCACAAAGATTTATGCTGTTCTCTAAATCATTTGTGCAAATCAGAGCACTTCGATCTTGTCGTTGAACACTCTAATAATAATTATTGTTGGTACACTAATTACCAGTACACTGTAACTTACTTCTGTTATAGAATATTATACATGGTGAAATCTAAAAGGTCTTTATCAAGTCCTGGTCTCTTACCATTTCTAAATTTAGGATCCAATTGGCAATACAAGGAACCCTGCTATTTGATCAAGGAGACGACGATCTCGTGGGATATTCACCATACACGACATAGGAGAATTCAGTGACGCTACTCATTGAAACAGTGTATAGCCAAAATATGAATTTTATTCAAGTTACATTTGTATATATGCTCATTTAACAAAAGCAGCATACTCTTTTGTAATTAAAATCATGAATCAATATACGTTTTAGAGATTAAGTTATGCATTATGCATTCAAATGAACGTCAATATGACCACGAATTTGACATAGAACAGAATATAAACCTTATATATGGATATACAAACGTACTTACGAAATGTCAAGATCATAACCCAATTTTCGTTTATTCTTTTATTGACTTCTTGAACGTCAGAATGACAAATTCTCAACATAATCATTCAATGAATTGACATAAAAATTCAACATAACCTATAAAACATATCTTTAATTTTGATTTTAAATATGAAGTTCCCATAGAAGACTAGGCTGCTTTTGTTAAATGAGCATATATCTAAATATCACCTGAATAAAATTCATAATCTGGCAAAACACTGTTTGAATGAGTAGATTCACTGAATTCTTCTATGTCGTGTATGGTAATATCCCACGAGATCGCGGCCTCCTTGATCAAATAACTTGTATTGCCAGTACTGGCAAAAGTGCATATAGTTAGTGTAGCTAAAGGCGATTTCAAAGAGTTAAAATACTTTTTGATCGACATCAAAAAAACGAGGAGGTAGGTTTACAATTCGGTTTTATGTTTTATTTCATATGAAAGTGGAAGGAGAGTTGAGAAATGGTCGCATATTTAGAAAAACTCAAATCCGAAATATCCTTTGCTCCAAGAAAAACGCCTCCGAATGGGGTGGTGGGTTTAATTTCGAGGTGTGTATCGACGTTAGTAAAGCAATTAGTAATTTTGTTTCGGGAAGAAAATGCTCTAGAACATTACCGATAGATGGCATCAGCGGTAATGTTTGTGATTTCTTGACATATTGTTGATTTTTAATCTTCTAAATTTGTTGACTGAGTCACGTATACTTAACTTTTTAAGCATTCACAGAAGAAGAAATTGGGAGGTTTTTAAATATGTCAAAAAAGGGGTTGACATTGTTCATTCACTCGGCTATCCTGTCGCCCTAAAACATCGAGCTCATTCATGGTCATACTCAGTTTTCACGTATAGGAAGAAGTGTTTAGACAAATCATGAATAAACAGTTAGAAAATTTGACAGTTTATTTTAGTATGACTTTTTTCTGTTCTCAGAGATACGCGCTATAGCAGGGCTGCAAGCATCATCAAAATCGTTAGAGCCGTTTTCGCCGCACAGTCTTTTCTTTATGAATATGCCTGCATAGCATACTTAGCTGGTTAAGAATAGGTATTTGAAATTCATTGAGAGTTAGTTTGATAATTTCACTGTATTTTTATGTTTGTGTGAAAGTTATATTACTTACATTAGCGAATAATTCGAAAAAATCGAATTATTACGACCCATTAACTTATATAGAAAGTTCACTGTCAGCATTTTTACGATTATCAAGAATTTCACTTTCCATTTTACAGAGTAATATAATCACTTAAGTGAGTATAAACAATTTGGTTTCCATTTTCTCGACCGACAACCAATTATTATTTTTTTGTGGCGGGATGTTAATGTGTGATTGTTAAATTACATGCGGTTCTACCCCTCTCCTCCTAGTTTCCGTAAAGAGTAAAGTAAGAACACTGAAAATATATAAAATCCTTGCCGTGAAAAATTACCAATTTTGTCATTGGTACAAACAAAACAGAATCGCATAGTAAAGAACAAAATGTCATAAAGCCTCCTCAAGGACAGGTTGGCTCAATGATAAAGCTGACATCCGCTAATCGTAAGGTCGTGAGTTCAAGTCCTGTCCATATAAGCTAACTTTTTTTTGACATTGTAATGATGATATGAAAAAAATATACTCGTATATAAAACTGAACGTCTATGTGTATGTAACATATTGGCTCCTACACTATTCGAGTTATCCCAACCATACTTTCAGTGCCCGTGGGACTCTAGGTGGTGGGTTCTGTACGTTAAAGTCTATGCCTATTGTATATATATCTGAACTGTATGGCTGGATTTTGATGGCTTTTTAGCCTGTATTTATGTAGAATGTTATTAGAATGATCTGGTAGTGACCGTTCGTATGACTGGGCCTCCTAGGTGGACGGTTCCATACCTGTAATACCCAAAAGAAGTATCACTGAGCTCTATGGCTGAATTAGCGTGGATTTTTCGAAATATTTGTATGTAGTATGTCACTGGACTGTTTTGTAAGAGTCTGTCTGTGCGACTGGAGCTTGAAGGTGGCGGGTTCCATACCAAAAAATCCCTAAGACATATGTAGGAGAAATTCTCATGTTGTTCTCTCTTGGTGCATGTCTGTTGTTGGATCTGGGTTGGTTTTCGGACTGGTTCTACGTGCGAGTAGGACTCTGAGGTAGAAAGGTTGTATACTTAAGAGTTTCCATGAGTTTATACGACAATGTAGCAAAGTGTTTGGCCGGAAAATGTCGGGTAAATCAGCTGGTAGTATATATTGATGAAAATAAAGTAGATTTCTATTTTTTTGTTTATGAAAATAGATCTACCTATTTATTTGTTTATACTACTAGGGATGATTCTATTGTTGAGGAAAATATAAGTTACAGTTGTATTTAAATGAAAAAAATACCGAAAAGCGTTTCTACACTCTATTTAACAGCATAATTAGGTACATCTTATTTTCTTCCGACTTAGTATATTATTATTTTTTATAAATATGTTCATGATATTATATTTTATAAGTGGGTCATCATTCACAGAGGCTCATCGTATTATATGCGTCAAGTTCTGCTACTTAGATAAGTATATAACTACCTATGTAGAAGTCAAAGTTATTTGAAAAATATTTTAATAACCACCCGTGAAGCAGATGGAACGGGACTTCCTTCCTCTATGAGTGTGTGCTCATATAGCGGAACTGAAAATAATATTGCACCAGCACCACTGCCGTGTGCTTCCGACGAACGAGGTTAAATCATTTTTGTGTATCATCAAGGCTGCTGGACAAGCCATACGAATAAAAAAAAATATGGTCGCATTGAAAAAATCTCCATTTAACATGTCCTTCCCCCCAAAAACTTCTCCCAAACGTGGTGGAGGGGGCAAAAAAGAGATGATTCCATAATGAACTTTTCAAAATCTAATTATGGCCTTTACACCAACATAAATCCTCCCAAAAGGACAGGATTAGAGAAAAGATCATTTCCGGCAACTTTTGAATCGGATACAGTCGAACACTATACCTCGTTATTTTGGGAGACCGGTCAAAAAAGCAATCTTGGTCACCAAAACTGACGATAAATCTCAACAAAAAAGACTCGATCAAATACGACTTAGATTTGCGAGTAGAGGGTTCCGTACTCAAAATTTTCACAATGATTTTCGGGTAAATTTTCAAAATTTTCACTTTCACTATATTCAAAGATAAGGGTTAATTTTCAAAAATATGAGTCAAAAAATTGAATCACTAAAGTAGCCAAAAGAAAATGTTGGAGATATAAACGGAGGCCGCTAGGTGACGTAATCGTTGTTTAAAATTAAAAAAGTTATGTTTCTTGAAATTCTGTCAAATTAAGATTTGAAATATGTGCCTTTTAGTGCTGAGATAAGATTCTTTTCAGTCGAACGATTTTTCCATATCCCTAAAAATAAAATGATAGGGGGAGGGGGAGTTTTTGTAAATAAATAACATCCGTTCCTCAAATGCGTCTGGACAGATTTTAGTAAACTTGGTATCTCTAAAAATTGCTTTCCTTTGGTGTGCTGTCATTAATGACATTAAAAGTTCTCATAGTTGTGGTTTGGTCACTTGTGGAGTACCGCAAGGTTCAATTCTAGGTCCATTATTATTTATTGTCTATATTAAGGTTTAATGCAAATTAATATACCGAGTATGTATTATTGTTTCAGTTGCAGATGAAAATTATAAGAAAATGGTTTAATTATCACATGCTAACACTGAATATGTCAAAATCAAGTATTTTAAATGTATCTTTATAAGCCGATAAGCTCCCCAGACTGACAAGACATAAACATAAATATAAAAAAAAATGGACCGACGTTATCAGTTGGTGCACTGAAATGTACAAAATAATATTAATTCTATTGGTGCTGGTACTTTTGAAGTAGAACTGATAACGTCGGTGCAATTTTTTGTAAAGAATATTTATTTCACACATTTGAGTGTAACATTAGTCACTAAAATCGTTGAACGTTCACTAATACCAATGAAGATAGTACTTATCCTATTACCCACGTGTATTTTTTGCTTGTAGTTGTTATTATTTAGATCTCAAGACATCGCTACGGAAATAAGCTTAAGTATTTCAGATGTTACCATTTCAACACCGATTTAACTCGAAAACCGTAACTCAAAGGAAAAAATGTTCATTATGAATGTTGCTGCAAATAATTATGTCTTTCATGTAGTGCCCACAGATTTTCAATTTTCCAAAGAAATCGCCCTCTCCATATAGCAAAAATACATATATTTGAGAATTTAACATGCCTCTATCTCGAAAGCTGTAACTGTTTAAAAAAAAATTCAATTTAAACGTTGCCGGATCATTAATAATTATATCAGCTCAGATTTTCTACTTTCGAGGAAATTTGCGCGCACTACCCCTTCGGGGGCGGTTTTCGGAGGGAAGCAGATTTCGGATTTGCGTTTTGACTAATATGAGACCATTTCTCAAGTCTCCTCTCTCAAATAATTGAAAAATCATCAAAATCCGAGTACGTTTATTATATAAAACGCGGGCACAATCCAAAAAAAAGCACAGTCGAATTGTATACCTTCTCCGTTTGGGGTTTGTCGGTCAACAAAAACAGAATGATAAAAAAATTGTGCAGCACTTATTCTGATATTAATAGATATAAATGAGACAATCTACTCACGTTTTGTTTTTTTCTTATTGTCCAAATTCACTGTCAAAACTAACTGTATGTACCAGCTGCATTAACTAACCAACTAACTAAACTGTGGTAAAGTTCAAGTGCATTTGGTAATTGGTAAGTGGTAGGTTATGTTGTTACATATTACTTACATGTTAAGAACAAAATCACACAATAAATTCACTGCATAATAATACATATAGTTATTATTATACATATTATATTACTAAATAATAAATACAAAATTATACAGCAGCTAACGTTTGCCACTTTTTCCTCAAGGACATGACGATTTTTTTATGTTTTTGTGGAAAGAATAAAATACATAAGTAATTGTTATAGATGGCGCGCAGAAACTAGATAGACTGAAGAAATAATAAAAACACCAAACACGTTCAGCACGTATACCTAGGTACGAAAAAGTAAGTGTATTAATCAGAATTCCTAATATAATTCTTATTATCGATATATAATATACCTAATTGCTTATATAATTACCTGCATGTTGTATTCTATGTAGAAGGGAGAAAATAGAATTTCTTTGAGAGAAACGTTCTTGCTAGAATGTTGCGTGTTTTATGTAGTCTTTAATAAAATTGATTAACTTTGAAAATGTTGTATATAGTATAATAATATATATAACAAAGGTATAAATTAAAACGGCTTTCTGACGTGCACATATTTAGCTTCAACAATTATTTTTGTTATGGAACGCATGTTATCGAGGTGTTCGAGTTGTTGTAGAATAATATATAATAGCTATTTTGGCAAAAGGTGGAAATCCTGGTATACAGGGTATTTCCTAATAACATGCACTAGAAGTAGTATTAGAAGGAGAGGTTATTCTTGGGTATATTTTGAGAGAAAAAAGCCACATAAATATATATGTCCTAAATAAAGGTCCTAACTTATTTCTTAGGAAAATAATCTTTTTCTGTAATAACTTTCGTTTGTCCCCAGATGTTTTTGTGAAATGTTGTATCGAGTGTCTGATAGGAAGTAGGTACCCGGCTGTATCTCCGAAACTATAATAGGTATTCTAAAACTTAGGGAGAAACAATTGTATGACAACAATTCGCATAAGAGAAGGTGCTGGAAGTTATTTTTAAGTTTCCTTCTCTACCGCAAGGGGGCGTAATGTACAAAAAAACTAATTTTCCTCAAAATATTGTCCAGTAATCTAATATACAGGGTGGTCCAAATCATAATGGAGAAACTTTAACAGCGTATTCAGCAGATAAAAATAATTAAAAATGTTTATATAAACTTATCTCCAATAACGCTTCGTTTTGGAGATACGGGGTGTTAAAATATTGCCAAAAAATCGTTTTCGCTTATTTTTGAAGAAACTCTTCTAGATTTTGCTATCAAACTTATTAGGTATTATTGCCACTTAAAAACAAATTTATAGCATGATAAACACTTGTTTTTGTTTTACCAGTGGCGTTCGTGAGACCATTTATTAAAAAAAGTTGTACGCCAATGTTTTATCGCAATTTTGTGAATAAATTTAGATATATTGATCAACTCTAAACAAAAATGGTCTCTATAGTTTTTTCGCTAAAACGAACCGTTCTCGAGAAAAAAAAATTTTTGTTTGCATGTGCACCTAATATCTGAGTACTAAGATATATTAGGTGCACATGCAAACAAAACTTATTTTTTTCTCGAAAACGGTTCGTTTTAGCGAAAAGACTAAAGTGACCATTTTCATTTAGAATTGTTCAGAATATCTAAATTTGTTAACTTAATGCAAATGTAATGCACCAAGATGTAGATGATAGGTTTGTTCTAAATATTTTATATTTTAGAAGCTGTACAATCCCAGTAGGCTTTAAAAAAATAACAATACTGTCCCTACCCTGTATAAAGGGTAGATATTTTGAAGCACATTGATGTCATGTTATTTATTGGCAATCATGTTTCCAGTTGGTAATTTTTCTTAATTAATAATATATAAAAATTCAAATTTTATAAAAACCATGCGAGCTTTCGAGTATTATCTAGTGGAATCGTTTTTTTTTCGCGGCTTAGAAATTTGAAATTAATAGAAAATAAAAGCTCTAAGAATATATACTTACAGATATGAAAAAATTTGAATCAAGATTTGACAGATTTTGACTAAAGCCGCTTCATTTATGGAAACCTTCCTCCCAACCCAATTGTTTTCTTTGAAAACTTGAGAACTCCGCATTGAATAAACCATAGATAACTAGATGACTTTCATACCTCATATTTTGTATTTTAATCGACGTCTTCCCATTTCCAATTCTCTTCTGCTCTTCATGTGCTCTTGCAACCCCTTGATGAAGAACTAACTCATGATCTTGATCATTGCTGTGCACAAAAACATCTTTTGCATACTCATCGTCTTTGGAACATTTTTTTAACCAACAACGCTTTCGATTCTTCCTACCACCACCACCACCACCACCACCACCATCATCACTACAACCAACCAGGCGAGATGATTTCTTCTTCTTCTTCTTCATTCTCTTCACTTTTCCCATTCTCAGTGACAACATAATTCGCACTCGAACATGTCGTATGACATACTTGTCGTTCCCAAGTCTTGACTTGGAGCGTCCAATATTGTTCTCAATCAGACGTCTATCGAAAACAGCAAGACGTCGTTCATTCTCCATGCGTTTAGATTTCAAGGTCGATTCATTGTACAGTGGATTATAGTAGACATTGTTATTTTGACTGTTATTGTAGTTGCTATTTTCTTCAGAGCACTCGTAAATCGGTTCCTCATGCAGATTCGTTTTGGCGTTCATATCATTATGTAGAGCGATATTTTTGCCAAAGTTGTTTCTTCTACTTTTATTGTAGCGTTCTATGGAAGTATTATCATTCTTATCGAATATTTCGTTGACTGTATATTTCTGATTCATCTGAGTCAAAGTACTTTTGTTGCGGCTAAATTTTTTCATCATTCCTGATAGAAAATTATTGTTATCCTCTTTGGTTTTATCTAGCAGTCGTTCTTTGTAGATTTGTGGCAAGCTAAGAATGTCAAGTTGGTGATGATATTTGTGTGAGTAGTCGGGAAAATGTTGTCGGTAATTTTCGGAAATTTGTTCATACATCACAGATACATCTTGTTGAGCTGCTTTTTCTGTCATTGCAAAAGTATTATGATCTATGACCACGTCTTCAGAGCTAGACGTGCTGATTGTATCAAGTCTTTGCAAATCCATTCTCTGATTATCATCGGATATAAGGTCGTCGATATTTTCAATGGATACTGAACTGTTATCGCTTTCTGATAGCTCTTCATAACCTTTGCTGCTGCCGTCCATTTTGTTACTATTATATTTTACACCAAGTTCCAGCATATGACTTTTATTGTGCACCCAGCCCTTGCTAATTGTCCATTCCTTCAGCCATTCGGGTTTCTTGATGGTTCTATCATCGAACTTTTGCTTTTCCAATGATCTAAGTCGCCTCTTTTTGACAAATTTATTGGTTTTACTTTTGTCCACTGTCGAGATATTGCTATTTGGATTCCAGGAGCCTTTTTGGATAACTATACACAAACACAAACATCGAAATAAATCAGTTATGAACGACATAACTGTCAAAGTATACTAAACATAACTCGTTTTTTTTCGTTTTTTTTTTTTGGCTCACCTCCAAAATATTGTTTATCCGTTAATATTCGGATGGGTACTGATCATCAGTTCAGTGACGCCATTTTTTTATGGATGGAACGGATATTCTTTGTTGGATTGATGTATTTTAATATACAGGGTGGTCCTCATGGGACTCAGTCGATTGACAGTGGGAAAACAATTTTTTAGAAACAATCTGAAAATTTGAAGACATTCTAAGAACAAGTCTATAATATTTGCAGGTAAGTTATGTAACCCGAACATAATTAATTATGCTAATTTTGTTATTTTGAATGAAATGCCCTACATATTGATACATTTTTAAATTCTACAAAACATTATAGAATGTCAAAACATAATTATCGTTTTTCGCTATAGAGAAGATTTCCTCACTTAATTTAGGTATCTTTTCTTGTAGAAGAAGATCATATGACAGTGACTGAATAAGAAGAATAAAATTGAAATACAAAAATAGCGCCAAAAGTCATTTATTTCAAACAGAAGTGCCCTATTTTTATAATTTCTTTAGTTTGAAGTTTTTTTTAGTTTCATTTCAATTTCGTAATCGCAAATATTACTAATGTCAATATTCTTCTAAAGAAAAAACAAATTGAAACAGGCCCTGTTTATTTTTTCTTGTATTCTATTTTTAATATTTGCTATTATTTACATCAATTGCATGAAATATGTTTACAATCTCACTTAAAAATTAAAAATGCAATCATATACTGTGCATGTGATTTGAAATAACAAAATTAACATCTACTTTTGTTGGAATCAGAAGTGGGACTAACCTGAAAATTATGTAGATGTTTATACTCCGTCATCGGTCTCAGTATGTCTTCCAGTTTTCAGTTAGTTTCAAATTATTGTCGATCGATAGAGTCACCCTGTATATTATGGACTCTCTCTACTGTGACGGCCCGGATGGAGGGTGACATTTTTATCTTTCTATGCTGCCGGAAATATTGTATTGACCACGTGAATGCGGCGCGGATAGATTGAAAACAAAACCATTTTTTTTTTCATCTGTTACTGTCTATTGGCACTGAGATTTTTTTTTACCGACTTCCCAAAATAACGAGGTATAATACAATAATTCGACTGTATGTTATCATCGATAAAGTTTTGTACAATAAATGCGAATGTTATTAATATTATTATGTATTATTTGAATAATTTGCAAGGCGATATTCATTTGAAGGTTTTCACTCTTATACTAAAAACTAGTATTGCATAAAGAATAGATTTTATATCTAGGTAATACTTGAACTAGTTTTCTTATCAATTTTAATTATATTCTTAACAGCAGAGGTTGTACTTTGTCAAGATAACTTTCTATATTTTAATCGAGTATTTTTGACAAACTAGGTATGTTTTTGTTAAGTTCTTATGTCATTTTGATAAAAAAATCAAAGAGCAAGTAATCAACAACTAATCAGGTCGGTCCTTTTTTAGTAAAAAAAATATTTTAAATTGTAAACGTGCTCCGATTTTCATAATTCTTTTTTCATTTGAGAGAGGATGATTGGTACATGGTCCCATTGAAAATCGACATTCCACATGTCCTTCCCCCAAAAAAACTTCTCCCAAAGGAGGAGAGGGGTCAAGTTTATGTGAAAATCAAAATTGGTTTAATGAACAGGTATAAAATTTTCTAAAAAATATTATATTTTAAAAAATATCCAATTTAAACGTTATCGAGTATGGTCTTTTCTCTAATTTTTTCGTCAAAAATTTTCAATTTTTGAGAAAAAAAATCCCCCTCCATCCCTTTTGGAAGCATTTTTTGGGGGAAAGACATTTTGAATGTCGATTGTTTTTCAATCGGTCCAGCTATTAATAGTTAATTGCCTACATCCACCGTTTCGTTCGTTGTTCAAAAATTGGTGCACATTTTGGTGTCTATTTAATACTTTTTCGGAGACCTATAATTACTGTCTATGAATATATGTGGTAAATTTGGAAGACGTGTTGAAATACAACCTATTCTCGAATTCATACAACACCAGAACAAACAAAAACTATTTTGTTGTTTTGGAATTAGCTTAATTCACAATAATGAAATGTAATTACTTCACAAATCACCAAACTACTCATCGATCTTTGTAAGAGTGGATGGTATTTGTGACATGTTAATAATAATGTTTGTACAGAGCACAACTGTATCTTCTAGTCTTATTTTCTGTTCCGAAGAAGTCTGATCGATGGATGGATTTTCTTAGATTGGTAATACGGTGAAAGCTCAATAATAATAATTATTATTACTATAGCCGTCTTCTATTTACCAAATGGCGAGGTAAATGACTAAAATTGAGAGAGTTACGAACGGATAAAGACAGGATTCAGAGAAGATAATTATATTGCTTTACAGGGTGGTCTCTAAAAGAGAAGAAATTTGACAGTTCTTGAAGGTAATTTTCGTAAATCTAGCTCTGATCGCAGAGGGCGCTGCTGTAATCGAGTATAATATTAATTCTATTGGTGCTGTTACTTTTGAAGTTGCAGTTAGATTGATAACTTTTGGCACCTACTTCACAAGTATCAGCACCAATAGAATTAATATTATTTTATATTTTTCAGTGCACCAACTAATAACGTCGGTCCATTTTTTTGTAAAAAATATTTATTTGCCCCCTTCTCCCCTTCGCGGGTGGTTTTTGGAGGGAAGCAGATTTTGGATTTGAGTTTTGACGAATATAGGACCATTTCTCAAGTCTTCTCTTTCAAATTATTAAAAAATCATCAAAATCGGAGTACGGTTACTATATAAAACGCGCGCAAGAACCAAAAAAAAGCACACATATTGTTGAATAGAGCAATTTCAGAATTACTGAAACTTTTTGATTGAAATATTTCTACCATTCTACTTGCATTTACCTACACTGTTTCGAAAAACATAATTTTTTGACCGACGAACCAAACGGACGAGGTATACAATTCGATTGTTGGTTTGCATGTTTTTTTTTTTTTAAATAGTAAACGTGTTCCGATTTTCATGATTCTTTTTTCATTTGAAAGAGGACAACTGAAAGCTGGTCCCAATGAAATAAAAGACATGTCCTTCTCCTCAAAAACAACTCCCAGTGGGCAAAAGGGGATGGAGGGTGGCAATTTTTTTCCATAATTGAAAATTTTAGACGACAAAATTAGAGAAGAGACCATCTCCAGCAACATTTAAATTGGACATTTTTCATAAAATCATGGGCTTCCGAGTTACAGCTGTGTCAAATTAAAAGAGATTATATATAGCAACAGTTGAATCGGACATTTTTTTTTTAAATTACGGTTTCCGAGGTACTGCACTGGGAATGTCTGAAATATGTGTAATTCCGCGATGTTTTTGACCGACTTCCCAAAAGGAGGAGGTATACAATTCGATTGTGTGCTTTTTTTTTTTTTTTTTTTTTGGTTTGTGCGCGCCTTTCATATAGTAAACGTACTCCGATTTTGATGATTTTTGATTCATTTGAAAGAGGAGGATTGAGAAATGGTCCCATATTCATAAAAACGGGAATCCGACATCGCGTTCCCTCCGAAAACCGCCCCCGAAGGGGGTGGAGGGGGCAAATTTTGTCGAAAATTGAAAATCTGCGTTGATATAATTACAGATAGGACAATATCCGGAAACGTTTAAATGGAACATTTTTTCAAAAGAGTAACGGTTTTCGACATAGAGACATTTTAAATTCTCAAATATACCTATTTTCGCTATGTGGAGAGGGCGATTTCTGTCTAAAATTGAAAATCTGTTTGCAGTGCATGAAAGACATAATTATTTGTAGCAACATTTATATTGAACATTTTTCCCTTAGAGTTACGGTTTTCGAGTAAAATCGGTGTTAAAATGGTAGCAACTAAAATATTCAAGCGTATTTCCGCAGCGATGTTCTGAGATCTCAATAATAACAACTACAAGCAAGGAATATACGTGGGTAATAGAATAAGTACTATCTTCATTGGTATTAGTGAACGTTCAACGATTTTGGTGACTACTGTTACACTCAAAAGTGTGAAATAAATATTTTTTACAAAAAATTGGACCGACTTTATTAGTTGGTGCACTGAAAAGTATAAAATAATATTAATTCTATTGGGGCTGGTACTTGTGAAGTTGGTGCCAAAAGTTACCAATCTATCTGCAACTGCACAACTTCAAAAGTAACAGCACCAATAGAATTAATATTATTTTATACTTTTCAGTGCACCAACTAATAAAGTCGGTCCAATTTTTTGTAAAAAATATTTTGAAACCTCTAAATAAATATAAGAAATCTTCTTTGTTGAACGTTGAATGATTATGATGGCTGATTGAAATTCAAACGTAAGAAATATTTTTTTTTTCAAAAAATTGGACCGACTTTATTAGTTGGTACACTGAAAAATACAAAATAATAATAATTCTTTTAGTGTTGGTACTTTTGAAGTTGGTGCCAAAAGTTTTTAATCTAAGTACAAATGTACAACTTTAAAATTGCCAGCACCAATAGAATTAATATAACTTTGTATTTTTCAGTGCACCAACAACGAATAAAGTAGATCCAATTTTTTTCTAAGAAATATATTAATTTTTTCTTCGATGCACTCATCGGAACAGGAACAGCTGGAGGATGTCTTTTCTTTTCTAAAATTCCAATCATAACAATCTAGTCTGTCTGATAATAATTTATAGGTAGGTATATGAATATCCAGACTGGTTGGTGATGGTTGATGCCTGCAGCGTCTCGAGGACCTAGATAAAATAAATAAATATATATATGTAGAAAAGTGTCGGAGAAATCAGCAGCCGTCTTCGTCTCATACCTAGATGGAAAGTTGAAAAGAAACAAAAACTCTCCCTGAACATACATACATACACAATGGAACAGTCGAATGGAATAAATTCATTATTTCAGTGATTGAGCATATTTATTTATTTTTATTTCTTATGGCGTTCAATACATCATAAGTATGTATCAATATATCATTAGTATAACCTCTATAATCTGGACATACTTAAATCCGGACATGCAGTACTCCGGACACTATTTTTTCTAAAGTCATAATTCGGACGCATCTCTTCAATCCGGACGATCGCCATGTGCGTCAATTTTTTTACTTGTTTAAGCCTATCAGAACATCTTTGGCAGTCAGACTTTACGCAGACAACTTTAATCAAAATCATTGGAGCCGTTTTCGAGCTACAGTCTTGAGCAAATCAGTTTTTTTGGCTATAGCTCAGAACCCAGTGTATACAGAATTTCCATTCAGTGCCAACGGCGAGTGGTATTGATACAAAACAAAATAAAAAAGGAAGCAACAAAATACACCGATCCGTTCCCGAGATAATGCTGTCACAGACAGACAGACAGACAGACAGATAGACAGACAGACCAATGGCTAAAAATATGTTTATTAGTCTTAGAAAACTCTGAAACGTCAACATTTGTAAAAATCTCGATACCGAAAAGTGGTCTATTTTGGCGAGTCTTGCCAAATGAAACTCTATAGGTCATGGTAATGAAAAATCAGCACCGGGTCGAAAAAGCAGTAAAGAAGGAATAAACTACTGTCATGTGCAAATGCGTCTGCTTGTTGTTGGAGAAAACTGTTTTACTGAAAGGACCAGCTTAAAAAAATGTGGAATCTAAATCTGACATTCCAACCACCTTAAATGAGCATTGATCTTAAATATGAAGTTTTTTCTTTACCAGAAGCCATGCCCCAATTGTTGCATCAAGACCTAATAAAAAATTGATGGAAGCTATTGTTGTTCATTCTGGAGATAAACGAAGAAGAAGGAGAAAATATTCCGCTGATCAATTCAGCTAAAAAAAATGAAGAGCCGACGTTTTAAGTTGGTTCACTGGAAAATACAAAATAATATTATTTCTGTTGGTGCTGTTACTTTTGAAGTTGTGCAGTTGCAGTTAGATTGATAACTTTTGGCACCAATAGAATTCATATTATTTTGTATTTTTCAGTGCACCAACTAATAACGTCGGTCCAATTTTTTGTAAAAATATCTATTTCACACTTTTGAGTGTAACATTAGTCATGAAAATCATTGAACGTTCACTTACATCAAAGAAGATAGTAGTTATCGGGTATATTCTTTGCTTGTACTTATTATTATTTAGAGATCTCGAAACATCGCGGCGGAAATACGCAGAAGTATTTTGGATTTTACCATATTACCACCGCTGTAACTCGAAAACCGTAACTCTATGGAGAAAAGGTTCATTATAAATGTTGCAACAAATAAACTGGTCTCTTATGTGGTTCCCTTAGATTTTCAATTTTCGAAAGAAATTACCCCCTCCACATAGCAAAAATACACATATTTGAAATTTCAACATCGCTGTAACTCGAAAACCGTCCTCAACTCTTTTGAAAACATGTTTAATTGAAACGTTTCCTGATATTGTCCTATCTTTAATTCTGTCATCCAAGATTTTCGAGAAAAATGGTTCGCTACACCACCTCTTCGGGGATGTTTTTGAAGGAAAGTAGATTTTGGATTTGATCATCAACATCGGAGAACGTTTACTTTATATAACGCACACACGAATTAGAAAAAAAGCAGAAATTTATACCTCTTTGGGTTCGTCTTTCAAAAAGGCATTTAATCTACCATTCGATAATACTTCTATTTTTGAGTAATTGGGGAAAAATACATCATGTCTTACGATATAATTTCAATACAATTTAATTATTTTCTATCCATCTATGTAGAAAATATATTATTTAATCCTGCTACCAAAGAGCTAGGTACAAATTATAGCAACTAATTCTGATAAGTATATTTGAAAGTATATAAAATAACACCGCAATCATTTACAACAATAATAATAACAATAATTAATTTGGCAGGTAAAAATTTAATAAAATATAAGAACTTGTTATCATCAGCCTTATATAAAATCAGATAACTATTAATTCGATATGGTGAAAAGTGAAGAAAATATCCTTTCCGGTAATTTTTAAATGGAACAGAAAGATTGTAAAATTGTTGCTGATAAATTTTGAAGTCAGTGAAGAGTCAATTATTTTGAGTATCAGTGAAATACTGAAAAAGTTAAAATGATCATTTCCATAAAAAAATTAGACCGATTCCATTAGAAATACAAAGTAATATTAATTCTATTAGTACCGGTACTTTTGATGCCAAAAGTTTTCAATCTAACTTCAAAATTGCCAGTACCAAAGATAATGGAACTCATTATCTTTGGCAGTACCAATAGAATTAATATTATTATGGATTTTTCAGTGCATCAACAAATAAACTCGGTCCAATTTTTGTTCAAAAAAAGTATTTCAAACTTTTGAGTAACATTATTCATAAAAAGAAAGTTTACTATATAAAAAGCGCGCATGAACCAAAAAAAACAGACAGTCGAGTTGTATACCTCCTTCGTTCGACTGTTTTGACTTTTCTCGTGGACAACATCGTTTTGAAGAGCACTCATCAAAATTCTTTGCTATCATGGATCGCCTGTTGTCGAGTATCTGCCTAACCTAACCTAACTTAACTTGTTGCGAGAGTAGATGGGATTTTGGCAGCAATGTTGACAACATGTATCCAGCCGAATGTTACCCAGTCTGTCTGTACTTATACCTTTATTATTATTAGTGAAAGTCATCGATAGTAAAATGCTGCTGAGCAATAAAAATTTTAATATACTTTTCTTCAACCATAAATCTTTTTATTTGCGGGTATTGAAATCGAGTAACAAGAGGATGCGTCGAAAAGTGAGAACAAACAAAAAAGAAGAAGAAGAACGAACGTAAATATTCACAACGACGGCTATATTATAGTGTATAATTAAGAGTTCCCAGTGAAAGTTATTCAATGTGGTTATAGGTTAGGTACATTTGGTTGAAGATTGAAGAGCTGAATATCTCTTCTCACGTATTTTACCTACTTTATTATTATTAATACTTATGTTTATTTTGTATTTTTGTTGGCCACGCACAGCTGTTGTGTTGGTTGTGGTTTATTTGAGATGGAATAGAAAATTATTGTCATATTTGCTCTGCAACAAGTGAAATCAGCAGCATGCAGATGATGAAAGTAATAAGAATAATTTAGGTATTAAATTAATTACAAGGTGTGCTTGCAGGATATGGTTTTTGACCGACTTATCAGAATGGAGGATGAGCAATTTGACTGCATTTCTACTTTTTTTTGTATGAATGAACTCCTGTTTCGGATAGTAAATGTGCTTCGATTTATATTCATTAAAAGTTATATTAATCAATCCAACAAAAAAAAGGTCATTCGATGTTAGGCTGTTGCCTATGTATATATAACACGTTAGTTTTTTTATAACTTGATTTTATAGTATAATTTGAGAAAAAATAATGACGTAAAAAGTGTATGAATTGGTTCTATGTCTGGGTGACACCTAAGTCAGTGCTTGCTTAAGTATATATATTTATTTTCTGCACTAGTGTGGTAAATTAGCTGATAGTTTAAATTGGTAAAAGCCTAGTTTGGCGAAGCCCTAAAAATTAAATGTTTGCAAAATAGGTGTATTTTAGCATCACTTTTTATAAAATCGAGGCGGAATGATTTGTTGTAAAAATGTTGTTCTTAGGTCTTATTTTAGGCAGGAAATTTCGATTAGGAAGTATTTTTTCAATCCCAAATAGTATATAATCACCTTTGCATCATTCGATTAAACGCTAATATCCTTCAAAATATGCTTGAAAATAGTAAACATAAGTTGGCAATAAAGTGAGGTTAAACGAAGCGATGATTGACTTGTGCAGTGTGTTCGACATTTAAAAATTGTCAATTGTAATGTTGTCAACAACAATATTCAACATATTCTTGAATATTCCATAACAAAAGCATAAACCAAGTGGTGAGATTTTAAGTGTCTAAAGGTATAGTTTCATTTTTAAAATTTATTAAAAATATTTTTTTTTCCAAATACTTGCTTTAGAGCAAAACAGATTTCTGACAGCGCCATATAGTGCCATTCTCTGATAATGTTATGTTATTACCACAATTCTCACAATTTTTGGAATTCATTAAACACCGGGATTATTTGAAAAATTCAATAGTTCGTCTTCATTTTCACTTAAAAGAAGAAATTCAATATATGAAAAGTTGCATCCAGAACCCCCTATACTTGCCAAAAAATTGAACTATAAATATGTACCTATAATATGTCAGTTGTTACTATCGTTATTTTTTTCTAAAGCAAATATTCTTGGAAATGGAATTTATAAAATAATCTAATATTGCGAAAGTTATTCTGGCAGCTTTGTCAACATTGATATTAACAGTACTTGACTGTTGAATATACTACACAAGTCAATCATCAATTCGTTCAACCTCACTTTTTCGTGAACTTATGTTTACTATTTTCACTCATATTTTTGCTAAGTTTGAAGGATGTTAGTGTTTAATAGAATACAAGGATGATTGGGAAAAGATACTTTCAAATCGAAAATTCCAATTAAAAGTTTAACTCCTAAGAACAACATTTTCCCGTTTTTTATTATACTCAATAAAAACAGCCCATATTGAGAATGAATCAAATCAGTTAAAAACTTAACAATTCATTCCAATTAATACCAAATGTTTTGACTCAGATTCCATTCGGGCTGCCTGTCAAGATGACAGATTCTATGAAGATTAGTTAATATTATTTATAATATATTGGGACCTGGAACCATAGAGACTCATATACCTACAATTCTGCAAAGAACGGTTATATTGTAAATCTTTAAGCTCTATTTACACGATAAGGACAGAACTGTTGATTTGTTATTTCAAGTCAACTAATGTGTCAAATGTCAGTTATATTCTTTGAGTATTTCCTTGACCGTGTTTGATAAATCTGTGATTTCTATGTAATATTTTTTTAATTAAATGTTACACTTGTATCAATGTTGCTCTGATCCTTACAATATTTCTCCTATTGTAGAGTAATATTTATTTCAAAACATTCAAATTAAAAATATATACCTACAGAATATGTATTGCACATTCTAGAGAAAAACTAGATGATTTCTCAACCTTCAAGTCTTCATTAAATAATTAAAATAAATTAAAATACATGAGTCTTCAGATTTATTATTGCAAAATTAATTGCTATATCCAAAACATTATCAATTTGTTTCGAAGAGAATGGCAAAAAATAAAATTAATTTAATGCTAATTTGAATGAATGAACTTTGACAATACAAAATACAAATAAACCACAACAGTTGTAACAATATAATCTAATCAACTATATTATTTCTTCCGTCAAAAAAACCCTTTGGTATTATTAGACCGATCTTAAATGATATGCGTTAGAAAATCAATCACTAAAATCACGAAAAAAAAAAACTATTATGCATAACTTACATTGTAACAGTAGCTATACCTAATGGACCATAACCCAGAGATAAACAAAACACAAAAAAGCAATTCACGTGAAATACGATTCAACTCGACCGAAATTTCACTCTCAATTTGATCTCGTTGTTTTTATTACCAACATTTCAGTAGTCGATGACGGGCGCGAATTTATTATTACGAAGACACCAACGGAATTTAACTGTGTCACGGAAGATGTATACCGTCGAGGAGGACATGTACATCGCATATGAAGAACGACTCTTCGTCAGCAGAAGTGAGAGCACCTGGTAGAGAGCCTTTGCTGCCGCTCCGGCTATGGGACGGACGCTATCTGCTGCTATCGACTCGAAGAAAGAAAGAAGAGATGCAGCAGGCCCCCAACAACATATGAGACGAAGACGACCGTCTCCGGATCTTTAAGAAGTAGGCATCACAATCATCTATTGCCGCCAGAGTAGAACTTTGTGATTGAATTGAAATAGATTTCAATGCATAGCTATTGGGGGCTATATAGATTGATCAGTTGTTGTGGGGTCCTTCAGGGTTCAGTTTTGTGTCCCTTATTGTTCAACGGAGTTATTGTATCATTTCCGGATGATAACAGATTAGGATTTAGTGATAATCAAAGCTGAGCTTTCATTGAAGCTCGAAGTTTGACAATTGAACATTGTATCAATAATTTGAGAAAAACTTCTTACGAAAACAGTCAGGTACTATTTCTTCTCATAATGAAATATCTTTCATATACGAATATTTGCATTTACCTATTTCCAGATTGTTATATTCCCATTCAGCGATATATTCGTGCGGGTAATCCAGTATATACGGGTGAAGGAACAAAAATACTCCCTGAGATTCATTAGAATGGGAGTTGAAAAAAATAATTTGACTAAGTTGCTATATTTCTCATATAGAGTCTACAAATTATAAAATCCAAAATAGGAGTTGTTTTATCGAGACGTCTAATATCAACAGATGATATGAATAACGATCTGAGTACGACCCTGCACGTTTATATTCTCTTATTATAATAATGTGCTTATATGAGTCTGCCATACGCACAGTTTCTGGAGATAGATACTTTCTTCGTTTCGCGAAACAACGCCATGCGGTGGACGACAGCATCGCCATAATCACGAGATATGTCTGTTTGTCTGTCCTGTCCCATTATTGGATGATGCTGATTTGCCAGAGCCACGTGACGGACGAAACTTAACCTGCCATTGACATTGACTAACTAGCAAGTGAGCAGGATGTAGGTTAGGAAAAGTGGGGCGATGATGATGTTTTTAATTAATAATAGATGATGATGATGAGGTTCTTCTGCTCGTTATGAATTTCAGTGCATTAAGTAAGTCAGTCATTAGAAGTCGTTGATGATTGTGGATCGTCGCGCATGCAGGATGGATGAGCATCGGTGCCGAGTGCTTGCTGTGCTTTGACAGAGTCGGCCTTGCAGGCGATCCAGCAGGAACGTTATATACAGGGTGACGATGATTTTTCATTGGAATAGTGTTGCTATTTCTTGAACAGGTCATGGTTAAATTGGAGAAAAGTTGCATTATTTGAACCTCCTCAATATTTTGGTTTGCAAATTTTTAAGATATCAAAAGTTCCTGAAATATTATGAAAAAACTAAAAATATCGTTTCTTTTATTTTTTTCTTGATACTCCGAAAGGGAAGCTAAAATTTTGCTCAAGTAAGTAATGTACCAAGATGAAGATGATGAAATTGTTAGAAATATTTTATCTTTTTTATTTTCAAAGTTATGCTCATCGACTTTTGTTTTACTTATGGACGCCATATTTATTTTTTATACCATTAAATGAAGTCAAAAATCTGCTTTGCAACAATATATAACAGTCGACAATTAAAACCAGAAAGACATTGAAAAATGGTAAAAATATTTTAAAATGTGGCAGGCTATGATGATCAGGAAACAAAATACAAATTTTACTTAACAAACCAAAGAAATTATGAAAAATTAAATAGACATAAATAAATAACCAATTAAAAAGAATCAAGAACTCAACTTAAGTGTTGTCTCTAATCGCTGAAGTAAATCTTTCTGTGACGCAATTCTTCGAGCTCTGTATTCACTTCATATTGTGATAAACTTTATTTTCCAGAAAGCCCCATAAAAAATCATCTAATGAACGAATGAATGTTTGGAACTTTTCGTCGGCCTTAGTTTTTGTGCTGTGTAAATTTGTCTATATCTTTTTTGTTGAGTAACGTTTTTTGTCATTCTATTCTACTCAAATTTTTCATCAGTTTTTGGATGGAAATTATGGATGTAAGATATACCTATAAATGTCATTGGAAAGTATACCTAACCTAACCTAACCTATTAACTCTTTGGGAAAGTAGTTCATATTATTTATTTTAGGTGATTTTGGTTGAAAAAAATCATCTTTCCTATTGACAGACTATTTTATAAAAGGCGACTGTAGCATTTTATCATGAAAACGGAATTTATTCAGTGAATTATTCTATAAAGCTGGTCCTTGATTTTATAAAAAAATCATTAAACTCTCTAGTATGGTTTATAAAGAACGATAAACCATGCTTGTTGCTTATACTATTTTCTGCACGATTAATAGGTACCTATACAATGAATCTCAGAAGTAATGTCTAAATTCATTGAAGTTGGTATTCGTAACTTATTTTTGTGCTACCCCGTATACGTTAATTTATGAGAAATAAAAATTTTGAAGCGTTAAACATTCTCTAATACCAAAGAAGATAGTACTTATCCTATTACCCAGGTATATTATTTGTTTGTACTCCCAAAACATAGCAAAATACGCATATTTCAGATTTTACCACTGCTCTAACTCGAAAACCGTAACTCTATGGAAAAATGTTCAATTTAAATGTTGCTACAAATAATCTGGTCTTTAATTTGGCCATCTCAGATTTTCAATTTTCGAAAGAAATTGCCTCCTCCACATATGTCAGATTTTAACATTGTTGTAACTCGAAAACCGTACCTCTATGGAAAAAATGTACAAAAATTTGATTCAGCTGTCTCAGATTTTCAAATTTCGAAATAAATTGCCCCGTCATCCCACTTCGGGGCCAATTTTTGAAGGGAAGGACATTTCGGATTGAAGTTTTCAAGTCTCCTGTTTCAAATGAATCAAAAATCATCAAAATCGGTGTATCGGTCTATAAACAGCGCGCGCACAAAACAAAAAAGAAAACAGTCGAATTGTATACCTCCTCCGTTTGGGCTTGTCGGTCAAAAATCGCATTATACAACAAAAATCGACTGATCCGAGCGTTTTCCGAAAAAAACACACGGTGGTATTTCAAATGAATTTACTCATGTAACTTGGAAATCATGTGTGTTATTTTGAAATTTTCTCGAGAACTGTTGTCTTTTGAAACATGCGTATTTTAAATGGACGCTCCACACCAACTGACGTCACTTGAGATGCGCGTGGTCATACCTTCTTTTCATCATGGATGTTGTTGGTAAGAAATCCAAAAAAAAATATTGTACATAAAATATTTCTACTAACCTGGAATACATGTCAGTTAGATTGAGAACTTCATTGCCTTTTTCAAACAAAAACCAATTCGACGTCTCAACCAAATATCTAATTATGTCCGCCTCTTTCAACGGCACATCCAATGTTGCCATGCTGTTTGTGAATTTCAAGCAGCCACTTTTTTTGGCAAACTTAATATAGCGCGCACTGTACTTTAATTTGTTTTTCATTATCGCTTTTGCGTCGACATTTGCTGTCATCGCAGCACTGCTTAAAAATCGAATAAAGAGTGTAATTGTTAGTGGTTCTTATGGTTGTTTTTATATTGATGAATATATTGTTGCGACATTTTTTGTGGGTACTACCTATGTTTATAAAAATTACATATTTTGATTGTAAAATTATATACACAAGAGTGATAATGCAATATATCGTCGTATTTTTTTCGTTGTTGTTCCTGTAAGTTGTCATTTATTGATGACACACGGTCATCAATTTCCTATGAACGGATTCAAGTGTACGGATGAGGAAAATTGCAACATGTACCAAGTATCTATAACTAGTTAATTATTATATACTTTGAAGTCATTTAAAAACTATTTGAAGGTTCCATAGAGTTCCATGGATTTTTGACCGACGAACAAAACGGAGGAGGTTGTGGAGCGGGGATTTTTGTTTTTCGAAAATTGAAAATATGAGACTGCCAAATAAAAGAAGAGATTATATGTAGCAACATTTCAATTGGACATTTTTCAAAAAATGTACAGTTTCCGAGTTAGAGTAGTGTGAAAGTCTGAAATATGTATATTTCCGTGATCAAAATCGGAGTGCGTTTACTATATGAACGGCTTGCAAGAAACAAAAAAAATCAGACAGTCGAATAGACGGATTGCATTAAGCGTTAATTGTTCTCCGAATGCGTGGCGCGAAGTTTGCAACTGCCACTTTCATTTGAAATGTTAGTCTTTTGAACAGAAAGTACTATGCCTGTGCCCAAATGATTCCATCCTAATGGCTGTCTGTGACCGTTTCTATCAATTTCTTTATGTACTATGACATTTATACGCTTCTTGTATATAAAAGGTCTATGCTGATTTTACATGATTAAAGAGGTATCCTATGACCGATAATTCGCGCATGCGCAGAATTGAATTCATTAATGCAATTATTGGTCTATTGTATACCTCCTACGTTTGGACAAAGTACTACGAACAAACTCTATCGAAATATAACTGAGAGTATAATCGAAATAATGATATAATACTGTCTTTTTTGCTCGATCCATGGAATTGTATTCTCATTGAAACTTTTTTGGCTGACTTGCCAAACGTAGGATGTGTACAGTTCGACGGCTTGTCTGCATTTTTATGTCTGTTTGTAATGATTGTAAATGATAAATGATTTTTATGAAAACATAAAGTAGAGCAACTTCTTTTGAATTCATGATTATTCCTTAAGGTCAAGGTCGACCTTGAATCGTTGACTCTTTAACTTTAAATTGTCATTGCTATTTAACGGTTATTTTCTCTTTATAAATCCAAAGATAACAAATTATGCCTTACTGGATAAGAAGTCCTAAGGGTAAGGAGAGACTTTGAATATGGATTTTAAAACCAGTCCTGTTTAAAATTTGTATAAGAAGTTGATGAAAATCTTCATTCTTCAATCGCAACGTTATCCCAAAATAATGGAATTCGCTAAGGTGCTATTGACAAAATATTAAATGAAGACGTTTTTGACAGACGCCTAGAGTTTTGTGACAAGATTCTGGGAGTATGTAACAGAAATAATGGCTTTGAATAAAATGTGTTATTCTCCGATGAAGCAACTTTTTGCTTAAATGTTTCAGTGAACAAACAAAATTGTAGATATTTGGCAACTGAAAACCCCAACTGGATGATGGAAGCCCATACCCAGTATCCACAGAAAGTAAATGTTTGGGCAGGGATTTAAAAAAATAATATAGTGGGACCATATTTTTTGAGGGACATGTCACTGCTCCAAACTATCTAGAAATGTTTCGAACATATTAATTTCCTTTTTTGGCAGTAACCTATGAAATTATTCATGAGTTTGTTGATATAGATCCAAATATTTGTTTACAACAAGATGGAGCAAGTCCTTATTATCCTTATATCTGTTGGTAAGAGATTTCTTGAATGAGGTTTTTCCCAATCGCTGGATAGGAAGACGGAGATCTATTGAATGACCTCCTAGATCTCCAGGCCTAAGCCCTCTTGACTTTTTTCTTTGAGGTTACTTGAAAAGTACAGTAAGATTTTAGGATTGAGTTTCACCCTGCCCAATAAGAGCCCCCTCAAAAACAAAGTTGATGTGTCTCAGTGTTTTATTTTCTTATGACATTAAATACCCCAAATCGATGCCGTTTCATTTTCGATGGGGCCCCCTGTATATATGTATATAAACTTTTGAACCAAAAGTTTTATTGGACGGACTTATAGACTTTTAACAACATGTTGTTGACAGTTTTTCGAAATTCAAAAGTGTGAACGATCGCAATTATACATTTCTATAAGAAACTAGCTGACCCGAGAGACGTTGTCCTGTATTATCAAAAGCAAAAACAATATCTTGGTTTTCTAAATTTTCACCCATGACAACAATAGCAACTTCATCAATTGTTGCCGTATTATAGCGTTTTGCGTGTTGTCCTCCAGGCGTCTATGCGGTTTAATGCAGTCTTAAAAAATATAACCAATTCGTTGTCTGATGGAAAAACATTCGAAGTTGCTCCACACTTGGTCTGTTCACCGATTTATTGTGTGCATAAGACTGCTCAACTTGTTTTGCTGAATCGCCCATGAAATAAATTTGCAAAAATTGTACCACCATGTGACGTTCAAGATACTTTTTCAGCACTGCCATTCCCCCATCAACTTTTGACTGGCTGCTTTTGGTTGTTCACCTAGCTACAAACCTACTGTACGCTACTTTAATTGATATATGATTTCAATTGAGAATTACCAATTTATTCAGGCAAGTCGTGGTAAAAGTTTATTGTTTTACAATATAGTTACCTTGAAAGTTAGCGTAAAGTTGTCTTGAATAACTTTCATTTGAAAATAAATAATGTATTCCTGTATATGAGTTAAAAATGTATAGAATCTATCCCATTTCCGTAAACCAATGAATGCTGAGGCTCTGGTGGCAGTACCAATGGCGTCAATTTGACTTTACCGCTCCCGCAACACAATCCAGGAGCTTCATTCTTTCAATATTAGGTGTAATTGATTTTAACTTACCGAGATGAATAAACACTTCTCAAAAACTCACTGTATAATAAATTGAAATGAAACTATTATTTATCAACCGATCCATCTAAGTTAAGCGATATTTTCAGCGCGCGTTCTGTCAATTGCTGACAGTTATTTCAAACAACTGACAGTTGTCAAACAACTGTATGTACTGTATGTAAAATTAATAATGTCTTTAAGTTTTCATAATTGCTCTTAAATTTTCTAATGTTCCGCTCAACTTTATTATTTTTTTCGTTCTTAAGAACCTTCTTCTGATAATAATGAACACAACAAAAAAGGAATTGGCAAAATCGGTTCAGCTGCTCTCGAGATTTGCGATTAGTAACACATTTAGCGATTCATTTTCATATTATTGATTTACCTAAAATATTAAAGTGAATAAAATCATTAATCAATCCTGACCTCTCCTCATTATCCTTGAACTGATCCAGCTTCCCTGCAGCACCACAATCACATACATTTCTTTTGAAAACAAAATCCGAACACATTGAATCGAAAATGTTGGTGGTCATTGTTTCATCACCATCCTCATTCACCTCCTCCTCCACCAATTCTGGATGATTATGATGATCAGTTAATATTAGTTTTGATTCACTCACTGCCGGAAAGTAGATGTTTGAACGGAACAATGTCTTCCCGAAATTGTAATAATCTGAACCTGATGATGCTGATGGCGGGATGAAAGTTGTGGCATCCTTTTGGTGTTTTTTGTTGTTATTTTTTTGGTACACGTGGAAACGGAGCAACTTCAAAATGCACATTTTATACTCGGAAGATTCACCACCACACACTAGAATATTTGTCAAATGAAAACACTTTTGGAAAGTCCTTCTTCAAGTGATTCTAACCATAATACGATGTTAGCTTTTTCCTTGTACACGAAATATAAACATTATCGTTATATTTACAAGTTTTGTTCGACACTACTAGCAAACGAAAGTGATATTGCATGAAGCGAAGACAGCTCTAAACTGTCGCAGTCGGTAAAACAATTTGAAAATGTAGATCAAGTAACAACAATATAATTATTTACGCACGAAATATTTTCGCATTCAAAAAATAATTATTCCTTTTTTTTCACTTAGAAGAGAGTAAACCGTGGTCTGAATTAATTCCATTGTCGTGCATTCGTCGATGGAAAAGAAGGTACGTACTTATTGATGACTTAAGTAAATAAATACATATTTTATTAGGAAAATTAGTACCTATTTTTTTTAGTGGAATTTAAAAAAAAATTGTTTTTATTAGGTGTTTCAGAGTTTCAAGAATGAATATTTTTTTCCGAAAATTGGACCGACTTTATTAGTTGGTGCACTGAAAAATACAAAATAATATCAATTCTATAGGTACTGGTAATTTTTAAGTAGTGAAGTTGTAGTTGGACCTAGACATCCGAACACCTAGACCACGTATAACCTCTTTTAGAGCGATCCAACATCTCAAGACCATTATTCTTCTGGTCCATAATGGTTAGTGTACGACTTATACGACTAATATATTTGCCATAGAGTAATAATCAAAGACATTCAGACGTAATTGAAAGGTGGCCGTTGAAATAGTCATTACTGATTATTCAGAAACACCTGCAGATTAAATTATGTACCAAATCTATATTTTACAACACAAACTAAAAATTTTCATTTGTGAAATAAGGGGATCATCAGTCGATATCGATCGATTGAGTTAAGTGCGGCAACACAGGAAAATATAATTTAGGCGTCCGTATGAATTCGCAAGCTTTCGTCGCTAGTCGGAATATTGTTGTTCGTTGTTCCATTCATAATTTGAGTGTTGCTACTACGTTTTTCAAATTTATACGCTTCTACTCAGGTACACTGTTGCCAAAATTTCCTATAGGAAAATTTTGTCTCTCTCTTACACATGGAACATACAAAAACAATTCTCTAGCATTTAGAGATCGCCTTTGGATACATGTTATGAATGGAATGCTTGGTCTAGGTGTTCATATGTCTATATAGTTGGATTTAAATGTTTTTGCAGCATATATTAAACTTGCAGGTTTTCATAAAGCTTATATCTTCGAAAAAGTCACTTTTTTATTTCTTTTTTATGTTCTAAAGTTTCTAATAACAATAAGTAGGACCTACTTCATTAAATGTTCCACGAAAAACTATGAAATAACAACACATTATAATGTAGGAGTAGATTTTGATCATGAGAATTTTGAAGATGATTGAGGCTTAAAAAAAACTTGGCTTGACTTGAGCCAATATCCTGGATATCTTGAAAAGATACTATTGTTGAGGTACGTCACTGGTGAATAACTTGTGATTTACTATACGAATTCAAGCGTAAAGAAGAAAGTTTTTATCGACACAAAATGATTTACTATGGCAAATGTAATTAAGTAAATATAACATTTTTTTTATGTTAAGATGATATACTTACGTTTTAAAGGAATCGAAATGATTTTTTATTCATGAAATACCTAAATATTCTTGTATAAATTTATTATCAAATACTAGAGGCATCTTTAAATTAAAGCAAAATTAATAATTGTAGGCGACATGAAAATGAGATTTATTATTATTTGTGATAGTAATGAACAGATAAATAAGAAATCCAGCAACAGGAGTGACCTGTTTTGGATGTTTGCGCCTTAAGTAGGAGATGTGCTCCGATTTCCATATTTTTTTTTTCATTTGTTAGAGGACATTGAGAGATTGTCCCAAGGTGGTGCCAAAAGTTATCAATCAAAAGTAACAGCACCAATAGAATTAATATTATTTCATATTTATCAGTGCACCAGCTCATAACGTCGGTCCAATTTTTTTTTAAAGAAATATTTATATACTATGAATAGCTTTGGATCGATAATGTTAGCAAACGGAATTACTGAGACAACGTACACATTTCTGCAATCTATATTTAGCCTCCTACCCAAGGACAGAGATACATGGTAAAAATAAAATCTTAATTTTCCAATACAATAAAAGCTATCTATGTGTTATGGTGAGTGAAAAGCTTGTCCCTTAGACCAGAAAAAAAGCAATAATGGGAAACAAATAATGAATGTTGACTTCCGGTAGTAGAACCGAAACTCCTGATACAAGGTCAATTGTCTTTCATTTTGCATTAGACAATTAGAATTATAGTTTAATATGACATTTTATTTTTTTCTTATAAAACCTTCAGTTGCATATCCTCTAAATCTAGTATCAGTAAATTCAGAAGAATCATATCTACTTGAAAAAAAAACACATAATACAGGGTGAGCCTTTTAAAATTTTATCCGAAGACGTCATATGTTGAAAAATATTACGTAAGCGGAAGAAAATTAAATTAAATAGTACATAAAATATACAAATACTTTTACTCAAGTCTAATTTTCGTACCAGTTATTATTAAATCAGGTGTTCCGCTCATTTTGCTCAACCCTGTATATCAATTTAATCTATCGGAATACACTCACAGAAAAGTGGATATCATTTTTTTGTTTAGCGCCTCGGTCACTCACACCACCGCAGCAGCAGTTATTCATTTAGAATCGCACACAGTTTATTCCTGCGGACTTCACATCAGGAGTGCACATAAAATAGATCAACAAATATTGTTAATATGGTTTGGTCGACTGAAAGTGCTGTCCCTGCTGCTGATCAGAATATCATTCAAATTGAAAATGAGAGTAATATTAAGGTCAAAAGTGCCGTCGATGGTGATGATGCTGATAATAATACCAGGTGTTGTAATTTGAAGCAGTGCCGAAAATATTTTAGAGAATATTGTGCGAATACGAGCATTCACGGATTAAAGTATTTGTCGGAGAAAAGAACAGTTTTTGAAAGGTAAGAAGCAACTGGATGTATTTTTTTAAACCTATACTTGGGGATGATATTCTGTAAGCAAAATGTTATCATTTAAAGCCCGTTGAAAAATAACGCACCTCAGATCTAAATAGCTATTCCCATAGTAACCTGCATCCTGCATCCGATAATATTAAGGCTTGATTGAAATCCGTTACGTTGATTGTTATTCTGTAAGCAAAAACCAGGGTGTTGAATGTATAGACATATTATTATTATTGAGAAACATTTGTAAGGCTGGCGTCAAATTTTTATAAAGAAACGAAAGAGTTCAAATAATAGTAGGTATATACCGTATGTTGATAATAAGTAATTTCAAATAAATCTATACATAATTTTAGATGCATGTTTTATGGTATATAAACTTGATTTATAAATATCAACCCAGCTAAAGTTTACATTACTTGATTCAGATAATTTATATGAAGTTGAATGATTTTTAACCGACTTCAAAAATAGGAGGAGGTTTCTCAATTCGACCGTATATATAAATCTTCAAGCTTCTGTGCTTTTTATGAAAAATTGTTCTGAATAAAAGTTGGTAGGTAGATATCTAAAGTCACTCTGCAATAATTAAACCATTTTCTTATAATTTATAAGGAATGTTTATCATTGGCTGTAACTTCATCCCAACTGTCACCCCTACACCTAATGACTGTGTCATCCTCAAATGTAACACCCGGTGTGTTGAGTTGAGTAATAATCCATTAATAGAATTGAATAATAATGGACCCATAATTGAACCTTGAGGGACTCCACAAGTGACTAAGCTGTAAGAACTTTTAACACCATTAATGACTACAAACTGAAATCTATTTGAGAGATAGGTAGTTTCGAATCAAATCATTAAAAATCCCTCGTATACCATGATCACTCAATACAATCAATAGAAGTTTATGTACAACCTTGTCAAAGAGCTTCGCTGTATCCAGAAATACAGGTATTAACGATCTGCTATTCATTACACATGACATTGACATAATTTAAAGCATCATAAGTTGATTTTCTTTTTCTGAATCCGAATCGCCTCCCATTTATCAATCCCTCTCTCTCTCTATAAAATGATAAGTCTCTTGTGAATCACTTTTTCTGATATCTTAGCCAAATCTGATAATAACGATAGACTTACAGAATAGCAGCTTTACGTTAAAAGCAGACAATGTAAATGTCTGATATTTTTTAAATAGTTTTTATTACTTTCGGTTCTTGTATCAATGGACTCCGCAGCGATTTCTCAGGCCCCATACGGTCTAGAGACTTGAAATTTCGAATTCGTACTTAGATCGCAGACATCTCGCCGCCTGTTAAGCTCCAAGTGTGATCCAATATTGGTAATTATAATTATCTCATTCAATCTCATTCAACCAAGATCATTATTTTGTCGACATGGAACGACAATGGGATCCGTCACTGGAATTACGCACGAGCATGGAGCGTCTCGTTCTCTGGTATATAGGTACTTTCTGGAAGATCGTCTATGGTTATGTCGCAATTGTCAGACGTCAGACGTTATTGTTAATTTAAAGTTTAATTTTGTGTTGTGGTAGACAAACAGTAATTTGTTATGGAATTGCTGTTGCTGGCAAACACATATACATAAGTATAGTTAAAATCGAGAAAAGGATAGCAATAGTAGGTACTCATCGGTACGGTTTAAATCTTAAATGCCCAATAAAAACTATTTTTAATTTTTTTTCAAAAATTTCACTTGTTAAGAGTTGTCTTACAGAATATACCCAATTCTATGTCATTTAATGGTGATTAAATTTGAATTTAGGTTATTATACCGGAAGTAGATGCCAATAAGTCCCTCCTTCCTTTTGGAAGCGATTTTCGGGAAATAAATTAATCACTCTTTTTAATGGGACCATTTCTCAGCGCTTCTGTTGGCAAAATGACAAAGTTAATTCTACTTCCGGTATAATATTATTGACCCCAGAATGTGACCAAATTGGTCGATTGTAGAGTAAGGACTCGATTATCCGGACAGCAGTTTAAAGCAATTTGCGATTGCACGAGTTGCGCCATTTATTTATTACTGCTTCTTGTTGATGTTAATAAATTTAATTGTATTTTATTGATCCGAATAAACAGTTAACTATGTATCAACCTTAGAAAAATACTCAAAAGATAAGTGGGCGAACCATGTTATTTTTCTAGAGTTATTAATTCAAAAATTGGTTTTTATCGTTCACTAAATTACTCGGATTTTCAATCATCCGGACTATTTATCCAACGCGTAGTCCGGATAATCGAGTATCTACAGTATATTTGTATACAATCGGCTGATAGGGTTACTCTAGGGCCACCTAGTATGGATTACTAAAACTCGATTAAAAAGACTTTCCATCTTATTTCTATAAAAAAAAATACTAAATGTATTTGCAGAGTCTTATGGACAATTTTGATAATATTAGCATTTGGATGCTGTGCTTACCTGATTACCAATATTTACAACAAATACAAGGAGAGCCCATTTATTGTGAGCTTCGCAACCAGAGAATCCCCAATCTATATCATACCATTTCCTGCAGTAACCATTTGTCCCATATCCAAAACCACCAAAGGATCGTTCGATTTTACTCAAACGGTCACCGACTTATGGGACAATAAGACCGTTGAACCATATCAGTGAGTTGAAAATTTTGATAAATAATAAAATATAATAGTTTACTTAAAATGAGCAATTTGTTTTGAATTTCATCTGTTTGAATAGATTTTATCGTAATTTCGTAATAGCGAATCCAATATTCTCTGCACTGACTGACGAACTCGCTCAAAATCATCAAGGGCGTTTCAAATTGAATTACGTCAAGCAATGATTGGATTTCTTAGGTCCTCCATATGTTCCACTGGAGTACCTGCCTACCAAGATCTTCAGACGGCCTCACAGGAAAAAATCCAAGGGGTTCAAATCCGACGATCGTGCAGGCCATAAGTGAGAGGTCCACCTTTGCCAATCAAACGATTTGCGTAAAAAACGACTGTAATGTGCCATCGTGAATAAACCACATTGTATTTTTTTATTGCCAATGCGTACGTCCTCTAGAAGTTGAGAAAAATTGCGATTTATCTCTCCGGTAATTCTCCCTGATAGACATTCTGATACCATTAGGCATTCAGCTACCCACAAGGCCAATCCGTTAATGTTGTACGATCTTACATAACATCAAAAATGGACCGTGGAATTATATCAACACTATTAGTGCAGTACGGATGAAATTTATCGTAACGCAACTGCATTTTTGATACCACCAGAATGAATGGTCAGATCGCATATCAAAACAGCTTCATCTCTCAGTCATATCATGATTTCGAAGTGTTGCCTCTCATCAGTATGACGTAGAATGATAGGCTTGTTCTAAACCCCAACATCGGATCGCTCCAATGGTAGAGTAGAACAAACAGAGACTAGAAATTTAGCGGCAGAGGATATGGAGGTGAAATATGGCCTGTCTCTCTACGTCATAGTGTTTTTTGTGTAAAAAAATATCCATTTTTAAATTCTTTAATATTTCAGAATGAAGTTTGGGCAGTATATGCAATTAATTTGTGATTTAACAAGAAGCGACAAACACTTTTCATCTAACAAAACATTTACAGATGATTTTTTTGTCACTTTGGATAAGGTACGTTTTTTTTTTCGTCATCAATTCCATCTCGAAATCATCAATGTGTAATGTTAAATTATTTCATTTCTTTTTTTCAGTAGAATAAACCATTGTTTGATATGGTATTTGGTGGATGTAAACTGATGGGTGAGCCAGTAGATTGTGAGAATATATTTTACCCGGTCATAGTTGATGATGGATTGTGTTATTCATTTAACTTGTTAGATCGAAGTGAGATGTTTAAGAAGAATGTGTAAGTTAGATTTCATTCATTCATTATTAGTTAAAAAGCTATACAAGTCATATAAGAGGGTAAGTTCCTTACAAGTCACACACAAACCATGGCTCTGGCGGGACTCGAACCCGCGCCCACGAAGTCCTCTCGCAAGCTACGGAAGCATTTCCAGCGCCTTTACCCAATGAGCCATAGTTATCATTTAATTCGAGAAGATTTAATTACATAGAAGGGTAATATCGACTGCCAATCAAATAAATAAGACTGATAGTATCTATTTAGACCAATAAAGATAACATTATTTTAATTTATCCAGGTGATCCTGATCAAGGTACTACAGTACTAGGGTAAAGTTATTAAATTAGGTTATTGTATTATTGTCATCTGTCCTTGATACGAGTTAAAATTTCGTTGTGAAAATTACTTTGAAAGATTCTAGGTGTTTAAGGAGCTTATTTTTTTTTTCTTCTAATTCTCCAGTGTTCAGTTCTGCGACTATCATCATACTGAAAACGTCAGTACCGACTGGTCTATAGACAGAGGATATCAAAAGGACGCTGGACAATATACTTACCCCTTCAGAGCACTCCTGGCAGGTGCCGATAATGCCCTGGAAGTTTATCTATTACAAAATAGATCAGATATGGATTACCTTTGTGCTAAAGATGTTCAAGGATTTCATGCAAGTATTTTTCAAACATCTGACCAATACTCTAGATGGCGATGAGGAGAGTAGTGTGATGACTGGTACCTAAGCCCTACCAAATTATTTTTTAAGCTTTAATGCATTAACTGCTTCATTACTATCATTATTTTTTCTAATAAAACCGTTTAACTGCATTTGCTTATCAAGTTCATTTTCATGTTTTCAGTTTTGAACTTTGTAATTTAATACTTCTCATTCTATTTAGCTCATTTATTGTCTCATTATTACAAGGTTTGTTTCCTGACAATTTGTTGCAATCTAATTCCTCAATACATAATCCTTCCAAAGACTTTACTCGACTCAGAGCCATGTACCTATGCTTGTCCTTCCTCAAACAATTTTGAGCCTCAATACACAACCGCCTGGTCTACAGTGCTGCCTTGCATTTTGTGAACAGTGGAAGCCCATTAAAAATTAAGGGCAACATCCTTCTTTCAGCTGTCATATACTTGAACTTTGCTGTCGACTGAATGACTTTAGGATGTATAAGGTGTACGCCGTCTCTTTCAAAGTTGATCCGAACATCTGTTTGGTACCTTTGAGTTTGACAAAACTGAGGCCATTCTACAAGTCAAGCCCTTTCATTTGATACCCATATTGAAGAGGTTGTGAGAACATATGTACTTAGGTAATCCGCCATTTTGTTGGCGGCCATATTGGATTTTCATTATTTTTCTGAGTGAACTATATTTTATTAATCAAGCCCTTCCATGTGATATCCATATTGAAGGGGTTGTGCAACAATATATAATCCGCCATTTTGTAGCGGTGACCATCTTGGATTTACAATGATACAAAATGTATTCAATTGTATTGTCATCAGAACTAATGGTGTATACTAAATTTCAGAACAATCTGTCAACAGGAAGGGGGTCAAATACCAGTTAATAGATTTGGCCCAAATAAATAAATAAGAAGCAAGACAAGCTAAATAAAACCGTTTAAAAAGATCGAGTGGCATCTTGTATTGACATTATATCTCATTAGATCCAGCAAACTTGATCAAGCCTTTATGTTCTCTTCTGTTCTTGTAGGTTCTGCTGCACCCTCCCAATGATATACCGAGATTGAAGAAGGACTTTTTCACAGTACCCTTAGACTACACATCGATGGCTCTGGTGCAGCCAAAGATGATGACAACATCTGAGAAAGTTAAAAAGTTTCGGCCCGACGACAGAGAATGTTATATGAGCCATGAGAGGTTTTTGAAATTTTTCAAAATCTACACACCAGACAACTGTCAATTGGAATGTCTGACAAATTACACACTGGAATTATGTGGATGTGTTAATTTTTATATGCCAAGTGAGAATAATTAAATTTGAGACAAAAGTACAAATATAATTCGTTTCACGAAAGATGGCTATTACCTGTAATCATTCACGAGCTATGTACATCACGCTTTACGTCTCATCGCATCTCATTATCATGAAATTCTCTACTACGTTTGTCGATCTAAGCTACGACGACTTTTCTTTAGATGATGAAATATTCATATGTATGTTTATCTATAGTAAACATTCATCCTAAATAAAATCTAACCCTGAACTCTGTTTATATATGCATTTAATATGTCTTGCTCTTGGCAGCATTGGTAGCTCCATAAATTCTCTAACCTCACTTTTTCGCGAACTTTGTTTTTCTGTTTTCGCGCAGATTTCTCTAAAAGTTTCGTGAATATTAGTGTTTAAAGAATCGCAGGCATGATTCAGCAATATTTGGGCTTGAAACATTTTTTTTCCTTTATTCATAATCAAATTACTAAAAATAACGTTTTCCACCTCATCTCTATCAAAAATCTTACAAACATGTTTGCAACATTTTCATGTTAACTGCTATATTTCCAAATAGCCACGAAAGTAAAGCTTTACTAATAAAGTATGTTATTTTTAAGGGGAGAATTCAACGCCAATATGTGGAAATAGCAACATTGAGTGTATGAAAATGGCGGAATGTGAGTTTTTCAGTTAGAAACAGATGAATTAGCGGTTTCTGCCGAGTTCTGAAAAGAAACAAAGTGGTTTCTGCTGCCGTAGAAGCAGGCCCAAACACACAAAGACCAGCATCATATTATTAGGTTGTTTTCAAGTTTATTTGTTTGATGAAACTTGTCTAAAACTTTCGTATCGCTGAGAAAAAGCCGGACAGAGAGTTATGCACGAATAAACTTTCAAATTTTCTAACTTTTCCATTATATTCTCGCTAAACGGTTCATCCTCTTGAATATGCCTATTGTTGTTTGGAAAAAACGACTCGACACAAACTGATTCGTCTGTTTCCAGCACCTTATTATATATAGTGTCATTCCAATTATTGTAAAATGATTTCCTGTAATGCAGATCATCTGAAAGTGCTTGAAATAAGCAAACAATTGAACGATGACTTGGATTATGAAATAGATTTTTCATGCGATTGTATGCCCTTGTGTTCAGACTTGACGTATGAAGTGGAAAATACTCAGGCTCCATGGAACTGGAGGGAAGAGTTCAAGGCCGAAAGGGCGGATCGTCTACTTCCTGGTTTCCAAACTGAATTGTAAATAGATTTAGCTTATTACTCTCAAACTGGCAGCATTGCTACATTTTTTTAGAGCATTTGAATAGAAGCTTGTTTTTAAGTTCTTACAAATATTTCAAAAACTTGTAACTCTTATGCTTTAATTTCATTCGGAATTTTGCACTATTTGTATTAGAGAAATGTTCAGAACTCTCCTTGAAAAAGTGTTCCCTTTTTCAAGTATAAGCCTATGAGTCGAAGATTTAATCATATTGCACCTACCAGCGATGATGTCATACAATGCGGGTTGGCGTATTTGCGCTCACCGAGTGGTGGTTTTCATCGTTGGTAGGCACGGTAGTAGTATTACCTATGGTTATAATCTAGTTTAGCGGCTTTTGTTATGAAAAATCAAATGTTTGCAAAAATAGGTGTATTTTTAATAAAAAAGATATTCTTAAGAGTTACGACTTCTAGCTGGAATTTTTCAGGGATTTTAAAACAAAAGCCGCTAAACTAGACTTCTACCTTATCTATTAAGCTGATGATGATACAAGTAGGAAATTATTGATTATTAAAATATGGGTACAGGGTACACTTTAATGCAATTCAATTTGTACCGGAAAATAACATGAGGTTTGTCAAGCTTTTCACAAAACAAAAGTCATTTCAAGAGTTGTTATCAAGTATGTCCCTCACTCAACATATTATATTATATGTTTTTTGCAGATCTGTGTCCAAATTGGCGGTATTTTTTAAGAAGGACAGATTTCTTACGTCACAACGAAACGAACTGTATGGACCGACCGACTTTCTGGCCAACTTTGGAGGACTTTTAGGCTTATTTACCGGATTCTCATTGTTGTCGCTTGCCGAAATTATATATTTTCTAACTGTCAGATTGTGGGTAAATGTCATTGGCAGAGGCGGCGGAAGAGGAGGAGGAGCAGTACCACTTGAGGCGGCAGCATAGAGAATTTGAAAATAATGTATTTTGTTGATATTGCAGCTCTCTTTGTTTTGAAATTATGCACTGCTTAGAAAAATTAGGGAAGCATTTTGTAGAGAAACTATTACATTTTTCTTGCAACCCCTAAATAAATACAGACACAAAGAAAATATATTATAATATTGAAAAAAAAAAAAATTTTCTTCATTGATTTATTTTTTAACAAGATGTGAACTTTTCAATAAAAATTGATTATGAAACGATTTTTTTTAATAAATTTTGTCAATAACTCTGATAGGTTATGCACAAAAACTGAATAAAATTATTATTTTTTCCACAAAAACTCTTATTAACTGAAATGAAAGTATTTTGAGATGAACTTCCCAATAAACAGTGTGACCGTTGAGTCTTTTTTCCACCAAAGATAACTTCAAGAGGTATTGCTTGTGTTCCAAACTGTTTTTTGCTACGATCACAATAGACCCTTTTTTACTCACCTTATTGCGCAGACGCGGCGGCGACTAATTCAGCCAAGACAATACCTATTCAAAAAATGTAAAGTATCCAGACAACTCGAATCACTATTTCAACGATCATAAGATAAGATGTCTAAATCTGAACATTTCAATGATCAAAATAGTGCACGCAAATTTTGAACGATAATTCGACGCTTATTTCAAAAATAATGTCGGATATGTTCGCAAGCTCCCACACCTTTTCTCCAAGAGGGCGCTGTTTAGCCAATACTTAATTTTTATTTTTTTTTTGTAAAAAAAATTGGCAGGATACATTCTTTTATTATTGGCCTTAAGGGCTATTTAAATAGCTACATTTTGTAAAAAAAACTGCGAGACAATATCATAACTCTTTATTGTAAAATTTATATTTTAGTTGTATTAAGAAAGTAATTAACATTATCACTACCGATTTAAAGATATCAGTAACTTACTGCGTAGTCAGTTAGTGTGAATAAAAAATATATTTTAACTAGGGGAAAGTCGGGCAAAATGACCCCCCTTAATGAAAAAAATGAAACACAGTAAAAAACTTTTATTGTCAACATGAACTTGAACATTCTCCCAAATGCATAACATAAATAAACATTAAATTTTGTCGGCCGAATCCATGCAAGAAGACAATTTACAAAGGAATGTAAAAGGTCCATTTTACCCAGAGGTGATGGTAAAATGGATCCTCTAGAAGGGTAAAATGACCCCTGCGTAACGTAGTCGTATTTATAGATTTTTTTTTGAAGTTCTGACATATCTTCTCAAAAAAAAAACACATAATACAGGGTGAACCATTTAAAATATTATCCGATGACGTCATATGTTGAAAAATATTACGTAAGCGGAAAATTTGCAAACACCACTAAATAGTACATAAGATGTACAAATACATTTATTCAAGTCAAATTATCGTAACAGTTATAATTAAAACATAAATCAGGTGTTCCGCCCATTTTGCCCAACCCTGTATATTGATCTAATCTATCGGAATACACTCGCGGAAAAGTGGATCTCATTTTCTATTTAGCGCCTCGGAAACTCACACCACCGCAGCAGCAGTTATTCATTTAGAATCGCACACAGTTTATTCCTGCGGACTTCACATCAGGAGTGCACATAAAATAGATCAACAAATATTGTTAATATGGTTTGGTCGACAGAAAGTGCTGTCCCTGCTGCTGATCAGAATATCATTCAAATTGAAAATGAGAGTAATATTAAGGTCAAAAGTGCCGTCGATGGTGATGATGCTGATAATAATACCAGGTGTTGTAATTTGAAGCAGTGCCGAAAATATTTTAGAGAATATTGTGCGAATACGAGCATTCACGGATTAAAGTATTTGTCGGAGAAAAGAACAGTTTTTGAAAGGTAAGTAGCAACTGGATGTATTTTTTTAAACCTATACTTGGGGATGATATTCTGTAAGCAAAATGTTATCATTTAAAGCCCGTTGAAAAATAACGCACCTCAGATCTAAATTGCTATTCCGCTGTAACCTGCATCCGATAATATTGAGGTTTGATTAAAATCCATTACGATGATTGTTATTCTGTAAGCAAAAACCTATACTTGGGGATGTTCTGTAAGCAAAATGTTATTTTTAAAGCCCGTTAAAAAATAACGTACCTTACATCTAAATAGATATTTTGTAACCTGCTTCCGATAATATTGAGGCTTACAGAACAAAGCATGATATAATTTTAATAAATCATTTTTCTCAAGAATCTATCTCATATTATAGAAAATAATAAGAAGGTATTTTACTTTTTCAACAATACTAAAAATATTTTTCGTCCAATTTCAATTTTCATCCAGTATAACACCCAGTTATTTAACATCTTTGACTCTTTATAATCTATCACATTTACAATTTAAATTATTATAACAACCTTCTTTATGTATTGTAATTCCGTCTGTAACAGGGAGCTGATCCGCGAATATTTTTCGATTTTGACATATTCATATTCACTCTGTGATAATTAAACCATTTTCATGTCAGTCACCACTACAC
Source organism: Crioceris asparagi (assembly GCA_958507055.1). Classification (NCBI taxonomy): domain Eukaryota; kingdom Metazoa; phylum Arthropoda; class Insecta; order Coleoptera; family Chrysomelidae; genus Crioceris; species Crioceris asparagi. Next base: position 1,560,861 of record OY293827.1, read on the forward strand.
ATAATGACTGTGTCATCCGCAAATGATACAATAACACCCGCTATGTTAAGTTGCAATAATCCATTAATAAAATTAAATAATAATGGACCCATAAATGAACCTTGAGGGACTCCATAAGTGACTGTAAGCTGTAAGAACTTTTAACACCATCAATGACAACACAATGAAATCTATTTGAGAGATAGGTAGTTTCGAATCAAATCATTAACAATCCCTCTTATATCAAGATCACTCAATATAATCAATAGAAGTTTATGTACTACCTTGTCAAAAACCTTCGCTGGATCCAGAAATACAGATATTAACGATCTGCTATTAATTAGACCGGAAGTTATTGACATAATTCAAAGCATCATTAGTCGATTTGTCTTTCTCTGAATCCGAATCGCCTCCCATTTATCAATCCCTCTCCCTATAGAAAGAAATTAAGTCTCTTATGAATCACTTTTTCTGTTATCTTAGCCAAATCTGATATTAACGATAAACTTACAGAATAGCAGCTTTAGGTTAAAAGCAGACAATGTAAACGTCCGATATTTTTTAAGAGTTGTCTTACAGAATATACCCAATCTATGTAATTTATTGGTGAGTAAATTTGAATTCAGGTTGTTATACCGGAAGTAGGTGCCAATAAGTTCCTTCCTTACTTTTGAAGCGATTTTCGGGAAATAAATTACTTATTCTTTTTAATGGGACCATTCCTCAGCGCTTCTGTTGTCAAAATGAAAGAGTTAAAACCGACTTCCGCTATAATATTATTGACCCCCAGAACGTGACAAAATTGGTCGATTGTAGAGTAAGGACTCGATTATACGGACATTACTTGAACACGATTTGCGATTATCCGAAGTGCCAATTTCCATTTATTAGGAATTTTTTGCTTTAGATACATATCATATTTAGCAATTGCTACATCGCTGCTTTAAGAAAATATATAATAAATATATATCTAAACTCTTGTTGATTTTAATAAATTTAATTGTTTTTTGTTGATCCGAATAAACAGCTAACTATGTATTAACCCTAGAAAATTACTCAAAAGATAAGTGAGCGAAGCATGTTGTTTTTCTAGAGTTAATAATTCAAAAAATATTTATTCAACACTTAGTCCGGATACTCGAGTCTCTACAGTATATTTTTCAACACAATCGACTGATAGGGTTACTGTAGGGCCACCCAGTATGGATTACTAAAACCCCATCAAAAAAAACGTTTCATCTTCTTATTTCTATAAAAAAAGATTAAATGTCTTTGCAGAGTTTTATGGACAGTTCTGATAATATTAGCATTTGGATGCTGTGCTTACCTGATCACCAATATTTACAACAAATACGAAGAGAGCCCATTTATTGTGAGCTTCGCAACCAGAGAATCCCCAATCTATACCATACCATTTCCTGCAGTTACCATCTGTCCCATATCAAAAACCTACAAAAAATCGTTCGATTTTACTCAAACCGTCCAACACTTATGGGACAATAAGACAGTTGAACCATATCAGTGAGTTGAAAGTTTTGATAAATAATAAAATATAATAGTTTATATTTAAAAATTAGCACTTTGTTTTGAATTTCATCTGTTTGAATAGATTTTATCGTAATTGCGTAATATCCAGGGTCCTACGTCTCAGCTGGAATCCAATCTTCTCCTTACTGAATTACATCCAGCAATAATTCGATTTCTTAGATCCTCCACATTTTCCACTGGAGTACCTAACAAGATCTTCAGATGGCCTCACGAGCAACAGCACTGAAATGCGCCATCGTGAAATAACCACATTGCATTTTTTATTGCCAATGGGTACGTCCTCTAGAAATCCAGGGAGCATGTGTCCCAAAAAGTTGCAATAAACCTCTGCGTTTGGTCTTCCTGGTAGAAATACTGATCAAATTTGGAAGTCACCCACAAAAAAATACCAATCCGTTAATGTTGAAGACGATCTTTACATATTTCATGTGGATTTTCATAACACCAAAAATAGTTATTACGAAAATGCATTTCTTCAAAAAACACTCGCTTCATCGCTAAAAGAATCAGTGAATCAGCAGTTTAGGGATTTGAACCGTTTTCTGCAAAACCCATTGAAAGAATGGAGGAAAATCCCCAGGAAGAATTGCTATGACACGTTGTATGTGATATGGATTAAAGAAATTATCTTAAAAACATCACTAATTTTTCGAGTAGAACCACCTGGATCTTGGTCAGTCATGTTCAGAACCATTTTTTCTATAAGGTTCAATGCGGTCAGGAAATCTTTCAATGTATTCAAACCGCTTGTCATCTAATATATTGCCATCAGTAAGTTCATCTTGACGTACATTTTTTGGTCAATAATTTTTTATTTAAGGTACCCCCCCCCGATGCCACTGGAATTAAGCCACTTATGAGTAAATTACTACTATGAATAAAGCTATTGAATTTCGAAAAAGAAAATAGCTGATAAGATATTTTGATTATTCAAAAAAGTAACAATCTTCGAAACAATGCATTTTTGGACCTACTTCTTTGAAGATATTCTTACGTATTAAATAACAAATTGTCAAAATCCACTTATCTAAAACGACTTTATTAGTAGATAATAACAACATAATGTATTTAGTCTAATAATTAATGGCAGATGTTGGATAATTTAGAGAATAAATTACGCGGCCAACATATTCATGAGATGTAATTTCTATTATAACAAGTTGGCCTGAAAATAAACATTTGGCATGTATCCAGAAGCCTTAAATTAAGATTCGATAGTTTTGCATAGAATATCCACAAATTATTGCATGAAATTTGTTTATAATTTAGGAGAGTGATTATTTTCAATACAGAAACAGTTTTTGCATGCATTTAATCATTTTGACATCGGATTCAGCACCCGGATTTTCAAATATTTGATCAATAATAGAGATGGTTTTAGCGCGAAACAACTTTGGAAAATGACAATGTCATTAGGTCGGGATTTTGCCGCTTTTTGCCGGTAACTAGTTTTGGGATAAATAATTTGGGCGTTTTTTTTTTCTAATCGAAACTACGCTAACTTGACGTCAAGTTAGCGAAGCAACTTTGTAATTGGAAATATCAAAAAACCAATAAGTGGGGAATATGCCGTTTTTGCCGTTAATTAGTTATAAGAAAATATCTTGTCACTCTTTTTTTATTTAAAATATGGATATGTCACTAACTTGACGTCAACTAACTTTGTTAATAAGAAAAAGATAAAAAAAATATTTTTTTTCTATGCACCTTTTTGATCTTTGGTCTATCCTAAAAAAACAATTTCTCAAATTTGTCGAAAGTTGACTATAACTCAAATTATGAATTTTTAAAAAAGGGTTACATTTATCCCTAAAAAGGGATTTTTTCAGGGTATCTCTTAAGAATGGGTATTTTTTCTCATACTGTTGCTTGTTGCAAGTGGAATTTCATGCACCCGAGAAAAGATTAAAGCAATCATTGAAATTTGTTGCGTCCAGTGGCGTGCAGTAAAAATTTTCTACTTTGGCATTATGTAATTTAAACCAAATTTATAAAGTATACTATGCAATTTAACAACAACAACAAATCAAAGTTACCACAGTTGATATAAGAGTGTATTCCAGTGGCGTAACACCAAAAGCATTTTTTGGTTAGGTAAAAGGTGCTAATAACATAAAAAATGTAATTTTTCAAAATACTTCGAATCTGCTATTCGTCTTTTATCTGATTTTTTTATTCAGCATTGGCGTACGCGTTTTACACAAAAAAAATTATTTGACATTAACATTAACAATATATATAACATTTTAAAATAAAAAAAATTGAATCATGACAAAAACTGAACTAAACTTATTATAAAACAGCAAAAGTTATTTTAAACAATATTGTTACCACCTTGAACATTCTGTAATATTTTAGATTGAAGTCTGGGCAGTATATGCAATTAATTTGTGATTTACCAAGAAGCAACAAACACTTTCCATCTAACGAAACATTTACAGATGATTTTTTTGTCACTTTGGATAAGGTACGTTTTTTTTCCGTCATCAAATCCAACTTTAAATCAATAATGTATGCTGCTAAATTTATTTGTTTTTTTTTCAGTAGAATAAACCATTGTTTGATATGGTATTTGGTGGATGTAAAATAATGGGTGAGTCTGGAGATTGTGATAATATATTTTACCCGGTCATAGTTGATGATGGATTGTGTTATTCATTTAACTTATTAGATCGAAGTGAGATGTTTAAGAAGAATGTGTAAGTTCGTTTTGATTCATTTATTATTAGTTAAAATGCTATATACGTCATACAAGAGGGTAAGTTCCTTACAAATTATAGTTAAAAACAAATCCACATGACTCGTAAACAGCTGGTACGTAAATTTCAAGGTTTTTAATTTTTTAATCACTTTTAAGAAAAACATTTTCAAATAAAAGTTGTTGAAGCATATAAAAAATAATATTTTAGATGAAATTTAATCAATGGATATTTTTTCAGATTCTTTTAAACGATTGGTCACCCGCCATTTTGAAAATACTAATCCGATCATGCCCATACACAAATTCAATCGAGATATTTGTACGATTGAGTATTGTAGCAAATTTCAACTTGATATCTTGCGACCTCTATCGTGCTTACAATTTTCGTAATATCCCATATTATAATATGCTAACGAATCAAAAACAAACTTTAATAACAATATCAAAATATTACCCTACGACAAAACGATCAGTTTAAATTTAAAGACACATTTCCGAAAACATTATAAGCACCACACCTTAACATTTATTAATTATTTTTCATATGAGATATTTTAATTGAACAAAATAATTCCTAGATGGATTGAGGAGTAATTAAATAGAGCATATATTCAAATAACAGATTATACAATTCAGTTGTAAATATCTAATATATCTATTTAATTAGGCTAATTATTCTCCCCGACAAAATTATATTGTGGCATTGAATACATGAATATTAATTATATTCTATTTCATGCATATTTGTATATAGTAATGTTCTTTGTTCTTATGTGGATAAAAACTCACATACACACTAATTAATAAAGTCTATTTATTTAATATAACCAAAGTTCACAATTCACACACACGTACTACAATTTATATACACTACAGTTCACTAAAAAAATTACCAACTATTTACAGTTTATATCACAATATCTATTTCACTTGATTGGCTCGTTCAAAACTAGCTGATTTGGCGCGCGCTCTCATTGCCGTATTTAAATCTATCGAATAAGATGCAGATATGCTTCTCGAAAGCTCCCGACGTATATCGACTGCACTCGATGCGGGTGGAAGATATTTTGGGGTGCCATCTAGGTGTTTCCACAATGATCTAGTAGCTCATGTTCTCTGTTTCACAAAAGTGAATCAGAGAACGTCACATCGCACAGTGGCGCGGGTCTGGGTAACATTACAATATAAATTTGCAAGGCCAAGTGTCAGAGGAAATTAATACCAACAAAGTGAAGGACAAAGGTATACAATAGTAGAAAGTACGATAGTAAAGCTAGAATGGTTAAGTCAGCTAAATTACTAGTAGCTTTGAGTTTAATTTAGTGCCCATTTAGTGCCAATTCAATCCGAAAATAGTCAAAATTGATGCTTTCAAAAATAAACCATAGATTGGAAAATCAAGTTAGCAGTGTAGTATCTTGAAAAAAAGTACGTGATAATAATTTAGTGCTGATTTAGTGCCAATTAATTGCCAATAAGATTATCTTTTAATTAAGCTATCGGTGTACTATCTCAAAATCGCTATAAAATGACAGCGCTCAAGTTAAGGCCTAATAATTGAGTAGTCATTTAGTGCTAATTGAGCGCCAATAAGATAAATTTAATGCAATCAAAAATAATTTTGAAATCTATAAAACTGCTAGCTTTTAATTAAGTTGAAAGTGTAGTGTTCAAAATCAATACCAAATGACTTTGGCGCTTAAGTTAAAAGCTAATAATTGAGTGCTAATTAAGTGCTAATAAGATAAATTTGATACATCCAGAAATAAATAAAAAATCTATAAAATTGCTAGCTTCTAATTAAGCTAACAGTGTTCTATCTCAAAATCGCTATGCTATCAAATGACCTTAGCGCTAATGTTAAGAGCTAATAATTGAGTGCTTATTTAGTGCTAATTAAGTGCCAATGAGATACATTTGAAACATCCCAAAATCAAATATAATTTTTAAAACTGCTAGCTTTTAATTAAGTTAGTAATGTTTTTATTAATTCAGGCGATCCTGATCGCGGTACTAGGATAAAGTTACTAAATTAGGTTATTGTATTGTCCTTGATACGAATTGAAATTTCATCAAGTCAATCGGACGTCTGCAAGTTGGAAAAATTACGTTGAAAGTTTGATGGTGTTTAAGATGTTTAATTTTTTTCTTCTAATTCTGCAGTGTTCAGTTCTCCGACTATCATCATACTGAAAACTTCAGTACCGACTGGTCTATAGATAAGGGATATCAGAAGGATGCTGGAAAATATACATACCCTTACAGAGCACTCCTGGCAGGTGCCGATAATGCCCTGGAAGTTTTTCTATTACAAAAGAGATCAGATATAGATTACCTATGTGCTAAAGATGTTCAAGGATTTAATGCAAGTATTTTTCAACCATCAGTTTGAATGAATTTTGTCCCAATTAAGAAGATACATTTTTAGAAATATAGAAACTAAGGGATACAACTCTTCATGAAAATCGTGTGATTTTCCGTTTCCTCTAGCGGATCTTTCTGAAAATGCGACTTTGCGCAGATAGACGTGCGCAATAAGCTGCTCTTGGTCAAAAAAGAGACAGCAGATTTATATCTGCCATGAACGCCACACTTTTTTTTACTAATTTGGGTAATTTTATGACCTACTTGACTCATTGTTCGTAAGATCATTGACTCGTCTTGGACCTTGGGGAACCAGAGCTTTCTTCTCTTAGGTACCGAGTTACTAAGAGGAGAGACACCTTCAAAGAACGGATATCCACCGCTAATCCATTTTGTTCATTTTTCATGATCCATGGTTCATTATAATAATTTCCAAGGATTACGGTTCACATAATATATTAGATTAAAAAACATTTACCATTCTCTATCAAGTAATCATTCAAACAAAGAAAACTAAATCGATGTCAATCCGTTTGTTTGCGGTGTGATAGGAGGTTGAAAAATGAATAAGGTTAGTAAGAATATTTTTTTAGTTAAACGATTTTATTTTTTTGTCTGACAAGTACCCTAGATTGATGAGAGTAGTGTGTTGACTGATACCTAAAATCTACCAAATTATTTTTTAGGTTTCAGTGCATAAACTGCATCATTACCTACTATCATTATTTTTTTACTAATAAAACCGTTTAACTTGAGAAAATTTGTTTGTCAACTTTATTTTCAAGTTTTCAGTTATGAATTTTGTAATTTAATAGTTCTCATTTTATTTAGTTCATTTAGTGTCTCATTATTTTCTGACAATTTGTTGCAATCTAATTCCTCAATACATAATCCTTCCAAAGACTTTACTCGACTCAGAGCCATGTACCTATGCTTGTCCTTCCTCAAACAATTTTGAGCCTAAATACACAACCGCGTGGTCTACAGTGCTGCCTTTCATTTTGTGGACAGTGGAAGCCCATGAAAAAATTATGGGCAACATCCTTCTTTCAGCTGTCCTATACTTGAACTTTGTTGTGGACTGAATGGCTTTAGGATGTATAAGGTGTACGCCGTCTCTTCCAAAGTTGATCCGAAATGACGGTACATCTTTTTGGTACATTTGAGTTTGACAAAACTGGGGTCATTCTACTAGTCAAGCCTTTTCATTTGAAACCTATAGTGAAGAGGTTGTGAGAATATATTTACTTAGGTAATCCGATATTTTGTTGGCGGCCATATTGGATTTTGATTATTTTTCTGAGTGAACTATATTTTATTATTCAAGCCCTTCCTTGTCATATCCATATTGAAGGGGTTGTGCAACAATATATAATCCGCCATTTTGTAGCGGTGACCATCTTGGATTTGCAATGATACAAAATGTATTCAATTGTATTGTCATCAGAACACTAAAGGTGTGTACTAAATTTCAGATCAATCTGTCAACAGGAAGGGGGTCAAATATCAATTAATAGATTTGGCCCAAATAAATAAATAAGAAGCAAGGCAAGCTAAATAGAACCGTTTACAAAGATCCAGTGGCATCTTGTATTGACATTATTTCTCACTAGATCCAGCAAACTTGATCAAGCCTTTATGTTCTCTTCTGTTCTTGTAGGTTCTTCTGCACCCTCCCAATGATATACCGAGATTGAAGAAGGACTTTTTCACAGTACCCTTAGACTACACATCGATGGCTCTGGTGCAACCAAAGATGATGACAACATCTGAGAAAGTTAAAAAGTTTCGGCCCGACGACAGAGAATGTTATATGAGCCATGAGAGGTTTTTGAAATTTTTCAAAATCTACACACCAGACAACTGTCAATTGGAATGTCTTACAAATTACACCTTGGAAATATGTGGATGTGTTAATTTTTATATGCCAAGTGAGCAAAAATGAATTTAACACAAATGTACAGAACATTTTTATACCCATAGACAAAATAAAATGTTTGCAAGGATGGGTGTATTTTAGCATAAATTGTAATAAAAATAATAAGAAAAGCGCATTTATGTATAATTAATTTGATCAGGATAAAAGGGAAAAATGTTGCTTTCAGGACTTGCAAGTTTGACATCGCCGAAATTTTTGTGGAAATATGCCTGACACTAGAAAACCCTTTGAGTTAAGAGTTTGATTCGTACTTGGCCGCATTTTTATGAATACATAATTTAGAACAAACATTTTCTTTCATAGATACCGTCTAGCTCTTTCTTATATTTCTATACTTCTTTTTATAATTTTTAGAAACTGATTTCGATTGTAATTAACATGTCGTTACATGATGAAAAATTCATTTATATGTTTATCTATGGTAAACATTCATCCTAAATAAAATCTAATACTGATTAATATGCATTTTATATATCTTGCTGTTGGCAGCATTGGTAGCGCGATATATCCTTCCGCTAGAGTTGAGCCAATTTACAACAACTTCCTTAACCTCATTTTTCCGCGAACTTTGTTTCTCAGTTATTGCGCATATTTCCGCAAAATTGTCGCGAATGTTAAGTGTTTTATGAACAAATTATTAAAAATAGCGCTTAGCTTCATTTCTATCAAAGGTTGCGCACACATTTTTGTGACATATTCCTATTAACTGCTGTCTTTCCAGACAGCCACTAGAAACAAGACTTTTACCGATAAAATATATTGTTTTTAAGGGGAGAATTCAACGCCAATATGTGGAAATAGCAACATTGAGTGTATGAAAGAGGCGGAATGTGAGTTTTTCGGTTGGAAACAGATAAATTAGCGGTTTCTTTCGAGTTCTGAAAAGAGACAAAGTGGTTTCTGATGCCATAGAAGCAGGGCCAAACACACAAAGACCAGCATCATATTATTAGGTTGTTTTCAAGTTTATTTGTTTGATGAAACTTGTCTAAAACTTTCGTATCGCTGAGAAAAAGCCGGACAGAGAGTTATGCACGAATAAACTTTCAAATTTTCTCACTTTTCCATCATATTCTCGCTAAACCGTTCATCCTCTTGAATATGTATGTTGTTGTTTGGAAGAACCGACTCGACAGAAACCGATTCATCTGTTTCCAGTCCTATTATACAGTGTAATTTCAATAATTGTAAAATGATTTCTTATAATATCTACAGATCAACTGAAAGAGCTTGAAATAAGCAAACAGTTGGACGATGACTTGGACTATGATTTTGAAATGGATTTTGCATGCGATTGTATGCCCTTGTGTTCAGAGTTAACGTATGAAGTGGAAAATACTCAGGCTCCATGGAATTGGAGGGAAGAGTTCGAGGCCGAAAGGGCGGATCGTCTACTTCCTGGTTTCCAAACTGAATTGTAAATAAATTTAGCTTTTATTTTGTTTCTCATAATAATTGTTAGCATGACGCGTGAGGTTTGGCAACAAACGTCACTCAAACTGGCAGCATATGGCTACACCTTTTTTTAAGTGCATTTGAATAGAAGCTTGTTTTCAAATTCTTACAAATATTTCAAAAACTTATACCTCTTATGCTTTAATTTCATTCAGAATTGTGCAATCTTTGTATTAGAGAAATTTTCAGAACTCCCCTCGAAAAAATGTTCCCTTTTTCAAGCATAAGCCTATGAGAAGAATATTTAATCATATTGCACCTACCAGCGATGATATCATACAATGCGGGTTGGCGTATTTGCGCTCACCGAGTAGTGGTTTCATCGTTGGTAGGCACGGTAGTAGTATTACCTATGGTAATAATCTAGTTAAGCGGCTTTTGTTATGAAAAATCAAATGTTTGCAAAAATAGGTGTATTTTAACATAACTTTTAATTTTTAATAAGAAAGATATTCTTAAGAGTTACGACTTCTAGCTGGAATTTCTTAGGGATTTCAAAACATAAGCCGCTAAACTAGGATTCTACCTTACCTATTAAGCTACTGTTGATACAAGTAGGAAATTATTAGTTATTAAAATATGAAGAACTTTAATGTGGCCCACAGGGTACGCTTTAATGCAATTTAATTTGTACCGGAAAATAACATGAGGTTTGTCAAGCTTTTTACAAAAAAAAAGTCATTTCAAGATTTGTTATCAAGTATGTCCCACACTCAACATATTAAATTATATGTTTTTTGCAGATCTGTGTCCAAATTGGCGGTATTTTTTAAGCAGGACAGATTTCTCACGTCACAACGAAACGAACTGTATGGACCAACCGACTTTCTGGCCAACTTTGGAGGTCTTTTAGGCTTGTTTACCGGCTTCTCATTGCTGTCGCTTGCCGAAATTATATATTTTCTTACTGTCAGATTGTGGGTGAATGTAATTGGCAGACGCGGCGGAAGAGGAGGAGGAGCAGTACCACGTGAGGCGGCAGCATAGAAAATTTTAAAGCAATCTATTTTGTTGATATTGCAGTTCTCTTTGTTTTGAAATTATGCACTGCTTAGAAAAATTAGAAAAGCATTTTGTAGAGAAATTATTACATTGTTCTTGCAACCCCCTTTGTGTTGGGATAAATACATACAAAAAGAAAATATATTATAATATTAAAAACAAGAATTTCTTGATTCATTTATTTTTTAACAAGATGTGAACTTTTCAATAAGAAAGGATTGTGAAACGATTTTTTTAAAATAAATTTTGACATTAACTCTGATAGGTTATGCGCAAAAACTTAATAATATTATATTTTTTCCATAATAAGCTTTTATTAAATGAAATGAAAGTATTTAAGATGAACTTTCCAATAAACAGTATGATCGTTTTTTTTTCACCAAAGATAACTTCAAGAGGTATTGATCTTTTTCCAAACTGTTTTTTATGTCAGTCTTCACCCAAGTCTAAGCACGAAGTCAGAAGCTTCTTCGGTCTGTGTAGTTACTTTCGACGATACGTAGCAGAATTTGCAAATATCGCCAAGCCGCTAACTAGGCTTACGTAGGACGTTTGCGAGTTCCAGTGGGGTAATCAGTGCCAGCAAGGCTTCGAAGAATTGAAGCATGCTCTGCTAACGTGGGGAACGGTGCTGTTTAATCACAGATACAGAATGGCCAGGAGATGGTTATCGGCTATTTTATTAAGACTTTATTAAAGACGGCGTTACCAGAAAATAATTGTTGGCCATTGTGAAATCCGTGGAGCATTTCTACAAATACTTATACGGTAGAAAACTCTTGTTAACAATCGACCATGCTTCCCTTCAGTAGTACTGCGATTCAAGAACCCAGAGGGTCAGGTAGCCGGATGGGTCGTAAGGCTCCAAGAATTTGACATGGACATCGAACTTCGCATTGGTAAATCCCATGACAATGCCGATGCACTTTCGAGAAGAACCTGTCCTGGTGACTGCGCCCACTTTTACCGAGCTGAGGAGAAGTATGCCGGTTCTAGGAGAACCACCGTAGATGACTGGATGAACTTCAAAAAGATCAGGAGGTAGATCCCATTGTAAAGATACTGTTTGAATGGAAATAAGATCAGCGACCGACTGCTAAGTTGTATTGGACTTAGTGGAATTCTCTTGTTTTATAGAACGGCATTTTGAAACGACTACTCATGAACCTGGATGGTACTGAGAACAGAAAGCAGTTGGTAGTACCAAGTACTAAGAGTGAAGCTGGGAACAAATATACATCGTGGTGGTAATTGGGTAATTGGACATGCCGCTTCAGGGTACCGCTTGAGCTGCACTCTGACCAGTCTGCCCTATTCCAGAACCTTTGCAGTAATAATTGAAAGAGAAGTAACTCTAAGATAATTATGATACCGACTGTGCCATAAGATATTGCCTTTAAAAATGCTATGAACAAGTTGAGAATAAGTGGTGCCAACATAGATCCCTGGGGAAGACCATTTCAAAGATACTTTTAGTTGCTGAACCTTCATACGGATATTTGGAGGATTCTGGTGGAAAGCATCTTGTTGCTTCATGTAATGTTCAGAAAATTGTACATTTTAGTCACATGCTTCATGAAGTAATCTTAATAAAGGAGCTGGTTGATTTCAGTCTAGCCAAGGTTCATAATATTTTCATATTTTGGACTGCCTTCATAATTACTGTCAAATACTTCTTTGGATGGACATGTTGTTGTAAGTGATTATTATGAGTATCTCGACGAAATCAATCAATCAAAAAATAATATTGTGCCACTGACATTTATCTAGCTATACTTTTACGATATCCAATAAAATATCAATTATGAATAAAACTATTGAAAATAGCATTGAATATTTATTAGTAGAATATCGAGTGGGAAGTTTGCATGGGAGGAATGGCGATATATTTGTGACCATCTGCTACTCTTAAGCGTTCATTACACGATAGATTTTGCAGGCAGTTTTACCATAGTCACTACTAATAACCTATCGTATAATGTGGCTTATTTTTGCATGAAATGACTTTGTAAATCTCATGATGAAAGATTGTTTATTATCTTATGCATTCGATACAAAATAAAAGAAAACTGCACTCCATCCCGTGCCCATTTCAATATTGCTGGTATTCCTGGGTAAACAATTTTAGGGAAACTGGTGATGTGAGAAAGAAAAAACCATATCTGTATCAAACTGGGCAAAAATTACGGCGTTTAGCTGCCCATCTAGAAGAGCAAGGGACAACATATCCTCAATTGGATGAATAGGGCTGGATAACATGTGGTTCCAATAAGATGGAGCAACGGTACATACTTACATACTGCACGATTCCCACAATCCAAATTCTGAGGGCTCAATTTCCGGATCATCTAATCTCTATCGTTTTGGTGATTTGCTCTGGCCGGAAAGATCGCCCGATTTACCCGTTTCAGACTTTTTTTTGTGCGGTTTCTTAACTACTTGATTCTATATCAACACGCCTCAGACTTGTGAAGCTATCAAAAAGAGAATATCCGTCAAAAATGCGAGATGCGTATGAAGTGATGTAAAATGCCATAATAAATCGTCGCCCGCATATGCTCATCAATAATTCTGGCGGCGGCCATTTGGCCGATATCATTTTCTCGACTTAATGGTAAATAACTAAGACAACAAATAGGATTTTTTCACGAGTTCCCGGTGATCTGTTGTCGGTAATAGAGCGGTTATACCCCCACCTTAAAATAAACTTGAAGGTTATTCTCGGTTATGTTTATCGCGAAAATGGTCCGGTTATCAAATTATCATAATGACGTTTAGTTTTTTGACAAATATTTTGTTTTGTAGTTTTGATTGATAAGTTTTATGTTAAAAATAGTATTATTTATCTATTATCGAAGTATTTAAGTAAAATAATTATTTCTTTATTCAATTTTAAACGTATTGGTCAGTATGTTTGTGATATTACCAGCCGTACATCCATTTTTGGATGATTTTTTTAATTCGTCCATAACGGAGATACTAGAGAATCAAAAGTGTAATAAATCCAAAATTGTATGAGCAATATTTTCATCCGAATACCTACCGACCACTCAGACTGAATTACCAGATATAAAAGGAGTATTCTTTCAACTCATCAGAATGAGTGGTATTTAATTCAATTTCAATTAATTCTTCTATCATTATGATCAACAAAATGATGCGAAAAATAAATGAAGTACGATTAATTTTAACCCAAAACTCAAATCAAATACAAAAAGACATGCAGCCAAATAATTTTTTTGACAGTTTGGCACTTTTGACATTTATTTACCGGGAAGTACAATTCGGTTCCCGCTAGTTCACCGGGAACTCGCGAAAAAATCCTAATAGAGATACAATTCAACCTGACCTAACCTAACAAAAATTTTTCAAATTATAGTCAAAGAACAGAACAGGTGAAAACTTTTGCGCCACCTTGTATGTAAAATTTTTATCCTTATAATTGCAGTTACGAGAACAAAAAAAAGCTATTTTCAATAAATATGCAATTAAAACTCAATCTACGACTAACGACTCTGATTTAACATGTGAAGGACACCTTAGATATATTAACCGAAATAAATATTGATCATTCTGAAATAATCGAAGAAATAGTTTGTTTATACCATTGTGAAAGTGTGCAGCAGTGTTATCTTAATAAACTTTTCCTCAGGCGCAAATGAAGATATAATTATTAGACTTGTTATCTGACATTTTTAAATCAATATATATAATAATAAAGCGATTGGTTATTGTGATTAGTTGATTAGTTGGTCTGTTTTGAAGTCATGTGCTTTGTTAAAATTGTATTTGTTGTTTTTCTACAAATTTATTTTGCAATATCAATTGATGTAAGTATAACGACACTAATTTTTATTTTTCTTTATTAAACAAAACATCGAGAATCAGCAAATCTAATATCTGAATAACATTATAAAGGATATTCTTCGTTCCTTTATACATTAATCTATGTTTGATAGATCATTTGAACTATATATTTAATAAAGTCTGGGACAAGGATGCGTGTTTAAAATAATAAAAAAAACCTTCTGTTATTAAAATTTTATTGAGTTGCATCAAAGTGAGATTGAAAAATGATTCATTAAAAATTTTCACTTTTTACTTTATTTTTTTCTTGCCTGAATCTTTCAATATTTTTCAGTGATAAAATAGATAGTTACTATATTATTGTGAAATAAATTCTAATTTAATATGTAATAAACTGTGAAGATTGGAAACACAGGCTAAATAAAGTATCCTTGGTAGTATGCAATAATTTCTTCCTAAAACTAACTTCATTTTGGAATTTTGGAACGTGCTGTCAAATAACAGAGACACATGTAATAATAAAGATGACAGGCCACTCAATGCAATAAGAATTGTAATGTTTATCGCCATCTGTCCCTGAGTTTTGAACTTACAATGAAATAAGGCGGCGGCAAATTTAAAATATACTTTATATATATATAAAATATATTTATATATTTTGAAGATTCGTATTTTCAATCACTTAAGTGTGTATACTCTATGACGTAAGTCTGAGGTGATTAAACTTACCGGACCACCGCCTTACTGTCTGATCCTCTGTCTACTAGTTACTATGTCTATGCCTTGAGTTCACCATTGTTTCTTGAAGCTCCTTCCATTTCACAGACCTCAATAAAATTTGAAATTATAAGGAAATATACAGGATGTTTCAATATAACATGATTATATATTAAAAAGGTTATTCTTGGGTTAATTTTGGGAGCAAAAAAACTTTATATAAACTTATGTTCTAAAGGTCTTAATTCTTAAACTACAGGATGCTAAATTTTTACGAGAACATTTTTTGTCATGGTTACTTTTTCCTTTATTTACGTTACACTTTCACCATGACTGTATTCTAATTGTATAATTTTTACAGACGTTATCGGATATTGTGGAAACAAATAATGGCAAAGTACAGGGAAAACTTTTATTCACTCCAAAAAATATTCCATTCTGGGCATTTTTGGAAATCCCTTACGCATCACCACCTGTAGATGAGCTACGTTTCAAGGTAATTGAGAAAAGAATAATTTATAAAGGGTGTCTCTAAAATGTCTTTACATATACAAGAACCAGACGATATCTTATAGGGAAAGTATTGCTTTTTCTCAAAAACAAAATGCCCTCGGATCGATTCCATATTCAAAACAAATGCTAATAATTGTAGAACACAATTTTTTTTAAATAGTACATTACAGTACAGTACATTACATGACCTTCTGCGGACAATATCGAAGACTTTCCAAAGAAGTTGCTGCGAGGAATTCATGGGATACTCTGTTCGACATTTGCTCTTAAATCCACCAAACCAGGGTGGACTATCCTCGTTGAAAACACTCGACAAGAGAAAACATCAAGTGGGGTAAAATCAGGGCTCCGTGGTGGCCACTCAGTGTCAACCCTTATAGTGTGGTGTTGTGGCCACTTTCTCAAAGTCTTGGACCAAAAAAAAGCATCGGCGGATCATCTCACTGCCTCTATGATCTTCAAAAAAGTAATGGACTTTGTAGCTATACGTGGAAGCATTTTGTAAAGACATTCAAGTGACACCTTGTAGAATGTGTTGATTTGTAAAACTTACGTATTCATGATATTTGTTTTTATTTATATGTATGTTTATATTATTTAGAAGCCTATTCCACCAAACAATTGGAATGGAGTACGAAATGCAACTGAAAATACGAAAATATGTTGGGAGCTTAAAAAAGATAAAATGGAAAATGATCCTAGAGAAAATGAAGATTGTCTATATCTGAACATTTATGTACCTAAGGTGAATAGGTTGATAATATATGTATGTATGTATACCGGGTGTCCCACTAAGGTCAAACTCAAAAACGAGTGATGATATTGTCTCGCGGTTTTTGCCAAAATGTAGCTATTTAAAGGGCTTTAAGAGCAATAGTAAAAAAAATTATCGAGCAATTTATTTATGTTTTCAAAACAGGATAAAATCTAAGTATTGTCTAAGCAGCGCCCTCTGGGAGTGAAGGTGTGAATTTGCGAACACATCTGATAATATGTTTGGAATAAGCATCGAATCTTTCAAATCAGACTAAACCTGTTACATTTGGATAACGCTTCTAGGAGATTATAGCGTTTTAAGAAAGTACTGTTTCTCTAACTCCCCCACTCTTATAATCAAAAATATTTCATGAACTTTCCATTTCCGGTACTAAAACAATCCGTTAATGTATCGATTACTTTGATTTACGCCACTTAGTGGCCATTTTAGAAACTTGAAAATATTTTAGCCGAATTTCTTTTAGCCGATTTACTTGAGATTTTCTTTTCCGAAGTCGTAGGACTCACACTTTCCCTATTATCCAACCTCACTGACCTTAGTGGGGCACCCGGTATTTAAATGATATTTCTGAAGATTATGTCACTATTATTAAAGGATTATTATTCTATTATTCTTACACAGTGTACCAGTTTAATGTTTCTCAGTTTTAAATCACTTACAATTTTCAACCTGTTACACAACTATGTAACTGATTTTTGGAAAATACCACCTAAGTTTAACCAATTTTTAGAACGAAGTTCCTTAGCCTGGCTTGCGGTAGCGGTAGCAGAAATCGTCACGCGTTACGCTCCCTTGATGTGACTTTCTCTCGCCTGCTCTCTGTTTCTTTCTCTTTTTTCATTTGTATATCCAGTTATTTGGTAAATTTATCAAGAACAACTAATCCAAAACTTCAAATAATTGTGAATTAGATGATAAGAATCACACATTCATTGGTTAGTTTAGTTATGCGCAGATCCAATTTTAAGCCACGACCCTGCCGTCGTTCACCGTCTCACCCCTGCACAGGTGTGGATAATTAAGTAATTTTTTTCACAAAAATTCAACTTGTTTTTTTGTCAAAAATATTAATAGTGTCATTATTTTCAGAACATAACCTATTTTTGATAGAGCATGACACAGATATGACTGATTTACAGGAACCCAAAACACCAGATCCTCTATCGGTAATGGTGTATTTTACTGGAGGCGGTTTCAATTTCAACGATGGCACCTTCAAGAGCTACAAACCCTACGTGTTTATTCAACATGATGTTATATCGGTGTTCATCAACTTCCGCCAAGGGGCTTTTGGTACCTTTACTTTTTTTTAATCCTAAAAATATTTGATATATCCTTGCAAAATATTTATTATTCCAACATCTAGCAACATAGAACATCTGTTCATCGTATGTCTGCCGATGGGACATTTAAAAACAGAGTCTTTGTCAACAGTGGCGGGTTTGGTGTCTTCCATGCTTCCCGGAGGGATTGACATTTTATACGTGAATGCGTCTTTAAATTTGATTCCATATTATAAGGCAAGACAGATAACTGATGATAATATTTGGTCAAAGTTCTGCCAAACGTTGGTCACAAAGTTGCATTATTCCTGACAACAAGCTTGCATTTTAATCTTCCAGGTTTCCTATCGACCGGTGATGACGTTATCCCGGGCAATTTTGGTTTATGGGATCAGCGTCAATCTTTGTTATGGGTTCGCGATAATATCAGACACTTTGGTGGTGATCCGAACAAAGTGACCATCATGGGTCACAGCAGTGGTGCATCTTCTGTAGCAGCGCATGTGTTGAGTAAACAGTCCACTGGTGGGTACTTATTTTAGGGATTGGGCCTAAAATGGTCTTAGTAACATTGTACATGTTAATTGTATCTGTATGTTTACAAACATACCAGCTATTATTTTATTTATAATTAAAACAGGTCTTTTCCGTGGTGCTATTATCGAAAGTTTAAGCATCCTGAATGTTATTGAACCCCAGCCTAGGTACCATGCCTACAAATTAGGTTGTTCCATAAGTCGAGATTTTGATGACAGAAACACCTCCAGAGATCTTTTGAATCTACTGAAAACTGTACCAGCTAGCATCATAGCAAATACAACTTTCAAGGTAAGTGTTGATCGTGAGATACCTAGTTATCAACAGTATAGACACAATAGAAACAATTCACCCAGTATGAATTTATAAACGAAATCTTACCTTAAAATTCCAGATTGATCCAGCGTTCAATAGTTCCATACGTGAATCCCTATTGGTGAATGGCTACAAACCAGTAATTGAAAATGTTGATGATGCTAAAGATGCTTTTCTGATTGCTCCTTTGTATCAAAATTTCTTAAATGGTGTAAATGTCAATAATGTGTCAATATTGACAGGGATAACATCTGAAGAGGAAGGTAATAATAAGTGAAGCTAGAAATCCACTGCCATAAACGATTATCAGTCTTATGTAGAACTAGAGCGCTGTATAGATGAGCATTTTCGCCGCCCGCCCTGAATGTCACGTCTTTAGTATAGGTAGAGCGCTTGTTTACGCATGTTTACGTGTATAACCCTGACGCCTGACATGACAGTCAGGACACACAATGGCGGGCGGCGATAATACTCATCTATACAGCGCTCTAGTAAAACAGATGTTTTTCTTTTTGTAGAACACTAAAGAGAAGTCCTTTAGTGGCGGACACTTAAAAAAAACAGCATCTAAAAATGTATCTTTAATTATTAACCGCGTCAACGAAGTTTCAGATTAACACAAGTTATCAAAAAAACAACTTAATTATCGTGTCTGTCTTGTCAATAGACATGTGTGCCTAAATTTTTTATTATACATAATTTATAACTTGTGATTTCTCCTTGTCTCTAACTATTATCTTCGGGGTATGAGTCCTTCTCGTACTTACCACATTTTCTATTTCAATATCCTTTACACATTCTCATTAGCTTTCCACAAATTCATAAAACGATTATAAATAAGTTTTGTGATTTTTGGACAGAATAAAGTTTATCAGATCTGCTGGTTATAAAACAAGACGAGTACGAATAGTAGAAGTAATTTAATTGATTTCTAGGTAACACTGGAATAAAGGGTCTTGAGATCTTGGATGAGAATCCTGCAAATTTAATTCCTGGTAACTCATTAATTAAAAAAGAGGATAGAGCTTCTTTTGGGGCTGAAATTAAACAACTCTATACGAGTGCACCATTTAAAGAAAATATTACAGCTTTTGTGAAAGTAAGTATACCTGTATATTTACAATAAGTTAGAGGCATGATATTTATGAAGTTATTGTTATTTGTGAGTTTTATTGTAGTATTATGGTGATCGCATGTTCTCCTTTCCCACAATTCAATTTGCTGATCTTTACTCTCGAATTTCCAAAGTTTATTTCTACATGTTTTCCTATTATGGACCAATGAATCTACAACAACCAAAATACTATGAAGGTAATTATTAGATATTATTTCATATTGATGTCAGCTATCCTTTTGTTTTTGTACTTACCAGTAGGCACCACTGGCGATATTGAGGTGCTGTCACACTGTCTCTGTCAGAAGTTTTAGGTTAGGTTAAGTTTAGTTATCAGCTACTCTGCATCATACATCTTATAATATAAGATCTTGAATCTCCGGTGGTAGGAATGTCCTCCACTTCTCCACTATCTCTGTTTCATGGTCATTGGTTCATGTAAATGTAGCCTGACGTTTAGTGACATTTGAGACGTCTATACAAGTGAATCTCGCGGTGATTTTGATCAAGATAGCCCTCATTTAGTAGATATGCACCATTACAATGAGGCTTAACGCCTTTGAACTCATCGCAAGATTCGCTAATGTAAAGGCCTTAAATGTCACTGAATGTCAGGCAGCACATTCAAATGAACGACGTCATTGTGACAACGTCTTTGACATGGAGATATGTAGAGACAACAATTGTGTCAATGACATTGACAGATGTCACAATAGACGTCGATGTCAATGCAAAGATACCTAACCTTAAGCTTGAGATAGCGCATATATGTAATACTCTGGGACTCTGGGTATTAAATATATGTGATAGCGACAGTAACTGATGAGTCAATATTGCGTAATTTCATTCATATTCCAATTTTTTTAAAATACAGGAGCTGGAATTGTATCTCATTGTGCTGAGCTACCCTACCTTGTCTATTATCATTTAGATGGGGACGTGAAAGAATATCCCGAGTCTGATTTGCTAACCAGAGAGCGTTTAGGGAAATTATTCACCAATTTCATAAAATATTTGTAAGTATTTTATGGAAAATGGGTAGGAACAACATTTCCTTGCGATATTTATGAAGCTTTGGACTGATGAAAAACATATTTTCGAGCTTATCGCATTTTCATTGACATTGTATCGGTTATTTTATGTGGATTTTGTATACTTGCAACATCTAAACTGAATGTCATGAAGAAATTACTTAAAACCAAAACATTAACGATAAATTCTTAATTTACCACTCTAGCCAGGATAAATTCTTTATTATTACTCTATGGCATGAACTACTACTATGTCGCTTAATTTAAAGCACCATCTGAATGATTTCACCAGCCATCATTCGATCAGTTCATCGAAAAGTTCTTTTTGAATAAAAATTGTAATAGTTAAAATGGCAAGTCTGTTTTTTTTCAGGAATCCTACGCCAGAAAAAGATCCGCTTCTAGAAAACATCATATGGCCAATTTTCAATACATCTCAGCAACTTTACGTGGATATCGATCAGAATTTAACTGTAAGAAGCCGACCGAAACATTTGTACGGAGCATGGTGGGATATTGCTAAGAAATATTATAAAAGTCCAATAAATATTGTCAAGTAATAGCTTATATATCTTTTTGACTTCAAATAAGGTAATTTGAATCTGATATGTTCTTCAATATTCCAGAATAAATGTAAAAATAATTTGTCAACATTTTCTGTTACAAAATGATCAAAAAATAAATATTTTGCTTCAAACCTTCCAGCGCCGCCGCTGATTTGATGATTTTTTTATCTTATAAGAATAAAGTTAATAGAAAAAGTTGTATTTACTTTCCGAACTTTTTTGAAAAGTACTTTATATTTGGACACTCTATTGTCATTTGTTTTAATCGACGTGAATCTCAAAGAGTAAAGACCAGAGAGAACATACATTTTGTATGTATTATATCTTCTCTCTGGTAAAGACGAAAAATAATTAGTTATGACAAATGACAAGTCATCGAAATTGAGATTATTCTACTATATTTAATTTCAGCGGATTTCCTGATTACTACGACAGA
The DNA here is from genome assembly GCA_958507055.1 of Crioceris asparagi. Lineage (NCBI taxonomy): Eukaryota > Metazoa > Arthropoda > Insecta > Coleoptera > Chrysomelidae > Crioceris > Crioceris asparagi. The sequence goes on from OY293827.1 coordinate 1,582,946, forward strand.
AATTCTTGTCTAGCGTAGTTAATTTGGTATGACAACATAAATACGATCAAATGTTAACTAAGTATGTTATGTTACAGAGTTTTGTAATGTTTGAATTGTACATTGCAGGTGGATGCAATAATATCATTTTCGAAATTGTACAACATGAAAAGGATTGTACTCTACTGAAAGAAGATATCCTTTAAGATACATTTCCGTTACGTGAAATTTCGGAGTATTGAAATTGCCATGTGAATAGATACGGATTTAATACTAGAATTTGTAAATAATTTGTGGAAATTACACTTTTGTAGGTTCAATCAGTCCCAGATTGAAATATTCTGCCAAAGAATAGACATAGATAGAATAAGCCACCATAATTAAAATTTGAGAAAGGTACCAATCAAAATACAGATATTCAGTGAACTTTATGTAAAGATGGAACAAGTAAGTGTTTAAATTTTAGTTCAGTTGCTTACTTCAATTACGTCTTAAATAAAACAACAACGAATAAACTCTCTCATCTCAATTCAGTGAATGTTATTCTAAATATCGAATTATTACAATGCTTTTGAAACATCTTGTTTCAATTTAGAATGGATCTCCATCAAGTATCAGTCAATACAGTTTTAGTGTTTATCATGTTTATTCTTATTTATTATATATGCTTTTTCTTAGGGATGGCATTTTGACAGGGTAGTCAAAAGCAATCAAAGAAATATTGTAAAGTTCCACCAGAGAATAGTTCTCTGGTTCTACGTATCATAGGTTTCCTGAAATGCGTTGCAGTTAGATATACTTTCAATAGATGGCGTTATTGATATGTTCTAGTAGTTTCAAAAACATCTTAAGGATGTTCGATGATTACAAGCCTATGTATACAAATGTATACAATCAATATGGTAAACTGGTGTATCCTGAACATTTCTGACTTTTCAGAATTTTCCACATTACGATTTTCATAAAAATCCTATTTGAAAAAGCATGATCCTCGTCCGATCGTTTAAAATAAATATCGCGTACATTTTTCTTTACAAATCTTCCTTTCCACCTACACGAAGACATTTTAATCACAGTTTTTGACCGACGAACCCCAAACGGAGGAGGTATACAATTCGATTGTGTGCTTTTTTTTTTTTTGGTTTGTGCGCGCCTTTCGTATAGTAATCGTAGTCCGATTTTGATGATTTTTGATGCATTTGAAAGAGGAGCCTTGAGAAATAGTCCCATATTCATAAAAACGGGAATCCGACATCTCCTTCCCTCCGAAAACCGCTCCCGAAGGGGGTGGAGGGGGCAAATTCTCTCGAAAATTGAAAATCTGAGGTTATATAATTATAGATAGGACAATATCCGGAAACGTTTAAATTGAACATTTTTCCAAAAGAGTTACGGTTTTCGAGATAGACGCATGTTAAATTCTCAAATGTGATGTGGAGAGGGCGATTTCTGTCGCAAATTGAAAATCTGTGGGCAGTACATGAAGGACATAATTATTTCTAGCAACATTTATAATGAACATTTTTCCCTTAGAGTTACGGTTTTCGAGTAAAATCGATGTTCAAAAGGTAACAACTAAAATATTCAAGCGTATTCCCGCTGCGATGTTCTGAGATCTCAATAATAACAACTACAAGCAAGGAATATACGTGGGTAATAGGATAAGTACTATCTTCATTGGTATTAGTGAACGTTAAACGATTTTCGTGACTAATGTTACACTCAAAAGTGTGAAATAAATATTTTTTACAAAAAATTGGACCGACGTTATTAGTTGGTGCACTGAAAAGTATAAAATAATATTAATTCTATTGGTGGTGGTACTTGTGAAGTTGGTGCCAAATGTTATCAATCTACCTACAACCGCACAACTTGTCATTAGCGGGGAACGTTATCTTCAAAATCACATCACAGTGAACAGTAATGGTGAATATTGAGGGAGATATGATGTACCGACAAAAAAAACACCTTTAAAAAATAATATTTATTAGTGAGAATTTTTGTTTGAAAGGACAAAAGAATCTAAAAATGCAATAAAAAGATTTATTTATTTAATGAAAAATTTCATTTAGTCTTTCCTGACCAATTCTTAAGACCATACAAAGTCATATTACATATTATTCTTAATGTCAGATAGTAAAGTAATTCAATCAAAGATAAAAGTGAAAATCCAACACAAAGTCCCAGCAGACCGCCAAAGTTGGACAAAAAGTCATTTGTTCCATAAAGTTCATTACGCTGTTTGGCAACAAACTGATTTCTCTTGAAGAACACTACAAATTCTGCCGTATTTTTTCTGAAAATAAACAATACAAGAAAATATTTTTATGATATTTCGAATTAAACAATATTCCATGGACACTATACAAATTTGGAACTAAATATTCCCAAAATGGGTTTTACAATCTGTGGCAAAACGTTGGAGTCGAATCATAGACCTTTGGATTATAAGAAAAAAGTTTATTACGATTACGTTGCTGTAATTCTAAGTCATAATTGTAATATACATTTGGCCAAAAATTTTTATGCAAAATCTGTATAGTGAATAAAATGAAAAGAATCCTTACTAATGCAAAATTATTTTCAGCTTGATGTTATGCATAATGCTATACAGATTCTTATTTTTATATCAAAATTTTAAAGAACAAATAAACATACCCTTCTTCAACATTTTTAGATGACTTTTTCCAATCCCAAGGTGCATAAGCGTTCTCAACTTGGTAATACATGGAGGTGCATGTTGGTTTGCAATCACATTTGTCAGCTTTGAGCGTCTCTCCTTGCTGGTAAAGATTTATTTTCTTATCTATGCCAGATTTTAGTAGCTTTTCTATAATGATAAAAAAGTGAGAGGCAAATTATAATATTATTAAATTGATCTACAACTCATAAAAGGTATTTTTTATAAAAAATTGGACCAACTTTATTTGTTGGTATACTGAAAAATACAAAATAATATTAATTCTATTGGTGCTTGTAATTTTAAAGTTGTGCCGTTGTGGTTAGTTGTATGTACTAAATAATAAAGTCGGTCCAATTTTTTCATTTATTTCACACTTTTGAGAGTAAAGTTAGTCAGGGTTAAGGGTTTTTCATTGCACTGCGACCTTGAGGTCTATCGCGCCCCTTATCAGGGCTGTTCTCGCCAATAAGGGAGTCCCCAGCTCGTCCTCCAGTTCCAGAGTTCTAATACAATCCAGAATCTGGGATGGCTTCAGGAAGGTTACTTTCTCATTTCTGCATGTTTCTTGTCCAAAGCATTTTGCGTTGGCTAGCAATGGCAAAGCATTCCGTCACCAGGTGTTCCGTAGTTTCCTTCTACTCCCCATTCTCGTTAGTTGCTTGCTGAGGCGACAATGCCCGATAAGGAATCCAGTGAGGAGATGTCGCATATTCTTGCTAAGATCCAGATACTTCTTAGGTCTTGCAGTATTAAAGCTTCCTACGAAACATTTTGGCATGATCTTTTCTAAATATGGAACCATTTCTCAATTCTATTCTCTCAAATGAAACAAAAGTCATCAAAACCGGAGTACGTTTAATATGCAAAACGCGTGAACAGACATAACTACATATACTCTTTTCTTGGAGTAACTCTAGAAATGCTATCATCATTTTTTGATTGTAAATACAAAAGGCACCTCTCTTTTTTTGATTTTTTGCCCTTCGTATTAGAAAAACCCAAAATATAAAATAAATGACTTGAATTTCACGCTGCAAAGTGCATTCAATGACACCCATAGAGAAATATAAACGATTATACCTGGTACTTTAAATTGCCTTGTCTTACTGTCCCATCTTGGTGTTTCTAATCTTCGGTATGGGCATGACCTAACGAATGTACCATTGGAGTGGTGGTATTAGTGGGGCACTTTTTACCATGTAACATTTTTGCCTATATTAGCCGCAAGAAACAACACGTCGAACACGAAACAAGTCTTTTGCAATGACTCTTAATAACCAAAGAAGTACGGTACAAAGATAAAGACAGATACATGTATGTCTCCACTGTCTCATTTCGGTCGTGCAATAAGCCCAACTGGTAATTGAGAAGTATTAAATGTATTTGGGTTTGATAGGATAGAAACGGAAAATAATATGGCACTCAGTTAAAAAAAACGTGAGTTGGCCATTACATTCAGTAACTCCAATTATCAATTTTAAACACATATCAAATACACTGATCTGATATAAAGAGAATTTATACTGGAATACAGACAATAATACAAAAGTTCTTTACTCACTTTCATTCTCATTTAAGCAATATACTTGACCACCAGAGCATAGTTTCGTCTTGTTATCTCCTGAAAAATTCAAATAATGGCATCACTGTAATTACGTTATATCAAATAATGACATTGAGGTAGCAAAGATAATGGAACTCTCTTATATTTGATTGTAGTATTCCCTGTGTAAGAGAAGAAGCTCAATTTTATTTCTGAATTGGATATGCCTAAGACTTTTATAAGTTTCTGGCAGCTTGTTGTAAAGTTTAATGAATGGCTATTTAGGTACTTAGGTCTCTGTTCTGTTCGTGAAAGTCTATGGCGCAGAATTTGTAAGACATTTGAATTTCTAATAGAGTAGACCACTAGGTATCAAACTATGTCCAAATGAACGTTTAAAATTTTTATCAATAAAAAATGGTTACCACGAACTAAGACGGGCAACAAAAACAACAACAGCTGATCAACTTACTTGGCATATAATAATCGGCACATCCGCAAGTCTCCACAGTAAAATTTGTCTTACATTCGATCTGACAATTGTTCTGGGTGTAATGCTCGAAATAGTACAAATGCCTTTCAAATGGAAAGTAGCAATTTCTTTTTGCTGCATCATAGGCTCTCACTTCGTCTGATGTTGTTGTAATGTCCGGTATTACAGCGGCTAGGGTTACCGTATTCAATGGTATTAGGAAATGTTGTTGCTTAGTTCGAGGTACTCTTGCAGGATGATTGATCTCCATCTGTGTGAAAATGAGAATGTTAAGCATTTTTCATGTATAGTTTAGTCGAGATTCATAATAGTTTATTGGATAGAGCAATTTAACTGTTTGAATTCCTTTTTTCTTTTTTTGTAACTAGATATAGGTTGGTACTGTGTAGATGAGAATGTCAAGTGTCAGTGTGTCATGAACATATACGTCAACTAAAACTAAAAAGTGTTTTTTTTTCTTTTAATTATCAACCTCGCTCTGCTATTCTGGAATATAAATATATACTTATCATAGTTTTGATTCGTCAGGCCAATAAATAAAACTTGACCCATCGGTAAGTACAATTTGGTGTGGAGAAAACAGCCTAAATATCGCACATGTTCCTAATATTGCACACAAATGTTTTATCTCCAAATTAATTTGTTTTTAATGTAGAAATTACATATCAACAATGTTATTGCAAGAAAAATATTAGAAATGTCTCACATGAATATGGTTCATGGTGGCCAGATTAGTTTAATAGAAATTGAAAAAAATTACTAGAATGACAATAATAATACTTGTTATTTTGTAAAAAGGACAAATAACATGAAAAAATTATTTATTTTAAGAGAAAGTATTATGTCTACCACTATTATGAAAGGCTCTAAAACTATATTGGTCTTTGTTTCAATATATTTATCTATCTATGTTTATACTAATACATACAATCGAAGTGTCTCCTTTTCATATCAAAATAACAAGTTCTAACTAATTGCATATGAAAGCAAATGTGTCACTAAAAATTTCATTGCCAGACCGACAAAAATTTAAAAAAATCTTTTGTCGGTCTGGCAATGAAATTTTTCCTGTTTTTAGCTAATTTATTATAAATTCATGACTTCTGCCCTGAAGAAGAGAATAAACATTCTCGAAAGCTCGGCTTAAATTAAAGAATTTTAATCATTACATGACTGAATCCCCAAAAACATATTTTTATTGAATATTATTATAATTATACATTAAGTAAAGTACTGTCATAATTTCAGTGCCCGAGGGACTCTATGAGGTGGGTTCCGAGCCTAAAAGTCTATTTTTGTATATTTCTGAATTCAGTGGCTGGATTTTGATGTTTTTTTTACCACATATGTGTATAGAATATTATTAGTATAATTGGTATTGGCTATAAGTGTGACTGGGCCTCCTAGGTGGATGGTTCCATACCTGTAATACCCATAGTAGCATCTCTGAGCTCTATGGCTAAATTTTTGTGGATTTTTCGCTATGTTATGTGTAGCATGTCACTGGAAATTTTGGGAGAGTCTGTCAGTGCGACTGGGACTTAAAGGTTAAACTTGGAGGGTTCCATACTGGAGACATTTGAAGGAGATATTATCATGCTGTTCTCTTTCTTGGTGCATGTTTTTGGATTGATCTGGGTTGATGTTCGGACTGGTTCTACGTGCAAGTAGGACTCCAAAGTAGAAAGGATTCATAATCAAGGCTTTTTATGACTTTATGATTTCATACTACAATCTATCAAAGTTTGGGCCCGGAAAGTGCCGGGTAAAACAGTTAATTTTCAATATATAGCATGCGTGCTTTAATATAGAATATAAGATATGTAACGCAGACATACCGGCCCTTAGTTTTAGTTGTTGAAAGAATTATTATCGTTTTTGTTTTGAAAAAAAAAAGATTTAATATCAACTTACTTTAAAGCCCTGCAGTCCCTCTTTACATTGGTGTTCCATTTCATGATCGTATACAGTCAGCTCAGCTTCAAGACCAAAAATTACTCCAGCATACAGTGCTCTTCTTGGATATGTGTCTGTTCCATCAGATCGCATATATCCTTTTTCAATGGACCAATTGCTGTGGGGCGCCTTGTGATAGTTACGGAATTGTTGCCTATAGGTTAACAGGAAAGAGCATGTGATATACAGGATGTTTCATAATATATGCGCAGGACTTGAGGATGTGGCAGCTCGTCCAAAAATATGAAAAAAGTTTATATTAACTTATCCTATAAAATGCATCATTTTCGAGATATAGGGTTTCGTTTTTTGTCTCCAGAGCTTGACTGCGTTTCGCAATGCTTTTCTAAATCAATTTTATATACTTTTTTGATAAATCTTCTCTTGAATTTGCAGAATTCCGACATTTTATTCTATATATAATTTGTTAAAATTGTTATTTCCGAAAATAATGACATGATTTATTCGTTCATGTGAATTTGAATTTTCATTCAAGTTACCAACATTACAGCTTTGCTGTGCGCTGTTGCCGCGTCACCTAGTGTCTACAATCGAATGCATCTACGCCTGCAAAACTATGTAATTCTTCTTCTTCTTTTGCTTTGATTTTGATCATATATCAAACCTGATTTAAGCCCGCTGCAGACGGAGTATGTTTTGCTGCATGATTGCTTGCTTGTTTTGCTGCACGGTCCGATAAATGCAGCCGCGCATGGTGTGCTGATGGCTCCCTTGCTTGTGTTGGCTTCACACGATGCAGGCCATCATGCATGTAAAATGACAGTACAGATAAATATGACTGTGACAAATGATACAAAATATTGATCATTATCATTAATTGAATTTAGCTACAAACTCTAGATAATATGTTTGATCATGTACCAAGTTCTATTTCTAATGTCAAAAGTTATAGAATTTTTTTCTGCCAAATATTACGTAGATTAGCCATACTTACACGACGTCGCTGAAAATTTGACTTCTGTCTGCCAAATTGAATGTGTAACATAGACCTTCATCGGTCATAATTGGAACAAAAAGGTCCTCGCACTTTTCTTCATTGCCCATGAATTTACATTTGGATATTGTTTTGAAGAAATCGGGCTGTACCTACCAACAGAAAAAAAAAGAGATTTTAAATTTCAGTTTGAATGACATTTCTCTTTTACTGGATCTCAGCTCATCCCGTCTTTCAAGAGACCGATTGCATTATTAAGCGAAAATTGTTCTCCGCATGCGCGGCGGGAAGTTTGCAACGGCCACTTCCATTTGAAATACCTTACTCTTTTCAACAGAATGTACTTACTATGCCTGTGCCCAAATAATTCCATGCTAATGGTGGGTGTCTGTGATCGTTTCTGTCAATTTCTTTATGTGCTATGACATCCATGCGCTTTTACCAGAGAACATTGCTACTTTGATATAAGGTCTATGCTGCTTCTACATAAATAAATAGGTCCTATGGCCGATAATGATAATTCGCGCATGCGGAGAATTGATTATTGATTGCTATTGCTCAATATCTAATTGTTATTTGTTGACTGATGTGTTTGGTAATATTTGATATCTAATATCAGTAAATATTAATAAGAGGTAACAAAATAACCAACAAAATCCAACAAGACGGGAGCTGATATGCAAAACCCCGTATTAATTATATTTACCTCATCGTAAAAAGCGTACAGTTCATCATCAACAAATTCACGGTGAAGTTCTGAGTAATTGAGATCTTTATCATAATCACAAATCAGTGTGAGATAAGAAAGTTTCTTCTCCCTGAAAAATTATTAGGTGTATTGATGTTAAGCTCAATAGGTAGCATGTTCATAAAGTGAAGCTAAAAATAAACTGTCTACCATCTTTCTTGGAATCCATACGTGATCCATTCAATATCCTTATATTATTAACACTGTAAGGTGTATTTTTTTAAAATTCATAAAATGAGTGTTTTCGAGTGTTTGTTGTTTCTTTGTTTTAAGGAATTATGGAAACATTTTGAGAGAGAAAACATTTAAATAAAAGAGATAACTGCTGCCAAAGGATTTGACAGAAAATAATTTGGTTCATTTGCCAAGATTTAATTTTCTAAGGTGTTAAAATACTAATGTGTTATTCTAAAAAATAATTTAAAGATATTGAATGTATCAGGTAACAGGTATAATTTTTAGCTTAACTTTATGACCATGCTACTACCCTTCGAGTGGGACGTTGTCAAGTCAGATTAATAACAAAAAAAAAACGAATGCTTGACTACAAATCAAACTAGAGCACTGTATAGATGAGTATTATCGCCACCTGTCATTTTGTGTCCTAACCACAGATGAAGGAGGTTAGGTTAGGTTGACTGTCACTTGTGGTATAGGTTGAGCGCTTGTTTTCGTATCTTTACGTGTATAACCTATACCACTGACGTGACAGTTGGTTGGTGACAGTGATGAAACACAATGGCGGGCGGCGATAATACTCATCTATACAGTGCTCTAATCAAACAACTCACTCATCTAGCGTCAAGGGTTGGTGGTTCTTCTTCATTTCCAAATATTTGCTGTAATTGAATCTACTTGGCAGCGCCTTTATTTGAGGGCATATAGTGACAGCCGGAAAGGGAATCTGCCACGTGGGTGTTTCATGTGTATCAAAACTCACAAAAACGGGGGCACTTTCCCATTTTCGATATGATATAAGGGTCGTGATAACACACAGATATAGTGATCCTACAAGACTGAGAATCCACCAGATTCTGGAAAAATACAATAACGAATAATGGCTTTCACAAAATAAAAAGATATATAAAAAGAAAAGAAAAACGCTGATATGCTATGGTAATATGGCATAATTGCTGCTGCCCTTTTTTTGGAAACATTTGAAAACACCAATATAGCTTCAAATATTCATTTACATCCATTTGAACTCTGTAAGCGTTGTTGCTGGATTGATTAGTTTACCAATATTTGCTAATTTTATGTAGGCGTCCAGTGTTTCTCAATATGTTAAAGTCAACGACTGCGACGCGTTAAATTTAATGCCCTGGTTTTGACTTACTGAATAGCACAGTCAACTTTATGCGGATTTTATCTCAAGCCTTATAATTATCGGATGCAGATTACATATAATTGCCGTTTAGATTCAAGGTCCGTTATTGTTAAACGCGCTTTAAAAATTAACTTTTTGCTTACAGGCTAGTCCGAATATATATATATATATATATATATATATATATATATATATATATATATATATAGTATTGCATATTGCTATTTTCGATAATGTTTCTTTTTCTTAGGTTTGATAAAATAACGGTTTGTTCCCAGTTATGAAAATGTCACTTCCCAATCACGTCATAATCGAGATCAGAATATCAAGAGAAGCGCAATAAAATTTTCAAATATATATGTCCCCTTTTCCGTTCCAATCGTTCACACTGTATAATATAGTATTAAAAAAACAACTTACTTTTCTGCGAAAGTTCTATTTTCGCTCAGATACTTTAAGCCGTGCAGTGACCCTTGTCTGCAAAACTCCAATAGGTATTTTCTCAAATTTTTCGAAAAAGATAATCCACTACCCTTATTGTCATCTTCTTCTCTTTGGGGTTTTATGCCAGCTGGAAAATCCAGACTGCCCTTACCTGATCCACAGCTACACATGACTGTCAACTATAAGTTATCGATGCGCGTTTTATTTCTTCACTTCAACCAGTTTAGAAGAATATCTCAACACTGGGAAGACATTTTGGTTGGTATTTAGGAATGTAAAATAAATCTTTAATATTTGCATTTATATGATATTCCAGTTTTATCGAAATCGCAGCAACGTATTTATGTTAATCTCACGAAATTTTGAATGTCCAGTTAACAGTTAACCTTTCAGTCAGACAAAGTTCATGGTCTTTTTTGTGCATATTACATTATTCATACACATTTTTTTGTGTTTTATAATGCTATAATCCTCCTCCACAACGATCTTGTAGGATCATAGGACGGGATAACGGATAACTATTATAACAAACTGTCGGATATTTTTTTGTTTTTGCATACATGTACCTATTGTTTTTATCGATAGTACCGCAAGATACCTACGCATCCTTGAGTAACTTCAAAAGTTGAGGATCTGTTTCCTAAGCAGGAATTTCTGAACAAATCAAAGAGTCTATTCCAAATGAACGTCTTTTATCTTCATTTGACAGAATGAACAGAATGTGCGTATGAGGGAAACCTCTATTTGAAACTCAAAAACATAACCAATGATTAGGTCTGTCCAACGAGCTGTCAGTTGAAGAACCAATATGGCGTCTGGGTATAAGCAATACCTTTAAATAAGCCTAGATAATACGGTTCAGTTCTTGAAAAGGATACGTTTTTGATCTGCCAAAGCGTATAATTATTCAAAGAATACCTTCTTTCTGTTGTGTGTTGAATTGCAGCAGTTGCAGTTAGATTGATAACTTTTGGCACCAACTTCACAAGTACCATTACCAATAGAAGTAATATTATTTTATACTTTTCAGTGCATCAACTAATAACGTCGGTCCAATTTTTTGCAAAAAATATTTATTTCACACTTTTGAGTGTAACATTAGTCCCGAAAATCGTTGAACGTTCACTATATCATACCAATGAAGATAGTACTTATCCTATTACCCACGTATATTCCTTGCTTGTAGTTGTTATTATTGAGATCTCAGAACATCGCTGCGGAAATACGCTTGAATATTTTAGTTGTTACCATTTTAACACCGATTTAACTCGAAAACCGCAATTCTAAGGAAAAAATGTTCATTACAAATGTTGCTACAAATAATTATATCTTTCATGTAGTATCGAAAAAATTTCAATTTTCGAAAGAAATTGTCCTCTCCACATAGCAAAAATACATATTTAACATGCGTCTATCTCGAAAACCGTAACACTTTTGAAAAAATGTTCAATTTAAACGTTTCCGGATATTGTCCGATCTTTAATTATACCAACTCAGATTTTCGATTCTCGAGAAAATTCGCCCCCCCCCTTCGGGGGTGGTTTTCGGAGGGAAGGAGATTTCGGATTTGCGTTTTTATGAATATGGGACCATTTCTCAATCCTCTTCTTTCAAATGAATCCAAAATCATCAAAATCGGAGCTCGTTTACTATATAAAAGGCGCGCACGAACCAAAAAATAAAAAATAAAGCAGACAGTCGAATTGTATACCTCCTCCGTTCGGGGTTCGTCGGTCAAAAAGTACGTTCTATTATGTGGTATTTAACAACAGATGAAAATAATTTGTAATGTTATAGATATATTAATTCTATTTTTCTAATTGCACAAAATCACAATAATAATTTATAGTATGTACTTATATAATTCAACATTTAACATCATATTATGGATTATGTTTCTGCCAATATTTTGGATATTTCAAATTATATGTTTGTTTCTGCATCTGCCTCGTCTTCTTTGTTCAAAGTTTTCTCACTTTTCCAGCTACCATTTTCTTTATTATTTCTGAACTGAAAATAGAAGAGTTAATATCAATTACAAAAAACTCCAGAATGAATGAATTTGCCCCCCGCGTTACATATTACTACACTCCATTTTAAAAATAGATTCATAAATCATTATAATAATTGTAATATCATCTGAATAACCAAATAAACACGATTATTATTATTATTAATTATTGATATTATTATTATAAAGGGCAGAACAATAGAGATCCCTGCACTGTCATAATTTATTACTCTCTCTCTTTTTGAAATGGAGTTGACCGATAAGAGCGAAATTTCTTCCCGAAAAGTAACCGTTTTACACAAATATTAGTACCAGCTTGAAATCGTATAAATTATTCAAAAATATTTTCCAATGCATTTAAATTTTAGAATTTTTTTTGGAGTTCTTTTAAATCTTTTGAAGGCGGCCATTTTGATACTACAAAGTTAATAATACTGACTATCCAAATTGTTATTTCAACGACTGCGTTTTGCACCAAGTTTGATTAAGACGATTGTACAAAATATCACTTTTATATTTCAGTCTTGAGGGTTCCGTAACAAACTGATGAAACCTATTACTGTAGGACTTGCTGCCCGTCCGTCCGTCTGTCTGTCAGCGGGCTCTATCTAATGAACCGTAAAAGGTAGAGAGCGTAAATTTTCAGAGAATGTATCTATCGATTAAAGAAAGTAGACCATGTCATTATCATTTTTCATTCTCGCCGTCATTTTTCTGAAAACCATTTTATATGACTCTGGATATCTTGATAATCACGGAGATTTATCAAAATATAATGAATCAAATCTACCTATACTCTATCTACTCTAAAAACATTCAATAACTAACAAATAATGCCAATTAAAAAATAGCTCAGTGTGAATTGACTAGATAGGTATTTAAAAGATAGGGTTCCACTGTGCAGTTTCTCCTTATTTTCCATTTAGTTCGAAGGCTGCTGATGCAGATTAAAATTTCAAATGTATACTTTGTTTCACGAATGTTGGTGTCTGCCTTGAAAACACGAAAAATGGATCAATCCAACTGACGGGAGTAAATCAGTGGCGTAACGATTTCGAGATAAGATGTGATATTTAAGGAAGTTCATATAATTATAGGAAAAAAATATCGATTGATTAAATAAGCAAACATAATATGAAAGATTTATTATCATCAATAATGCAGAAACAAAAAATACAAATTCATTGCTTTAGTTATGAAATATAAATTTATGCACCAGAATTATCTGTAATGTCACAATGACTTTGTGACGCCTATGAAATTAAGATTGCGTTGCCTTCAGACATACGTGCAGCGCCCTATCATTGTATGGAAGGAGATAAGCTTGACATACCGATGTCGTAGCTTAGATCGACAAACGTAATAGAGAATTTCATGATAATGAGATGCGATGAGACGTATAGCGATATGTACGTACGTAGCTCGTGAATGATTACACATAAATGCCTTGATTCGTGAAACAAACTATATATAGATAGATTGTTTTTGGCGTCAACATGACGACAAAAAGTTGAAATAAATTACCATACCATTGACAGAACCAATTGTGAATGTCATCGATAGACATAGAAAATAAATGAAATTCTTAAAAGTCAGTTTCTAAGTCATATAAAATCAGAAAATAAAACTGTAAACAATAAAAATTACAAATAGAATTAAATAAATTATGTTCAAATAAACCACCTTTTAGTGTCGAGCAATAAACAAATCAGTGATTCGGAGATTATTCTCTCATGCATCAGAGTAGATTTGGTGGAATTTTGTATTACACAAATGGACAATTTTCTCTATCTTAATTCCTCGAGATAAGAAGTGGTTTATGTCAAAAAAATTCATTGACAGAGAAACTCACAAATGGGGAAAAAACTAAGTGCAGTGTTATGTGAAAAAAATATATACATACTTACTTTTATGGGTGCATCATGCATGTGATCACAACCAATTTAAAAATATAGTGTTTCTGTGTTGTGAGTTGCAGGTTGGTAAACATATTATACATATTATATTTATCTACATGTGAATTGATGAGTCTGTCACCTTTATTGTAATGCCCTCATCTTCTTCACGGCAAACAGATAGACGTTTCTCTAACAGTTCGTCTATTTTATCTTCTTTCTTTGGTAGTTTCTTCTTCTTGAATTTGCTGCTGAATAAAATACTAGTTTATGCTATCATAAATGAGTAAAGCATGTATCTGATAATCGTTATAGGTACATAGGTCCTTCATTGAAGGACATAAGTATAGTATTAAAAGTCAAAGTCACGGGTGCCATATTTGTTTCTTGTAACAATAAATGAAGCCAAAGATCTCCTTCTCAACAATGAATCAAGAAAGATATAGAAAAACGATAGAAATATTTAAAAAAAAATCTATGACAACCATTAAATTATTTCTTCTGCAGCAATAATAAATTCATTATCAAACCAAAGAAATAAAGAAGAATTGAGTGAATGTGTATAAATCAACAATTAAAAAAATCAAGAACTCAACAAAGTGTTGCTCTAACTCCCGCCAATATTTTCAACACTGAACTGAAGAAAACACAACTTTCAGGTTTCAGAATTTTATTTTCCCAAAATAAAATTATTTTGGTACGCCAGTGGTAATATAATTTGATCGCGAATTTATTAATTCCACGTGCAGGCTGGTCTGGTTGCAGATGTCGTCTTCTTGTTTCAGATTTTTGTTCTACGAGGTCTCTAGGTGATATATGTCTTTCTCGCTTCAAATGTCGACATTGTTGCGAAGGAGATTATTTGGCTTCATTTAATGGTATAAAAAACAAATATGGTGCAACTTTTTTTACAATTTAACCATCATTCTACATCTTACCGTTAAAGAAATAGCAATACTGTCCTTATGAAATCGTCGGGACCCTTATATACAAATGAACCAACAAACGAAACGTTACATATACTTACAATAAGGGACATGATGATCTTACCTTTTTGATTTGGGACTCTTCTTTTTATTATCTTTCTCCTGCTGTTGTTGTTGTTGTTGTTGATTTTCATTCACATGCTTCCATATCCCAGATTTATTCACCTCTTCCGATATATTAATAGCTGACAATGGTATATTCATCACATTACCATTAGCCAAGTTTATTTTCAAATTACCATCATTGCTTTCCTTCATTTCCAATGACGGCACTTGTTTCTGAGAAATTTAAGTCAATAAAAAATTATGGTCAATACGAGACGAGATGGATATTAAGTAAGGTTAGGGTCACAACCAGCATCAAATTATTAAGTACAGGAGCACTACATGTATGTACATTATTTATACATCATAGTCTAATTGGAAATTGATTTTTTTGTTTTCATATTTTGAGAAATAATCTCGACTCAGTTAGGTATTGCAGTTGAATAAACAAGGTGTCTTATAATAACTAATGAGCCATGAAGTAAATTTCATCCACATCAGTCATTCCTAACCTAACCAATTGTATTACGTCACAGGTAAGTTGGCACGCCTGAACTTTCCAACGTTGTCAACTTGAATCAGCCGTTTCTGTTTAATACTCATATGGTACATTCGACATTCAAAAAGTATGACAAAAATAGACGAACTTGTATTGTACTGTGATTGTTTTGGTATTGACAGGTGTAACGTCATAATTAAAAACGAATTATAATCATAGAGCCAACGGAATCCTAGTAATATCTAGCACAGTTTTCAAAATATATCATCTCTTATACTCTGTTCCTCCATAAGGTGTATGGCCCATTATTTACGGGACACCCTGTAAATAATATCAAAGAATATACAATACTGTTCTTTGATAATGATAAACAGGGTGTTTCATAATATATGCGAAGGACTTGAGGATGTGATAGCTCGTCCAAAAATATGAAAAAAGTTTACCCTCTCAAATGAACCATTTTCGAGATACAGGGTGGTTGAAATTGAATATCTCCGGAACCCTTTATCATACAGATAACAGCTTTTGTAAGCATTTTCCACTCATAATAAGCTAAGTTTTGAGCCAGAAAAAATGTTTGTTAAGTCATAATTGGTGAAGATTTTGAAGGAGTTGGATGTTTTTATACCCAATTTCTACGCCAATGGACAAATTTCAGTTTTGAGATGTCTATTTGAACCGCCTACGTTTTCTTCACAAAAAAGGTATTGTTGGTCATGAGCTCTTAAGTCGACCGTTTTCGAGAAAAGTCAACTTTTATGATGGAAAAACAAGGTAAATTTTTTTAAATACAATTTTTGATTTACTAATTAAACAACATTTATGTAAACGTTAGAACAAGTAATAAAAGCTAAAACTGACCGTGTTTTTTTTTCAACATAAAAGTTGATTTTTGTAGAAAACATTGGCAGTTCAAATGGGCGGCTCAAAACAATACTTTTTCCATTGGCGTAGAAATTGGTGAGAAAAATAACCACTACTCCTTCAAAATCTTCACCAATTATGACTCAACAATTTTTTTTCTGACTCGAAACTCGGCTTATTATGAGAGGAAAATGTTTGCAAAAGTCGTTTTCTGTACGATAAACGGTTCCGGAAATATTTACAAGAAACGATTTTTTTTTTCAATTTCAACACCCTGTATCTCGAAAATGGTGCATTTTAGTTAATATAAACTTTTTTTCACATTTTTGCACAAGCTATCACATCCTCAAGTCCTGCACGTATTTTATGAAACACCATGTATATCCCGCATTTCAAATTGAGAATACCGTGTGGCATCTTGTGGAGAAATGATTTGATTAAAAGCTCAGTCATTTGATGCATCAGTTTCCGATTAGAGCTGGACAAAAAAATCACTTAAAAATTACTATATAAAAAAATACAAAGGTCTTAATAGGATATATTATAACTTAACCTACATACCTTTATCGTTAATTAGTAATTAAGTGAGAGCTTGTATCTTGTTCAAAAGAAAACAACAATGGAAACTGGAAAATAAGGTGTTTTAAAATTTGCTGATGACGATGATGATGATGATGATGGTGGTGAAGAAAAAAAAAGAAAAAAAAAACAACATAACACATATAAGAATAATTTATTAGAAATCAAAGAAACTATAAAATATAATATGTAAGTATAATATATAACAAACATACATTTTAACCATTGACATAACAAGCAAAAATATGGAATGGAATGAGACGATTCAACAACTTGTATTGAAAATAAATTACTCAAATGATCATCTGTAAAGTTAGCGAAACATTTTTGGAAAATGTATGAAGATATCCAGTTATTAACATAGAGTTTGCCGCTATTTTGGCTTAAATTAGTTGTGGGAAAAATCATTTTGTCGCTACTGAAAAATGATGACATCCAATTTTATTAAAAAAAACGAGCAGCAAAACTTTTTTGAGTCTCAAATTCTCCATTATTCTTTTTTCATGGTTTCATTGCATACGTTTAGTTGCTTCGCTAATTTGATATCAAGTTAGCAGCGAAATATCATTTTTTTTATAAAAGACAATGGCAGAATTCTATCTCTTCTTCTTTTCCACCAACCTATTAATGTCAAATTCCTGTTATAATCACATTTGCTTCGCTAACTTTACGGAAATGAGATCATCTCTTAAGGTACTTATGGATATTTAACTTTTTTTCAGTGGATTAGTCATTACGCGGTGTTTTTTTGGCAAGTACCTACAAATCGTGTTTCTTTTTTGAACGACCTCACCAGATGGAAAAATCTATTATAGTCCATATGCTTATTGATTTCCTTTTTCAGGTACATATGGCAATCATTCGCATTGTATTATACCTACTCAGAAAACTATAACCGAAAATTTAAAATTAAAAACAAATAATGACTTTTATGGACCAATTTATAATATAGTTTGTTTCACGAATTATGGCTATTGTATGTAATCATTCACGAGCTACGTAAATCACGCTATACATCTCATCTCATTATCATGGAATTCTCTACAACGTTTGTCGGTCTAAGCTACGACATGAGAATTTCAAGCTTAGATAAGGTGCTGCCCGTATGTCCGAAGGCAATGCAATCTTTTTTCATAGGCGTCTGAAAGTCAAAGTGACATTTCAGAGAACTCAGATGAATAAATTTATATTTTATAACTCAAGCAAAAGAATTGTTTCTACATTATTCTTAATAATAAATTTTTCATAGTATTGATTATATAATCAATCGAGATTTTTTTCTTCCTAATTATATTAACTTCCTTGAAGTGTATAAAAAATTTGAAATACCCTATTTTATCTCGATATCGTTACGCCATTGATGTACTCCTGTCAGTTGAATTGATTCGTTTCTCGTATTTTCATGACAGACGTCATCATTCGTGAAACAAAGTATATCTATTATATAAGTTCAATGAATTAGTTTTGACCTTGAATCAAAAAAAATCAAAGATTCCGCCGAGAGTTAGTTTTTTATACTGTGTTGATACGTTGCTGGATCTTGGTCTAAGACAGCCGACAATAATGGGATTTGTATCTCCACCCCCACTCTATGAGAGTACTATCCTCTTTTAACACATTCTTGGTACTAGCCAAAGATAAGCGCGTAATGCCTATATAGCCAGACTAACAATCAGAATAAAAATCTATTTTAATATATTTAAATTATTTAAAAATTATAGCCTAAATAATATGCTAAATATTTAAACATGTAACACATGACAGTGACTAGCGTTCTTAATAATTATTGTAAATATACACTGACATATAGAACTCAAGTGTTTTTTTTCTGTCTATAAACAATTTAAGGTACTTGGTAATCAATTGGCAATGTTGTGTTAATTAGGTTAGTGCTTTGTTTACGTAACACTAATATTGCACTGTTAAATTTTCAAACGATATGAAAATTAAACTGAAAACCGACGTATTTGCCAGATAATTTCAAACCTAACCTAACTTCTATGTTGGTATAAAGTTTTTTTTAAATAATATTTCACTACTATTTCATTAAGATAAGTAAACAACAGCCTAATATTATCTAAGTGATATTGCTTCATCAATTCAATAAATTATCCCATTCTCACAAACAGTTAGTCTATTATGGTATGTTGAATTTAAAAAAATAAAATATACTGCAGGTGATTCTGTTTGATAGTCGCATCCTTGTAAGTTTTAATTTTAACTGAAAATTGTTTGTCAACGTAACTTTACTCGTCAAAAAAATATCTTTTCATTCCATACAAACTTAAAAGTTATCAATAATTTCTTGGTATATATAAAATTTTGCTATATTCTCATCAAAGTAATCAATAACAAACAAATTCATTCAATCCATAAATTTTCTTTTCTAAATTAATATATTGATACAACTGGCATCTAAGTCATGGCAGTTACAAATTATTCTATAAGGACCGTGCGCGGGACTATTTAACAACCATCTAGAAATAATCTTAGACGAACAAATTAACCTCAATTTGATTGATGTACAGATTTGTAATAAAATGTTTGCAGAATATGGGTTTTACATTGAGTTAGAAGGTGATGTATTCGGGTTAGTTTAGTCTAACTTCCTAAGTATTAACTGAAACAAATGTAGAATTGTTTATTTCCCTTTTCTTTCAAGGGATAGACTCGACAGGTGCCACGGACTTTAGAACGTCCAAATATTTACTTCATTCATAAATAACATCCAAGTTCGACTCTAGCTTCGTTTGTCAGTTACTATATGGTTACTATTAAGGCTAATGCTACTATCATACGTGACATTTGAAGTGTCATTTTGAGCTAGTACCAAACTTAGAGTTGCGGAAGTAGATGGCGCCTTGTGACTCTAAGGCTCGTAAGAAAAGGAATAATAATTCTGCAGTTGTTTCAGGTAATATTTGTTGGGAATCGATTACTGTCCTCGATGTAAAAACCCATGTTGAAACAATGAATCTGTGACTCATGCACAGTCCCTGTATGGTGTATAAAGCTCAATTGAAAGATTTTCATATTTTCTTTCCTGATAAGGCAGAAACATTCAGCATGAAGGACACACATCTTCGATATGTTATTATATACAGAAAATATTTATCACATTTTAATATCATTGAGAATTGACAATGATGTCATATCATTTTACTAAAAATAATATCTATTTATTTAGTTCTATAATAAAAATAAACGGCAAATTTCATCAACAAAATTGTGCATACGATTTACATTCATAAAAATACTGATGATTAAATTATAAAATGTTATTTAAACTGATTGAGGTAATATCCACCTCATCCTTTCAGCTTTTAGATTTAATATCAAGCATAACCATTTTCTATTTTCACTGATTAGAAAAATTTATTTTCTTCTGCAAATGAGTAAAAAAAGTGGTGAAAATGTCTGACAATCTTCATATTGCAACATATGTTCCAAGATGTATATAAAAACTCACAGGTCTCGTAGTAAGTCTTATGTGTAAGAACTGTTCTTAATTCATTAATAAATCCAACCAAAAAAATATTAACAAATTTAAAAATAACTGATAAACATGTGAAGGCCCATGTAGGTTGTTAGATTATGCAACCTTGCCGCATATTATCATGTCAGGAACGTTCAAAGGAGATACAAACATCCCCCTGTAGACGAACTACCCCCATATAATGTCAATGACAATTTCTTAAGATGCCCTCCTTACCGATTTTAATTCTATCTGACCATCCAATTTTTTAAATTGTTCTATACGTATGTCGTATATTACATAAACTTAGTTACATTTGCCATTCAGTGGCGTGCGCGTAAATTTATAAAGTGTCAAACAAAGTGGGGTATTTTACTCATAGGAATCCTCAAAAAGATTGTCTCTGCCTTAAATTACCAGAAGATGACAACAACTATAGTGTCAGAGAACAGAAAACTACACAAATCACTGCGCGGTGATGTTTGTCTAATGTCAAAAATACGCCATTTTGGGGGCAAACGTTGTCCTCTCTCTCTAGCACATGGTACTTACCAATTGCGGTACTTTGAAAGATATAGTGACTTTAGGGCGTTCTCATTCATTTATTACTTGTCACTCTATAATGTGTTCTATGCCATAGAATTGTTTATTTTATGGACTAAATTTTATGTTAGCTTGGCAAGTGGCGAGACAATATGACAATATTGTTGATATGATGAAATAATGCTTTCGAGATGTAACAGGCGTTTGTGTTGACCAAATGTAAAATTTCTGATACATACTGGTACCTCAATTTGTTATTTATCTTTAAAATGTATTTTCCTCAGCAGATGCTTGGACGGGACTGTCGTTTCCTTTTCCGTGACATTTTGATGATACGAATTAAGAACAGGTTCAACACATAACACGCCACACCAAGATTGTCAGATTCATCCGGTTTCTCACATTTAGGATGAATAAGTGTTGCAACACCTGCTTTAAAAGTTCCATTTTGAGAAAAATTCCAGAACCGTTTTTTCTATGACATTGACAGATCATAGACACCACCCCTGTCAAAAAAAATTACCAGGAGGCGCTGAATTTATTTCCAGTCTCGAATAAAATAATAAAAAGTAATCCTCAGGGTTGATGATGACTTGAAAATTAAACTTTCAAAGTAGATGTTGCACAATTAAAGGTAAATAAAAGAATATAAACTAAAGATGTGATAAAAAATAAACTTCGGCACATTTTAAGGCTCCTTAACATTTTGGCTACATTCAATGTATTGCTTATTGCTAACCAATTTAGAACCTAGAAATAATCTAGTAAATTTTGCACAACAGCCCACCTCTTCATTGTCGGCCAATTGGTTCCTCTTGTGCATCTCTGGCATGACGTCATCGAGTATCTTTAATTCTCTTCGGGTAAAAATGCAGTCCAACGATTTCCGTATACCAATCATCACAACCAACATCAATGGGAATAGAATTGATGTTTGACTAAATGATTTTATCATCCACAAACATGCCAGACATGTTATCTGGATGATGGTGAAGATGTGGACCTTTTTGATTGGTACCTACGTAACAAAAATTATGACAGATTCAAAGGGATTTTTTTTATAAAGATGCAAAATTCTTGTATACAGGCTACCAAACAAATTCTATGAAAAAAGTGGATGACCGAATCATTGACACGCCCGAGGGGTGTGGGACCTGACAACGTCTAGGATCTGTATCATCACAATAAGTATACCATAACATATAAAATTGACCAAAAACATCTTACCTGTCTCAAAAACATGTAATCCGGTTGATACTTGTTCGGCATAAACATTATCAATATTCTATCGAAGAATTGCAAACCCTTCAGTGATGCCACGCCCATGTAGAGAAACACTCCAAACAGCACAGGCATCGGTATGTGGCCCAACATTGGTGTCAAAAACACCGACAATCCAATCGAGAGGAAGATTAGAATATGCGTAACCCGTTGCTCACGCACTCCCAAAAATTGCGGCTTATCACCCGGTGCAGCACATTCGGATTCCAATTTCAGCGAGTTGACATGATTGATGGACAGTACAGTGGCAGCCACAAACCATGGTAGACCCATGAATGAGCAGATCTGGATTAGTATGGATAGAACGAATAGATCCAAATGGTAGCCGCAACCTGAAATAATTTAATTATTTTACGTTCCCAGCACCGCTCCGATCTGTCCTATGGTGTTTTGTCATAATAAGTTCTCTGAATTGCCTGCTGAATTTAGTGACGTATTAATGTCAAAAACGACAGCCTTCATTAACATCAATTTTGACAACTTAGATAAGTATTCGAAATAATAATTTGACAACAATACGTCTCATTTTAAAATTCTTACGCTTCTCATTACACTCCTATTATTACCCTGTATAATACAAACCTTTCTTTAGCTTAAACTCCTTCCTATTAACAATGACACTGGTTATCTGTTGATCCATAAATATCAAAATTGTACCCAATAGAGCTGGTGGTAGGGCTACAATCACTGAATAGTATGGATTATGTTGAAATGGTGGTATTATCCAACCTCTGTTGGGTAATGTAGGTTTAAATTCATGTGGAACTTCCAATTTTGGTGTTGCAATGCCCACAGTAAAGTCCAACATTGTCATAGATAAGATGGCTATGATGACGGCAAAATCACTGATAAATTGACGGACCTGCAAGTATTTTGATAACAATAACTATGCCCTCTATGAAAGAGTATGGAACTACTGTTTATCAAAGAAGTACTGGTAAAATAGTTGATTATAAAATTTAGATTTAATAATATCTTGAGCTAACTACGAGAGCAAAAAGCTAATAACCAGTTCACAACTTATAAAGGTCTAAAAAGATATACGTCGTCATTATTTTTTATAAGCAGTGTATTGTATATATGTTGATTGATTTACCTTGGAGGGGAAGAACAGTGCATTCTTGAAATCCTTCAAGTATACGGATATCAAAAATGTTCCCAAGAAGAGTAAAATTGACATAAGGAAAACATTTGGTACGTAGGGAACATCGAAACAACCTTGCGACAAAGTCCCATTTAATTGCTGAAAAAAATAATAATTTATTGCAGAAACATAAATGTTTGTAACAGGGAAAGAATCTTTGAGATGTTATTGAAAAAAATACATAAACATTGGAGTAAGCAATTAAATCAGAAATGTGATACAAGAAACTGTAAAAAAATATTATATTGAAATATAAATAAATATTTCATAAACTATTTCTGAATCTAGTTTTACCATTTTTTAAGAAAATTCTCTAATTCATTATAATGTTCTAGACCATTGTAAAGAATTGATTGTTTGGTAATTATCATTTAAATTTTTTTTAATATAAGATTATTTGAACATCTAGTTAAATGATTGTGTTGATAATCACTATCAACCGGTAAATTATTTTTGAAAAGGTGAATGAATATACAATTTATATCATAAGAAAAACAACCGGTCCCAAGATGGATCTTTGTGGAACACCATATGCTACAGTTTCTTTATAACCAGTTATTTCTCCCATACATTCAACCTGTTTCCTGCTAGGACAAATAATTTCGAAACCATTTGAAGGCAACTCCCCTAATATAATACTTTATAAAATGCTCTACTCAGATCCAATGATGTTTCAGTTTAGGTGGTAAATTTTCAATATATGATTTAAACTTACTAGACAATGAGTCTGATTGACAGATGTTGTATTTGCCAGCACTGTGGTAGTTTGACTTGACAGGGGATCGTTGAGATAGCAAGTACATTCTGAAGAAGCATTCAATATAGAACTGGGAGGATTTATTGGATATTTCTTTTTGATGGCAATAACATTCTCCACTGCCTGAAAACAAAAAAAAAAAATAAAAAAAAAACAAAATATTACATAGAATATCAAAAACCAGAAGATACAATTGATTTTGTTTATCCCAATGAAACTCGGTACTTCAGATATTTCTTCTTCAAGTTAGAAACATCATACAGGGTATTTCAGTAAAATCCAGATCCTAGGTTTGTGGTTGTCTACAAATATTTCAATATCTTACCTTGTATATAAATATGAAGGCAATCAACGTGGCAAAATTCTCCTCGGTAAATCTGGTTATATAACAAACCAAAGCACTCGCATCAATGGCCACCAATATCAACAGTATCACAGCTATCCATGTTCCAATCCAAAATCGAAACGACATATAATCCCAGCCCATTGTCATACAAAAGTCATACACTATAGTTTCAAACACCAACACTGGCCCAGTGGATCCCAGAATTGTTAACGGCTGGCCGGAAAAGAAGCCGTAACCCATGCCGCAAACGAAACCCGACACCAAGGATTCCATGGCCGCCATATTGCGACCTGTCGCTTCGGCAAGGAGTCCTCCGAAAGTGATTATGGGTGAAAGACAGGCAAAGTACAGGAATATCCAGGAGGCGATGCATTGCATAGCTAAGGCGTCTTTAAAGTCGGACCAGTACCAGGGAGCTTTGCGTTTCAAATCGTTCATCAGGCCACCTGGAATAATTTTCAAAAATGGAAGATGAATATTCAAGTCGGCTTCTTAATAATAAAGGCTTTCTTGAGTGCATCACATATATCTGTATATTAGAGAGATTTAGCTGAGCCCGGAGAAATACCCATCCGCACGCCAATGTCACCGCACGTTGTTCTCAAGGTCAAGTGGTGATCTCATACACGCACCGAATAGTCTCGATGCGGCTTGGATTACTCACCGCCTTCTAGAACAATGCAACCCGCACGTGCCTTCTCGAGCCGCCTAGAAACGAACCACCTACTGCCTGCAAATATAAATGGAGCCGCCCAAAGGAGATGAAATTTATAATATGCCAGTCGGTAGTAAGCGACAGTTCGAGAGACAACGTCGTATGCATTCAAGAGAGTCAACTCTATATGAAATTAATAAATAATAATAATAATAATAATAATTGAAGTAAAGCAATTTAGGTTTTTATCTGTAATCGGTGTGTGTGTGTGTTATTTATTCAATTGATTAAATAAATACATGTGGACTCAGAAGTGGGATGAGGGTTATGATCTACCAAACAAGAAGGCTAAGATTGTAGCTGATTCAATAGTCAAATTCTGCACTCTGATCAAGGATGAAATTTCATAACCAATCTCTTCCAGGAGGTTTGTGCTCGAGACGAGTGGTTACATCCGCACACTGATGTCACCCCTTGTTATTCTCTATCTTCAATCGTTGTCTGTGTTATTTATTTATTTAATTAATTACGTATATCGTTGTCAATGTCACAAATCATTTGCTTCCAATCATCGAACCGAGTCACGCTATAGTATTATAAAGGTGCTTTCTCAAAAATAATACTTACCAAACAGGACTCCCGTCCGGGCAAGTCCACTCTCCTCACGCAATCGCTGCTCCTCCTCCTCTTCATCCACCTCTTCGGCCACTTTTTCCGGTGGCCTCTTCCGTGGATCCTGTGAAGGAATGGCCGCTGGGGGTTCTATCCTTATTGCTGGATCCCATTCACCGGGCGGTAATACTGTGACGGCATCAAGGAACTCATCGATGGCGGCCAAAAGGTGGCCACGATTACGTGCCCGATATGCCACTTCGTGGAACACCTCGTCAGACATTAGAGTGGCCATTGCACGTCCAATTTCATGATATCCTGCAATCATTTCAGATCAGCAATGAAAAAAAATGATTATTTCCTTATAGATGCTTACCGGACAGGGCAGATGTGGGTCCTAATAGAATAAAAAGGAACCTAGTGGGCACTGGAACTTCGGTCAAATCTCCCATTATGGTCGCCGAATTCAATCGAACGAATGCTGAGACAGTCTTCTCTAAGAAATCCACTTCTCCTACAAGAATATTACTAGCTTCTGCTCCACGTGGTATCTTTCTCATGAAGGCTAAATTGTGTTGCATCTCTGTCAGATCCCCAGCACTCTGATTTCTATTTATTGAAACATAGCTGGCACTTTTTGTGATATTTATCGACGGCTTGTCTCCACCTACAGACCAAAAAAAACTTTCAGTAGACTGACATTGTCGATTTGGTTGTGTATATATTCATATTTTTGAAACATGCATATTAAGAGATTTGAAGACAAATTCTACAAACTTAAAATGAAAGAAAAACACAATGAAGATAGGCAAGCATACTGTATTTTGAAAACATTAGGTTTTGATCCATTATGTAAGACATTTCTGTAACTTTTAACGTCAGTTGTTAAATTCAAATGTGAAGCAAAGTTTTAAATCCTGCATGCTACCAATGGTGGTGAATGATTCAATTTGAACTTTTCGTTTTCGAAACTCTTGAAATGAAATGATCAAATGGGAGTTAAAGAAAGATAACTGATATTTTGGACAATTCCAGAACTCCCAAGGTTTGCTAACTGATCGTTTCGATCTTTATCAAATTTCATCTAGAAGCTTACATAATAGAGATGTGTCATGCAAATATTAATCAAGCCCATTGTTATTGTTACCAGGAATTGTTAAGAATTTTCCAATTTCTGGAGTAGTTTTTCCAGCATGATGTTCTGAGTAAAAGTGTTCATCAACTGAAATATAATACACATATATTATATTTTTGTATAGCCTAACCTAAGCTATCATTTCAGATTGGACGAATAAAACAGGAAAACATCAACCTTTTTATTTTGGTCCTGTTTTATAGGATCAATTCATTTTTCAGTTCTGGGCTACTCAATAAATAAATAGTAATAATAAATGAATTTGTTAAAAATATTATACCACCACCATAAAGCAACCAGTTAGTTGGTTAATCAAAACAATGAAATGAAGTTATGAGGTTATCTGAGACAGCGAGTTTTTTTTTTCATTCTAACCTGGTATAAGGGCAATTGAACCGTTTTTTCTTCGTGTTCTTTTCTCATCTATTGAATCAATTGAGCCCTGCCGTTTGGGAGGCGTGCTTATACACATCAACGTACAACCATCTGAAATGTTAGCCAATCTATTTCTCAATAGGTTTATGGATCATCGGTGCAATAAATTAAACTATTCATCCAAAATACTAAACCCTTATAAACGTCACCCTAAATAATACAATTTAGTAGATTAGATGTAGTCTGAGGTAAAGCAAGGACTGGGCCTATCGAAACTATTGAAGACTTGGAAAAGGCTGTCCCGTTCATCAAATGGCGTCTAAGGAAAAGGTTTCCTGGTGGAATGGAAACCTGGATCAATGCCAAAAGCTGGCGAGAAGACTCGAAAACTTACCGCTCAGCTCTCACCAAATACAACAAAACTCTCCTCAGAGATTCCAAGAGAAACTCTTGGAAATCAATGTGTCAAGGGACAGAAGAACTTCCCAACTCCACCAGGATCCAAGGGATACTAAAGAGACGACAGACTCTAATGACCTAGGTGATCTTGTAAAAGAAGATGGTGGCTACACTCAGGACATGGCTCCTTTGCTATGTGCTATGGTCAATCGTGGTGGATGAACTCCTTTGCAAACTAACTGAAGTGGGCTATGGGGTTATTGGTTATATGGTATCACCCTGATAATCTCAGGAAAAGATATGAAAACCGTAAGAAGACTGATGGAAGATGCCCTTGCACTTGTACTAAGTTGGTGCAGGGGTAGGGAACTGAATATCAATCCCAAGAACATGTTTATCATACCATTTACCAAAAAGCTTGACATTGAAGTCCTAATCCATTTAGGAGGTAATGAAATAATGCTTTTCAATGAAGTTAAATATCTAGGAGTATACCTGGACCAAAAACTGATCTGGAATACACAAAATACACATATAAAGGAAAATGAGTTCATTTCAAAATGAACTAAAAAAATCAAAGAGTAGCTTGCATAGAAAACTCATGGGCAATGTGTAGAACTCGAACGTCAGCAATGGAAGACATTCTGAACTTGACTACACTGCATTTGCATACTCAGAGGTTTGCATCAGATGAAGCCCTAAGAATTCACAGATGAAGCCAAACACTGGGACACTGGATTTGAAACCAGAAATAAATGTACAATAGTAAAACATCACGGGATGGTACAAAAGACCTTAAAATCGAAGTGCCCCACAAAGGAAAATGTCCCTGGTGCTCGTCGTCTTAATAATAATAATAATAATAATAATAATAATAATAATAATAATAGATTAAAAAAACACCGACAACATAAACTAAGAAATTATCAAATCTGAATAAAACTGAATGGATAAAACCCAGAACCATATTGGCATCTGAGGACAACATTGCAGATTGTCCTAAGAATATGGTTCACCTATTGAAATATATTTACTTGTTCTCGAAATAACTAAAAATTAGCTGGGATGCCTAAACGTCAAGAATGTATACTTAGATTACGGCGCTACTTGAAAACTTTAAATTCAATGTAATTTTCCAATAAATAAGTGTATCTGCACATACTTTTGGATGTGGAGTGATTCCTCATTTCATTGAAAGACCTAATAAAAGGTAGGCCATGATGTTTCCGCTGATGCTGATGCCTATGCCGTTTCAAAAGGGCCTCACGGACTTTGTCCTTTTTCTCTAATGGTAGAGCATTATTGTTGATGAGATTGTCCAATACCAGATCAGCTATTTGTTCCATTGAATTCGCTTCCATGTCCAGTATCACGGTGCCATTGAGTAGAAGGCTTCGCAATTCGAAAAGGGAATGTAAGGATAGAGTAGCTACATGAGGTTTGGACCAACGGTTGCCGCCTTCTTCAACGTCTTCTTCAAATTTTATCCATCTAGAAGAAAAAAATGATATTAGAAACTATCTTGCTATTCAAATATGTTCAAATGAAATGATGAATCGAATTATAGTAGTAGTAGTAGTAGTTTTTCACTAACCTGGCGGTCTCCTTCCATTCCATATCATCGCCTTCAGTGACCAGTTCCTCCATTTCTGAGAACAATGGATGACATTCGTGTTTGTCATCGTTAATTTCTTCGCCCAAGATGAATTGTACTCTTTGTGAGGGGGGCGTACCTGGCGATTCATATTAATTTTGTAATTTACTGATATATTATTGATACATTAAAAAAGTAGATTTACAAATTGGGGTAGAAGAATAGTGAGCAGTTTTTTTTGTAAAGGCTGGAATAGTTTGGAGAAAACGGAGGGATGTTCACTACATCTATTGAGCTATTTGTGGAGAGACTGTTCTTAATTTGTTGCATTAATAATATGTCCAACAATGAAACGGTAAGAAGATAAGTTGCACTGTTGTTGCATCTGGAAGCTTTTGGAAAAATAAATAAACTTTGAAGTCAATATGGTAAAAAAAAACTTCTTGCGATAGTCCAGTCTCATTAAAGGTATTTGAATCTTCTTCAAAATTTTCAAGAATTATCAGGATCACCTTGTACAGGTTTTGCATATTCAGTCTATCTATCTTTTTCAAACGAACTATAAGTTAACTTATTAGGAACCTAGTTCCATAAATACACGAACGTTTGAAAGATGGTAGTAGCATAAAATATATAACCAACATATTCTGTGATAGTAGTGCAGGGTGTTCGAACATGCCTCGTTTTCTACTTGTTGTAGACGAAGTTATTGTATTCTCTTAGCAAAAAATCGCTCTTTATTCTTACCCCATCCTGTATACAGAGTGGAAAAAGAGACAACATCAAATAATAATTTTATATTGCTTTATTGAATCAAATATATACATGAAGGCAAAACAAGGTACTTGAAAATCTGGGGCGGATCAATAAAACTTTTATTATTATTGTTTTATTTGTAGAGATAAAGTAAAGAAAAATATCAATGATCTATAAATCCATTTTTTTTTTCTCAACATTACATTTTGTAGATCTTATAAAAACTTTTGAAAATAAGATTGAGTTTACGACTTCATCGCTTTTATATTTTCAAATATTAGAAAATGAAAATTGTAATAAAGCTAACTGATTTTATTTGTATGTACAATGATACTGAAAATGTAATAAGAATAAAATAGATTTGAGATTTTGCATGCATTGGTTCCTATGACATAAAAAATATTACGCAATTTGTATTTAACATGCAACATGCCTTAAAACGAATAATATTTCAAAACAAGCCTATGGAGCTGAATAATAATGAGTTTTTATAATTATTATTATTACAAATATCCATGCCATGATGTATGTTAAATAGGTTAAGAAATTCGCAATAAAAAGTTTTTAACAGAAAAAAACTACGTTTTTTTATATTATATTTTATATTATTTATATTATAGTAAAAATCATAGATTTGGTAGATATTATTTTTTATCTGACAATAGTATTGTTTATTCCACGTGTGAAAAATAATCTATTCCAGGCTGAAAGAACGCTTCTACATTTCTTAAAATTTAAAACATTACGCGCTATTTTACAAGTGCCAATCATAAGATGTACATCAACTTTGGAAAATGACAATGTCGTTAGGTCAGGAATTTGCCACTTTTTGCCGTTAATTAGCTGTGGAAAGAATAATTTTGCCGCTCCTTTTCTCTTCTAGAAAATGGATGTCTCGCTAACTTGACGTCAAGTTAGCTAAGCAACTTCATTAATAATGAAAATATCCCAAACTAATTAGTGTGGAATTTGCCACTTTTTTGCGGTTAATTAGCTGTGGAAAGGATAATTTTGCTGCTCCTTTTTTCTACTAGAAAATGGATGTCTCGCCAACTTGACGTCAAGTTAGCGAAGGAACTTCGTTAATAATGAAAATATCCCAAACTAATTAGTGGGGAATTTGCCACTTTTTGCCGTTAATTAGCTGTGGAAAGAATAATTTTGC
Source organism: Crioceris asparagi (assembly GCA_958507055.1). Taxonomy (NCBI): domain Eukaryota; kingdom Metazoa; phylum Arthropoda; class Insecta; order Coleoptera; family Chrysomelidae; genus Crioceris; species Crioceris asparagi. The sequence goes on from OY293827.1 coordinate 1,614,190, forward strand.
CGCTCTTTTTTCTACTTGAAAATGGTTGACTCGCCAACTTGACGTCAAGTTAGCGAAGCAACTTCGTTAATAATGAAAATATCCCAAACTAATAAGTGGGGAATTTGCCACTTTTTTCCGTTAATTAGCTGTGGAAAGGATAATTTTGCCGCTCCTTTTTTCTACTAGAAAATGGATTTCTCGCCAACTTGACGTCAAGTTAGCTAAGCAACTTCATTAATAATGAAAATATCCCAAACTAAGTAGTGGCGAATTTGCCCCTTTTTGCCGTTAATTAGCTGTGGAAAGGATAATTTTGCCGCTCCTTTTTTCTACTAGAAAATAGGTGGGGAACTGTGGAACTTCGTTAATAATGAAAATATCCCGAAACTAATTAGTAGGGAATTTGGTGCTAGTTTGCCGTTAATTAGTTGTGGGAAGGATAATTTTGCCGCTCTTTTTTCTACTTGAAAATGTATGACTCGCCAACTTGACGTCAAGTTAGCGCAGCAACTTCGTTAATAATGAAAATATCCCAAACTAATAAGTGGGGAATTTGCCACTTTTTTCCGTTAATTAGCTGTGGAAAGGATAATTTTGCCGCTCCTTTTTTCTACTAGAAAATGGATTTCTTGACTTGACGTCAAGTTAGCGAAGCAACTTCATTAATAATGAAAATATCCCAAACTAATTAGTGGGGAATTTGCCACTTTTTTGCCGTTAATTATCTGTGGAAAGGATAATTTTGCCGCTCCTTTTTTCTACTAGAAAATGGATGTCTCGCCAACTTGACGTCAAGTTAGCGAAGGAACTTCGTTAATAATGAAAATATCCCAAACTAATTAGTGGGGAATTTGCCACTTTTTTGCCGTTAATTAGCTGTGGAAAGGATAATTTTACCGCTCCTTTTTTCTTCTAGAAAATGGATGTCTCGCTAACTTGACGTCAAGTTAGCGAAGGAACTTCGTTAATAATGAAAATATACCAAAACTAATTAGTGGAGAATTTGCCGTTTTTTGCCGTTAATTAGCTGTGGAAAGGATAATTTTGCCGCTCCTTTTTCTTATAGAAAATGGATGTCTCGCTAACTTGACGTCAAGTTAGCGAAGCAACTTCGTTAATAATGAAAATATCCAAAAACTAATTGGTGGAGAATTTGACGCTTTTTGCCCTTAATTAATTGCGGAGAGCATAATTTTGCCACTCTTTTTTGTCTAGTAGAAAATGGATGTCTCGCTAACTTGAAGTCAGATTAGCGAAGTAGTTCCGTTAATAATTAAAATATCCAAAAAATACTTAGTGGGGAATTAGCTGCTTTTTGCCGTTAATTGGTTGTGGAAAGAATAATTTTGCCACTCTTTTTTTTCTTCTAGAAAAGGGTTCATTCGCTAACATGACGTTGATTTGGCACATTACAACTACATATGGATGGATGAACGAACAACAAGATGTTGATGTGATGGTGAAAGATAGATATTGTTAGTTTAGATTAGAAGAGGAAATATTCTTGCGGATCAAATATAATTATAAACACACTTCTCGAGCATGCTTACATATTTCGCCATCCTCGCTAATACTTAATCCTCTTCTCCGGGTCATTAAAACTCCTGTGCATAGAATAAATGTAATTTACATTATTTATACATTCATGTGGTCTGGATCGTATTTTCTCATAAATTTATAATTTTTTTGGCTTCAGTGTACACATACACATAGAGGAATAAAATTTTCACAAAATGGGTTTTACATTTGACTTAGTTGACCAGTAGAAAATATAAAAGATTCGTATGAATGATGTCCAGTATTCAAATGAAACAACGGTGGAATAATTTGAACGGCAGGTTCACTAGGCGCCACAAACTTCCGCACGTCTGGGCTCAGAGCTCAGTTTGTGCTTTTTAGTAAGTAATCATGGGAGATATTCGATTTAAGTAATTTTATTAAATATGAGAAATTATTGTTTGGACAGGAATATTGGGAGACTTTATCACAGCTCCATTCTTTTTTGACCGATGAACCAAACGAAGGATGTTTACAATTCGACTGTCTGCTTGTTTTTTTATGGATATCCGCGCCTTATAAACAGTAAACGTGCTCTGATTTTCATGATTCATTTTTTATTTGATAGAGGACAATTGAGAATTAGTTCCATTGACATTTAACATGTCCTTTCCTCAAAAACTTTTCCCAAATGGGTACCAAAAGAATTAATATTATTTTGTATCTTTCACTGCACCAGTGAATAAAGTAGGTCCATTTAAAAAAATATATATCTATCACTGGTAATCTTAGCGCTGTCAAATATCTACAGCATCTCAAAATTCAAATTCTATATGCTTATCATTCATTTTTTGGACATTTGGTTTCAACTTAGATATCTCGATGAATTAAGGCGCATAAAGTTATCCATTTGTGTGCCAAAATTCCGCAAAATCTTACTCAGACACATGACTTTTGTTTGACACAACATGGTAAGTTTATATGAAACTTTATTACATTCAATTTATCATGTTTATTGATATTTGGAATTTAATTTTCTTGTTCTTAGAAGTTGACACATTTGTTTTTCAATTTATAGATTCTTGTTAATTTTCTAGGTTGTTATGGCAAAAATAAATTCTGAACTTATTTCCAGAAATGATATTGTTTCAATTGAAAGTTCAATGTAAGACCCATCTATTTCGAAAAAAAAATCATTCTGAATCTGTATACATACGAATTATCTCCCAGAATTATTTGATGACCTAGACAAAATCGATCACCAGTTTGGTATACGTAACTTTCCCATAACTTTAAATGCATATCACTACCTTTTTTTTAGAAAACTACAGAAAATTATAAGAAGCAATTATTGCTCTACAACAAAAAAATACGAAAAATAAATAAGAAAAATTAACAAAAGATCAACATGATGAGGATCGTCTAAAACAACCACTGGCGTAGCCAGGAAGGCGTCCGATACTACCGTGATCCATGATTGAATTCTAATAGTCGATAGAAACAAAACAAATTTCTGTCAAAGGCATTTGACGCCCAAAAAAAAAACAAATGTACCCTGGCTACGCCAATGACAACAACCATTTTTTTTTGTGTGTAGGGAGCGGTGCAGGATGGAGCCGAACAACAACTTACTGGGCCTTTGATCATCTTCAGGCGCCGCATTGTTGCTTTCTGATTGTGATGTTGCATTTCTGTTGTGATGATGTTTGTGACGACGATGTCGTCTATTGTCAACAGGTATATGTACGCCAATGAAGACGCTGTGTACGCGATGACCTACAAATAGCAAATGCAGAGACCAGACCAGAATGCAACACTCAGACAACAACAAACCAAAAAAAAAAGAAGAAAATATCAAATAGGTGTTTGGGATATACAAGGTATCCACAAGCAGTCCCTGAAGAAGGAAAGGAGCAATTCCAAAATGGTGAGAAATATTTAAAACAATAGTGAATGCGACAATAGTTGCACATTAACTTGTCCACAAGTCGATAATAAACCCACCGAGCCCCCAAGTTAAGCTTTCTGTCATACTTTTGATTGTAGAGTCACCACTTTCATTCTTTAGAGGTTATTGGTGGACACCCTGTATAGATGGAATTGGAAACACCAGAGTATCCAAGACAGTTTCCATCTAATCGAAATATATATTTGTTTTCGAGCGCAGATCTGATAGTTTCAACAACTATACAGGGATCGATGATCTAGTGGGTAAGTTGCTCGATTTTCAACAATGATGTCGTGGGTTGGAGGTTCTATTTCATCTATACCGGGTGTTAATTAATGTCATGTAGGTACTTATTTGAATGGGTGATTCTTTGGGCTAATTTGGAATCGAAATGTTCACATAAAGGTATGTCCTCAGACGCTTGGTTTCCGATATACAAGGTTGTAATGTTTTATTTTTATTTAGTTTTTTTTAAATAATTCAAAAACCGTTTGCGATATTCGATTAAATTCCCGTATAAAATATTGTGATATAAATACGTATTCTTTTAACAGAACATATTTTTTATGTAACCAGTGGCGTAGATATGGGTATGTCTTGGTAAAATTTGAACTAAAAAGTAGTACGCCACTGTTGTTTTGCAAGTTTCATTAAAAATGATTGATGACCATTTAATTTTAAACAAAAAAAAAGTTTTTGTGTTTTAGCCGTAGAACTTATCCTTTTGAAGAAAATAATTATAAACTGTTGTTGTTATATGGTTATGTGAAATTTAATTATTACCAAAAACTATCTATCTAATTTTATAAATACTACTTGAGAAAATATCCCCCTTCTTCTCATCAATCTACGAAATCTTTCAAAAATGTCTGGTGTGTTCCGTATGGTATTACACGCCTCAGTTATTTTAGTTCTTCTTGAGTCTGAAATGGAATAGAATACACTAATGTATTTAGATGATCCCATAAATAAAAGTCTAAACTATTCAAATCAGGTGATCTAGATGGCCATAATAGAGTTCCTCCACGACCTATCCAGCGATTTTCATCTAGGCATCGGCGAACAAAAATTCTGAACTGAGCTGGAGCACCATCATGCATAAATCACATTTTTGTTGGCGAGTTAAAAGCGGAACATACTGAAGTAACACAGGTACCTAAATGATTTTGAAGAAAATCGAGGTGAGCATTTCCATCAAGTCAGTGATACCGATCAACACTTAAGTGAAAATTGTTCGGCCCACTTATGATTATTATGGAAATTTCTTCTTTCTTCTCTAGGAAAATTCGCTTCATCAGTTAAAGAAAACTTGTGTTTTAAATTGATGATTTTGAAAAGTTTTTTGAACATACCTTCGAGAAACTTCTATGCGGGGTGTAAAATCTCGTGGTAGGAGTACTTGAACTCTTTGAATTTGGTAAGGATACAACAAATATTTTTGAATTTCCTATATACTATAACGTAGCACACATTTTAATGCCTGCCAATGTTCTGGTACTAGATTCTGGATCATTTTCGATCTTTTTTTTGAATAATTTACCATTTTTTTTACTAAAATATTACCCATGACAAATGGAAATAACCAAACAAACTAATTAGACAACAAATCAGCACTTATTACTAGTGAATGATACTTACTAACTTGATTTGATATCAAATTGCCGAAATCCATGTACTAGTTTTGAATAATTTTCTTTAAAATGATGTTCTACGGCCGAAACACAAGAAACTTTTTTTGTTTAAATTTTAAAATGGTTATCAATAATTTTTAAAGAAATTTACGAGAAAACAGTGGCGTACTACTTTTTTGTTAAAGTTGTACCAAAACATACCCAAATCTCCGCCACTGGATAAATTAAAAAAATATATATTTTCTGTTAAAAAATACGTATTTATATCACAATATTTTATCTGACAATGTAATCCAATATCGCAAACGGTTTTTGAATTATTTCAAAAAAAAACTAAATAAAACTAAAACTTAAACAACCCTGTATATCGGAAACCAAACTTCTGAGTACATAGGTAAACCCATTAAAATAAGTACATGACATATTAATTAACACCCTATACATATATATTTTTATAACAATAATTTTTTCATAACTAAATCCCTAGATTTGGTGGAGTGTTATAATGGTGGTTCGGAATCCAACTGTAGATCCTCGTGTCAGTTTCAACACTGTCGAGGCAGAGAAGAAGTGGAGGTGTATATGTTTGGTAGTGGACATAAAAATGGCTGACGATAAAATTGCGGGAAATACAAAACATAGTTATATAGGATGTTCCATTTTCGAAACTTTTATACGTTATCCATTCGAAAGAATACTATAGGTGTTACTTGTTCTTCTCTGCTGGTAAAAGGCCTCAGAAAATTACCACCCAGCGCGTCTCCAGGACAGAATATAGTTCTTATAAAACCATAAATGAAGATAACAAAGGAAAGATTAAAGAATCATTTTTTGAATTGCGAAATAATAAGAGATTTTGCCGCCAGATATATTTGAACTAAATTGAGAAAGAGAGAGAGACATTTAAGTAACGAAGGCCCTCAGACAATCAATCAAATTTAAAGTTTAATGATGATGGGAAACTGGCATGCTAAAAAATTGATAATGATATCAAGCAGAAATGTTAGAAAATGGGAAATATATGTGAGCAATTTGGTTAATATGACTGAACCTAAAATAAGAAGATAAGCAATGATATAATATTAATAATAATATTTATTTGCTATAATATACAGTAAATTCTATTCTTACCCTCGAAATCTCTCTCATCAAAGGGAGGTTTGTGTTTAAGTTGTGCTCCTGGATCTTTGGATGCTTCATCTTCATGTGGATCCATATCACCAAGTCTATAACAAACAAATCAAAAAACTTTCATAAAATATATACAGTGTGACCAATATAAGGATGGGATAGTGGAAGGATCTTTTGAAAACGGGGATAAAATTTGAATTCGGTTAAATTTGATCGATCCGATATTTTTTTATGTGGGCGAAAATTTGAATAATAATAATAATAATAATATCTGTGTGTAGATCTGAGCTCTAGACTATATTTGCCACCGAATGTCAAATAAGTCAAAAATTTACTAGTAACAAGTGAAATTTTTGAAAAAAAAAATAAAAATAGTTTTTATTGGGCATTTAAGATTTAAACCGTACCGATGAGTACCTACTATTGCTATCCTTTTCTCGATTTTAACTATACTTATGTATATGTGTTTGCCAGCAACAGCAATTCCATAACAAATTACTGTTTGCTACCACAACACAAAATTAAACTTGAAATTAACAATAACGCTTGACGTCTGACAATTGTGACATAACCATAGACGATCTTCCAGAAAGTACCTATATACCAGAGAACGAGACGTATATATACGCTCCATGCTCGTGCGTAATTCCAGTGACGGATCCCATTGTCGTTCCATGTCGACAAAATAATGATCTTGGTTGAATGAGATTGAATGAGATAATTATAATTACCAATATTGGATCACACTTGGAGCTTAACATGCGGCGAGATGTCTGCGATCTAAGTACGAATTCGAAATTTCAAGTCTCTAGACCGTATGGGGCCTGAGAAATCGCTGCGGCGTCCATTGATACAAGAACCGAAAGTAATAAAAACTATTTAAAAATGCACTTAAAAAAAATTTGCTGTCTCAACTCCGACGACTTTCTCGTCGCTCTGAAACAACTTCAATTTTTTCCTACATTGTCCAATTTGTGTCACCGGTGAGCGGTAAGCTACAAAACACAAGAAAAGAAGGCAAAAAAATCTTCTATCCGACCTAGGGATTATCTTGGTACATACAGAAATACAGACAGACAGACCATTGACTGAAAATATGTTTTTTTTGAACCTTTGGAAGAAGCAGACATTACAATAAATTCTAAAATAATCTTCTGATTCTTATTGATAGGAATATTTCTTATACATCTTTTACTCTATTGAAACAATCTTAACAGCTTGAAGAAGATTACGCTAGCCTACCTATATCCACTCATATATAAAAGGCTATATAAGAGATTATGCTTTATGATTTATTTAATTTGCGATTTTATTAGGCAAATAATATAATAAATTATCAGTTATTTACTTGAGATTAAATTTATCCTTTGTACAATACAACTTTTTCTTGATAGTACTACAGAAAAAACTATTATGATTTATTTATAAGTTTCCGACAGTGGTAAAGTCTGAAATATGATGTATAATAATTTTATACAGGGCGGTACATAGGTATGTTTTAAAATTGTGTTTTCTGATGAAGCTACTTTTTATGTAAATGGAACGGGTAATTGACAAAACTGTAGATATTGGAGCAGAGAAAATCCTCATTGGATATGTGAGGCTCACAAATAATATCCCAAAAAAGTGAACGTTTGAGCTGATATCATTAAAAAGCATAATTATTGGCCCATATTTTTTTTTAAGGCACAATTAATTGGGAGGTTTATCTAAGTTTTTTGGTGAACTGTCTACATTAAAAATACTTTTTCCTGATGTTAACCATCCAAATGCAATACTACATAGATCAATCTGATACCAACAAGATGGAGCTCTACCGTATTACACACGTATTGTTAGAGATTATTTGAACGAAGTTTCTCCCAATAGGAGGATTGAAAGTCGTGAAACGATTGAATGGCCGCCTAGATCCCCCGATTTGACCCTTGTCGATTACTTCTTTGGGGGTTATTTAGAATCGAAAGTATATTTCAATAGACCAGACAATATTACGGACTTAAAAATTAATTAACAACATTACCCCTGAGATCCTAGAAAATGTTATTCCACACCTATGGAACCCACTGTATAAGCCTTTAGTCATGAAATAGACCAATGAAATTAATTACACTCTTGCGTATATGTACATGATGTTTAGGAACACCCTGGTAATAATTGTTATTACAGTCCTACATAAAATTATCAGATGTTATATGAAAATAGATATTTTATTGAATAACATACGTAACATAACATAAGTAGGTACCTGTATGTTAATAGAAACTGTGACAACGTTGTTGAGTAAGATTTATCCTGTAAAAACCGGACGGAACCTTACTGTTTCACCTCCCGATAGTTTAACCTATCTGTTACACTAATAATTATTATTACGGTATTTTTATAACCACATCCACTTTTGCAATATGATGAAAATTTTATCTTACGAAATAGTTATTTTTTTAAAGTCACCTTTTTAAATCTAGCTTACGTGATTTTTAAATAGTTTTTATTAATTTATATTAAACCCTTTCAGTTCAAGTGCTTATCACTGCTAACCACATTTCTAACGTCAAAGTATGGAAGATAATAGAATACAACCACAATGGAAGATGGGTTGCAAATATGCTTCCTAACTCTCGTAAGCAGATTGTGAACCATGGTACAAATTTGTACCATGGTGTGAAATTGCTATTAGCTTTTTCCAAAATAAAAACCATTGGCCAAGGTTAAAAAGGCCGTCGAAAATTGACAGATGGATATTTAAGCCTGGCCACGCTAATGGTTTGTATTTAGGAGCAGGTTGTAAATGTGCATTTCTGTCAATATTCGATCGATTTCGATGAAAATTCATATGTATGGGTTCTAGAATGTATCGAATCGATTGGTTGTATTCACATTCACATGAAAAATCGTTTTCAGCAATTAATATTCTCATTTTACAAGTTCTACAGATTATATATGAGATACCAGTATGAACCCATTAACGTCATAGGGCAAAAATAGTCCTATGGTTAAGCTTCTGGGTATTAACCTAGAGTTCCTCGGTTCGCATTCCGATCGGTTTTGTTTTGTAACAAAACCCATTTTTTAAAAATAAAAGATGTTAATATGAGTTTCTAATAATTTAATCGGAAGTTTTCAATGAAAATTTGTACATATCTAATATAATGCGACCCTTAAGGTACACATTAGATATTTCAAGCAAAGATTTTGGTAAAAATGAGCAAAAATGGTTTTCGGAAGCGAGAAATCGATTGACAATACTTTCACATTCAATGGGTGTGACCCTCGAGGTCCACACTAGCTATATCGGGATTGGCTCCGCAGATAAAAAAATCAGTATGTTTAGTGTTTGGGGGTCGAGAAGTCGATTCGCGATACAGCTGAGTTCTCATTCATTTTACACATTCATATTTATTTCGAAATCTATAACTTACGAAGATGTGAACAATAAAAGCAGTATTTACCGATCGCAATACATTTTAACGAGAAATATGCACATTTTTTAATAAGTTTCAATATCCTTAGTAACTTTACCCATCTTAAATCCTGTTTTACCGGAGCAAAGCTCGGTCTCCAGATATTATCAAAATTAAAATGGGTAATAATTTATTATACGGGTTTCTGCTATTTTAAGAGATTTTTGAAAAATATTTCTTATTACCCTTATATAATTCAAATATAATATAATTCTGCGAGCGCCTTTGTTAAAATCGATTTATACAACAGAAAACAGAAAAAATAATTTTAAAAATTTTAAATTTTTAACAAAGTTGTTCGCCATCACGGTGACTGTGATTCTCTGATTTTTGTCAGATAATGTGTCAAACAGAGATAAAGATGCAGCGTTGCCAAATTTAATAGTGAATAGTAGACCTTCGGAAAACGGTACCAAATCTACACAACACAATCTCCTATGTTTTTAAACTACAACAGTGTGAATAAATTCGCGAGCCTTCAATTTTCTGAGCTATAGATCAGTGATCAGCTTAAAACTTGTGTCTATAGTGATACCTATCATGATACCAATCTACTTTGACTGTCGAACTTTCGCATGCGCAGTGAGTTCCAATTTTACATTTTAGAAGAAGGGGTAACTATTTGAATAAATAAAGGCGCACGCGGGTTTATGATATATTCGGCCTATATAAAGGCAATAAAAAAGAAATTTTCAAAAATGTCTTAAAATAGCAGAAACCTGTATAACAAACAATTACCTTGTGTATATGTTTTCCTTCAAATTTAGGCGAGATATGACACGTAAGTTGTTCGAAAAACTTCAAAAATAGAATTAATATTATTTTGTATTTTTCAGTGCAGCAACTAATAAAGTCAGTCCAATTTTTTTTGTAAGAAATGTTTATTTCATCAGCCACGAAAATCGTTGAACGTTCACTAATACCAAAGAAGATAGTAATCATCCTATTACCCACCGTATAGTCTTTGCTTGTTATTATTTAGAGATCTCAAAATCTCGAGAGAGATTTTACCATTTTATCACCGCCTTAACTCGAATACCATAACTCTAAGGAAAAAATGTTCATTATAAATGTTGTTACAAAATAATCCGATTTTCATGTGGTATCCTTAAATTTTCAATTTTCGAAAGAAATTGCCCTTTCTCTTTCCACGCTAAAATACACATATTTATTTGACATTTTAATATCGCTGTAACTCGAAAACCGTAACTCTCTTAAAAAAATCTTCAATTTAAACGTTTCCGGATATCATCCTATCTCTAATCCTGCCACCTCAAAATTTACGATTTTGGAGAAAAATTGCCCCTTCACCCATTTCGGGGGAGTTTTTTTGAAGGGAAGGCAATTTCGGATTTGAGTTTTTACGAATATGGTACCACTTCTCAAGTCTCCTCTTTCAAATGAAACAAAAAGCCCTAAAATCGGAGTACGTTTGATATATACAACAAATCAAAAAAAAAGCAAACAGTCGAATTGTTTGGGTTCGTCGACCAAAAATAGTACGCTACAGAACAAAGCATGAAATAATTTTAATAAATCGTTTTTGTCTCGTGAAAACAAGAAGAAGGTATCTTACTTTTTTAGCAATACTAAAATATGTTTCTTCCAATTACAATTTCCATGTACATATTTTAATTTCATGTTAACTTGAACGGATTCAGGGGCGCAATTTTCATTTTATCATGTAACATCTTTTATCGGTATTAATTCCGGAAAGTAGAAGATAGCATTCACGAAACCATATATATGCCCGCGCACTGTTTTTATCTTATTTCCTCTTTAATTTGAGTGGTCATTTTAGAGAATTTTCTTAATGAAAATCAACTGTATAATTCAGAGTAATTCAATAAACAAATAGACACTGGCAACTTATACGTAAATAATGATGATGATGATGATTTTAGGGATAATACTCTACGCTGTGTTCATTCATTATGTACTTAACTTGATTTGCTAATAAATTGAAGGACAGCAACAACAACAACATTCGAACGCCATCTTAGGTAGTTTATAATTAATCTAGCTAGGCGACTATTATATAAGCAAAATTCTATTAGTTCTAGGTATATTATAATATACCTATATATAATATAAATATAAAAAAAGTGTCAATCGTTTATTTCGTAATTGATAAGACGCATTTGACAGCTTCAAACTAATGCCACATAAAAAATATATATTTTTTTGGTCAGTTTTTTTGTAAGAAAATATTTATTTCAAACTTTTGAATGTAAAATTGGTCATCGAAATCATTCAGGGTTCTCCAAAGAAGATAATACAATGCTTATACTAATTCATAGATTTCAAAACAGCGCGGAAATAGGAAATACACATATTTCAGACTTTCCCACTGCTGTAACTCGACAGCCGTATTTTTTCTGAAAAATGTCCATTCTAAATGTTGCTACATATAAACTCTTCTTCAATTTGGCCGTCTCAAATATTCCAAAAAAATTGCCCCCACCACATAGCGGAAACACGCATATTTCAAACTTTACCACTGCGGTAACTCGAAAACCTATGATTTTTTTGAAAACTCTCCAGTTGAAATATTGCCCGATATGGTATCTTCTTTAATTTAGTCGTCTCAAATTTTCGAAAAAAAATTGCCCCCTCCACTCCCTTTGCTAGAAGCTTTTGGGGGACATAGAAATTAGCAATTCTTCAGATACCTACTCCGTTTATTCTCCAGACTGTTGTTATTATTTCCACTTAAATTCCCTCGTTCCCAATATTTTCTTATACATTTCAGCTTTTTTTTTCAATTCCTTGCTCTAAATTATGTCTTTCATAATCTTCTAAATGCTATTTACATTAATTTATTGTATTTAACCTCTAGATCTACTATACATGGTGTGGAATAAATTAAAATGTGATTATCTTGAGAATGAAGCATAATAAAAATATATGCTAATGACATCATTCAATGCAACAGATGAACAATACCTTCACTTGGCAAATTTCCACAGATTGCAACTAATTATTCTTACTCAATTATAGGAATAATTTTAAATAAAATAAGATGCCAAATGTAGATACAGACTGGGATAAAGATAATTCTGGTATGTGATTCGATGCACGTGTTGGATAAAATAATTATTAAGTGTATTCATCTAATAGTCGAAGGGCTAACTGCAAAAATAAAGCATGAAATGCTTTGGAATGGAAAAAGATTTAACGGTGTTTTCTGATAGCACACCCCAAATTAAAACGAAAATCAGGAATACCAATTTTCGAGTTTTTGTCTTTTTTTTGGAGATATTGGCCCCTTTTTGTTCGAATAAGCTTGTGGGATGTTGGAGCAAAAGGGGTTTTGGGTGGGGAAAAATACGCATGTAGAGGTATAAAATAAGTCGTACTTGTACCAGAAATCACACTGTGGAACCATCCTAACGAAGTATTTTCTTAAAAAATTCACATTAATCACTGTCAAAACACGTAAATTTCACCTTGCACTTCTTGACTCTTGTCTAGCGTCATATGTCATATTTTTGTTGTTTTGAAATTTTAAACAAGAAACGACTTACGTTTCGAATACTACACCGTTTCCTCTATATCTAAAAGGTCGAAAATACATACATACATACAATAGTATGCGTCTTGTAGCGCATCTAGCGATAAACAGTTTGATATTTTGAAAATTTGAAAATAACAGTACGTTCAACCTAACCTATTATAGATAAACATAAGATTGAAGTTTAAAATGCAGTTGTTTAGCAAACATTAAGAAAACTAAACAGTTACCTACTAGAACACAAGCCTAGCCAACAACAGTCTAATCAATATCTATTAAAACATAAAATAAAAGTTTAAAATGTAGTTGTTTAGTAAATATTAAGGTAACAAACCTGTTACCAAAACACAAACCTACCCAGCAAAATAATAAAACTGTATTTAATTTTATTCCTTATTTTCCTTGTTTGAATAGATTTCATTTGAATTATATTTAATATACAGATACTTTTTTCTATTGTCTACAAAGTATTCCACTATAGCAAGAATATTTAATGATAATTCTACTTCTAAAAAGAAGTTAATGGCAACAGCGTATTTATAATCGTATGGAAACGTATGTCCCTTTTTGTAAGATTATTTCAGTAATTACAATATAGCGGCTGACCATGAAGTGAAATGTGTTTACAGCGTAATATCCAATTAAAAATGGCAATTTATGAAAAAAATGCCTTGTTGAGACGATGTCTACAGTGATTTTACTGGTAAGTGTGAATTTTTATTTACTTCTGAATGCATTTTTTCCCCACCCAACACCCATTTTGCTCCAACATCGCGCAAGTTTGTTGGGGCAAAAAGTGGCCTATATCTCGATGCGATTATTTTCTTTAGGGATATCTCAAAAGTATAATTTACAAAACAAAACTTTTGGATTTGTATAGAGCCAAATATAACAAGAAAAATATAATTATTTACATTGTTTAAATTAATGTAACTTTAGAAGTAATAAAGTTTTATCACCATGAGGTTTCACCACTTATATTTCAAATTCTATAGAGTTCAAGAAAATATAAGCATGTTACGATACTTTCTATACACACCGTATATATATATATATAAGCTTATTGTGATTAAATTTGCATTTCAAGAAATGCTATAAGATAATATTTAAGATTCCGATCTATAACGTGAAAACAGGGAAATTTTAATAAATATAAAGAAAGAGGAAAATTCAATTTCAAATGAAACTATAAATGCTCACAAAATGGAGATGATACGTTACTATACAGTGTAGAACAACCAAATGGAATAGATTCATTATTTTAATTAAGGTGCATATTTACAAAAAAAAGAGTCCTGAGACACGTCAATTTGAGGTTATTGTCTGTCACACGCTTTCCTATTTATAGCAGTGGTAAAGTCTGAAATATGGGTATTTCCGCCGCAATGTTTTGAAATCTCTAAATAAGCATAAGCAACGTAGTTATCCTCTTTGGTGAACGTTGAATGTTTTTGATGACTAATGTTACACTTGAAAGTGTGAAATAAATATTTTTTACAAAAAATTGAACCGACATTATTAGTTGGTGCACCGAAAAATACAAAATAATATTAATTCAATTGGTGCTGGTACTTTTGAAGTTGGCACCGAAAGTTTTCAATCTAACTACAACTACACAACTTCAAAATTATATATATTATTTTGTATTTTTCAATGCACCAGCTAATAAAGTCGGTCTATTTTTTTAACCGACTTCAAAAAAAGAAGAAGGTATACAATTCGGTTGTAAGAATGCTTTTTTTTATGGATGTTCGCGCGTTTTGCATAGTAAACGTACACCGATTTAGACGATTTTTAATTCATTTGAAAGAGGAGAGTTGAGAAATGGTCCCATATTGAGAAAAATCAAATCCGAAATCTCCTTCCCTCCAAAAACCGCTACCAAAGGGGGTGGAGGGGGCAATTTTTATCGAAAATTGAAAATCCGAGACGACAGAATTAATGAAAATTCCATATCCGGAAACGTTTAATTTGAACATTTTTTCAAAAGAGTTACGGTCTCCGAGTTTCGCAATGGTAAAGTCTGAAATATGTGATATGCGTATTTCCGCTATGTACAAGCTAAACCTACCTATAACTTTTTGGGTATTAGTGAACGTTCAACAATTTTCATGACTAATGTTACATTCAAAAATGTGAAATAAATTTTTTTTCACAAAAAATTGGACCGACTTTATCAGTTGTTGCACTGAAAAATACAAAATAATATTAATTCTATTGGTGCTGGACATACAGTCGAATTGTACACCTACCTACCTTCTCCGTTTGGTTCGTCGGTCAAAAATGCATCTAATCCATTTGCATGTTGACACACTGTATATTTGGAAGTGTCAGAAGACATAACATTATACCGGAGAAAGTAATTTTACACACGTGATTTAAATAAATAAACAAATTTATAAATTATAATTATTTGCATTTGGGACAAGGTGAAGTAGTATTGCTAGAACAACACACAGCCATATTAAATCGGCTCTTGTTTATTATTGTATATTCCTCATTAACAATTCAAATTATTGTAATGATCCCATAAAGATAACTCGATTCGATTATGATTATTTTCTCATAGAATGAGAAAAATATTTACGTATTCCACGTTCTGTAGCTATGTAATACGCTTCTTTAGTTTGTGTGAAATAAATTTCACATGATAATGTCTATTTTTTACACCGAGGTGTCTCAAAAAAGGTTTTTACACAATACTACATGTAATAAAATTATGAGTTGGGTGGGTCATTTGCAGAAATGAAAAGTAAAGTCTGGCCAGCAATATCTTGTGATCTGTCACCGTTAGACTTTTTTTGAGTGGGGCTATCGTGAAAGTCAACGATAAACCATTTTCACTTTGTGATTTGTACGTATTTTTGATTAGGAAGCTGGAAATTGCGGTGATCAAAAACGTTATTCAAATGGCACTTGGTTAACTGCATTCATTTCTGACCGACGAACCTAATGGAAGAGGTTTACAATTTGACTGTTTGCATGTTTTTTTTTATGAATGTTCACGCCTTGTCAATACTTATCAAACGCATGCTCCGATTTTCATGATTCTTTTTTCATTTGAGATACAGGAATTGATCACATTGAAAAAAATCGACATTCAACATGTCCTTCCTCTCAAAAACATTATCCATAGGGGGTGGAGGGGGCATTCTTTTCGAAAATCCGAAATTTGAGACGACAAAATTAAAGAATTTTTTATGTAATTATGTAACGAAGATATTAATGTAATCGTGTAATGTCAGATTTTGCAACAAGAGAGAGAGTCTCTTGAATCTAAAATACCGGCCAAGTTCGAGTTCTAGCTCGCACATGAAATGTTCCGTACCTTGATACATATTTGAATCAAATGTAGGATTGCTGCGATTTGGTTCTCATTGTGATTTGTTCCGAATGAAATAAAAGCACGTGGGCAAAAAGTTTGTTGCAATATTGAATAAATCCACCGAGTAGTTGTTTTCATCGTTGGTTGGAACCTTAATGGTATTACCTATATTTCTCTTCTGACCATTTAGCTGTACCCTGTATATTGTAGCGTTTTTTCACACTAGGTACGGCAAAAGGTCATATTATAAGGTTAGAATAATTAAGCAATCGAATTAGTACATCAAGTTCAGGAAACTTCTAATTTAAATATAATTGAGTTACAACACTCTTTGTAATCTACGACAAACAATCGTTTTTTTTTCTGTAATTCTACACTTCACTTAGCCTCTATTATATATAGGAACAATATTTGTTAATACAGATTATCCTGTTGTATTAACAGAATGAGTAGAAACATCATTGTCAAGGACATAATCATTTTATTATTAAGAAACAATAAACTTTTTATAGGAGTAGAAGGAATCGTGCCTGCATCAAAAGTATTTTTTACCCTAAATGAGAAAATGAATCTTTTTCGGGCTGAAGCCCAAGTACTTATCATTCAAAATCATTTATATAAATAAATAAATATACCTACTAGCTGATTTACCCGAAACTTCCCGGGCCAACACTTTGGTACATTCTGGTACGAAAACATAAAGTCATAAAAAGTATTGTGTATGGAACCCTTGTACCTCAGAGTCCTACTCGCACCTAGAACCGAGATCCATCTACAGACATGCACCAAGATAAAACACCATGATAATTTCTCCTACATATTTCTTAGGCATTTTCCGGTATGGAACCCTCCACCTTCAAGTCCCGATCGCACTGACAGACTCTCACAAAACTGTCCAGTGACATACCACACACACATATATAGCGAAAAATCCACTCAAATTCAGCCATATAGCTCAGAGATACTTTTTTGGGTATTACAGCTATGGAACCCTCCACCTAGGAGGCCCAGTAACACTTACGGCCACAACCAGATCATTCTAATAACATTCAACATACATACATGGTGAAAAAAAACACCAAAATCCAGCCGCAGAATTCAGATATATACAATAGACTTTAAGGAACAGAACCCACCACATAGTGTCCCACGGACACTAAAAGTATGACAGTATTTTTTACTTAAGGTATGATAAACACTTGTGCAAAATTTGGTTGGGATATCTCTAATAGTGTAAGAGCCAATACGGCTAGGTAATCAGAACATTTTAAAGCCTGTTACACATTACATGTCACTTGTCACTTGGCAAATGCAAATCACAAGTCAATGTTGGTTCTCATCTACAATGTACGTGTAAACAATGGAGGGAGATACTTGGTTCCTTTGACATGTGATTGCTTACTTAACAACTACTGGCAAGTAGCGCGTAATTTGAAGAAGGCCTAAGCTTTTGTGTTAACCATTTTGACCTACTCTTAGCAAAAATATTTGGCAATATGTTTTGTTTTTAAAATTTTAAATCCTTAGCCATCATTTATCTATCAATTTTCCAATCATTACTCTTTGTACACTTCTAAACATCAAGAAGTATTTATTGAGAAAGCTACAATACTTTGTTTGCTGTCTAAATGTTTATTATCAGTTCTGATAGACTACATTATTATTAGTGGTGATAGTATTCCAAAAATTTCTATCGACTCATTATCTTTAGACATATAAATATTAGACTACAGGGTGATCAATGTATAATCCGGAATTTGATATCCTCGTCGTTGTCTTGAGATATATAAAAAATCAGTTTCAAATAAAAGTTAGCAACAGTTCACATTTTAAATGTAATCCGTGATATCCAAGCTTGGTTCATAAGGCCTCGGTTTTACAATTTTTCAAAGCAATAATCTATATAATAATAATGTTATCTTGAATTTCGATAATACTCAGTTTTCATGTTCCTGCAATAAAGATCTTTACTAAGGTCCAAAGGAAAATCACCAAGATATGATAACAGTCATGTGAAAACCTTGATGAAATAATTATCCCTTCATTACTTTTTAGATAGAGAATCTCAGATTTATGAAAAACGCACAAAACATATTACTGACGTTTGACATACGATTAAGAGGTTTCGAGATGTAACTCTTCCATGCCCAAGCATAGTTCCAGTTAACGAACCCATAAATCATCAAACCAACCATCAAATGAATCAATTTTTCTCAAGTTTCATCATCCATATTTTACAATTTTTATCAAATATATGAAAAAAAAGTTCAACATAACCTTAAAAGCCAAACAAGACTCGACAACTGTGATCATTTTCCATACAAAACAACGTCTTCCGTGTCACCTCAGAGACGATTTATCTTAAAATATTAGATTTGATGGGATACGTTAAATTTTCAACTTTTTTTTTCAATTTACGTTAAAAGCATAAAATATTAACGTCCGATAATTTTTAACGGTTGTCTTACAGAACAGTCCCTTATTATTTGTATCCAAAATTAAAAATATCAAAAACGTGATACCTAAGTTAGAACAAAAGTAGTCCCCTGCGAAATTGAATCTTGATAAAGATTTTAATGAGATTTTCACAAAAAAGTGAACATAATATTTTATAAAATAGGGAAAATGAGGGAAATTGAAACTCAACACAGTAGGTACATAAGGTACTTCCTTTTGAAAAAAAACATACCTTTGATATGCTGTGAACTTAAAAGACACCCAGTACATTATGAATTTTAAAATGTTAAACTTGACTCTGGTATTATCTTTTATTCAAAACTTCTTTTTTCGGAGTATGAGTCAATATAATATGTAAAGTACGGGACAATGGGACAAATAATAATTAATATATGACTTATCAAAATCAATCTCTGACTGACCTTCAGCACGTTTGTTCCTTATGTTGCTGCTGATCCTGATCTTCTCGGAAGATGATTGGTTACTACTATCAAGTGCACGTATTTTTATTTTGTTATTATCTTATTAACAAACTTATAAAGATCATCAACAAATAATTATTACTATTATTATTCATGCATTCACACATCTCTTTGGAAATGGACAGACAGACTGGATGGGGACGACGGGCGCGCGTGTAAAATACCACACAAAGTCAAAGGAAACCACCAAGTTGGCGGCGCAGCAGTGACACAACAAGAACTCACTCCACTACAATCACACACACTAAGTTAAAACTATTATAAAACAACACTGACTGAAGAGATAGACGACGATAAAGTACTAAATACAAACTGGAAAATGAATAACAAACATACATATCCTAGCATTAGCATCACTAGTCTCCCAGACACAGTCTCTCACTACTACTACTTGTTGTGTAGTTATCCAGTTTAGAGATAAGAGCAGTCAGTACATATTAGTCGACAACAAATAACAAACTCCTCTCGTCTGTTTGTTTGATTTAATTATTATATTATTAGATAATAATACCCAATTAAAAATATTAAATGGCACAATTATAATTATAGATTTCTATATTGTTTTGTTTGGTTTGGTTGTTGACTCGCGCCAAAACTAAGTACCTACATATAGACATCTAAACACCGTACAAATAATTAGGTCTTTCATGTAGTACCCACAGATTTTCTATTTTCGAAAGAAACCGCCCTCTCCACATAGCCAAGATATACATATTTGGAAATTTGGAAAAAATATTCAATTTAAATGTTTCCTGATATTGTCCTATCTTTAATTATACCATCTCAGATTTTCGATTTTCGAGAAAATTTGCCCCCTCCAACCCCTTCAGGGGCGGTTTTCGGAAGGAAGGAGATTTCGAATTTGCATGTTTATGGATACGGGGCCATTTCTCAAGCCTCCTCTTTCAAGTGAATCAAAAATCATCAAAATCGGAGATCGTTTACTGTATAAAACGCGCTTACGAACCAAAAAATATTTTTTACAAAAAATTGGACCGACTTTATCAGTTGTTGCACTGAAAAATACAAAATAATATTAATTCTATTGGTGCTGGTTCTTTTGGAGTTGGTGCCTTCAACATCAAACTACAAAGGCACAACTTCAAAATTACAAGCACCAAAAGAATTAATATTATTTTGTATTTTTCAGTGCAACAACTGATAAAGTCGGTCCAATTTTTTGTAAAAAATATTTATTTCGCATTTTTGAGTGTAACATTAGTCATGAAAATTGTTGAACGTTCACTAATACCCAAAAAGTTATAGGTAGGTTTAGCTTGTACATAGCGGAAATACGCATATCACATATTTCAGACTTTACCACTCGGAAACCGTGACTCCTTTGAAAAAATGTTCAATTTAAAAGTTTCGGATATGGTCCCCTTTTTAATTTTCAAATCTCGAATTTTCGATTTTCGGAAAAATTTGCCTCTTCCACATAGCTGAAACACATATTTCATACTGTAGCGCGGAAACCTATGATTATTTTCAAAAATGTCCAATTTAAACATTTCCGGATATGGAATTTTCGTTAATTCAGTCATCTCGGATTTTCAATTTTCGAGAAAAATTGCCCCCTCCACCCCCTTTGGGGCGATTTTTGGAGGGAAGGAGATTTGGGATTTGATTTTTCTCAATATGGGACCATTTCCCAACTCTCCTCTTTCAAATAAAACAAAAATCGTCTAAATCTATGCAAAACGCGCGAACAGCCATATGGTCCCATATTGAGGAAAATCAAATCCAAAATCTCCTTCCCTCCAAAAACCGCCCCCAAAGGGGGTGGAGGGGGAAATTTTTCTCAAAAATTGAAAATCCGAGATGACTGAATTAACGAAAATTCCATATCCGGAAATGTTTAAATTGGACATTTTTGAAAATAATCATAGGTTTCCGCGCTACAGTCTGAAATATGTGTTTCAGCTATGTGGAAGGGGCAAATTTTTCGTAAAATCGAAAATTCGAGATTTGAAAATTACAAAGGGGACCATATTCGGAAACATTTGAATTGAACATTTTTTCAAAAGAGGTACGGTTTCCGAGTTTCGCAATGGTAAAGTCTGAAATATGTGATATGCGTATTTTCGCTAATACAAGCTAAACCTACCTTTAACTTTTTGGGTATTGGTGAATGTTTAACAATTTTCATGACTAATTTTACACTCAAAAATGTGAAATAAATATTTTTCACAAAAAATTGGACCGACTTTATCAGTTGTTGCACAGGAAAATACAAAATAATATTAATTGGTGCCAAAAGTTTTCAATCTTTTTTGTATCGTATTCTCATTTTCCATTTAGGTTATTTTTATTTCTCCTTGGTGCTTGTTTCTTACTTAATTTTTAACAAAATAATTTCTAAACTTAAATACTGTCTGTTCGATCCCAAAGCAGTTATTTATGTATCAAGGGCGTAAAACAGGCTTTTATGGACATCAACGTGTAAGTATACATTTAATCTTTTGTTTTTGAATGAGTACCGGTTTTTTTTTAATTTTATTCTATTTTTATTATTTGATATTACAATGAAACCATACTCTCGAGAAATCTATAACAATAATACTAAAATTTTATGTGGAAATAAATATCTACAAAAAAATATCTACACTTATATATATTTTTTCTACAATGCAACTAGTATAATTTAATATATCAAGCTGTAGGTACCTGCATTCCTGCAAATTCACTTTTCACGGTCATCGTATTTCGTTCCGCTATGATTATATAACTTGTATAAATAATTAATATGCATAAATATATAGTTGGTTTCCAATTGCACATTAAGAATCGAATTTATCGAAGATTTAATGCAAATAACTTACACAGAAAAACATTCCAAATCATATAAAACGTACAGTATCTTGTTTACGCTAATTAGTTGTTGGAATCAGATGCGATAAAAATATTTTCATCTTTTTACAACACCTGCCTGGAAAATTCAACTTTCCAGAACTAGATATTATCGTGGTGAAAGTAATCTCGATATCCGCACCCTTGTCAATAATATGCAATTTTATGACACTATTGTGTGAAGTATTTTTTTCCCGCCAGCAACATGAATTACTTTACGCACTAGTGCGAAAAGTAATGACTTTTCCCACGCGAGCAGCATTCAAACAAGCAATTCACCATTAAAATTATATTCAGACATATTTTAATTATCGAAATGTTCATTTCAATTTGTCCACGTATTTGAGAACGAGATCAAATTCCCGCTTAAAACGTCACACTTCCCGGCTCCAATCATGAACAAGTAGTTTGTTCGGGTGCGTTGTCCGTGACATCCAGGTCCGCCATATACATGTAATGGCAGATATTTGATGTTTGTGTTGTTTGGTCAGTTTCAGTTTTGTATTTCGTTTTCCTTTGTGCAAAACACCGGAATTAAGGTGAAATGGAAGACAATTTTGTGAAAGGATCATCAGAGAACTTACCAAAAGTAGATTTATTTATGGTAGCTACCAAACACCGACAAAATCCAGAATCAGAAGTTTTAAAAGATATTGAGGAAAAGAATTCATTGAAGATCGTGCCGTCTGAATTGATATTGGATATTTGGAGCTTCTCCAGATGGCATCACAAAAGATTATGTGATGGAAGTGAAATGTCCAAGCAAAAAATAAACTGTTAATCGTTTTGTTAGCAAAGGTGTAATAAAAGAAAAATATAATGCACAGATTCAAATGCAAATGTTTTTTTGTGAACAAGCCCAAGGGGCTGTTTTGTTTGGCATCACCAGATTTTGAAAGGAACAGAGAATTGTCTGTATATGAAGTAGTTTTTAATAAAGAAAATTGCGCTGATCTTTTAGAACGAGTTAACTATATAAAACATTATGTTAATCTTAGTACTAGTAAAAATCTGTTTGCTTTTTATTATACTTTATAGTTTTGTACCGAACTTTTTTCCTTTTATATAATTAAAATTTAAAAAAAAAACAAAAACACGGGATAATTTCAGGTTTCAGAATCACCAATAAAAAAAATATGTGCAATGACCGAATTCGACTGTCTGCTTTTTTTGGTTAGTGCGCCCGTTTTATATAGTAAACGTACTCAGATTTTGCTGATTTTTGATTCATTTGAAAGAGGAGACTTGAGAAATGGTCCCATATTCGTAAAAACTCAAATCCGAAACCTCCTTCTCATCAATTGAAGGGGGCAATTTTTCTCGAGAATCGAAAGAGGCAGAAAGAAAGATAGGAAAATATCCGAAAACGTTTAAATTGAACATTTTTTCAAAAGAGTTACGGTTTTCGAGTTACGGCGATGTTAAAATCCCAAATATGTGTATTTTCGCTATGTGTAGGGGGGCAATTTCTTTCGAAAATTGAAAATCTAAGGGAGCCACATGAAAGACCAGAATATTTATAGCGAGATTTTTTCCTTACAGTTACGGTTTTCGAGTTACAGCGGTGGCAAAATGTTAAAATCTAAAATACTTATGCGTATTTCCGCCGCGATGTTTTGAGATCTCTAAATAATAACAATTACCTACAAGTGGGTGATCGGTTAAGAGTCACAACTCAGTAACATTGCAATGCTATGAAGTCATTGTTACTAATGACATGACTGGACTCTGGAACTTAAATAAAGTTGATGCATTGGAAAATACAGAATACATATAATCTTACTAGAATTACAAATTTAAAGATATCGCATCGATATCGCATCATTTTTTTTTTTTGTTCAAAACATATTTTCAATCAATGGTTCATAACTCCGATGTTTCTATTGATAAATATATGAAATTTTGATTATGTATTATCTTTGAAGAGATTTGTTCTAGATATGTTATAAAGTTATAAAAACAATTTTATTGTTACATATGAAAATAGCAAAAGTGCGTTTCTTCCAAATAGAATAATCATGTATATTATAATTTTGTCCTCAAAAAAATATCTATGTTATTCTTTTTGATTTCAGTTACAGCTCTAAGTTAATATAATAAATTTACCATTACCATGTATCATACATACATTTATATTTCCATTTATATTCACTCTGTCAATATAATATAAATATGTTAAGAACTGCACCTACACAAAGCTATTTTTACTAAAATTCAATGATAATTTCTTAACTAAACAAAACAACACGAATATTAATAATTAATATTGATGAGCGAAAATCCTTATTTGTCACAAGTCACAACAACTGAGAAGTGTGATTATTTTTTGACTTACTTCCCCAACAGAGAAGGTATAGAAGTCGACAGCCAGCTGTTTATTATTTCGGTTATTACGCGTATTTTTGGTAAATGATATATTATTAGCTATTATACAGGAGGAACTAAAAGTTTGTTACATATGTTATACCTACCTCTAATTTTAAAACAACATGTTGAGTGTATTCTTGACCAAATTCCTTTTCAATTACCAATTTTTGTTAAGAATTATCCTTTTCTTCTGTTTTTTGGTTCATGTCTTTAAGTTTTTTTAACACTTATTACATTTAACCAAAGACTGTATAAGCAAGTTGAGAAAAGTAATTTTTGTTTTATGAAAATTGGAAAATAAAAAAGTTACGAGACTTCAAATACTAACGTGAAACGTTTTCTTTGTGGTACGAAAATATAAAATCATAAAAAGCCTTTAGTATGGAACCCTTCTACCTCAGAGTCCTACTCGCTCGTAAAACCCAGATCCATCCACTGATATACACCTAGAGAGAACAGTATGAAAATTTCTCCTAAATATGTCTTAGGGATTTGCCGGTACGGAACCCTCCTCCTTCAAGTCCCAGTCGCACTGACAGACTCTCACAATTCAACAGTCCATTGACATTCTACATACACAAATATAGCGAAAAATCCAGCCATAGAGCTCAGAGATACTTCTTTGGGTCTTACAAGTATAGAACCCTCCACCTTCAAGTCTCATTAACACTGACAGACTCTTACAGTGACATACTACATACAAATATAGCGAAAAATACACTAAAATTCAGCCATAGAGCTCAGAGATACTTCTTTGGGTCTTACAAGTATGGAACCCTCCACCTAGGAGGCCCAGTCACACTTACAGCCACTACCTGATCATTCTAATAACATCATTCTACAAACATACACGGAAAAAAGACAAGCAAAATCTAGCCATATTGTTCAGTAATAGGTATACAACAGACTTTCAGGTACGTACGGAACCCACCACATAGAGTCCTACGGGCACTGGAAGTAGGTATGACAATACTACTTAAGGTATGATAAACACGTGTGCAAAATTTGATTGGGATATCTCAAATAGTGTAGGCGCCAATACGGCACCAACACACAGACGACGATCAGTTTTATATATTATAAATAGATTACCTTTTTTGTAAGTCTAACTCAGTGAATATGTCACAAGTATTTAGTAGTTCACTGATGTAAGATGTAAAATACGAACAAAAACAACTACTGGAACAACAACTACTGAAAAAAAAACACCAACTGAAGCCTATCTCGCACTTTAAGTGATCGTGGACACGGTTTCACCCAAACTAAAAAGGTAAATATAATATTTACCGATTTCAAGTTGATAGTAGGTAATTATGAAGTCGCCGGCCAATGATGTTATATACATATAATATATATTTTATTGTTTGTTTGTGTAATCTGTCTTTAATAGTCGGATAACATTCTAATCGCGAGCTAATCAGAAATTCGTCATTCATACTCTTTGATGAATTTGTTATCTACAAAGCTACCATAAAAGTCATGTAATTTATCATCTGTGTTGTGTCATCATACTGTCTGTCATATTTCTTGATTGAATAAGAGATAAATATATTTTCTTACAAAAACTTGGACCGACTTTAATAGTTTGTGGATTGAAAAATACAAAATAATATCAATTCTATTGGTAATGGTAATTTTGAAGTTGTGCAGTTGTAGTTAGATTGAAAACTTTTGGCACCAACTTCAAAAGTACCTGAACCAATATAATGTAGTTTGTCTCACGATTGATGACTATTGCATGTAATCATTCACGAGCTACGTACATCACGCTATACTTCTCATCGCATCTCGTTATCATGAAATTTTCTACTAGGTTTGTAGATCTAAGCTACGACATCACTAATTTCAAGCTTATCTCCTTCAATACAATGATAGGGCGCTGCTCGTATGTCCGAAGGCAACGCAATCTTTATTTCATAGGCGTCACAAAGTCAAAGTGACATTTCAGAGAACTCAGATGAATAACTTTTATATTTTATATCTCAAACAATAAATTTGTATTCTATGTTTCTGTATTATTGTTAATAACAAATCTCTCATATTATTTACTTATTTAATCAATCGATATTTTTTTCCTTCCTAATTATATGAACTTCCTTGAAGCGTATAAAATAATTTAAATACCATATTTTATCTCGAAATAGTTACGCCACTGATTTATTCCCGTCAGTTGAATTGATCCGTTTCTCGTGTTTTCAATGCAGACGCCATCATTCGTGAAACAAACCATAGAATTAATATTATTTCGTATTTTTCAGTGCATCAACTAATAAAGTCGGTCCAGTTATTTGTGAGAGATATTTATTTAACATTTTTGAGTCTAACATCAGTCATCATAAATTATTCAACGTTCACCAAAGAAGATAAGTACGTTGCTTATAATTAATCAGAGATTTTTAAACCGTGGAAATGCACATATTTCAGACTTTCACCCTGCTGTAACTTGGAAACCGTACATTTTTTTTATTCCAATTTAAATGTTGCTACATATAATCTCTTCTGTGATTTGACAGTCTCATGTTTTCGAATTTTCGAAAAAAAATGCCCCACAATATAGCGGAGACACATATTTCAGACTTTACCACTGCTGTTATTCGGAAACCCACGATTTTTTTCCAATTTAAACTTTGCCGGATATGGTCTCTTCTTTAATTTTGTTGTCCTCGTCGGTCAAAAAAATTCATTTGAGCATAATTTTTTTCTTGCTTTTTATCCAAATTTGTAGAGCCGTCTTCGCGCCACAGTCTTGTGCGACGGAACCCGTGTCACCATAGTGAGCGGTATCGACATCCCACAAAACAAAAAAAGAACGACCAAATCGATGTCATCTTTACAGAAATAAAAATATGTTCATTCGAGTGGAAAAGATCTAGAGCAATCTTATTCCTCATTTTCTTTGAACGGTTTTAAGGCTCCAAGAAACCATCCAACATTAATCACCCTGTATGTGTAGGCATAACTTTTCAAATTGACAAAACCGGGATGTTAAAATAACGTGGAATTGGAATACTGTTTCATTAGTTTGATGAATTATTAAAAAAATCTTGCGGACCCAAAAATCCAAAAATACTTCCTCAAAGTTTTTTATGGATTTCGCTTTCATCATGTAAAAAAAATTGGGGCCTCAAAGAGGAGGCCCAGCCCAAACAAATTTTTGTTTTCAATTAGAGGACACCACTTGTGGCACCTCTTTGGAAAGCTTATCGAAAAAGGAATTTGTCGATGATTTTTTTGACATTTGTCAAACCATGTGTCAGAAATTTACCACAAACTGATTTAATGAACAATTACATTAATACTAACATACTGGAATGTCACCTTTTTAGCGTCACAGTTATTGAAAATGTGTCCCATAATTCTGTTGGCACAGACCCAACTGATGATAGAACTCTTCCCTTACTCTGAGGTTTTTTGTTTGTTCGCGCGTTTTATATAGTATACGTACTCCAATTTGGATGATTATTGATTCATTTAAAAGAGGTGGCTTGAGAAATGGTCCTATATTCAGAATTCGAAAATCCGAAATCTCCTTTCCTCCGAAAACCGCCCCCAAAGTGGGTGGAGGGGGCATATTTTCTCTAGAAAAGAAAATCCGAAGTGGTATAATTAAATATAGGATAATATCCGGAAACGTTTAAAGCTAAGAATATACGTGGATAATAGGATAAGTATTTACTATCTTCTTCTACTATCTTTGGTATTAGTGAATGTTGAACGATTTTCGTGACTAATGTTACACTCAAAAGTATGAAATAAATATTTTTTACAAAAAATTGGACCGACTTTATCAGTTGTTGCACTGAAAAATACAAAATAATATTAATTCTATTGGTGCTGGTTCTTTTGGAGTTGGTGCCTACAACAACAAACTACAACGGCACAACTTTAAATTTACCAGCACCAATAGAATTAATATTATTTTGTATTTTTCAGTGCAACAACTGATAAAGTCGGTCCAATTTTTTGTAAAAAATAGCTATTTCACATTTTTGTAACGTTAGTCATAGAAATTGTTGAACGTTCACTAATACCCAAAAAGATAAAGGTAGGTTTAGCTTGTACATAGCGGACATGCGCATATCACATATTTCAGAATTTACCATTGAGAAACTCGGAAACCGTGACTCGTTTAGTGTTGAAATTCCGGATAATCGCGAATCGATATTCCAAATATCCGGATAATGGAGTATCCTCGGTATTTCTATTATATATGGTCAAATTTATAAATCCGTAGGAATGTTTCTTCAATAATAGATGGATTATTTGACACGCGCATTACATATATCTATTTTTGCAGGTAGGTATATGCCAAAATCAATTAAATGAAGCATAAGAAATAAAAAGTTCACTGACGTTTTGGCAAAATTCAAAGCTTCCGAGACAGACATTGGTGATGAGTACCTAATCATTAATCAGATCAGTCTTATTTCACTTATGGAATGTGGAAGACACGTGATGAGTAGTTTTTTTGTCTGTATGAGCTGTCTGTGTTTTTTTACTTGAACAAAAGTGTGATGACTGCAAATTTTTGTTCAATTATTTCTAATGCCAAAGAACTAGTGTTGCCAAATATTTCAACTTGACGCTGAAATTGAATTATAAATAGATCTCTAGTTGTATATGTTTCATGTCGGCATTTCGGTCACATATACTAATGTATTAGAAGATTATGGTACTAGGAATTTTTAAAATGTTTTGAGTTTCTCTTGGTAAAGCCATTCTGTTTGAGTCATTAAATTTTGATGATTGAATAGTATTTTGCAGTATTTAAATATAAATCATGATTATTACAGTAATCATCAAACCTGCTTAGATCAGCTTGAATTCTCAAAAAGTCATCTGGGCTTTCAACTTGGTGATACATTTTTTAGGTCATCCGCGTATAGCAGAAAATTACAGTGATGAAAGCATTCGTCTATACTATTGATATAAGTTATAAAGAATAGAGGTCCCAAATGACTGCCTCGCGGAACGCCTGAGACCGCATGGGTAATAGGATAAGTATCTTTGATATTAGTGAACGTTCAACGATTTTCTTGACTAATGTTACAGTCAAAAGTGTGGAATAAATATTTACTACAAAAAATTGGACCGACGTTATTAGTCGGTGCATTGAAAAATACAAAATAATATTAAATTCTATTAGTGCTGGTATTTTTGAAGTTGGTGCCAAAAGTCTTCGATGTAACTACAATTGCACAACTTCAAAATTACCAGTGCACCAATTAATAATGTCGGTCCAATTTTAGTTAAATATTTATTTGTAAAAATATTTTCACTGCCTTCATCTTCAATATAATCATAGCTGATTAAAAATTAATAAAATCAGGAGTTATAAATTATATGGCTAGGTAAATATCATGATAAGATTTTATATCAAATAACACACACGTATTTTATAATGTTTAAATTGCTCTGTTGAGATTTCGAAACATAGATAGATAGATAATCTGATGAAAGGAGGATTTTATCTGCCGATTGAATTCATGTTGAGATCTCTGTATATTTGCTATGTGCATACCTTATACAGGGTAACTCAAACTCATTTATTCGAAGGGAAGATGTAGAATGTATCTTTATTGACCTGAATAACTCACATCTTTTTGCTCATAGAAACAACCTCGTCACTTCTATCGTTCTTAAATTGACTCTTAATATTTTGGACACCCTGTATATATGATTAACGAAAACACTTACATTGCGTCGCCGGTAGTCCTTCAATATGCTTACCAAAATTCGTTGCCCTAGGTCAAGCCGTTATTGAGCTGCAACGCCAACAGACTACAGACAGACAGGCAGACAGACCGACGGACTTGAGATACCATGATTTTCGTGATCTAGGAACCCCAAAACGTAAATATCAGCAAAAATCTCGAGGTCGAGTTTTTACGTGAATACAATAATTCCCTTATTGAGGGAAGTAAAAAGGGAAAAATGTTGTTCTAGGACTTACGAATTTTGGCTGGAATTTTCGATTTGGAAGTATCTTTTCAATCCCACATAGTATATAATCATCCTTTAAATCTAATAAACACTAAAATCCTTCAAAAGTAGAAAAAATATGCGTGAAAATAGTACCTAAACAAAAGTTCGCGCAAAAGTGAGGTTAAAAGAAGCGATGATTGACTTGTGCAGTTTGTTCGACGTTTAAAACCAGTCAATTCCAATGTTGCCAAAACTGCCAAAATAACGTTTGCAATATTGAACTTATTTTTATATATTCGACAACGAAAGTGGTGATATTTTATGTGTCTAAAGATATAGTTTCATATCTCAAATCTATTTTTTACAAATACTTGCTTTAGAGCAAAACTGACAGTGCCATATAGCGCCATTATCAGATAATTTCATGTAACCTATTAACACGATTCTAACGATTTTTTGAATTCCTTAAAACATCATGATTATTTCAAAAATTCAGTACTTCGTCTTTATTTTCACTAAAAAGAATAAATTTAATATATGAAAAGTTGCATCCAGAACACCCAACACTTGCCATTAAAAAAAAAAAACTTAAACTAAAAATGTGTGTATTATGTTAAGCTCAGTTATTATTGTCGCAATTTTTTTCTAAAACAAATATTCTAGGAAATGGAATTCATGAAATAATCTAATGCTGCGAAAGTTATACTGGCAGCTTTGGCAACATTGATATTAACAGTACTTGAATGTTGAATATACTGCACAAGTCAATCATCGATTCGTTCAACCTCATTTTTCACGAACTTATATTTAGTATTTTGAATTTTTTTTGCTTGGATGATAGGTATATGGCATTGAAAAACGATAGGTACTTCTAAATCTAAAATTCCAGCTGAAAGTCATATTTCCTAAGAACACCATTTTTCCCTTTTTACTTCCCTCAATAAGGAAAGTATGTATTGTATTCACGTAAAAAATCGACCTCGAGTTTTTTGCTGATTTTTACGTTTTGGGGTTCCTAGATTACAAAAATCATGGTATCTCAAGTCCGTCGGTCTGTCTGTCTGTCTGTCTGTAGTCTGTTGGCGTTGTAGCTCAATAACGGCTTGACCTAGGACAACGAATTTTGGTATGCATATTGAAGGACTACCGGCGACGCAATGTAAGGGTTTTCGTTAATCATATATACAGGGTGTCCAAAATATTAAGTGTCAATATAAGAACGGTAGAAGCGACGAGATTGTTTCCATGAGCAAAAAGATGTAAGTTATTCAGGTCGATAAAGATACATTCTCGAAGCGGGCTGTTTTGTCGAGGGAAGTCATAGGTAAAGGCTTTTACCAATTTTTTTATTAACAAATCATTCAAAATAGCGTCTTCCGCCTCAATTTTATTAAAAGTTATGCTAACATACATCTATTTTTGCAAACATTTGATTTTTTTAGGGCTTATATTACAAAAACCGCTAAACTGGACTTTTACCAAAACAATTTTCAAAATGTTAGTTAAAGTGCTGAAAGAAAACCTTTTTTTAGAAAATAGTGTGTACAATTAACTGAGGATCACCCTGTATGTATACAGTTTCACTCAGTTTGAACTGGTGTAATCCAAAACATTGAATGTTGTAAAGAAGTTTGTTTTTTCATTAGGTATCTATATCAAAAATCTTGTAGAATATGTATCTACCTATATTTGTGGCGAATGTGCTAATGAAGAAGGTAAATTGTTTCTAGAAAATAATTCATAAATATATCTACCATAATTGAAGGATATATTGATACAAACCTAGATAAACATTGAAATTTTTAAGTGGCAATTTTCGATAGGCTAAAACAGATCTAATCTAGTTAGAAATATAACTTTTGGTCAATATTTGTTCTTAAAACAGAACTGTTGACCTTTTAAGGATTTAGCAAGTATGTTTGTAGTTTCTATGATTTCAATGATTGAGCAAAGTGGAAACCTTATAACAACAAAAAAAAAGAGCTCATATTTCAGATTATCCAATTGTGATTTAATTTTCAAATTATTTTTGACCAACTTTGTGAGATAAGTACATAAAAAGTTCTCCCAA
Source organism: Crioceris asparagi (assembly GCA_958507055.1). Lineage (NCBI taxonomy): Eukaryota > Metazoa > Arthropoda > Insecta > Coleoptera > Chrysomelidae > Crioceris > Crioceris asparagi. The sequence goes on from OY293827.1 coordinate 1,646,828, forward strand.
AGGGTGGAGGGGAATATTTTTTTCAAAAATCGAAGAAGATGAAACCATATCCTGTAACTTTTAAATTGGAAATTTTTCAAAAAAAAACATATTTTTCTGAATTACATCGGAGGTAAAATGTAAAATATGTACTTGCGTTATGTGGTGGGGGAATTTTTTTCGAAAATTGTAAATATGAGACGGCCAAATTAAAGAAGAGATTATAATGTAGCAACATTTAACTGCATAACTTCAAAATGACTAGTACCAATATAATTAATATTATTTTGTATTTTTCAGTGCACCAACAAATAACGTCGCTCGATTTTTTTTGTAAAAAATATTTATTCTCTTTTTTCTGGCAGAATTTCAGACACGATCATTTCCGACAACATTTACCACGGACATTTTTCAACAAATTCTATAGTTTTTGAGCTCAGAGAGTTTGATCATCAATAATTTAAAATAAATAAAATTTGACAAAACTAGCACCGATTTTATTATTTATATCCCTCCACCTCTTATGAACTCGGTCAATGAGCTTTTTGTACCAAATACCAATCTCTACTACAAAGTTCCTAATTTCTATCCATACCTTTATGAGTTCCATAAAATAAAATAACTTAGGTAGCACCACCAATCCTTCAAAGCACTCTAGATGTTGAAGATGATGATACTTCAGTGTTGATCGTTATTTGTTTTAGATTTGAACATAGCCACCGGTGAAAAAGGTCTTTTGCTTGAGCCGACAAATACGTCTGCACATGAGTTTCACTAGACTCTTGACCGACATTAGAGAGTAAAAAAAATAATAGGTATATTATGTATATATACAGCGATGTGTGTATATAGGTATATACATATATATATATATATAGGTACTTAAGAGTACAGAACTTTTAGCGGAAAGCACTGCACAAAAAGTATACGCTAAAAGAGAAGTAAGTGATGTTATAGTTGGTAGAGTTTTAGAGTAGAGAGACTGAATGAAATGTTGACTGTTCCTGTATGTAGGTTTATAAGGGTTCTGTGTGATTGAATGAAGGCATGCGCCAAATATTGATCTGCGCTGCTGCTTGTGACTCCTGCTGTAGCTTATAGGTGGAAGAAGGTAAAGATTCAGTCTATATAATATTTACTCTTTTACCAGATCTCAACTGATTGCTATAAAAGTGCTCTTCTAGTTTTAAAGTCGTCTATCTTTTGAGAATCTATTGAAGCAGACATAACAAATCAAATTGCCCTTAATCGAGATCTTGGTCGGTAGTAGTCACATGGGTTGGCGTAATTCCTTGATTTAGTTGAGCTTGAAATTTTAATATGTCATTGGATTTGTACCATTAAACACTTATATTCAATATAATTACGCAATGTAGAATATTTTCAATTATTGCATTGACAATATAATTGCACGTCCAGGGAGGTCTTTAAGTTTGTCGGATGAATTCTTCCATTCTCTTTCAAGGGTTCCGTACATCCGATGAGTAAATGGTACACTTAATTGTGACTTAATTAGTACACGAATCAAGCGCTAGCAGTGGTTTCTTTATACCTAGTTTACATCGTTCTATTGAGCTCGACTCAGATCCGGTCCCGTTCACGGCTTTGCTGGCAAGAGGGTTTTACTGACAGCAAGTCCCATTCAGGGCTGGTCTGGAACCCTATTTAGGACAACAAGTAGTAGGACATCGGAGACATGGGGATCAATTTAGAAATTCAATTCAAAGACAAGCAGTTTAAATAGTTACAGTTTTGTCAAATCATTTTATTATTGAGTTCAACGTCAAATGGCATTCTCATGTTTATAGGTTATAATTCGAATTTAACTATGACATTACTTGTCAACACCAAACCAATTAAAAATTCGTCTATTAATGTCAAATATTTTAAACGTCAAATGTGAGAAATAATTGTCATAACACCTATCAAATAGGTAATCAGCTGATTTTAATCAGTTTTGCTGTCAAACTTAGTAGGTATTATTGCAACTTAAAAAAAATTATAGCATTTATACACCGTTTTAATTATTTTAAATAATAAAAAAATGTACGCCAATGATTTATCACAATTTTATTAACAAATTTAGATATCCTGATCAATTCTAAACAAAAATGGTCTCTTTAGTCTTTTCGCTAAAACGAACCGTTCTCGAGAAAAAAATAATTTTTGTTTGCATGTGCTCCTAATATCATTGCAAATGCAAATGTTTTGTAAATAAAAACGAAATTGCGAAAAATTATTGGCGTACATTTTTTTTCATTATTTAAAATAATTAAAACGGTCTCACGAAAGTCACTGGTAAAACAAATCATGCTATAAATTTGTTTTTAAGTGGCAATAATACCTACTAAGTTTGAAAGTAAAATCTAGAAGAGTTTCTTTAAAAATAAGAAAAAAACATTTTTTTTCGCAATATTTCAACACCCCGTATCTCCAAAACGAAGCGTTTTGGAGATAAGTTTATACTTTTTTAATTATTTTGATCTGCTGAATACGCTATTAAAATTTCTCCATTACAATTCGGACCACCCTGTATAATAATATATGATGTCTACAAAAGTAAATATTTCTTTCAAGTGTTCTATATACCTTTATTGAAATAATTAAACAATGATATATATCATTTCATTATTCTCCTCTCCAATGCCTGCCTGGCAGCAATTTCCCGCTGCAAACTCTCTTGCAGCTTGGCATTCTCCAAACGCAAATTCAAAATCTCCTTTTGCGGCCCCCCCTCCACATCCTTATCGTTCTGTATTTGTCGCACCAAATTCTCCAACTTCATCTTCTCACGCTGTATATCTTCCAGCTCCTCTTTCAATTTGTCATTGTCATTGTCGGAATCGGAAAAGTTTTGTTCGAACTTTTGCACATTACATGCGCATGTCTTGTTTAGCTTGGACGTAGATGACAGGATGCTTCGCTGCTGTGGGCTACTTCGTTGACGCATACTATCCCATTCTCGATATTGTTTGCCCAATTCTTCGACAACTCTTCGCACAGCGCATTCCGATTGGCGCAGCATGCGTTGCACATGTTCGTCACCTAAAAATTAATTAGGTTATGTCAATAATTTAGCTTGCATTCATAATGCGATAAAATAAATAAGTGATGTCCAAGATTTAGCAGATAAAATATTTTAAATTAATAATAAATCACCCTGTATATGTGATTTATTTTGAATATTGACACTTAAAATTTTTTTTGTCGTATCGTTTATTTTCGTACAACAAAGGAACATAATTGCTTTTGAAATCATATTTTTCTTTACACACTCATTTTATAAAAATAATATTCCATAATAAACATATCTATGACTTTTTAAACTTTGGCAACTGACTGAAATTCTTCTATAATAATAGGTACTCCTCAAATTGCAGATCTCGTTTCCAAAGTATTCAACGATTCTTTGTAATTGTCTCACTTTCTGTTTCATTTATACATGCGTCTGATGACTATCAAGCGTCTTAAGCAGAGCGTCCCGTCACAATTAACTCTAATCACGTTACCTTGATAAAAGACCTTTGCTCTAACCTCACCCTCACTATGTATTCACCTGTAATTGATCTCATTTTGTTGGCAATATCTTGCAATTTTCTATTCTCAGCTCGGGCAGCCTCAAGTTCCTTTCGCATTATGGCCACAGCGTCCATTTCACGTTTGTTTCTTGTTCCACGGCCCACAGAACCATTATCTCTATCGGCGAGTTGCTTTTGCATATATTGAACCTCTTGTTGAGCATGACTGAGCTGCCTTGTAAAGAGAACATCAAAATAAAGATGAAAAGCAATAAGACATTATAGACATATAAAATGAATAACTTGTTTAATATTTCTAAAGGAGGAAGGGAAAAGTAAAGTTATATTAAATAAAATTAAAATCACGAAACTAACAAAAGTGCCGACTAATTCACTTAATTTTTGTGACCCTATTATTTTTGATTCTGTGATAATTTGAAATGTCCAGCTATTATGGATCACGCGTTACAGCTCGCTGATAGACGGACGGACTGTGGAGGCTTAGTAATCGGGTTACGTTGGCACCCTTTTGGTACGGAACCCTAAAATGTACTATTTTTGTTTGTTTGTTTTTGATCTACCTTTCCAGTTCCTCAATTCTTGTCTTATAACATGTGGTTTCACACGAAACACCTTGAATGGAGCTCTTCAGCTGTGCTTGAACAGCAACCAATTTCTCCTCGGATGCTGCAATGATGCTGTCTTTTTTCTCAACCTCTGCTCTCATGCAACATAGAGCATCCTTCATTCGAGCCTGAAATAGTATTTATTTTTAAGTAGGTGCGAAAGTCGATCTTATTCTGACTGAAAGAAGAATTGTTCTTCTTCTCGATGCAGATTATGGTGTACCACAAGGAACTTTTCTGAGCCCGTTATTATTCACACTATATATCAACAATATCTTTAGCATTGAATAACTGGGAGAAATATGTATCGCTGATGATACAGCCATAATATATAAAGATAAAAACTGGCAATCTTATAAAGTTGAATTGCATCTTCCAAATATTTTTAAATGGTTCATAATCATTTCTTAACTTTCAAAATACACATTTTATGCCATATAATGTTACTCTGACTCACTACTCGACCCTCTAACCGGGGCCGAAAGTCGGATTTTCTAATAGTAAATTATAAAAAAATATATTTATTATTAGAGAGAATAGTGTGTCCACTTTTCCTCATCTCCTTTTAACGTTAACAAAATCCTAATGCTATATCATCCTTATCTTGGATACACTGTATATAAGTACTTATTAACTTTCTGTATTCTTGCAGAGTGTCCAATATTCAAAACGAAAAAAAGGAACACTTACACTATTCCATATTGTCATATAACTAATGTGAACAAAAAAAAAGAACCTGTGTCTCATCCTTATTCTTCATCAGACAGTCAATCTGGCACATCAATTTCTTGATTTCATCTTCCTGCTCATGTATACACGACTCTAAATCACCAACTTGTTTCAACAGAGCCTCCCGATCTCTGGCCAAGCGATTAGTCTCCTCGGCGCCAGCTCTTAAAACTTCGCATTGGCATTCCATTGAAAGAATTTCCTCGTACTTTTGTTTGTACATGTCACGTTCACCTGCAGATCGCTCCAGACACTTGCATTTCAGCATCATACTCTCATTTTCAGCTTGGACGTGTGAAAGTTCATTCAGTTTAATCTGCAATCTGAAACAGATTATATAGTCAAGTCAGAACAGTTATAAGCTGGTTCGACATCATTATCATTAATGGATGTCATGCTATGACGTAACAGCACAACGTTCTGACTGGACTGCAACATAATATTGAACTTAGATATTGTAAGGAACTTGGCTTCGGCGCCATTGTGTGTCCTGACTGTCACGTCAGTGGTATAGGTTTATAGGTTATATATACCACTGACAGTCTGATAAAACTCATCTATTCAGCGCTCTAAATAGGCTTTAGTAATAGGTCATCAATTTGTGGGTTAGAGGTTATGTTTTATAGTTATTTAAAAACTCAGTCACACAAATCATAGGTCGCATCCGTGGCCCTGTCAGATTACCAACTGCTAACTGCTTAGTAATCATACTCCTGTGGAATAGGCCATGATTGGACCAGAGCCCTCCTGCGGAATTGCTAAATGCCACATTAATGAACATATCCATCAATGGATCAAGAACCAGGCATTGCTACTATGGCAGGAAACTACAGGACAAGCCAAATTATTCCTAAAAAGCTCCTCAGCCAAAATGTCGCGCGAAATACTAAATGAAAGTCGGAAAACGAAAAGGATATTGTTAGGGATGCTGACAGGACACTGTAGGGTTAGGAAGCATATGAACAACATGGGCCTGGACGAGGACGACCTATGTAGTTTCTGCCAGGAAGAGGAGGAACCCGCACTGGTCGCGGTGGGCTAGGACGCCCAGCCACTCCATCTAATCTAATCTAAAGTACCTATTTATCTACATGTTCCCATATTTACATGACGTAGTTTTTTTTATACTCACCTATCACGTTCCAATTTCACCATTTCACATTCCTTTGCCCTGGCACGCAGCTGATCCAGTTCCCTTTGCATGCAATCGATTCGCTTGCACATGGCATCCTTTTCCGATTTGACATTCTGCAAATCTTTTTCCAAACAACAGCATTTCGATATGGTTCTTTGTAATTCATGATTTGATATTTTGCCATTCTTGTTGATGCGATTCAACATTGCTTCCAATTCAGCAACACGATCGGCTTTTCTGCGCAACTCGTCCACTTCCTCTAGGCTTTTTTGCATTTGTTCCAGCTGCTTGCGCAGCTCATCCCTTTCAGCTAATGCATTGTCCAGCATTATGGATCTATCCTTGTACACGTCGATATCTTCAGGTAGGTCTTGGTATTGGAGTAGTTCTTTTTCCAGTTTTTGTACTCTATTTGCCAAGGCGTCTCGCTCCTTGGTAATTGCAGCTGTATCGCCGCCATCTTTGTCCGCATCCGGTGCATCTTTGGCCGGAATGGCGATTTGATTCTTTAGTTCGTCACGCTCAGCTTTTAATTTTTCATTTTCACCTTCGGCCTGCTCCAGTTTCAGACAGTATCGTTTCAGTACATCGATTTCTTTTTTTATAAATTCGGCCTCTTGCTCAGGTGAAGGGTTGCCCTTGCGCATAACTTGCATTTCATGTTCCAACGCTTCAATTTCTTCCTTGCACGATTGCGGTATCAAAGGTTCTCCGGCCATTCCTTGAGATTTCTAAGAATTATCATTTTATTTAAGAATGTAAATTCCTCAATGCTATCAATCAAATCGAAACAGTTGCTATCATTTAGGTAGGTACCTTTAACTTCTCCAATTCTTTTAAGCAATTCTGAAGTTGGTTATCAGCAGTTTCTTTCTCCTTTTGCAAATTTTTGATAATGCTTTGTTGTTCATCACAAAAGGCATCTCGAGCCTACAAAAAAAAGAAATATTAATTATTGGACCATGATAGATTCTAATCTACCAATAATCCAAGAAACTTTACAGTGGAAGAGTATTTGGTATCGTCATTATTGAATTTAATTTTATTTTTTAAATCAGTAGATATATTTATCCTGACTATAAGAGTGAAAGATGATTTTTCATAATTTTAATCAATTGGAGATTTTGCTGATATCACGCATTATGCTAATTTTCATTTCTTGTAAATTGCTTCCACTATATACTGTAGTAGTATCATCAGCAAACAAATTTATTTTTCCAATCAATTTCAAACATACCAACGAATTTATATACATGAGAAAAAGAACTGGTCCCAGGATAGACCCTTGTGGAATACCACATAAAAAGGTTGTTTCTGAACCAAATACTTCTCTCATGCATACAAACTGTATATTAGATAAATAATTTTGAAACCATACCATACCAACCCCATAACACCCATATTCAACAGAATTTTAAGATCTACTGTGGGTATCAAATGCTTTACTCAGATCCAATGATAAAATCCCACCATTTTCCAGTTAAATTTGTACATTTTTGAATGAGTCGAAAATTTTTTTCATCGGTTTATTTTTGGTGTGAACTTATAGGACACTCTGTATTCTGTATTTGAAGAAAAAAAAGCTACGACACCCACCGCTAACTGATCTTCAAGTTCATGTATCTTTGTAGTGTGTTCCTCTTGGGGCCTCTGGTGGGCATTAAAGGAATCACTTGTTATTTTATCCGCTTTCATATCGGATACTTTAATTTCACTTCCGAGTTTCAATTCGGCATTGTCTTGCTGTCCGACTTTCGACTTGTCGGGATTATCTTGTGTCTCTACTTTGGATTCGGGATTATCTTGCGACAAACCTAAGCGCTCTATAAATTCAATATACATATATGGTAATAATATAACAAAGATAACGATATTATTTGAACAATTATTTTTGTATGACTAACCTGATTTTTGTTCTTTCTTCACTTTTACTGCCTTAGGTGGAATGGATTCTGTTCGAAGAAAAATAAAATTAAAAAAATGTTCCTAAGAGTCCTTACTCGAAAATAAATTTTTGATACCCTATAATAGGTAAAATTTGAGGTGTTTTAACTTTTGAAATTTTCAGCTTAATTTTCATAGGTTTTCTACAAACTGATGGTGGATAAAATAATTCCATCTTGTATATACAAGATTTGATTAAATGAGTATATAAATAAGTCTTGAGTATGGAACCCTTCTACCTTCCCTTCCTATTCGCATGTAGAACCATTACGAACATGAACCCAGATCCATCCCCAGACATGCATCAAGAGAGAACAGTATGAAAATTTATCGTACGTATGTCTTATGGATTTTCCAGTAAGAAACTCTCCACCTTCAAGTCCCAGTCACACTGACAGACTCTCAAAAAACAGTCAAGTGACATACTACACACAAATATAGCGAAAAATCCAGGCAAATTCAGCCATAGAGCTCAGAAATACTTCTTTGGGTATTACAGCTATGGAACCCTCCACATAGGAGGTCCAGTAACACTTACAGCTACTACTAGATCATACTAATAACATTCTACATACAAATATGGTAAAAAAGATCATAAAAATCTAGCTATAGAGTTCAGAAATATACAATAGACTTTCAGGTACGGAACCCACCACATAGACTCCCACGGACACTGAAAGTATAACAGTACTTTTACTTAGGGTATGATAAATACGTGTGCAAAATTTGGTTCAGATATCTCGAATAGTGTCAGAGCCAATACGTTATTTACACACAGACTTTAAATTTTATATATTATATAGATTAATATTATACAGGGTGATTCACGGTGAGTGGCCTATTTTCAGGGAAATTTATTTATTTTATAAGCTAAGGCTGTTTCTGTTGAAAATTTCACTTAAATCAAAATATTTCAAAAAGTATAGATTTTTAAGAAAGATTTTCGATAAAAGTTACCTTAAAAAGGTGTAGAATCACATTTTTGAAGAAAAAATATACATAGTACCTATTCCATTTCAAACTACAAAGTTAATACCTATTTCCGGTATAACCGGAAGTGACTGTAGGTCGCCTTTATTGTAGTCAGACATCAGACACAGAGCTTTCTCATAAAGCCCCTCCTGCAAATTTACAGACCTAAAGTATAATAAGTTCTCTCAAATATTTCTAATAAGCCACTCACTGTGAATAACCATGTATATACTTTTTTGTGAAAAAACATCCCTTTCCTATAGTTATTTTATTGGTTTAAGTTCTTAGGTGCATTATTGGTTCATTTTATTTAGAGCGAAATTAACTTGGGCGTAATACACCGAATTGACAAACTGGCCGCCTCTATCTCCAGATATGAATACCATTGAACGCGTTTAAGAGTCACCATAGAGATATGAAACGAAGAAATAAACCACAAAATCACCAAAAGGTTATAATAATTGCTGCTCGATTGAATATAGGTTTCACTTAGGTATTAATGTTTTTCTGTACTAACCTGGCTCATTTGGAGATCTAGGAGATTGTCCAGCTACTGGATTTTCAGACTTTGGGGCTCTATTCGCTGCTGCCTTACTAGCAGCTGCTTGCATGGGTTTTGTTACAGCTTGAGCTGCATTCGATGGTCTTTGAACTGCATTTTTCGATTGTCCTTGAACTGCATTTGATGGTCCTTGTACTGCTGCTTTTGATGGTCCTGGAATTGCATTTGATGGTCCTGGAGCTGCATCTGGTTGGCCTTGATCGGCATTTGATTTTCCTTGAACTGGATTTTTTGAAGAGGGTTGCTGAGCTGGATAAACCTTACGTACCGTAGCTCTAGTAGCTATATTGCCAGGACCTATATAATATAGGAGGAGAAATCCTTGCCAGATTATGACATATTTTAATAGGAAGATTTTTAACTAAAGGTGTCCGCATATTGAGAAATGGAACATGTTTTTATCTACTGACTAAATTATTACAATACGAAATTTCGATTGTAGGTATATTTTCATAGAGGATGTACATCTTCAAAAAGAAGCAATTCTAGGAGATTTATTTGGTAGGGAGTTGAAAATGAATCGAAATTGCTTTTGAAGTTAGAAACATGGGAATATATAGAATATTATTTTTTATATATTTATAAGCTTTGAACTTTTGAGAAAAATCCATCATAAAGAACTAGATCAAAAATCATAAAATCGTCAAGATGAGTGTGAAATTTATTATTTTCAGATATGTCTATCACTTTAAAAATAATATGATTGTGAAAGTATAAATTGTATCAATATTAAATGAAGAGCGCCATCTAGTAAGAAAAGACTCAAACTTTCGATCCTCTAAACAGGGTTAAAAACAGTTTTTTGGTTCTTCCAACTTTAATATAGCCATAAGGAAGGGGCATAATTTTAATAGAAAGGGTGACGTTGCTTTTCATCAAGTTCAAGATTTAAAAATTGATATTGGTAAACTACAAATTATAGATGAAAATATGTAGGCTAGGCTACCATTTTCACAGTGTTGTAAAAAAAATCTACACTGAAACAGAGCTGATATTTAAAACAAGTGGATGGCCAAAGGAAATTGAACGTGTATCTCTGAAATGAGATTTTAAATTACCTGGAGTAATTTTAAAGCCGCTCTTGATGCCTGTAATTTTAGTTTTTATTTTTACAGGACCTTGCGCCTTCACCTTGTATGAATGTGGCATTTCTATGATTTTGTCCACTTCAGCTTTTTCAGCTTCATGACGCTCCTTTGCTGGACATTCACCAGGGTGGTGTTTTGGTCGAATCTATGGAAAAATATAGGGAGGCTTTTTTTAACGACTTCTACAAAATAAAAGAGTCAATTTCTAAGAATTGTTTACTTTCCACCAGCTAACACAAATAGTTATAGTTAAAATATGCGTGAAAATAGTAAACATAAGTTCGAAAAAAAAGTGAGGTTAAACGAAGCGGAACAAAAAATAATTTGTATACACCTAATATGTTAAGCTCAGTGTCGTTAATTTTTTCTAAAGCAAATATTCTTGGAAATGGAATTCATAAAATAATCTAATGCTGCGAAAATTATACTGGTAGCGTTGGCAACATTGACAGCATTTGAATGTTGAATATACTGCACAAGTCAATCATCCAATTCTTTCAACCTCACTTATTCGCGAACTTATTTTTTTATTATTTTCACGCATATTTTTGCTAATTTTGAATTATTGATTATATACTATTTGGAATTGAAAAGATACTTCCAAATCGAAAATGACAAGTAAAACTCGTAAGTCCTAAGAACAACATTTTTCCCCTTTTTTATTAACGTATCGTTAAAAATACCGCCTTGCGCCACAATTATATTATAATTTATGCAAAAATATACTTATTTTTTAAAACATTTGATTTTTTATGTCTTTTATAACAAAAGCCGTTAAACTAGACTATTAACCAAAATTTGCCAGTCCATTGTTTAACTCAGAGGGCACATTTTGCTAAAAAAAATGTGTGATCATCAAAGATAAGAAGCGAAGCATCTCGTGAAACGTTTGGACCGAACCGTCCAATTTTCTAACTGGTTATTTATATTTTGTCTATGTCAAAACTGAATATGGAAATTGCTAACTTGACTTGATTAGACGATTTTTATATTCGATGAAAATTGAGAGCGGTAGGAAAGTCTTGTGATAGATTTTTTCTTGTTTATTTCTTACCTTTGAGCTTCGTACTGCTTCTGGCTCTGTTGCTTGTTGAGCCAAAAGGTTTTTCAGCTTGTTAATTTCCTGTTCTTTTTCTGCCATTAACGCATCAATTATCGCTTGAATTGGAATTATATTCGGTTTGCACTATATAAAAGGAATTAGTATTTTTTCATCAACAATATTATTTCTCTTCACGTTACAAATATTCATTGAAATATCTAAAATTTAGAGCTTCTGTTCATAGAATCATTCCACCTTGGTAAAGTTATTAAGGCATCGAAATGATTTATAAATAGCAAAAAGGTACTTTTATAAAAATGATCGTCAATTATAGTAGGACATAACATTCAACATAAGAGCCTCACTTTTTCTGAACCTTTTTGGACCAATTCAAGAATATGTTGACGACGATCTTCGACAAAATCACACCAAGCTCTCAAATCAACTGCAGATGGATACGTTTTGAGCCGGGCTTCTGATCTTCGTCTTTCTGGCTTAAAATCTCCTCTGTCCATGAACACTCTAGTTTTCTTGTTTACATACGTCATCTTTCTATAAAATTTCCCACGATTTGTATTTGGTTAGCATTTAGTTGATTCAATGTAATTTTATTAGTTTTGAAATGTATAAATAAAATACTAAAATGAGCATAGTGGCTACAGTAATTATAAATTAATTTTGAGGTTGTTTGTCAGTTATTTGTCAACTATTTTGAAGTATGTGCTTTGGCCATTCTTTCCAGCTCTCATTTTTGACAAGAAATATTGTTTTTTTTAAATATATGGATCTCGCTATCTACTCGAGTGCAGAACTCTCCGAAGTATAATTCTTAGGCGTACTTCAAGCCACTTTTAATTCTAATTTTTCTAATATCTTACGAATTTATAAGGACAACATTATTATTTTGGTTGATAGCAAACTTTCGAATTTTTAAAAATTTTAATTCTGTTACCAGAAATAAAAAAGTAGATTTCTTCAATGACGTAGTATCACTTTTTGTTCAGTTTAACTTTCGTAAGATAGATGGCACTTGCGTATAAATTTTGAATGACAATGACATATATGAAATCCCTAACCTCAGTTTTACTTATTGTTGATAGATGAATTGTTTATATTTTTGAATAAATAATAAATAAATAAAATGAGAAACACATTTGTCCTGCCGCATCTTGATTCATTACTGTAACATTATGAAAAAAATTGAAATCAATCAACATTTACTAACTATCTTTTCAGTGATTTGCAAGGTGTAGCTTGTGATAAAGTCATAATTATTTCAATCATTGGGAAATCATCCTACCAAAATTCCGGATTAAAAGTAAAATCAATCGGTAGAATTCTACCATCCAAGATCAATGCAGAGGTAGGTATTTTTTTATTCAATAACTACACATTTATCTTCAATACAATTTTAGTGTTCAATAGACGGATCGTACGATGAGGAAAATCAAATTATATATTTACATGTACAGAGCCTGTTGGATACCGATGTTTTCATTAAATATTACAGGGAATTATTGGATGAATCTGAAGATCAGGATTCTTTGAATTTTTTCAATGTCTATGACGAAGTGAAGAGCAATTTTGCACGTTATTTAATGCTTTTATTCCACATAAGTCATATCGTTGTACTGTCACATCCTGGTGCAGCTTTTGATACTAGTTACATCCAGTATTTCAAAGCTATCGATACATTAAGGTAAAATATATTTTCTTTTGTCCTATGTAGTATTAATTTGGGCAATTCTCTTATTGAAGCCAAAAATATTATGATAAAATAACAGAAACTCTAAAGACCAACGATAACATAAGTACAGAATGGATTTCAAATGGACGATTTTGCACACCGCGTCTAATATTTTATTTCGAAAGGTGTCCAAAAAATATAAGCAATGTGAAAAAACTCGAACACAATATAGAAGATAAGATCTACTATGTTCTCAAAAAAACACGTATCATCAGCAATTCAGGGTGGGTATTACTTAGAATTTTGAATACATGTGTTCAATGCGGATTATTTCAGTGGTTCACTTTTTGCTATACCGATGAATGATGAATTTGTCTATATATCACAAGAGGCACCTGTCGATTCTGTGGGTGATATGGTGCGCGGTTTGATGACCGATTGTCTCCCAGGTGGGGCAATACAAGTCGATCTGCCATATTACAGTCAACCGGCATCCGAGAAGAATTTCAAAACATTCCTTCAAGTCCACATACAACAGGCCAGAAATAAGGGCTTCGATGATACAGTCACCTCGGGTAGGCATCAACATTCGAGTACTTCACATTTTGAGGTAAGAGGAAAAACAATAATTAATAAATTTGTTTCAAGTAATTAGTATAAAGTATAAATTCACAAAATGTATGCTTATAACGCGATCGGGAAAACAGTGATTATGGATTTTGTAATTCTGCTTATTCATTTTGAGGTTATAACCGTATAAAAGTATTGAAAACTACCACCCTGCACATAATAATTGTATCTTAATATATGTAAAGATTTAAAGATTCTTTGTATCAGTTGCCAGTATTAAAGCAATGGATTGAGGTAACGAAGATGTTGTATCCACTGCTCATAAATGACAAAAAAGTAAATTCATTGTGTACTGATACTCGATTCTCGGATCTACGTTGTCTGAAAGTATTACCATTGGCAGTGGCAAGGTATCAGGAAAATTTGCCATCTCATTATGCCAAAGCTGAACATGAAGCCAGGTAATAAATGCATGAAATCCTTCTCCATTGGTAACTATGAAAATTTAACCAGTGTTTATTTTTGTCGACACCCTACACAGGTTAAATATGGCGTTCGCATTATTCAGAGCACAAGCTCGGGGGCCAGCGTACTCACAGTATGCTGCCACACTGGAAAAGGAATGTCAGTCACATTGGGAAAATGGTAGACAGCAATGTGAGGCAGCCTCATTAACGGGAAATCCCTGTAAACTTCCCAAACATTCATCTGATGAAGAGCATATGAGTGGATTTATCTACAAAGGTATACAAAAAAAATAGTCATAGCTTGCATGTGAAAAACACTTGATCCTGAATATTATGCCTTAGGGTGCGGTGTTTTGTTTTTTTGGGTGTATTTTTGGATAACTTTTAATAAAATTTAGTCGGAAGGCGCTATTTTTAATGATTTGTTGATAAAAAAAGGGAAAAATGTTGTTCTTACCACTTTTAGCTGGATTTTTCGATTTGAAAGTATCTTTTCAATCCCAAATAGTATAATATAATCATCTACAACCTCGAATTTTTTGCCGAAATATGCGTGAAAATTGAAAAACTGAGCTCGTGAAAGAGTGAGGTTAAACAAGCCGTTGGTTGACTTATGTGGTATGATGTTAATGCTGCTAACACTACCAACGTAACTTTTGCAGTGTTAGATTATTGGATGATTTTTAGTTTCATTAATCAAAATCTGTAAATGATCATTCTAAAGCAAGTATTTATAACAATAAAATTTTCACAATAATCTAACACGACAAAGGTACGTTGGCAGTGTTGGCAGCATTGAAGCACGATAAATCCTACAAGTCAAATAACAACTTGTTTAAACTTTAAACCTCACTTTTCCCAAACTTCATTTTTCTAATTTAATGCATATTTTAGCAATAGTTTTGCGAATCTGAGCAATTAAAGAAATACCGAGTACGGCTCCACACTATTGGAGCTGGAAAAGAGGGTGACAATTCCAGCAAAATGTCCTGGTAGCAACATTTTTCCCATTTTTCATAAACAAATTATCAAAGTAGCACTTTCAGGCCTCATTTTTATAAAAGTTATGCTAAAATACACTCTTTTTAGCAAACATTTATT
Organism: Crioceris asparagi; assembly: GCA_958507055.1. Classification (NCBI taxonomy): domain Eukaryota; kingdom Metazoa; phylum Arthropoda; class Insecta; order Coleoptera; family Chrysomelidae; genus Crioceris; species Crioceris asparagi. The sequence goes on from OY293827.1 coordinate 1,662,248, forward strand.
TGTTTTGTGCTAAACTAGAACTATACCCATAATTTGAATTAAATCAAAGAGATTGTTTTATTTTTTCTCTATTTTTAGCCGTCTGCGATTGTGGTCGTAAAGTTGGTGCCCGCGATGATCCATACAATGCAAAACAAGCCAACTACCTGTTCTATCAACAAATGGCCAAGGAATGTCAATGTTCCAAATTGGAACGCATCCATTTCCCCATATTTGAGCCATCCGGCAAGGAATACAAGGAAGCCAACTTGAAGGAATGGGAGGATACCTCGTCTGAATCGTCGGACATTGCTGCTGATACTGCAGTCAATAATAATAATAGTAGTAGTAGTGGTGGTGGTGACTTTCCCAAAAATTGGGCACACATGACGAGTACAGTGGAATATTTGCCGGGCATGTTGACTTTGAGTTCACCGACCAGCTTGTTGCCGGAATACTCCAGTTGGTCGCTAGTATGTCTTGGCGCCTCATCGTTGTACAGTCATAATCTAGGTGAATATATATCTCCGATAGCCTTCGTATCGTTTTAAATTCACCCTGTCTATCATTCACATTTGAACATCATTGTGACAAGTGACAATCTTCCTGACATGGAGACATATAAATAGAAATGACATTGACAGATGTCAGAATTGACGTCGATGTAACTGATAATGTATCTTCTTATTTTCAAGTAAATAATACACTTCTGTAGTTTGGTCCATTCCTTCTGTTTTTAGGACATCTTTAGTGACAATGTTTGATACATTTCTGATAACAAAAACTCCCTTAGTCAGTCGTGATATTGTGGTGTCATCAGCAAAGAGGGTGGCAAACAAAATAGGGCCCAGTATGGACCCCTGCGGCACACCAAAGCTAGCCTCCCTCTCCTATGACGGCACTGTCCCAAATTTCTCCTTAATTTTATCATAACCCAATGGGTCTTCACTGAATGTTACGCCAGCTTAAGTCGTACTTGATCGATTTCGTTTTTTTTGTTTTAATTATTTATTGATTTGTATGTACAGGTCTTTCGGAAGCTCACCAGCCGGGATTTCTCAGTTCCACCAACTATCTGTTACCGTGGGATGTGACTGTCTATTCCAAGACAAAACAAAACTGGCCTCAACATGCCAACAAATATGCTGTACGAGGTAGACGAGGCCGACCGGCAGGAAGTTCACCTCAATTCACTGTCAAAGTATTTATAGGTGTTGAATATGAATGCTCATCTGGACATAGGTCAGTCGAATCTCGATGGTAAAAAAGCCAATTAAATAAAGGCGTATTCAGCATTCTGATTTTTGACTCATATTTCCAATGATTTGTTTATAAAAAAAAGGAGAAATGTTGTTCTTATGACTTAATTTCGTTCAACCTCACTTTTTCGCGAACTTATGTTTACTATTTATTTTCACGCATATTTTTGCTAATGTTGGTATTGGTATTGAAAAAATTCTTCCAAATCGAAAATTCCTGCTAAAAGTCGTAATCGTACCCTTTTTATTAACAAATCATTAGAAATAGCGCCTTCAACCTCAATTTTACTTGAAAGTTATGCTTTTAAAACAAAAGCCGCTAGACTCTTAAACTTTGCAAATAAGTTGCGGGATTCAAATTGTTTCGTCTTCATTTTAGAGTCACATCGAAATAAAATCATTGTCCCTTCTGTTTTTTTTGTATCAGATTCATGTTGGCAGCTCCTGACAGAATGCTCAAGGCAACACCCGGTAGTATCGTCAAGGATACTGGACATAAAGTGGCCGAAAGTGATATGCCCCTATACCATCCATGTGCCTGTCGAGCTGGTAAAATGGCACAGCTGATGAGACTTCATGTTGTCACTCCAAAGGCTCCAGTATATTGCACGTTAGAACCGAAGGTACAGTCCATCGAAATTAGAGTTTTTTATTGAATAAATAATGTCTACAAAGTTTATTTGGAAATTCAACATATTAGATAGTAATCGTTTCATCATTAAAATATTTAACCTTTTGTTATGTTTTGTTTTATAGGTTATGTTTCGTGTTTCACAGAGCACAGTGCTGTCTCATGGTTAAAATCTTTTACCTAATGTCAAATGTCATATTTTATAGGTTATGTTTCGTGTTTTATGTTTTACAGAGGTGGTCTTTACTCATTCAAATATTCTACCATATGACAGGTTTTATAAGTTTGATTGTTTTGTATCTAATTTTGATGTTTGTTATTGTTATCACACCAAGCTGGTAAATTATTTTTATTTACCTCTAGTATTTTGAAGGATGAACATTACAGAAAATGTTTCATAACCTATTAAACATTGGCAATTTCCAGCATTCCAACCCACCTGTGATGTAATACAACTGGTTCCTTGAAAGGATTAATAGGTTCTTGTATTTTTTTCTTAGGTTCAACCCGCGCTGGGTGCTCCAATCTTTATCAGTAGCACAGATGGTCCTACAAAACTAACTCAGTCAGCCTACTGGATCATGAGAATGCCTTATGTTTATGTATCAGATAAGGAGCATTATGCACAAAATCCCACTGCTAAACTTCTACAGGGTGTTTTCGGTGTTACAGAAGTAGAACAATAATATGTTAAATAATAAAATTTATATGAATTGAACCAAAGTTTTATTTTTATCAGTATGTAAGAGTATATTTTTTTAAAATAAATACAGCATAACCTTGGTAGGGTTGGGAGCAGTGGGTAATATAGTTTGTGAAATAAAATATTTTCGCTCTTAGATTATAACTTTAATTTTGAGATCTGTTGAATAATTTAGAAAAAAAAACAGTACTGCCATCTGGACAAATATTGTGCTTGGGTCTTTTCTGCAATGTGATATAACTACGGTATATTTTTTGATATTTCCTGCTTAGTTGAGTAGTTTAATAAAACTATATGGTACAGTCAGTTTTTTTAGTAATACTTGTATATATGTATGATTTTCATAAATCCACGTCAAAAGCTGCATGTTCTCCAAATAATAGATACTATTTTTTTAACCATATACATACTCATCTTATTTATCTATATTTTTAGTAAATAATATATCATCCCAAGCATAAAAGTATCTGCCTCAATAGAATGTCGATGACTCACCTGTTTGTTGATATCGAAATCTGTATTCTCAAAAAAAATGCAAATATATGGCTTACGGCTGGCAAATTCAAATAATGTTGAGGAATTCGTTTTAGTTTTCTTCGTAGCGTTGGAGTGATAGCACGGTAATTTTTGTGAAGTCATTCATTTAATATTATTAAGTATTGGGATGTAATTTTTGTTTAATGAAATCAACGTTTCCGTATGGGCGTGCAAATTGTGTGCGGTTTTGATAAAGGTACCGATATAAATTTCATTTATTAATAGTCGTTAAGGTTTAACTTATAATTTACAATATTTGACGTAAGTGTGACTGCATGTTTTTATTGTTTCACAAAACTATTTTAGAAGGATTTAAGAGGAAAAGATTATTCAAGGATACAAAATATAACATTTATTTAATTTAAAGATTTTTTGCCATTTGATATATGTTTATTTGGTTAGTTATTAACCATTATATCATCGATCTATTCTAGAAGGTTTCAAGAAACAGAAATAAAAAATCCAAGTAGTGTTGAGAAATGGCCCAATATTATAAAATAAAATCCAACATTTCCTTTCACAAATAGGGTTGAGGGAACGGTTTTTTCAAAAATAAAAATTGAGACGACAAAATTAGAGACCATATTCGGCAACATTTTTTTTTAATTGGACATTTTTCAACAAATTTAACTGTTTTCAATTTACAGCAATAGAAAAATCTGGAATTTGTTTTGTTTTTCAAATATTTTCTTACAAAAATTAAGACCGAATTTATTCTATGGTGCACTGAAAAATACAAAATAATATTAATTCTTTTGGTGCTGGTTTATTTTGTATTCTTCAATGCACCAAATTCCGACCTAGTAAAAGATTATAAATAATAATCATAAAAAAATTATCAAAAAGTGAAAATACCTAACTTGACACTAGTTTTGAGTATTTCCAATTTTCTCTTTCAGGTACCTACTATTAGTAAGGTTAATTGTTATTATATTGAATATTTTAATTTTTTTAGGAATAAAAGATTGTTTATTGCAAATATGGTTACTTTTATTTCTGCACTCATGAATATATTATTCAAATAAATCATAGTTTTAAATTTCTATTAAATTACATGTATTAAACTACAATCTTTTTTATCAGATTGAATATTAATCGCTAGTGCTGTCTGTCAGTCCGTTACGGTCCTGTGTTTTATATAAAGTGAATTTGTAAAGTAAAGAATAAAATAACACTGGATTGATTTTTACCAAAAAAACCTTTGATTTTGTTTCTTGTTTTGCAAAATTTGACTGAATTTGTTGAAAATTTTCGACTCTACAGGAAATGTTATATATTTTTTTATACACATATGGGTTCTATGCGTCAATAACAATAATAAGATAATTTAAACATAAACAAGAATGGTTTATATATTTAGGCGATTTTTATTATTTTTCTACAATAAGGTAAGTAGATACTTATATTAAATAAAATATTGGCTATTTATTAAATTAATGTGTTCACTTAGGTACAATTATTTTCTCTTTCAGGTATAATGTATGATAATTGATTTTCCTACAGTTTTGATTCTTTCTTTAGAAACTGTAGTTTATATTATACATATGTTACATCGGGTATTTTTTTTCTGGATAAATGAAATCTGGATTGCAAATTTTTGTATATATTCTCTATTCTTAAAAAGACTAAATCACGACACTAAGATTCATCAAAGGCTCCAGTTTTGATTACATTGGCCTATTACTCATTCTTTTTTGAATTTAGTTGATGACTGTATTATACTAAACACATGGACTTTGATAAACTATAAAGAAAATATTATGTGTTGTTTTTTTATAAAAATCATATGCGTTCTATCAGATACTTTTTAGATACAAATTTATTCCTCTTATGTTATTTCGCTCTCCAAACAATATTTTTGTCCGTTTTTCTACAATAAAACAAGAAATGATTTGCTTTAGAGGTGACCAAAAAAGTTATTGGTTTCTTACACATACACGTAAAACAGTACCTACGTATAGAGATACGTATTCAATTATCCGGACACTTGACAACACTTCATCCGCATAATCGAATATGAACTTCACACAACTTAGTACTAATGTAAATTTGCTCAAATTAATAAACCAATACGCAGTATGTTATTTTTCTAGTGTCAGTATTACAAAAATCGCATTTCTCCATGTATTCAATTATCCGGACTGTACCAAACTTAGTACCAATGTAAATTTGCTCAAATTAATAAACCTATTCTCAGTATGTTATTTTCCTAGTAATATCACATTCAATTACCCGGATTGTGCATGGCACGTCGTTGGGATAATCGAGTATGTACTGTCCCCAACTTAGTACCAAGCTAAATTAGCTCAAATTAATAAACCGATACGCAGTCTGTTAATTTTCTCGTGCCAATAATACAATAATAGAGATACGTATTCAATTATCCGGACATTTGACAACACTTCATTCGCATAATCGAATATGAACTTTACACAACTTAGTACTAATGTAAATTTGCTCAAATTAATAAACCAATACGCAGTATGTTATTTTTCTAGTGTCAGTATTACAAAAATCGCATTTCTCCATGTATTCAATTATCCGGACTGTACCAAACTTAGTACCAATATAAATTTGCTCCAGTTAATAAACCTATTCACAGTATGTTATTTTCCCAGTGTTAATATTACGTTCAATTATCCGGATGGTGTACGTCGTCCGGATAATCGAGAATGTACTGTTCCCAACTTAGTACCAAGCTAAATTAGCACAAATTAATAAACCGACACGCAGTATGTTAATTTTCTGGTGTAAATACAATAATCGAATTTCTCAATGTATTCAATTATCCGGACGGACATGCATGACAACAATTCGTCCGGATACTCGAGTATGTACGTATTATAAGCTTCATCCCAGAGTTCTACGTATTATCCATTAGAGTTAGACAGATTGTCAATAGATGGCGACATTTACATGTTTTAGTTACCTCAATGTTTAAAACATTTATTTCAAAGAAACATGTGTAATTTTGCTATTGTTTTATTTTGCCGAACCAAAATTTCAACGATTCTAAAATTATAACCCTAGGGCCATATTTTGCACTTTTTTGATACACCCTGTATAGCCACGCCTCTTATTCTTCAAGGATTGTTCTTAGCCACTCTGCATATAGAGAAATAATTGATGCAATAATTGAAATAAAACTCGCATAATAATCAATTAATAAATAATATATTTTATTCGATAAACTGAATAAAAAAGAATCGAAATACAGTCTTTCAGGATTGTTTCACCAACAACAATCACAATAATCTAAGTGTGGGCAACACTGCAACTTACATGCGCGACATTCACTCGGAAACACCACATACACATACAGAATTACACATAACATTACAAATCCTACAATTCATCATGTTCCTCATCTTTATCATCCTCCTCATCTTTGTTGCCATCTTCGTCTGAATTTGCTTCATCATCTTCAGCCGACAACAAATCATCCTCTTCCTCAACCTGCTCATCCAATGGTACACCTAATGTCTTGCGCATCATCACTTCAATGGAGTGCGCAAAATCGGCCGTCTCCTGCAACATGTAACCCGAACGCAGCGTTGCCGTTCTAAACATCATCAAAGCCATATCCTTGGCTGCCGGGTCATTGGGATCATCGTTGACACGTTTCAGCAGCTCGCGCATCAACGGGTGTCGCGGATTCACCTCCAAGGTCTTCTTCTGGTTCAGGTAGTAGGTGCGCTGCGGATCGTCGGCCTTCTGGTGGGCATTCGACACGGCCAGACGTTCCATGTTGCCGGTCCAGCCGAACATGCTGGCCACCAGAGCGCACGGGGAGTCACTGAGGCGTTCAGAAATGGTGGCCTTGGCAATTTTGTCTTTCAACGCCTCTTCAGATAACCATTTGGTGAGCGGTTCAAAGGTGGTTTTCAGCTGTTCCAGCTGTTCCTTGCCACCTTCGACGTCAGCCAAGCTGAAGCCTTCTTTGGCTACGTTTTGGAATTTCTTGCCTTCGAATTCAGGAATGGCCGAGATGGCGTACTCATCGACTGCTTCAGTTAGGTAGAGAACTTCGTAGCCTTTGCGCAGCAAACGTTCAACGAATGGTGATTTTTTAACTTCCTCCTTGGAAGAACCGGCAATGTAGAAGATTTTATCTTGCTTCGGCTTCATTCGCTTAACATAATCGGCTAGATTGGTTAATTTATCACTGTTCGATGACAGGAATAGCAACAGTTTAGCCAATCTGGTGCGATTTGCTGGATCTTCAATGGTGCCCAGTTTGATGTTGGTGGAGAATTCTTTCCAAAACTTTTCATACTGTTCCTCGGGCAGCTTCTTCAACATGTCCAACACTTTGCGCACCAATTTCTTTTTGATCACTTTGATCAGCTTGTGTTGTTGCAGCGTTTCTCGCGACACATTCAATGGCAGATCATCCGAGTCGACGATGCCTCTGATGAAGCTCAGATACGATGGCATCATATCGTTAAATTCATCGGTGATGAAGACACGGCGCACGTACAATTTAATGTTGTCCGTCTTGGTGCCGTATCTGTTGAAGCTGTCGCTGGGATTCAGCTTGGGAACGTAGAGGAGGGCCTTGAAGGTGACTTCACCTTCGGCGACAAAATGAATCTTGGTCAATGGCTCGGATGAATCTTTCGTTAGAGCTTTGTAGAATTCGTCGTACTCTTTTTCGTCAACTTCGGCGGGTTTTCTCGTCCAAATTGGTTTGCTATCGTTGAGCAATTCCCAATCCCAGACGGTTTTGTCGACTTTTTTTGTTTTTGGCTTTTCATCTTCTTTATCTTCCTCAACGGCTACATCATCGTCACTTTCGGGTTGTTTTTTCGCATCATCATCAGACTGTTGTTCATCGTCTTCGATTGGTTCTTCGACGCTTTCCGTATGACTGGTCCACATGTAAATGGGGAAATTGATGAATTGCGAATACTTTTTGACTAAATTTTTAATGGTTTCATGCTCCAAGAAATCCTTTGCTTCCGGTTTGATTTCCAAGCTGACTGTGGTGCCTCGTTTGAGGGAATTACCTCTTGGATCGTCCACAATGCTGAAGCTGGCCGAATCCGATTCCCAAATGTATTGCTTGTCATCGTTGTTCTTTGATGTCACTATAACCTTATCGGCCACCAAGAATGCAGAGTAGAATCCGACACCGAACTGCCCGATCATGTCGTTCATGTCTTGTGAGGACTCGGCATTTTGCATCTTGCTCAGGAATTCGGCTGTGCCCGATTTTGCAATGGTTCCCAAATTGTTGACCAGGTCCTGTTTCGTCATTCCGATACCTGTGTCTGTTATGTGGAGCATTCCAGATTCTTTGTCGGCTTTTATACGTATATTGAGTTCAGGTTCTGCATCCAAAATATTCTTATCGGTCAATGATAACATTCTAATCTTGTCCAAGGCATCGGAAGCATTGGAGATGAGTTCTCTGAGGAAAATCTGCAAGTAAACAAAAAAACAAGGATATTATTCAATTATAATGAATGTTTCCAGGGAAAAAGTTTTGGTTCTATGACTCACAAGTAAAGGAAGAGCGTGCGTAAAGTAACTTAATTTCCAAACTAGTGTGGTAAATTAGCTCATGCTTCGGAATAACAAGTTACTTTACAAAATTGATATTTCAAGGTAGATTCTACAACAAAAAAAGTACGAATTACCTCCTTGTTTCTGTAGAGAGAATTAATGATAAGTTTCATCATACGGTTCACTTCAGTCTGGAATGCAAATTTTTCCGATTTTTCCCGAAGTTCTCTCAGCTGGGCCACATTGAGACCATCCAGTTTTATGGCTTCTTCTTCTCTTTTAACGACTTCATCATCTGCAACAAAAATAATTACCCTTATAATTCAAACTAATTATAAATAGATAAAGTTTTTTGGAAATTAATCTATGAAGGTAATAGTTAATAGGTATAACAGATTAAAAATCCTTATTTGAAATAAACTATATTAGGTACAACACCAAATAATTCTTAAAGCATATCGACTGCAAAATTTGATTAACTTTTTCATATTATAGGCACCTTCAATTTCAATTTACAAGGTCATAAATAAGTATAAAAAATATTTTGTCAAATGTTACTTTTTAATCCAAAAAAAATTTGCGGAATGTATTAAAGAGCGCTTGAACACTAAAGTTTCAACAACAGGTTTCTTCATGACTTTTTGTTAATTTCTATTTTATTGATCAAACATTCAAGATTATAGCAAACATGGAACTTAGACAGCCATCGACGGAAGAAAAAATAGAACTGACTGTACCCTTTAAATTGTGCTTCAAAGATAGAGGAGTACCTGGTAGATCAAATATTAAAATAGGAAAACCCATAAATATACGTGAGTTATTTTAGTGAAACGTATTATTGTTTATTAAAATAAATATTTTAATTTCACACAGCAAATGTGGTTACGGATAAGTTTTATAGAAGACCCGAAACACAGGAGAATATTGATAGTTTAATTGATAAATATTTGAAACAGCTTAACGTTCGAGGACCAAGAGAAATTTATACTCGACCAAAGACTGAGAACCAAAAGTAAGTGAACACGTACGTACTACTCTAGCATTAATTCCATATCTTTGTTACGATAATAATTAATTGGTGCAAAAAATAAGCTCATTACTGTTAGGTACTTGTGAATGTTTTTTTTGTTTCATTCCAGATATGGATGGTATCAAATAAAACTAACAGATGCTGATTGGTCAGACAGAAGACTATTTTTTCATAAAAGAGAGAATATATTAATAAAGGAACACCTTATGAACTACGCGAAGATTAGAGAATAGAATTATAACGCAAAGTATCTTACCTGTTTTTGATCCATCTCTGCTTGCTCCCAAGTCTAAATCGACTTTTTCCACTGTTCCTTCCACAATTTCATCTTCTGCCTTTGTACATCCTTAAAATATTTATAATTATCTATGTTTAGTGAGAAGAATATTATGGAATTGTATTTTAACTTACCAAAAATAACAAACAGTGCAATTGCTACATAGATTAACTGCCTCATTTTTGCAGTTTTTATGTTAACTAACACTCATTAAACTATGCAAAGTATATTTTGATAACAGCAGACTAGCAGACACCGGTACTGAAATTATTACAAATGACAACGAAACACCACGAATGCCAAGTTATGAGTGTCAAAAACAGCTTTCTAGAAACAGTTCTAAGCGTATCGTACCAATAGGATATCTACACGCTTTGTCAGGTTTTCTGTTGCTCCAATAATATGGTTTCCAGTCATCACAGATACAAATGGCTTTTTGTCATTGGTGCAACAGAATTGTGGGAAATTTGAACTGAACCGTCAAGTGGGTGGAAGAGTAGATAAGATAATTGAATAAATATAATGAATAAACTCATAATTCGTTTTTTTAATCGATAATGACTTTTATTTGTCTTTTTCCAAAGTTCTATATTTTTGCTAATTCTTTCATTTGAAATAGAGAATAGGTAGCATATAACTCAATCAAACTTTCAGGATTTCATCAAGGTTGACCCTTCCTAAGCGGTTTTGTATTTGAAGCTCTGAATAGATCAAAATTATTTTTACTCAGTATACATGCGACAATCAGTTATCTATGATTTTTACATATATCGGAAACAAGGAACAACCGTACATAATTCGAAATATTACTAAAATAACCTTTTATATTAATCTGACGTAATTTCGTTTACATATTGGTGATTAAATTTGTGAGTTAAACCTAGGTTATAATTATATCTGCTAAACATTAAACAAACTGTTGGATCTTAGGCTACTCCTGCGCTACCTAGCCTTCTGATCTTTCCAAGAATACAATTAAAAGAACATAGCCAACTAAATCTGCATTTGGCAATTACGAAAAAATAAAAATTAAGGCAGCAGAAAACCATAAATAATATAAAATGTATAGCTAGCTGAAAGCTACCATTGAAAATATTTTTCCAAGAGCTTTAAGACTAAGAATCACATGTAGGGGGTTGCTATTTAATATTATTTTAGTCCCCCATGACTAATATAAAATTTGTGTCGAGTGATTTTTGATATTTTCTTGATTCCTCAGATATTGTTAGTTTTCAAAGTATCACCCTGTATATGATGGGACTATGATTCGTAATAATTTGAAATGTATTTTTTTTACAAAAATTAGAACCGCCTTTTTAGATTTGATGATGCACTATACGGAAAATACAAAATGATATTATATATAGATAGAAAAATCGTCAACAGGAACTTTTTGTATGTGAGTCCAATTCGGGCTTTGCCGTTTATGGTAATAGTCTAGTTTAGAGTCTTTTGTTATAAAAGCCCAGAAAATCAAATGTTTGCAAAAATATAGGTGTATTTTGACATAACTTAAACATAAACAGGCGTATTCATAATCCAATCAAAACACTATCCTACTAGGTATAACACTGACTTAAGCATATATATAATACTATTATAATTATATTATTATATATATGGACTTAAGAGCCATAAACCAAATTTAAGGTTAGACCTCCACACTTAATTTAGTAGCGTACTGTATCAATTATGAATACGCCTGAAAAATTTTATGATTTGTTAATAAAAAAGGGAAAAATGTTGTTCTTAGGACTTTTAGCTGGAATTTTCGCCACTTGGTTTATGCTCTCCTTATCGCAAAAATTATATTGGCAACATTGGAATTGACTATTGACAGTTTTTAAACGTCGAACTCACTTCACTACACGACAATGATCGCTTGTTTAACCTCATTTTGTCGCGAATTTATGTTTACTATTTTCACGTATATTTTTGAAGGATGTTAGCGTTTAATAGAATATAAGGATGATTATATACTATTTGGGATTGAAAACATACTTCCAAATCAAAAATTATAGCTAAAACTCAAAGTCCTCAGAACAACATTTTTCCCTTTTTTATTTATTTGAAAGAAGACACCTCAGAACTGCTTCCATTTTCAATTCTTCAGTGTTTTATCATTCTGTCCAAAACCTCTATTAAAAAATATATTTGGAAAAGCATAATAGGTATAATGTCTTAAAATATTAATACTTGACATATCTGATAAATATAACGCGTTTGTAGTATTGGCTTTGAAGAGATCGAAACATTTTCTTCCTAATAATCGGAAACAACTGCACATAATTCAGACTAATCCCACGATAAACTGTTTAAATTGATTAAACACTAAAAAACTGAAATAAATGCATCGACAAACTTACAAAATACTTTTATTATTATTATTACGAATAAATCGACATTAAATTACAAACAACAAAACTCAAGTCATAAACTTATCCTTATTCTCAGTCAATATTCTTGCCGAAGACTTGGCATCCAAAAACAGTGAACCAACCTCTTCGACATCACCTTGCGTAATGTTGGAGCGTCCATTAATTTTCGCAGTCAGATAGGCTGGCGTCAGCAACTGCACCGCATAACGTAGCGTTGCCTTTGTACCAATCTCACCCAAAGTTGAAATTGCTTCCGCATCAATTTCCAAACCTTCTGTATTGGCACGCAGCTTGAGAATTTGCTCCATATCAGCTCTCTGATACGGTATGGTTCTGATGATAAGCAGTCTATCGAGCAGATCCAGGGGAATGCCGTGCGGTGAAAAGATATCATCGGTACCTCTGATCAAGCAACGACCTCTGTTGGTGGCGAAAATAACTATTGGAGCTATGGCACTCTCAAGGGCCCGATGCAAGTAGGTGAATGTTTCAATGTCGAGCATATGGACTTCGTCAATGAACAAAACACCCGGCACCAGTTCAGCAATACCTTGATCGATGTACTTGTCGACAATTTTGTTGATTTCTTTGCGGAGTTTGTCGGTGATTTCGGTTTTTTTGGGCTTCAGCAGCTGACCCATCATTGATAGAACATCTTGGCCACCTTGGGGTTTTGCATTTGCTGCATCCAAATCGTGTAATGTTACATCCTACAGAAAAAAAACAGTACCAGTAAGAAAAAGTTCACATCAGAGCAACTAATTGACATACCTGTACTACTTCTTTCTTTTTATGAACATCGCCTTTTGGTAGCGGAACATACTCTTCAGCTTCCAAATCAAATTCCGTAGCATAAGCATCTGATCTGCCTTGTCTTTTCACGGCACCACTGGTCGCCTCTATATAGATAACATCACCCACTTCTACCTTCTCTTTTTGCAAAGCCTCATAGATACTCGGATCCAATTTCAATTGTTTACTACCCTTTGCCGTTCTCAGTCCAATAATAACATGGCTCACAGTTTTACCATATCCACCTGCTGGGTTTTCCGTTTCCACCGGTGTCAATTCACTCACTTCACCCTCGTAGACTTCCTTGGTTTCCCGTATACGTAGACCAATGGCTCTTCTAAAGTTTTCCATCAGTACTTCGGTTTTCTTTATCTCTGAACTGTACACCTCAGAGCCGACCATTGGACAGAAGGGTACCTTATTTCCTAATTCTTGTGCGATCGCTAAGGCTATAGCTGTTTTTCCAGTTCCTGGAGGACCGGCTAGGAGCAAGGCTCTACCTGCCATTTTCTTGCACCTTATCATATCAACGACAACACCAGCGGCCTGCGAAGTTTAATTATACTATAGCATATTAGCAATTTAAAGGAAAATCATTATTTTAATTTTGTTTAAGAATTAAAGTTCAATTTCCTAACCTCTCTAGCCTGTTCTTGTCCAACCAGTCCTGCCGCCGATTGTATTGCAAAACCATTGTCATCCAGACCTAAACCTTTTATGTGGCTGTGGGCACTAATTCGTTGAGTTTTAACTGTACTTTTTACTTCTTCAACTTTCATTTTTGCAACTTTATTTTTTGAACCTCGAGTTGTTTGATCAATAACATACAAAACTTGAGATTATTTTATTTTAAAGTTTTCTGTTGGTATGGCAACAAATCCCGCGTGTCCTATCTAGGCTAGGGATTTTTGGTTTATCAGGTATCATCAAATTATAGAATGTAAAATTCAGACTTCAGAACTACTGAATGTTTGGTTTTCTATGACTTATTTTTCAGAATCGATTTTATTTCGGTAATTTTACCCTTTTGCTTTTGATTCGGCCACGATGTTAGTTGTTCCTATCCTAGATAATCATCAAATTTCTCGATTGGGCATTTAAATTCAACCGGTATCAATATTTATTACACCCCTTCGTCTTTGGTACGCCTATGTATTTCTAATGTCATCGTATGACAAGTCAACTGTCAACTTAGGCATTAAAAACTAGAACGACACAAATTTTCGTCTTTGTGTAGTCACTTTTAACTGTGTTCTTGTGACTAGTACCTGTTAGAAATTAGAAATAGTGTTGTACCTGCTCTAATGAGAATACCGATTCCCTCGGAAATCATATCCTGATTGATAATATTAAAAAAATAATAGGTGAGAAGTGTTTAATACCAAAAACATTCAGGTCATTGACAGGTAAATATGTGATGATGGCACGCCTATACTAACAACAGTGTCAAAACTATTTTAAGATCATGTCTAAGAAGCCGGCAGTACAACCAGCCCTCCATAAAGTTATTATGGTTGGCAGTGGTGGTGTTGGAAAATCAGCATTAACATTGCAATTCATGTACGATGAATTTGTCGAAGATTATGAACCTACCAAAGCCGACTCGTACAGGAAAAAGATTCTGTTGGACGGTGAAGATGTTCAAATTGACATTCTTGATACTGCCGGACAGGAAGATTATGCTGCAATACGAGATAATTACTTTCGCAGTGGCGAAGGTTTCCTCTGCATATTCTCCATAACTGAGGATGAAAGTTTTCAAGCAACACAAGAGTTCAGGTCAGCCATCAATTTTCAAGAATGATCATCAGACGAATGAGAATATATATTCTACTAATTATATTTGTAGGGAGCAAATTTTAAGGGTAAAAAATGATGAGAACATTCCATTCCTCTTAGTTGGAAATAAGAGTGATTTAAATGATAGAAGGAAAGTATCCTATCATGAAGCCAGCGAAAGGGCGAAGCAATGGGGTGTACCTTATGTTGAAACATCAGCGAAAACTCGAGAACATGTCGATAAGGTGCGTTTAAAATAATTTGAAGTTTCATTATGAATATTTGGATACTAAAATCGCCATAGTAGTATTTTTTGAATAAAATTAAGTGAAGATACTTGAATTGAAGGAATATGTGGGAAGTAGGTTAATTATTTCAGTTATGTATGACTCATTAATTGCCAGTATATGTGTTTTAGCCTTTGACCTTGCTTCATTGTTGCCAATAATTATGAAGTAATTCTCACGGAAGGTGAGAATCTTTGTAATTATTAATTCAATCTGTTTAAGTGGAACGAGAATATTGAATAGAGTTGTTATTTCCTGTATTTCTATATCAAATGCAAACATGTAGGTGTGGGATGTCTGTCTAATTTCTTATCAGTTGACTTGTTTGAATTTCAAATTTCCTCATATGAGATAAGCTACAGTAAAAAAGGAAGTTACCGTTGTTTTTTTATAAAAAAATTTATAAAAATTATGTGACATCAGAATCCATATTTACATTTGTCGTCTATGACTAATGTAGATAAAAATAAATGGTATTTATGGTATTTGAAATCATCTATTTCCTCGAATAGTCCATCCATATCAAAAGCCTTTGAATTATTAGAACATTATTGTTTTAAAAGTCCCAAATGGAGACAAATTGTATCGGATGTATGCTATCATTGTCGCATTAAGTAAATAGAAAAATTATTTATGTAAATTTTAATACAACTGCATTTTAGATTCATCTTAGCTTACTATTACTAATACCCTTTGCGTTCGGAACCCTAAAAAAAAACAAACAATGAATAGCTGTTAGCGTACGTGAATTGAAGTTCAAAAATATATTTTCTTATTCCACAGCCTATACTAGCCAGAGACTAACATTGGTCTATTTTTTTAATTAATATATTCACCATGTATTTTGCTTCATATCATTTTCAGGTATTTTACGACCTAATGAGAGAAATTCGTGCCCGTAAAATGGAAGAAAACAAAACAAATAATGGCCGAGGAAAGGACAAAAACAAGAAAAAGAAACGTATTTGTACAATTCTTTAATTATTATTATTTGTATGTAAAGATATGTCTGTCTGCTTGTTCATTTGCTTCTTGTGTAAGTTTATTGATATTATTTGGATAAATTGTATTGCATCAAATAATCCGTATTCAATTCTGGCGTTTCTCGGATGATATATCAAAATCTGATCGAAAAGACTCGAAAAGCAAGTTTTGAGTATGAGAAAAATACCATCTCGTTATTTAAAACAAAAAATAATAAAATACTTCTCCGATCATTTGATGAGAAGCATTTTGATTTGCTTTTAGTTTTTAAGCAAACTTCTGGATAACACAGTTTGAATGTAACGAGAAAGATTTTGAGTAGGTAAAAAATAAATGTTGTGAGGTCTCGAAAGTTGAAAGGAAGTTTTTGATAGTATGTAGCATAGTTTATTTTATATATTATATTGTTTATTCTCAAAGAACATAATTAAATACTACATAATTTATTTGTTTTCGTTTATAAATTTATATGTTTAAGCCCCAATTACTATATATTATTATTATTATTCAGCAGGGACCTGTGGTATTTACCTAAATAAATAGGGTGGCTCATCTAGAAGTTCCACCAAAAAATAAATGTTTTGTTAATTTTTGAGATATCAAGATGATTTTTCGAAAACTTAACAAATAGTCTGGTGGGAACTTATTTGTGAGACACCTTGTATATAATTCATTATTATTCCGTCAACGTACCGCACAAGTTATTTTTGTTGCATCTTCGATCGATTTATTATGTTTATATGTTGGAAGAAGAAAAAAAACGCGTATTGTAATGTTTAATTATTGAACATCACCCACTCTGAGAATGAAAAACAAACTGGTTGGTTTGCACGATACCTACAATTAGAATTTTAGTTCACTTTGATACATAAATTATAGGTACGAATATATATATATATATGTATGTACTATGATGTATTTTTTTCACATAATTTGTACTGCCATGGCGATATTAAATACATTTTTATTCACATATTTCTTGTTTCCATATTTATTCAGTACAGGGTACAGTAATTTTGAATAAATATTTTTGACAAAAAAAATTGGACTTTTATTAGTTGGTGCACTGAAGAAATTAAAATAATATTAATTCTATTGGTACTGATGATATTGAAGTTGTGCAGTTGTAGTTAGATTGAAAACTTTTGGCGCCAACTTCAATAGTATCATAACTATAATAGAATTAATATTATTTTTCATTGCCCCAACTAATGAAAGTCGGTCCATTTTTTTGTAAAACATATTCATTGCACACTTTTCAGTGTAATATTAGACGTCAGAATCCTTCAACGTTTACTAAATAAGATGATACTTTGTTTATACTTATTCAGACTTTCCCACTTAACTCGGAAACCGTATTTTTCTTGAAAAATGTCCAATTTAAATGTTACATAATCTGTTCTTTAATTTGACTGTCTCATATTTTTATTTTTCGAAAAAATTGACCCCATCACATTGCTGTGACACACATATTTCAGACTTGTCCAATTTAAACGATGCCGGAGATGGGACCAATTCTCTAGTCGCGGCCGGATATGGTTTTTTAATTTTGTCGTAAAAAAACATGTAGAGAAACCGTCGAATTGTATACCTCCTCCATTTGGTTCCTCTGTCGAAAATAATTGTACATTTATTATTTTAGTAGACCCTTAAAAAAAGGCTAAGTACGAGTCTCACTGGCACATGAAGGGCTCCGTACGGATGTTTGCTTTTAAGCCCTCACAATCTTTTTCTTTTTAAATTTCTTATAAATTTTGATAATGCATTCCTTACACTTTGTAGAGCAGTCAGAAATCAAATGAAATTGAACTTTATGACGGGATTCGCATGCGTCAAACAGTTCCTGACTGCTTTACGAACAAAAAATGATCTGCTAAAGCTCGAAGGCGCAAAATTATGAAGGGAAATCATTCTAAAGTTGTCTAGTTTGATCCTTGGAAGGATCTGTTATATGTTTGCTGACCGATTCTTCCTAGAAAATAAAAAGGTATGGTCCTCTATGTTTTTCGAATCTTTATATGGTCGAAATATGCTAGATATTTCGCACATTTTGATATAAATTGGAGCAGTTTTTCGTAAAACAATTACTGACCGGTCCTAGCATCTCTTCCAAAAAACACACCTCTGAATTTTGAATTTAGACATTACTTTTGGGACTCACTGTATTAAACACTTGAAATTGAGTAAGGTAACTTCCATGTGTTGTGTTTTGTGTTGTTTCTTGTGGGATAAACTCGTTTGCGTTCTGTGCGCTTCTCTAGTGAACTGTCACCTTGATGTAGCAAAAGAAAACTGATAAATTATTTTTAATTTTTCCAGCATGCTGTCTATGCCCTTTCCTAAACTTTACATGCTAGCCCATGGCTGAAAAAAATAAATTGATGTTCAGCGTTAAACTGATCAGACTTGAAGAACAATATATACATATTTATAAATCGTTTATTATAAAAGACAAAAATACAATAATCATTTCCATATTTATTTTTCTAAAGCGATCATTAAAAATGTTTGATATCAGTATGGATACTTTATTTCATTTCAGTTCCTTTTTGGGTAAAATAAATGCTTGAATGACAGAATAAAAATATCTTGACTTCAAAATCAGAAGTGGTACTTCCATTTAATGTTGTGAATAATTATTTTATATGAAGCGAAATTGTCATACCATCTTTACTACATTATCTCCACGGTTGAAGTTATCTAGAGTCATAATAATATTTTTTTTAACCTAGGTGTGGCCGTGCGTGGATCTTTTCCGGGCTGAAAGAATTGAACACGGCTCGGATGTCGGATGAACACATCTTGAACAGAGAACACTACCTCTTGAATGTGTATAGCCGGCATAAGTAAGCTTTCGAGGTAGTGTTCTCTGCTTAAGCCTAGGTCTTATGACAATTGACAGTTGATCTTATTGACATTTTGACATAGGAAATCTACTCTAAGTCCTAAGTAGGGAACTGCATTATCGGTACGAAAATAATTAGCCATATAAATCTTATAATCTATGTTGATGCTTAATAAATACAAATAACGATAAATATATTATTATCAGATATTTCCACCACTTTAAAAATAATTTATTTTGACCTATAAAGTGCAGAATTATTAAAGCGCCATCTGCTAAAACAGAACCAAAACTATTTTTGGCCTCAAGTAAGAAAATACGAATTTTCGACCCTCTAAATATGTTTTTCAACAGTGAATAAAAATTAGTTTTTAGGTATATATCTGTGTGCATAGTAATTTTTCTACTCTATTATCTCGAGAAAGAAAAATGATAACAGTATTGCCCACTTATGTCAAACTGGTTATCTATATAAGATAAAATATAGGGATTTGTAGATTAAAACTAAAATATACGGTTTTCATTTCTTATTTATTTCCTCTGACAATTGTGTTAATTATTAAAAAAACTATGCTATAATTTTAGAAATGATGTTTATCTATTTTTTTTTTCAAGAGGTCACAGAAATATAGTGGTAACAATTTCCGAAAATTAATAAATTTATTAATATTTATTTTTCCCAACAATATTGTGTATTATTTCATTGTTTTTTGCTATGATCTATCCCATAAGAATATTTTAGGAAACATCTTCAGTCTTCATGTATATATTATACTTCTCTAGATTCTAAGAGTGTTTTCCGTAAAAAATATTGAATAAGTATGACAAGAACAACATGACGGAATAATTGTGTTCTATCACCAACCGAATGATGTTTATAGGTTAGATACATCATCAATAATAATAATAATAATATCCAGAGAATTTCGCAATATTTCAACGTTCATTCTTGAATTGTTATTATTAATGTCAAAAGAAAACCACATTAGCATCCAAGCTGGCGCACCGGCAGCTGCATCCCGATACTGGACATTCACTGTGTTCTCTAAAAAAATAATATCATTAATACGTCTGCTAGTCATTCATTCTCGAAAAAAAAGGAAAATGGTGTTCTTAGGAGTCTGCAAATAGTATATAATCATCCTTGCAGTCTATTAAACGGTAACTTCCTTCAAAATTAGCAATAAAATGCGTGAAAATACTAAAGTGAGGTTGAACGAAATGATGATTGACATTGATATTCAACATTCAAGTGATTTTAATATCAATGTTGCCAACGCTGCCAGTATACCTAACCAATTTCCAAGAATATTTGCTTTATCAAAAATTAACGACAATAAAAACTGAACTTAACATATTATACAAATTTATAGCTTAGCTTTTTTTAGTGTACAGAGTACGGTGTTCATATGTTGAATTTATTCTTTCAAGTGAAAATGAAGACTAAATATTGATTTTTTAAATAATCATGGTGTTTTAGTAAATTCCAAGAACTGTGAGAATTGTGGCAATAACATGACATTATCTGAGAATGCCACTATATGGGCTGTCATAAATCTGTTTTACTCTAAAACAAGTATTTGTAAAATCAAATTTCTAGTATATTTTAAACATGAAACTATACCGTTGATACTTAAAATCTCACCACTTGGTTTATGCTTTCGTTATGGAATATTTCTAAGAGTATGTTCAATATCGCAAACGTTATGTTCGCAGTTTTGGCATTGACAGTTTTTAAGCGTCGAACACACTGCACAAGTATATCATCGCTTCGTTTAACCTCACTTTTTCACGAATTTATGTTTACCATTTTCACGCATATTTTTGATAATTTTGAAGGATGTTACCTTTTAATAGAATGCAAGGATGATTGTTTAATATTTGGGATTGTAAAGATACTTCGAAAATTCCAGCTAAAAGTCGTCCTACGAACAACTTTTTCCCTTTTTTATTAACAAATAACTAAAAATAGTGCCTTCCGTCTCAATTCTAAATTAAAATTTATGCTAAAATACACCTATTTTTGCAAACATTTGTTTTTTTTACCAAATTAAGTTATAGGTACTTAGGTACGTGGGCAATTTTATTATACTCACTCAAACCATTTTTCAAGATGTATACAATGGCCGCCATGTCGACATGATTGACACCAAGTTATCCAATTCGAGATGTCGTTGGGTTTCGATGGTTCGGATTCTGGAATGCTGCCACCCATGTATTTGCCGCATATTGAACATCTGGGCAGTGGCTTACGGCAATGGGGGCAGGCAGTTAACTGTAAATTAATTAAAAATAATCATCATTTACAATTTTGTAGGGAAAATATCAATCTATATAAATAAAAGTGTAAGTGCTTTTTCAGATAGTCACTTTCCCAGCATGTAAATATTGAACAAAACATTTCCTTTTTTCTAATAGGATTTGTTTTTGACTAACTCATAAATATGAAAAAATATAAAGGGTGTTCCATTTGAAAAACCCACCAATGACGTAATATCTGGAATATTAAAGTACGTCGTGGAAAAATTATGTTCTACAAAAACTTTTGTCAGGGTATTTTTTTATTTCTCACAATATCGTATAGTTTAGCAAGATATGGTTATCTCTCTCTGTATTTTACATACATTTTGAGTGTTTGACGTTGACGTTCGCTGTGATTGTGATTTTCCATGTGAATTTCCATCCAAGGCAATGCTCTTGCCACAGTAATTACATGAAACAAACACTTGTCGTTCCGGTTTGCTATCTGGCAGAAAGGATTCGAGCATTGTGTCGAAACTGGCTCGATCGAAATATAAATTCCAATGGTTGAGTAAATCGGCATAACTGAAACAGAATAATAATAACTTCACAATATTCTATAAAATCATTAAATAGAGTTTCTAGTTTCAGGTTTATTGAGGGAAAAGATTTTTACGTCTGCCACGTTGCCGCCTTTACCTAAAAGTATTTTTGATTTTTCAACACCCTTGAATATTTTTTACTTCCGGTACTTTTACATCATACATCTTTGGAAATGGTTTCAGAGAAAATAATTAACAACTGGAAAATTGATGCAAATAAATAAAGCATGAAAATTCAAATGAAAAAAATATTTGAAAAGTGACAAACCATAAAAGTATGGTTAGGGTAATAAAAAAGTCTCATTTTGATCTAAAAAATATCTGGTGGAATTTAAATAGTTTTTAGCGACTTTTTAATATTATGATTATTAAATATTTTTTTACGAAAAATTGGGCCGGCTTTTTTATTTGGTGCACTCAAAAATTCAAGATAATTAAATAATAAATAAATAAAATAATTAAAATTCTATTGGTACTGGTTATTTTGAAGTTGTGCAGTTGTAGATAGATTGAAAACTTTTGGCACAAACTTCAAAAGTACTGTAGTAGGACAGTACTGCGCCCAAAATACCTACTTAAATTTTCTATAAATTCAAGTTTGCCTAAATCAGCTTTTTTTCAATGTCTGGAATATGTAGTAGTATTTTTGAAAATAAACTTACTTGTTGAACCAATTCTGGCATATATCCGATTGTAAATGTTTGTGGAATGCCCTCATAGCGATAACGGCAGTTGATTGAATGTCGGATGTATTTTCCAAGTATTTCTGAAGAAGTTTTAATCCATCGATGCTATTACCTGTTAAAAAATACAATAAAAATAACATACAGCTGCAAAACTTAGGTATATCTAGCGAGAAATTGAGAATTTCAATTTAATTACTGCGGTACCCAGTTTCAACTTGGTAAACGAAACCAAATGTTTATCTTTAAAAATATTGGCATAAATAAAAATAATGTTGAGAATTTATATATATATAGTTCACGAAAAAAATCATTTAGCATAGTTCGATTCTTGACCATAGCATTTTTTAAGTAATTAAGTCAAGTCGGTCCAATTTTTTGAAAAAAAAACTATTTAACAATTTTGAGTGTAACATTAGTCATCAAAATCATTCAACGTTCACCAAAGAAGATAATGCGTTCGTTGTTTATACTTATTCAGAGATTTTAAAACATTGCGGAAATACAGATATTTCAGACTTTACAATTTAAATGTTGCTACATATAATTTCTTCTTTAATTTGGCCGTCTCATATTTTAAATTTCCAAAAAACAAATCCCCTTTCCAAATAGCGGAGACACACATATTTCAGATTTTTCGGAAACGTATGTTTTTTTGAAAAATGTCAAATTTATACGTTTCCGGATATGGTTAATGTTGTCGCAGCAAATTTTGGATTTTCGAAAAAAAAATGCCCCCTCCACCATTTTTGGGCGAAGTTTTTGAGAGGAAGTACATGTTAAATGTTGATTTTTCAAATTCTCAATTACTCCTCTAACAAATGAAAAAAGAATCATGAAAATCGGAAGACACCTGTTATTTAAAATGCGCGAATATGAATTAAAAAAAAACATGCAAACAGTCGAATTGTATGGCTCCCCCTTTCCAATTATTATAGAGGTATATTGATTGACAGAAGAATCTTCACTAATCTTATTGATTGTATCTAATCCCCACTTACCAGTAACCAAGAGTCCATCCAAGTTACCATCACTGATAACTTCAGCACATAATTTTTGCATGTACTCATTAATTTTATCGTCTGGTAGATAAAGTGCGGCCAGCGCAACTCTATCATCTATTGCAATACCTTTTTCATTCTGACAAAGAAGAAAATGCAGTATTATTTTTATATGTATATAAAAAATACGTAAGTGTGTTTACTTGTTTGATACCCCTATCCAGTTTTGTGTAGAGACTGTTAATTAATTTATAGCATATTAATATGTCCAAACAGAATCTGGAAAACTTCCGTAAATTTATTTAAAAATAAATAATAATTAATAATTAACAAATCAACTAACACATGAAACTGTAATAATTTAAGCGCGCGCCACTGATTGAAACTTCACTTGTCACTTTCTGAAGCAGAAATTGATCCGAAGTTATCCGAACCTCCGTATATAAATAGTTTATCTATGATCCGAACTGTGAATGAATAACTGTCAGTTTCAGTTTGTTTGGATCATTTATCTAGGTAATTCTTATTTTAAATGCACATAAAAGTAGATAAGTTGCTGCATATGTAGGCAAAGATTGGCTACATATTCTGTAATTCTTACGAAATAATCACAAATATTGTCAATATAGCAATTTTCATACTGCTGTTATCATTCATTATGACATGACAATTAATGACAGCACTAACTGTCATCTGACTCTTTGCAAAGGCAGGATTGCAGTCTCTACACCAAGCTCTAACATTACTTTATAGGGATAGTAAAGACGACACCTATGTCATCTATACCAATATGAAAAACTTACCAAAGCATTGTCGTAATTATAATTGTCAGCTGTTAGAAATGAAAACATCGCCTTCAAGTATGGATCCTTCAAATTGGCCACGCAATTTGAACAATTTTGTCGCCATACACTGCTCGGATCATCGGAAAATCCAGCCAATGCCATCGACACCAAATTGGGACTGGATTTGAATTCCGAAGTGTCTGGCACACGACTCAAAATTTCCATGGCTAGGGGAATTTTCAAGTTGAAAACCGATATGGTTGCAGCTCTCGTATAGGCGCCTGCTTTCTCCAAGTGATCGAGAAACTGATCGAGGAATGATGAATCTCTGTCCAGTGGCCAACTACACAGCTGTAGGGCCTTGTCTCTGTCTTCATGTCTGTAAAATGTCATTTATCAAACGTTGTTGAAATCTCAAAATCGATATTGACTGATAATACCAGCTAAATTACGTGTTTAATAGGTTATAATATGTTGATTCTTCGAAAAATATTTGACATTAATAGAAATAATATTATGAACTGGTATTGTTTGGTTTTTTATTGAGAAATAACATCAAAATCAAATACGAAACATAACCTACAAATCTGACAAGGGACACTGATTTGAATGACTTTACTATCGAAAAAGATAAATTAAAAAAAGAACTTTTGTTATTTATCAATGTCAAATATTGTTGAAAGGTCAGAAAAAAGTCACTAAAAACTCCCCAGCTTATGACGTAATTCAAGTGCTCATTTAAATAAGACTAGTTTAAAAAGATGATCTTACTTGAAAAATCTTGCAGATCCTGTGGATTTGGGATAACCCAAATCGGCCCATGGTATGGTGATCATATCAGATTGATTATTTTCTGGATTTATTTTCGATAGGATATGCGCTGCTCCTGGATGCCTGTATTCAGGATCATACACTAAACCATTGTCTGCCAATTTTACAGTATGCTGTAGCCAGTTCCATACATTTACCAACGTTGGATTGGTGCGCACCATATCGGCATTCTTCTCCAACGGTTCCTGAATCAATGGTAAAATAAAAATAATATATATGTATAGAAATTGTTTCCGGTGTTGCCAGCTTTCTGAATAGACTCTAAAACAGTAATATTTCATCAAATGGCAACACCATGTTTTCCTATCATTATATAACAGATATTACCTGCATTCCATATTGTTTTTTTGCTCGCCTCTGTATATCAAGATAAATGTCGTCAAGAAATGTATCTTCGACAGATTCCAATGAATGAGCACCATTTGTCCATACCAATTTAGATGACACCGACCAATCGTACGCTATCCTGTCGCATATGTTATAATCCTTGATTGTGCCTGGAGAAAAAAAAACAGGAAAACTCTTCATTAGCTCAATTTTCACCTACTTGCAGATGTCTGAGAGAGCTGAAATTTTTAGCAGGTATCGAAAAACAATGGCAATACACTAATTTCATAACTATGTATTAATTAAAACTAAATTCGCGGTCGTGAATGAAGTGTGCGCCATCTATTATCATTAGAGAGTACTCAAAACAGTGGCGGCTACTCAGAAGAGGTTGGGCATTCTCTACGATTCAAGACAAATTCAAATTTTTGACATAGGTGCGTATCGAATCTAAAATGTTAGGTCTCCCAAAAATTATGAACGACCCACCACAGAAAATGTAAGATGCCATAGCACTACCTCCAGAATCATGTGGAAAAGTGCAAGTTGTATTATTTTAGTAATTTTTTGGAGTTGCCCCGCTCTGTAATAAACTACACGAACCGCCACTGACTGCGAATTTATTTGTTGTTCACCTCTATTTAGCGCCATCTATTGGCGCATTACTTTCGCCAATTGACATTATGTCAATGCCAATTATTGATTACTTTTTAACATCAGAAAATGACCTAGCGACATCTGTGAGATGAGGAGTGAACAAAGCAATCAAAGGCGTGCATTCAGAAATTTAATAGGGTGTTTTTCAGAGGCGTGCACATGGCAATGAATTAAAAGTCATTGACAAAAAAAATAGGATAAGGGTAATTTCGCACTTACCTGAAAGTGCTATAGTCAACATTCTATTATAATCAGTTGGATGCCATGAGAATGATGTCACAATATGTGGGGAACCAGGTGTTATTACTCTTTCCATTACAGTCGGTTCTACATCTTCATTTCCAACAATTGTATGTTGGATATCGTAAATATTTATCACAGAACTTTCTTTTTGCAAGGACGCCAGACAGCTGACCCTAGAAAAAAATGTAATCACTAATAGTTACAATTATGTAGTTGATTTTTATTTAATTAAGGTTGGTGTTCTGGACAATACAGAATTTATAGTTTTTTTTCTAAAATATTACAGACGAACTCAGTCTTATTTAAAATTAAACTAAATCGTTAAAATTTCGCGCAACACTTTTGGACTTAAACACAACGTTAAAGAAATTCAAAATTTTGGAAATGAAAATTTAATGGCATTCAAAAGCGATGAAACTCTTTCAAATGAAAATCATCATCAAAATCGGTGAAAGCTTACTATACGAACTGAGGCGACATATATATAAAAAAAACAAACGTATATTAAAATTGTATTGCTCCTTCTTTTGAGAAGTCGGTTAAAAAAATAAAGACTGAAAGGTACATACTTTGTCGGACACCAGGCAATTTTTACAATATTCCTATTTTGCTGTAAAATCGATATGGGTTTTTCAAAATTTCTTATATCCCATAAACAAATTTGATTATCATTATAAGAGGCCAAATATCTGTCGTCATTTGGATTGGTGCAAACTGCATATATTGCCTTTGTGAATGTCGAGTTTACCATTTTATTTGGGTCTGAAATTATTATAAAAGAGTATTAACACACATATTAATAGTTTATAATGATACAAAAGTGAGTAAAGTGGGCGAATATGTACATGACAGCGTGATTATGCAACATGCGCTTTGGTATATGCAAAATGCACTGAGGGACAAGTCACTACCACCCGAAGGTGAGTACTGACAGCGATTGTAACACCTGCTTTGAAAGTCCATCAATTTGACAGTAAGATAGACATTTGACATCACCTGTTCCAAGTCAATAATATGACATTTATTATTCTATGAAGCAGCTTTTGTTATTTTCAATGGACGTTTGACATATAATATTCAAGGTTATAAAACTCATGGAATATGACAAGTGCTAATAATTTAACCTTCAAAGTAGATGCTACAAAAAAAACATTTTGGATATTTGGATAACAAACCATTCTCCCAACTTGCCTCTTAGATCATAAACTTTAATGGCTTTGCAAACCATTCCGCTGGCCAGCACTTTATTGGATCTGTGGAACCAGGCAATGCTTAGGGCGGCTTCTGATGTTCCAAATTCGGCCAGTGGTCGTATCACTTCGACGGCTGGGGCAATGGCTCCCGGTGCCGACGATGTCATCGCCTGCGATGTTGTGTTTGAACGGATGCCGGCCAACGGGAGATGGGTTATGTCCCACACCAAAACTGAACCATCTGAACGGTACTTGTCGAGGCCGACGGCCAGCAAATTGGGATCGGTGGGATTGAAGATGACCGTATTGCTGGGACGACCGTGGCGGGGTACTTTTGGCAACAATAATAACAATAATAATAATATTCAGATTAGCAACTCTTGTTTTTGAATTTAAATTCATTTATACAGGGTATAGCTACCAACTTCTTCCATTAGCCGTTTCTATTTTTGACTGAAAATATTGAAGTTGAGATAGGGACGCTTGGAATCTATCAGTTTAAATAATTAAAAAGTTGTCCATTATTGATGTAGTAGTAGTATTCCAGAAACAGCTGACGGATTTACGAGACAATATATAATTATTCCCCATAGATTTATTTAAAAATATATTTAAACCTTCATTTTTACGTAACAAAATTGGAGAAAATTCTGAGTATCAGTAAGTTACTTTTATTTTATATAACCTACTTTATCAATAACAAAAAATTCTATTACCCATGTCGCTCTAGACGGGATAACTTGAGTTTAGTGTAATTAAATGAGAATTAAACATAAATAACCGTAACAACAACCTAATAATTTATACAAGAAAATTATAATAAGCAGGACTCTCGGCAGGTAGACAAAACAAAATAAGCGAAAATAAAATATATCTTTCATTACAATAAAAAAACTTTGGTATATTATTTTTCATATTCAGTTATTTTACGATTTTTCTCTCGAAAATGTCGGTTGTCCATAAGAGAACCGAATTTTTAAAAAATCTAGACACCTAGAGCTATCTAACTTAGAACCTAGTACAAAAAGAAAAAAATATTAATGACGCCTAAAGTGCTCAAAGTGTCGTCTGTCCTAGGCAATACAAAGCTGTAACCTGCTGTAGCCAATTATTTCTGTATAATACTCATTTAATTACACTTAACTTAAATTACCCCATCTAGAGCGACATAGATAATTAAAAAATATTTATTGTTCAAGTAGGTTGTATAAAACATAGGTATCTTCAATAAAAATTACTCAGAGTGTTCTCTAATTTTATTACGTGAAAATGAAGGTTTCAATATATATGTTGCTAAAAATAAATTTATTCCATACCTAGGGACCGCACTGTATAATATTAGAATACAATTATTGAGGCAATTATATATATATATTCCATTCCCATTTTGCTAATAGCTGGATTTCTCAGAATTACACAGGGTTATTCAAAATCGAGGTTTACGAACAAGCTCTTAAATAATGTCAGAAAATGTGTTTTCTTTACATTATTATCTGTATTGGGAATTCACGTCCTTGCTTAAGATTTCCCAAAATGAGAAAGATAATAATTCAATCTTTCTTGACCTTGTCTTTGAAGTATATACTTTAATGAGGATACCATACATTTATTACAAATAAAATAAAAGAAGAATACACCAGCTTACTCAATTCCTTGCCTGGATAACCGTATTGATCGTGTTCCGGGGCTGCGCCAAAAGTACTCAAAGATACCCTTCCATTTGTTTGACCAATTGCCAGCAGTAGATCATTCTCACATTTCGGGTATATATCGATACTCCTTGTACATTGATGATTGATAATGGTTGTTACCATTTTAGCACATGTTTTGTCCGAAATTTTAAACACTTGAAAAACAATAATATTAGTTTCTCAGAATAATATATAATATACAGGGTGTTCCTAAATATCATGTAAGTTTGACAGTCTTTGTTTTATTTCATGAATCTTCATAGGTCTGCTAAGTCATGATATTTAGGAACATGGAAAGAAAATTTATTAAAGTTCCAGTCAACTTTAGGTAGGTACTTGTCTAGTATTGCTGATGATGGGTCCTTAAAATAGTGTTTAGAAGAGTTTCCTTATATTTCCCGGTTAATACAATCATATTTAATATTGAGTAGAAACCTGGTTTTCAGCTATACTGTACGAATACCCAGTTTTGCTCTAAGTTTATGCAGTTCGTGAGCAATACATTATATAAGTATGTAGTTGTTATCTTACCAGTATTTGCCACAGGTTCCAAATCAGCGGATTGAACTTCATAAAGGCATATTTCAGCTCCCCAAGTTATAAATTTATTGTGTAATGGGGACCACTGGATTTCCAGTCTGCCTGACATGATTCAATATCTATATTGAATATTTATTTTGTTATCAATATTTACAAACACTATAAAATAGAGTTAATATTAATACATATTTTCATCTAGGCCATGAGATCGAAAGACATTCGTTATTTCGTTTGTTTTGATTCATAGGTTATATTATTATGTCACACCAAAGAATAAAAAACATCGTAATCGTCACACTGACACAGAACACATATATTCTATTAAGGTTGTTCGAGTTCGAGCAGCGTTTCAAACCAAACTCAAACCGTCAAGAGCATGCGCATTTCAATTTTGAGAAGACTGAAATTGAAATGCGCATGCCTCACAATCCTACACCACCACAGTTTGAAATTATCTAAACTGCTGCTCGTACACCCTTATTGTTGATACTTTAGTCCGTGTCAGAGAATAACAAACTCGAACGTCTACCATCTACCAAACATTGCTTTACTTTCAAAATAATAACCCAACATTTATTTACTATTGTATTTAGATGTTTATTCTGCAAATCTCCACTTGGGACATTCCATGATGAAAGCTCAGATAGAACAGCTGGTATTCTGACTGTTCTGTACTGTTAGTTGCCTACCAATCAAATGTAATCCTACCGAACATTTTTCAACTGCTTCCAACACACTACTAGGTCGGATATATACATAGATTTACTAAAATAAGTAAAGAAATCTAAAACAAATTTAAGGCTATCTGAAATGATTTTCACTGAAGATATATAGTATCTAAACGCACGTTCAAATTTACCGTAGAACACAACAGTTAACACCAAATTTTATTAGGATCTCGAAAACGGTTATAGTTAAGATTCAGGTAAATATCTGGTACCTAATACATATACGATATTGAAAACTCTCTATCACTATATTGAACAATTTCGCCAAAGCATTTGAAATATCCATATAGGCGACGCTCTTGTATATTCACAAACTTGAAGTTTAATATTCACATAAACCGTTCTTGATAACAGAGGACAGTAGGATGGTTGATTAAATTAGAATTGAAACAATATATCTAATCTAATATGGATTTCCATTAAGTATCAGCCAATACAGTTTATATCTTTATAATGGTTAACCTTATCAAGTCACATCTGGTGTTCCTCATGGATCCAACTTAGGACCACTACTGTTTCTATGCTTTATAAATGATTAATTACATATACTAATAACCTAGCTGTCGTAAACTTTTTTCGTGATTGACCTAAATCATTTGGTATTTAAAATTCTTATGTAGGTATACAACGTATCATGGATATCTCAAATTGCAGTATATCAATATTTCCTTGGGAATAAGATCCTGTGTAAGTAGAATTATTGTATTTTAACTTTTTTTAAGCAGCACATCAACCAAAGATTAATGATCAACAAAATTGAATCAATTGACAGATGTTATATAATATTCATATTTAACAAGGTGTTTTTAGGCAAGTGAAACTATTCAAACGAAATTTATGAAAGCACAATTTTCTCTTTATGCTCAAAAATATTGATTACACTCAACATATGGCAGTAGTAATTTAAGTGCATTTGGAAATGTTGATTTTATTTTTAGGGCTTCCGGTATTGTAGGTACAGCCGGTGAAAAAACGGAATTATGATATGTCTTTGTGAAAGTGGGAATTATAGGTATTTATACAAAGTTAGATCACTTTATAAGTAATTCAATTATATTTTTATTATTATTATTCTAAAATAAAATTACCAAAAAATACAGAATATACCCTTTCTGTCATTTTATTCTAAATATTTTTATAGTTTGACTGTTTTAATAGTAATGTCTAATTTAACTAAATGTATATTTGAATATTGTAACCTCACTAGACCATCGAACCTGAACAGACCTTCAAGAAAGAATATAATTATTTTGGAGGTTGTTAGAGACCAAAAAATTATATTGTTATTATTATTATTATTATTTAGCGTTGTAATAAGTTTCTTCTATTTAACAATTTGTATTCAGTGCAGTTACTTTATATAGGTAGTATAGAAGTAATATTTATATTTGCTTTCCGGTGACATGATTAGAAATCATTATTAAACTTTACATAATTAAAAATACTGTTTATTTGAGCATAACTTCTATACTCTATAATAAGTAGCAGAATGTTCTATACAAGTTTCATCAAAATCTTTAGAGCCGCTTTCACACCACAGTCTCGAGCGGACAGACAGACCAATGGCAGAAAATATGTTTTTTGGATTTAGAGACCTCTGAAAAGAAAACATCTGTTGTAAAAAGGACACTGAAAATTTCACACGATTACAATACTTTCCTTACTACAGATGATTTACGAAATTAATATTTTCTGAAAAATATGATCGTAAGTAACCCTGGAACTTTAAAAAAATGTCCGTTTCAAATGTTGCCGGAAATGATCTGTTTTTAACCCTGCCTGATAAAGTTCTCCTTTGAATATTGATTATGTATCTATTTCCGCTTGTGGGATATTGTATTGTATTGCAATACATAAGTCAAGGTCAGACCAGAATACAGCTCCGTTCTAATTATAAAAACACTGTCACAGTCACAGCTCCAAGATTAATCCGCGAGGTGGTTCTTTAACTAATGCCTAGCAATGCTGCCACGTGCTTCTAACCTCAGAGCCTACCAGGAATCAACATTTTTTCGGAAATCAGCTCAAAAATCCATTCATTTATCATGGCAGTGAGTTCCCTATCCGCCTCGGGGACCCCACTCAGAATTCTTCTTCTCTTCTGACAACTGCTGACAAGTAATGTGTAACCAGCTTAAGCTCTCACTCTAAGATATACGACAATTGACAGTTGACTTAATGTCTGCATAAACTCTTCGACTCGTTACAAGTTGAAATTAATTTTTTTGGGGAATTTCTAATAATTAATAGTAATAATAATAATTAGATATCATCTGTTATTACATCTTTTGTATAACATTATTTCCAAATAGTAAAATGACAAAGATAGTATAATAATATACATTAATATTATGATATTGAAATATGTAATCACTTTAATAATCATATATAAAAGTCAGACTGCAACTCGTTGAAACAATAGGTTGCTACTTACGTAAGTAATGGTATTGAAATAGATATAATGATATTTTAATAGTCTTCGAACGTATACCTCGTTAGGAAATTGAAAAATTGACATACTTATTCAGCGAGAGAGACTATAAACTGTGTGAAATTATAGATAGACAATAGTTGATTAATTAATTGCCAAATTAATTGAATCGATTCAGTATGTATATTCTTCAGCTAAAAGTATTTATGAAAAATTAAAAGTACATGTCTGTGATGTGATGAAAATTGGGTCAAAATACATTATTGGCTAGACATAATTGACGTGTAGGTGCGAGCTTTTTCAGTCAAGTAAATACTCAGCGGAATTCATGAAAAACTCTATTTTTTACAAAAAACTGGACCGACGTTATTAGTTGGTGCACTGAAAATAACAAAATAATATTAAGTGGATTGGTGCTGGTACTTGTGAAGTTGGTGCTAAAAGTTATCAATATAAATGCAACTACAACACTTCAAAAGTATCAGTACCAATAGAATTAATATTATTTTGTATTTTTCAGTGCAACAACTAATAACGTCGGTCCATTTTTTTAAATATTTACAGTAATAACGTTTCAGTTTTGGTTGTACAGTATATTTTTGTTTTTGTTCTGGACCTTGATGATGATATTTTTTTTCCTCTCAATTTCAAACTGATCTTATGTTTGTCAAGGATGCGGAATGGATATTTAATTCAATTATTACTTAGATGACAAAAAGCGTGGTCAGTGGATTAGGTATATAAATTTTACATGAAGGTCGAATCGTTTATTAACGTGATCTCAAATAAATGTATAGATAACAATTTAACAATCTCATTTACTTATATACTTATCATATTGTTGCATAATAAATGTATAAAATTTAGCTCATCTATTTGTGTATATATATTAACAATAATCAATACTTTTTTACAAAAACTATACGATCAATTTTATTAGTTGTACAATGAAAAATAAAATTATTAATTCTATTTGTACTATTTTCGAGTTCGAAAATATTTGGTACTAAATTTTCCGAAATGATCATGACGTGTCAGTGTCCTTCTGGCTCTTCCATTGGCGTGCGGAAATTTTCATAAGAGGATGGAGCTAAGCTCGTGTTGAAGATACTTGAGCCGAGCCTGCTCCAGACATTCAAAATTCACTGAAATATAGAAAGTTAAGAGGATATGTTACCATCTTCTGTGAACATCTTGTAGGTATACTAATAGTATATTAAAATTTGAATACCCTACAACAGGTTTGGGGTGCTCGCAACAGTATTAGCTGCTGACAATCTAACAAAACTCTAAAATTGATGCACAAACATTTCTGCAAAAGTATGGTTATATTGATAATTATAATCTTTTACTCTTATTTTGCTGGTTCATTATTAAAATTATAAAAATTGAATCGTTATAATCAGTTGCGTGTATCGTAATGAAGTTTATACATTAGCTGATGTCATACTAACAAAATTTCATGTAAACACTACCTCATAAGTATGACTTTATTGTCTTTCTATTTTGGTTATAAACTAGCTAAATATGCTCAACGTATCCGTGCTTAATGATATGGCGCCACTGCAATTTTAATGTCATTTTCATAGTATCAATTTGATCTAAAGGGATGTTGGAAGAAAGTATTTATAGTGACTTTGAGACTGGAGGTTCGATATTGTTGAAAAACCGTGGAGAATAGAATACCTAAATGGAAGTTCATATTTACATACTATAAAGGGTGTTCGAGCAGCGGTTCAAACCAGTCCCAAACCGTCAGACGCCTGCGTACTCCACTTTACGATGAAATAATTTATTCCCAAACTACTAGTAAGATGTTCGAGCAGTAGTTTGACGATTTCCAAACTCAGTTTGAGACAGGCGCAGTTGAAGCGTCTTCTTCTTCTTAGAGTATAATGTTCTCTGTTGTTGCTGTTGGAGAAATCCCTTTCAGAGAACACCACCACAGTCCTAAACTAAACCCTGGTTTTGTCCATCAGTCTTTCATTGATGTTCTCTCTTATCTTTGGTCATAAAACATATCTATCGGCCTAGTCATTTGTTCTATGACGACAAAATTGTAAGAAAGTGGAAAGGGTAGTTTGCAAACTGCAAGTTTGGTGTTCGAGCAACAAAATCCCAAACCACTTGGAAACTGTTTCAAACCGCACATGCGCATTTTAAACAGTTATCAAACCGTCCCAGAGTACTGCTCGAACAGCCTTATTATGTATATGCGCATGTCTAATATCCATATTATCCAAAGATAAGAGAGAACATCAATGAAAGACTGATGGACAAAACACAAAACCAGGGTTTAGTTTAGGACTGTGGTGGTGTTCTCTGAAAGGGATTTCTCTAACAACAGAGAACACTATACTTTAAGAAGAAGACGTTTCAACTGCGCCTGTCTCAAACTGAGTTTGGAAATCATCAAACTACTGCTCAAACATCTTACTAGTAGTTGGGAATAAATTATTTCATCGTAAATTGAAGCGCGCAGGCGTCTGACGGTTTGGGACTGGTTTGGGACTGGTTTGAACCGCTGCTCGAACACCCTTAATATTATCAATGAGGTATAGCCTTACACACAGAGTAATAGGTTAGGTTAGCCTTATAATAATAATGGACTATGCAGTTAAAAGACCTTAGACTTCCAAGACTACCTAACACGTCAAATTAGAACTCTGAATGGATAGGAATTATCGTCATCCAACTTGTGTTCTGAATTCCTGTCATGTCACATGTCAGTCAATGTCAGTAGTCAGTTGTCTTCCGAAGTGAATAATTGCGTATTTTTTTGGAAATTAAAGTAGATTTTCCTTTTTGATCGTAAGAGAAAGATGGGAAACATGCTTGGATAACGTTCCCTTGTCCTTAAATTTACTCTTATTTTGATTAAAGGAGTTGATTATTTTAAAACAGAGCAAGCGCAATAGTATTCTATATTTTGTATGTCTAAAGTGCAAGATCGTTATAAATAAGATACAGTTGCGAATTGCCTAACATCATGAGTATAAACATATTGCAAGTATAAACACTTGAGCACGATATAAAATTAGATGTATAATCGTTAGTATCTTGACAACTGACATGTGACACGATAGCGACATATGCTTGACCACAAAATACCTAATTCCGGCTGCCGGCTGGACACAAGATGGTGGACGCTAATACTCATTTATATAGCGTCTTAGGTAATGTTAACTTAGAAGACTTAAGGCTAGATTAGATTAGATTAGTTCGAGTGCCTGCGCGTGCTAGCCCACCGCGACCAGTTTTGGTCTATTGTGGTTTTCCATTGCCTTATAGTTCATTATTTAGATTTATCATTTCTGGCAGACTTAGCGGTCTAGATACCGAGTTCTTCACGAAGCTCTCTGCCTTCGTTTTCTCTTTCCCGAATAATTGAAACCTTACTCCTACCAGGGCTTCACATTCGCAAAGTATGTAAACTGCGGTTTCCTCCTCTTTGTGACAGAACTTACATAGGTCGTCCTCGTCCAGGCCCATATTGTTCATGTGCTTCCTAAGCCTACAGTGTCCTGCTGTCAGCATCCCTACCAATTTCTTTGTCGTTTTCCGACTTTGAATTAGTATTTCACGCGACATTTTGGCTGAGGGGCATTTTAGGAATAACTTGCTTTGTTTCCTGCCACAGTAGCAATGCCTGGTTCTTGATCCACTGATTAATGAGGCATTTAGCTATTCCGCAAGAGGGCTCTGGTCCAATCATGGCCTGTTTCGCTCCCTGCTTGACTAGTTGATCAGCCTTTGTGTTGCTATCAATTCTCTGGTGCCCTGGTATGGGTACCTGGGGGCTAGGGTTAGTCTATTGTGACTACCTAGGCTGTACTAGCATATAAATCTTGATGTTGTTTCATTTGAGTTCATCGCTTTTAGTGCTGCTTGACTGCTGTCTGAGTAAATTCTTTGGTTATTCTCCTTCCGTCTTAGCAGTTCTTCCGCACAACATTGGATCGCCGTGACCTTTGCCTGAAAGACATTGGCGGAGATCCCTAGACTCAGAGAGATCATACACCTCCCCTGTACCCCATATATGCCGGCTCCTGATCCTGAGTTGGTTTTAAAGCCATCAGGTACCAGCTCAGACTTGCTTCCAAGGGCGGTCCTGCTATCTCGGTCTTTCCTATCTGGAACGACTATTGCATATTCTTTTCTGGAGTAATATTGTTGGGCCAGTTTATCCATTGGTATTCCCAGTATTTCATCGGCCTTTATTTCTTTATAAAAACTCTTCGTAGACCTTCCGTGTTTTTTTGACTTATCGGTGTAAGTCCTTGTTGTAATCTGCGACTAACAGATCTGGCGTTCCCTTGGACTATTATAATATGTAGTGGAGGTAGGTTTATTACCTTCATGGCGGTAGTTGGCGTCGTTCCCACGGTCCCTGAAAGACTAGAGTGATGTTCAGGTCAATTCGATGTTTCGCAACCTGCAACGACTCTCACGATGTCTATTTTCTCCGCTCCACACTGTAGATTAGTGTTTCCAGAGTTGCATTTCTGAAAAATATCAAACAAAATCTATATTTTTGTTGTTCGAAATTCTTCTGTAAATCATTATATTTCCGTTTGAGCGTTATTAACGGTCACATTACCTCGAAAAATATAAAGGACCAATAGAAAAAGAGCTCCGTTATTTTCGAACGACTATAATTAAAATAAAATTAAATATAGAAGAAGGAAAAAAAAGAGTAACTTTTGTCAATGACCCGACTCGGCGGACCGTAACTTGAGAACTTGCACTTAGCATGTCTATTTCTTACAGGTTTATCATCTCTGTAAGTGCGAGTGACTCACCGCTGGACTGACAGCTTAACCTTAGACTTTACCGTTTCAGCAACGGGGTTTTGTTATATTTAATATCTATGAAATAGATAATAATCGCCAATTATGGCTTCCTCTATTATATCACTAACAAAGCATAATTTGTTATAAGTATACTTGTAATGTATGTATTGTATAGATAGGTAGGTATTTTATTGAATTGAATAGCGATGAAGTAATTATAATTGAGATCAAAGTGCTTGCAGCTATTCGTGTACGGAATATCTTAATTAGGAAATTATAAAACAAATCAGAGAATCACACAACGATTAGATGAGAAGATTTAATTGAATTGGTTCTACACTCTACATCTGTTATTAGTTCGTGCTTTTTACTTTCCTAACTGGGGTTGTCTGTCGTCTGTCTGTGGCGCCAAAATTGTCTCGGAAACGGATAGACCAATTTTTGTTTCATAATTTTTTGTTTTTTTTTATATGGTTCGCCGGTGACACAGATTGGGTATATTTTTGGTATTTGGACTGCATGCTAGGAAATAGCAGGAAAACAGGTTTCGTCAAGACTGTGGTGCGAAAACGGTACACCAATTCCAAAAGTACCAGCAACAGTAGAATGAATATTATTTTTATTTCACATTTTTGAGTCATCTAAATCGTTGAAGGTTCACTTATATTTAAAGATCTCAAAAAAGCGTTTGAGTATTCTGTAAGACAACCGTTAAAAATTATCGGACGTTAATTAATCTCTCAAATAGATTACAGTGTGTTGTCATTGATGGTGTTAAAAGTTCTTATAGCTTAATCACTAGTGGAGTCCCTCAAGGTTCAATATTGGGTCCATTATTATTTCATATTTCGTTATTGCACAACGCTTTTCATGGCTAATGTTACACTCAAAAGTGTGAAATAAATATTTTTTACAAAAAAATTGACCGACATTATTAGTTGGTGCACTGAAAAATACGAAATAATATTAATTCTATTGGTGCTGGTACTTGTGAAGTTGGTGCCAAAAGTTATCAATCTAATTACAGCTGCACAACTTCAAAAGTAACAGCACCAATAGAATTAACAATATTTCGTATTTTTCAGTGCACCAACTTATGCAAGCAAAGCAATGAAAAATCACTACATACGAAATCATCAGCCATGTTGAATATTTTAATATGTTCTACTCTGACAAAAGTGACAAATACCTTTATTCACTTACCGCCTGCATATTTATAGAAACCAAGAATATACAGGGTGGTACGAATTTTAATGGAGAAACTTTAACAGCGTATTCAGCAGATAAAAATAATTAAAAAAGTTCATATAAACTTATCTCCAGAAACGTTCCGTTTTGGAGATGCGGTGTGTTGAAATATTGCGAAAAAAATAGTTTTTTCTTGTTTTTAAAGAAACTCTTCTAGATTTTGCTTCAAAACTTGGTAGGTGCTATTGCCACTTAAAAACAAATTTACAGCATGATAAACACTTTTACCAGTGGCGTTCGTGAGACCTTTTTAATTATTTTAAATAATACAAAAAATGTACGCCAGTGGTTCGTCAGAATTTTGTTAACAAATTTGGATATATTTGTTTGCATGTGCATCTAATATCTGAGATTTGCAAATTAAATTAAGCTAATTCGCGCTATTTCAATTCGTTTTTATTTACATCACATTTGCAAACCTAAGATATATTAGGTGCACATGCAAACAAAAAATATTTTTCTCGAAAACGGTTCGTTTTAGCGAAAAGACTAAAGAGACCATTTATGTTCAGAATTGATCAGGATATCGAAATTTGTTAACACAATTGCGATAAACCATTGGCGTATAACATTTTTTATTATTTAAAATAATTAAAACGGTCTCACGAACGCCACTGGTAACCAAAAACAAGCGCTTATCATGCTATAAATTTGTTTTTAAGTGGCAATAACTAAGTTTGAAAGCAAAATCTAGTGAAGTTTGTTTAAAAATAAGAAAAACCGATTTTTTTCCACACCCCATATCTCCATATGAACTTTTGTAATTACTTTTATCTGCTGCATACGCTGTTAAAGTTTCTCCATTATAGTTCGGACCACCCTGTATATACCTACTAAGTATAACAAACGCAGGCTTGAATCTCTATAATATGTAAGTATATATACGAACAGTATGAAGGTATTTGCAAATATTAACATATTAGTGCAATATTGCATCAAAGAGTATGTATCTCTTGTTGAGCATTATGGTAAATATAAACTATACCTAGAGAAGAAAAGTTACATCCTATTAAAACAGTATTTATTTGCTCATGATATACCAGTTAGCAATAAGATAAATTCACATCATATTATATATAGGTAAGATATGTATATATGTATAGGGGTGCCTTGGTATTTGATTTGCTCATCCATCGATCACTTGGGTACTACTTTTAAGATTGTGAAACGTCTATGTGAGTAGGTCAATAGTAAACTAGACTGATTCTCGTTGTCTAATGAACCTATATGGAAAACAACGATAATATTGTTTTTTCAAATATTTTTTTGGAAAAAATTGGACCGACTTTATTACTTGATGCATTGAAAAATGCATAAATCTTTTAGGATTATAATTATGCTGCAATGGAATAGAAATTATTTTTTTATTGAAATTGCCTTTAACCAACACCAAAATCTGTTGGGAAAATTATAGAAAATCTCAAGAACTACAAAGCCTCAAGTATGTAAAAATATAGAGCAATTGTTAACAATGAAAATATTGAAATTGCTATTTTGGTATCTTTTGCCGCATATCCAACAATTTTTACAAGGCAAGTAGCATGCTTACACGTATTTTTGATAGTTCATGAAAGAGATAATGGATGAGGTTCCTATTATTGGAGGGATTCAAATGTACATCCATACAGAAAGCAGAACTTTCAAGGATTCTGACACTTTTAACGTCTATTGGGCCAGAAGAAACGACGGCATCGTGGCTAGCAAGCCTTCTAGATAATAAATACGTTTTTTAAGGTGAGCGTTATCTCAATTTTTTTGAAGTGAATTAGTCAGAATAGTGTAACGGGAATTTATATTAAAAGTGGGTTCGATTTATTTTCACTTATTTATTTTCACTAATAACTACACGACTATATACACAATTTATATTCACACTCATTTCTCAGACTATATACGACTTTCTGCTGTCTATGATCGACTGTGATCTAT
Source organism: Crioceris asparagi (assembly GCA_958507055.1). Taxonomy (NCBI): domain Eukaryota; kingdom Metazoa; phylum Arthropoda; class Insecta; order Coleoptera; family Chrysomelidae; genus Crioceris; species Crioceris asparagi. The sequence goes on from OY293827.1 coordinate 1,703,160, forward strand.
GACTAACTATCACTAACTAACTACTTCCGTGGTCCGTGTGTTTATATCCACTTAACCTCTCCTATCTCGAAGCTTCTCGTCCTTTCTTATATATGTTGTTCTGGATGTATTTCCCAATAGATTCCTTCGAGAATAGATCAAATCAGTATATTCTCCATGTTTCTGGATTCCCAGAATGTTTGTGACATTTGAGAGTGTGTATTCAGGTAAGTTTTCACGTAACAATAGCATTTGAAGATCTTAATCCGCAATCCCTGAACATTTCCTGCTTAGGTGCGATAAATGGCTGGAAGTTCATGGGCGTCATTTTTTAACATTTACTAGAATATATTTTTTATATAGAAAAATGATAATTTACCAATTATTTAACGATTTCGACGATTTCAATATTTTCATTGTTAACAATTATGGTTTATTTCTTTATACTTTAGCCTTTCTACTCGTAATTCCAAACGTTTTGAGGTTTTCTACACTTTTCTTAGCATATTTTGGTTATAGAACATTATACATAAAATCTTCTCAAAATTGTATAAGAAATTTGAAAATATTATAATATACAGGGTATTCCATTAAATATAAAAAAGTTGGCATCTACTTCCGGTATAACCGGAAATGCAACTAAGAGGGAAATATTTTAGACAGAGACCTTAGTGTATCATCAAATTTTCAGAATCTTTGTAGCTATCGTTTATCCACAATCGATCGATGTCTTTCCTGGAGAACCACCCTGTATAGGTAAGTACTACATCTTTTTGAAACGATAGTTTTAGTACTTACTCGATTCATGCTTTTTCTATTGAACATACTTTTTCTCTAAAAGGTGCTTTAGAAAAAAAAAATGAATAACTCTAGCGCTGATGGAATTTGTATAATAAAAGTAATTGCTGAAATTGGCGGCATTTACTGATGTCCCATATACCGATCAGGTGAATGTATCTGTGTTCTATGTCTTCTGCCTTCCATAGTAATAATAATTGTCTTTGTTATTCAGTACACAAATAATACTTTGCGATACATTCAACATTTATGATGTCGTTGGTTGATGATAATGATGATGATGATGATACTTTGTTGTTCTTCCTTTTACAGATATCAACCAAGTGTAAATTTATTGACCATGTTCTGCGCGTACACCTTTTGTACACGTTTTGGTTGCGTAACGATCGACAGACATATATTTATATACTGTGGGCCAAACTGAATGTCCACATTATCTTATCACTAATATGTAGTAATTTATTCGTTTTGTTTAATTTAGAATATGTCAAATAAAGCCATATTTCCTGAACAAGTTCAATTATTGATTATTTCACAAACTTCCTTTTGAGTTCATGTTCTATTACCGCATCTAATCATAATTAAAATGTTTATTTTCATTTTATTCATTCATTTCATTCTCATTTCAAATTTTTGAGGGGTACTCATAATTCATAGGAGATGCAAAAAGGGGGTAATATTTTCATACATTCAATGGTCAAATTGAGAAAAGAAATCGACCTGTTTCAGTTTTCTTCAAACAAATGCATAATAACGCTGAAAAATTCCATACATCTGGACCGCACTGTATATTATGTATTTCAAATAATATTTTTATCACCTGCTCTGGTTTTATTCTATCACAGTCAATGTTGAATACTACTACTACTGTATAGCAACTTGTGTCTAATTTGTAGAGCGATTAAAATCACAAAAACAAAGTATTTGAGTATTTATTTTGAGAGAATAAATAGTTCGCAGTTGAATAGCATTTTTTTGTATTATTCTGGTGACATCAGTATTTCCATTTCGTCGCAAAAAAAGTAGGTATGAAGGTTAATGTCTCAGTTATCTGGTGGGTCAAAAATATTTACATTGAGTTTAAATTAATATTCTCCCATTATTTATTTTGTCTGATGTAAACTTTTATTTCAGATGTTTATTTTTTATCCAGTAGCATTCTTCCGACTAAAATAAAATTTTAGATTAAAATTGACATTACGAACACAAGATAAATATTTTTTACAAAAAATTGGACCGACGTAATCAGTTGCAGGTAGATTGATAACTTTTGGCACCAACTTCACAAGTATCTTTAATAATACCGCCGCAGATTTTCAATTTTCGAGAAAATTTGCCCCCTCCACCCCCCTCTGGGGCGGTTTTCGGAGGGAACGAGATGTCGGATTCCCCTTTTTCATGAATATGGGACGATTTCTCAAGTTTCTTTAAAAAATCAAGTTTACTATGCAAAACGTGCGAAACCATTCATAATAAAAAAGCAAACAACCGAATTGTATACCTCCTCCTTTCTTGGACGTCGGTCTAAAAGTTAATGCCGTCGTTTAATTCATTTTTCCAATACAACAATGAAATGAAAAGTTGGATGTGCTTTGTGGAAGAGTCAATGATTTCTCATTGTTGTTATAAATGACAAAGAATAATATATTTTCTTATTGATTTTAATTGAGAAATAATTATTAATAATAATAAATGATGATGCTGAATAGAGAGACCGACATTATATATGTATATAATATGTATTTTCCAATGTCATTCATACATTTTACTATCTTTTATCGACATATTTATATACTTACTACGCATTATTTTCACTTTCATCATCGATTCTATCTATACAAGTTTTGTTTATTTTTGTAAAGTCTGATATTATATTTGTATTATTATTATTATTATGCGACAAACTGATAACAGTCGACGAGAATAATAATATAATAAATAGTGTTTATTGGAAAGACCTTATACTATTTATAATAATTTTATTTAAGGCGCAAATTATTTGATGATAATTTTTGTCCAACTCGTGAAACAACGTGAAAACATCTTGGACTTTTAGGTAAATTGCTTGTAGAGGACCAAAATGTTTTTTTAAGATACAGGTTCCCGACGATTTCATAAGGATAGTATTAATTATTGATATTTCTTAAACGGTAAGATACAATATTTTTTACAAAAAAATGGACCGACTTTATTAGTTGGTGCACTGAAAAATACAAAATAATATTAATTCTATTGATGCTGGTACTTTTGAAGTTGGTGCCAAGAGTCTTCTATCTAACTACAACTGCACAACTTCAAAATTAGCAGCACCAACAGAATAATTATTCATTATTAAGTCCGTCCAATTTTTTCAAAAACATTGTAAATTGTAAATGTTTGTAACATTATTCACGAAAATCGTTGAACGTTCACTTATACCAAAGAAGAACCCATGTATATTCTTTACTTGTACATGTTACGAGTATTATTTGGAGATCACAAAACATCGCGGCGGAAAAACTTATGAACACATATTTCAGACTTTACCACTGCAGTAACTCGAAAACCGTAACTCTATGGAAAAAATATTCTATGTAAATGTTGTTACAAATAATCTGGTCTTTAGTTTGGTATTCTCAGATTTTCAGTTTTCAAAAGAAATTGCCCCTTCCATATAGCGAAAACACATATATTTCAAATTTTAACATCGCTGAAACTCAAAAAACGTAGCTCTTTAAAAAAATGTTCAGTTCAAACGTTTTCGGATATTTTTTTATTTTTAATTCTGCCATTTCGGATTTTCTATTTTCGATAAAAATTGCCCCATCCACCACCGTCGGCGGCGGTTTTGACATTGTATGAATATGATACTATTTCTCAAGTCTCATCTTTCAAAAACAGCACACAGTCGAATTGTATACCTTCTCCGTTTGGGTTCCGCGGTCAAAAATATCTCGACACTATAAATTATGTACTTACCAAGATATAATAATTGATTATTATATTATGAAGTAACGCCTTTACCATCCATATTTAGACCATGACGGTATTAGGTATATCGATAAACAAAGGCAGCTGCTGATTGCTGATTGTTTGTTCCACTTAAGCTGATCCATTTGTATTGTTCATTGATGTGGAATTCGCATCAAATAATTGTTTGTGATTCATAAAAAAATTAGTTCAAAAGTTATATGTGAAGCTGCGGATTTGAATTTTGAAATAATCAAAATATGCACTTATCAAAGCAATACGAACTGCTGACAAACATACTTTAAATAATACTGGCACCTTTGAATTAATATAGATAATTTTGTATTTAACTACAAAAGTCGGTACTAATTTTTCTCCCAAAGGGAGGGGTGAAGAGGTAATTCTTTTCGAAAATTGAAAATTTGAGATGACAAAATTAATAAATATTTTTTACAAAAAATTAGTCATGAAAATTGTTGAACGTTCACTAATACCCAAAAAGTTATAGGTAGGTTTAGCTTGTACTAGCGAAAATACGCATTTCACATATTTCAGACTTTACCATTGCGAAACTCGGAAGCCGTAACTCTTTTGAAAAAATGTTTAATTTAAATGTTTCCGGATATGGTCCCCTTTCTAATTTTCAAATCTCGAATTTTCGATTTTCAAAAAAAATTGCCCCTTCCAACATAGCTGAAACACATATTTGAGACTGTAGCGCGGAAACGTATGATTATTGTCAAAAATGTCCAATTTAAACATTTCCGGATATGGAATTTTCGTTAATTCTGTCGTCTCGGATTTTTGATTTTCGAAACGCGCGAACAGCCAAAAAAAAATAAAAAAAATAAAGCAATCTTACAACCGAATTGTATACCTTCTCCTTTTTTTGAAGTCGGTCAAAAAAAAACTATAGCCGGCAACGTTTAAATTGGACATTTTTCAAAAAAATTATAGGTTTCCGAGTCACAGCAGTGGTAAAGTCTAAAATATGTGTATTTCCACGATGTTTTGAAATCTCTGAATAAGTATAAGCAACGTATTTTCTTCGGTAAACGGTAAACTGTAATTTTACACTCAAAAGTGTGGAATGAATATTTTTTAGAAAAAAATGGACCGACTTTGTAAGTTGGTGCACTGAAAAATACAAAATAATTTAATTCTATTGGTTCTGGTCCTTTTTAACTGCCAAAAATTTTTTAAGGACAAATTTACAGCATGATAAAAAATGGTTTTTGTTTTACCAGTGGCGTTCCTAAGACCATTTTAATTATTTTAAATAATAAAAAAAGTCGTACGCCAATGGTTTATCGCAATTTTGTTAACAAATTTAGATATATTGATCAATTCTAAACAAAAATGGTATCTTTAGTCTTTTTGCTAAAACGAACCGTTCTCGAGAAAAAAAATAATTTTTGTTTGCATGTGCACCTAATTCTATTTGTGATGGTACTTGTGAAGTTGGTGCCAAAAGTTATCAATATAACTGCAACTGCACAACTTCAAAAGTACCAGCACCAGTAGAATTAATATTATTTTGTATTTTTCAGTGCACCAAGTAGGTAATAACGTCGGTCCAATTTTTTGTAAAAAATATTTTTTATTGTGCGACATTCAGGAGCTAACCATCGTGAAAATCAGATAGGTACAATGGACAAAATAAATGAATTGATTTTTATTACTATTGCATAACTGTTACTCAATTTGTGGAGTGTCGTAATAAGCGACTTGTTATCAGGTCGGCATTTAAAAAAAAATAAAGCCTATAGGCATAATATAATATCTGCCGATCATTTCCTATTTGAGATCACTCACATGTCCGTAGTAATTATTATATCATATTATAGGTAAACCTACCTACTCTCGTACTTAATACATTATATTTTATACGAAATTATGATATTTTTAAGAAGGTAGGTCGGCGTACAGCTAGCTTTCTATTCACTCTCGTTATCTCTATTATTAGATTAGATATTTTTCTATAATGTTATAGTGGTTACGTCGTATAAGAGTTTATTGTACAAGTAGTAGTAGTAGTGCCGCAAGTTCCAGCTAGGAGCCAGGCCACAGCCAGCTCATCTAGTTGTTGTTGGCGTTGTCAGTGACTGGGAATGACGTGGCCCCCGCCGCCGCAACACGAAAACAAGTGAAAGTAGTTGCGTCATCATCCGTCATCGCACGCAAGCCAGCGAGCGGCGCGTGTATTCGTCTAGCAATAAAAAGTCGAAGTCGACGACGAAGAAGAGGGGCCTTTTGACTATTATTATAGTTGTCCGAGGTTCTGTTCTGTATACATTCGAAGAAAATGTATCTGATTGTCCCATGGCGACCAGAATATTATGGATATTCTGGTCGCCATGGGACAAGTTTATTTTTATTTGGTAAAAGTCTAGTTGAGCGGCTTTTGTTAAAAAAGACCCAAAAAATAAATGTTTGCAGAAATTGGTGTATTTTAGCGTTACTCTTGATAAAAATAAGGTAGAAAGCGCTATTGTTGACCGATTTCTAAAAAAGGAGGATGTGTACAATTCGGTTGCTCGGTTTTTTATTATTTTTGACCGAGGAACCCCGAATGGAGGAGGTATACAATTCGACTGTGTGTTTTTTTTGGTTTGTGCGCGCCTTTTATATAGTAATCGTACTCCGATTTTGATGATTTTTGATTCATTTGAAAGGGGAAGCTTGAGAATTTAACATGCCTCTATCTCGAAAACCGTTACTCTTTTGAAAAAATGTCCAATTTAAACGTTTCCGGATATTGTCCGATCTTTAATTATACCACCGCAGATTTTTAATTTTCGAGAAAATGTTCCCCCTCCACCCTTCTTCAGGGGCAGTTTTCGGAGGGAAGGAGATTTCGGACTTCCATGTTTATGAATATTTCTCAAGACTCCTCTCTCTTTCAAATGAGTCAAAAATCATCAAAATCGGAGTACGTTTACTATATAAAACGCGCACAAGAACCAAAAATAAATAATTAAAAAAAATATTCGGACGGTCGAATTGTACATATACCTCCTCCGTTCGGGAAACGTCGGTCGAAAAATTGAAAAATATTGTACAATGGAATCATGTTCTTATACCCTCTAACAATAAAAAACAAAGTTTTGCTAAAATATGCGAGAGAATTGAAAATAACGAAGCTCGCGAAAGAGTGAGGTTAAATAAGCAGTTGATTGACTTATGTGGTAGTCCGTCAAAGCAGCTAAATCGTCTGGTACAAGTCAACTTGTTTAAACCTCACTTTTCCTGAAATAAATTTTTCTAATTTAACGCATATTTTAGCAACAGTTTCGTGAATCTTAGCGTTTTATGAAATACGTGTACGATTCCACACTTCCAAGGTGACACGTCCAGGAAAATGTCCATTATTTTTTCCATTTTTCATAAACAAATCATCGGAAATTGCATAATAACGAAACATCACTCGTCAAAGAGCAGTTTTCCGAATTACATCACTTTCCAAAACCGTTGCATCTCCTACCGCTTGTCTCGCGCTCCGCTCAAAGGATGAAAGGTGCCGAGCCAATGTTTTTCACAGACATATGGCGTCACTTTATCATAGAATCGTAAATATAAACAATGAGATGCTGATAATCGAGGCTCTAATGTATTTTCCAGCGCCCTATCTAGGTAATAAAGTAGGTCCTTGTTTTTGTGAAAAGTTATTCATCCTTAATGTAGTCATCATTTATTATCGCAGCAGTATATAACTAGTATGTATAAATAAATAACAATGACACCGTAATATAATACTGCTGCGAGATCTTATTTCAATTCAACATTATTTTTCCCATTTCCAAAAATGGGTAACACATCACAATGTTACACCCACATTTTTAAAAATTACAACAATACAAATGATATGATTACATTCATTGTTTTTTTGTGTTGATGTACTTACTGACCTTTTGTTTTGATGGATAAGGAAAAAAGTTTTGTTTTAGAAACGAGTACGGAACAATAAATAATAATTCCTTTGTTCGTCTTGATGCTGATTTGCAAGGTGTAACTTGAAATGCAAATAAAATATTATGCGCGGTTCTAATAGGCGAAGAGCCAACAAACGTTTTTCGAGCAGTCTTTGAAAAATTCATGACAATTCAGATTTCTAAGCGCTATCTATATAAGTCGTTGTGTTGATTTTACCTTGTTGGTGAATATTTTTATTTTTCAGCTATTGCCGAGCAACAAGTGGCTAGCAGGATGGATGCTCAATCCATGTTACCTCATCAATATCTTAAAAAAAAAACAAAAGAGAGCAACAAAATCGTTCCATCCTTCTTTAAATAATCTTGGCATTGACATACAGACAGACAAACAGTCAGACCAATGGCTGAAAATATATATTTTTGGACTTAAACATCTATTGAAAACCCGACACCGAGAATATTACAACATTATTACGATACCAACAGGAGGAGTAAAAGTAAAAACATTTCCAGCCGTTGGTCTATTATTTCCTTGTCGTGTGAATAACATGTCATAATTTTCACAACTTTACAACACAAATTAACTTTAGTATCTCTTGATACTTTGAACTTAAAAATATCACTTATATTTTGATGGTTTATTTTCATTCGACAATTTCACACCGAAAGAAAGTTTTACATTTTAAAACTTTTGTTCTTATTGCGCAACTACATTAGGAAAAGGAGTGTCAGAGTTTTTTTCGCATGTTTTTATGGAAAAAAATATCTGCATACTCATCTGTGATTAGAAATGAAATGAACTTTTACTTATATGTATCACAGCCCACCTGTTTTCTGGATTTTGTTTGTTGAAATCTGGTTTTTGACCGACGATTCAAACGAAGGAGGAGGTGGTGTACAATTCGAATGTTTGTCTGCATGTTTTTTTTTTAACGAAAATCGAATATATGAGACGGCCAAATTAAAGAAGTGATTGTAGTTAGCAACATTTAAATAGGATTTTATCAAAAAAAAAGTGCGATATCCGAGTTACAGCAGTGGGAAAGTCTGAAATATGAGTATTTTCGGGATGTTTTGAAATCGCAAGTATAAGCAACGCATTTTCTTCTTTGGTCAACGTTGAATGATTTTGATGACAAATGTTTCGCTCAAAAGTGTCGGTGCTACTTTTCGATAGAAAAACTCAAACGTCAAAATCTACCACTCCAGTTTATTTTTCAGAGGTTCAAACCTGTTCAGGAAGCAAGTTGATGAACCTAGTTGAATTACACGAAATCAGGTTCAGCAAAACAGTTGAAGGAAGAAAATCAGTATTGGAAGGATTTTTGAACGTTTCCATTTTGGAAATAATACTAAAACCAGCCAGATAAGAACCAATAATTTTCCTGCTATCTTCGGAGATAAGCCGTTTACCGTAAGCATGCCCTTTGACTTTGACAAGTTTCAGGTATGGAACCCTGTTAATTAAACCACATCATACGAGTCCGATGCGTAATTCAGTGATTTTTCAAATATAGGTAGGTACGTTCATCTTGGTACTCTAGATTCACTGGACTATTTGTACTAATTATGAAAAAAAAAGCGCCAGAAGAAATTCGAGAATTCGTCTTTATGCATGGTAGGTTGGTACCTCCTAAGTTCTAAACCAATCAGCGCGCTTGATTCATTGACAAGACGATGGCTGTATTCTTCTGTTGCATAGCCTACTTTCTCAAATGAAATAAAACACCCACAGAAACGACGACAGCATGTCTTTGTCGATAACCCCCACGCAAAAGCAGCGAAAGTCAATAATATATTATGTGTAGCAATCTATTACAATAATAAAACGCCAAAGCCTTAAACTGTGGTCACCTGTCTTAGAGCCGTTATCATAAGAAAACCCACACATAACACATACCAATGTAATACACCACATTAAAGTATTTAGATTTGCCGAAAACTATCTAATTTTAATTATTGTATTAACCTTCGTAATACTAAGTGGGGTAATTTTGTACCCCAAATTAGTATTTTTTCGTGGTTATGGCGATAATTTTTGTTTGCGTATTAATATCCGATAATCCTTTTAAATATGCTCTTTCTAAGTATTTTTTAATTGTTATATAAAATATCAAATAAAAAAAACCATGCCATTCAGTATTTCTAGACATTCAAAGTAGATGGGGTACAAAAATACCCCAGTTAGTAATGTACGTAGTCGTGCGAAATCTCTATCAGACAAGTTGATTCCTGTCTTTTTTCGAGTTCAGATTTGTAGGATCTCTTTCGCTCACATTGTTTTCGACTCTTATAGTGTAAATAACAGTGTGCTTGGTTATTTGTGTGTTCGCGCTATTATATCTACAGTTATTTCGAAGTGGTTGGAATTTTGATTTGTCGGGTAAGTAATGCTTGTTTATTTTTATTAGACATGTGTTACTATTTTACTTTTGTTATAGAAAATCTATTTGGATGTTAGAAAATGGCTGGTGTGAAGCCTAAAAATGTAAACAGACTCACCGATCAAGAATTAGAAATGTATCATGATGGAAATCTTGATCTTGGGGAAGATTTGCCTTGGGAGGAGGAAGACAGTGAAGAAGAGGACATTGTCGAAGAAATTGATGCTGTACCGGATGAAATCTTGGCGCCTGATGACGAGGATGGTCAGCTCTTGTCTGATAACCCCGACTTTTCATCAATGCCTTCTTTTACTAGTAAGGATGGCACTCTGTGGTGCAAAAGACCTGTGAGAGGTACTAAATCTACATCCAAGAACATAATTAGGCATGGATTGGGCCTTACAAATTACAGTAAGGATTTTGAAAGTATCAAGGAGACGTTTTTTCTTTTCATGTCCAATGAAATTTTAGAAATGATTGTTGTAGAAACAAATAAAAAAGCTCTCTATGAACATGAAAAGTGGAATCAGGAAAATCCTGAAAATAAAAGAAAATGGATGGCAACTGATCTTATCGAAATAAAAGCATATATAGGTCTTTTGATTTCTCAAGGTGCTCTAAAAGCTACAAAGGAACCGACCGAAATCTTATGGACAACAGATAAGTGCTATTGCAGACCTATTTTTCCTGCTGCCATGTCAAGAGATCGGTTTCGTGCATTGACGAGATTTCTTCGCTTTGACGATTTACACACTAGAGAAGAACGTAAAATTTTAGACAAATTAGCTCCAATAAGACATATATTTGACATATTTGTACAAAATTTAAAACTTATGATGTATCCTGGAACACACATGACAGTAGATGAGCAACTGCTAAGTTTCAGAGGACGTGCACCATTTCGGGTCTACATGAAAAGTAAACCGGACAAATATGGAATTAAAGTTTGGGCTATGTGTGATGTTACGAACTCTTACACCCACAATCTGCAGATCTATTTGGGAAAGCAAAATAATATAGTGGAAAGGAATCAAGGTGAAAGGGTGGTTCTTGATATGGTTGAACACTTACAAGGTGGTTATGGGATAACCACCGATAATTTTTTTACGTCAAAAAGTTTGGCTGGTAAACTTTTGGCTAGAAATTTAACCCTTTGTGGAACCGTGCGTAAAAATAAAACCTTTATTCCAAAAGAACTTCTTCCCAAAAAATCTCGTCCGTCCCCTTCTAGTATTTTTGCCTTTACAAAAGACCATACCCTGGTCTCATATTCAGCTGAAAAAAATAAGGCAGTTATTGTGTTATCAACTGAACATTCTATGGACCAAATAAGTAATGAGGGAAACATGCACAAACCCGAGATTATCCTTCACTACAACAAGACCAAAGGTGCCGTTGATACGACGGACAAAATGACAAAAGAATTTACTACCCGTCGCATAACAAATAGATGGCCAATGGTTATTTTTGGACACATGATTGACACTGCAGCTCTAAATTCCTTTATTTTGTGGAAAATAAAATACCCCGAGTGGAATAAGTCCTATTTGGATGCAAGGCGCAAGTTTTTGTTAAGTCTCGGTAAAGAACTTACAAGAGAAAACATAGTTAGAAGATTTGGTAAGAAAGACAGGCTTCCCCAAACAATTCGTGACCATATGGTTACGGTCGTTCCTGAGTTAGGTAGTCGTCCAGTAGTTCCAGCAGGTGAAAGGACATCTGGACGTTGTACTCTTTGTCCTCGGAAAAGTGATCGGAAAACCCGTAACAAATGTGAAATTTGCGGACAGTTTATTTGTGTAGAACACAGCCAGAAGAAAATAATATGTATCACATGTAATAAATAATATCTTAAAATGTATATTTTATAAGTTGATTTTTATATTTTGTATTAGTTTTGTACTGCATAATCTATAAAACTTATTAATATAACTAAACAAAATTTGTTATTTGTGTATTTTTTTAGTGCAAATAATAAAATAAAAGTAAATATTATAAATATATATAAAAACAAGGTGGGGTACAAAAATACCCCAGTTAGCAATGTGAGGGTATCAAAATTACTTAGTATTACGAAGGTTAATTGAGCATGTTCAAAACCGTAATAAATTAGTTTTATTTCATTTCTATTAGGCCTAGCTCCCAATAGATGGCAGCACATGTTAAATAGCACATTGCGTACAGTAGTGTCAGGTCAGTACCTAGTTGACATTTTATTGATATAATTCGACTGTGTGTTTTATTCGTTTTTTTTTTTGTGTTCGTGTGCATTTTATTGACCGACTTCCCAAAAGGAGGAGGTAAACAATTCGATTGTGTGCTTTTTTTTTTTTGGTTTGTGCGCGCCTTTCATATAGTAAACGTACTCCGATTTTGATGATTTTTGATTCATTTGAAAGAGGAGGCTTGAGAAATGGTCCCATATTCATAAAAACGGGAATCCGACATCTCGTTCCCTCCGAAAACCGCCCCCGAAGGGGGTGGAGGGGCCAAATTTTGTCGAAAATTGAAAATCTGCGTTGATATAATTACAGATAGGACAATATCCGGAAACGTTTAAATGGAACATTTTTTCAAAAGAGTAACGGTTTTCGACATAGAGACTTTTTAAATTCTCAAATATACCTATTTTCACTATGTGGAGAGGGCGATTTCTGTCGAAAATTGAAAATCTGTTTGCAGTACATGAAAGACATAATTATTTGTAGCAACATCTATACTGAACATTTTCCCCTTAGAGTTACGGTTTTCGAGTAAAATCGGTGTTAAAATGGTAACAACTAAAATATTCAAGCGTATTTCCGCAGCGATGTTCTGAGATCTCAATAATAACAACTACAAGCAAGGAATATACGTGGGTAATAGAATAAGAACTATCTTCATTGGTATTAGTGAACGTTCAACGATTTTCGTGACTAATGTTACACTCAAAAGTGTGAAATAAATATTTTTTACAAAAAATTGAACCGACTTTATTAGTTGGTGCACTGAAAAGTATAAAATAATATTAATTCTATTGGGGCTGGTACTTGTGAAGTTGGTGCCAAAAGTTACCAATCTACCTGCAACTGCACAACTTCAAAAGTAACAGCACCAATAGAATTAATATTATTTTATACTTTTCAGTGCACCAACTAATAAAGTCGGTCCAATTTTTTGTAAAAACTATTTATAAAGTAAACGTACTCCGATTTTGATGATTTTTTATTCATTTGAAAGTGAAGACTTTAGAAATGGTCCCATATTCATAAAAACGCAAATCTGAAATCTCTTTCCCTCCGAAAATCGCCCTCCAAGGGAGTGGAGGGGCCAAATTTTATCGAAAATCCGATATGACAGACTCAAAGATACAAAAATATCTGGAAATGTTTGATAATTTGAGCCTCGTAGATCAATTACCAAAACATCTGAAATGTGTTTTCGTTTCAATAATATTCCAATCAGCTTTTTTGTCTTTGAATCAAACTAGGTATACCAGCCCATTTTTTTTTCCAGAACTTTTATTTCATTATTTTCCTTTTGTTAACTTTCAATGTGAATAGAACACATTTATCTACAATAATACATTATTGAAGCTAAGACGATATCATTATTTGAACTTAATTGCTCAAGTTTGTTCGCTCAATCGATCCTTTTATACATAAAAATATAATAGATACCAGTTTTCAATCGAATACGTGGCAAATTTCATTAATTTATACTAAAATTAAGGTACACGTCCTCCTTTTCATATTAGACATGAAGCCATGGTAGTTTCAATACCAATAATGGAATATCACTTCTAAATAAACCACGTCACACCAGTTTACGAAACTATCACCCGCTACACGCTTTCATGATCACCATTACACACAAGCCAGTATTTATTTGATTTATTCATAAATCCATCAAGTAAATTGGTTGGAACTTGTAGAGCGCCACGTCAATATATACCTAGCTACGAAAATAAAATGGGACAGTTATTTATTCATTAGATCGAATTCAATCACTTAACCTACATAATGGTACCTTGCATTGTATCATTGACACGGCTGAGAGGTGTTGGGCGCGACAACGTAACGTAATTGAATTCTTAGATAATCCCAGAATTGAATATATTATATTATATCGGGAGATGCACCATTACTCTAATATAATTCGATATGATATATAGTTTTTGAATGGGACATTCTATATATTTTTCTTTGATCATCCTGTCTGTCTGTCTGTCCCAAAAGGCCCAAAAATCTGTCATCAAAATCAAAAAAAAAAATCATGCAGAGGAACAGTCGAATTGTATACCTCCTCCATTTCGGTCTTCGGTCAAAAACAACGTGTTCCCATAACAGTTTTTAATACAAACAAACGTTGTATCTAATCTTCTTGCGGTAACTAATCGTATTATCATATCCATATATGCGGCTTGTCAAAAAAAAACATACTGTCTTCTGTCTAAACAAACATTATACGTATACCGGAAGAAATAATAATACATCATATAATAGGTAACCACAGTAAAACACAAATACACGATTAGAAATCACCTTGGACATTGACTTATCACATTCTTACAGCGTAGTAGGCCATGAAAATATATAATTAACCACTTTACAAATAATGATAATAATAAAGATGATTATTTCTGAACACACAACTTCCAAAAAAAAAAATAACACATAGAGACAATTTCTCAAACCATTGTTATTTGCACAGCAGAACTATAATAACAAATAATTCATAAATGAAACAAGATAGTGGCATTTGCCTTGAAGATTCTTATACGGTGTTAACAATTTTATTATTCTAGTGCTATATTTATATTAATACGTGTGTGAAGAGAATAATTTTGGGGAAACATTTTCTTTTTTGGCATATTGTATTCACAAACAAATATGTGATTTGGAATAGTTTAAATTTGGGTTATCCATTTCGAGCTTGATAAAGTACAAGTGTGACATTTGACAGCTGTCAAATGAATATGTCAAGACCGCATGCGCGGCGGGAAGTTTGCAACGGCCACTTTCATTTGAAATGTTGCTCTTTTGAACAGAATGTCCTATGCCTGTGCCCAAATAATTCCATGCTAATGGCTGTCTGTGACCGTTTTTAACAATTTCTTTATGTACTATGACATCTATGAGTTTTTACCAGAGAAAATTGCTTCTACATAAAGTTGAATTCGAAAATAGAAGTACATCCTATGGCCAATGGGTTGCGCATGCGGGGCATTGAAATCATTTATGCAATTGGTCTATTAACTAATCCACCATGATATTATTTGGATTTTTTCAGTGCACCAACTAATAGAGTCGGTCCATTTATTAGTCAACAATATTTATTTAAATTCAAATCTGGTAAGTTATCATATTTTCCGGCTACTATCAAGATTCCTCAGTTGAATTATTTTATCTGACAGACATTCGCGCTGTAGGCCATTTGCAAATATAGTTGGAAATTAGTTCCGGATTTGTTGTTGGAACAAAGCCTATCAATCTCATAGTCGTCACAAAATAAAATTATAATTACTATATTTCTAGCAGCAGATCGGATAAGAAATGGCCCCCAACCGCGAAACAGATTTCACAATAATCCACACATAATAATATTGTCTAGGTCATTATCTCAACAGAAGAGTATGTGTATATATATAGGTATAATAATAAATTTAAAGCAACAAGTGGAATTGTCGTAATTGCAATTTGTATGAATTAGAAGAAAAGAAAAAAAACGGAGTGAAGAAGTAGTGAAAGTCGTCCTTTCAGTGAGTGTCTCGTCGCCGACGTAAAGAGAGACTTTCACTTACATAACATACAGTCAAATAAATACATATATTCTACACATACATATATAGTAAATTTTTTTTGACAAGATAATTAAATACATAGTTATCCTTCAAGAAAACAACAAACATGATAAAATCGTAACAGCACAAATTGTGAAATGTGTTTTCACTTCTATGGGCATAGATATAAGTATGTGTGGATTGTTAAGAGAATACATAACAAAATAAGTTTTTTTTTTTACAAAAACTAGGGCCAAATTTATCAAGTTGACCAATTTGCAGTCCTGATCTCAATCCCATTGAGATTGAGACCAAGTGCAGAGGTGTATATTATTCGTGGTCGATATTTGCTTTAGCTGACAGTCTCTGAATGAAGAATTCGTTGAGATTCTTCTGGTTTTTGACCGACTTCCTAAACGGAGGAGATATACATATTTTTTTTTGTAATTCGATTTTGATAACTTTTTTTTCTATTTGAAAAAAAAGTGTTGAGAAATTGTGCCATTTTAAACAAATTTAAAATTCAGCATCTCATTTCCCCGAACAAACGGTTTCTGAGTTAAGCGATGTGGAGGGGGCAGTTTTTTTTCGAAAATTAAAAATATGCGAGGGCCAAATCAAAGAAGAGGTTATATGTACGATGTACGTTCAACGAGCAATTCGATTGTATGTCTTTTTTTATAGATGTTTGCGTCTTTGAAATAGTAAACGTACTCGGATTTTCATGATTCTTCTATCATTTGAAGGAGGACTATTGAAAATTGGTTCCATTGAGAAACAATTCGACATTCAACATGTCCTTCGCCCTAAAAACTGCTCCCAAAGGGGATGAAGGCGGCTATTTTTTTCGAAAAGAGACCATATCCGGCAACGTTTAACGTGGACATTCTTCGAAAAATCATAGGTTTCAAGGTTTCCGAGTTACAACAGTGGTAAAGTCTGAAATATGTATCTCTCCGCTATGTGGTATTTTTTTTTCAAAAATTTGAAATATGAAACGGCCACAATCAAGAAGATATATATATGTAGCAACATTTAAATTCGACATGTTCGAAATGGTAGGGTTTCCTAGTTACAGCAGTGGTATAGTCTGAAAGGGACCTGTGGACACTTCGCCCAAAACGATATATCGACCACTTCGCCCCAAAATTTCGTACTGAAAACAGTTTTCAGCGCCAATCCACCAAATGTAATTAAAAGTCCACAAAGTCCAAAATGGCCACTTCGCACAAATTATTTATTTGTTTTAATCGAACTGTTTATATTTTATTAGAAAAGTAGACCAGCATAAGATAGT
The DNA here is from genome assembly GCA_958507055.1 of Crioceris asparagi. Classification (NCBI taxonomy): domain Eukaryota; kingdom Metazoa; phylum Arthropoda; class Insecta; order Coleoptera; family Chrysomelidae; genus Crioceris; species Crioceris asparagi. The sequence continues at coordinate 1,720,260 of OY293827.1, forward strand.
ACTGTAATCCAACTTCAAATTAATTTTAATAAATTATCTTTGGAGAAACCTTCATGTAACATTTTTTTTTCAAATAATTTTCCACAACATAATACATCTACAAGTGTATAAAGTATCTGAGTCCTTTGTTATGTAAGACGTAGGTAATATCTCTGATAATTTCATACGCTGTAATATTATTAACATCTAAATGTATATAATATACAGATCTGAATACGAATTAGATATTGTAATGAGACTTTGGACACAATATACTTATAATATTAATGAATGAAATATTTTATATAAGTATTTGAATTTGTCCTTCATTCGAAACATAGCTAGGTAGGTACATTAGCATATTCAGGAAGCGTATTTCGGTGACAATTTGCGAACCATAATAATGTTGTGGATAAAAGAATAAGATTATGTTGAACCATGATTACATGGGTGAAGAGTATTTATTACAACTTACGCCTATTATTAATGCGATCAATGTAGGTCAAATGTATAGATCAAAATATCAAAAAAAATATGTATTTAACACTTTCACTTCATCACCCTGTAGAACGTTAACGGAAAGGTGTACCGAAAAACGTTAATTAGCTTTTCTTAATTTCTCGTCAAGATCTATACAATCCCCAATTTACGGTACTTTATTCTGAAACACCATGTATAACATATTAGATTTTTATGTTTCTGTTTTTTTGTTTGTAGCTGAAAATCGTAAGAATCATTAAAAAAATATTATAAATAAAATATAAATCTTGTACAATTTTTCTTTAATTTTTTGTTAATTTCTACGGATGCCATTTTGAAAATACAAACTCAGTATCACTATGGTAATTATCCAAAGTTTTAGTTTTATTTCAGACTTTACCACTGCTGTAAGATGTAACTCGAAAACCGTAACTCTATGGAAAAAATGTTCAATTTAAACATGGAAATTGGTTATAACACAAAAATATCTTTTATCAGCATTTGAGAAATTATTTGGGCAGATTTCGACTCGTAGTAACAATAAAAAGTTTCAGGCCAACATTGTCTGTACTATAAATATATGTACAATTTATTATCCATCTCTGATACTAGAAGAATCTAGTTTAATCAACAGGTAGTATTGTGTGGTATACTTGCTATGTATTATGCGAGAATGTCAAGATGGAGACCTTCATATAACAGATCTCTCTACATATTTTGAAGAGCTATGCTAATTTTCCAATTATTATTTATTTTACAAATCCACGTGGGAAAATTTTAACCAAATATTGGATTACTTACCAGTTGCCAGAGTTGTTTTTCAACCATAAATAAGTAAAAAATGCTTTAATTAGGCATGGGCATTAAAGTTTTTAAAGAAAAAGCTGTCAAAGAGTAAGTATAATTATTGCTTTTCACCACTAAACTTTATTTGAACCATACCATACTTATAGTTTGTTTCACGAACTACGACATCAGTATTCTTTCAAGCTAATCCACTTCAATACCATGATAGGGCGCTGCTCGTATGTCCGAAGGCATCCGAACGCAATCTTTATTTCATAGGCGTCACAAAGTCAAAAAAGTTACATTTCAGAGAATTCAGATGAATAAATTTCCATTTTCTAACTCAAGCAAAAGATTTGTATTACTGTAGTGCTAAGTCGAGTGAGGTCCTTGTCAAAAGTTTTAGGTTATGTCAGATTGAGTTGAGATGGTCGGTTCAGTCGGTTTATATTTATAGGTTACATCGACTTTGACATCTCTCAATATCATTTCTATTAATTTATTCCATACCAAAAATGTTGTCCTAATGAAATTCTTGTGAATGCTGTTTGACATTTATTGACATTTGAAATCTAACTTCTCCACTAGCGATCCTCGCGGTGAATTCAAGCACAATAGCTCTCATTCTTTTTTTGTAGGTCATGATAAACTTTTATCAGCACTTGACACGACAACTCTTCGGTTTTTCTTTGATACTGTTAAACTCGAATTAATTATTGAAGGAACTAGATTTCTTTTACTTTTTTGCAACTACATAGATCGAATTCTCAAAATTATATAACACTCCAAAGTATATACCTCTTACTTCATAATGACCACATATATCTCAAATATACATTCGGATATTATTAATTATTTCCTTGTATCCATTGAACTAATTAATTACTTATTTTAGACTGCAATATATAATCTATAACCAGTAACGACTGGGTATAAATATATAAATATATATATTTATATATATATTTATATATATATTTGTTGGGGTTCAGCTTATTCAAATACATTAGGGCCGATAGTAAGAATACAAAAGCGTGCTATCAAAATTTTAACTTTTGGTAAACAACACAACCTTTTTAGTGAGACACGATTGCTGAACATCAATCAAAAATATATTTTGGAAGCACTAATAAATAATTATTGTCATCTACGGGAAGAGTATACTATTGCTGAAGTATGTTTATTTTCTAGACACAAATCGCTTACAGTAAGTAAAACTAAATTAAATATTGGTCAAAAAACTAGTTTATATCGATCCAAACTTGTCTACAATAGATTAGATAACAATCTAAAAAAATTAAACTTCTCTAGAGGGCGTATTAAATTTCATATTAAGAGTTGGATTTTAAATAATTTGAAGTTATAATATACATAGATATTGTTATGTTACTTAAAAAATCTGTTTTAATATTTAATACTTCCTATATCATGTGTCTTTCTTTACATTTGTAGTTGTATTTATAGTTTTGTTGCATTTTAATTTTATTATTTGTTTATTTATTGTATATTAATATGTATATTTAGATTATGTTAAGCTTGTAGATTTTAATACATTATTAAGTTCAGGTCTACACACAGATGCTATTTGCATCTCGGTAGGGGATTGTTGGACTTTATTAAGTCAGACAATCTATTAGCATACTATTTTTTAATCAAGATTTGTATGTTAACCTGAATAAAGATTATTATTATTATTATATTACAGAACAGACTACTAGGCACCAGTCTCCATGGATCCTCAATTAATTAATAATAATTATAACGAGTAGAGCGGGTTGATAATCTCAACCAGACACAACTTTTTATGTCGCGTACAGCAAGGAAATAATGTTGAATAACTTCTTTAGATTGATCTTGATTTACCATTGGCAAGTGGCAAAATCAGCTTGTCTACTTTACAGTTAGGTACCTAGCTTTTTAATTCGATGACTGCTCGACACGACTGCGCGACTTTCAGTCACCTGTACTTACTTGTGTTCATTAGGTAATACATTTCTTATGGAAATGCTCCTTTTGCGATCGTTAGCACTTCTGAATAATGAAGAACATTTGACAGTTGACAGCACGATGTTGTATGTCACTAATGTTGTATGTCACTAATGTTGATACAAAACACAAGATTTTCATTTAGCGAAACCAATCGAAATGAAGTAGCCTATCTTTCAAACGCACCAATCATGTATGAGGAATTTCACATTTCCGCAACCCAATGTTTTCATTTCACAAACATCAGTAGTTACAGTCGGTATTTGGTATTTGACGTGGAGGAAGACAATGACCTCCACATTATTTGGTATGTCTATGGTCATATGTCATCTATCTCAGAACGTTATAAGGCCAGCTACACATTATACATGACTTGACAAGTGACAGTCACAAGTTAAAGTACTCATCTTACTATAAACATGTAAATTATACACAATATTCGGCAAGTATCGATGCATGCAAATCTCTTTCAATAAAAGGACACTCCGGTCCTTTGATATGTGATTGTTTACTGATTACTGGCAAGTAGCGCGTAATGTGAAGCCGGCTTAACTATAGGTCATATGACAAGTGACAGTTGATCTTTTTGGAAACTACCACATTGACATTTTGACATTGACATAGGAAAGTGCATTTTCGCTTCGAAAATATTAGCCATATAATGTTTGAAAATGTCTAATATATGCTTAATAAATACAAACAACGATAAATATATTATTTTCAGATATTTCAACCACTTTAAATAAAACAGATTGTGGTATAAATTGTGTCATTATTAAATCAAGAACGCCATCTAGTAAGTTGAAACGAGAATTATTTTGGGCCCTTGGTATGTAAAGACGCATTTTTTAACCTCTAAACAGAATCGAAACCAACAGTGAAGTATAAAAGACATATTTTTCGGCTATCGACTAGCAACTATTGCCCAAACTCTGTTACAGGCGAACAGTGTCGATAACATAAAAGAAAGCAACAAGATTGTTCTTCTTATTTGATGTTTTTTCAAGGTACCTAAAAATAACTAACAGAAATGCCTTATTTTTGATGGGGTTTGAGCTGCAATAAAGTCAATTAGGTAGGTACTCAAGATTGAATGAAAATAATTTAGCATTTTCCTTTCAATGGAATAAGAATGAATCAACAACTCATCGAGTCCACTCAACAAAATAAAGGTTAACTACAGAAATACCGGTTTCCATGTTTTGGTATACCGCCAAATAGGCCTTAATAGTAACGAACGAGCATAGAGCTTGTTTGGCGAGAAAAGACAGATGCTGGAACTAGTTTTTTTTTCTTCATCGTCTTGGTTGGATAAACTATACAAACATTACCGTTATTACATCTCGAAACGGTGGATAATCTTCGCTGACTGAGATCATGTCGGAATGCGAGAAATTCTTTGTATAATCTGGTGTATTTTATTCAGTATCACATCGATATATTTTAAACGTTGCGGGTTTGTGACCTTCGTCAGAGTAAGTAAAAATGAGAATCAAGAAGTGCCTCGCTTCAACCGCTTGACTAAGCAACATTCAATTCGAATAGTACTTTTTTTTGATAGTTTTTGACCGACGAACCCCGAATGGAGAAGGTATACAATTCGACTGTCTGTTTTTTTTGGTTCGTGCGCGTTTTATATAGTAAACGTAGTCCAATTTTGATGATTTTTGATTCATTGGAAAGAGGAGTCTTGAGAAATGGTCCCATAAACGCGAATCCAAAATCTCCTTTCCTATGAAAAAGGAGGTGGAGGGGGCAAATTCTCACGAGAATCGAAAATCCGAGATGGCAGAATTACAGATACCAAAATATCCGGAAAAAGTTTAATTTGAACAATTGAGTTAAGTTTTTACGATTTGAAAAATTGAAATATGTGTATTTTCGTTATGTGGAAGAGGCAATTTCTTTCGAAAATTGAAAATCTGAGAATGAAAAATCAGTGATCAGATTATTTGTAGCAACATTTATATTGAACATTTTTTCCATTGAGTTACGGTTTTCGAGTTACAGCAGTGGTAAATTTTATGATATGCGTATTTCCGCGACGTTGTTCTTAGATTTCTGAATAATAGCAGATACAAGCAAAGTATACATGGATAATGGTGAACGTTCGACGATTTTCGTGACAAATGTAACACTCCGAAGTGTGAAATAAATATTTTTTACAAAAAATTGGACCACTGAAAAGTATAAAATAATATTAATTCTATTGGTGCAGGTACTTCTGAAGTTGGTGCCAAAATCTAATTGCAACTGCACGACTTCAAAAGTACCACTACCAATAGAATTAATATATTATTTTGTACTTTTCAGTGCACCAACTAATAACGTCGGTCCAACTTTTCGTAAAAAATATTTATTTATTAACAAATCATCAATTTATTAAATGTTATGCCAACGTACATGTTTTTTTTTGGCAAACATTTGATTTTTTAGGGCTTTTGTAGCAAAAGCCGCTACCGATTTTGAGTCGATCAAATTGATTTCATGTTATAACTGCTATTATTGTATTTTTTTGATAATTCAACATGTACTTGTTGTATACCTCCTCCTTTTTTGGAGAAATCAGTCGAAATAAGAATAGTGGGCTCTTGCTATTCCTAAATAACCTTGAATATAAACAAAGACCCTTTTGTTAGTTTAGTTAATTTTGCCTCTCATATCCAAATCCTACATTTTCGATGATAATGCTGTGCTGTGCTGTATGGCTATGAGCTATGGACCATGACATAATCATTTCCAAGAATAATGATTATTATTATTATTATAATAAATTGTGTGAAGTGTGAAGCCTTATCATCTGAATACCTCAGCAGCTGTTATTTCTCAGATAAGATAAAGATGACGACGTACTGTATGAGATTTCTTATTATACATGATAATACATGGCATGTGGGCCCGATCGTAGAATCGGCCCATATGCCAGGAGAATTTCACAAAACGGTGACAAACGTATCACGAATTACTATAAAGACTGAATGTGCCTTTGGTAAGCTCAACGACTTAGAAATCGCTTGTCGACGATATCGAAAACACTCTCGATCATGTCACCTGTCAGAAATCTAAATCCGAATTGGTTTATCTGTAACTACATTGCTTCAAATAGACAGACAGATGTCCAAGATAAACTCAACTAGCTAGAGAATAATCTCGATCAAAGGAACTTTCAAAAAAATAAAATGATTCAGTTCAGATCAGACCACCTCCCGGCTAGCTCCGTTCAGCATAGAAATAGCTGAGTAAGGATGTATCTACAGAGTTTGTTTTTCTAAAGTTAAATAGTAATAACGATAATCAATTTCTAGTTTCTGATGGTAGTAATGATGCCTAAACTGATTTTGTGAAAATTATTAATTAATATTGATTATGACAGTAACGATCCCAGGATCTTCCTGTCTAGAGATTACCTAAAAATATAAAAATCGGTAAATACCACTTAATTCATCAAACTACGCTAATGGAACTCTTCGAAACAGGGCTTCCGAATAATAATCAGTTGCTACATTTGGAAACTCTAGTCATGTAACCGAAATTATCTGTTATTCGTCACTTTCTTGTAACCGTCAAATGTGAACATTTATTATTAATGGTCATATCTTTTTAAGCTACAAGAAACAAAAGAAATCATAGTTGTTTATATCAATTTTTCCTTGTGATCTTGCCAATCGACATAAATTTAATTTGGATATTCAAGAAAATAATAACCTGGCAACACCGTTTTCACCTCGAAGTAGAATCGAATTTTTCTCTCAACATTCATTATTCCATTGTTCAATTTAGAATGGACAAACTAGGTATATACATACCTATACCTTGTTGGTGATTATATGACATCATGAAGTGGTCGGCCCCAAAATCAGTTCTGTGATCGGGCCACGACATATTTTATAGGTATGCGTACGGTTTTCTGGAGAGGCTCGCATAATATTTTATTGTGATAAAATCAACGCTGCGCGTGGTGATTCAAACGTCACAAGACTGTCGACGACGTAACGTCATCGTCCTTTCAAGGTCACTCCAAACTACATGTCAGTATACAAAAAAACACTATATCAGAGACAACTAATACATATATATGATGTGTTCACCCGAAATGGAGAAGATCGTGGTGGAACCAACGCTTGTGGTAGGCGCGACTTACATTTCGAATTAAAACACAGCTCAGCCAGCAGCTTTTGGTCAGTCGATTATTAGTCATCGATGATGATTAATAATGTTTTTGTGGTACCAAATATGGTATTTTCAGCAAAGAGAAGGACTTATTCTGAAATTAATAAAAAAAGCAGACGGATTGGTAAATTTCACGGTTTTTTATTTTTATTCGTTTTTACTTATAGGCAAAAATGTTTCGAATAAAAGTTGTACAGACATTTTTGAGCCATAAGTCATCAAAATTATCATATTTGTATTATGTATTTCATGTTTTACTCGTTTTACTATTGCTATGAAATATGAAACCGTAAAATTTTTTTTGGAACATTTACAGTTAACATCTCTGGGAAAGTACAAGGTTATGTATGCTATATTTTAAAATTACTTAATATGAGTATAGATACTTTCAACATTGCTGATGATGATGAATTATGAACCACGTAAAATGTTTGAAAGAAATATTTCTTCCCGATTTTAATAAAAAAGCTAAGTTCTAAAAATCTATTGGGCTTTTAGGTATCAGGGAACCCAAATACAGTTCGATAGGGAATAAGATTATTTGTAGGAATATTTAAATAAATTTGTTTCAATAATTATCAAAATCATTCAACATTCATCAAAGAAGATAATAGGTACTTTGCTTACTCTTATTCAGAGATTTCATAACATTGTGGAAATACACATATTTCCGACTTTACCCATACTGAAACAAAAAATCCTATAATTGTTTTTGAAAAATGTGCAATTTAAACGTTGCCGGATATGGTCTCTTCATTAATTTTGTCGTCCCGAATTTTCAATTTACAAAAAATATTGCCCCCTCCACCCCATCTGGGGAAGTTTTTTGGGGGCAGGACTGTAGTCGAATGTAGATTTTTTTTTCACTGAGACCAATTCTCAATAATCCTCTTTCATATTTAAAAGTAATCGGGAAATCGGAGCACGTTTACTATTTAAAAGGCGCGAACAGAAAAAAAACAGACAATCATTCAAATTGTGCACCTCCTCCGTTTGGGAAGTCGGTCAAAAATGGACCAAACTTATGCTCTAACATTTATTAGACAATCGAATTTCTTGACTCTAATTAATTTGTTTGTATACATTATAAACCTAAAATATATTCCTTACCTTGTAGACATTGGGAAATTATTTATCGTATGTCTGAGAAATTACAATTTTATATTTCAGAAAATCATTTAAAATAAACGATAAAACGATCATCGGTTTCCTTTTACTTGAAAGAAAAAGTCTAATAATAATAAAAATCTACTAATATATACGCTAATTCACGTTAAAATACTAATAGATTATTCAACAAGGTCGTACTCGTACCAGCTATGATTCGTCTTATCATTAAAGTTGAATTAATGTATTATCATTTGAAATATTATATCTAATTTTTGGAAAGCTATTGTCAGTGGAAAAAATAACGAAATTGATTTAATATGAATTTTTTTCTGATTCACATTACTTTACTTGGTATTCTGGGTTTTCTTGAATTAATAAAATGAGAATTATAATAGAATCAGTCACTTCAGTCAAGTATGGGGTTACATCATCGTTTTATAGCTCAAACATAGATTTTTGTTATTTTTGACCGACTTCAAAAAAAGTAGAAGGTATACAATTCGGTTGTAAGATTGCTTTTTTTATGGCTGTTCGCGCGTTTTGCATAGTAAACGTACGCCGATTTAGACGATTTTTGTTTCATTCAAAAGAGGAGAGTTGGGAAATGGTCCCGTATTGAGAAAAATCAAATCCAACATCTCCTTCCCTCCAAAATCTGGCCCAAAAGGGGGTGGAGGGGGGCCAATTTTTCTCTAAAATTGAAAATCCGAGATTTGAAAATTAAAAAGGGGACCATATCCGGAAATTTTTAAATTGAACATTTTTTGAAACGTGTCACGGTTTCCGAGTTTCGCAATGGTAAAGTCTGAAATATGTGATATGCGCATTTCCGCTATGTACAAGCTAAACCTACCTATATCTTTTTGGGTATTAGTGAACGTTCAACAATTTCCATGACTAATGTTACACTCAAAAATGTGAAATAAATATTTTTTACAAAAATAGAATAGAATAGAATTAATATTATTTTGTATTTTTCAGTGCAACAACTGATAAAGTCGATCCAATTTTTTGTAAAAAATATTTATTTTATTCCTGATTAAGAAATTGAATGTGTAGATCATTTGAATGTTGTGCAGTTATTTAATGAATGTCATTCTGAAAGAAATGTCTCCACTACTTACGTTTTGCAATTAGTTTACAAGTATTTGAAGCTACTGGTTCAGTCGAAAATAAAAAGAGGGGGTATGAAAGAGACGAAGCGATGGAAGTGTGGCTGTTTTAGGTCATGTAGCAATGGATCCGAGCCTCAGTACTAGGAAATTGTCTGCGGCATCTGGTGTATCACGCAGAACAATAGGTAGAATCCTTAAACAACATAAATTTCATCCTTTCAAGATACGATAGGTTCAGGATTTGCATGGGGATGATTTTGATCGCCGACTCTATTTCTGTGAAGTGATCAGTGAAAATATTAACAATAATCAATATTACATGTTCGATATCTGTTTTTCGGATGAGTGTTCATTTTACCTTAACGGAACTGTAAATAGGCCTAACTTTCGGTATTGGTCAGACGAAAATCCTAGACTATTTCATGAAGTGCATACTCAACATGTACAAGAAGTAAATGTTTGGGCGGGAATTTATGGAAATAATATAATCGGCCCTTTTTTTATACCAGGTAACCTCAGTGGCGAAATTTATCAGGATTTATTCCAGCCCTCGTGCAAGTATTGGAGAATGAAGAAGACCAACATACGATCATTTTTCAGCAAGATGGCGCACCACCTCATTTTGTACAACATGTACGTTCATTTTTGGACGAAACTTTTCCTCAAAATTGGATTGGAAGAAGAGATTATATTGAGTGGCCACCCAGAGGTCACCTGATCTGTCTTCTCTGGGCTTTTTTCTTTGGGGTCATCTGAAATCTAGGATTTATGCTAACCTGCTCGATTCACTGGAGGATTTGCGAAATCAAATAATAAATCCCGACATGTTGCGTAATGTACGGGAACGTTTTGAACAGAACTGAAGTGGAAGTGAATGGTGGTCATTTCCAGCATTTAATAAACTAATAGAACAAGAAGTATTTTTTTTTGGTTTTTAAGTTTTCTGATTGTCACCTTCCCTATTTCAGCTGTCATTTTGTCATCGATGAAAATGTTAAGGCAAACTTCAGGATTCGACAGTACTCGATGAGATCTTTGAAATAAGTTATAGCAATACCCCTTATCCCTATCTAAAATCAGGAGATTGTGCTTACCCCCGTTAGGGGACAGGAGTTACGGGACTGAAAAAAGTACCACCAAAGTTGTTCGCCCTCGAATCAAAACTAGACGGGTCCGAACATTTTCCCATCTTTTGATTTTAACATTCGTTAAATCGATATGTAAAGTTTTCGTTAGCCCACCATGTATATAAATTCATATTAGTGGTGAAAGATATTCAAATATAAATATATATATATATATAATACATACATACTATTTCTTATTATAAGGTATTGGAGAATGTGCAAAAGTCAATGTCCAATCCAAGATCAGACAGCAGCGGGTCGATGACTTGAAAGTATCATAATTATTATTAGTTTTTAAGAGAGGTGAACTTGTTTCTATCCAAACAGCCATCAATTATTACAAAAAGTCCGATAACATAATGTACAATAATTGTATCAACCAAAAATATGTTATTGTTTGGGAGCAAAAGGTATGCTGTGGAATTTTGTGCCTCATGACTCATAGAGCTTAGCTAGGTACATATTATATGAATGATACATATAAAATGCAATAATTGACTTTTTTGACCGACGAATCCAAACGGAGGATGTATACAATTCGACTATGTAGTAGTATTATGTAGTAATTGATTTTAATGATTGTTGATTCATTTGAAACATGAGACTTGTGAAATGGTCCCATGTTCATAAAATACAAATCCGAAATCTCCTTCCTTCCGAAAACCGCCCGCGTTGAGGGTGGAGGTGGCAAATTTTCTCGAAAATTGAAAATCTGAGATGGCAGAATTAAAGATAAGCAAATATCCGGAAAGGTTTAAATTGAACATTTCTTTAAAATAGCTACGGTTTTCGAGTTTCAGCGATGTTAATATTTGAAATATGTGTATTTTCGCTATGTGGAAGAGGCAATTTCTTTCGACCCCCACCCAGTGTATACAGGATTCTTATTCAGTGCCATTGGCGAGTGGTATTGGTACCAAACAAAATAAAAATGAAAGCAACAAAATACACCGATCCGTTCCCGAGATAATACTGTTACAGACAGACAGACCAATGACTGAAAATATGTTTATTCGACTTAGAAAACTCTGAAACGTCAAAATTTGTAACTTTCCTTATACAGCTACTATACCTAGTAGCGTAGGAAAGTAAAAAAAATGTTAATATACTATAACCATTTGATTTTGAAAAGGTTATTATCTTTTAAGCAACTTATTTTGCACCGTCCATTGATTACGATGATTATTTTTAACTTCACTATCGCCACCTCAGGCTTGATTATTTTTTCCCACTTAGCTATACGGTGGCCGTTTTGTGGAAAGCACTGGCAACCTACCTCTTCTCAAATAGTGCCCATTCGGATGTTATGGACGTACATTATCACCTCTCGAATTTGTACTATATAATTCTTCATAGAAAATGATGAAAAAAATAATGGGACAAGTGCGAGTTGAACTCGCGTACAGAGGGTTCCGTACGTTCATGTTTTTTTTTCAAATCTGACCCAAATTTGTCAATATTTAGAGATATACCATGTACTTTTATGGACTTCTCATAGGTTTTCCTATAATCTATAAGTAGAAAACTAATTTCTGTATTTTTTCAACATTTTAGGTTCAGTAGTTTCGGAGATAAGGGGAGGGGATGGTCAATTTTTATCTATTTTCTTGAATAATTTGGAAACTATTTATTTCAAAATTACAAAAAATACATAAAAGATCTTCACAGCAAGACCTTCGTCACACGATGCAGTTTTCAAAATTTTACTTTTTATTTTCCACCTTCCCCCACAAAATACCCCCCCATATACAGATTTCATCTATTCATGTCACACCTCTGGTTGTTGGAATGTCAGACTCAGACAGATGCCAAAATTTTCGTTTCTGGAAAACAATTATACTAACATAACGGAATAAATAAAATCCCAAAGCTCGTGCCGTACCAAAAGTTGTGCCGACTATTAGTTGGTGCACTGAAAAATAAAGAATATTTAAAAAAAAATTGAACCGACGTTATTAGTTGATGCACTGAAAAGTATAAAATAATATTCATTCTATTGGTGCTGTTACTTTTGAAGTTGTGCAGTTGCAGTTAGATTGATAACTTTTGGCACCATCTTCACAAGTACCATCCCAATAGAATTAATATTATTTTATACTTTTCAGTGCATCAACTAATAACGTCGGTGCATTTTTTTTTTAAATATTTATTTCACACTTTTGAGTGTAACATTAGTCCCGAAAATCGTTGAACGTTCACTATACCATATCAATGAAGATAATACTTATCCTATTACCCACGTATATTCCTTGCTTGTAGTTGTTATTATTGAGATCTCAGAACATCGCTGCGGAAATACGCTTGAATATTTTAGTTGTTACCATTTTAACACCGATTTAACTCGAAAACCGTAACTCTAAGGAAAAAATGTTCATTATAAATGTTGCTACAAATAATTATATCTTTCATGTAGTATCGAAAAAAATTCAATTTTCGCAAGAAATTGTCCTCTCCACATAGCAAAAATACATATTTAACAAGTCTATCTCGAAAACCGTAACACTATAGAAAAAATGTTTAATTCAAACGTTTCCGGATATTGTTCTATCTTTAATTATACCAAATCAAATTTTCGATTTTCGAGAAAATTCGCCCCCACCACCCCTTCGGGGGCGGTTTTCGCAGGGAAGGAGATTTCGGATTTGCGTTTTTATGAATATGGGACCATTTCCCAAGCCTCCCCTTTCAAATGAATCCAAAATCATCAAAATCGGAGCTCGTTTACTATATAAAAGGCGCGCATGAACCAAAAAAAAAAAAATTAAGCCGACAGTCGAATTGTATACCTCCTCCGTTCGGGGTTCGTCGGTCAAAAATATCGCATCGTCCATTCCGAGCCTTTGTTTTCATAGGTGCCCAACTTGTATTTTATGACCATACTGCACATTTCGCCCTCCAATACGCGTATCAAATTGTTTAAATGCGCGATGCCGGTGTTGTTAAAAATTATTGCATGAACGCATTCAAAGGTGTAGAGGTAATGTTTTTGTTATGTGTTTTGGTTTTAAGAAAAGCCATATTTCAAATTTTATTGTTCTGCCTACAATATATACGTATATACGTACCAATACGCATACAGGGTGTTCATTTCAATGCTTCCCATATCGTCGGATTTCTGTGAACATTATTAAGAGAAAAATCGGTGAAATACATATCGAGGGGGACAATTTCATGATCAAAATTTGCTTCGCCCCTTATATTCAGTGATTGCTTATTTGAAAAGTCCTTTTAGATAGTTTCTTTTGACATTTGATTCCTTAAAATCAATCTACTTGTTTTTGATAAAATTAATAAACTTCTTTTTCCAAACTAGTTATTTCGAAACTTCCATGTCCTCAGTGGACCTGTCCGAAAACTTTTACTTAATGCCCACAATAGCTGTCTAGTGCTGATGATAGCTTTGTTTGACCGACGAACCAAACAGAGGAGGTATACAATTCGACTGTCTGCTTTTTTTTTGGTACTTCGTGCGCGCCTTTTATATAGTAATCATACTCTGATTTTGATGATTTTTGATTCATTTGAAAGAGGAGGCTTGAGAAATAGGCACATATTCATAAAAACGCAAATCCGAAATCTTCTTCCCTCCGAAAACCTCACCCGAAGAGGGTAGAGAGGGCAAATTTTCTCGAAAATTGAAAATCTGAGGTAGTATAATTGAAGATAGGATAATATCCAGAAACGTTTAAATCGAACATTTTTTTCAAAAGAGTTACGGTTTTCGAGATGCAGCGATGGTAAAATAGTAACATCTAAAATACTTGCGCGTATTTCCGCAGCGATGTTTTGAGATCTTAATAATAACAACTACAAGCAAAGAATATACCTGGGTAATAGAATAAGTACTACCTTCATTGGTATCAGTGAACGTTCAACTATCTTCGTGACTGATGTTACACTCAAAAGTGTGAAATAAATATTCTTTTACAAAAAATTGTACCGACGTTATTAGTTGGTGCACTGAAAAATACAAAATAATATTAATTATATTGGTGCTGGTTCTTTTGGAGTTGGTGCCGACAACAACAAACTACAACGGCACAACTTCAAAATTACCAGCACCAATGGAATTAATATTAGATATTTTTTTTATTTTTCAGTGCACCATCTAAAAAAGTTGATGTATTTATTGTGTTAAAAATATATTTATCCGCCGTTCGCACCCATAAGTATATGCAACTTCAGGAATAACTATCTTGGGAAAAAGTTATTTTTTTCCAAAAAATGGTTAGCCCAGTCGATACCAGTTATTTTTTTTAAAGCGTTGCTCCTTTGGGCAGTCGGTTGAAAGATGGCAAAGCAAATTTTAGCTAAGAAGTTCTCCCCCTCGATATATATTATTTTTGGAGTTTTAAAATGAACAACACCCTGTATTGTATTATAACATAGTCAACATTGTCGGGGCTGGAACAACAATGCACAATCGCGACCATAAGCAGTTGATATTACGGCAAGTACGAACGTATATTTTTCATAATATTTTCCTTTTCTAGTGCAGCACTTTGTGTGAAGTTCACAAATATGTTTAAAATATAGCTAATGAATGTACCAATTTATACAAAAACAATTAATTCATAGAGTTGAATGTGATTTAGGAATTTCGAATAGTGCGTAATTTGCGTACGGTAAGTAATCCAATTTATCAGTTAATATTTTTATTATCCGAAATCATAACAACAACGAATAACTATATTACAAAAATTGAAACCGAATACAGATGATAAGATTAGGTACTGATACTTTTGAAGTTGTGCAGGAGATTGAAGTATGTTCTTTTATTATCCTGGTTGCAAAAGTGGTCATTACAAAGGAGAGAGAATTTTTGACCGACGAACCCCGAACGGAGGAGGTATACAATTCGACTGTCTGCTTTTTTTTTTTTTTGGTTCGTGCGCGCCTTTTATATAGTAGACGATCTCCGATTTTGATGATTTTGGATTCATTTGAAAGAAGGGGATTGAGAAATGGTCCCATATTCATAAAAACGCAAATCCGAAATCTCCTTCCCTCCGAAAACCGCCCCCGAAGGGGTGGTGGGGGCGAATTTTCTCGAAAATCGAAAATCTGAGTTGGTATAATTAAAGATAGGACAATATCCGGAAACGTTTAAATTGAACATTTTTTCAAAAGTGTTACGGTTTTCGAGATAGACTCATGTTAAATATGTATTTTTGCTATGTGGAGAGGACAATTTCTTTCGAAAATTGAAAATTTTTCGATACTACATGAAAGATATAATTATTTGTAGCAACATTTATAATGAACATTTTTTCCTTAGAATTACGGTTTTCGAGTTAAATCGGTGTTAAATGGTAACAACTAAAATATTCAAGCGTATTTCCGCCGCGATGTTCTGAGATCTCAATAATAACCACTACAAGCAAGGAATATACGTGGGTAATAGGATAAGTATTATCTTCATTGATATGGTATAGTGAACGTTCAACGATTTTCGTGACTAATGTTACACTCAAAAGTGTGAAATAAATATTTTTTACAAAAAATTGGACCGACGTTATTAGATGATGCACTGAAAAGTATAAAATAATATTAATTCTATTGGGGCTGGTACTTGTGAAGTTGGTGCCAAAAGTTATCAATCTACCTGCAACTGCACCTCCTGAGACCTTACACCTTTAGATTATTGTTTATGGGGGCTGGTTCAAAAATGAGATGTACAAAGTAAAAGTGGACGGACACTAATTCGACCTATTTGAAATAATGCAGCCGATATTAGAGAAGACAGACGTGAATCAATAAATTAGCGTTCTTTGTGGACGAAGCAGAAAATGTTTTGAGATCGACAGCGGCATTTTTGAATATTTATCCATCAAGAACATATGAAATATTTTTCATTATTTTCAAATGTATAATGCACTCCTGTATAGTTTGGTCCGTTGCTCCCAACTCACCCTGTATGTATATGTGATAGGTTAATAATTATTAAAACGCACGCTTTTAATGTTTACATTTTGATTAAAACACACCAGGAACAATAACCTAAAAACCTACATAATATATTATACCGTGTAGTATCTTTCTTTCCCCTTCCGCCGATTACCTGAACGCACAAAGGTTTGCAACAAAGGAATCATTTTTTTTTGTTATATTATTTCGATAAACACTTAGTAGAATATTGTATTTGTACATTTGAAATGATAATCAAGACTTGATATTAATATTTGAATGCCCTGTCTTTATATATATATATATATGTTATACTTATTATGTTGATAATTAATGTTGTCATTTAGATAACGGTCTGTTAAATGAAGGTGGTGAATCAGCGTCCTCCTCTTGAGGAGACTTTATATTATTATTGTGCAGTATATGAACGAGTTTCAACATATTGGCGCGTACGTGAGTCATTCTCTCATATATTCCTTTATTATAATTTAATATTAGTTTATCAGTTTCGAACAAAACGTCGAGTCCTTGTCCTTGCGTGCGTAAATCCAGTTGAGTTTGTTGCAGATTGAACAATGCAATAATTCATATTTTCATATCAGTCCGTCCGTCCAAAAGACTTTCTTTTCATCTCGAGTTTTGATGATTGTGTGAATATTTTTGGTGTAATTTGTGTTTAGTTTTTTATACCTATCATTGACTAGATTGTTTTTCGATGCTGGATGAAAGTTTAGTTTATCCGAGTATCTATTGGGAACAAAATGGGTAAGAACTGTCTGATATTATTTGAGTGTCAATCAATAATTCTTACAAAGTATATAGACCAGATTTTTTTAATTATGATTATATTAAGTTTTTATCAAGAAAATGTCGTATACTTGTGCATAAATCCAGAGTCGTAGTAGCCTCAACAACGCCAACCATGATGATTCCTTTATCAAATCACTCCTTAAAAAAAATATTCAAATATTCCTTCTCGAGTTTCGATGATTTCTTGGTGAATGTTGCTGGTGATACTTTGGTGTTTAGTTGTAGTTGGCCAGATAGTATTTGCGATGCTTGAGAAAAGTTTGTTTGATTGACCGACTTCAGAAAAGAGGAGAAGATATTCAATTTGATTGCATGTAGGCTTTTTTGTTTGCGCGTTTTGCATAGAAAACGTGCTTCGACTTGCATGATTTTTAATTCATTTGAAAGAGGAGAGTTCAGAATGGTCTAAATATGTGGAAAAATCAAATCCGACATGTCCTTCCCCCCAAAGACCGCTCGCGAAGGGGGTGGAGGGGGCAAATATTTCTCGAAAATCTGAGACTGCAGAATTTAGGAAGATAACATTTATAAATATTTTGTCAAAAAATTTTACCGACGTTATTAATAATAATATTAATTCTATTGGTGCTGTTACTTTTGAAGTTGTGCATTTGCAGAAATTTTGTTGTTCATTAGATAAGCCTCTATTAGTGCTTGAATAACCAAGCGAAAAAATACAAACAAGGGATATTACCAATAATAAACTTGTGACTGAAATTGACAGAGTAAATAGAGGTATTCTAATGGCGACACCAAAAAAATTCAATTATAAGTTTATTATTGATAATATTCTTTGTTTGTATTTTATTGCTGGTTATTCTAGCGCTAATAAAGACTTATCTAATGAGCAACAAAATTTCTGCTAGAAATTAAGAGAGAAAATTAGGATGAAATACTGTTAAGTGCGATTTCCTTTTAAATAGTTCTTTTATTTTTTTATATTTTTTTTATTATTTCCTTCATTGTATTAAACGAGAAATACTATATATATATATATATATATATATATAGAAAAATCGTTTTCAGCAATTAATATTCCCATTTTAGAAGTTTTACAGATTATATTTCAGATAGGAAAAATAGTCCTATGATTAAGCTTCGGGGTATTAATCTAGAGTTCCTCGGTTCGAATTCTGATCACCTTTAAGTTTTTTTTAACAAAACCCATTTTTTGAAATAAAAGATGTTAATATGAGATTCTGAAAATATAATCGCAAATTTTCAATGAAAATTTGTACATATCTAATATATTGCGACCCTTAAGGTACACATTAGCTATTTCATGGAAGGGTTAGCAGATTTTGGTAAAAAATAGCAAAAAGGTGTTTTCGGAGTCGAGAAATCGATTGACGATACTTTCATATTTAATCGGTGTGATCCTCGAGGTTCACACTAGCTACTTCAAGAATGGCTCCACAGATAAAAGTTTCAATATGTATTATAGTGTTTGGGGGTTGAGAAGTCGATTGGTGATACAGCTGAGTTCTGGCATGTTTCACATTCATATTTATTTTGAAATCTTTAAATTCTGAGCCATGTGAATGATAAAAGCAATATTTACCGATCGCAATACACGTTAACTATAAATATGCACATTTTTTAACTTTAGGGTAACTATTATAGACCCACTCTAAATTCTGTGTAACCCGAGCAAAGCTCGGCCGCTCATATATTTTTTTATACTGCCTTCCAGCAACAAATTCAGGTGGTGTTAATATAAAATATAAGAATCAGTGGTTTCATTGCTATCTTACACGTTAAGATAGCAGTTATTATGAGAAATTTTTGACCGAATTCAAAAAAAGGAGAAGGTATACTATTCGGCTGTATGTTTGCTTTTTTATTTTTTTATGGCTGTTCGCTCGTTTTGCATAGTAAACGTTCTTCGATTTAGACGATTTTTGTTTCATTTGAAAGAGGAGAGTTGAGAAATGGTCCCATATTGAGGAAAATCTCCTTCCCTCCAAAAACCGCCCCCAAAGGGGGTGGAGGGGGCAATTTAACTCGAAAATTGAAAATCCGAGACGACAGAATTAACGAAAATTCCATATCCGGAAATGTTTAAATTGGACATTTTTAAAAATAATCATACGTTTCTGCGCTACAGTCTGAAATATGTGTTTCAGCTATGTGGAAGGGGCAAATTTTTCTTAAAATCGAAGATTCGAGTTTTAAAAATTAGAAAGGGGACCATATCCGGAAACATTTAATTGAACATTTTTTTCAAAAGAGTTACGGTTTCCGAGTTTCGCAATGGTAAAGTCTGAAATATGTGATATGTGTATTTCCGCTATGTACAAGCTAAACCTACCTATAACTTTTTGGGTATTAGTGAACGTTCAACAATTTTCATGACTATGTGTTACACTCAAAAAAATGTGAAATAAATATTTTTTACAAAAATAGAATAGAATGAATACCAAAGAGACCTTTTGATATATTTCATCAATCATTTATAAGTTTTAAAAGTTCTCTAAAAAAACTGTTGTTTTAGTAGTTAGTATGTATTTCCTTAGTTTTGTTATTGATATTGTATTTTGGGTATTGACATATCTAAGCAGATCATACAACAGTTGTATGATAAATTTCTAAATGGTACATAAATAAATAAAATAAATAAAAAAAAACTCGGATTTTTTCAAAACTGGTTCGAGCAACAAAATCGGAATTTTAGCAACAAATTCCCATGTGCCGGCTTCGATTATTTCTGCTAACTTATCACTGCTAGTCTAACAGAGCTCCTCCCTTAAATAAAATAAACATTATTCAAACTAATCAAGCAAATGGGTACTAATTATCTCTGAACTACCTTTAGTAGGGCTGTATACCTACTGAGAAAACCCTTAATCTCTATACTACGTACAACGCAATTTAAATATTAAGGGCTCTTATTTACTCTATATATATATATAAAGATAACATGTATATATTATATACTAATCTCATCCTAATGAGATGGTTCTCTGCTGATCGTTTTATAATCGTTTTGGGTTTGCATTTTAAATAGTGAAACATCATTTTCATCATCATTTCGAATATATCTGTGCTGCCCAGTTTATATAGTGACTTTTTTTCATCAGTGTTGTTGTTTTGGCGTGTCTTGAAAATAGTGAACTCTAATAAAAAATAATAATGTTTTTCAATGGTGTAACGTATTTGAATACCACCATGTATCGAAATTATATAGTTTATCAACAACAAGAGTGGTATTGGCGAAGAAGATGCGGTAAGGGTTTTTTTTTATCGTTTATTTTTGTGTATCCTAATATTTATGAACTTGAAAATTTTATAGTCATTCGATGTATTTTCTAGTATTATTGACTGCAATGAATTATTCTAATTTTAAAAATACATAATATATGTGTCTGAATCCAAAGGAAAAATATTCTTTTCTGGTTTTGCGGCTTGATTCTCTCATGATTCCAAAGGCTTAAACACTTTGCAAAATATAGGCAAAGTTTTATTGAACATTTTAGCATTCCAAGTTTTTTTCGTTTTTTAATATGGTTAAAATCATACTTCCATGGACAAAAATAACTTCATAATAAGATTAAGACTGAGTTTAGTAAAAATGATAATATTATTGCTACTTCCCAGTTGAAAGTTATAATATTCGGCCCGATTTTCTTGGATTGTAATTTTGTTGTAAAAATGGAGAGAAGGAATACAATTCTACTGTAGGTTTTCTCTATGGTTTTTGTTAATAGTAAATAAATAGTTTTTACAAAAAAAATGGACCGACGTTTTTAGTTGGTGCACTGAAAAGTACAAAATAATATTAATTCTATTGGTGCTGTTACTTTTGAAGTTGTGCAGTTGCAGTTAGGTACATAACTTTTGGCACCAACTTCACAAGTACCAGCACCAATCAAATTAATATTATTTCGTCACGAAAATCTTTGAACTTTCCCTAAAATCGAAGAAGATAGTACTTATCCTATTACCCACGTATATTCTACAGATCTCAGAACATCGCTGCGGAAATACGCAAAAGTATTTTAGATTTACCCATTTTACCACCTCTTAACTCGAAAACCGTAACTCCAAGGAAAAGATGTTCAGTATAAATGTCGCAGCAAATATTATTATCTTTCATGTGATACCCAGAGATTTTCGGTTTTCGAAAGAAATCGACCCTCCCACATACCGAATAATACACATAAGTGAGATTTTAACATGAATGCAACTCGAAAACCGTAACCCTTTTGAAAAATTGTTCAATTTAAACATTTCCGGAAATTGTCCTATTTTTAATTCTGGCATCACGAATTTTCGATTTTCGAGAAGATTCACCCCCTTCGGGGGCTGTTTTCAAAAGTAAAAAGATTTCGGATTTGAGTTTTTACGAATATGGGACCATTTCTCAAGTCTCCTCTTTGAAATGAATCAAAAATGATCAAAATCGGAATACGTTTACTATCGTCGAATTCTATACCTTCACCGTTCGGGGTTCATCGGTTAAAAAAAGTCGAATTTTAAATTTATATTTCATACTTTCATAACCAAACTTGAAGCAAAAAAAAAATCTGTCACCAATTCAAAAAAAATTGTCCAAGATGTAAATGTGAAAATATTTTTGATTGATACGATTTGAATGGAAAATTTTCGTGGAGCGGATTTTCATCGTATGGCAAAAAATGGCCACAGTGTCACATCAAAGCGTTGTTGTTCTATAATCTGTTTGTTGATTTAGATCTACTACATTTTATCAAGTTGTTGGGCACATTTTTTCGAAAATAAAAATAAGTATTACTGTATTTTCTATTGAGAAGGTCATGCACACAAAAACATTTGGTTGTGCATCTTGAAATACTATGATAACAATCTCCATTAGAATAAAAAAAAGATAACGTATTTCTCCCATTCGACACCAAGAATAATAATATTTTATGAAGGTTATCACTATCAAGGGCATTGCAACAGAGAACATTATGATAAACTGATTAAATTTAGTTGTGTCAGCATCATCATCTTGTTTATAAATTCAAAAGTTATTTGTTCAACTTTCTATTAACATTGAACCAAAAATATATATGTGGAAAATGTTCAGATGATATTTAAAAAAACAACAAATTTCGCAGCCAAGATTATTATTATTATTGAATATACCAGCTCAAAAATCACACAAAAACACGGCCCTAGAATTTGCGGTAGAAAAAACTCGTCATATTTCTAATAGGTGTCGACGTCACCCTCAACGTTGTAAACTCAACCCATTGACATTGGCAAAAAATCTGGCCGATCGAGCAACTAGCACAGGATAAAATTTGGTTCGTTTTATCTGAGTAGAATTTGTCAACATCTTTTTCAATGACGTCTATGACGTCTACCAATAAAGTAGTAAATTGAAATTACTCTTAAAACTTGTCATCTACTTTATATTTCTCAAACTATCGTAATCGGTGTTCCTTAAAGGGTATATTTGGCTTAGTTTACCGAGTGAAACTCAGTTCCCCATATATTTTATATTATATGAATAGACGGATCTTTCATTATTCAGCATAAAAAGAAACAAAAATAATTACAGATTGTTATTATTACAAGTGCACGCGATTGGACATGTTGTTTTTCAATAATTTGTTAAACTTTTATGTAATAAACCTTGACGAAAATACACACTCAAAATTTTCTCATTACTTAACATAATATCTAAATTTATATAACATCACGCACCACCCATGATTTCTTATTATTTATATTTATTTGAGAACAAAAATATTACGACCTCCAGTAGAATAACGATCACGTTTTGTTTTTGTTTTGTATTTTTTTTTTGAAATTCAATCTCGACGAACTCGGTCAGTAAAAAAACGCTGCCACCTTGTATTTTTACATTGAACAAATGTTTGTATACATAACTAGATTTATTGTATTTTTATGTTGTTACATAAGCAGCAATTTGTATCCAGTTACAGTTTGTCGCCTTAATTATTAAATTCATCTACGTGATACCTAGAAATGTCTGAGAAACAATAAATACATAATTGTGATAAATAAATATAAATATGAGCACTGAAAAATAGAAAATAATAATAACTAGTGATAGCCCAAATGGTCGAAATTTGACCGTAATTCATTATTTCATAAATCCAAACGTTATTGAGTTTTTTGTTAAATTTATAATAAATTTCATATAATTTTTGGGAATTTTGTTCTATTACGTCAGTTGCAAGCTTGTACAAAACGGCATTAGCGGGTGTTATTTGCCTAATTCCTTACATTACATATAAAATTTAAAATGTAATGTTAGTAATAGTTCTAAAAAGACAATCGAATAAAACAATCCGACAGCTCTGACTTGTTGACTTTAAATTGCAATTGGGTCCGTTATGCAACACACAATACACTTCTATCACGTAAACCATATTCTTTTTATTTAATTTAAAATATTAATGCATAATACATCAAAATTTTAACTCTGTGCTCTACTTCACCATATAAACTTTCACTATGCCAAATCTCATACTCCTCGGTGCACGTTTTATGCTTTAAAAATCGGCTACAATCACGTAATAATATATAGATATATAGAAACAGACAAAATAGACGTATTTAGAGACAATAACATAATGTAATAAAGTTGGTGCCAAAATAATGTTTCTATTTACTTTGTCGGACCTTTTTTCTGGGAGTTAATTATTTTGTCACAACGAAAACCATCATCAAACATGCTTAGATCAGCTTTCTTTTCCTCTCCTTACACTGAAGTAAAAATATTCCTTTCCATTTGTTTCTTTCAAATAACCGTTGGCTTTTTTTGGTATATTTTTTGCACCATTACATAAGCAATAAAAAAATTGGCCTGAATTCAAATAAACTCATCCTCTGTCTTAAGGTCATGGCTGAAATATTTGAGGTTATGATATTTTTTTCCGCCACTAAACCGGCATGTTTCAGCTGTTCCAAATGTTTCAAATGAGCTGCAATAAAAATCAAAACTATTCAAATATCTTTACCTGGAATACCTACCCAACAAAATTATCACAATAAGCAAATAATTATTGTGGATATTATATTAGCCTGCAAGTTTCTTGGAAACAGAAGCAACAAAAATATATTAGATATAATCCTAGCAGATAGAGCAACATTTAAGACGGATGTCGGACTATAAATGATTTTAGAGATCAGATAAGTTACATAGAGCTGCTTATGGTCGGTGCACATGGCATCACTCCGACCCATGTGAACAGGTATGGTCCTCAAAGCGATTGTGAACAAGAAAAGATCAAGACTTTTGCATTGAAACTCCCATATCTCCTAGCAGGGGTCAGAGTGATTCCACAGCTAGCTATTTTACCCGGCACTTTCCGGGCAAACACTTTGGTAGATTGTGGTAGGATACATAAAGTCATAAAGAATCTTGAGTATGGAACCGTTCTACCTCAGAGTCCTACTCGCACGTAGAACCAGTCCGAACACCAACCAACAAACATGCACCAAGAGAGAACTGCATGAGAATTTCTCCTACATAGGATTTTTCAGTATGGTTTCCTCCACTTTTAAGTCCCAGTGACGGACTTGAGAGACTCTCACAAAACAGTCCAGTGACATACTACAAAAAAATATAGCGAAAAAAACACGAAATTCTTTTCATGGAGCTCAGAGATACTTCTTTCGGTATTACAGGTATGGAACCCTCCATCTATGAGCCAATCTCGCTTACAGCCACTACCAGATCATTCTAATAATATTCTACATACAAACATGGTAAAGAGAGAATCAAAATCTAGCAACAGAGTTCAGAAATACACAATAAACTTTCAGGTACCGAACCTACCACATTTTCACCACTATTTAGAGGGTCGAAAATAAGTCCTTTCTTACCTAGGGCCAAACATTATTTTTGTTTTGTCTTACTAGATGGCCCTCTTCATTTAATAATGATATAATTTATAGTTCCGCAGACTATCATTTTGAAAGTGTTAGAAATATCTGAAGATAATATATATTAATTAAGCGCATATATTATGTGTCTATTTCAGACATTATTACATTGCTAATATTTTCGAAGCGATAATGCAGTTTCCTATGTCAAAACGTCAATGGCATGTTTCAACACGGTCGTATAGAAAAAGTCACGGACTCGGGATAGGCCAAAGTGTCATGCATATTTTTTTCTTTATTAATACCAAAGAACATACTATACCAGAAGCGCGGCTGCTATGTAAATATTTCTGACATATAATCTGTGAACGCCCGTTGGATGGCGCTGCGTCTTCGCAAGTACTGTGTAACCACCACAGTAAGGCGCCACGATACTTTGTGATTCAAATTATATCCAATGGATGGCATCGTTGCAAGCTGAAAGCAATGGCCAACTAAACGGAGTGAATAGAGAGCGCTCCAAAGTCGAAAACTCTAATTATCATGAAGAAATTATTGGTGACTTATTTATTAAATAGACGAGAAAGTAGTTAATCTAAATGACTTTTTTAAAAATGGGACCCACTTTATTTAATTATGTACAGAGAAATTCTAAATATTTGATTTCTATAACTACTGCAATATCGAACATGAAAATATCTAGTTATTCAAACAAAATTTATTTTCGTTAAAAAATATTATAGAAATCATCATCATCATCAAGATTCTGAATTTGTGCAAGAGATGAAGTATCAGTATTTCTATTACATCATGATCAGTGTATAGAAGATCCTTGACATAACTTCAAAACTCATGATTTCTATACGATTGATTAACTGGATATTTTCATGTTCGATATTGCAGTAGCAATAGAAAAAAATCTCGAATTTTTCAGTGTCTTATCTAATAAAGTCCGTTAAATTTTTTTAAATTATTTATTTCACATTTTTGAGTGGCTCATACTCGATCATTCACACCCATTCTAAATTGTCCTGTAATTCAGCAACCCTTCAAGTTTTTCAAAAATGTCTCCGAATATAATCTCATCTTTAATTCTGTCACAAAACAAAATCTAAAAGAAATTCCCCCTGTCCTCATTCGAGGGGATATTTTAGGAAGAAGGGCAGGGTAAATTTTTTTTTTCTTTAAAAACCCCGATCTCAAAGCTCCTTCCAATTGAAAAAAAGAATCATTAAAATCCAATCACCTCTACTATAGAAAAAGAGACATAAAAAAGCATACATACTATGGAATTGTGTACCTCCTCAGTTCTAGACGTCGGTCCACAAAATTTATCAGAACCTTCATTAATTATAATGGACAATGCACCGTATCAATCAATACAGATCGAGAAGCCATGCAGTTCTTGAGGAGAATCTACAATTTTATTGTCGATTGGTATATTATAAAACATGAATATTTTAACATTACAAAAAATTGGTCTCTCATTTGATTTCGGAGTGTTGATTTAATGTTTTGTTTAATTTGTAACGAGAACTTTATTAAGTAATTTTCTAGATACATATAATAAAATGTGTACACCTTCTCATTTAGCTTTTTTATTTTGCAAATACAGGTATTTAATCTCAAAAAACTTATAATTGAGAAACATTTATAAAAATATTGTGCTTGTAATGATAATTAGTTTAAATTTTTGTATATTTTCAATATTTCCAATTTTGATAGAATATGTTCATAAATGTTTTAAAATTTTCAATTTGGGATTTATTTTTATATTCCCAACAGAAGCCTGTTTTGTTGCATTCAACCATTTGCAATTATAATAAATTTTGGTTACAATTAGCTTTTTTATGATAAATAGTCTGTGAGGTGAACATGGATGATCTAACCACAAGGCAACTGAATTTCTCTTCTCAATTTCTCTTAAAATTCTTGCTACCACACATTTTTTGTACTGGATCTTCTGGAAAACTTTTTCAAAAACATCCAAACATGTGTCCACAATATTTATAAATTCCTCTGATGGGACGTTTAAGCCTCCTTCTGCCGATTTCCGTTCATACATGCGATGGAGTATGAGCAACTGCTTTTTACTACTCAGGATTTCACTGCTAGGCACCGTCAGAACTGATTTACAATCGTCACACTTAAATTCATCCAAGCATAACATTCCCAAGTATCCTGCATAATAGGAAATAGAACAGTCTTCAACAGACGCTTCAGTGTTTTTTGCAGTTTTTGTAGTTGATGAATCTGATTCACTGCTACTGGGTGTTGAAACTCTTGCAGACGATGAACTTGTGGTGTCTGATCCCTCTGCCTCTGCACTTGCATTTGGTTGTTCACTGTCTTCTTCAGATGCAGTGACATCAACTGTTATGTCAGTGTCAGGTTCACAGTTCGAACTCCGTGAGGGTTGCATCAGCATATTGACAGCGTTGCTGCGGAAGGATGTTCTAAACAATCGAGCTGTTGGATTTGGGTTAAATCCACCTTTTTGACGGTACACAGCAAATTGGTTCTCTAGCACATCTTGATTCAACCTATTTGTTAGTAGGAATTTAATGTTTTCGGACTTCTTTTCTTCTGCATACAGACCCTCAATTGCATTGATGGTCTGGATCAAGCCATCAAAACAAGGTGATCTACTAATTTTGTTACTGCTATTATGGATTTTAGTCATATTCCCAAAAATCCTCCTTGCTTCATTAAATACCTTCTTAGCGACAGTGTTGGAGTCAGATAGGGCACATTTATATGGGTTGCTTGTGAATAAATTTCGGCTGTCCAAAACGTCAAACAACTCATTTATAAATTTCACAAACTTGGCAGTAGACTCTGCAGTCATACTCTTCAATTCTCCAGTACCGAGGCATGTTTTAATTGCAGCTGCCATGGAATTGCTGAGAACTTGTACAGCTAACTTAACGCTCATTTTTTGGAAGGGGTTTGGAGAAATATGTGAATCTGTTATCTTTGGAATTGCTCTCGCCTTTTGCTTCTTCTTGTCTATTAGGTAGGTATCTCTAATGTCTTGAAATGAAACAATTTCGTCATCCATTTGAAACTTGCCTGATAATAAATTATTGCGTACACTCTTGATAAGGTGAGGAACATCAAACAGGGCAAAAATTTTTTGGCCTTCCACAAAAAAAAATGGTTTCTCGACCGTCACACCCAGAGATTTCACCATAGTTTGGTTACTGGTGCCTTGGTCACATACAATGGCCCTTGGTCGTAAGCCAGCTTTAATTAATTTTTGCAAACAGGTTTCCAGTATAATTTTCAAATTCATATATGTGACACCAGTATGGGATAAGAAATATGCCACAGGCAATTTCCAAGAAGAGTGTATGCCTCTCACCATAAACACTAGAGCATACTTGGCAATTTTGTTTTTCCTCCCCAGTGGACCCAAATCTTCAAATCCTTCAATCAGATCCAGTGCTTTGTTGAATTCCAATTTTCCCATTATTGACATTTCGTCAAAGCAAACTATACATGCCTTTTCTGTGGTTGTTTTAGACTGAAACTTTCTTTTAACGTGGGTAAAAAATCGGGGACTAAATCCAGCCATAAATTTGTTGGACCCAAGCCAACCTCTGATTGTTGAAGTTCCAGGAAGAACGACTTTCGTATTCCTCATGAAGTTATAAGCTGCAGGTGACTTGTAATACAGCATCAGAGAAAAATTACGCTGTGCCGGTGTCCATTGTCCCTTGTTACCTTTAAATTGCATTTCAGCAAGTGCTCTTGAATGTTCAGATGGAAATTTGAAGGATTTTAATAAATTTGTTACCTTCGCTTCTTCTTTGTAATGCGTCATCTTTTTCTTCATGTAACTAATTTGGCTTGTTTTCCTCTTCAACTGTAGCTTCTGACCTTCCAGTCGCAACTTCAGCTTCTTCTTTTTTGGTGTTTCTTCCTCATCAAATTTGAGTCTCCTCTTTGTAACTCTTGGTGTAGAAGCCTGTTGCAAAAATTTGTTTAAGAACTCTCCATCTTCCTTATTTTTCTTATCAGGTGTAACTTCCACTTCACTAGCTTCAGAAGACCATACCATTCGAAAATCTTTTTTTCCATACGTCTTAGATGGGGTTCTAACTCTTAATTCTGGTGACTTAGGTGACAGAACGTTTTGTGTCCTTTGTGATCTAGTGGGAAATGTTTCCTTGGATGTGGAAGGAAGATCAGTTGGTGGCCGTTGTGTTGCCATTGAAAACGCATTGTCTTCTGCTGAGGCAGGCGCTCGTGGGATAGCAACAGGAGTAAGTCTATTTCTTGAGATACGATTCATAAAATCAGGATCGTCAAAATGCTTCTCACATATAAATCTGTTTCTCAATTGCTGTGAGTCCAGATCCAACAGATTTGCATTACCTGAAAAATAAATAAAAGTGTTTTTACTCAGTAAAAATTCATTAGGAATTAAATCTTACTGTCAAGACTAACAGAGTTGAAAGACTACATTAGAGATGTCCCTCAAGCTGTCAGAGCAGTCAGCAAAACCAAAATCAAATGAAACCATAATCAGACGCTAATTAAATGTACTGATTAAAATTTTAACGCTCCTTTTTTTTTCGAAAAAAAAAACACATGTTCTGCCAGCTTTAGATAAAGATTAAATGATATTTGGACGCACTGATTAAAAATTAAACGATCTTTTTTTTAAAAAAAAGTTCTGCCTGAATAATCTTATGTTATCAGAGCATAGCCTAAAGAATGTATAAATTATCATGACATCTATATCAAAATACTAGTTTGAATCAATGTTAATTAACTATTTAAAATCCTTTTGATTAAGAAAAACAATCTATCTATCCCTATATTTTTTATTGATGTCTGTTTTTGGCTTTGTTCTGCTGTCTTCATCTAAAGCTGGCAGAATATGTGGTTTTCCGAAGAAAAAAAAGGAACGACAAGTTTTCATTACTGCATTCAATAAGCATCTAATCTTACGAACATGCATTGATATGCATGGAGGATTGACGATGTATTCATTTTTTAGGCTTTGCTCTGCTAACTCTATCTAAAGCTGGCAGAACATGTGTTTTTTCGAAAACAAAAGGAGCGTTAAAATTTTAATCAGTGCATTTAATTTGCATTTAATTAGTGTCTAATTATGGTATCATTTGATATCAAAATACGGTAAATAAAGAAGTTTTATAATTTTTCATGAACTTCAAAATATTGTTAACCAAAATGTGAAACAAATTTAGCAGATATCAAATTATGACAGGTTGATGTTTTTTTAAATGGAATATTATTTCAAATTTGGATAGATCTTTTTTTGATTTCAAATATTTACATATTTATAACATTTCGTTCGGTAGTTTTTCAGATATATGCGTTTAATGTTGTTTGCGTTAAAATGGCCTTTAGAACATAATATTAGTTGCCACAATTGCTATAAATCAACAAACGATGCTCTATTGTCATCTTGTCAAATTAAGTGTTTTATCTACGACGACCATGAGATGGGGTAATAAGAAGAAGAAAAAGTAAATATGGTTCAATTATTTTATTAAAGGCAATTTTAGCGCACCGTTATTTAAAAACTTTAAACGCATGTATCTCAAAAACGGCCGAACGAAATGTTATAAATATCCAGTCATAATTTGAGATTTGCTGCTGTTTTGACATTTTGTTTATGAAAGAATATAAAACTTCTCTTTTTACCATATTCTGATATCTCTTCACATAAACTTTCTAGGTGGGATATAAAAATATACGCGAAAACCCTGCACAATCTCATCTAAAGAAAAACTAAATAAACTGTTAGTTACGCGGAGCTCCCAAGATTCAACAATGGTTGGAGTAGAAGTTCAACGTAAATTGATTTATCAACACCTTTTTCAACAAGTGTTATCGCGAGAAAACTGCTCATTTTAGTTTATTCGGTGGATTCATCTAAACTCACTTTAATAGAATAAAAATATATACATAAAAACAAAACTACAACAGGTGATTATTATCCCTTACCAGATATTGCTACCCATTTTTTTAGGCGGTCTGGATCTTTCACAGGAAATCTGAACATTTTCAGATTAGGGTGAGATCTCCTGGTTGTTCTGCATCTCGAATATGCACAAGACATAGTCAAACTGCAACAATATTTAAATGTAAACAATTAACCTTACACTTATAAATATCCAGCAAACTTAATATATGAATAAAGAATATAGAAATAACAGTTTTATTAGTTCGGAAAATATGTAGGTAGGTAATTGAAAAAGAAAACATTGACCTTTTTGTTCATTTTAAGGAAGTGGTTAAAATTGTCTTACCTGTAGAAAGTTACGCCTACAGGCCACAGCAAATACAAAATGTCAATAATAATTTTCACAGAACTTCACAGGCTAAATTGTCCGACAGCACACGACAAAGTAACAAAATAGGTGCGAAATCCAATTCTAAAACACAATTCCACATTCAACAGAACTCTGACTCAATCTAAACGCAACGGACTGCAAATAGCAAATAGCAAACTTTTCACAAAACACCCTCCGCGCTATACGTTTGACAAGCACGAAATTTCAAGGTCACGTAGACCAGCATAGGTTTGCATCTTCGTCTTCGCTAAAAAAATTCCGTCGAGCCATCTATCGCGATTTCTTGGTACTATTCCTCAGGGCAGAATTTCTCACGTCTACTCCGCTGTTCTAGTATAGTATCTTCTTTGTTAATACTTAATACATCCAAATTCGTAGATAGACTTAATTCTCGATAATAAATATTTCTAATAAGATCAACTATCTCTTGTCAATTGTCATATGACGTAGACGTAGCTTAAGCCGGCTACACACTACGCGCTACTTGCCAACTCAACAGATGAGTATCCTTCTCGCACTAATTTAAAATAGCCGAGAATCGCGTGCTTCGCTCAACACTTTAACGCGAAAATTGCATTACTAATTTCGATGAAACTTGTCTAGAACATTTCTTCTCAAGACCTTCTACCAGCATCTCAAGTCAACGCATTGTCAAATAACCTGTCAGATGTCAAACTTCTAACGGTTAATTTTGAAAATTGAACATCGAATGTCGAATATAACCACATTGTTGTTGTTTTTCGGAGCACGTTGTAAAAAAAATGAATGAATTTGTTTGAAAGCGGAAGGAAAATCTTGTAAGTGTGAATAAATCAGATTTATTTTATCGTCAGTGATTTATTTTTCTGTCATTCAGTCAAAACGGTTCTGGTAAGTTTTATAAACTTTAGAAAAACTCAAACACCGTAATAATAATGTAATAAAAAAACAAAGATGATATTCCAAAGTTCATTAACCATAATATCGATAATATTTTTGTCTATTGTATCTTTTTTCTGTAAGCTGTAATGTTTTTGTTGTAAAACAAAACAACAAAACAAACAAAGTAGACGATTATTAATGATAAAATTTGTAAATACGTAAACATCAAAACATTCGTCGTCACCACGTTAAATATGTTATATGTATATTTATTTTTTCTCATAGGTATTTATTTGTCTACGTGCTATATGAGACAATTAACCTAAAAATACAATAACGCTTTAAAATTCATCATATTAGAGAGATAAGAGGAAAAATCATGTATTTACATTATTATTACATTATCGGCGATATATAAAAAATAAAACAAGAATACTTGTTCATGGAATCAGTTGAAACAGCATCGCTATAGAACAAGTTCTTAGTTTATTAAATATCTAAAACAATGATTGTGAATCTATTATACCAGTTGGTGCATGAGTCATAATACGATACGATTAGTCAATGTTAATATAAGAAGGTTTTAACGTACCTGTATGTGTGTGTCGGATTCAAATCAACAAAGAATTGTTTTTTTTTTCAACATACAATAGCAGCACTATGGCTCATATTTTTTATCTGTTTTTCTACTCAGGTATGTAATAATATTTTATTTATAAACCATTGGCTACTGCAGTTAGCTATTTATTTAGTCATAATAATAAGTGAATGGGTGTTTTATTCTTTAATGTTGTTAAATTAAATGATTTCGTATACCTATCCTGATTTCAAAGTCAATGCAAAGAGAGAGTATGTGTCTGTCTGTCTGTGTCTGAGAGGGATGAACCAATTTTGATATTTGACAGTTGACGTGGATATCTGTCTAAGGCATTATAGATCTCAAACGGATTTTGAGTCAGGTTTTTTGTTGCCTACTTGATTGGGAGTGTGTTTTCGGCTAATGCTTTTGTCGATTTCTGTTTTGATCTTATAGATTATGCTGGAAAATGATTCATTAATGCATTTAGATTACGTCACCACCAATAAAACTTCCATTTCCAATTCTATTTATAGAGGCAGAGATTATTTGAAAGTTTAGAGATCTAAGTATACCAACAAATACACAACATAACATCAACTTCTCGAATCATTTGGCAAAGTCACAAAAGTTGTAGTGAATCTATTTTCGTAAGTGTAATAATATGTCAGGGAAAACATTTTCCAACATAATCAGCCACCCACGAAAACAGAACGCAACCTCATTGAATAACTACTGTTATGAGATGATATCTACGAGAAAAAATACAGGGTGTCGATGAAAATATGTAATATAATTTCAAATTTCAACGAATAAAAATTAATTTACGTAAAAGTCTAATTTAGCGGCCTTTTTAAAAAAGCCCTAAAAAAAATCAAATGTTTGCAAAAATAGGTGTATTTTAGCATAAGTTTTAATAAAATTGAGGCGGAAGGCGCTATTTTTAATAAAGAAGCGGAGACTGTTCTTAAAACATGACTTTTAGCTGGAATTTTCGATTTGCGGAAGTATCTTTTCAATCCTAAATAATATATAATAATCTTTGCATTCTATGAAACGCTCAGATTCTTCAAAATTAGCAAAAATATGCGTGAAAAAAGTAAACGTAAGTTTGGCGAAAAAGTGAGGTTAAACGAAGCGATGATTGACTTGTGCAGTATATTCAACATTCAAGTGCTGTTAATATCAATGTTGCCAACGCTGCCAGTATAACTTTCGCAGCATTAGAATTCCATTTGCAAGACCTTAATTTAAATATCAAATGATCTTAATAATTTGCTGTAGTTCATTCAAAAATATCTACGACTGCAAAATATAATAAAAATTCAGAGCAAAACATTTCGGTTTTCTTAAAAAAACTATGCTCTAAAAATTTTTAAATTGTTTAGAAAAAATAAAGTTCTACGCCTATGGATGGATAATTTTGTTAAGGGTTTATTGACTCTATTCAACAACGTCACTATACTAAAAAACTCAGCAAAATCAATTGAGCCATAAGAAATGTATAACAAAAAAACTATATTAAAATTTTACCTTCACGACTGTTTCGCGCCCAAAATACCTACCCAAAAGTCAACTTTTTTTTCTTCAGCAATATCTGTACGCATTCTGTGAAGACGTTTTTAAGACACCCTGTATAAATAACACAATTTTTTTCATTTCATTTTATTTGATGACTTTTGATATCACTTTGTAGTTGGTAATAGGTCAAAATATTTCATATTGTTTTCACAATAATTTTGAGGCAACCAACCCATCATCATACTACGTAGATAACGTATGTAATTTGGAATTTTGTAATTTTGTTGCCTGATTCTTGAGAAGAATCAACAAGCTATTTCAAAACATAAACGTACACTGAGATTATTGTCAAATAAAAAACAAAAAAGCATCTGATATATAAACAGGAATTTGCAAGATAAAAAAATGATATACATATCTCTGTATAGGTATATATATTACGATCTACCTGATTTCTGCTTATTTTAATATAATTTTTTATATTTGCAACAGTTACGTTGTGATGGAATTGGAATCAGTATTTCCAAAGTTTATTTCGAAAATAATTTGGTCAATATCGCAATGCAGTTTCAAACAGGTATATATTATTATTTGTATGATGATATTATATTGTCTTGTACATATTATACGTGAATTGAAACAAGGATTTTGTATGATATACAAATAGTTTGCCTGTATGTTTGCTTTTTTTCAATGCATGTATGTATGTTTGTGCGTTTTGCATAGTAAAAAAATCATTTGACATAAATGAAGGAACTTGTGATTGTATTTGTACTGTAAAACTGTAGGAACTATTTTAAGTGATTAATTTCAAAACAATATCTTTGTACCTACATTATAAATTTTCCTCCCTTCAAAAAATGTAGAATGAAAGATAGGAAAATATACGGAAAAGTTTAAATTGAATTTTTTTTCAAAAGACTTACGGTTTTCAAGTGAGAGGCATGTTAAATTCTCAAATATGTGTATTTTCTCTTTGTGGAGAGGGCAATTTTTTCGGAAATTGAAAATCTGAGGGAGCCACATTAAAGACCAGAATATTTGTAGCAACATTTATAATGAACATTTTTTCCTCAGAGTTACGTTTTTCGAGTTACAGCGACGGTAAAATTGTAAAATCTGAAATACTTATGCGTATTTCCACCGCAATGTTTTGGGATCTTTAAATAATATCAAGTACAAGCAAAGAATATACGTGGGTAATAGGATAAGTACTATCTTCCTTGGTATTAGTGAATGCTCAACGAAAAACGAAAAACTATTGGCCTAATTACATGCCTATATAAATCGATTTTCTATCATGTTTTGAGGAAATAACAAACTCGCCCTATCTTAATATTTATAATCTATACTCTGAGTATGGGTTAATTTTGTATCCAACTTAACGTCGGTTTGATTTAACTAATTTGCTATTATAATCGTAGGTATATACAGCAGAATTTAACTACTTAACTTATTTCTTTGAAATTATAAATCCTAAGCCTTAAATCCCTGCGTGGGATATAATTAAAAAGGGTAATTTGAATACCTTTTCTTATTCACCAATGACTTTGGTTTTCAATAATCTAAATACCCTTAATGGGTTTTCAGCAGAATATTATTTATTATATATGTATTCTCGAAATGTTTGTAAATTAGGTTTTATAACTATTTTTAATTCATATTGGAGATTTGAGATCAAACACCTGCCATTTTGCAGAGATTACAGAAGTTCAAAGATAGTTCCAGGTATTCTCATTATATTGTATGTAATCTTCGTTGGCATATTTTCCATTGTACCTATATGTGATGAGATATATTTACGTAAATTGATTCAACGTCCAACAAAGAAGATAATACCTGGGCTTATATTTATTCAGAGATTTCAAAACATCGCGGAAATACACATATTTCAGACTTTCCCACTGCTGTAACTCGGAAACCGTAATTTTCTTGTGAAATGTCCAATTTAAATGTTGCTACATATAATCTCTTCTCATATTTTAAATTTTCCACCACCACAAGGCGGAGACTTGTACATTTCATACTTTACTACTGCTGTTTCTCGGAAACCTATGACTTTTTTGAAAAAGGACTAATTTAAACGTTGTCGGATATGGTCTCGTCTTTAATTTTGTCGTCTCAAATTTTTGATTTTCGAAAAATTGCCCTCCTCCACCCGCATTGGGAGAAGTTTTTGAGGGGAAGGACATGTTGAATCTTGATTTTTTCAATGGGCCCAATTCTCAATAGTCCTCTATCAAATGAAAAAATAATTATGTTTTTAAGGCGCGAACATACGCAAAAAAACAACAGTCGAATTGTATACCTCTTCCGTTTGGTTCGTCGGTCAAAAATAGGACCGACTTACTAGTCCTGGTACATTTGAAGTTGGTGCCAAAAGTCTTCATCGACTCATAAAAACTTCAAAATTATCAACACTCGAAGAGATTACATTCGAATTCATTTTTTTTCAAGCATATTGCGTTCATGGACGAATATGTGATTGAGCATAGTTAAAGTTAATTCTTATTCTAAATTGATAAACAAAAATGGACCGACGTTATCACTTGGTATACTGAAAAATACAAAATAATATTAATTCTGTTGGCGCTAGTACTTTTGAAGTTGTGTAGTTAGATTGAAAATAGAATTAATATTATTTTTTACTTTTCAGTGCACCAACTGACAACGTCGGTCCAATTTTTGGTGAAAAATATTCATTTCACACTTTTGAGTGTTACATTTGTCACGAACATCGTTGAACGTTCACCATTATCCATGTATGCTTTGCTTGTATCTGTTATTATTCAGAAATCTGAGAACATCGTCGCGGAAATACGCATATTGTAAACTTTACTACTGCTGTAACTCGAAAACCGGAACTCTATGGAAAAAATGATCGAGATAAATATTGCTACAAATAATCTGGTCATTAATGTTCCCCTCTCAGATTTTCAATTTTCGAAAGGAATTCTCTCTTCCAAATAGCGAAAATGCACATATTTCAAATTTTAACATCGCAGAAACTGGAAAACCAAAGCTCTTCTGAAAAAATTTTCAATTTAAACGTTTCCGGATATTTAGTTATCTTTAATTCTGCCATTTCGGATATTCGATTTTCGAGAAATTTTTCCTCCTCCCTCCCTTCGGGGCGGTTTTCAGAGGGAAGGAGATATCGGATGTGCATTTTTATATATATAATAATAATAATAATAATTATTGTTATTATTATTATTATTTTTATATATATGGGACCATTTTTCAAATCTCCTCTTTCAAATGAATCAAAAATCATCAATATCGGTGTACTTTTGCAGACAGTCGAATTGTATACCTCCTCCGTTCGGGGTTCGTCGGTCAAAAAAAAGGAACCTTGATCACGTTAAGTCGTTCCTGGTTTTTGTAGAATAATATTTATTGTGTAAAAAAAAGTTATTTATTTGTTCTATACTTTTTGGTCTGTTTTGATAAACACGGTATATTATTATTTTTTTATTTAAATTCATTATTTACAATACCTATGTGTATTGTTTGTGTGGCAAAAACTTTGTTTGATTTACGCCAGTTTGTTATTCAGATACCAATAGAATAAATATTATTTTATAATTTTTATTATTAAATCAATAATTATTAAGTCGGTCTTGTTTTGTTTTTTTTTTGAATCTATTAACTGCTATCATATAATTTTCTCAGATAGATATAATCACATTATTAATTTGGAATCCCCACAATTAGGGGACATTTTCAAGTAAATCTTTAACTTCTAGTATCAATTTTGGTTTATCCACATCATCAATGATTCGCACTACTTATTTATTGCATATTGAAAATTTGAAGCGTGATTTCCTCTCTACTATTTATTATATAATTACATCACCATGCACCACGTTTTGAGATATAAACGCAACATCGCGTTAAACCTTGCTGGAAATTACCATGTGTCACCCAGATTACTATGAACAATCATTTTCAATGGAAATTTAATATGAGTAAATACTTAATTCCGATAAAAAAATTCAACCGACACAATTACTACTATAACTGTCTACTACGACAGACTTGTTACGTTGCCCCTTTTAGTTTACTATGCCGCACAACGCGAACCAGTTGTTGTCAATGAGAATTAATATAATGATACCACCATTGAGATTTGATAGTATATAGTAGTTTTTGTTTAAAATATATACAAAAAAGCGATAAGAGCCCAACAACGCAACTATATCACCATGTGTTCACAGTATCCCCATGAAGGTATGTTAAGAATTAAGCATCTATTCCATTATCATTTTAGAGGACATCCGACATCCATCACACGAACACACACAATTTTGTTCCCGCGTTGTTCACGAAAGAAAAAGTAGGCGCGCATATACTTCTTTATAAGTTGGCGCGCAAACGCGCTCTCCAACCAGTTCATCGCGAGATTTTGTTTCAGTCGTTTCGCAGTGTTTCTACACTCTACAATTTCCCATAATATACAAAATTAATGGGGCTCAACCGGCTTACAACAAGTGATGATGGCAGTAGAATGTCTAGCAAGATTTTGTTATCTTATAATAATAAGCGTCGTATGAAGGTTCAAATTTCGCGCGTTACCTATCTTCCATAAAATTATCTGCAACAACGACAACGTGCTGCTGCTGCTGCATTCTCAGTGCTTTCAGTTTTGCCGCGATCGTCACAGATCACAGACGCCTGATCATCGGAAGAACAGAAGAACGTCGTTTTATATTTGTGTGTGTGTTGATTGAATCTTTCTCTTTGGATACTATTACATTAAAGTTTGTGAGTGCGTTTTAACAGAAATGGAAAGTGTCATAGAAAGGGTTTTAACTAACCCAACAATAATAACGGCGATTATAATTGGTGCTAGTGCTTTATTGCTAGTGTACATTTTAAAATTATTCCGCCAAGACACTGTTGTACACGAGCAGAAACAATCTAAACGTGAGTTATTTTATAAATAAAAACTAGTTTTCCTAACATCTCGTTATTAAATTGAGGACACGATACTGCTAATATAGAATCTTGATTTCCGTTTCGGTATTTTATTACCGTTAAAAATGCAGATGATGATGATTCGCCTTAACATTATTTTCAGCACGTGGTTTGAGGTTATTTTTATTCGCGACTTGTTGTCGAGAAGCTATTACAGACAGGCATGTTTGTTACCCATTCCAATGGGGGCCTACTATGAATTTTAATAAATATCGATACACCGATATTTGAATGTCATTTGCAATTAACCTAATTTTATGAAAATTTTCAAATTAGAACATCAATATGACAGTGACAATGCAACGATGAAAAACCTATTAAAATTGTGTTCTTTTTTCAATTTTGCAGATGAAAAGTCCTCCTTTGTGCATAACGAAAAGAAAAAGGAGACCTCATCGTCATCATCATCATCGCACAGTGCAAAATCTAAGAAAAAGGTAGTTGAAAATCGTTGGTCGGGAAGGACTGAGAAACAGAACTTTTCGCATCCTTGGCTTCTCACATCATTGAAAGGCCATAATGGTACTATTCTGGATATGGACTTTAGCAGCAACGGAAAATATTTGACTTCATGTGGAGACGGTGAGTTTTATGTAAATTATTCAGAAATTGAAATTAAAATAGCAATCCAAAAAAAATGTTTTCTCTATGAACTTACCAACATTCACAGTACATATATCATTTTTAGCTCATTCAAATGCATTTCCTGTAGATATTGCTTTTCCCGGAACTATTTTTTCAATAATCACCGTTTTCCACTATAGTTGGAAAACACAAGCTAGTAATTACTAATTATTAAATAGGTACTGAAAATTATCATCATAATATATGATTTGAGAACTCCCGTCATAACTATTTAGTTTGATTAGGTGTTTTTGATGTATTTCGACAACATTGAGTGAATTCTTCTAATGCTAAATTGGAAGCTTGTTTTTTTGTGTTTTTAAACGATTTTTTGCACACAGAATAACATTATTTTAAAGCATCTTGTGTATTTAATAATTTATAGACAGGGAGTTCCATTAATGTATAAGATTTTTTTTGATTGGAATGTTCTCATAAATTCTCAAAAAATCTACTACTTGTTGTCGAGAATACTGTGATTGCTAAAATACTGTTTTTCTGTGTGCAGAAGATCCAGACCCTGGCGGCTTGAGACAACAAGAAAATAACAGCAGCTCTAGCAGCAGCAGTAGTAGCAGCGAATGTAACAAAGAAAATAGCCGGCCCCCATCCGTCGAGCCGAGTCCACGAGCCAAAGGATTGTCGCGTCGCCAACGTAAAAATAGAAGGCGTGAAGACTCTTCCCCATCAGAGGGTCAGCAGAAACCAACAGCGCCACCATCAAGAAAGTCAAAATCGAAAAAATCGCCCACAGACTCTTCTTCGTCGTCTGCATCTTCATCGGCAAATTCATCACCAAAAAATAAGGTGCCGAAAAAACAACAACAACAACAACAAGCAATGATGGCCGCCCACAATTGCGGCAATGATGCTCCATTGCGACAATTTTTGAAATTCTGTGGCTCAGAAACCACCTTCACCAATCTACTACACAATTATTTGCTCACCAATGACCAAATGATCCTGATGGGTTATCCCATTCATCCACCTATCGTGATTACAAGCAGTGAGTACATGTTGTACAAGATGCGCTTGATGCAGCACAACAACACAACCAGATTCGATGTGAATGCAAGGGAATTTATACCGAAGAATGATCCATACTACATGAACGACAGCGGCCAGGGCTCGGGCAGCTCCAGTGACAGTGGTGAATTGGATGGTGAGGAGTCCTCATCGTCGTCGTCGTCATCATCTTCCTCCTCATCATCCTCTTCGTCTTCATCATCTGGCAGCAATAGTGATCATGAAGTCTATTACCGAAGAAATCAATTACTACCATCCAGCTACAAGGGTCAATACTTTACCAGAAATTGTTGCCGTTGCAGCCGAGTATTCTATACAACTGAATCGGAATACTTGACCGAGGAGAAGTGCACCTATCACTGGGGTCGATTACAGACAATCCCATCATCCACATCCACAGAGAAACGCTACGGCCAGCTGTCGTACAGCTGTTGTGGTGCCAGAAACGGTTCCAGAGGTTGCAGTGAGGCACGTTTGCATGTGTGGAGCGGTCATCGATCAGGACCCATCAAACCCGAAGAGTACGTCTACACCACCAAGCATAAAGCATCATCATCATCGACGACGACGGAGGAGGACAGCATAAATGGCGTCTACGCCTTGGATTGTGAAATGTGTTATACAGTGCGCGGTCTGGAATTGACCAGAGTCACAGTGGTCGGTATGGATGGTCGATTAGTGTACGACAGTTATGTTCAGCCCGACAATGAGATAATCGACTACAATACCCGATTCTCTGGCATAACGGCCGACGATATGAAACGTTATGGTACGAAAAAGTTGCGTGACGTACAAATGGATCTGATGGGTTTCATTAGTGCCAATACCATATTGATTGGACATGCATTAGAGAATGATTTGCGTGCCTTGAGGTTAGTGCATAATTTGGTTGTCGATACGGCGTATTCTTTTCCACATTTTAATGGTCTCCCATATCGCAGATCGTTGAAGAATTTAACATCGACAATATTGAAACGTGATATACAATGTAGTAGTGGCCATGGCCATAATAGCTATGAGGATGCCAGTGCGTGTATGGAACTGATGTTGTGGCGTGTCCGAAGGGATTTTCGTCACTTTTTGATGCAGCACTAGGAAGAACAAGAATGAAGGAAAAAAATAGAATCCAAAGAGAGCAGAGTGCTGCGATGCGCGCTGGACGTTACTCTTTTGTTTATTTTTTTGTTTCTACAATTTCGTCTCTCACCATCTCTCTCTTGCTTTATTTATTAAAAATGCTGTCATTCGTGTCATTATTTTTTATATATACATAAACACACACA
This sequence comes from Crioceris asparagi, assembly GCA_958507055.1. Classification (NCBI taxonomy): domain Eukaryota; kingdom Metazoa; phylum Arthropoda; class Insecta; order Coleoptera; family Chrysomelidae; genus Crioceris; species Crioceris asparagi. The sequence continues at coordinate 1,762,758 of OY293827.1, forward strand.
CACATATTATATAAATATATCATTGTTTTTCATCTTGTAATATAGTGAAGCCTAGACAACAACAACACAAAAAAATGGAATAGAAGATATAGTTCATCATGGTTCAAGTGTTCCTTTTCATAATTTCATACGTTTTAGCTACACATATATATATAATAATAAGTATATAATATAGGTAAACCTAAGTGATATATTTTTTTAATTATTTGATAGCAGTGGATATATATGTGAATCTCAGTACAATAATAATTAGTATTTTTAATTGCTGAATGGACGCGCGTGCGTGGACTTGTGATGTGAGTGTGAGATTTTATTTTTGTGATTTTTTGCCAACACAATTTCATAATTTGACTGATTATATTTATGTTATAAGGGATTTACTCAAACCAATAGTATAAGGTACAATCTTTTTTTTTTAAGTAAGATTGAAGAAAATACACTTTTCCACTCGATTTTTGATCTCCAGTAATGAAATATCATTTTTAAGATTATTACTTTATTTTATTTTCAATATTTCTAGGCTAAACACGTTTTATTAAAAAAAATACCCTTGTAGAACATTAATTCTCTTCTCAGTGGCGTCCTTTTGAGTTTCAGCAGCTGCGTTATCTTTCAAGATATGACGTCATCGTTGATTATTTGATTGGATCACCCTATATATATATATATATATATATATATATATATATATATATATATATATATATATATATATATATTTTAATTCAAGAAGCAATGCAGACGCAAGGTATCGGACTTGGTGGGAATCAGACTTGTGGTAATTTTTAAATATTAAATGAAATATCACCGCTTTTATCAATACCTTTTTGAATACTAAGTTGTTTTCATTAAATAATAAGTATTTATTACTCCTCCAATGTTATTATTTTATTTATTATTTAAAAAACCACAAGTCGCATACCCACCAAAACCATATAATATCATATTGTTAAGGAAATCACTATCTAAACATGCAACAATATATACAGGGTGATCCATTTGTTTAAAAAAAATACCGATGGTCTCATATATCTTGAAAATCAAAGTACGTCATTGAAAATGATAATGTTTTACAAAAACTTGTTTACAGATATTATTTTTTTTAGTTTAGCCACAAATCAAATTGCCTTGGAACACATTTACATGTTTTATGACAAACCAATAACAACATATTGTTACTTTTCTGGGTAAAGTTTCGTTATTTATAATGGATTGGATTTATATATATATTTTTGACAGTGGCAAGGTAACCTTAACGTCATTTTGAGGGCACCAAAGTCATCAGTGTCTCCCACGTTATCTGAGAGCAAATATTATAATATTATAACTTATCAGTTTGTCGAAGGAATCTCTCGTGATTTAATTTTCAAGATATGTATTGGTTTTTTTTATTACAGAGGCAAATGGATTCTTCGACAAATGTTTTTGCGCTCCTTTGGTTTGTGTGAATTTCTTAAGGGATAATATCGTCGCAGATTTTAAATAGTCCTTGTTGCTATTACAACAAATGAGATATTATAATTGATATAATATTGTTTATCTAGCCAGTTCTTTATGTCAGTTTACACAATCAATTGTTGTAAGATCAAACTTGATTGGTGTTTTTTTTAATCTAAAAAAATCGACCGATTTTTGTTCCAACTACCTAGCGGCTTGAAATGAGCTATTTTACTTTTATGTAGACTTTTAAGATTTTATTCTCGGAGATAACTAATTTTATCTCCTTTTTTTTCTTACTTTCGAAAACAGACTGAGTTGATATGGATGTTTATCAAAAATAAATTAAGTCTGTTTTATAGTGTTGTATGTTACAGTTTCTGTTTAGTTTTTTTTTTCTGCTGCTGCATTTTTGTCTTCATCTCTCGAATTCAAGCAGAGTAGCCCCCCCATATTTTTTAATTACTTAATATTATTTTTGTCTGTTTTTTTATCGTTGAACAACCTCCGTTTTGCCTAATTTAGTATTATTTTCATTCGACGTTTAAGTTTATCTGTTTCTAATTTTTGTTTTGCGTTTTTAAGTATTTTTATATTATTTTCTTGACGGAAAAAATTAAAAATATAGACAGGCAAAAATGGCTGTGTTCACAAAATAAAACTGTGGAGTACAATATTTGTACTCAAATTTTGAGAATAAAATAATTTTCATATATTTTTTTATTTGTTTCTCCTAGCATCAAATATTCCTTCCAGAAGTATTTACATGTTACAATAATTATTATAATAACAATAACTTTTCAAAATGTGAATGAGCACTTGAAAATATAATGTCAAAAGCATTATGGAAAAAATATAGAAAAAATTTCAAGAGATGTGTTCCGAATGAAATTAAAGCAAAAGGGTTAGAAATTTGCAATATAAGTATTGAATAGTATTCAATCATATTGCACCTATCAACGATGAGGTAATGCAATGCGGGATGGAGTATTAGCTCACCGAAAAAAAAATGACATGGAATGTCAACGTTCAACATAATTCATTATACAGGGTGTTTTATTAATAAATGGAAATATATTGACTGGTAAATCTTGGACCTCAAGATATGAAGATTTAACTAAAAATAATATAACACTGTCAAACTGTCAATGGCATTTTAAATGACCATTACCGATACATAGGTGATACACTATGAAATAAATTGGCAATTTATGCTTGATGCTCATTAAAATCTCAGTGTGTCTGGGGTATTAGAATAGTATGATGTGATGTTAAGACATTCAAATATCTCTAAAAATAAAGAATATTTCTTTTAATTGAATGGATAAGAAAGTCATTGCATGTTCTTCGCTTTTATTTATCCACTCAATCCAAATTAATAAAAGCTACTTATTTAATAAGAATTTTCACTTTGAGAAAAAACAAAATCAAATCTGCACTTGTCAGTTTCAAAATGGGAATCGTCGTAGACATATTGGGTTAATTTACCATCAAGGGCGCAGATGAGATGAAACTGCCAATTTTATGTTTCAACTCAGCTTCCTAGCAAGTTTACAAACTATCAGATTGGTTCGATTACTTTTTTTTCTGGAAGTACGTAACATTTACTTAATGTCACAGTGCCTCCATTAGCATCAGCTGTTACTGTCGGGATTCGTCAACGAACTGTTGAAAATGGATTCCGTATTTGCTGTTGGAGCAAAGCCATGGCTATTATCAAATTGATATTTTATAATAAATCACATTATGAAAATTGCTAATCTTCATTCAGACTGACAAGTCCTATTTCGATAATGATTAATCACATTTTGAAGTTGTAAAGGTAACAACACTCTAGACAGTTTTTATGACTAGGTTTTTAAATTATTGTTATCGATAATCAATTAAATGTCTTGATCTGATAAATATTAAAATCCCTTGAACCGAGACGCCTCAAATTATTAAACAACGTGATCTGTTTCGATATGATTCAATCTTAAAATTCCCAAGGGACAATTTAGTTTAAAATATCCCAGTATATCAGTGCATTTAATACCTTAAAATGAACTTTTATTGTTTTAAGAACATTTTATAAATTAATGTTTTTGTCGGTCGATTTTTTGATAAAAAATATTTATTTCACACTTTTGAGTGTAACAATATCATTCAAGTCCACCAAAGAAGATACATAATACGTTGCTTATACTCATTCAGAGATTTCAAATCATCGCGGAAATACACATATTTCAGACTTTCCCATTCCTGTAACTCGGAAACCGTACATTTTTTCGAAAAATGTCAAATTTAAATGTTGCTCATATAATCTCTTCTTTGATTTTGCCTTCTCAAATTTTTGATTTTCGAAAAAAAATCGCCCCCACCACCCCCTTTTTCTGTGGATAGACATGTTGAATGTCAGTTTTATTTTCAATAGTCCATCATCAAATGAAAAAAAATCATGAAAATCGGAGCACATTTCCTATTTAAAAGGCGTGAACAGCCATAAAAAATGCAAACAGTCGAATTGTATACCTACTCCGTTTGGGTCGTCACTCAAAAATAAATATAAGTATTCAAATAAATAAAATACATTATTCCAAAACGAAGAAACCATGTGAGGCTTGTCATGCACAAAATAACCTAGAAATGTCTGTTCACTTTTGCAATAGAACTATTTCCGAGTCCGAGTGAAAATATTATCAAATATTCATAGAAATGATCATGTTCACAAACCATTATTTTTTTGCTATGTATTTTTTTTAGGTCATGACATTATTATAATCGAATGCGAATTCTAGAAGAAATTCATTTCATTTAATTTAGTGAAGTGAAAGTTTTTGTAAGTGTATATAGTTATAATAAGCAAAAGGAAATTTCTCTGTTGACTGTAAACTTGTTAAGTAACAGTTCAAACATAATTATTTTAGAGTGAACGTAAAATCAGTGAAAATGAGGTCATGACCACAAATGATTATCAACGAAATTTCAGTTTTAGAATTTAAGATTAATCATCAAACTTTTTGGAACATCTAGTGTTTATATCTCCATTGGCCGACTTGGCCAGAACAAAGGTGATAACTTCTTCTGTTCTAATTTTGACCGACGACCCGAGGTATACAATGCGAGTGTTTGAATGTTTTTTATGAATCTTTTTTCATTTGATAGAGGATAAATGAGAATTTGTCCCATTGAAAAAAACAAACGATGTTCAACATGTACTTCCCTTCAAAAAATTCCCCCCCCCCAATGAGGTGGAGGGGACATTTTTTTTCAAAAATATAAAATTTGAGACGACAGAATAAAGAGGAGAAATCATGTCCGGCAATGTTTAAATTGGACATTTTTCAAAAAATCATAGGTTTCGTAGTTAAAGCAGTAGAAAAGTCTGAAAAATGTGTAACTCTGCTATGTGGTGGGAGATTTTTTTTTCGCAAATTTAAAATATGACACGGCCAAATTAAATAAGAGGTCGTACTATACCTATCTACTCTTATAAAATTACTTTGTTCATCTGTCATATTCGAGTTCGTCTTATACAATGCTTTCTTCGATATTCGGCTGAAAATAAAAAAAAATCGCAAAGAATTCATTATCTCTTACATAGATTATCACGATACAATAAGATAAACTTGCGGAATTTATCATACGTAACACATTTTTGTATTTGATGTGAAAGTGATAAGAGTTCTATAGTAATTTGATAGTGGAGAATTTGTAGTATATTATTACGTTTTATTTTATATTATTCGTAAATGTCTTACAAAATAACTGCTATCACCAAAAGATAAAAGATACTAATCTTTGCGTTTACATTACATCATCTTTTATGATAGTTTACTATTATTATTTAATCTTTAGGACGGATTTCAAACACAATCCCTGATGCTTCAATTTGTTCAACGAACTAAAAATATTGCTTTTTATATACTACTACCTGTTTTACCAGGCACTTCTCGACAAACACTTTCGTAGATTGTGGTAGGTCATAAAAAGTCTTGAATATGGAACCCTTCTACCTCAGAGTCCTAGTCGCACGTAGAACCAGTCCCAACCCAGATCCTTCCACAGACATGCATCAAGAGAGAATAGCATGCGAATTTCTCCTACATATATTTTATGAATTTTCCGGTATAAAACCCTCCACCTTTAAGACTCAGTCGCACTGACAGACTCTCTCTCAAAACAGTCCAGTGACATACTACACACAAATATAGCGAAAAATCCATGCAAATTCAGCCAATTATAATGCAAATAATAATTTGATATTTGAGTAGTGGTTTATTGTTTTTTTATTCCTTAAAAATGTAAATTTGTTTCTACATTTTTAATATGTATTTCTTGATTTTGGATCTTGTTGTGTCATTATATAAAAAATTCCTCACTAATTCACAAACATTTTGCCAATAGGAAATGTAAATAATTGCTTGATTAGGTGTAGTATCATTTGTTTCATCACTTATTTGACATTTTGATTTAGCTATATTTGTTTATATCTAAAGTAAACAAATAATGGTCTATTCCATCATGTTTTTCCACATACTTAATATTATGATTCGTATGTAGACATTGCCAAATTAAATACCTATGTACATACAGGGTGGTCAAATTTCGATGCTTTTGTAGGGGTAACCTGAAAATTAAATAGCAAATTTAAAATTCAGCTATGCTAACTGGATTGTAATCTAAAAAGTGTCTGAAGAAGATTAAAATAAATAATTTCGATAACTTCACAAATGAATAAAATATAAGTAGGCCTTGTAGCCAGCGGAAAGGTAAATTTCAAGTAAAGTTTTTTAAATTTGGTTCAATCATAACTGAGAAAATTTATTTTGAAAATGTTATAATTTGGATACTTTAAGTTGAATGAAAGAAATAATGACAAATAGAAGTATTTTTCAATTTATTAAAAAAAAAATGTTCAAAATGACCACCATTCACTTCTTGACAATAAGCCAGGCCAGATCTTGGAATTCTCGTACAACATTTTGTAGGACCCATGAGGTTTTGTTGTTAATTTCTTCTGTTATCCTAACTTTTAAAACTACAGTATAGTCTGGTGTATTGAATTATACTTTTAAATAACCCCATAAGAAGTAATCGAGAGAATTCAAATCGGAGGATCTAGGCGGCCATTCAGTCGTTCCACGTCTTCCAATCCACCTAATGAAAAAAAATCCCGATGGCATGTAGCCAGCGGAAAGGTAAATTTCTCAATTTCATTGGTATACCTGTATGTCATGACATATCTATTGCCGTATGTATCATAGCCTTGCGGTTAAAGGTTTTCGTTTTGACTGTTGAATATAAAGCAGACAGGGTTCGCGTTCCACTTCAAGGCAGAATTTTTTTTTTGTCTATTTCTTATCAAAAAATATACTATATATTTTTTTAAATGTTTGAACGGTCGCCATTTTGAAACTACTTACCCGATATTGCCCAATAACGTGCCTACAACAACAAACATTCATTATTCTTCTGGTCCATAATGGTTCGTGTCCGAAACTGATACGATTAACATATTTGCCAAACTTCTTATTTTTCATGGCAACTTCAGATTTATAGAGTAATAATCAAAGACATTCAGACGTAATTGAAAGGTAGTTGTTGAAATAGTTATTACTGATTATTCAGAAACACCTGCAGATTAAAAATTATGTACCAAATTTATATTTTACAACACAAAATAAAAAAATTCATTTGTGACATAAGTCGATATCGATCGATTGAGTTTAACGCGGCAACACAGTAAAATATAATTTAGGCGTCCGTATGGATTCGTCAGCTTTCGTCGCTAGTCGGAATATTGTTGTTCGTTGTTCCATTCATAATTTGAGGGTTGCTTGCTAACAATAACAGATCGCCTTTGGATACATGTTATGAATGAAATGCTTCGTCTAGGTGTTCAGATGTCTAGGGGGGTGCCAAAAGGTGGTAACATTTTTATACCATAAATTGAGAATGGAAATCGATCTGTTTCAGGTCAGAATTTATTCCATACCTATGAAACGCATTGTATATAGAAAAAAAAATCTCTATGAAATTTACTCAGTTGAAATGTGTGAGAAGTCGTTGACAAAAAAATCATTCCACCAATTCAAATCATGATCTTTTTTCATCAATACGATTAAAACGGAGAATTCCAATGAATTCAAATATCCACTATAATAATATCATATTATTATCATTGGAAATAGTAAATTTTAAAATCAAAATGTATTATCTCGTGTGCGTACTTAAGTCCACGTGGATAAAAATCACATATCTACTCGTCAATAAAATAATAAATTATTATTATTAAATATTCTGATTCTAATTTTGCGCAACGCAATAATAATTTACGATGTATCTCTATCCGCTGCTAAATTATGTTATATTGGTTTATTTGTTGTCAATAAAATTCAAATTCATTGTCGGTGGGACGAATACACCTTTGACTTGAAATAAATATTCATTTTTGACCGACGAACCCCGAACGGAGGAGGTATACAATTTGACTGGCTGCTGTTTTTTGCGTTCGCCCGAAAAATGGTCCCATATTCATAATAACGCAAATCCGAAATGTCCTTCCCTCCGAAAATCGCCCTTGAAGGGGGTGGAGAGGTCAAATTTTCTCGAAAATCGAAAATCTGTGGTGTTATAATTAAAGATAGGACAATATCCGGAAACGTTTAAATTGAAAATTTTTCAAAAGAGTTACGGTTTTCGAGATAGGGGCATCTTAAATTCTCAAATATATGTATTTTTGCAATGTGGAGAAGGCGAGTTCTTTCGAAAATTGAAAATCTGTAGGTACTAAATGAAAGACAATAATATTTGTAACCACATTTATAATGAACATTTTTTCCTTAGAGTTACGGTTTTCGAGTAAGAGCGGTGGTAAAATATTTAAATCTAAAATAATTATAAATATTTGCGCAGCTATCTTCTGAGATCTCTACATAATAGTAACCAGGACAAGCAAAGAATATTAGTGGTATTAGTGAACGTTCAACGATTTTCTTGACTAATTTTACACTCAAAAGTGTGAAATAAATATTTTTTACAAAAAATTGGACCGACGTTATTAGTTGGTGCATTGAAAAATAGAAAATACTATTAATTCTATTGATACTGGTAATTTTGAAGTTGTACAGATGCAGTTATATAGAGAACTCTTGGCACCAACTTCAAAAGTACCAGCAGAAATAATAGAATTATTATTGTAACGGGAATTATTTATCTCTAGAGTTCATTTATTCAAATACTAAAATATCACAGTCTGTTTATATACATACACTACACTATTTACAACTTAGCGTTATTTATTTATGCCCCCCCACCCTAAGGCCGGCTACTCGACTGCCCGGACTGACTGACTCCGCATCAAAACCTCTCAACCAATATATAGACAAGCCTGTCCTTCTGGAATCTTCAACAAACCACGCGTCGCGTACATTCGACCACTAACGCAAACTTACTAGAAGCTTCGGGATATCATCTCGACCCTGGCATTCATCGCCATCACCAATAGCAGCATGCCCCACACTCACACCACCCGGGCCTCTCCAAAGTCCGTACGCGCCAAGGTGCTCCGCCCGCTGATGAATCGCACACGCCTCGATACTGGCGTCATCCCGTTTATTACAATATTATTTTGTTTTTTTCAGTGCACCAAATTAGTGAATCGGTCCAATTTTTTGTAAAAAATATTTATTTCACATTAAAATTATATACGATTATGTATGCTTGTATTTTATATTCCATGTGTACTCATTTATTGATTGTAAGATGTATTATGTTTTTATTATTATTTTTTTCCACCCAACTCTTAAAAGAACTACCTAACTCCCACCGACTTATTGAAAATATATTTGTTTCCATAATTGAGTGTAACATTAGTCATGAAAATCATTCAACGTTCATCAAAGAAGATTATACGTTGCTTATACTTATTTAGAGATTTAAAAAAACGCGAAAATACACATATTTCAGACTTAACCCTAACTGTAACTGGGAAACCGCACATTTTTTGAAAAATCTCCAATTCAAATTATGTTACATATAAAATCTTCTTTAATTTAGTTGTCTCATATTTTCAATTTTCAAAAAAATGCCCCCACCACATTGCGGAAACACACATATTTCAGACTTTAGCACTGCTGTAACTCGGAAACCTATAATTTTTTTGAAAAATCTCCAGTATAAACGTTGCAGGATAAGGTCTCCACTTTAATTTGGTCATCTCAAATTTTCTATTTTCGAAAAAAATACCCCCTCCAATCTCTTTGGGAAAAGTTTCAACATGTCCTTCCCCTCAAAAACCTCTCCGAAAGACGGTCGATTACGTTTCAGTGGAACCAACTGCCAACAGTTCTCTATCAAATTTAAAAAGAATCATGAAAAAGGAGACGACTAACAGTCGAATTGTATACCTTCTCCGTTTGGGTCATCGGTCAAAAATGCTCCAGAATATCATTTATTATTCTTGGATGATTACTTCAAATGTAGTATTTTAAATACAATGAATCGTTACTCATGTGTATATTTATAGATACCGTGTATCATTTCATTCACCAGTTTAGAGTGCATACGAGTTTTCAGAAAGATATAAATAGAAGGTACCTACATTTAAGATTGAAAGAAAAAAACAAACTCCGCCTACTACTTACGTTTACTTTGACGTTGACTTTCTTATAGGTATGTACCTATAAATAGACATTGGTACCTATTACCACAAGAAACTTTCTACTTTCACAGCCAACAAATTAACACACAAACTATAATGATTATTATTATTAATATTATGTGGAAGTGCTACAAATTTAAAATAAATTAACTGTTCATCTTTTCGTTTATATTTTTTTTGCCGCTACTAAAGGTAGCATGTTCATAAAGTCAAGCTAATAGATGTTTTTTTACAAAAAAATATGGACCGACGTTATCAGTTGGTGCACAATACAAAATAATATTAATTCTATAGGTGCTGGTAATTGTGAAGCTGGCGCCAAAAGTTTTCGAATCGAACTGCACAACTTCAGAAGTACGAACACCAATAGAATTAATCAGTGCACCAACCACCAATTTTCTGTAAAAAAATATGTATGTACTTTTTAGTGCATCTGCTTATAAAATTCATCATAGTTTATGCAAAACAAATAGGTATATCGTTGAAAGTTACCTATAATTATTAAGACTACTGAAAACACTCGAATGCTATCTATCTATTCGCTCAAATTAATAATATTTAATCTACCTAGGTATCATATCGAGAATCTTCATTTAAAACCTAAATCATCACCTCACGTGTGATTCAACAAACATTCAAGATTACGTCAGTTATGATGGAAAATACGTCGTATAGATAGATATACTATATTGAAATAATTATAATTTCATATCATATTATTGCTTCATTCCAAGTCCTCCATCGGAAACAGTTTCTTATATATTATCAGGATTCTGCGCTTTGTTACCCAAATGCGTTCCAACCCAAGCGTCGTCTGACGAACCGTAAACAGCTGGCAAAGATTGTAGATTAATCTTTGCAGGTGATTTTCTGTTCCAACTCAGCTTTCTAAAAGTTTACAGAGACAACAAACTTATCAGTCAGAACAGTTTGCGGATTTTCTTCTCTGATTGTTCGTTATAAGGACATGCGTATTGTGGTCAGAGTCAGAGAGCACCTCTTTTAGTCCATGTATTCTATTCCATAGACAAATAAGGAATTTATTTGAATCTAACCCAACATAGTGGTTGGATATTTGAGAAATATAACTATATGCTGTTCAAAAAATTGAAGCTTGAAACGTTTTATTGACATAAATTCACTTGTGTTTGTGGTTATTTAATAGTAGTTTAATCAGATTATGAAATAATGTTACCTTGCTGTTATTAAATTGAATTCTCAATTTGATTTCGAATTATCAATAATAGTTGAGCGATAAAATGTGATGGAATCGATATTTTTCTTAGAAGTACGTAACATTTGATTTATTTCACAGCTTCTTTTACCTTTACAATTATTGTATACCAACGGAGGAGATTTAACAATAATTTAAATATTAAACTCAAGAGAATATCAAGAAGAAGAAGAAGCTATTTGAGATGTTATTATACGTTTGAATTCAATTATTTTAGTAAGCATAACTTATCAGCTGATCCAACTACTGTTACAAGATTCGTCAGGATGGACATTAATTATTATCTGACAGACATGCGCGTTGATGGCGATTTGCAAACTGTTCGGCAATCGGTTTCGGGGATTTGTTGTTGGAACAAAACCTATATATTATGAATGACATGCTTACATTTTAAAGTCTAATGAGTAATATCTTAAACGCAATATATAATTATGTCAACATTCAACATCCTTTGAACTAATTTACCATATTTTTCTCTTGTATTATCTAAATTGTATTGCATATATTACGTGTAAAATTAAATATTTGTATTGCTAAAATTAGCAAATTTTAAACATTTATATACGCAAATATATAAGTTAAGTCGTCGATAGTGGGGAGCTACTCTGAATTTGATGATACTTATCAACTTAAAAACTATTCTAAAGTTAAGTAGAGAGTTCAGATGGCAAACTCATGAGATGTTTCTCTGGTATTAGTATTCTGTTAAATTGATGACATTTATATTTCCTTATATTATTTACATATTCATGTGACTTAACATGAAATCATTAATATTTATTTAATTAATAAAATAAAATTAAAAAAGATAGATACTAGATTTCCTTGATTATTTGTGTTGTTTATTCTGTAACTTAAAAACAATAAATATTAATTAATTTAAGTAATAAATTCTTATTCTTATTTTTTTGGCAAAATTATTTTCTGCTAAAAAATTGCTCTACTGCGTATTTTCAATAGGAAAACAGTATACATACAGTGTTGCCGCTCTCTAATTTTTCCTGTAATATTTTATCCTGTAATTTGGATATTCATTGTTTATTGTTATTAATTAATAAAGATGAAAATATTGCGATACAATATAGACATAAGCGGGAAAATTTCCTTGAGACTATACGTCTAATGGTTAGTCGATAACAAACAAAGCTCCGGCAACAATGGGCTACATAAGACACTACACTCAGTTTCAAATGCCACATTATACTTCAACCTGTTGCTATAGTTAATTATTTTTGCCATATAGCCTATAAAACAACCAGATTTGAATCCTATTGAGCACTGGATCTGATCAACGTGGGGTTTTTCCTTCAAAGTAAAAGTGGTTTTCAGTTGTTTATTTGGATGTGAGCATAAGTTAATTGTTATGAATTCAAAAAAATAAATTATATTTTTGTTTCTCTCATTTGATGTTTTTTCTTTGGTTTCAGATCGATCTGTTTTCATCTGGGACACCAAAGATCTTACACAAAAAGAAAGAAAATCGCTGCGTGTCAATATTGAATTTGATTATGCAACATTGGTGAAATGGAGTCCAGATTGTAAGGCATTCATTATCAACAAATTCAACGAGAATACCGTAGAAGTTTATAAAGTTGATAAAAAGAAAGATGGCTGGCTGCAGTCGACAAAGGCTTTAACATTCCCCAAGGTACGTATTTTAATGATTATGCGTTTGATTTCCAAACAGGGTCATCTAAACTAGGTCTACAGACTTCCTAGGTGGGGATAGTTCCCTTTTTTGGGGCTATTCTCTGAGAAAAACGTCAATATACCCATTCTTCTTTATAATCGCTTTTGTTTATTTATTTTATTAAGCAGTAGCACTCAAATCTCAAAAGAAACTAGTTTAAACTTTGGAATTCTACGCTCAAGTCTTAGCGCAATACTAGTCTCAGGTCAATCTCCACAATATACTTATACTTTCAGTCATCCCCTTAGATTATTCACTCAAACAGCAACCGACCAATTCTTGAAAGAATCAATTCAGACTTCTGTGACTCTCAAGGTTCAATATTCATATTTTCTCTTGATCTAACATCAGACAGGTGACAGGAAAAGAGTCGATAGTCTACCGAATTGCAATTCAAATTCATTTCTTACAGAATAGATCCAATTGAAGCCTAAACACTTATACTATTTTTATCATTTGATTTAAAACTTTGATATACCAGAATTATTAACAATAAACTTACTTTTTACTATTTATCTATTAAGTTTTTATTTAAACATTCTTGGAAACTAGGAAAAAAATCAACATCACAATTCATTGAAGCATAACCACAGTCAGTGATTGAGGTCGAGTGTAATTTTTTTGTCATTTTAACCTTGCCACCCGTTTTAATAAGCATCTTAAATAATAAAATAAGTGTCCTCTAGAAAATAAAAAAATAAATAAAAAATGATACATTTCAATACCTACTAACCTATTTCCGTGGTTTTTGGAAAACCACCGCTCTTACAATGGCAAGAAAACAATGGAGCCATGAATGTAATGCGTACAGGAGTGTTATAATAGCTGCGCACTGGCAGTGTCAAGTTGCTTCCTATTCATTTAAAAAAAAATGTAAATATTTCAAAGAAAATTTGTCTGAGAGGACATAATAGATTATCTGCACAAATATCATAATCTAATTATGAAAGAAAAACTCAAAAGTGCTTACATATGAACACAAAATATGAGACTATACATGCGTTTCAAGAAGACTGGAAACATGGAGACATGGAGATTAAACTTTCTATGCTTCTCTACGTAGCCACATGAGATTGAAGAAGTTGCATATCATAGCGTGGCCTCGTGTACGACGAACATCTTGACAATTACATTAAATATTCGTTCTCTTTATTTATCTTCATGATCTCCTGTCTTTTTTGCGAGAGCCGCTTGTTGCGCACGGCATGGTGCGCAAAGACGCATTCACGAAAGATATGCGTGTGAAATTTTACACGATTTTTAAGACGAGTTTAATCTCCTCTTTCCAGTCTTCTTGATGCGTTTTATAATTGTCCTTGACCTTTTTGTCACTGATGACGTCATTGGAGATCCACGTGGTCAAATTAATGTACATTTAAAAGGTTAAATATGTAGCATTTTTTTTAGAAATCTTTAGGTAGGTACATTGTACATTATTGTTTAGGTTTGTTGAATGTTGATCAACAAAATATTTCTGCTTCGAAAAGTGACAATGGTTACAAATATTTGCTGTGTTCAATACTAGCTAGTACCGTATTAAAATAAAAAACAAAACACTATCCTACCATAACACTGACTAACATAAGAGTCATAAACCTAATTTAAGGTTAGACCTCCGCAACTCCGCACTTAATTTAGTAGCGTACTAAAATTTCGATTATGAATACGCCTCATTTTGTTTATGTTTATATTTTTAAGTTCCATGAAACGGATATAATTGGCATGGGCATAGCTAGTAATGGAAAATTCATCATGACATGCTCCAATCAGACTGATATGGCCATTTGGGACCTCAAAGGGCAAAAATTAGCCCAACTCGATACTTATCTGATGAATACTACATGTGCAAAGATATCACCATGTGGAAAATATATTGTCGCTTCAGGTAAATATTAATTTTGTATTTTTTCATCACCTGTATACAAGGTGTTTCAAAATTTTGAAACCGACTTTTGTCAAAAGATTTGAAATAATTTAATTCGACAATTACACATATATTAGAGGAATTGAAAACGGAAGAAACATTATTTTCTATATTGATAATGAAAAACATTATTTGGTAAACGGAACGATAGTTGTCCATAATAGAATAGCGAAATAGCAGAAACAAAAGATAGGTTATGTTACACTATTGTTCACAGATAGCTGTCATATTGAAGACGTCAAGTTTTTGATTACTGATTATTAAGCACTAAGCAATTGGTAATCAGACACTGCTGTGGACTCAACCACTCTTTTCCATGACCAATTTATCATTATTTGTCATTGACTTTTTTCACCGACTTCCCAGGCGGAATGTCTGTATTTTTAGGTTAATTCTCGATCGAGCTCGATAATTAATTATAGTCTCTAGATTATAGACCAGTAATAAAGTAAGTCCCAGCTTTTGCAAAAAATATATTTCACATTCTGGCATTTTATGTAATATTCTGTATAAATTCGTACAGGTTTTACACCGGAAGCTAAAGTTTGGGAGGTATCCTTCAACAAAACAAGCGAATTCCAAGATGTAAAGCCAATCAGTGAACTTACCCTGGGCGGTCATTCTTCGGGTGTTTATGATGTTGCTTTCGATGTCGACTCATCGCACATGGCAACCGTCTCCAAGGATGGTACATGGAATTTCTTCAATACAGAGGGTAATTGTTTTTGATTTTTCCTAAACCCAGACGGGGTAGAGTCTTTACCTTGCAAAAATTTCCGTGAACAATTTTATTTGTAAAAAGCTGTATGCAGACCATTTGTCCTCAAAGTGATCCTTAACTGATAGAACATCAAGAGATTGGGTATTGCGCAGTGATGTGGTTAGATAGAGAAGGTAAAGCACACACTTTTACTTCAACCAGCTCCATTTACATACTCTATTTACCGTTATGCTGAGGGGGTCATCCCTTCCTAAAGGTTAAAGCATATTGAAATGTTTCCAAGGTTATATAAGACGAACCCGACTGGGCTATCTCACCGGATCGGTAAATAATACTAATTTGATTGATTATCAATTTCAGTCTACCAGCGTCTTGGAGTTTGTGCTCGACTAATTACTTCAGGAAAATATGAGCAAGCTAGTAACAATGCTCTTATCGCTCTGTCTCCTAATGCTGAAGTATTGGCAATAGCAACAGCGTCAAATCTGGCTCTGTATTCCACTTTTGGTGGCACTCTGGACTACGTTATTGAGAACATTTACGCAGGTATATAATATTTAAAAAAACAAGAGATGACTGCAGAAAACCTAATACCGCTTGAGTAACAGTATGCAATGCTTCGGGAAAATGTTAGTTTTGACTTGTCTACGGAACACTTTTTATTGGATACCTGGCGCCCTACATTTCCAAATCATTTCATCCCGTTAGTGGATCAGTTAGGTTTCTTTTGTAGTCACCACCACATCTTCGATTACTACTTCAACGTTGCTTTATTTTTAATTGTTCTTTCAGGAAATATAACAGCTGTTTTGTTCGATGCGTCTGGCAAATATGTCCTAACAGCTGGTGACAAGCATATCAGAGTATTCCACAATGTGACCGGCTACCGGTGCAGTATTGAGACTGCTAAACAAAAGCTGAAAGAACATCAGACCTCAGCTACCAAGGAAAGACTGCACAAACTTATTGTCGATAGTGAAGCATTTCTGGAGCAAATTGAGAAAAAATAAATATTAACAGTTTTTGTATATTTATAAAGCTCATGAAAATATATTATTGAACTTATTTTTGATACCTTCCTCAATTCCCTCAATGATATTTTAATTAATTTAAATTAGATATTCAAACATCTCGAAAAATAAAGAATATATAGTTGAGTAGTTTATTTATATAGAAAGTTTTAGAGAACTGAAAATGCATAATAACAATTGTGCCGGAGGCACAGATATATTCTATTTTAATTATAAAATGATGCAGTTAGGCGATATTTATTCTATATTTTGAGTCGGCTTGATCTTGTACATCTAAAAAATATAATCAAAAACAAACCCCTACAAAAATTTTAAAACTTTTGCTGACCTCTTTTGACTGGTAGCACAACTTGAATTTACATCAAACTTAATGACAAATAAAACAAACAAAAGTATGCGTAATGCGTGTGGTATTTTTTGACAGAAACAATAATGTAATGTTTTGGTTTCATACTTCATTGTCTTTATATTATATTCAGTTTTAAAATAGATATGTCTTTCTCGGTTTTGTTTGATTTTTTATCGTCGATGGGCTTTTCCAGTTTGTAACTTTTTTATATAAATATACCTAATTTGTTATCAGGGAAGTGCAACAAAGATCTCATAAAGTAAGAGTGTTCAATATTTTATTATAAAATAGTATTAAGATACCAGAGATAATGATCAGCGCTAATGAGTTATTAAATTAAAACAAACACTAGGACCTTTATTGCTTTGACCTTGTGTTACACCTCATCGAAATACTTGAAGACTGAGGAGAGCTGTGAAATCAAATCCAATATGTGCTTTGTTTGCAAGACGTGAGTAAATTATTTAAGTATATTCTACTTAATACTAATAGTAATTGATTGAAATTTCAGAATTAGCTGTCTTTCCACAATCATCTGTTTGGTAATTTTCATTGGTATAATTACAGCTGTTGTGTTTTTGATGCTTTACCTTCGAAAACAGGGCATTGTAAACTTTTAAGAGGAAATATAAATGAAATTGTAATTATTTATTTATTTTCCACATAACTTTATGAAACCTATTGATTCTTAATATTTAGTTACTTTCTTGCTTTTATTTCCAATTCCAAATCCTTAATCCTTGTCTTTATTAACAATAGTCTACTATTAAAACAAATATCAATTAAAAACAAAACAAATTATAGCAAATATGTCAGCTGAATTTGTTTGTGTTCTGTGCAGAGAAAACATACCCTCAAAGTTCTGTGCTCAGAACAAAATACTAATTATCATTTCTATGACCTTTCCTGAGACGTCACGTCATAATTTCAAAATAATCGAATACCATACAAGTTTTAAACCAGAATATCGAATTTTTAAAATTTCAAAAGTATGTGCTGGATTTGTATCATGTAAGTTTATGATTAAGAAATTTATTTAATAAAAACGATTATTCATATTTTTGTAGGATAAAATTTGCTTGTCTTATGTTTTGTTTCACAATTATTTTGCTCACATTAGAAATGTTGGTATTCTCAATGACCTGGCAAAACTACTATTCGGAAGGGTCGGTTGACTTTATAGAAGTAGACTCACACACATAAATAGAGTTCTACTGGTTATCAGAAATATTCAAATGGGCTAAAAACAAAATTATAAACTCTATTACCATGGAAATGGAGCATCAAAGTGAAAAAAAAAGTTTAATAAATTTGAAGTGAAACAATTCAGATGAAACAGGACTAGAATATGGGCAGAAGTAAACCAGCACCATCAAAGCCATGGAGATCACCACCCCCAACAAGGCAGCCACCTTTAAGTGGAAGATCATTGTAAGCACACCACTTTTTACTCATTTCCTATTTCAGACATTAAAATTGGGTAAAACTACTTTGAAGCTTTGCCAAAATTGAACACAGACGCGTGTTGACCATCTTTGAAACAAGTGTAAACTATATCCACATGGACTGGGCAACAGTCCAAATTTTTTTTACAGATAATTTATATATTGCAAATTTACTTTGTTCAAATTTAATTCGACTTTGCACTCGTGACTCGTGACGTAACGATACATGCGCTTTTTGGAATGATTGATAAACGTCATACGTCACCTCTGAATAAAAATCACGCGTTCCGTGAATATCGCTGTCATTGTCTTTCACACGTCTAAATAAATCGACAGCTGCGTATCATAGCGTCTGAAATAAATATTAGACATTTCTAGAAAATCTTATAAGATTGTCTGCTCACGATTTTACGTAATCAGTAAACGAAACATTTGTGAACGAGTGTGATATATAACAAGTTTCCTTTTAAACTAGTCCAGAAACAAATATAAACATGCCACGAAGAGGAAGATCACCATCTCCATCAAGACCAAGGTAATAACGTAGATATAACGAAGTAACGATTAGTTGCTACTAGGTTATGTCAAATATAGATAGATCAGGAAAAAACGTGATGGAATTTATGGTACTATACTGAATCGTATCATTATGTCTTGAATTTAGGTCAAATCTCCCAGCTAGAGCACCAGCTCCGGCCCCACCGGCACCTGTACATGCTGCTCCTGTAGCCCCAGCTCCATCCCAAGGGCCAGGTCTGATGGGTCAAATGGCAGCCACGGCTGGAGGAGTCGCTATCGGCTCCGCAATCGGTCATACAGTTGGACATGCTGTTACAGGTAGGATAAAATTGGCTGGAATCTTCGTTTTCTAAATATTTTTCAAAATTGCGCAATTACTATCTACAGACTAGACGTGTTCTAACTTCTGTATATTTTTTTAGGTATGTTCAGCGGAGGTGGTAGCGATGCTCCAGCTCAAGCGGCTCCAGCACCTGCTGCAGCTCCACAACAATTTTCTGGACAACAAAGCGGCGCCGAACCGTCAGGACCATGCGCTTGGGAGATTAAACAATTCCTACAATGCGCCACCACGCAGTCTGATCTTACATTATGTCAAGGATTCAATGAAGCTATCCAACAGTGCAAAGTTAGAAATAGTGAGTAGTTCTATGTTCTATGTGCGAAACCTATGAAATTAACGATGTTATTCTTTTGCAGATTTAGCAGCGTAAATTTGGGCGTTGTAGTGGAAGAAATTATAGTTTAGTGTGCAATGTAAAACTCAAACAGCAATGATTCCTTATTTATTGTTAAAAAATTATGTGTAGATTTGTTGTCTGTAGAATAATAAATAAATAATATTAAAATATTTTTATTTTGATGACGTATTTACCATTCTATAAATAAATATTGCATATCACAGTAAACATACTGAGATTTGATAAATAATTCGCAGGCAAATGCTCCGAAACAATTATTTAGCCATATAAAAAAACAGAGAACACTACTAAAAACATCAATTTGATTGAGTTCATTAGTGACTTCCACAGAATACTAATAAACAAATATTCTGTTCATGTCGCTACTGTTTCATGCAAACTTAGTAGTTCAAGTGGATCCAAGGAGTAGGGCAAATGTTGGTAATATAACCTAACTTTTTAAAGTTTGTCAAATATTTTGCCGCCATGCAAAATGCAGACATTAGTAGTTAGTTGGTTGTTTATAAATATTGAAATTTAAGTTTTTCTGAGGTGAGGTTGTGATTGTTAGAAATGAAAGAAATAACTGGTTACTTTACCAGTCCAACAAAGAAAAAGGATGAGAGAGCAGAGTTAAAAGTAGAGGTCGGTATCAAAAAGAATGGACCATTACCTAGTGGAAGTCCAAATACATCGCCTTCAGTAGAAAATAAACAAGAAGCTAATAATGCAACTAGATCGCGAAAAAAACGTAAGAAATCGAATAGATACCAGTCGCCGGACCCTGCTGTTAATAATATTTCTGAACTTTTCTCTAATAATTTGAAATTGAAATCTCCAAATAAAGCAGATAAAATATTGCAAGATACTGCAGTATCTGACGTGGTGGTTACCAATGACACTTCTCAAAGCAGCAACCAACTCGATGAAGATAATGAAAAAGTTAATACTACTCAAACACCTAACGCTTTCCAATTGTTAATGGACAGTAGGCATAAGATTATAGGATCTAATTCACCTGGTAAAGAAATTGAAAATTCGATTTTAAATGAGGATCCTGACAAGAAAGAAACACTCAGTACTAGAAAGAAATTGTTAGCTGAGTGGTCTGAGAAAAAAGGTGTATCAAAACGTAAAAGACTCGAAGAGGAATTGGATGAAGTTATCAATTATAAGTTGGAAAAACGAGCCAAACGTATGAAGACATTATTGCAACATGAAAACAATGATAGGAAAGATATTAAGAAAAGAAAGAAACGACTGAGGCGTTTATCTAGTTCATCAGATAGTATAATATCTATTGTATCGCATGGAAGTGAATGTGAAAAAAATGATTTAACTTCAAGTGATCTTGCTTTGAAGAATGATTTAAATGAGCAATCAAACCAAAAAATAGAAAATTCAGAATCTCGGTCTGAAATTTCGCCAACCAAGGGTAAAGATACTTTGCATAACAGCTGCAAAACCGATTCTAATAATAGAAAATCAAATTTACTCCACTACTTTGGATCTACAAATAAAATTGATACTAATTCTAATGAAAAGAATTTGGAATTAGTGGAAAACACTCCCCCCAAAAGAAAAAGAGGAAGACCTAGAAAAACCTTGATTTCTACGGAGGTTGATGGAGGGAATACCGTTGAAAGAATGAATAGCCCTCCAAAACGACGAGTGCAAAATAAAAAGAATATTGCTAAATCAACAAATTCAAAAATTAGCCCGGATAAAGAGAATGTATTGAATTCTGAAAATTCGAATGAATCTAATGAAGACATCCTTGTGAATCCTCGAAAGCTAAGATCATGGAAATTGAAAATCAAACTCAGTATGGACCAACATAAAAATGAAATGTATCAAAACTCTGACGAGCTGTCTGATCATCAAGGCATGAAATAATTTTACATTATTTTATCAAGTCATCATCATTTTTAATGATATTTTGTTCTTGTAGATGCTGATAGTGAATCCGATCAAGATGTTGTGGTGATAAACAGCAGTCAAGAAGGCAAATCTGAAAGTAAGAATAATTATAAGCTAGCACCAATGTTTGTTAAATCAACACCGAAACCGAAAGAGGATCCTGAAGTTTTGGAAGCCCGAAAGAGATTTCTTATGAGTGAAATGCCTTCAAACATCAAGCGACCGTTGAAAAAACAGCACAGGTGACTAAATTAATTAATTAATTGTTTAGTACTGAAATTTTTCGTATTTAAAATCATCGCAAACATTCATTTGAACTAAATTTCAACAAATTAAAAATGGAAGTCGTTATCTTAATTTTTTGTGGTCACGTTTTTTTATGTAGCACTAATCACTCAAGTTGTTTTGTGTTTTTCAGCTTTGAAGATAAAGAGTTTATATTTCCTGAAATTAGTCATGTCCAACAAAAATGTGATTCAATCTTTTGGAATATGACTAGACCGAATATAAATGTACAAGAAATGTCGCCTATGAAACTTCATGACTCAACATTGACATGTAAACGTATTACTAAGAGTAAAGAATCCATATTTACTTTGGATTTACTTCAGCATAAGCATGAAAAAATTGTGGATGCCACAATTATTCTTGATAAAATTAAAACTGAGAATCCAGATTATCCCGTATTCAAGTCGTACAGATTTATTTCGGAAAAGTGTCAGACAAGAATGAAGAGCAATTCAAAAAATAAGAAAAAGTCACCAAAAAAAGGAAGAAAGGGTAAACGCAAAAGCTTGGATAAGAGTGTAGAAATTATCGAACCGCAAAAAGTCGAGTCGATAGATCATCAATCATCAGAAAATGCCATGTGGACGGAAAAATATAAACCGAAATTTTCAGAAGAGATAATTGGTAACTGGAAATTATATTATACATGGTGATTTATGGTAAATGGTAACTTTGAAGTATTTTGCGATGTTGCCGATTATAGCTTTTCAATAATAACTAATAAACGAGGCTGTTTAGAGCTTTGACCAAAATTTCTTACAGTCATTATCCATGTCTGGCTGTAATTCTGTCTTTCTCCTTAAACTTCCAAGGTTCCATCGACCGCGAATTACCCTTGTATTGTTTTTAAACAACAACCAAATATATATTTCAATAAATGGCTGGCAACTATTAATATGATCTTCTTCTTGAAGGTAATACCGAAGCTGTCAAGGCTTTGAAAGCTTGGCTGGAGATGTGGAAAAATTTCAGCAAAGAAATCAACTTGCACAAGAGACGAAAAGCAGACGATAGCGCCACGGAATTCGAAACAACCGACTACGATGATACTGATGATAGTAGCAGGGATAGCTCAAAGTTTTTCTCCTATGGCAATACGATGGTATTGAGTGGACCGTGCGGTAGTGGAAAAAGTTCAGCTGTATATGCTATATGTAATGAATTGGCATTCAATGTGATTGAAATAAATGCATCGAGCAAACGAACTGGTGAGTGAAACTGTTATTTAGAAATCAATTTGTAGATAACACATGAATTCACAGGTCTTTTGGCGTTTTAACGATTTGTACATACTTTTCGTCGTTGCTGAATGCACCCACTATTACCGATCGTACCGTATATCAAATATCAAATGTATATGATCATTAAACCATTTTCTTATATTTTTTAAGGAATGTAACTTCATCCCGACTTTCACCACCACACATAATGACTGTGTCATCCGCAGATGATACTTTAACACCCGGTATATTAAATATATATATTAAATAATAATGGACCCAAAATTGAACCTTGCGGGACTCCACAAGCGACTAAACTTTAAGAACTTTTAACACCACTAATGATAATACACGAATGAAAATCACCAATAATTCCTCTTATACCAAGATCACTCAATATAATCAATAGAACTTCAAGTACTACCGTGTCAAAAGTCTTCGCTAGATCCAGAAATACAGCTATCACCGATCTGCTATTGTCAAGTAGATTGCACTTGAAGTTATTGACATAAATTAGTCAATTTACTTTTTCTGAATTCGAATTAAATCCCATTTATTTATTTTTTGCACAGGAAAGCGTTTAATCCAAAAACTTCAAGAAGCTACCCAATCCCATCAAGTCCGTAAACATAATAATATAAATTTTAATATGCAAAGCTTATCTCGTCGCAAATGTGACATCGTCGAGGAAACAACATCATCGGACAAGGATAAAAGAAAAATGTGCGTCTTATTCGTTGAAGATATCGACATAATTTTCGAACAGGATGATGGTTTTATAAGTGCCCTCATTCAACTCATAGCCACCAGTAAACGTCCAATCATTATCAGTACAACCGATTACAATTCTGTGTTTGTACAAAAATCTTTGGGTCAATATAAGCATATTCAATTCCATCCACTGTCATCTTATTCGTTAGCAACATGGTTGCAAATTTTGTGTCTTGTAGAAGGAATGCTTGTGAATCGAAGCGATATTGGCAATCTGCTTGAGTACAATAGAGGTGATGTTCGAAAGACAATATTACAGCTACAATTTTGGGTCCAGTCTGGTGGACAAATAGCAAAAGATGATGACGTCCCAGTTACTGTAATTGAGCATGTGATAAAAAAACATGAGGAGCAATTTTTGCTCGATGATGATGAACAAACGAAAGTTTCACCAACCAAAGATACGAAGCCAACTGATAATAACAGATTTGAGCACAGAAATTGTATAAGAAGTTTTGAAATATTTGAAAATTACAAAACAACATTATTACCCTACTACGTTGATTTAGGTTTATTATGGTGGAATATTTCAAATATTCTCGATATACCTTCTCTTACAATCGACAAAAATGCTGAGAAAATCAATTCGACATCGACAAAATGTGATAGAACCACTAAATACTCCAAAGAAGAACAAAAACAATTGAAATCACTAACAGACATTTATAGTTCCATGTGTTTGACGGATTGTTATTTTCGCAAAGTCAACTATTTCGATTCCACCGAACCGCATACAAGAACAAGTAATAATGTACAACATTATTGTAATAATATTGAAAAAGATAGTGTGGCAATGAATGAGCGAATGGATTTGTACAATGTGGAAATGGATATGGTACACGAGGTGACATATAATTTGATTGATGGTTATGCACGAGAATATGGTAACGAGAATCCTCGATTGGATTTAACCTTACCTAGCAAGGCTGAGAAACGGTAAGTGTTTACCTATAAAACTATAAACTATATTCAGCGTGTTCCTAAATACAAACCATTAGCCTGGCCAGGCTTACATTATGTCATCAGTCAATGTCATATTCCTATATTGAGTACATATATCTGTCAATTTTCCAAGGCCATTTTGTCCCTGGCCAAGCTAATGGTTTGTATTTAGGATTAGGAGAACGCTGATTGTCTCAAATTCGGTGTTTAGGAGTGGGGTTAAACTTTTTGTATTAACTTTCAACAAAATTGACTTTGACAAGATGTAAATAATGTTATTCAATGGTTGTGTCCACTGCAGTGATCGATCGATTATTAATCAGAAAGTTGACAGGTAATCAGGAAACAATAGTGTAACATAACCTATCTATTTTGTTTTAGCTACTAATACCCAATTCTATTATCGATATTTATTCGTTTACTACAAAATCTTATTCTGTTGGTGCTGGTACATGTGAAGTTGGCGCCAAAAGTTTTCAATCTAACTGTAATTGCACAACAACCAAAGTACTAGCACCAATAGAATTAATAATATTATTTTGTATTTTTCAGTGCACCAACTAATAACGTCGGTCCATTTTTTTAAATATATTTATTTATTAAATCAAATATTTTTTGTTTTCAGATGGCGGGCCAAGCAGTACAATTGTATAAACAAATTCCAAGAAGTACTACCCACATCTGCATGTCTAGATAGAAAATCTGTAGCCCTCGATTATCTGCCATGTCTACGTAGTATTTCCAGATCGGAAAATCAAAGGGAAATCAACAATACGAAGCGTGGCAATCGTTTTAGGAATTATTTGAATTCATTGGGTTTAAGGGGTAGCGAGAATTTGCAATTGGCAAATGATATATTGATATGATTTTTTAGAAAAGTCTAAATAAATTTAGATGTATTTAAATTATTATTAATTTTCTTAATTTTTAATATTTTGAAAAAAAAATGCCTGGAGTTTTGATTATAATTTAATGATTTTGGTTTAATTGATACTGTAATTTTTACTTTTGTGCTATACATATTTAATGAAAACATTTATTACGATTTTTTATTAATTTTATTAGTCTTAAAACTCATCTCAAATTTTGCAGTGTAATATTTTAATTGAATGATAAGTAAATAGCAAAACATATCATTGTTTTACAAGATTGTACTAGCCAACTCAGTGCTTTATATTAAGATGAATTTTTATTGTTTGAAAGATATACATAATTCCAAACTTTAGTATTTTTTCCGCTCCCAAACTTCCAATCTACCCCTCTAAGTTTTAAGCAGAGAACACAGAACTCTATCTCTACGTTTTAAGCTTGCATTGGTATGAAATTTCATTTTATTAAAGTGTGTTACATTGGTTTCGAAACTTTAGTATTGCGTTACCAACTGTGCTAAGTTAAATTTTAAATTGAGAAATCATTAAAATACCAACAAAATTCAAACTTCTAAATATGTAGAATCGACAAGAAAATCTTATCTCTCTAAATTTTTGTTTTTTTTTATATTTAATATTTACTTTACTTTACTATTAATATTTATTATTTACATTATATATTTTTGTTCATTTTTTGAACTTTTATGTGTGGATTCGACATATACTTTATTTAGTCATAAAATGCTGAAAACAGATATTTAAGAAGGAATAAGGAGCAAAAAAATTTGAAATAATCTTATATTCCAATTTAAAGTTTTTGTAGATTTTTTGTTTTCTCACGTGTGGATTGAACATATTATACTTTATTCACATCAATTTTAGGTAAATTTCTTATATATATATAATATATATATATATATATTATTATATCGGGTAAGTAGTTTCAAAATGGCGACCGCTCAAACATTTAAAAAAATTAAAAAGAGCCGTCGTTTTTATATCATCAAAAATAATTTTAGGTTATAGATATAATCAGTATCTACAACTTTTGTTCAAAGCAATTTTTCATAAAATGCACAGATAAAAATATAAAAATTAATAAAGAAAAATAAGAAATAACACTCAATATAAATTTGATGTAATTGTACATTTTCTGGAGATTTTAATATAGAACCTGATTAAAAAATATATAGTATATTTATTGAAAAGAAATAGGCGAAAAAAAAAATTCTGCCTTGAAGTGGAACGCGAACCCTGTCTGCTTTATATTTTATAGCCATAACAAAAACCTCTAACCGCAAGGCTATGACACATACGACAATTTTATGTAATAACATGTAGGTATACCAATGAAAAGGTTGTTCAAATTTCAATTCAATGAATTTTAAAAAATTTACCTTTCCGCTGACTTTAGGCCATCGGGATTTTCTAGCTTGCCTTTATGAACATGCCACCAGTAGAGTACTAAATACAAAAATAAAACACATTTAAATTGTCAAATATTCAATTTATTCGCTTTCTAAAAATCGTCATAAAAATAATTCCTTGATCAATCCTGATAAGATATTGCATAATATATTGTAAACCAAAATAAAATATAAATATATTTACATCTTTTCAGCATTTAAAAAAAATCAATCTTGTTTATCACATTATAACAAGAAATATTTGTTTTTTTCTTTTTGTGGTCAATTATTAATAGTCGGGATGGGCCTTAGCAAAACACCTTCTAATTTATACGAGTTTGCTTTTCGTTCCAAGTTTACCTTGACCAATGTGAAAATTTCCACAATTAGTTTAGTTGCAGGATAGCGACGTCGCCTTGGAAACGTTATTGTCAATTTCCTTTGTATCTTATCATTGTCTGATTTGACGTTGCCATTTGGTATTGGAATTGATTCAGTTTTCCATGTTGTCCCCAGCTCACAGTTCTGGAAAATAATTAATAGTTTTTAGAGTAAACATGAACGTATATTAATTAGTCGATTGTATCCAGATCACGGTCATCCAGAAAGGTCTTGAAACGAAAGTAAAAAAGTGGTTCGCTTAACATCGTCTTTTTTTAATTTCCAATTTCTGCCGCGTGGTTCGCAGTTGATGGGGGAATAGTAGAGCGCTTTATAAATGAGTATTATCGCCGCCCGCCATTGTGTGTCCTGACTGTCACGTCAGTGGTATAGGTTGAGCACTTATCTGTACATGTATAACCTATACACTGACGTGACAGGTGACAGTCAGGATACACAAAAGGCAGGCGGTCTTTTATTATTCATCATACTATTTATTTTGCGCTCATAAACTCATAAGTTTATAATGAGATTAAGTTATTTTATGTTCTAAATAACATCCTCTTTTCTCAATTTCGCAGTGCCATCGTTGACTTTGACATTTGAACAAGACGCTACGCGACCCACTTGCTATCTATGTAATTCGACCTTCGATTCCAGATCTGTTTGTAAAACCGCTATAAGAACTAAAATCAACTCACATTACTATATATCCGCACTAGACTGCCAGTCTTCAAGACCATCACATCGAAACTTCTGTCTTTCACATCGACCACAACGCAATCCTCTTCGAATGGTTGATTTTTCGCTACATAATGACTCAAGAACAATTCACAGCTTGCTTCGCCTGCTCGTTTAGCATTATACTTTTGCATGTTACAGTTGGAGGCTACAGCTGATATGTAGTCCATACTCCATTTGGGTGGTTCTCGATAATCTATAGTTCATTATGAAAAGGAATTATATAATAATCATCCGATCTGATCGAAGACGTATGTTTATGACGTTAAAATTTTATTTCACCTAATTTACAAACAAAATAAAAGAAATTGACAAGATATGACGAAACCCCATTCGATGGGTATTCAATCTATAGAAGGTTTTCTAGTATTCCAAATAAAATGATGACGTAATTTTCAATGGCAATATACAGGGGGTGCAGTTTGCAAATGAAAAGTGAGGGATAGCCACCACAGGGCTGTCAAATGTAATAATTGTTTTAAAACGTTATTAGCAAGGTATTTTGATGACATTCAAAGCAGTTTTATTCATTATCTTGACAAATAAGCGAGATGTGGCCTGTATATACTATACAATAAAGGAAATATATGTATACCAAGTGAATGGATGATCTTACCCAGACAGGCAGCCAATAAACGATGTACCATAATATCGGCATAACGTCTTATTGGTGATGTAAAATGTGTATAGATGGGTACACTGAGGGCATAATGTTTGAAATCGAGTTCCGTTTCAACTGTGGCAGCACAAAAGTATCTGGCTCTGGTCATTGCTTTGGCAGTAAGATGATTGAGGACAGAAGATCGACAGATACCTAGAAAAATATTGTTCATGTTCATTTGCTACAATAATTGAAAATACATAATTCATATTTTTTTCCGAACAGAAAATACATACAAAATACAAAGCTGACGATGGGCAGTTCAATTTAAGACGGAAATACAGAGTGTTAATTAATATCATGTACTTATTTTAATGGATGATTCTTGGAATAATATTGAGTCGAAAAGTTTATACAAAGGTATGTGCTCAGAAGCTTGGTTTCCGATATACAGGGTTGTAATATATTTTTTTTTAATAATTCGAAAACCGTTTGTGATATTAAATACTGTGATATGAATACGTATTTTTTAACAGAAAATATTTTTTCATTTAACCAGTGGCGTAGCGATATGGGTTTGTAAAGGTACTATTTTAACCAAAAAAGTAGTACGCCACTGTTTTTACGCAATTTCTTTGAAAAAATATTAATAAACGTTTAATTTTAAATAAAAATTTTTGTTGTATTATCGCCGAAGAAGTTATCATTTTAAAGAAAATAATTAAAAACTGTATTTCTTACATAATTATGTGAAATTTAATGAATACCAAAAACTATCTATCAAATGTCATTAATAATACAGCAACATTTTAGGTACGAAAGAAAATTGTATATAATTGTATGCAGGCTTCTGCTCTTCTTCTCATCGATCTACAAACTCTTTCAAAAATTCCCAAAAATAAGAAATATTGGTAAAACATGAAAACTCAATTTAAATTTGATGTAATTGTACATTTTCTGGAGATCTTAATATAGAACCTTATAAAAAATATATATATCTAAATTAATGATAAGAAATAGGCGGAAAAAAATCCAGCCTTGAAGCGGAACGCGAACCCTATCTGCTTTATATTCAACAGCCGAAATAACACAACCTCTAACCACAGGGCTATGACTCATACGTGTGTAATGACATGTAAGTATACCAATGAAAAGGTCTTTTCGCTGGCTACAGGCCGTCGGGATTTTCTATATTTTTATGAGATAAATCCGCAATTCAACGGACAACGAATACAAGATGAAAAAAAAACTGGTGCTTTACCTGCAAAATCATTGGTAACATATTTATTAAGCGATGCTGAAATCCTGCCCGATGACGATATATCAATATGAATCCCACACGTTGCCAGACTGTTCTGCAAATCGACAAGCATCGTATGTTTCGGCGGTTCATGACATCTCAAAAATGCCATTGTCGGAAAGCTCTCATATATCCGCTCAGCCACTGAAATATTTGCCAGCAACATAAACTCCTCAATTAAATGGTGTGATTCGTTGCTTTCCTGTTTCCAAAACTCAACAGGTTCTCCGGTTTTTGCATCCAATTTAAATGACAATTTCACCTGGTCAATCTTCAGTGATCCATTGTCGATACGTTTTTGGCGTAAATTTTTCGCCATTCTTTGAAGGATTTTAATGGTCCGCACAATATCGGTACTTTTAAAGCCGTTGTAGATTTTGGGAAAATCATCATTACTGAATTCTTTATCAGCATTTTCAATAACCTTCTGCGCATGTTCGTAGGCTAATTTTGTGCAAGAATTAACAATACTTCTAGCAAATCGCTTGCTTATTACTTCACCATCTTCTGTCATCTCCCATATGACAGAAAATGCGAGTTTATCCTCACCGGGTAATAATGAACAACTCAAACAAAGCTCCAATGGAAGCATATGATACGCTTCATTGACCATATACACAGTGGTTGCTTTTCTGGATACCAGCTGATCCAGTTCGGTGCCTTCTTCCAAATAGAACGATGCATCAGATATGTGAACACCTACCTCATAATGACCGTTTGGTAGCTGCTTAACTGAGACAGCATCGTCGAGATCTCGCGCCGTTTCTGGATCAATAGTAAAGATACATTCCTTTCTGAGATCCGCTCTGTATGTAAACTCCTTGTTTGGAATTGTCGAACAATTTGATAGACAATCTCTGGTGACTTCTTCGCTAAATGGTTCGGTGTTTAAACTAAATTCCTTCAATATTGACATTGTTTCCACCTTTAGATTGCCCGATTGACCCAAGCATTCCGTGATAACTCCAAGGGCGTACTGTGGTGTTGTCCATCGCAAGATTTTTGCTACAAATATGGTGGTTTTGAATTGTTTTGGATCCTCTTTGAAACCATTGGGTAGACATGTGTCAGGTATCCTTATTATGGGACAACGTTTATCGCGTGGTTGAAATGTGGCGAAATCATCTTGGTTTAGTCGTTTTAGTTTGCCCACACAAATTCTTGGATGTACCTGAAAATTATTATTATACAAACAAAAGTTTCATGTTCTTTATGGACCTTAAGAATTTTCATGCAAAAATGTCAAAAACTTTTGATAGATATCAAATCTTGACAATATATGTCAAATCTTGACGGTTTGATAGGTTGATATTGTTTCCAAAAAAATATATGGGAAAACCCTGTATTTTCGAAATTATCTCACCTTTTCCAAGATATACACAACACATACAGTTTTTTTGCCATCAATCCATTCATTTTGTGGTTTGATCCGCAATACAACTTCATCCCCATCCAATGCTCTATTTCTGTCAAGGACAGTTGTTAGGTAATAGTCTGCTTTGCTGGTATCTTCATTGCTAACGTACGAGTCACGAGCATTCTTCGGATTGATTCTCACAAAACCTCTGATAAGACTACCATCTTTAAGACCTGCATCGACATATTCACGGTTTATATAGCCGGGAAATGGAACTTCTTGAATTTCTTTTTGCCTTTTGGCAGGCTTATTCGAATTGACTTTGCTGCGTACAGGACTTTTGTGCTGCACCTCCTTTTGGGATTTGTCGTTGATACTCAAATTGTCGAATTTTTTATGGAGTTTGGTGTTGTTATCATCATATGTGCTGAATGTGTACGGCAATTTTGTTTTCGCAGTTATGAACGACTTCAAATTAATATATTTAAACTTCGAACATCGATAGCGAATAAACTTACCAGCAGTATGATTATTTTTTGCACGTTCAATTTTAAAACTCACTTTGGATATTACCTCAGATGCGATTTTTTCTGCAGGATAGTTTTCCTTTGATTTGTTTCTAACAACAGCATCTGCAGTATTGGTCTTCGAAGTTGAAGGTGTTGAACATGTACTAGAACTGCCTAAGTCAGAGGAGTCGGTAATAGCAATAGTCTTCTTATTTGTTACAACACTTGGTAAGTTAGAGCTGGCTAGTTCAACCACTTTCTTTTTTCTGTGACGAGGTCTTTGACGATTCTTCTTCTTCACTGTCTCTTCATTATTGTGAGGGATGTTATGATCTGCAATACTTTTTATTTTCGATGGGCCTGGTGAATGAGCGATGTGAGGAACAGGTTCTCTTTTTTCAAAAATTTCATTCAATCTGTTTCTATCAGGATGTGACATTTTGCTTGTATCTTAATTCAATTTAATATTCTTTGTCGTTTCTATTAAGCACGTAGGCAAATATAGGTAGCAGGATTTCTTGAAAATGTTTAAAAATCTGTCAATATAGATATACCTAACCTATAAAATCTTCTCATCACAAATTATTCACTAGAAATTTAGGCAACTCACAACTATCCTCAAATATCTCTCCTGCTACTGGTTGTTGGTGTTATTTTTGAAAATGTTACACAAAGATTTGCAACCTTACACAACTGCATAAAATCCCTGAATGAACATTAAAAAAACATCATTAACAATGTTCATGAAATCTAATCTAATCATATAATGTGATCATCGATCCATTTCCATATACCTTATTGGATTTTGTGATAAGATAAAAATTATATGATTGAGATAATAATAGTTTATTATTGTAAATAAATTGACAATAAATTAACATTTGGAATGTTATTATTGTGATTTATAGGATATTTAAAAAATGAAGTATTTAACTTAAAAAAATAAAGTCGGTCCTAGTTTTTGTAGAAAATATGTTATGCTTATCAGTGCATCAAAATTATTTATTTTTATATTGAGTGAAAAATAAAAGCGATAAGTAACGAGTAATGACCGTGCTAATGACCATTGCAGATAAGATAACTGTCAATTATTTGTGACAATTGAAATTGAATAGAAATCGTCGGATTTTTTTTACCCAAGTTTAGCGGGAAATTTTTGAATTTCTGTTTTGGGGTGGGGTTGTGTGATTTTCACACCTGTAAAATTACTTGCCGATACTCAAATATTCGTCGTTACCAGCCGGATACAATCGACTTAGGCATGCGCATTGTGACACTTTTATCAGCTGTTGTTCGATACAAAATGGAAGTGTATGGTGTTGTTTGTGTTTAGTAATACAAGGTCGTCTTTGTGCGAAAAATAAAAGGTAAATTTGTTTAAGTCGTCAGCAAAAGAATTATATACAATATATAATTCACTTAAAGTAGGGTATAGAGTGATCTTTAGTAGTGTAAATTTTCATCAGACTCATGAATAGCACAAATTCTTCCGACTCAAATGGATCAAAAAATTATTTTGTGAACTTCAACCAGGACAGCACGTAAGTTTACAATAACAATACAATGCCATGTCCCTTTCATCTACCTGTTTTGATTAGTAGAAAATGTTTACATTATTATGATACATATGTTTGTAAAATATTTTATTCCCTTTTCGATGATGATATCCAGATATGTCGAGACAATTACGTATTTAGAATTCATTGGTGATTTACATATTAGACGAATAAAATAGAAAATATTTGCGTATTGTTTGTCAATTTAGTAGCAAACTTAAAATCGCAATACAAACAAAATATTTGGGTTATTATTTATTCATATTATGTAGAAAATTTTGTTTGTAGTATTAAGATAATAATTATTATTTTAATCATTAAATTCACTTCTATTGATCATTACCAAATAGTATTCGAAATTAGTTGATTTGCATTTATTTATTGTTCAGAAAGATAGTCCACACATCTGAGCTGATTTACCTATATAAACTTGTTTATTCATAGTAATGATTTTGGCTTGTGGAAAGTGTTTGTTCCCCCCAAATCAATTAGGCATATTCATTAGTAACGTTACCATTAAAAATGTTGGACATTACTTGGTCTTGGTTATCGGAATAAACATACTAAAAATAGACTGCCAGTCTGTCGTGAAAAATAGACAAATAGAACCCAGTCAATACGTATAACTTTGAGAGTACTTCAAATTCACCAAACTTGGATCAATAAACTAACTATTTTAAATATCCACATACGAATGCATAGAGCATTTCGGTAATTTCCTCTTTTATTTTTCCCCCAAGGTCCCTAGCAGTTGGGTGTAAGTCT
The DNA here is from genome assembly GCA_958507055.1 of Crioceris asparagi. Lineage (NCBI taxonomy): Eukaryota > Metazoa > Arthropoda > Insecta > Coleoptera > Chrysomelidae > Crioceris > Crioceris asparagi. Next base: position 1,797,058 of record OY293827.1, read on the forward strand.
GGTTACAGATTGTACTCCCTTAGCGGAGTCGATACTCTCGATCAGATATACAGCAATGGTACCGAGGATTCGTGTCTTGTCGAAAGGCTGTTCAGCAGTAGCCTTGTGGCTGTTGTATCCTTGGCAGCCCCCAGGAAGTTGAAGGTGTGTCACTTTAAAAAAGGCACCGAAATATGCAATTATTCATACTCAAATACAATTCTGGCTGTAAAACTTAACAGGTAGGTGGTATTGAAATTATATTAAATTTTATATTACTGTCAGGTCAATGTTGATATAAATACAAGATAATTCCAAATTGTGTTAGAAAAAACGCATACAACAGTTCGGTAAGAAGTGTATCTTCTCTATGCACGAGTCAAAAGATATTTATACAAATACATTGGAAATGAACAGACTTAAAAAAAAATCAGTTCTTACTGTTACACTAACACCGTCGACATGAATTCTATTTGAATATTCCAGAAATAATTCGGCAACATGGTATATTCCACTCGAAGTAGAATTGAGTTTGGGTTTTTTATTTTCGCATTTAAGAAGATTAGTATTAGTCGCATTCTTCCTAGTACTCAGCTTAAAATAGACATAAGGGTTGTTCGAGCATCAGTTCAAATCAATCCCAAACCTTCAAACGCATGCGCACTTCAATTCACGATGAAATAATTTATTCACAACTATATAGTTTGAGCAGCCGTTTGGCGATTTTCAACCTAGTACGGACTCAATTTGAGACATGCGTAATAATTATAAAGTACCTAGTTTGCCAAGTGAAATTTGGCATTCAACAAAATCCCAAACCACATGGAAACTGTTTCAAACCGCACATGCGCATTGATAGCAACTGCTCGAATACTCCTATAAAACATAACCTGAACCTGCATTTTTTTACCTGAATTTGGAATCATCATCATCCTTTAATACGTACATCTTGATTTCAGTTAAAGAATAATATGAATTTATTTCGAATATGCTTTTTTGTCTTTCTAGGGCTCGTTTGGTAGTTTGTCTCGAAGAAAGCTTATACATTCACAATATCAGAGATATGAAGGTACTACATACAATTCGAGATACACCACCAAATCCTCAAGGACTTTGTGCTCTCAGTATAAATAGTGATAATTGCTTTTTGGCTTATCCCGGCTCATCGACAATTGGAGAAGTACAGATATTTGATGCCATAAATTTGGTAAGTTTTACACTAGACTACACTAGACAAGTAGGTACCAACTTCTGGTTTGTTCCAAATTGACGAAAAATGAATATTTCTTACCGACGTTATTAGTTAGAGCACTGCACTGAAAAATACAAAAAGTTATTGTTCGTTATCCAGGTTTCTGCTGTTTTTAGAGATTTATGAAAATTTAAGGTCTTTATATATGTCGAATATAACATTATTCAGTAAGCACCTTTGTAAAAATCGATTTATATATTTTTTTATTAACAAAAACATACCTACGGGACCGTGAAGCGAACAGGGGTCCAGAGTGGATATAAACCAGCAACATCCAATGTAAAACAAACAAAACACAGTAAACAAACAGACACAGTTGCTGTGTCGGACACCGAGTGTGTTCCATCAATGTTTGCCGTGGGTAAACAAGCATTTATTTGTGTGATCGGCTAAATTGAAATACCGGTGTCCGGACGCCAGTGTCTCGTTGAGAAAAGGTCCTAAGTTGTAAATTGTAACACAAAATACTCTTACAATTATATATATATATTTTTTTAAATTCAAACTGAAACGAAATATTGTTGCAGCATGCCAAAACTATGATTCATGCCCATGACAGCCCGCTGGCGGCGGCTGCCTTCAGCCCCAATGGTACTCGCATTGCGACAGCATCCGAAAAGGGTACAGTTATTCGTGTCTTTTCGGTGACAGATGCCACGAAACTGTACGAGTTCCGACGTGGCGTTAAACGTTGTGTGGCCATATCGTGTTTGGCATTTTCACCGTGTGGCGGTTTTCTTGGATGCAGCAGCAACACCGAGACGGTGCACGTTTTCAAATTGGAGGAGCCGAAAGATAGGTGAGGCATTTATTTGTTTGTTTGTTGGTTGGTATACATTTTGATTTGGTGAAGGTGAAGGCGACGTTCATTTGAGGAGTTTTTTTGAGTTGTGTCTGCTCTCGTCGTCAAAAGAGATTTTGTCGATTTCTTATAGAAAACATTAAATTATTATGTATTTTTTTCCAGTCCTCGAAGAAGCGTAGAAGAGACCAGCTGGATGGGTTATTTGACAAATTATCTGCCATCGCAGGTGACAGATGTATTTACACAAGGTCGGGCCTTTGCTGCAGCCCATCTGCCATTTTATGGTGTTAGAAATGTTCTTTCAATAGCTGTGTAAGTTTTTAATATAACTAACTAGTGGTCGAAATTGGACCATTGGATTCATTATTCTTTAAATTCAAACGTTGTTGAGTTTTTTCAAACAATCTGACAGCCCTGACTCGTTGACTTCACATTGCAATTGGGTTCGTTATGCAACACACAATACACTTCTGTACCAACGTTAACCGTATTTTATTTATGTCATTTTATTTTAAAATACTAATGCATAATACAATATAGATTATTGCCAACGATTCAGCTATATCCAAAGTTGCGCAATACATTTTAAAACAGCGATGGTTATTCCATCAATCCCATCTGCACTTTCATATAGTATGTATTTTTTTTTTAATTTAACTTTCTAGAATTCAGCAGCAACTGAGACTGCTTGTAGCCACCGAAGATGGTTTCCTCTACGTGTACAATGTTGATCAACATGAAGGTGGTGATTTGGTATTGTATAAACAACATCGTTTAGATGGCTCAATGGAAATAGCAAGCGGCGGCAAGAATTTGGATAAAGTAGATAGTGGTAAAAGTTCATCTCCACAAAGTATTGATGGAGGTAATATGATAATAATATATTTTTATAACAAATAATATAAGTTGTGTCCATTATTATTATTATTATTATTATTTTCTGTCGTTGAATGCTTTCATATTATTTCTTTTTTTTTTGTTTTATTTTTTTTGTTTCTAGGGTAGTTTGAAGTGTGTCTTGCTAAGAGATAATATAATAACATTTGGCACTATTAATAGTAGGAAGATTTATAAAAAACTTTTTAATCTTTCTGCGATTAAGTTATGGCGCCAACAAACCTTCTCCTTTTGTTGTTGTGTTTATCCCTTAAAAAAATCATTGTCCTTGTTGTTGTTTTGTCCTTTTCCCGATTGAAAAGAGAATATTCTGTGGTTTTTATTATCGTATACCATTTTTTTTTTGTTTGAATATGGGTAATAACTGAAGTCGGTAAAAATATCGTTCTTTATATATTACAGCATTCTTGCAAATGATTACTCGATTATCCGGACGAAGTGTTATGGATGGTCCGGATAATCGAATATTTAATTTTATTCAGAAATCTAGAAAAATAACATACTGTGCTCGCGTTTAGTTATATTTTAGGTACCTTGTTATCGGGGTAACTTTGTAGGTGTTTATTTAAATCAACAAAATTTAATTAAAATCCACAAAAATCAATATTTATTATGTAAGCATATCTTTTTTCTCAATGCATCGGCCTAGCGATTGAAAACTTTCTTAACCAAAGCAAAATTTACTGAATAAAATAAAAGTTGCTTCATTCTCCAGCAGAAACTGTTACCTCTCCTACCGCTTGTTTCGCACTCCGCTCAAACGCTGAAAGGACCGGAACCAAAATGTATTTCACAATAACGGAACGCATAACTCGACGAAATGACATTCGGTAGGTAACCCATCGTTTTTTTTTGTGAGAATTTCTGAAAGCACTGTATAAAGACTTGTTAAGTTAATTAAAAAAAAAGTAATTCTTGTCTATTTGTAAATTTTTCTACAGCAACAAGAATATTCTCTTGGAAATCATTCCTTTCTCCTCTACTAACAAAAAAAAAACACCTAACCCACCCTATCCTATTTTTCTGTCTCAAATATACTGGGTAAGGTTTTGCAGTGATACACCCATAAACGTTCATCTCTGCAAACACCCTGTATATAAACTCCAATCAACCATCAATATGATGTACAATAGTGACCTGTGAAAAATGAAATCAATATCAAACAAAATAACACACCCACATCCAAAAAAAAAACCAACCTCAATTTGATATTCTCTGTTGTTCTCCTTCTCCCCATCAAGGCTTTCTAGGTAGCTACGCTGGTATCCTGAAGGGCAGTGCGGTTGGCGAAATGTCAGGTACTGGTCAGTATTTTACAACAAATATAATGTATAATTTTTAATTGAAATTTTTCTTCTCATATTTAAATATATTTACCCATAATATTTTACCTATCTATTATTATATTGCGCGATTCAAGAAAAAAATTGTACTGTCTGTGTTATGTGGAATTTGAAATCTTGTCTTAATTCAGGTGAATTTAAATAATAATAATTAGATTATTACTTGTCTTTGATGATCATAAATGACAATCTTGCATTTGAAAATTTGGAGCTCCCCACTGCTTATGTCCAAATTTCTAAAAAGCACGTCAACGTTGCCGCATGTTTTGCTGTTAATTGACGAATAATACTTTTAGAAGTAGTTCATTTGTACTGAATCTAATTTACATTTTAACGGTTACGCGGGAGATTTATAATTTATTTAATTTTGCTAAAGCGTTAAACACTATCAATTTAATTCGTATTTAATTATGGCGTCCCTGTCACTTGTCAAAACAAAAAACCAATCACGATGCAAGTTCGTTTATTTATGCCAAATCTTTTGAACGTCAAATGTGACAGATGATCAAATTCCACGGCCCACTGAGAACAGTTTTATTTTCTGATTGCTCAATCTATTTATTCTTACGCATCTTCAATATTCATCAATCAGTGTGACATTTTTTGTTTCCTCTTTTCTTTCTTGTAATGGAAAAAGTGCTAATCATTAATATTCTTAATTAAATTTCCACAGTATTTTGTTGAAAGTTTCAAAAAGACGTTCTGCAAATAATATTCACATACAGTTTAAACCGTTACTAGAATATTTTTCAATTTTGTTCCATGTGCTTGGAGGTTAAGTTTCTTCTGATCACAATGATTTTAATTGATACTACCATTTATGCCTTTTACTTATGATGTTGATTCATTGTGTTTTTTTCTTTAAATAGCGTACGCCTTCCTTTTCCAAACTACACAATTAATCCGTATAATCCCATTTTTCACAATGAATGTTTTTTTTGTCTTAACCCAATTAACATTTTTATTTATTCTTCATCTGTTGTGAATGTTTATTTATTTGGAATCCTCTACCAGTTCATCTATTTCTGGATCAAAAAATATCATAGATCATCATTCATCATATCAACATTTCTAAATTGATTATTTTTTATTTGCTTATTTTTGTATTATTAATATTCTGTTCTGAAATTCTTCTGAAAACATTTTAGACACTGGTGAAGGGTTTCAATTATTGGAGTCGATGAAATTAGCATGAGTATTTAATTGTCACAATAATAATTATTAAATTGTATATAAAGCATAGCATGCCATTGAGTCTGTCATATATCCATTGATGTACAATAATTTTCATTTAGTTTTTTTTTATTGAACCAATAATAGTCACCTTTATTTATCTCTTAATAAACAATGTTTATTTTTACAATTATAAAAACTCCGTAGTAGTTGATATATTTTTTTTATTAACTATTTTTGCCGCTGAATAAATACAGACAAAAAAGTGTTGCGTACAATTTCCTACAATAAAAGTCTCGTAGTTTCTTTCATTCGTTATACCCAATATATATTTGATATTATTTTGATTATGATTTTTTATAAAAATAGAACTCTCTAATTATTTATTTAACTTATTCTTTTACAATGTTTCTTATTTAAGACTGAATAACGCATTGCTTATACTTTTTGCGTATATTTTTGTTTGTTTAGCGATCATTAAGAATGGCTTGTTTGTAAACTGATTCTTATCTTTTTTTTGCATAATTTTTATATTTATTTTTTTTATTTTTATAATTAGAATAGAACACAATATTTTTATACACACTTATCGTTTTGTTTGTGGTATATAACTTCAAATAAAGAGACGGTGATTTCAAGCAAATTTCTATTCCTTTAAATATGATAAATATTTTGCCCGAAATTTAATTGATAGATAGATATATGGAGATCTGAGAAATTATAAGAGATACAAAAACTGGTGAATTTGGGCTAGAATTGTGCATTAAAGAAAACAATTTTGTGACCATCTGTAACATTAGGAAAAATGTCCCATAACTCAAAAATAACTATCGTTAATGAGAACGAAATTTATAGTTTTTAAAGTGATACGTAACTTTATTTGGAATATGTCGAATTATAGAGCTGTTAGATCCAAGTAAAGAGGTGAATCACTGAAAATGTTTCACTGTGATAATGAAAGTGATGAAAATTAATCAAGATTGAAATCGAAGTTCATCGGACCTGAGCAAAATACTTTGGTAGATTTAATGTCATTTCTACTTTATCTAGCCAATCAGTGAAAATTGTTTTAGAATCAAAACTTAATATTGTAAAATTATTATAAAAGCAGTGGCTACTAGTCGTTACTATACTGCCGAATGTTCGAGAAGAGCTTTTCGAGGAAGTCGAGGATTTCCGGGTTACAGCATTGAGAATGTGTAAGATTCTTACTGACGTATTTTCAAATCACTCAATATAAATGTACTTTCAACAATTTTCAAGTTAAATGACTCAAAAATATGTGGAATAAATATTTTTTACAAAAAAAATAGCACCGACTCTATCAGATGGTGCACTGAAAAGTTTACAACAAGGTTGATTCTATTGGTGCTGGTACTTTTGAAGATGATGCTGAAATACTTCTGTTGACTCAAAACTGCACCTTGTTCAAAATTACCAGCATCATTTGAATTATATATAATAACCTCTGCACCGTATTGATTTTATCATTAGATCTTCTAGTAAAGCATTTGATGCAGTAGATCATAAAATACTGTCGAATATTCATATTGTTAGTGTAGTTGTATTCCTATTGTTCCGAAATTATCTGTCTGACAGAAAACAGTTTGTATATATGGGAAAAATAAATGGTTGAGAAAAAAAGCTGATTATGTGGTGTTCCACAAGGGTCTATTTTGGGACCGGTTCTTTTTCCCATGTATATAAATTCGTTGGCAAGTTTGGAATAAAATAAAAAAAAATTATTTTGCTGATGATACTACTATAATATACAGTAGAAGTAAAAATTATCTTTCACATTTATTTCTTGGTGTATTCACAGATGAAAATCAGTTATGGGGCAAACATATTATAAAAAAATGAGAAAAGCTCCAATAATTGGAAATCTTTTTTTTAATAAAAAATATTTACTATTCAATATTTTCAATTTTCGCAAAAAATGCCACCTCCACATAGCAGAAATACACATATTTCAGTCTTTACCATTGCTGCAACTCGAAAACTGTAACTCTTTTGAAAAAAATGTTCAATTTAAACGTTTCCGGATATGATCTTATTATTTTTATTTCTGCCGTCTCAGATTTTCGATTTTCGAGAAAAATTACTCCCTTGGGAGGCCGTTTTTAGAGAGAAAGTGATTTTGGATTTGAGTTTTTCTAAATATGGGACCATTTCTCAACTCTCTTCTTTCAAATAAATCAAAAATCAGAGCAAGTTTACTATGGAAAACGCGCGAGCAGCCAAAAATAAAAAAAGCAAACGTACATCCGAATTGTATAACTCCTCCGTTTTTGGAATTCGGTCAAAAATATATGTTGTTAAATTTCGAATGAGAGGGAAAAATGGTCAACCTCCTGAGAGCCCTCAGTAAAAAAAACTCTCCATTTGGTTGAAATTTGAGTGAAGTCAATATGTCGTTCGTTGGGAAAAACAGAGCTGATAATAATTCCAGACAGTTCAACGTACTAAAAAAGTTTTGTCGTTACAATATACTTGATAAACCCAAATTAGTAGTTTGAATTGATTCGTAAGCAACATAAAGTTACAAATAAAATTATTCTAAACATTATATCCAGTTTTTTTCTTCTCTTTTATATCTTCTAAGATTCCCATACATCATCTATCATCAATTTCCACAACCCCCGCCCCCCCCCCCCCCCCATCACACACTGTATATTAAATAATATTTTGTGCAAAGTATTAGATTGAAATTTCATAATATTGTTCCACACCCAGACTCGGACAAGTTCCGTGAGATGGCTGCCGCTACGGAATCTCCACCCAAGGGTGCTTTTCAATTCTCCGATGACCAGGAATATCCACCATTAACGCAAAATTCCGACTGAGATCAGTGGGAAAATACGACGACTACTGACGATGATGATACAACAACTACAACGACTACTGTTTTTGTTGGATTTTTCCAGTTCAGTACTCATCGGCTTAGCGTCAGAGAGCGATTCCGACTCACCTGCATTAGCATTCTCATGATACACCTTATTGTCTGCTTCATCGAGGATATCCTGTTTTTTTAAGTCTTTATTGACTTGACTATCAGAGGGTTTTTGCCTTCTGTTTGGCTATTTTTGTGTATATGTGTGTTTGTAAATAGCTTGATGGACGTGAAAAGTTTCATTTTTATTATATAAAAAGACAACATTTTGTATGTTTTTTGCGATAAAATCATTAAACATTTGGCGCAACATTTTCATTGAGTTTTAGCTTCCCATTTAAGTATTATTATTAAACCAGATAGTTGATATAATTTTTGGAAAAATTTGATTCATTTCTCATATTAAATAATTTTGGAAAAACATTTGATTCTATAGTTGGTAAATTGACATATCAGAAGTTTTACTATCTTTTTGATTTCTAACATATTTACTACCTGTTTTTTTGTAAATAATAACTAAGGAAAGTATTTACAGATTCGGGTTTTTTTCTGAAAATGGGTTTTATATTGAGTAAGAACAAGATAAGTAATCGGGCAGTTCTGTGTTTATTTAATGTCTATAAATAGATTTAACATTCATTCGAATCTCATTCGTGTTAATTACATCACATGGTTAATATTTCCATACTGAGCAAGCGCGTTGCCTGGCAACTCTGTCGCTCAAAATCCAACAGAAGGAAGGGTAATGTTTCTATCGCCTACAATATGAACCCATTTTTTTTGATAATTGTATTACCTAAAATCTATATACAATAAATTAACCCTTAGTTATTTTACTTGATACTCTTAATCACCCCCCTCTCTTGTATTATTAATAACTAAATTTAAAAAAAAAACTGTCAACAGGCTGTGATCAAAAGAAATGAGAGGAGACTTACTGATTATGAAAGATACTTGTTGAGAAATTTACATATAAATTAGCTTTTGAGTATTAAAATTGTCAAGAAAACTTAAATGAAATCAAAAATAAATATATATATATATACTTCACAATTCAGAGAAAATATGTGTGCTTCTTGGTGTTTCTGATGTTATTGAGTTATTTGACTGGAAATTTTATAAAAAAAAATCATTGATTTAATTTTAAACGGAAATATCCAATATAATCTGAAATATTCTGAAGCAAAAGTGTTTTTTCTTATGTATTTAATTTCTTCTATGCTACCTACATTGAGTTTGATCTCGCTTGCAAAAAAAAACGGTACATGTGCTCGAAAAATTGATTATACTAATAAGAAAATAAGCCAAACTTCTATGTATGCATGTCTATATTTATTGATTGTTAAATAAATAGCTTCTAATAATTATTGATAATTCTGAAAACTGTCATTACAAAAAGGAGATACAAAAAAAATGATGTTAAACCATATCAGTGTTTCTGTAGCTCGATGTATTTAGATTTATGTTGTTACCAAAACAAAAAAGCAAACTATTATTGCATAGAATGTATGGAAAATATTCAAATATGATTTTATTTTTTTAAATGTTTTTTAAGGAAAAAATACCAGAAAAGTTGTAAAAAAATATATATATATATAAAATTGACAAAAATATATATCCAGCTTTTGATGTATACCTATTAAGAACAAAAAAAATATATATATATGTATTAAAATTGGTTTTTGGATTTCATGTATATGTTAAATGTGTTTTATTTTTTATTTTAATTTTATTATCTCATCTCTGAGGTTCCACTTAAATATACTGTAAATAAATGAAAATGCATTCTCTAATTTTTTCCGCTTAATATATTTTCATTTCATCTATTTTTAGGTAAATTGCTTATAGAAATGTACCTATTGCGTTCGTTCATACTTTTGAATTTCGAAAAAAGTTCAACGGCATGTTGTTATATGTCTATCAGTTAGTCCAAAAAAACATTTGGTTCAAAAGTTTATATATATATATATATATATATCAAATATCTCGGTCGAGTTCGTTAATGGGCAATATTGGGTAAGTAGTTTCAAAATGGCGACCATTCAAACATTTAAAAAAATATCAAAAAAGAGCCGTAGTGTAAATATCATCAAAAATAATTTTAGGTTATAGATATAATCAGTACCTACAACTTTTGTTCAAAGCAATTTTTCATAAAATACACAGGTACAAAAATAAAAATTAATAAAGAAAAATAACAAATATTGATAAAACATGAACACTCAATATAAATTTGATGTAATTGTACATTTTCTGGAGATCTTAATATAGACCCTGATATCTAGTACATTTATTGAAAAGAAATAGGCGAAAAAAAAATTCTGCCTTGAAGTGGAACGCGAACAACTTCCTGCTTTTGTACAATTCAGTAATAATATAATATATTTATTGTAATGCTTTATGGTACACGATATTTTTTTACATGCTTGATTATTTTAAATAATTTACTTTTATCACCTATATTTCCATATTCCACAGTGTTAGATGGAGTAGGTTTAATATTTGACCCTGTCCCCATGGTACAGGTCTTATTGTACCATGCCCGTCCCTACTAGAAGTGCTGCCCTCTCGTAGCGAAAGGCCACACTCTTCTCAGGAAACAGGCTCAAGAATATATTAAGGGAGGATGACTAACTCTGTATCCTGTTCTATAAGCAGAAGTGGCTGACATAACGTCCCGTGATAAGTTGTCAGGTTGGTATGTTACGCAGTATTTCACTGAGTGTCTATTGTTGTATTTAAGCTTCCTTTGCCCATACTACATAAGGATGCGCAGCGTGATTTTGCGCAACCCACCAAACTGACATACTATAACCCAAAACCCAATGTTTTTGTGCTACTCCCACTACTCGTGTTACTCGTCCACCCTATATTTGTTCATGGTTCCAGATAATATAGGTGTTCTCTCGATAATGGTACTTGACGTGTATGACATATCTGATACCACACTAAGAAAGCGTATGGGAAAAGTGGTGTTTTCACAATTTTCCTCGTCATTTTTACGATTTTTCTCTCTATAAGAACCTTCCTTATCCCTCAATGAAAATATTAATACAAAAATTATCCGAATTTGTCGAGCATTTGACGATTCATTTTTATTTATACAGATTGCGAAAATGTGTGTTGCCATCTAGTTTTGGTAGATGTGTCAAACAGAGCAGTACGCATTCGGTATATTGTAACGGGAATTCTAATTAAACTGGGTTCGATTTATTTTCACTTATTTATTTACACTCTAACGGGTAGGCAACTATATTGACAGCATTGTTTATCGCTCTATTTATATTCACTGTTCTCTGCACTACTGTAGAAACACATTCAACTGTCTGACTGACTGTCTCTTCTGTGATTGACGCGGGTATTTATGTATCTAACCCAAAAGTCTCGATGCTTCGAATGGATATCAGTCTTTTATTTGTCAATATATTCCTTCGAGTCGAGAGTAATCCAGTTCTGCATATTCTCTATACTTCGGGAATTCCAGGATGTTCTTCCCGATATTCGTGTGTGTGTATTTTATTATTCGGGTGAGTTTTCACGTTACAATATATACACCAGTAAGCCGGAAACTATTATAGCGACTGCTAAACACAGTATTGGCGAAACAAAATTATGTCGATAGATTTAATTCAAGAATAAAAATTTCTGGAAATAATATATACAAAATTTTATTTAGAAAATGAATAGATTCGAATTAGGATTTGATATTTTATGTACATAATTTCAATTTGAGAATAAAAGTTATGCAGAAAATATAAATTCAAGGATGAAAATTAAGAAATTAATATTATGTTCTTGAAAATAGTTTATGAAAGAATTAACATAGTATGTTATTTTAAGTACCAAACTATAATAAATGATCTCATTTGAAATTTTTCTATGAGACAATAATAATTCAATTCAGTAAATAAAATTGACACCATGTTACAACTGTAACTCAACGATTTGATTGAAAATTTAATAATTGGGTACTTGACATTAATGGAAATTCAATATAAAGTGATCTTCAGACGATATTAGGTAGTCCTAACAAACCAAAAATCACATTATGCAGGTTAAATTTCTCTTAGAATTTTAAATGTAATCAATTTAAATAGTTGTAATTTCAAACCCATTATCACGTGACTGCGAACGCCTATCAGAATCGACCAAGATAGTGACGTATTAATCATGTCGATGAACAAATCCTCCTCAGAGAGAACATACAATATTGTATCTTCTCTCTGGTCAGATAGTGTTCTATGCTCTATTCCTCCTTTCTTTAAGACATTGTGACACTAACTAAGGGAGATTGCGACGTTGCAGCCGTTTTTAGAATTCAAGCCGGAAACAATTTTTGGATATGTTTTTTTATTTTCATAATAGACTCGTAATTTTTTTTTATTTTTTTTGGCTTAATTGAATGTCTACTACAAAATAAAAATTGTTCAAAAAATTAGTCAAGTACCCAATTATAGGAATATAGCACCATAGTAATACGTTCAATTTTTAAAATTTGAGACATTCTTGAAATTAATTGGGCAATTTCAATAAAAAAATATTTTTTATTCCATTGCAGCATAACTATAATCCTAGAATATTATACTGTAACTTATCGAAATATAAATTAATTAAGTTACTATTTTTACACGATATAAAAATATGAAACCATACCGTAAGTATAAATAATAATAATAATATTTCGAGGTTTTTGCTCATATATACTAGGAATACATTTTATGATGAGCCATAATAATAATTATTATTTTTATCATATTAACGCACAGTAAGAATGTGATTTTTTTTTAATTTTAAAGCGATAATTTATTTATATTTCTCATAAATGCAAAATTAAATAGCGAAACGGCGTGCCATAATTAGGTGTTTCCCTATATTTTTGAACCATTTAAAATAAAAATACACAAAATATTCATCTGAAGATTTTATTATTATTTAATCAAGTAGGTACAATGACGTAATAACATTATTTTATACGTAGCATGAATTCCTGTGATCAACGGATATGAGACAGACATTTTAACTTTTATTTATTAAAAAAAACACCCAAAAACACATCAAGTATTTTCTTTCTTTTTTTTTTTTGTTTCAATAATATAACTTATGTTCTGTACACATCTGTCAAAATATTACAAAATCACAGTACAGTTTTTTGTTTGCCATCCTACACAAGATATTATGTATTTTCAAACTAATAAAAGAGATATTGTTCGTAATACACCAAAAAAAAAACAAACATTTTTTTGTTGTTGTTTTTGAATGAAACATTTATTTATAATGTTTTTCTTTAGTGTGGTCTGCTCGATCTTGGCAGATTGCACATTTCACAATTTTGAATATCGGCATTATTGAGAAATGTGCAGAATGGGCAAGTCCATTTTGGACCAGCAGCTGGACCCGGTGATGAAGTGATGTTGCCTGAAGCAACGCTACCAGGCCTGAAACAAAATGGTCACATAATGATAAAAACATTTATTTTCCAAGAAACATAAATGTTTATGACAGGGAAAGGGAAAAAAATATTTATCAAGTAGTGAAATACGTAATAAAATCAGAAATACATAATAAAATCAAAAATGTAATTAAAAAAAGATATATAAAAAATTATTTATTATATTTTATTAATAATAAATATTTTTTTAAACTATTTTTGAATCATGTTCTGCCAATTTCTTTTTCAAATTCAGTAAATCATTATATTCTTTTATGCCGTTATAAAGAATTGATTTTTTGCCAATTATTGCTTTATTTTTTATTGATGAAAGATTATTGGAACATCTAGATAAATGATGGTGATCACTATTAAATCGAAAAACTCAATTTGAATATTTTAAATTATTTACGACAAGATGAATGAGCATACAAATTTTTATTCTTATATAAAAAATAAATATCAAATAATGTCCTGGGTTTCTATAAATTAACTGTGGTTCTCTGTAATTCAGTTTAAATATGTATGTACTTTATAATTTTATTCTGAGGTATTTTCAATGATTTCACTATAGATATTATATTGCTGAGTCTCAAACTAAAATTAAATATTGAAGCTTTGAATATACTAGAGAAAAGTATATTGGAAAATTCTTGTTTTATTTTCTTATTATTATTCCTACCTCGATGGTGGTGGAGAGCTGGCAGCAATCAACTGTTCAACAGTTGCCCAATGCTCCGATCTGGACCATTCTTCAGCTGCTTCTCTATTCTTATTTTTCAATGCCTCCAACAATGGGGCCAAAAACTCACGCATCGGCAACATGTCCATGGTGGCGATATAGATCAACAGATGGAAATCATTGATAGCAGTGAAAAATTCATTGAACGCAAATTGAGACAGGTAGGTCGAGAGTGCGTTGAAATCCTGTATCGAGAGAAAAAAAAATAGTCTTATATATATATTATAGGGTTTCTGGGAAAATGTGGTAAATGAAAACCGAAATTGTGCAAAGTTCTCCATACTCTCATCCGGCCTACGTTAAGTGTATTTGCTATTCTTCGGACAATAATAGAAGGTTGAGCATCGATTGTATTAAGTATTGCTTCTTCTTGAGCAAGTTCCTGCTGAACGGGACGTGTTCAGAAATAGTTGCAGGAAACTTGTCTGTTTTTCTTAAACATCTATGGACATTGCTACGAAAAGTTCTAATGCAACACACGAAAATCAACATGCAAGATTATTTTAATGATGATTCTCAGCCACCTAGTCTTTTAAATAATAACAAAATCAATAGCTGCACTAGTGGAAAATTTCAAATGCTTCTAGCTCTGTTCGAATAACGTTCTGGGTTTATGTTCGTTAGACATTTTTGACTTGAAATCACCCCAGCAACAAACTCCCAAACTATGGCAGTCATCTCGTGGAACACCCTGTATTTCCAATTTGGTGAATACCATGTAAGATTCTACAATTATTGACGATCCAACAAAATATTGTAAAATTACTCACACCTGCAGGGACGGACTAGCTCTGCTGATACTCATTACATGGGAATAAAGATATATCTTTTTATATCGAAATATGTACTCCCAATAAATGATGTAGTAATGATTATCGAATCGAATGAAGACTCTGCCGAATTTAACGTGTTAATAAAACATTTTCCCATGTTTTTAGCATAAAAGATAAAAAAATGGGGTCACAGCTAGACCGTCCCTGCATGCAGCACCAGGCTTAAGTTAATATCCATTCGAGTTATATTGCATACCTGAATATGTCCATCGACAAGTCGATTTTCCACAGGGAATGGCTGTTTAGATGGATCCGGATTGAAGGTGTATTGCGGTGTTACTGGCGTTGAAGCTGGTACATCGAGCAAAAGATACTCGACCGGTAGGGGTCGTGCAAGTCGAGAAACTTCATTGCCATACGAATCCTTTTCCTGTAAAATGAAAATTCAATGATTAAGTCATTAAAAGTCTTGAGTATGGGACCCTTCTACTTCAAAGTCCCAACTCGCACGTAGAACCAGTCCGAACACCAACTCACACCCATTCAAAGACATGCACCAAGAGAGAACAGCATGATAATTTCTCCTACAGGGATTTTTTTTTGGTATGGAACCCTCGACCTTTCAGTCCCGCAGTCGAACTGACAGACTCTCGCAAAACAGTCCAGTACAAATATAGCGAAAAATTCACGAAAATTCCATCAGAGATACTTCTGTGGGTATGACAGGTATGGAACCTTCCACCTAGGAGGCCCAGTCACACTTCTTACAGACACTACCAGATCATTCTAATAAAATTCTACATTCATACATGGTAAAAAGACTACCAAAATGCAGCCATAGCGTCCCATGGGATCGAAACAATGCGTTAATGTATAGATTTTTTGAGAAAAATCAGTTTTAATTTATACCATGGTAATTGTGCCACCTAGCGGCCATTTTAGCCGATTTACTTGAGATTTTTTTTCCCGAAGTCGTAGGGTTCCCGCTTTTCCTATTATCCTACCTCGCTGACCTTAGTGGGACACCCGGTATATAATATATAACCGCCGGCTGACAGACGGACGAACGGATGGATGAATTTTTTTTTGTTGTTATGGCGGTAAAAGATGTACACATTCTTTGAAAATTCCAACTCTCTACCAATTACCGTTCATGAGCTACGTTATTTCTAGCTCCCCCATCCCCTATCGCTCGCATTGATTCCATAGCTCAATTCAAAATTTGTTGAGCTATTAGTTTACGCAGTATTTATTGATCGTAATTTCAAATTCGCCGCCATCACATCCCAATGGTCATGAAGTGAGCTGCGTCGACAAACGACGACAACGATGTCACGATGAAGTCAAGGTCAAACAGAGGCGCGCATCGCCGCCAACTTAACGGGAATATGTCAGTCGTCAACATGATGTGGCACATCGCAAAGCGGCCACAATAATTTTAAGTTTTTTCGACAAACCAAACAACTTGCCGATTTCGTTTCGGCATTAAGTAATTATGTAATATTTTAAATCGCATTGATAAATAATCGTCTAGCCCGTACTCTCGTCAGAAACGCTAAAAGTACAAACAGAAAAACGCGGAAACAAACGTCTCACATATAATATATACCTACACACTCGTTGACCGAAGTTTATTATAACGACCAAAAATACACATCGTTCTAATCGGATTTACTTAAAGGCTGTGTAACACATCGTAAATTACAAACGGTAAGCTGCATTTGCAATCATTACTTCTAACAATCATCTTTTATCCGATAAATAGGAAATTAGGTTGTTTGACATATTATTACTCATAAGCTTGCGAGTCCAAAGGCACGACGCAAAAGCCACTTGTCGATTTTCACATACACTACATCTACATCATAGCTTGGCGCCAAAATACATTCATAGAGCTGGCCTGCCTCAACAGAAATAATGTTTTCAATCTAATTTGAATATCTGATGCCTAATAAGAGCTGTACTCAATAGAAAAATACTATTTTCAAAAAAAAACTTTACCGACCGGCATGATGTAAATGATTCTTAAATCACCTATTTGAAGATGTTTTACAAATTTTAGTTTGGGGTAGGCACTAATAATAGAAAAAAATATTGTTGAAATTGAATCTGTTGATAAAATGAAAAGAGCAACCTACGCATTGATAGAAGCGTGAAACAAATGAAAACAGAAACAGTAATTATTGTCAGTGATAACCACGATTTGATCATGTAATATGATACTTAATTTAGTACAGATATTTTAGCTATAAAAACAGCAATTGCATGATAAATCTATACAATAGTGAAGGTGATTCTTTCTGCAGAAATGGAACCTAATGTAGTACCAGAATACGAAGAATTAATGTTGTGCGGCTACTGTAAGCAGAAATTCAATGACACCGATCAAAGCCCGAAACTGCTATCATGCAAGCACTACTTCTGCTTGCAGTGCATGCGTACTTCTTTGGTCAAAGGAACGGAACTCTATTGCATTTATTGTTGGAAGTGCACCGAGATTGGTATAAAAATATTCAGATCACAACATATGGCAAATATGGTAAAAGTATATTTTCACCCCTTACAGGCGATATGGGCCCCGAAACTCTACCCACATACAATCCGGTGCTGTGTTTGGCCAAGAATTTTGCGCAAATTCACGTATCCAGTGCAGGAGGAGGCGGTGGTGGTAAAGATAATAAAAGTAGTACTAGCGGAAGTTCAGTGCAGCAACAGCAACAACAGGGTAGTACAGGAGGAGGAACTTGTTCGAAAGTCGTGTCCGAAAACTGCCATACCCACGCCATGCCCTTGGCCCTGTGGTGTCACACGTGCAGATCACCAGTGTGTCGAGCATGTGCTACCACAGCTGATCATCAGGCGCACCAGGTCAAGTCACAGGTGGAGGCAAGAGAGCAAATCGTAGCGGAGCTCCAGGTGCGTAAAACTACGATAACACACACTTCTAGAAGTCTTAATTTTTCTATTATGTTTATTCTAGATCGATTTGGCTTCAATGAATAAAATGCTTAGCGAAATACAAAGACTGGCGATGCAGCAGCGCGAATTTCTGCTCAAAATATTGGAGGCTTGTGTTACGTTGAAAACGCACGTCGAAGCCGATCTGACAAATAATGCCTCGCATTTCGAATTGACCGATACCAGAGAGGCTGTCTCGAAATTACGTGTCGGTCTATCGATGGCCGAAAATTTATCAGACATGCACAATATCTATTCCAGCGTCAATTTGGAGAAACAACGTCTACAGTTGCGATATCAAGTAAGTAAGATCAAAATAAAATTCCTAGTATGTATGTACTGAAGATATTATTTAACTGAAATAAAAGCAAGCTGAATTCAAATTTTTCAATTTTCTTCACAAAACATGACGAAAAGTCCTCACCAAAATGGATAAAAATTTATTTGAGACGACAAAATTTAAGAAGAGACCGTAGTATTCGGTATTTCAATTGGACATAAAAGAACTAACGGTTTCAAAGTAACAGTAAAGTCTATAAATGTTTGTTACCGCTATTTTAAAATCTCTGAATAATAGTTGTCTACAAAAATTACGACCAATTTTACTTGTTGATGCACTGAAAAATACAAAATAATATCAGTTCTAATGATGTTGGTACTTTTAAAGTTGATGTCAAAAGTGTTCTCTATCTATTTATTTAAGTACAGTACTTCATTCAAATGCAATATTATTTCGTAGTACTTTTCAGTACTCGACTCTCTAAATTATTTATTAATATAGACAAAACGTTAAATTATGTAGTATTATTGGTCGTGTTGTTTGACATTTTCAGGAGATGTACCTGCAATGTCAACTGGACGACTTAATACGAAATTCAACCGTGATATTCGACTTTCAGCTGTTGAAACAGGCCCTCAGCAATATACAAAACGGCGAACCACCTCCACAATCAACAACAACCATCAACAACAACAATACAACTACATTCTACAACAATAACAACAACATTATCAACTCGTCGTCGTTGAGAAGTGGTGGCGGTGGTGGTGTTGGCGGCATTCTACCTGGTACCGGTACTGCCACCAATGCTGGTGGCCAACAAAATCCAATATTATTTCTGGCCAACTATTGCATGTCACAGCTGTATTCGCGTCACATGCTTCTTGCAGCCAAACAACAACATCAACATCCGACCAATCTAATCAACAATCACAATGGCTACTCATCATTCGATTATCATCCACATCTTAATAGTACAATAATGCCGCCGCCACCGACGCAAGTTCAGGTGCAAGGAGGTGCTATTCCATCGCTGCCCCCTATCAGTTATGTTTTGGCACAACAACAACAACAGCAGCAACAACAACAACATCATCATCATCACCACCACCACAATTCACCGCCTCAACAATCCCAACAGCCGCCACCGCCGCTCCCAGCACAGCAGCATTTGGTAATTACAGCCACACCACCGAAGAACATCTATCAGGAAAATAATCTCCTGATGCAGCAGCAACAACAGAACATGATACATTCGCCACAGATGCGGAACCCACCGAATATGTGTCCCCTGTACTATTTCAACATCGAGGTGAATGGTATGGGCATGGGCCGGATCGTTATCGAGGTAAATATATATGTTTACTATATTTATATGTCATTAATTAGTTCTAGAATTCGCAGATTTATTCTCAAACCTTCCAGAAACTATATGCTAGTACAGTTTGTCACAGTATTGTCAGTTTGACAAGCCTCTAGAACATTATTTTATGTGCGTCTAGATCTGTGGAAGCAGATGTTAATAGTAGTTCAGTCGGTAAAGACAGTGACAGTTCAGATTGTTCAGTTCAGTGGTGACAGTTGTACTATAATAGAAGGTCGTGTACAAGGTGTTGGAAATAAAACTACCCACAATCTCGCGGGAATTTCTTTTTTTTTTGTCCTTTTCCGCTCACTCGATATCTTTATCCTTGCGTTTGTTTTCATTTTAAGGTGCGGGCTGACGTGGCGCCCAAGATGGCCAAGAACTTTGGCGTTCTAACCACCGGTGAGGCTGGCATGGGCTACAAGGGTTGCCAGATATTTCAATGTTGGGAAGGCGAGAGCGTCATAACTGGTGATTTCGAATTGAACAATGGCCGCGGTGGCCGTTCCATCTTTGAGGATTCCTACTTCCTGCCAGACGATACGAAATTGATGGCAGTTCGTGGCACAGTGGGAATGCGTCGTACACAGAAACGTCACGACAATCTCGGCATGGTCGGTTCGCAATTTCGTATCATCTTGCAGGAGATGCGTGGCTTTACTGGCATATTTGGACATGTCATCGAAGGATTGGAATTGGTCGAGAAGATTAGCACGTATGGCGATACAGCTGGTAAGCCTACCAAGAATATTCAGATTGCCAAGTGTGGTAAATTGTAATTATTTCGTTATTGAGATACGGGTTGAAAACGAATTTATTATTATTTTTGTTATACGTTATCTCTATCGTTTATTACAAATTTATCTCAAGGTTGTGCCCGGTGGCATGAGACTTGGAGAGTGAGCACATTGTTTTTTTCAAAATAATGTGCAGAAAATGGCAAAACTGATTTAAGAATGTTGCCAATTTGGTCACCCATTTCAGTGAATTCGATAATTTAGATTGAAATATCGCGTTCAAACGATTTATTTTATATATATTAGTGACAAGATTTCAGTTCGAAGATCACTCCGTCTTCATGCCCATGTACAACATTTTAAGTCAGATAATAAATTTGCATAATTTATTTCCATGGTGCTTTAGCATGGATCTAGTCCTTTTGTGTCTTTATTGTAATTTTTTGTTGACGATCAATTTAAATATTATATTTTTCAACAATTTAAGACAAAAAAGAATTGAAAAAAAAAAGATGGATAACGCATGCGAATTATTAAATCCACAAAAATTCGAACGTTAAACCAGGTTTTGGGGCGGGGGTTGTCTTTACATTTAGTTTAATATAAATACGGAATAGTCATTATAGTCGATGTTATAAAAAAAAATCAAACAATGTCAAAACAAATAACTGTACAAAAATATTATAGATGTTTTTTATGTGTAGCTTGGAAAACTGCGTAGTCTATATAATATATATTTGATGAAAAAGAAGAAAAAATGTAAAAAAATAACGTGAATAAAAAAACCGTCGTCTTAGCTTATATATTATATATAAAAGAAGAGAAAAAAAAAACTATATCGAATTCCGAAGAAAACTATATTTTCGTATCATATGAAATGAAATAAAATATCGCGTATTTAATGAAACAAAAATAAAAAGATGCAAGCGCAAAAAGGATATAGACATATTTTTTATTGTTGTTCGATATTTAGCTTATACTATATTAAAAATGGTGAAATAGCTTGTAAGAGGAGTGTCATTTGTTATGTTTGTGTGTTTCGGAAAAGGGTTAGAGCTGAGGAGGATGAAGCGGCGCCGCATGCGCGAGAACGTTAAAGTTGAAATAGAGTTTAATGAAAAAAAAATATATATAAATATATTTGAAATATCAGGAATCGTGTATATCATGTTATTTTCCAAAGAAACAGAAATAAAAGAAAGAAAACCTTCAAAGAAACGCAATAGACCCATAATATAATTATTTTCATTTTTATCGATTATTATTATTATTATATCTTTTATACATTTTTATTACCAATCCAAACTTTTTATATTAAATGCTTCCTTTATTTATATGTATTTTACATAATATATTTACTATATATATATATATATTGTTTGTGTACCTTACCGAAAAATCATTTATTATAATTAATAAATAAAATTCGAAGCGTCGTTGACTGTTGAAATGTTTTGTTATATATTAGAGAGAAAGATGCATTTTCTCATTTTAATTATTCTTTTTGTTCAATCGTACGATCCAAAAAGAAATCCATTCAAAGCAGACTATTTTCAAATGAAAATGATCTCATTGATGATGTCATTTGTCAATTGTTGTCATGTTGAACGGGAGACTTTAATTTTACTAAAAATCATAATCATAAAAAGTCAAATAATTTATCATCTGCTTTAACTAAAACTGCCAGGAATTAAAATACAATTATCAAATAATCCAAACAAACTGAAATTGAGAAATTAATTAACATTCCGGAAATGGTCAGTTTACTTCAGCCATTTCCAAATGTTATTAAATTTTGATGGACTTTTGAATTTCGAATGAGTTATTTTCTCTTTTGGATCGCTCGATATATTTGTAATTTTTTCTTCATTGGAAACTAAATCTCGAAGAAATATTTCCAAATGGAATTCGACATTTGGTTGCTGGTGTATGTAAGAATTAATAGTAACCAAAGTTTTTATTGTTAGAGTTTTTATGTTTTTTTTGCATAATATTTTTCCGATAAAAGAAATTTATATAACTATTATAAATAATAGTATCTAAGTACGGTTCAACGGTTTATATATATATACATTTATATATATATTGTTAAACTTATATGAAATTTTATATAATAGTGCTTAAGTTGATACTAAGTTTATTATTATTATTTTTATTATTATTATTATTAATTTGTCAGTCTCGGGTAATATAATATCTGCATCTCTGCATTGAAAATAAAATAAAGAAGAAATCATAAATAAATAAATAGCACACTCTGATAATGAATATTATTTTAGTGATGGAATAAAAATATATTTTTAACTTTCTATTTTTTTACTAATGGTCCAAAAAAACTAACTAACTCACTGATCAAATTTCCCATTTAGCTAGAATATCATCAAACAACGAACGGTATAATTATTTATTTAATTAATATGCATATCATTTTAATTCTACTTTTTAGTGTAGTTTACTGATTTTTTTTTGCTATAGATGACATTTGAATTATTCCCTCAGAAAAAAAAAAAATTCAATAATATAATTTACAGATATTTTCGGAGAAAAACATGTCATAAGTGATTTCAAGAGAACATACGAATGGTACGTAGTCATTGCTCTACTACTAAAAATTGTCTAAGGTATGCTACCAAATTTTAAAAACATTTTTGCCTGTTATTTTGCTATTTTTATTTACAAACTATTTATAAAAAAATAATTCTACATTAGTCTGTCCGTAGCTTGTGGGTCAGATTCCGATGAATCTGAACCAGTTCTTCTTTCGTGAAATAAAGCCTGCTGCCTTAAACATCAAAATTATTTATATCGCCATTAACATATTTCATCAGAAAATGAAAGACTGTAGCAAAAAAAAGTTCTTACATGAAAACGATATGATCGATTGAAAATGTTTTTCAATTTAACAAAAAAAATATATAAACGAGAAAAATGGTCTATTATTATAGATATAAATTAGTTTTTGACAATTAGATACATTTTCAGCTAGAGCTAAATGTGAGCCTAAAGGAAAATCTTTGCGTATACATACATATAGGGTGTTGTGCGAAATCAATGGATACCATAAAATGGCTTGCATCCGAACTTAATACTGTTCAAAACGAAAAATACAAAAAATATATCCCAAGTAGCAATAGATTACTTACTTTAAATAAATCAATCTGGTTTAAATACCTTTTTTACAACAATTTGGTCACTTAGGTTTCCATTTTTTTTTGAACGAATGTGTGAAATAAAGGCAAAACAGAGTACTTGAGAAAAAATCATATCTCAAGTACTATTAGGGATATATTTTTTTGTATTTTTATTTGAACATACATTCTGCAAGTCATTTCAAGGTTATCCATCTGTTCAGAAACACCCTGTATATATGTGAGTATTTAAATGTAACTCTCAGTGTATATTTAATAATCGTATTCCTCCCAAGATGTTATTTAGATTGTAAGAGTAAATATTTTTGTCTACAACAACAAAAAAAAACTTGGTTCATATGATTTGAGATAATGAGAAATAAAAAGTCCCAATAGTATTTGACAAGATCGAATGGACTTTTTAGGGACGTTTATAAATGCTTATAAAAATATTCAAATCAAAATGAACCAATCTTATGTGTCGTTCTAATTTAATATTAATTATTGTAATTTTTTCGATAACCACAATTATTTATATCAGATTATATTTTATTAGTGCATATTTGACAATAACATAACGAGGTTGTAAATGAATTAGATAATTTTGTATAATCTATGTCTGGGGTTCATTAGTTCACGTTTTTATTTTTCTTTTTTTTATTGAAAACTTGGGTCCAAGTCATTTCATATTGATTGGTCAACTTGAGAGATTGTTTGAAAAAAAAAAACATGGCAACAATGTATTGATTATGGGAACAGTCAGTAGTAAGTTAAAGTTGATTATCTCCTTTGCTTTCCAAGACAATCTGTCAAGTGGTATATATGTTCTATCTTATAGATATCGATGGATTAAATAGAAAAAAAGTCATTCCAAGTAAGTAGGCTATTGTAGATGAGAACATGTCTTTGCTAGAATCAGATGGAAATTAGCTGTCAACCAGTTAATGAGCGAACGTTGCACAGTATGATGTTTTATATGCGAATTTGAAGCAGCTGAATCTATTGTTTTTTAAAACAATTTTGTAAATATTTCCTTTGAAATAATAAACAACCTAGTTTAATTCCGGAAATTAACAATCTACTGCAGATAAGCGGAGTTCCGAAATATCTGTATGGACATATAGACCTTTTCAATAAAATTGTTATAATCATATTGCATTAGTTCAGGTTTGTGCATTTCTTTTAATATTTCTGCTGCAAAAAATAACAAAAGTGACAATGTTTCAATGTTTTAAAATTTCAAATGTTTCACGTGAAGACATGTTCTTATATCGGCTGGCCTATAATCTAGTGACACATTTTGAAGTTTATTAACTTTGCCTCTAAAAAATATATGAGTAAGATTTTGGTGTTGGTCGATAGAACAACTTGAAATATTTGTGTTGCAAAAAATACAGGGTGCATCAAACTATAAAATTGTTCTACTCTAGATACCGTATTGTACATAACATTATGCAACATTAATGGAGAAATATTCCGATGTTCTGTTCGAATAGATTTTCTTTCAATTCGTCGAAACTTTGTGGATTATTGATGTAAATCCTGGATTTTAAATAGCCCCATAACCAAAAAGCACAGGGTGTTAAGTCACGTTTCCTTGGGGGCCACTAGAGATCACCAACCCTTGAAATCAGGCGTCCTGGAAACATCTGCCGACAGACATTCATGGAGGCGCGGGCAGTATGACTTGTGGCGCAGTCCTGCTGAAAAGCACATGTTTCCAGGAAAATGCCGCAACTTTTGTTGAAAAAAATGTTTGCAACATATCCACATAACGAATTTAGCGTGGTATTTTCTACATTTTCTTATCCTCAAAAAAATAAGGTCCCACAATCTCCTGCACACCAAACCGTAACGTATTTGGTGTATTTCTTGCAGATTTTCTCGAGACCAATAAGGAGAGTTTTTTTTTGTTCAACATAGCCACACATATGAAAATGTGCTTCGTCAGACATAAATAAATGTTCGGACAAATCAGCATTGTTTTATAAAAGCATTATTAAAAAATTCTGCAAAATCAGTGTCTTTTAGCTCCTGCACAAGTTGAACTTTATATTGTTTGAAGCGTAAATTCTTTAGCAATATTCTTTGCAGGCTAGTTCTTGATAGTGCTAATCTTTGAGATTTCTTAAAAATGCACCTGGAACTCTTGCAATATTTGCAGGAGTTCTAACTGAAGTAGGTCTACCTGCAGGTTTCTTCTTGGCGCCGAATAAGGGCGAAAGACTCGAGTCATTTTTAATGAAATTATCCACAATAAAAGAGCGATGAATATCAAGACAAATACATTTTCTGAACACAACTACGCGGCTGTCTGTTTGACAATTGTAAATCTCTAGGGTTTCGCTTATTAAAAAAATAGTAACTATACATAACTTTACAATCATCTTTTGACATTGACAATTTCTA
The DNA here is from genome assembly GCA_958507055.1 of Crioceris asparagi. Taxonomy (NCBI): domain Eukaryota; kingdom Metazoa; phylum Arthropoda; class Insecta; order Coleoptera; family Chrysomelidae; genus Crioceris; species Crioceris asparagi. Next base: position 1,823,221 of record OY293827.1, read on the forward strand.
TAGTTCGTGTATTTTTTTGCACCACAAAATGTTTATGTTTTTTTTTCTATCGAACAACACACCGAAAACTTACCTATAGGTTTTTCAGGAGCAAAGTTATTAGACTTCAGGTGCAGGTTCATGGGCCACCCTGTATTACATGCCACACTTTGTGAGAGCTTTTTTTGTGTTGAACTCTCGATACCATTATTTGTCTCAATTAGGTGTTTGCGGAAATTTTGCGAAAGTTTAGAAACAAAAAAAAATATATGTGTGCAAAATTAAAAGTCGTTAAATAGATATAATAGTTATGTCGATGTAATGTTAGGGATAAATATTCGATAAATGTGAAACTAATAAATATACATACATATATATATATAATACAGTGATCATAAATATAATGGGGGAGGATGATTCCATTATATCTCTGATCTTCATGTGAAAATATACGCCACAGTATAGATAAACACAGTAGTCCAACTCAAGCCATTCGTTGATGTGACCCGCCTTTGCCGCCGTGTCTCCCGTACCTTTAGCGGGAGACACGAAATCACGGTGGCCTTTGACAAACAAACGACCGCAAAAAATGATGCTCCGAAACTATCATCTCTAAGGCAGCCGCCGTTGAGTTGGACTAGTTGGGTATATTTATACTGTGATATACGCAGACATGACCAATTATTGTGGAAAAGTACCAGTAAAGTCTGTCAAAACAGTTGATCTATGCCACATATGGTATATGACTGAGATGGTCAGACGTTGCCAAGTTGTGTTAATGGGGAGAGATTCGACGAAAATTTATAGACGTGTTTTTGTGAGTGATACATGTCAATCAGCTGTCAAATTTATTACATGTTTATCTACAGTCTATGTCACATAATTGTTATTGAATTTGTGTATTAGCGCTAGAATTGGCTGAAAATCTGATGTAATTTGGATGGGTTTGTAGAATGTCCGTTCCTTTTTTGGATATATTTGTTTCAACGTAAATATTTCTTGAACATGGAGCGTATATCTTGTACGAAAAAAAAAATAGTCTTTGAAAGGTCATGTCTGTGGTATATAAATATTATATATAAGAAAAAAAAACATTCTTTTCCCTCTTTCTCTAAACGCGAAATCAATGTAGATGCCAGTGTTTGTGCCTTGTTACCCGAATAAATATTTGTGATAACTATGTACCTATCACCGCACATATTAGATTTCCAACAAAAATAAATAACTTTCCGCATCTGTACTAATTGTGTCTTTTTGTTACCTTACATTGTGACGTAAAGATGACATGTTAATTATTCGCTAAATTTTTTAAACATGCATATCTGCTAATAGTTGCCGCCGTCGACCCCCCAAGGTTGTGAACTTGACCTATAAAACATTCATTCTTTACGAGAGTCTTCCCAACTCACCATAAACCTATTAGCCAATACGAATTTGAAAAATTTATACAGATAGTTTGTGACGCGTTTGTTTTTTTTGTGACTCAATATTTAATGAGTTATTAGATTGTTAAAAAATTAACACCGATTTGCAAACACGTCATGAAAATGGACCTAACATTCTCTATTCTTTACTCAATTTATTAGAAATCGTTTGAAAAACACAAATATAATAATGAAATTGCACCTTCTTAGCTGGTGGATTAACTATTCAGCAATAGATGACGCCACCGGTAAGCTATATTCTCAGGATATTTCAAACTAAGTAAACTAAAGGGAATTACATAGCGTACCTTCAATTAATAATAAATAGGATTTTTTATTATAATTCCTCTTAATAATCATTCTTTGAAAAAAAAACTAAGTACTTTGTGATTCGTTAGTGTCTAATAAATCATCAAAAACAACAAAGAAGACATATGGTAAGTAGTATTTTGCCTATATTTTTCGAAGAAAGCTTTATTTAGATGTAGCCAAAAAATATCGCTTTTGGCTGGATTTAAAATCTAGCGATACAATTTTGACATTTCCTGGATAGTTTGGTTAGTTTTCCAGTTAGTGTAATATCATGTGTCGTAATTAAAGCGCATAGAAAAATAAAGGCGTCTAACGCGTTTGCAGACAAAAAACATTTAAGTACTTCAAGTGAAGCGCAATAAATATATGGTACATACAGGTAAAACCTTATTATTTGTGTTTCATCTTATTTGCTTCAACTATATTTGTCACAATTAATGACAGAAATTTAAAATCAAAACAATATAGAAAGTGTGTATAGTTAGTTTTATGTACTCACTTTGTAGTAAACGTCAGGCACATACTGCTTGTCGGATGATTCGCGTACATAACCTAATTCTGGACAATCTTTTGTCGGTAGCAGACAATTATCACGAACTAAGGCCATACACTGATTTGATACCTGGTAGCCTTCCATATGGACCTGGTTACTTTTATCACCTATATTAAAAAAAAGAACATAAATAAAGATATTACAAAAGCATTTTACACAATTATTGAATTTTTATATTATAATTAATCATTTATACATAAAGTGCCATTTTAAATCCCTTACATATGCGGTTTTTATATTGTTCCGGTGTTGCCAGATTTCTGAATAGACGTGAAAATAATACTTTTTTTAAATGGCAACACGGCAACACCCTGTTTCTCTGCTGTTAGTTAACAGATTATCAGAATTCCAAATACAAAATATTCTTCCATTTCTTATTCAATTAGTTATTTGTCAACAAATTTTTGACCGACGAACCAAAAGGAGGAGGTATACAATTTCACTGTTTGTCTGCATGTTGTTTTTATGGATGTTCACGCCTTTTAAATAGTAAACCTGCTCCAATTTTCAAGATTTTTTTCTGCATTTGATAGAGGACTATTGAGAGTTAGTCCCATTGGAAACAAAATCGACATTCAACAAATGTTCCCCTCAAAAACTTCCCCCAAAAGGGGATGGAAGGGGAAATGTTTTTCGAAAATCGAAAATTTGAGACGACAAAATTACAGAAGAGACCATCTCCGGCAAGGTTTAAATTGGATTTTTTTCAAAAAAATCAAAGATTTCCGACATACAGCAGTGGTAAAATCTGAAATATGTGTGATGTTCCCTGAGGAGGTGAAATGGGGTAAGTAAATCTAAACCCTCCACCTCACCCAATCACACTTACAGCCAAACACTTACCAGATCATTCCAATAACATTCTACATACATAACTAGTAATAACACCTTCAAAATTCAGCCATAGAAATATACAATAGACTTTCAGTTACGGAACCCGCCACATAGAATCCCACGGGCATTGAAAGTATGACAGTATTTCACTTACGGTAATAATAATAAACACGTGCTCAAAATTTGGTTGCAATATCTCAAATAGAGTAAGCGCCAATACGACACATTCACACAGACGTTCAGTTTTATATATTACTAGCTGTTTTACCAGGCAAAAACATACAAGTCATGAAAAGTCTTGAGTATGGAACCCTTCTATGAGACCTACTCGCATGTAGAACCAGTCCGAACACCAACCCGGATTAATTCCACAGATATGCACAAAGAGAGAACAGCATGAAATTTTTTCCTAACATATGTCTTAAGGATTTTCCGGTATGGAACCCTCCACCTTTAAATTCCAGTCGCACTGACAGACTCTCACATACTGACATACTACACACAAATATATACTAAAAAATCCACGAAAATTCAGCCATAGAGCTCAGAGGTACTTCTTTGGGAATTACAGATATGGAACCGTCAACCTAGGAGGCCCAGACACACATAAAATATAGCCTATGTAACCCGCGCAAATATAAAAATTCAATTTTTTTTTATCGAAACTGGATAAGTAGTTTTCGAGATTTTTGTGATCATACGAAAAGTCGTAACTCGTAATGTATTAAGGATTTTCCGGTACGGAACCCTCCACCTTTGAATTCCAGTCGCACTGACAGACTCTCACAAAACAGTCCAGTGACATACTACACACAAATATACACCGAAAATTCCACGAAAATTTAGCAATAGAGCGCAGAAATACTTCTTTGGGAATTATAGATATGGAACCCTCAACCTAGGAGGCCCAGACACACATAAAATATAGCCTACGTCACCCGCGCAAATATAAAAAATTCAATAATTTTTTTTATCGAAATTGATAAATAGTTTTCGAGATTTTTGTTGTCATACGAAAAATCGTTACTCGTATATATATATATATTAGTATAGATGTATATAAAAGATTAATTTCCAATATATTCGGAAATCTGGCAATACCGGAATATTTTTTCAAATATGTTCTTTTGTATTTAGTTATCACTAGAAGAAAAGCTTCGCCCTGTATGCAATATAAAATTTATCAAAAATTAAACTAATTTTTTGCCTTGATATATTTTCTTGATTTTCAATAATACAGCGTAATAATTTCATTAAGATTTTAATATAAAAGTGGCAAAACCTATATTTGTTCACCGTATATGTAAATAAAAAAATAAACATACAATACGAAAAAAATAATCCATTATATGTAAATATATTTCTACAATAAAATAAAGATATCTAAAATATTTTATATATTTATGTTGTTTCTATAACACGAAATATGTAGGCATCTACAAAAAAAACGATTCTGTACACAAATCCTGACAGACAACAAAAAAATAGTGAGTCACGGAGACAGTTTGCATTCATATTATTTCCAGATTTCCAGTTGCTTTCGGGTCGTCGAAGGGAAAAGATGAATACGGGAACGATTATCGGAGCTACCTATTGTTTTGTGAATTTATTTTTCGAGGGAGCATATTTAATCAAGTGTTAGTGCATTTTGTTGGATTGCATTATCTTTTGATTAAATCATGTATTTATGAAAATAAAATTCATCCAGTAATCAAACACCGCAAAAATTACGTTGGCTGTTGTAGCGCAAGCATTGACAACCTACCAAACAAGTCAAACAATTACTTGTTTAACCGCACTTTTTCACACGTTTCCTTTTTTCTATTTTCACGCATACTTCGAGGATGTTAGTGTTAGATATTGAAATAAGATCAAGATTCCGCACTATTTGGAGTAGAAAATACACTTCAAAAACGACAATTCCAGCAAAAAGCGTAAGTTTTAAAGAATAACATTTTTCCTTCTCTTAAACAAATTATTAAAAAATATTTTTTAACAAAAATTGGACCGACTTCGTTGGTGTAGTGAAAAATAAAAAATAATATTAATTCTATAGATGACGGTACTATTGCTGTACTGTAGTTAGATTGGCACCAACTTCAAAAGTACCAGCACCAATAGAATTAATATTATTTTGTATTTTTCAGTGCACCAACTAATAAAGTCGGTCCAATTATTGGTAAAAAAGTATTTATTTCACACTTTTGAGTAATGTCTGTAACGTTCACTAATAGTGAAGATAGTACTTATCCTATTACCCACGTATATTATTTGCATGTACTTGTTATTTTTCAGAGATCTCAAAACATCGCGACGAAAATATACCTACATATTTCAGACTTTACTGGTGTAACTCAATTTAAATGTTGCTATATATAATCTTTTCTTTGGCCGTTTCATATTTGTGATTTTCGAAAAAAAAAAATAGCGGAAATACCATAGAAATATAATATTTCTGTGAGAAATACGCATATCACATATTTCAGACTTTACCACTACGAAACTCGGAAACCGTAACTCTTTTGAAAAAAAAATCAATTTCAACTTCTCCGCATATGGTCCCCTTTCTAATTTTCAAATCTCGATTTTCTGAAAAATTTGCTCCCTCCACCCTCTTTGGGGGCGGTTTTGGATTTGATTTTTCTCAATATGGGACCATTTCTCAACTCTCTTTCAAATGAAATAAAAATCGTCTGCGCTATAAAAAAAGTTAAAAAAAGCAAACATACAACCGAATTATATACCTTCTCCTTTTTTTGTATAGAATCGTATTTGAAAAATCCAAAGAATAGATGAAAATATAAAATTGTTCACATAACGCCATCTTGTGATCGTTAAAACAAATGCCATGAAACGACAGTGAAATATATTATTGAGCAACGGATTCTCTTGCAAAGAATATAAAGTTTGCCAAAATCCATAAAGTGATACAAAAGTTATAACGATTTTATCGAGTTGGCTTTCATACTACTCTCCCCTACCTGTTATTTTACAAGAAAAATTATTGGAACAAACTTACGTGAAATGATTTGTGTATTACAAATATTTAAGTTCAATGGTACTATTGCTGGACAATTTTTAGAGAAAACTGACTTTTTTGGGTTACTTTGTAAATTACGCCCCCTTGCGGTAGAGAAAGAAGCTTGAAAACAATTTCCAGCAATTTCTCTTTTGCGACTTTGACTTTTGCAAATCAATATAGTAAAACTAAAACTATATACATACATTAAATAAGCCTCTACTCACCAGTAACACATACTGTAACGAATTTCGATCCGAATACACCTTTGGATGAGTACTTGCATGCATTCGGATATTTATTTTGGAAGTAACCCGCCATTATGCACTCTTGCGCTGACAGGAAATGTGTCTCAATACCTCGCGTATGTCGAACAGTACCTTTTTGTACATCTTCGGCCATCAGATCGGTAAATATCCATCCGACACGACGTAGACCCAATGTTGTGGCAATTTGTTCGACAATCTGCTCTCGTTCATCGGGCAACAGTTGTACCGTATCGCGAGTACTTTCCTGTGGTGGCTCATAGATGGCCACAACGTTGGCGCGGATACCTGAAAGGATTTCGGGAGAAATTAGTGCGATGGGAAGATTATATGAGAATATGTATTTTCAGTGTTATACAAAGATTCTTAGATGTTGTCGGGCCCAACATACCTCGACCGTGTCGATGACACAACCGACCTTTTTTTTGGGGGGGGGGGTGGTTTAGATAAAAGCTGCAATGATTTTTTTACTCACCAAGAGGAACATCGGTGTGAATCTCATATGTTCCATAAAGAAAACCAATTCTTTGATGGCCAGTCACGCGCCAATAATTCAAAAATCTCTCCACCAAGTTTGTATTTTCAAAAGTTATATTGTCAACATGTCGATATGCCTGTGAAAATAAATATATTTTATATAAAATGAGTCATTTGTTTCTTTCAATCTCAATATTTTGTGATGGAAATACCGGAAATCCCTCGGACTCTGAATAAATTCAGAAAAAATAAGAAGAATTTTAATATAGGCATTAAAAAATAATGGACCCAAAATTGAACCTTGACGGACTCCACAAGTGACTAAACATTTATTATTTCCCTGATTTCCTGACTGAAAATTACAACCAGTTACATGTATATTAATCTAGTTTTTCGGTATTTAAAGTATATGGTGCTGGCACAACTTGATCAGACGATGTTTATATTCGATGTATAATGTTTTATGGTGAAATAAAAGTTGTGCGAATAGACCAACAAGATGATTTTTGTTTTCTTTCACCTACCTGCATATTCAAAGTAATCGCATTCGGTTGACATTTTGAGCAAATACCTCTGGGCCATGGTGGATGATCTTTGCAGCCATCTTTGATGCGACAAGAAATATCTTCCAATGCCAAGAATTTGCCGCGATCAACGCCCGATGTCATTTTACGTAGGTAAGCATGGAATGATAGATGCTTGACGTTATGCTCCCTAAGATAGGCTTCATCGTAAGGTTCCAAAGGTGAGCAATGCACACATCGTGAGTTGGCATTGTGACGACACCTTGACCCCCACAAAATAAATTTGTAAGTAACAGTAACGTCTATGAATTCAAAAATGAAACTTACAGTTTGTCGTCGCGTTTTCTTTCAATTTTACCATCCATTTTGGATAACTGAAGATCAACATCGTCCTCTTTGACAGTGCCAGTAGTTTTAACTGCACTCCTCGATGATACTCGGGCAGTATCAACTGATCTAACGTTAGCTGCTGAGCTTGTAGAAGCCACTGCATCGTCGACAGGCTCCCCTGAAGGGGAATTGTTACTCTAAAAAAAATAACAAACGTGTGCATTCATATTCAGTCGGAACTTTACGTAACAATTATTGATCTTACAAATAGAACATTGCCATTCAGTGGTAGAAGATAGATCATGTCACCATGAAGGAGGCCCACATTACGTAGCGTTTTCGTTTTGCTGCTAACAATTTCATTTTTCTTGTTTTTCTCTCGGTATAGCGAGAAAGCAAAGCTGTTTAAATCGAATGTATCATGAACAGCTTCAAACAATTGACAAGTTGTTGAAGAAGGACTAATTTCTACTCGCTTGGTCCCTTCGGGAGATTGTATTCTCAATAGCTAAAAAATGAAAATAACAAAATCACTTTGTCATCGGTGATAGTATTTTGAACATAGAGGTTATGTTCGAGATGAAGAATGAATACGTTATTGAAGTGAAAAAATAAATAGTTTTAATAATAATAGAATAATTATAAATAAAATCTTACAATTGCTTTGTCTTTAGACATTATGAAAGAATCTCCATGTATATTTTTATAGCTTCGTCAGTATGATTTCAAGTTTGAAATGTCAGAATATCATTTTACCAACATTATCAAACATAACTAGAAGTGTTACTAGGCTTTTCAAAAAGAACACCAACAAAATTTGAAATATTTATTTTTATCAATGAATTCACATGCAAATTCTATGAAAACAAAGTCATGATATAAAAATTCCGGAATCAGGTGTGAAATGCATATTTTGGAAAATGTTCAATAATTATGACAACATTGACAGAAAATTTCGATTATTTCTTACAACTTATATTCCAAATATGTATATGAAAAATTATATTTAATCAATTATATGGCTTTATATTTATTTTATCGAGATATGTAATGTTTTTAATGATGTGAACCAGTGAAAGCTAATAAGAATGTACTTCAATCTAAAATAACTTCTTCAGTAGGTAGGTTTGTGTAACCTGGATACACATCGGCATAGAAATAGTTTTGAATCCAATCTTAGATGCATTCTAAGAACATTTCGAATTTTATACGACTGTGGCGGTAATCCAACTGCATTCTAAACGAAGTATACGTACCTAACATACCTATCATTCTGGAATATTCTAGTTATTCGATCAAACGCGCTCTTGTACGAACGTTATTTTCTAGGATCGTTTCAAAAAAATATTTTTAGATTCTATTTTCCTTCTTTTCATCAAAAAAAAAGCCTTCGTGTCCGTGTTTTATTGTTAGAAACTTTTCAACAGTGAATCGATTTATCAAACAGCTGATTTTGAGTGATTTTTCTGACGCTATATCACGCACGGTTCACGGCATCACAGCTGACGTGAGTCATCATTTTATTTTCATGATCATTTATTTTTAAGTGTATATTACTAATTTTTTGATAAATAAAAAGGTGTCGAAATGGCTTCGCACCCTGTGCAACTTTACATTTACGATTTATCAAAAGGAATGGCAGCTGTTGTCTCTCCAATGCTAATAGGTATTTTAGACAATAAATATTTGTAGGTTAGGATTCATATTATTTTTATTTTTAGGAAAGAAAATTGATGGGATATGGCACACGGCTATCGTGGTTTATAATAGGGAATATTTTTTTGGATCTGCGGGTATCGAAAGCTGCAATCCAGTGAGTTCTTTTACTATTTTGGAAAAAAATGTCTTTGATACTTTGTTCAAACACCCACAACATGTGTGTTTGTTTCTTCGACAGTAAACAGAAATAATATTTATATGCTCGTTTATGAATACGCAATAGCTATTAATATGACTACTTTTCCATTTATTTCTTTATAACTGTGTGTAAGGCCTATTTTTAGGCGATTGCGAAGAGTTAGGTTACACGTTAACCGACGACAGTAGTGGCAAACATGATGTTAGATCAGACCAGTCGCTGTTCAACACTGCATTATTACATTTTATTTAGGTGAAAATTCTATATTCGGAATGGATCTAAAAATAAATTGAAAATGTTCAATCTGCTTCTAGTGTGTAGGGAGTAACAGTTTTCATTTGAGAATTGATAGATTCAATTGTGTGTAAATTTGAATTTTCATACCTACATATGTATAGTGTTATTTGCTATTTTATCACTGAAACTTCCTGGCTTATATATTGAGGTGATTTGTATTAATTATTTAAGGATAGTTTAAAAGGTTAATAACATCAGGAAGTGATCCAAAAATAACGTCATCGGTCAAAAATCTCCGTTGGGTCGGAGTAGATGTAGAGATAGATGTGTCTCTCTTTACTTCCTTACTTGAAAGATATGTGCTTGAATATTGTTCGTATTTTTAGGGTTCCACCGCATTAGGACCGCCTTTGAAAGTTGAACGCTTGGGAGAGACCCAGATTCCATATACAATTTTTATTGACTATTTGAATGGTCTTGCTGAATCTTCATATGCGTAAGTTTTTATTACTTTGAATTTTCATCTAAAATGTAAAGTATACTCTCAGAAATTATTACCTATTTGTTTATAATACCCTTGAGTGGGTAAAGTTCACAGCGTTCACGTTCTATTCATAGATATCAATAATTGTTCATACTCCGAAGACTTTCACAATATTTTATATGTTTATTTGCCTATTTTAGGGTTAGGGAGAGTCATCTAAGTATGAACAAAAAAGACAACTAATGGTTGTGTCTGGTATTGAACAGTTAATATCTCAGATAAGGCCGAGATGTCGGTTTTGAAATGTTTACTCTTTTAATTCTACTAAAGTTAGAGTCCTAGAGTAAGATATCCAAAGCCAGAGTGACCATTGTATCTTCATACTTTTTACATCACATTGGTTTGGTTGGTTTATGTTGTTATTTCCACTTATAGGATTATTATCAGAGACAGTCTCTGTTATTTATTGCCCAGAGCCAGAGACAACTAAGTTCATATTTGACATTGACAGATCACAAAATTCACCTTTCCGGGGGTTCTAAAAGAGGGCGACTTAGTTCGCGATCGCGAATTCTGCATCTTTACTCTTGATTCGATAAAATTCCACTAAATAAGACTTTTACCAAAATACGTTATCCACAAACATTGCAGCTAGATTTGAGTTTCACATTTTAGAAGTTTAGTCACATTATTACAGGGTGTTCTATAATGCCGTGCCAGATAAAAGTTACACCGTCTATTTTATTTTAAATTTGAAATTCACTTCACGTTTTGAATGATTGTCTTTTTTGATATCAATATCAATCAGGCTGAATATTTTTTCTCAATGATGCATATTTTTTTTTCGTATATTGCGTCACACTATTTTTTCATTTACAGTGCCACTAACTACAATCTGTTGACACACAATTGCAACAACTTTTCCCAAGAGATAGCCCAATTCCTGTGTGGTGCCAGTATACCAAAGTATATTCTCGATTTACCCAACGAGGTGCTTAATTCTCGATTCAGTGCAGCTCTTCTACTATTGGCACAACAACTTGAACACAGTGCCCGACCCATTGCCGAGGAAGAGCAACGGGCCCATCAGACTGAAGTCAACAAGGAACGCAGCCCAGACGATTACGAGCAGCTCAATTCACAAATCGAGGAGGCGAGGTCAGATAATTTTAAGTTTACTAATAATGATGACAACTGTGAGAATACGAATTGAGCCTGTTTTGTTGGATGCAGTAGTGTGATCGGTCCTTAATAAACAAATAATAACAATACAAAATTGATTGAAAAATTATTTGGAAAAAAAAACCCAAGAATAATTTTAGTAGTTTAATCAAAATTTATATTTAAGTAGTCAATTAATTTATTGATTAAATTATGTTCATAACTATTAATCAATATTTATTACATTAAAATGTATACATTGTTATTTATCTGTAATTATGATAAAAATCCATTGATGTAGGCACCTAAGTTATCCTTTTTGACTAATATTCCCGGACAAAAACGAAACCAGACTTTTTTTCAAATTCATTATTGGATAACTTTTTCAAGTTTGTATCTTTTTTGATTATTTTTCGTCAAGATGTTGTCAATATCATAACTTTTGATTCTACCTTGTATAAAACCAGATTTATTCGAATCTCCAAAAGTTCAGTATGGGGGCTACATTTTCTTCACTGTTGTCAAAAGTTTTAGTTTGTTTAGTTAATATTTATATTCACATCGACGTCAAATTTGACATCTGCCAATGTCATTGATGACATGGAATGTTGTCACTCAGTGACGTTTGAAATCTTATTCTACACTAGCGAGTCTGGCGGTGAATTCAAGAGCCATAGCCCTTATTGTATCAGATACAAGGTGATCAAAGTTGATATAGCCTTCATCTTGATAGAAAAAAAGTTAGCCCCCCATTTTATGTACCTAATAGAAGCGATATAACTTTTAAAATGTCTTCAGTATTAAAAAAAGAATGTGAATGCTGTGTGATTTTTTTGTATTAATATCATGATATGCTGTATTTAATTTGCTAATGATCTACCTATATACAGGGTCTTGCAACCCAGCTATCGTCTTCTATTGCTCAGTTATTAATTAAGTTATGAGTATGTTTTTATCAATAATTTGAATCGCTATTTTGAAAATTAGAAGCAAGGAGAGTGGTTTCGTTACTTGCTTTAAAAAAATTACGTTAACTTCCAATGACGCATCGTCCTCCAAAATGTTAGTATATAAGCTTCCATCTCAGTATTCCTTATTTCATTTTGCGGCATTTATCTAATTTTTTTATGAGATTTTTCTATACAATTCCTGCTAGTAGAGTAGACTTCGAATTCATTAAGTTGTATGAATAATTGGAAAATTCAATAAACCTAGTTATTTGACTGTTTTGTCAGTCTTATTATTTTATGCTTATAATATTTCCCTCCAATTTATTATTTGGCGGTACTTTTAAATCTGAAGCGCCTCTCATACAAATGCAATTTGACTCGAAGGTACAATAGCCCTGCGTAAATTGGCTTCCAATCACTTTAAATACCAGAAAGCTGTTGATTTATTCAAAACAACTATTTTGCTCGACTGGTTTCATTCTTTAAAAAATGGTTCTCCCTTAATTTTCATAATTTATTACTTTCTGAATGTTTCAAGGTATTTTAGAATAAAAAACGATCTCAATTAAAGGTATTTGTAAGAATTTTATTTTATTTTGTTAATACCATAGTCTAAAATTCAAAGAAAACATTATTATAGGTATCTTAAATGTTTTCTCCATTGGTTTTTGGACAGTTGGCTTTATTTACCCAGTGAAACTGTGCACTCAAAACTCGCAGGTGGTCCTTCGCGTGAAATGGCATTTTTGTTTGACACTTCAAAACACACTATAGTTTCTATAGTTTGTCTAAAATTTAGTAATGTTATTTAAATCTCAGGGCTTACCAAATAAATTGTTAAATCATAAAATTGTTTTTTTTATTGAACAGTAAAATCTATTGTTTTCTTAAAATACTAACATCTAAACTGTGGTCAATGCTTTAGACCCTTTATCATAAGAAAAAAAATACACATATAATACACCCAATTATCTTTATCTTGTTCGAAACGGAATAATTATTTTTATTTTTATAAGGCCTATCTCCCAATAGATGGCAGCACATGTTAAAAAAAACATATCGCATTATTGCATAAAGTTAACATTTGACGACGAGTTCACATCAAAAGAAAATAATTAAAAGGACCTTTTAAATAAGCTATCACTCGCAGTTCAGCGATGTATTTTGAAAATAACAACCTCTATCAGAAATCCATGCATATCATCTAACACATTTTAAAGAATCATCCAGTTAGCCGTTTTTCCCTAGTCCCAAAAACATTCGTTAATACTAACTTTAGTGTAAGTACGCCATATATTTATATATATTATATTTACATACTTCCCATATAGAAGCAACAATGTTTTATCGATATCATTTTCAGGTACAATTCCTTTCTGTTGGAAGAAAGGCGGAAAACTCTTCGAGAGAAACTAGCTAAAAAGGAGAGGAAACGAGAAAAGAAACGCAAGAAAATCCTGCAGGAAGGTGGAGAAATTCCAGTTGAATTAAAAGAGGCATGTACTTCTTGAGCACTGATCTCCTAATGAAATGATTATGTATTCAAAGCAAATTTTAAGTAAATTATTTTGCGTACGCTCTGATTCCGATGTCGATATTATGTTTCATTGTCACAACTGCCAGATATTCGGATATATGCTAATACTATTTTTTTGTTCTTATTCCATTTCCAAAATTATTCTCATTTTTGTAGGATTTCACAATGGCTGACGTTGAAGCAGTTAATGGTAATGGACAGCTGCCGTCCGAGGAAGTCGAAGCTATGGAAGAAGAAGAAAGAAGAGTCGAAGAGGCCAAGAAGAAGGCTCGTGAACCACCAATTGTATATAGAGATATCATAGATGTAGGTTCTTTTTTTTTCATAGGAATTATTTGTTTTCAATTTTATTTTTTGAATTTGAAATTTAACAGGTTAAAACTGAATTCGATGCATTACTTGGTCTGATAGACGGTAAACTCTCTGCCGAAGAGCAAAGATCAACTGAGGAATTGCATCAGTACATGATTGGTGATGAAGGAAGCTGGGCGCTTAGCGATGGATTTCTTGATTTTGTCGGTAGGCAACACATTTTACATTCTTCTGTGCTATTTAAATAGAAAAGAATCCGCAATCCATTGGTTTTCACACTACTAATATTTTAAAATTTCATAGTAAGCATATAGTTACGTCATTTATTCAAGAATTTCAACCTCGATGACATTTCGACATATTAGACAAAGTAATTCATAGATTTACTTTAGATTTTCAACAGAATTTTATTTACAGAAGGACTTATTCAATTACTCAATTGCAATTATGCTTTACTATAGTTATCATATATTTCTATGGTAACGAATCTATTTGTGAATAATTTTCTTGTTTAAATATTTTTAATTTGTTTTGTCATTAAATAGCAAAACGGCGGGTCATATACGACCTTGAACATCTAAAACATAAACAAAACCATCAGTTGTCATATTTGAAATAACCGTTTCATTTAAATCTAGTAATTCACGCGTTTGGATCTGGATTTCTAATTTATATTTACAGGGAGATTGCTGAATGACAAACAATTCCCTGTGGAAGTTAGAGTGCGAACAATGAATATCCTAGCTATGGCTGCATTAAAGGATGATGTAATATTGGTGTTACATCAAGATCGCAAGGACCATGTACTCATGAATTATGCCTTTGAAATTGATAGGTTAACACCCGAAGAACAGCAGGCAATTGCACTGTTTGTGAGTTTTTTTTAAATTTTATTTGATAAAGTATTGGAGATGGACGCGTGTTTAGTAATCCTATTGAGTCTCAACTGCCATATCTATATATTAATATGTGATTGTAGACGATTTTTAAGGCATAGAACCATAGAACGTACCCGGATGAGTATGAGATTTGGCATAGTGTAGAAGTGAATTGTGTGTTGCATAACAAACCCAATAATTGCAATGTAAAGTCAACGAGTAAGGGCTGTCAGATTGTTTTATTCGTGAATGACAATCCAGGGTCGAACGCAAATTTAAATATTATGAATAGCCTATACAAAGTGATGTAATTATTTTGAGGGATACATTGAAATTTGTACTTAATGTCATTTCAAGAAATTTCAATACTTTTAATAAAGATTAATGCATTAACGCAGGTTTTGCGTCCATTTCCCATAATAACATTTTTTGACGATACAAAAATATTTGCTACGATTTTTTCTTGTTAATTTCTAGATGACAAATATGTTTGAAAACTTGAGCTCATCAGAATGGTTGCTTTACATATCAGAATGGGAGTATAATAATCACCAAACAAGTAATATTCGAGTTACAACCAAAGTGGCCGTTCATTGTCTCCTGTCAGATATACCAGTGTTGCAAGATCGAGGCTCCGCCATTATACATAACCTCGCTTGTAAGGAGGTAAAAACTGTGGTCTGTATCATTTTTTGTACTAATCTTCTATTCGAAATTTAATATATACATAATAATTTATATAAAACGGAAATCGTATCGATTATTTGCAATTTAATAAGCGTTTTCACGTAGAATTATTATCCTTCTTATATAAATATGGATGATATGGTGCCATAATTTCGTCTTGGTTTATTTTTATTATTTCTTTTCAATACGACATATTCTTGAAATCAAAAGAATTTGATTAAAGTAACCTTTGAGAAATGTTGTTTACGCTTTGGGCGCAATACGGTCCTGTTGTAGTGTAGTGTTGTTGCTACAAATTTCTAATGGCTCATTTTTAAATAAATTTTATATTTTCAATTTCGTATTGCAGTGAACAAAAATTAATTCAAGTATATTATTTTATTTCATTTTAAATTATTTACTACAAAAATGGTATTCTTGATAATATTTAATAAATAAAATTCAATAAAATATCTACCATTTCTATACAGTCAACGTTTTATGAGATGAAGAAAATTAACATTTAAAAAGAATATACGGAAATGTATTCTCAGTATATCTGGTAGAATTTTGATTATTTTCTTGACATATAAATTTGACATAAAATATAAGAACATAAGAATGATTCTTCTTAACTAAATTTGAAGAAAAACTTTCGCGATGACATGAAAAAAAAATCAATTTTGTTAACCTGGTTTATTTAGAAATCTTTCTGTTCTGGCATTTTGGAAAAACCTTTTGGACAGTCTTTATTTATTTTTTTTTGAGGGCCTGCTCAAGATATATTTTCAAATATTTAAAAAAATCATTATACCTATTACATGTAAGTTCTAAGGAGAATATTTGAAAAAATCATTCATTTGCGTGTAACAAATACTGACACTGTTTTATTTTTATCCGTTTCCTAATAAATCTGATGGCTATATACAGGGTGATACATAAAAGGTGCGCAGGGCTATAGGGGAAGATAGTTTGTCTAGAAATATGAAAAAAGTTTCTATAAACATGGGTCTGCAAACAGGGGATCAAAGTTAAGAAAAAAAATATTTTTTGAGAATATGTTTGGAACTGTTAGAGTTGCAGAGCACGTCTCTTGCAAAAATTTTAAACTCATAAATACCCTTATTTTAAGGAGCAGGCAATTTTTTGAAAAAGTCAATGGCGTAGATGTAGGGTATATTTTGTATTTAAACCCCTCTAACTTCTACGCCACTGGTCAAATTTTTAATTTTATTTTGTTAAAATAAATATGTTTTTGATCATGAAATAACCTTTTTCTCGAAAACCGATCAATTTTGAGCAATAGAGCAAGCAGAGTACCTTTTTGCTTATAAAGCATTGGCGGTTCAAAAAAATTGAACAAAACCTTAATTTGACCAGTGGCGTAGAAGTTAAAGGGGCTTATATACAAAATACTTTTTCAAAAAATTGTCTGCACCTAAAAATAAGGGTATTTATGAGTTTTTTCTTGTTGATCCCCTGTATCTCGAAAACGATGCGTTGGCAGACCCATGTTTATAGAAACTTTTTTTCATATTTTTGGACAAACTATCTTCTCCTAAAGTCCTGCGCACCTTTTATGAATCACCCTGTATACTCACTTTATTAATTTCATTAACCAGATATTTTGCTTTTAAATTTCACTTTTTTTTGGACTGCAAATAATAATTATAATAATGTCATACTTTCGAATGAACAAAATACTCTGTCTAGCTTTATATTTTCAGAAATTCAGAAATTTTCGGATTCGACAGAATTTCCCGAAAGGCAGCTTATCAAAGGTAGCTTATAAAGTATATCAGTGTCTGCCTTCTAACTGATATTTTTCTTACATATTATATGGATTCACATCATAACGTAATATTCTCATTATGTATTGCTATATAACAGCCGAAAATTTCACTAAATAATCAAAAAAAAAACATTTTGAAAAGTATTTGAGAGAATATGGGAGATTTTTTGTTTGGTCCAGTCGAGCTCCTGCAGGAAACTACCAGTGAATAATTTGAATAGTTCATTCATCACCGTTTTTGGCGTATCTACGTCTCCACAAGCTGTTGAAATAAGTTATATCAGTTGCGTCCGGTCACTTTCCGAATGCGCCATTTTAATAGCCAACTTGCACGCTTCAGAAATAATCAGCCTTTTCCGAAATACAAACCATTAGCCTGGCCAGAGTTGAAATGGCCATCGAAAATTGACAGACATATGGACTCAATATTGCGAGAGCCTATGGTGGAACCAAAGTTTACAGAATACTATAAGTTGGGTCCCTCTTGAAATTTCCTTTTTGGTGAGAGTGAAGAGTGACCCAACTTTTAGTATTCTGTAAACTTTGGTGAAACTTTCAAATTTTATTATCGCAATCGCTATATATATAACTGCAGTTCAAACCGTCAGACGCTAGCGCACTTCAATTTATAATTAAATTAATTAAATAAAATATGAGACGGCAGTGGTAAAGTCTAAAATATGTGTATTTCCGCTGCGATGTTTTTAGATCTCTGAATAATAACAAGTATAAGCAAAGAATATACTTGGGTAATAGGATAAGTACTATCTTCTTTGGTATAAGTCAAAAGTGTGAAATAAATATTTTGAAGTTGTATATAAAATACTGGCACCAATAGAATTAATATTATTTTGTATTTTTCAATGCACCAACTAATTAAATCGGTCCAATTTAAAAAAAAAGATTTATATTGTATTAGCTGGTTATACATATATCCGTAGGGTGGCGTCTTAATAACGAACGGTTGCTTTGACATGCGCGTTAGATGTCTATATATCAGATATGGTATTGTAACGTGCAAGGGTAACAGCCGCCGGTATTGGCTACAAAGTGGCGGCATCCGTTTGAAGTAAACGCGAGATATATACTGTGGTCGGAAATATTGAGAGCGGCGTTGACAAAGAGAGCGACGGCAGCATGTCGGCATCTACTCCTAGAATGCCGACAAAGGGATTTCGAGAAACGTCCAGTGGCGGCTTGCGAATCAAAGACCAGAAGCCGCTCGAATGATCTGGAGCCTTTGTCGGATATATAAATATATATATGGGAGAATTGTCGGCGTGAGAGACAGAATGTAAAAGACAGTGTGAATAATAGAATAGTCCGAGTAAGCTAGTGAGAATATAGTAAAGTTAAGTTAATTTTTATTATTTTGAGTATAAATAAAGTTTATTTACCAATTGTAAATTAGTCTCACTTATCTGCGAACCCGCATACGCAACAGTATTAGAAATATTACTTTCTTCATTACTGCAGGTACACGCCCATAAACGATGAAATGAACCATATTCACTATATTCATTTATTTTTTTTCTGTTAGTTATTGGTATTTTTGCATTAATTTCTCTTTTCACTGGTAATGAACATTTTCTACTTTGAAATACAAAGGAGATATGAATTGCTGATGAGGATCGGCAAGGAAAATGTTGTAATTTTAATTTTCCACCAAAAGAAATCGAAGAGCGATTTGAGTATTTCCAATATTCCTCAAATACTAAGAACGTTAATTCATTTTCATCTAGCGCTGCACTAATGATGTCCATCAGCCTCTCGATAATGATAAAAAACGCCTTTATAAATAGCAGAAAATGCGACTAAATGCGAGTTGAACTCGCACACGAAGGGTTCCGTACCATTGTAAAAGAATAATTCCACTTTCTGCCTATTCTGTTCATGTTCAATGAGATACAGCCCACATACCGACGGATGGATTCTGCATCAAATTCTCTATCTGATAAGTTTTCAATTTGACACTATCTTAGATCTTTGGGGAGTCCAAAAAGTGTGAATTTTCAAAAACACCCTGTAACTTACGAACAACCAAGATACCTGGCTGTCTCAACCAAAATGGGATGCCCTGTATACATTCTCTGAAAATTTCCGCTTCGTACCTTCACAGTTTATAAGATAGAGCCCGCTGACAGACTGACGGACAGTGTAGTCTTTGTAGAAGGCTGCCGTTCACACCAGTTTGGTACGGAACCCTAAAAAATGTCTTATGCTTATTTTTGGCAATGTTTAACTTTTCATTTCATCAATTTGTTATGTATCATGTATCTTAATACTAATGGAAATAATTCGTAACAGTGTCAATTGTCAATCGTACCAACCTAAAAATAAAATGAAGTAATTGACTTGAAAGATAATGGAAAACAAGAAATGGTATTCCGTATTGAATTTCAGGTTAATTAATGTATTGAAAAGGTAGTGGAAATGATTGAATTTTTTGAATTTCTTTCAATGCCAATTCTTGTAAGTATTTGATATAAGTATAATTATTTTTCATTTCAAAAACATCACTATATGAGTCGACTCTGAAGCATTATAAATGCGAGAAAATCAAATAAAATTCTCCTTTTAACAATGCTATTATTATTTTTCCTTTTGTGTCTCTCTCAAGTTCTTCTCGCATCAGTATACCCAAAATACTAGTCCTTAGGCTCAGAACTAAAATTATTCATCGAAAACAGCTTTTATAAGACTTCGTATATCACTGAATTAAGTTTAGAAGGATAACCTTTTTATTTGCGAAAACTCTGGTTTCCTTCAAGACCTTTCTTTCTGACTTTAAGGCTTCGGATAGCATTTATGCCCCAAACAAATCGTCAGACAGTGCTTTCGAAAAAAAAATGATTTTCTCAAACCATTGTCCGACATTTTTTTCTGGGGGTTATGTAGTCCGAAGTCCTAATATCAAGGGAAAAAAACTTGGAGGAAAACGCCTCATGATTTCCCAGAATTTCCACATTCAGTCTCAGAGGAGTAGTTTTTGATGAATAATTTAAGGGTTACAGTCTAGTTTAGCGGCTTTTGTTATCAAAGAGGAAAAATGTTATTCTTAGGACTTACGACTTTTAGATGGAATTTTCGATTTGGAAGTTTCTTTTCAATCCCAAATAGTATATAATCATCCTTGCATTCTATTAAACGCTAACATCCCTCAAAAATATGCGTGAAAATAGTAAACATAAGTGCGCGAAAAAGTGATGTTGAAAGAATTGATGATTGACTTGTGCAGAATATTCAACATTCAAGTGCTGTTGATATCAATGTTGCCAACGCTGCCAGTATAATTTTCGCAGCATTAGATTATTTTATGAATTCTATTTCCAAGAATATTTCCTTATACATATTTCCTTATACAAACTTATATTTCAACTTTTATTTGAATTGCAAGTTATTATTTTAAGTGAAAATGAAGACGAATCATTGACTTTTTTGAATAATCATAGTGTTTTAGTGAATTCCTAAAAATTGTGAGAATTGTGGTAATAACATGACATTATCTGAGAATGGCACTATATAGGGTGTTTCATTATATATGCGCAGGACTTGAGGATGTGATAGCTCGTGCAAAAATATGGGAAAAAGTTTATATTAACTTACCCTCTAAAATGCACCATTTTCGAAATACAGGGTGTTGAAATTGAAAAAATAAATTAGTTTTTTGTAAATATCTGCGGAACCGTTTATCGTACAGAAAACAGCTTTTGTAAGCATTTCCCACTCATAATAAGCTAAGCTTTGAGTCCGAAAAACATTTTTGTTAAATCATAATTGGTGAAGATTTTGAAGGAGTAGTGAGTGTTTTTCTCCCCAATTTCTACGCCAATGGAAAAATTATTTATTTAAACCGCAAATGTTTTATACATAAAAAATGTACTGTTGGTCATGAGCTCTAAAGTGGACCATTTTAGAGAAAAATCAACTTTTATGTTGAAAAAACACGGTAATTTTTTTGAAATACAATTTATTATTCACTAATTAAACAAAATTTATGTAAACAAGTAACAAAAGCAAAAATTAACCGTGTTTTTTCAACATAAAAGTTGATTTTTCTTGAAAACGGTCGACTTTAGAGCTCACAACCAACAGTACCTTTTTTGTGTAGAAAACGTTGGCGCCTCAAAACCGTATTTTTTCCATTGGCGTAGAAATTGGGGAGAAAAACATCCAATGATGACTTTACAAAAAAAAATTACTGACTCAAAACTTAGCTTATTATGAGTGGAAAATGCTTACAAAAGCTGTTTTCTGTACGATAAACGGTTCCGGAGATATTTACAAAAAACTATTTTATTTTTTCAATTTCAACACCCTATATCTCGAACATGGTGCATTTTAGAGGGTAAGTTAATATAAATTTTTTTTCATATTTTTGCACGAGCTATCACATGCTCGAGTCCTGCGCATATATTATGAAACACAGACTGCGCAAGTTAATCATCTTTTTTACTAAGAAATTATTAAAAATAGCGCCTGCCACCTCAATTTTATAAAAAATTATGCCAACATTTTTTTTTCGTTACAAAAATTGCTAAACTAGACTTTTACCAATTTAATTCTGGGTGTCCAAGCAGTGTCCTTTGGAAATATTCAAAGACTTGATAAAACATTACAACGACTCAAAAAAAAAAAATGTGTTACACAATGTAACCATACCTACTATTTATTCCTTTTGCAGGTATTTGATGATGTGGCTGTGGAACTGACAATGGCCCTCCTGCAGTACTTCAATTCCAAACCCGACGAGGAACAGCTGTTCAGATGTCTGAAGGCATTGGCCAAGTTTGTTCAAGTCTCCACACAGGAAGTGCCTCAACTGATACAGATGATCGGACCGGATCCGAAAACGTTCAAAGGCACCAGCGACAGAATCGATGCACTCATCGAGCAAATTAGCATGAAATTAAAATGAAATTTATGCGAGTTTGGTATATATATATATTTTTTTTCCTCCTGAATACTTATCAACTGTTTGGGTGTGTCTGGATAAAATGTTTGCATGTATTAATTAAGATTTAAATCCTTCCATTTATATGCTTCCACTTTTATTATTTATTTGTTTTTTTCTTAGGTATTTATAGTATTGCCTAATTATTCTAGTTATATCTGGGATCGATCGGTCCACTTTGTTATTTCATTTTTTTGTGAATAAATCCACATATATATTTATTGTTATTAATAGTGTTGAAATACAAAATTGAATCGTTCTTGGTTTTTATCATAATATAAACAAAAAAATAATATCTTTTAAGAGTAGCTAATAATGGTCCAGGAAAAGTAGGATTTTATAAATCGATTTCTTATTTATTTTAACATAAATCTTTCCTAAAATATAATCCGTATCCTTTTAATTCCATCATCATTAGATAAAATAACAATAATTGTTGAGTCTTTTTCATATTTTAGTCTCATTTGTTGATGTCTTTAGATAGGTATGCATTTTATCTTTGTATATAAATATAATTTAGTTGTTTTTTCACTATTTTTATTCAATGACTCGCTTTTCACGTATCTACACCCGTTTTTATTATTTATAATAGAATTTATAATTATTCATTCGAATATTAAAATGTTGGTAAATGTTTTACAGATTTTTCATTTAATTCCCATTTATGGAGGTTAATTTATTTTATAGCATGAAATATCTTCTATAATGTTTGAGGTTTTTGTATATTTTCAACTTTTGAATCGAAAATTGTAGAAATTAAATAATAAACTTCTGTTCATATCAGTAATAAAGTTCCTAATTTTCTTTCTATTATTTTGAAAAACAATTTACTTTAGGGAAGCGCATAGCTGCGAGTTAACACTGACTGACTTCGATCATCGAAGTTAAGCAGCACAATACGTTGGGAACGGTTTGGATGAGTGACTGTTGATGCGGGCGCACGTTCGAATCTTCTCTGACTGTCCTATTACATTCTCATGTCGCAAGGCAACGGGAAACTAGTGAGAGTAGATTCCCCTAATACAGCTCCCTGGAATGGTGTTCTGTACTATTTCGTATATCTGATAATTTTCGTCCAGTTCATTTTTCTTCTAGTTTTTGACCAACTTCCAAACGGCGAAGGTATGTATACAAGAGAACAGCTGAGAGTTGATCCTATCGAGAGAAAAAAAAATAGAAATCCAACGTGTCTAACCCGCAAAGGGGCAAAATTCAAGATGAGATATCTGGAGTTATAGCACTATATGAAGGTGCAAGATTGCTGCCGCTATATTTTCTTTTGTATTTTTCTGTGCACCAACCATAGATAAAATATTTGCATCAATGAATGAAACTCATTTCTAGTTTTTGATAAAACTAGAAAACTGCAATTTTGAGACGATATTTGAAAATATTGACTTACATTGAACTGACATGAATTATTGCAGGTTTTTGAAACGGAGCCCTATACGATAATAAAAAAATGGATTGCTGTTTTCAGTTCCATCTAACCTAATGGAAAAATCGTATTTTCAACCGCATCTCAGTATTTGGGTAACTATACTTTATAATAATTTTCTAATTTTATCAAAAGGCTGAACCTTAAACTGTGGTCACATGACTGTCTCATAACATATAATACGCCAAATTAAAGCTGTAGGTTTCCTGAAAGCTATCGAAATTACCGAAATCATGTTTGTAATAATTATTTTTATTTCTATTAGGCCTATCTCCCAATAGATGGCAGCACATGTTAAATAGTATACTAGAGTTGACAATTTGTAGGGTACGATCGGAATAGGGAACTTCTCAAAAAATAAAAGTTTAGGATAATTTACCTAAAGTTATTTTTTATGGCTACATCATTCATATGTTGCCATCCGGAGTACAAGAAATTAATTATTTAAGTGTTACACTTCTTATATTCTTTATCATGTAAAAGACTGTTTTACTGCATCTGACGGGTTTTCTATCCCTATTTCCAAGCAATCAATGATACAAAAAGACATTACTATATCGAGCTCGAAAAGCCAGAGGCAGATTTGACTTTATAAAATAAATTTGGGGCTTTATAATATTTTTTTACAAGCATTCCCTCACTTAGGCCAAAACATCTCCTAGACGTATAAATGAATTTCCAGTTCAAATTTTTTTTAGAGTTGAGAATATATGTACAGAATATATTTTACAGTATTTTTCAGTTAAATAATTCTAGATATCATATACTTACATTAAAATGATCTTCACATATAAAAATAGCAGTGTTCTTTAGAAAAATACCCCTGAAATTTTTTCTGCATGCTCTTAGCCATTTTGTTCGGCGATTTTTATCTTCAGATACGTGAATAAAATATTTATTTGGAGTTTTAAAACAAAAATAAACAAACCAAATATCACACCAGAATACAAAAGCATTGTGCTTCAAATGGGAAATAATATCATGACCGCGGCGGCTCGACTCGTCCAGACGCAAGGAGTGACGTCACAGCAGCTCCCGCGCTTTTGGCCTCGTTTAAATTAACTTAGCGAGGATTTAAACTTTAATAATTTATTGTAAAATAAGTACTGCGATTTAAGGGCTGATATTTGGTATAGGGTGTTTTTATACATAAACACACATATTAATGAAATAAAAAAAATATAGGCAAGTTCCCTGCAACAACGACGCCTTTACCTTTATATTATTAAAACGCTCTCTCCAAAGATTAAATCTAATCTTTGACTTCTCTATATTTCTACAACATACTAAAAAAGTAGCTTATAGTACTAGTAAGGCAAGTATTGTAAAATAAAATACTACCAGACTTTTTAATTTTTGAATGAATCACCAATAATTAGAAAAGCGTGGATCAGCTTATAAATTATTTATAATCAAATTTATATGAAAGGTCACGTGATCCTGTAGAGAGTGCAGTATTGCCAAGTCCGTAATATTTACTGAGTACCTACTGGTAATTACGTCATTCTCCCAACTTTTACAAAACAATCGGAAGTAAATTGACAATCAATAAATAAAACAACGAAAATATTTGCGATATAAAATCTTTTTTTTATTTGTTAATGTATATATAATAATTATAAATAACATATGTACAGATTTTTATATATCTATCACAGTTTTTATATAAGAATATGTATATTATTATATAATAAATTCACATTCACAAGTGAACATGAGACCAAAAAAAAGAAAGAAAATTACATTTTATTTCCTATGAGAGTCTGCACACTTTCTTTCATAATTACATTTTTTATTCTAATCAATAATTATATTTTGCCCAATTCAATGATAAAATTTCTTCTATATAATAAATTAAATTATTAAATAATAAAACGATTCGGAATGTATTTTTGGGATTTATATATATATATATATATATATATATATATATATATATATATATATATATATATATATATATATATATATATATATATAAGAGCACTTGCTTTGGCATTTCGATATACAGGGTATTTCTTAATACCATGCTAATATTTCCATTTTGAGAAAAAAAAACTTCATTTAAAGGTCCGTGCATTTGAACTACAGTTGAAGTTTTTTCTTCTCGAAATAACCACCTTAATTATTAGCATGTTAATGAAATAACCAAGAAAAAATTCAACCCCAACTCTGAACATATCCATTTACCATTACCAACACTAGAGTTCATCTCTAGTGTACTTCCGAGTTTGAGTTGCATTGCTATGCCTGGCAGAGTTCCTGTAATCATCCTGATGACTCGATTCTATCAACAATTTTGACAGGTAACTTTTTATGAGTTGATGTTTATGTGACGAATGAGCAAACAAAAGATGCAGCTGTCTAAGTTGTTTGAGAGTGTGCAAGTGAACTTGTTGCAGTCGTTTATTGGATTTCCTCCATTCTTGCAATGTTTTTTCGATCAGCGTTAAAGTTTCACCCAACAAGGAGGAGTTGCAGGTTGATTTTTCTTCAATCAGCTGTAAAAAATCCAAGGTACCGTTGATTTATAAAGTCTATTATCCAACTTCCTAGTAGATATGGCCTACCAGTCTACCAGGGCTTCAAACGCTTTTTAAATGGGGTTTTACATAGAAATAATACTCCTTAATTATATGGGTTTTATCGTTTTCGTACTCATTAGTTGGCGCCATTGGCGAGTGAAGTCTTGTCACTGTCGTTTGTCAAATGTTTTATGTTAGGTTAGTGCACGGTCGTATAATAATGGTCTTGC
Source organism: Crioceris asparagi (assembly GCA_958507055.1). NCBI lineage: Eukaryota > Metazoa > Arthropoda > Insecta > Coleoptera > Chrysomelidae > Crioceris > Crioceris asparagi. The sequence continues at coordinate 1,849,961 of OY293827.1, forward strand.
AACTTCGGTAGTAGAAGTGTCACACTTCTTGAGGGAGTTTTTTTTAATGATTCTTGACTTTATAGATAATATTAATATATAAGGTCACCACAGAAAACAAGATAATGCAATCGTAAAGAGGAAGTATTGTCAACAATAAATAAACACCAGCCATCGACACTAGCGCCGAATACGAATATGGTTATAATAAGAATTAAAAACAACTTCAATATATACAAGACACTTTGGCTCATTCCAACTCCGAAGTGTTGCAAGACCTTTTTTGTACGACCGTGGCTTAGATGATGTTTACAGGTTATGTCGACGTCAATTTTGACATCTGTATTCTTGATGCCAGTGTTGTTTTTGTTTATATATCTCCACGTGACATTTGAGATTTTGTTGCTTCGGTACCTACCATCAAATCTTAATGAAGTATAAAGTAACAGTAATACACTAACGCCTTTCTTAAATGGGAAATTAATAAAAGCATTTAAATTTCTTCTTGTCCTCGGCATAACAAATTTCATTGTTACAAAATCTTAAATTTGAAATCAAATACTCACTCTAGTTTGATTACAGATGGACCACATAATGCTGAGTTTTGATCTGGAATCAATATTTGCCAAAATAAATCCGATCAAATTAGGCACAGTGATAGGAACATTCGATGGAAATACTCGACTCTCTGATTTACTGAAAATAATAATATATTAGATTAAAAATCAATTCACCTTTAAAACATAAATAAAACCAAAATTATATAAACGGTTCATCCGTTTTACACTGAGAATTCAGTGTGGTCAGGTTTGTATAGGCGAGAACACTCTCGATCATGACATCTGTCAAATTAATCAACATATATTGTTCCATCCATGCAACTAATATTAATTAAATGTTGACAACGGCTTGAAGGGGTCATTTGATACAATATAGAAAATTGTTATTGTTACCTTTTGGCGGGAAACAATAAAATAGTGGGATACGTCTCCATGGTGTACTCCCATGGTAGATTATTGGTTTCACCATCTATTCGGGTAAATAACAAATGTTCCACGTGTAATAACTTTTTGGCTACTGTTAAAAAATTGTGGGATATGCCACTGCAGAAGGAACATTGCTTCGAATAATATAGAACAATTACTACCTGCAAATAAGACCAAAATAATTATTTGTAAGTAAATTCAAATAAATTTCATCTGTACATTAAGCATGTACATGTTATATAAATTCGTACTGGACGGATACAGGTACTTACTTTATTATTTTGGTATACAGTTGGCAGAAATGACTCAGTATTCAGTTCTTTGATGATAACATTGGTTTTATTGATTATTCTCTCATTGAAAATACTGTGTAGAGTATTTGTCAGGTTAATCGTTATTGTTGAATCCAAGGAGCGATTCAACTGGTGCAATGTGAAATTATTGATAAATTGCTTAACTGTCTCGGTATTTATGGGATCAGTCATGATGTGATGAGTTTCCATCTTTTAAAAAAAAAGTAGCAGTTTATAACCTATAAGTGTGTAAAATGGATCGAGGGGTCAAATATCTGACAAACGTTATAATGTGACATGAGCCTAGCCTGGAATTTCAATTTGCACTTTGTTATTTTGAATTGATTGACGTTTGGCACTGTCAAACGTCACACATGAAATTCACGTCATAAAATATGACAGGTGACAGGTTATAATAATTGTAAAATCTACACTAATGATGAAATTCGAGATACAGAATCACAACAAGCGTTTTTTTAACGATAGCAATCGAAACTAGCCGATGTTTCAAACACACCAATCAAGTATCAGAAATTTGACATTCGGTCTCAACGCAACGCTTGTGTTTCCAACATTTCCATCTCGAAATCATCATATCTATGGTCATGGATCATGTCTATGGTAAAATTTCTTGGAATTCTCAATGATGAAAATCTATCATGGTCAAAACATATTGAAAAATTAAGAAAACAGATCCAGCTGCAAGAATCGTAATTCATTTAAAAGTAAGAAATTGTGAACCTTCTTCTTTAGTATATTCAAAGCTTCAATAATTAATTTAAATTAGGGGCTCAGCAACATTTTTTTTTGAAACTGCAGAATATTATAAAGATTCTTACGTTATTATCGACGATTACAATGGCACTTTTATCGGCTCGTTTCGACAAATCGATGCCAAATTTTTCAGCAAACTGATAATGCAAAATACTGTCCATTGCAAACAGTGACAATGTACGATTGCTGGCACAATGAAGACCAGTTATGTTTAGTATACCCTTTGCATCATTTGGGTGCTCTTTGACAAAAATGGCCGGCTCGAATTTTTCAGCAATTTCAAATTGGCGGCACACCTCCTTTTTCACGTGAGACAGAAGATTTTTCGGTGATTTAGCATCATTATTACCAACTAAAAAATAAAACAAGATACTGTAATAAATAAAAAAGTGGAATTCCTTCGGAATCTTATTTGATATTATTTGTTCATTATATAAACTCAAAATTTGTATATTCATCGTCATCTTCAACAAAAATAATGTGAAACATTCAAGTTTTTCAAATTTAATAGTGATCAACACAATCATTTATCCATAACGCGTTTCACTATGAGAATGCAGTGTTGGCTGGTATAGGCAATGTATTTTAAATGGAAAAAAGGCAAACAGTGTTATCGTTCTTTAAATTTTCCTGTAATATTTTGAATTTTGAAATTCGTTGATTATTATTATTAATTATTGAATATAAGAAATGTTGAGATTCAAGCCCAAGCAGCATAATTTGCCTGAGACAGAACCGGATGTTAGGTCGAGTCGTTATTATTATTTTGATTATTTGAACTTTTTTCCCATTTAACTTGACTATTGCCGTTTTAAAGTTCATGCATAAGGTTACATTTTCCGAATGACTTTAAAACACGTTTGTGGTGGTGATTGTCTTTCATCAAAAATTCTTTTCCCTTTAATAAAGTGTAAAATCCCAAAAGGCGAACTGATATTACTATCTACTAACAGTCTGGTTAATAGTATACAGGGTGTTAATTAATGTAATGTACTTATTCTATTGGCTGATTCTTGGGTTAATTTTGAGTCGAAAAGTTCATATAAATGTATATCCTTAGAAGCTTGGTTTCAGATTTACAGGCCGATTGGGGATTTTGCTGATTTCTCTCACTGAACCTGAATCACTAAATCTATTTAATAATCGGCAAAAAGATTTTGGTTCTGGCGTCTATGTGGAAAGCGTGCCGGGTACGCTCGAGATGACAGTAAAACATTTTGATAATTTTCACCTAGCACGAAAGTGATATCTCTGAGGCCTTTAGCACTGAAATTCATTTTTAATCAGATTTTTGACAACTTGATATTCTACCAGCACTTTGAATATGATGATAAGACAGCGACAATGACTTTTACATTAAAATTAAACAAATCTTTAATATCTATTAATTTTATTGTGACGCTGTAATTTTTTTTCGTCATTTATATGTGAATTTTAAGGGTCTTTCCATTGGCGTAGTAAAAAACATACAATCCCATTTGAAAAAAATGACTTATTGATGTTTATATGAAACTGTTACATATTTATTTCTTGAAAAGGCCCCGTATAACCTAAATGAAATCTTCAATATTATGACTTTATTTCGTCAGATTATTACTTTATCTTTTCAAGGTCAAAAGAATCTTCAAATTAGGGTAGTAGATATCTGTCAAAAGTTTTCGATAAAAAAAATAATAACTCGACAACTGATGGGAATAGGCTTAAATTCACATATTATTTTTTTATATAGAATCTGATAAAAAATATAAATTGTACGTGTTCCATAAGAAAAAACAAAGTTGTTTTGGATCGCGACTATTTGGACAGACCCTGCATACACAAAACTAATTTTTTTGTTATAGACCTTTTAAAATCAGATAGGGTCACTTAAAGGATTTTTTAGATAACATTAACCGTATCCGCGTAAAGCTCCGGTGAAACACCGTGTGTAGGTGTTGGTGAAACCATTAAAAATAACAAAAAGTTACCTGTAAAAATCGATATACCATAATGATTCTCTGGAATGCTACACTTCTCCTTGATGGAATTCACACCATATATCGTATTAATTCGATTTTGTAGTTGAATGTTACATTCATTTTTAGTACATCCCATGGGACAAGATGAGCAATTGGCACAAACATTACTAATATTCGTAATGATTTTCTCAGTTGTTTTTTTATGCTCTGCATCACCTTTGCATGTGGTCATCAATTTCCTAAGTCGTTCCCTATTATCTGAATACATACATAAAATACATTAATACTGGAGTTTAAAACAAATCTATTATATCCATTGAAAATGACAACTCAAAATACCGTACTGGGTTTTCATTTTATTATTTTAGATTGACCAAACTCACATGTTCGCATCTGCTTAATATCGTGGGCATTGGAATCAAGGACAGGGTTATTGCCACAATTATTATAATCCAAGGCAATTTCTTGTAGCTAAAAACATTTTAGGTTATAAAAAAACAATCAAAATTCATTATCTTACCATATCGTAATAATCCGTATTCGAATGCAAAGGATTCTTAGGGGTGAACAAAATTAATGCAGGATTATTTTGTAAATTTGAAACAATCGTCAAGCTTTTTGTACCACTTGGCATTAGCCATGTTGTGATTTGTTTTGTACTCTTCAGGATCCATTGTAGAATGTCATCAGGTGCCCAGTGTTTGTCACTTGTTGGATACCTCTGGAAAATACACGCAAGATTAATAACAACTCATAATAATACTAGGACAAACAAGGTAAACGCGTTGCAGACCACTTCGCGCATGTCCATTTCAACTATTATCCATGACAAAACGGGAGAATCGAATGTCTATTGTCATTTGTTTGTTGCGTTTTAGGGTTGTCCCTGATGTTTTGTCACAGACTGACGTGATCGGAGATGCGCGTGGACATACCTTGTTTTCCTAGTATCACATGACTATTCAGGGGATTAAGGGATTTTTTTTATACCAAGGTTTCGTTCCACAGATGCAGATGCAGAGAAGGTACATCAACTAGAGCAGGTCGTATATAAAATTTAATACGATGCTGAGGATCTCGCTCCAAATAATTTAGAGCGACTGTGTAAAAGACAGCAAATTGCAAACTTCCAGGTGATGAGTCCAATTCAGCAATAATATTTACCTTCAATATAAATAATATATTTAGAATTTCTCAATATCTCCAAATAATAATACACACTTTATATCGTTTACTTGAGTCAGCTAATAATAATTACTTGTCATATCACTTACTTCATTGAAAGTCTCCGGTTCATCTTGTGTAGCCAATACGATTGGAAAACACACTCTCCTCAAAAAGCTCATAATATGTGGTGCACTGATAGGTCCATTGTACTGAATACCTCTCCCGTGTGCTGGATACGCAATGAGTACTGGCCATTTATACACCTTTGTATATTGTATACGACATTCGCCTTGCGGTTGCCAGCAATTCACAGCTGCAAATGAAACGTATTCACGCATTTTATCGGCCACCATTTCGAATTCTTGTCGTGCCATTTGACTATCTGCATCCCAAGGTGCATAGTACATTATGAAGGCAATATCATTGGATCTGGTGGTTTCAATGGCTCTGCTTATCTGTCCTCTGTACCAGTCAGAGACAATTGAGCCCTGTGGAAAAAATGGATATGCTGCTGGTGGCTTTGTTATCTTTGGGGGGCTGAAAAATATAATTATGTTTTGGAAGTGTTAAATTAAAACGTTCAAGATTATTTTTCACATAGATAAGAAAAAAGCATGTACATTATTTTGGCAGATTACTTACTCTTTTGTGAGTGCAGTCAACGTGACCATAACCAGACAAAATACAGCAAATTCTCTAAATAAATTGAACATTCTTGCAGTTAGTGTAGGATTGTCGTCAATTTCGTTATGTATATTGTTTTGTGTGTGGGTATTTTCTGTGTCAGTGCTAGAATTCGAGCTAGATTCGCTGATAAAGTCATCTCCAATATTGTAGCGATTTTCAGGCAATGTGCAAGCCTTTCCGATCGGTTTTTCTAGCAACGACATGCCCGTAACGCTTCATTACACATTGATAGCACATTAATGTATCCTTCTACATCTTCTAATCTATACGAGAATTCGATTTTTATAATTAAATTAAAATTTATAGATATATAAAAGAATGACAACAAGACAAAATTAACCTAAAATATAGCAAACATCAAAGTCAAACACTAGCCAATCAAAATGCAGAATTCGGTCGATTTTGATTTGTCGATGGTCTATTTGACTGATGCAATTGATTGACGAGCATTTATAATTGGTCAGTCCACGATACACATACATATTATAATCATGGGTCAGTCAAGGTCGATTCATAAAATATGTCGACGTCGAATACGATTTCTTATTGCTGCAAAAAAAGTTACACAATTTATAAAAACCATAGACTTAATCGAAATATTGTATTTGTTGACAAACCACCATTCAAATTAAGGATGCAACGTTGATATTCCTTCCAAAAATCATGGTAATTCTTTCTTCAGTCATCAACTATTTTTTTTTATTATTTCCCTAGAAGATGCCCGTAACTTCGTCTATGCATACTGTTTGTAGTGCGTGCCTAGGTCTTGGATATTATTAATTTTACCACTATAATTTTCGCTTCATGATTCATCAGCCAAGTAAAGTATGAACTTAGTTAATAAACTGTGGTGTGAACTCACACTTAGATGCATCAAATTGTTCTGTGACCTTCTGGCTTAACTATTCACCAACAGATGTCGCAACCACTGCTATTATTCAAAGTTAATTTTTGGTTGTTAAATAATTTTTCGTACTCACTTGCGAATTTCAAAAAAAAAATCAACACCAAATTCTCTAGAGAAATAATCATCAGTTGGTGCCAAAAGTCTTATAAACTTCAATAGATTGTTATGTATTGTGAAGTTCCATACCCAAATTATATTAACGATTTTTAACAGTGATGTATAGTTAGTTGCCTGAACCTACAAATTTGATTTTGATTTGTGTTTCACACACAAACGATTTCTGATAAATTGAGTAAAAAATAGAGAATGTGAGATCTATTTTCAATTCGTGTTGACTAATCGGCACGCGTTACAAACGATATGTAATAACAGAAATTTAAAAATTTCATTTCTTCAAACTTGTGTTAGCTATTCAGTATATGGTTGAAAGGATACAAAGTTTTTGCTACAAACTATATATGAAAACATTCTTCGATTTTGTTTCCAGAACAAACAAGGGTTGATTAGTTATCAAAAATATACCAAAGAAAAAACAATTGCATGATTTTAAAATTTATTTATTTACTTTGTTTTGTCTTATACATTTACATCAATTCTCTTTAATTGCCTTCTCAAGTTCTTCTTCAAATCTACAAGAAATTGTCTTTGTTATTTTAATGCTAGTTTCCAAATCTTTCATAAGGCTATTAAAACTTTCCAATTCTTTGAGTACATTTGTCTGGTTTAATTTTCTTTTCAGCTGTTTCGTAACTTTGTCAATTGTTTCATCCATATCTATATCATCAAACGTTGTTGTTGTTGTTTTTTCTTCATGCTGTGATGATTTCTTTTCACTTTTTAGACATTTTGCGACATGTTTCTTTACCATCGGATGAGTCAAATAGAACCAATCATCGGTAATGTATGACTTTAGCTTCTCAACTTCGTACACTACTATAAACTGATTGAAAATCGATTGATTTCGAAATTCAGTGTTATGTAAATTCAAATCAGTCTCTTTCAACTTTTCCACAGCTAAACCTTCCACCACAGACGTCCACAGAACATTTTCGATATCCTCAAAGTTTACATTAGGATCAACATTCAATAGTAAAACACTCATCAGTCGATAGAAAGGTTTCAAGGGCTCGATGAAAATTTTCTTACAATATTTCGAAATAGCTACTTCCAGCTGTAGCTCATCCTTCGGAGGCCAAGGCTCATCGAACTTGGGCATTTTTAAGCTGTTGAAAATTTGACGAATTCGACGGCTGTAACGTTCTGTTTTCCAAAAACTCGGGAAATAATAGTAGCAACAAGGCAGACAATATGGTATCTCACTGGGTAGAAAATCTCGAAAAACATCAGGGAATTCAGCATATTCCTTACATCGTTCATCAGATACAATTTGTGAAAGTTTATGCAAGCCATCATTGTACAATCTGATCACAAAATTGGGATCTTTTAGACAGGATTTATAGTGACAGTTCCATTTGGCAAAACTATTGGCCTTTCGCCAAATTTCTGTGCACAGATTTTTCTCAACAAACGAGTGTAGAGTATCTAATTCTAATGGTGGCTGCTTCTCAACTCTGCTAGCTAAATAAACAAGCGCATCCTCAATTACATTCACCAATAATTGATGCGATTGAGAAAAGTTCTCCTCCATTATGATGTAATCGGATATTCGTTCATCTTGCAGCAAAGGCGGTTTCACATTTGTGGTGTTGTTATTCAAGATTATCACTACTGGTACTCGTGCCAGCCTACCAAATCCTTGTAAATAATTCGAGATTCTATGCAGCAAATGATCATCGAAATTTTCAGCTATAAAAATCATTCCATTGGCATCTGATCGCTGTCTTTGAACATTGCTTTGTTCTATGCAGAAGGTTACCATTTCAAATGAACTAATTTGATATTGTTCCAATACAGTTTCGACACCATCGTTCATTTTTTTCCAATCAAATGCTTCCATCAATACATTTTCCATCAATGATGATGAAAAACCTCGACGGTTTTTTTGTGGTAATTTTACATCAACTTTCCAATAGATATTTTTCTGCAATCTCTCATACAGTGAAAACATTCGTTTCGATAATGTTTCATACGTTAATGTCAGCAAGTTGATTTTTTTAATGCCATCTGATAAAAGACACGTTTCAATGTCCAAAGCTTGACCGTTTTTGTAACGTTTAGCTAGTGACAGAGTCAAATCTTGAGCTGGCATGTGCATTTCCGCAGCTGCTTGCTTCAGCGATGTACAGTTGATCCACATGGGTTGACAGTCAAGGGCTTTGCGCTTTCTTTTGTTTCGGCAAACGATATGGTGCCATTTTTGGAATATTCTACGCACATTTCTGTCTCGGATGCATTGCTTGATGGCATTCAATTTTTCATCGCGAATATTCTGTTCAACTTTGGAAACTAGTTCACTCAATACATCGGCGACGTCATTTTCGATTTCAATCTCTCTCAGACGTGCCTCCTCCATCAGCATAAGACGTATGCGTAGTTGTTCGTCCTTGAATAATTTCTGTTTGCGTTTCCTTTCTTCTTGCTTTTGTTGTTCAATGGCCTCTTTCTTTTTCTCTTCTTCTTGCAAACGCAACTCCTCTGAACGTTCTAGATCTTCATCGACACTTGTTCTTTCTGTCACCGCACCGAATGAAAATGTCGGTAAGCTAACTTCCTTCTCTTTGATTGGCAGATTATTAGCATTTGTTGGTTTCGTGAATGGCAAATCAAACTTGAAACCACCAAATTTTGATGGTGTTGTTGTCATCTCTTCTCTGGGTTTATCCATAACACCGAACAGAGATTGATTTGCTGTGTTGGATTGTTGAAAGATGTTCTTCGATTGAAATGTAAATGGAACTGTATTAATAAAGCTAGAATTATCTGTTCTACTCCAAATATCGCTGGACGATTCTGTTGTTTGTTGGGGAAGTCTTTCGATGCCAAAGATACTGTCCTGTTTGAATTCCATTGCACTGTCAATTTGATCAGTGTTGGTGATGTTATCACTCATTGTTGCTGGTTTATTTATTGTTTCTGCATAAGCATGTGAACTACTGTTATTGCTGTCGCTTTCTTCGAGCAGTGGAACCGGTGACATTGACTGCTGCTGCTGCTGATCGATATTACTGATCGGTGCTGGTTCATCGGCTAGATTGGCCAACAATTTCGACTTGGCCTGTTCCAAATCACATTCTTCGAGGAAATCCTCACCGATTAGCATACCATTGATGTCGAAACTATTTTGTGGTATGTGATGTTCGTATATTTTCGGAGGTAGATCCTTGCCACAAATAACCCGCCCAACACTGTGCACTCGTTTGGATTCCACCACATTTATCGATCTATCCAACAGGTATGGCGATTCTGGGGTGATAAATGAACCTTTTTCTATGACTATATGAGTTTTTTCATCATTCACTGATATATTGTACGTTTGAAAGAATTCGATGGCTGATTCTTTGTCATCGAATGCCAAAATATCGACAAGCTCATCCAAGGGGTAGACAGTTTTCAGTGCTCTCGGTGAATAACATTTTAACAGTATTTTAATGGCTGTTACTCGCACTTGGACAAAGTATCGCATCAGCAGACAGGCATTCAGATAAGTTGTGCTGCGAAGTAATTTGAAGAATTTCACATAATTGTTTTTATCCAGACAGGAATAGACTTCGATGGCGAATTTAACCGGTTCGGAGATTTGAATTTCTCTATGTAACTGCTGAACCTATGAAAATTATCGTTAATAATTTATTTAGCGAACAATTTTGAAAATATTACCTCCCACATAAAGTTACCGTCATTCAGATTCAACAGAATTATATACGATCTGAATTCCGCCTCATTTGCACACGATTCACCTTTTAAGCGTAGATCATGGTACATGTACTTTAATGTTTGCAGGCATTTTGTGAGATTTTCAGTGTTGATTTTTTGATCGAACACTGACGGATCTTCTGCCACTAATCTGGCCGAGCAATGGATGTGGAATCGAGCACACTGTTCCACCAATTCGACAGCACCAATAGAGCACAGTTCCTGTTGTGTAATATCTTTGCGTATGCCACGCGTTCTATCCCACAGAAAATGGTACCATTCAGCCAAGTTAACCTGTGTGTGGGGAAGGTCAAGCGAGTGTCCTCAACAAGATTCATCATCACGTATTAATATTATACACTTACGTCATCTGTATCACAAAGGTCCACAATGGTGTGCATTAGATAACCCATTGTCATTTGCAGAACTGAAACCGGTCTCAATTCGTGAGCTAGTGGAGATTCTTGATCGGCTGAACTCCTCGAATACTGCTTCACTGCTTTGCGTTGATTCATGGTTCTGGCATTATCTTCTTGTTCATACAATGCCACCTACAAAGTTAATATACACAAATTATGGGTCCAAGAAAAAAGAATCTAATTTCAAATATAATACCTGATGTTGAGTTTCCCGCATGAGTCTTTCTTTTTCTGGACACATATCCGGGCAGGTGCCAATAGTTGCTGCAGATTTTACTTGATGTTGTTTCTTTAGTTTTGCTCGAATTAATTTGTCTCTTGCATCGAGAATTCGGTATTTTTCTTCAACATTATTTGCCTGTGACAAGACCAAGTTGACAAGTTCTGTTTGTTCTGGATAAAAACTGAAAAAACGGAAGATGAATCATTAAACTCGATAGTATTTATAAGCTTACTTCTCTGATGATTTTGTGGCTATTCTTGTTTTAACTTCTTTTCGATCTTTAGGTGTATCATTCTTTTTCGACTTGTTTAATCGCTCTGTTGGTTTATCTCTTCTCAATTTAGGAGTTCTCTTTTGCTTTGGAGACTGTGATCTGGTATCAGTTAAATCAACAATGTTAGATAGTTGATGTACTCTAGGTGATACTCCAGACATTGCATCTAGTTCGGATTGAACATCGTTTTTATCCACCCAAAGTGCATTTGGTGTGGATTTGTGTATTGTTTTGACATCTCTCTTTTTTTTCGCCGGTGATGTCCTCTCGACTCTGATATCAAACCTTTTGCCATTGAATTCACCTCCATGGTGAAGGGCGTTAAGCATACTCTCTTCTTTGAGATATTCAACAATACAGATGCGAGATTTCGGTTTGAAAATAATCTTTTTTAAATTACCGAATAAACGGAAATAGTCTTTAGCGATACTTTTGTCAAGTGTAAACTGAGGTGGATAGTTACTACATCTAAAATGAATGATAATATGTGGAATTATTAGTGTAAAGTCATGTACAAGAAAGGTCTTACAATATTCTGAAGCTTTTGGGAGAATCTCCATTGTGCTGTTCCATTATAATAATAAATTATAAACAAAATTATATTTCTAGTCTAACTTGGCATTTTAAAAAATAACATAAAAATGTATAACCTCAACAAAATTCATTAAATGTCAGAGAAATAGAGATTCATGTCCACAGAACATCAGTGGACGACTTGGGTCTGTTGTCTGTTGCACGCAGTAGCAGAGAACAAAGACATGCAGTAGGATTAGGACACAGTATTTATACTGTGATTAGGATGTAGGATGAAGGACGGTATGTATAATGTCAGAGACAACCATAACCATGTCCAATTCACACATAAAAGTGCAGAAATTCAACAAAAGCTTTAAATCGGAAAATAAGATTATTTAATATTTTTTTGCTCAAAACTTCTTCTAAAATGTCTGTTTTCAGCATTTTATAACTAAATAAGGTATAATATGTCCAATCCACACGTATGAACAACGAACAATTCTATTCTGTAGTGTTTCTGTATTCTGTGCTTCACAGAATTACAACGTTGACAATTGACAATTGACATTGACAAGATACAAGACAAATGACAATTGACATATTGTATGTAGTTATTGACCGAAAAATATATTTGTGGCGTTGAATGATTATTAATTATAATTATTTTATTATAAGTAGCAATTTAAAGAATTGAATCATGGATAATATTCCTAGGACACATGAAGGTATTCATAAATTCAACAACATTTAATCCAACTTCTATACGTAATAACCTTATTTCAGATATTGAAGCTCAAATACGCGAGATTCAATCAAAGAAGAAAGAAGCTGCTCCTCCCGAGCCTGTTGAAAAGGTACCAAAATTGGGAGAAAGTGGCTATTTCGATGATGAAATATACGAGTCAGGTAAAGGCAAATACGAGGGTTACGTGACATCGATTGCAGCCAACGATGAGGTCGACGATGAAGAGGAAGATGTCGGTTACGCACAGAAAAGACCAGGCTTGGGTGGGTCTGTAGCCCTATTGAATGATGTTGCACAGGTAACATATATACGAAATCCTTTGTGAGTACTCTATGTAAATGTGAATATCATTTGTTTTACAGAGTGAAAAAGACTATGACCCATTTGCTGATCGCAGAAGAGCAACCATTGCAGACCGTGAAGATGAATACAGACAAAAAAGAAGGAGGATGATTATATCTCCAGAGCGAGTGGATCCATTTGCTGATGGTAAGTTTAGTCTCATTGATATTTTAGTATATATATATATTATCAAAGTGTTTTTTCAAATGTCCAAGCAAGAGAAATATTATCTACATTCAGAATTCAATTTCTTACTGAGGAGAGATTCTTTGACATTCATTCTGCATATTTTCATTGTAATATTTCTCTTGTTGCCTTCAAAATGATTTATATTGGGGTACTAATATGAATGAATTTATTTGGTATGCAAGTGTTGACGTTTGATTTCCACCTACCTATATAATATGTAATATTTATATATAAAAATTACGACAAAAAACACTAATATATATTCATTTTGTTCTTTCGACCAATGAGAGAGATGATATAGGGTTGTATCTACGAAAAGCTTGGTAAAGAGCAGAAAGAATTGTGAGAGGATAAGACACAGAAAATGATGTTGGTAAATCAAAATGATTTATTTGTTGTTGAGTGAAAGATATGGAGTGAAAAGTATTTTAAAATTAATTATTAATTACCCCAGCCTATTTCTAGGTGCGATATGTTGTCCAGTTATTTTTTGAAGATTCTGCCAGATAAAAATGTTGTGATGGACCATCGAAACACGTACGTATATAGGATCAGTATGTTATATTCTCTTCGGTATTTAAGAGTGCTTGTAAATCAATATGAACTTTATACAATAGTAAGCCATTCCTTGTATGGAAACTCTAGTCGTTGAATGGTCCTAAAATATTGTTTCAATTTCTAAATATTTTTTTTCCGATACATTTCACTATACAGTTTGTATAATCAGTAGTGAAACTTGCTTTTATATTTCGATTCGTTTTGGAATATAGCTGATGCATAGTTAGAAAAATTTAATGATATTGTTTTTTGAATCCTGTATATAGATATTTTTTCTCGTTAATTGAAGGCTCATACTGCTGAGTTTATTGTATCGAAAGTTATATTAATTCAACCAAGGTAAATTATGTGAAGCTTTTCAGTAATAAAATAATCTAGAATAACAAATGTTTTATATATTTTTAAAATTTCTTTTTTTTTTGAACTTATCACGCAAGTTACTTTACTTTTTTGTACACGCTGTATGTATAAAATAAATCGTTAGAAGTTACTTACTGATAGAGATGGAAAACTATTATTCTGGAATGGCTAGATGCAGATCAGGAGAACTCCTCATATTATGTGTAAGCCGTTTTTTTCTATCCACAGCACTTGAAAAATCCTTCTTACTATGTTGAAAAAAATTAAAAGAGAATATGATGTTGCCGATCTTTATATTTAGTAGAAAAAGAAATGTTCATTCTAAATGATAGAAAAAATGTATTCAACTATGTGCTTCAAAACTTTATTAATTGGCGTATTTTGACGCCTTTCTATGATTACAGGTGGAAAAACTCCCGACATAGAAACCAGAAACTATTCACAGATTATGAAAGAACAGTACCTCAAAAGCGAAGAAAGTGAGGTAGGCTGCAACTTCACCAGTTACTTTAGAATACCTTTTTTTGACCTATAAACTATTTTGTATCATTTCAGTTGCGCAAAAAAATCATTGAAAAGGCGAAAGATGGTTCATTCAAAGCAACAAATGGCGATGCTAAACCAGCACCAAAGAAACGTGGCAGATGGGATCAAACTGTCGAAGAAGCTATTGTTGTTCCAGCCAAAAAGAAGACACTCACCATCACAACACCTAGCAGTGCCACTACACCTGTTTGGGATGGCGATGTAACTTTGATTTATTTAAATAATTAGTTTTTATCATAGTCCATGTGTCCATATTTTTTTTACTAATCCTCAGACACTAATATTTTTATGTCAATTTAAATTTGGCTCACATAAACATTTGGTGGTTTCTTATTTTTCAGAAAACACCAGCCGATATCCGTTGGGATGAAACACCCGGCCATAAGGGTAGTGAAACGCCTGGAGCTACACCTGGTCAATCGACCAGGATGTGGGATGCCACTCCAGGTGCCGCTACCCCGGGAAGGGAAACTCCTGGTCATTCGAGCAGTGACAAGGCATCTTCAAGGCGAAACCGTTGGGATGAAACGCCGAAAACGGAGCGCGAAACACCGGGACATTCTAGTGGATGGGCCGAAACACCGAGAACAGATCGTACAGGTAAATTTGATATATTTATTGTCCTTGGTTTATTAAAATTATCCCAGACATTAGATTTATACCACTTTACTTTACTGTTGACCCTCAAGGGTCTATCCTGGGACCAGTTCTTTGTCTCTTGGGAACTAAATTATTATTATTATTATTATTATTATTGAATTCTTCGTATCCCTTCAGGCGCTGACTTGATCCAGGAGACACCGACGCCAGGTGCATCGAAACGTCGTTCCCGTTGGGACGAGACACCATCGGCCACTCCGACACCATCGCAGGCAATGACTCCAGGTGGTATGACACCGTCAACGCCACACGGCACTCCAGGCCATCACGGCACCACGCCAATGTTGACGCCTGGTGGAACGACGCCAGTCGGTGTCAAGGCAATGGCCATGGCGACACCCACCCCGGTCGCCTCAATGACACCCGAACAGCTGCAGGCCTACCGATGGGAACGGGAAATCGACGAACGAAATCGTCCCTATTCTGATGAGGAGCTGGATGCAATGTTCCCACCTGGCTACAAGATTCTACCGCCTCCGGCGGGTTATATTCCCATAAGGACGCCAGCGAGAAAATTGACCGCCACTCCAACACCCATTGCTGGGACGCCGACGGGTTTCTTTATTCAGCAAGAGGATAAATCGGCCAAGTATATGGATAATCAGCCGAAAGGGCAGAATTTGCCGTTTATGAAGCCCGAAGATGCTCAGTACTTCGACAAGCTGCTGGTCGATGTTGATGAGGAGGCACTCAGCCCTGAAGAGCAAAAGGAGCGTAAGATTATGAAGCTGTTGTTGAAAATTAAAAATGGCACCCCACCGATGAGGAAGGCTGCCTTGCGACAGATCACAGATAAGGCGAGAGAGTTTGGAGCTGGTCCATTGTTTAATCAAGTAAGTTTTTGTAGAATTTTGCTCATCATATTTTACTCCAGTCGTTAGCTTAACTATAATATACAGAAAATCGGTCGATTCATTAGAATTTTGCCAACTTGCAGACTCGAAATGTCCATTCTTTCTAGAGTCCTACAGTTATACAGGGTGTACCCAAAGTCGGTACCAACTTTCTTATTTCAAATAGCAACCTTCTTTTTTTGATGGGCCTTCAAATTCTGAGGTGAATTTTAAACAATTCGATGTAGAATGTAGACCATAAGTATATTAAAAAAATAAATATTGAAACTTATTGGAGAAAATGCTATTGCAAACTGACTGTTTCAAATTTTGCGCGAAAATGCGCGAGTTACAGTTCCGATGACGTCACTCATGTCTGTCACTGTCACTCATATTTGTTCGTCGCTGGTTTTCATAAGTATTGTATTGCAATTTTTTGTAGAAGTACATAAAGAAATTGTCACATATTTAAAATGAATCCATTTTACAGTCATCCATCAACATAAGGTAGTCATAATAATGATACTAATGTTCTTTCTTATAAAAAGCCGTGATCATGTCAACACAAACTTTTGGTAAATTCCTGGAGTCTGAGCTTATGAATCCAGCTTCCATTTTATTTGAAAATACAATTAATTTCGTAACAAAATAATGTTTACCGTCTCACAAGTATAACCTCAAACAAGTTGTTTTCATAGGTTATAAGGAGGAAATATGTGATAGACATGAGTGACGTCATCGGAGATGTAGGTTCGTTTTCGCGCGAGAATTGAAATAGGCATTTTAGAAGCTCTTTTTGCAATAAATTATAGTACTTTGATTTTTTAATACGTTAATGGTGTATTCTACAACAGAATTCGTTAACATGAAAACATAAGACATCAATAATAATTATATTGCATGTTGCCCATTAGCGAAAATATGCGTAAAAATAGTAAATATAAGTTCGCGAAAAAGTAAGGTTAAGGTATATATAATTCGGTATATCTAATGAATTGTGGCAAAACGAGATTCAAAAATTGTAAAAAAAAGATTGTTAATTTAATATAATAAATAACCCTTCTATAGTTTCTTTTATCACATTTCTGATTTAATTGCTTATTCCAATACAATGTTTTCCCTATTATAAACATTTATGTTGCTTGAAAAATAAATCGTTATTATTATTATTATTATTTTTATCTCTCCAATATAGATTCTTCCTCTACTTATGAGTCCAACATTGGAAGATCAAGAGAGACATTTGCTGGTTAAAGTAATCGATCGTATTTTGTACAAACTGGACGATTTGGTGCGACCATATGTACACAAAATTCTCGTGGTCATTGAACCATTGTTGATCGATGAAGATTACTATGCTCGTGTCGAGGGTAGGGAGATCATTTCAAATTTGGCAAAAGCTGCAGGACTGGCAACCATGATATCCACCATGCGACCGGATATTGATAATATCGATGAGTATGTTAGAAATACAACAGCTCGAGCATTTGCTGTAAGTGAATTTGGAACTATAATAATTATTTAATGAAATTAAATTGAAACATATTCCCGAATTCAAAATAATTTGAATTACCTCAAGGCAAAAATGGGTATTTTGGGATACAATACGGCCCTGAAGTTATTGGTTTTGAAATCGTTTTTTTTGTATTATATATTTTTAACCCATATAAAAATTATGAAAAATATCTATCCATAGGCGTAGAAACTTTATTTTTAAATGATTGGAAATGAATCTAAGTAAACGAATAAAATTTTTAAGAATAAAAATAAATAGTTTATTGGGCATTGGAGTTTTTGAAGAAATAGACCAAGAAGACAGCTGCTTTTTATTACCATTTAACTTAATTTGAACCATACCATACTTATTTTGACAAAGAACCACAGATTTAATAATTTCAATATATTTTTTTTAGTACCTTAACTGTTAATTTACATACAGGGTGGCTCGAATTATAATGGAGAAATTTCAACAGCGTATTCAGCGGATTTAAATAATTGAAAAAGTTATCTTCAAAAACGCTTCGTTTTGGAGATACGGGGTGTTGAAATTGTGCGAAAAAAATCGGTTTTTCTTATTTTTAAAAACACTTTACTAGATTTTGCTTTCAAACTTAGTAGGTATTATTGCCACATGAAAACAAATTCATAGCATGATAAACACTTGTTTTTGTTTTACCAGTGCGGTTCGTGAGACCGTTTTAATTAATTTAAATAATATAAAGGTTGTACGCCAATGGTTTATCGCAATTTTGTAAACAAATTTAGATATCCTGATCAATTCTAAACAAAAATGGTCTCTTTAGTCTTTTCGCTAAAACGAACCGTTTTCGAGAAATATTTCTGTTTGGGTGCTGATTTTTTTTTGATAAATTTGATATGATCATACATTAATTTTTTTAAACGTGGAACCCATCTTTCTTCAATATATATATTTTTTCTTTGTATAACATATTTTTTTATTGTTCTCAGTTGCGCTCTTGTTAGGTTTATACTGAATCATTGTAAAGCAAAAAAGTTATAGTAGGTACGCCACTGCTTTTCGCCATATTTGCCCTATATAACAATGCCACCGCCGTACTAAATTTCAGCAATATCCCATGAGCAGTTCGAAATTAGTAACCCAAAAACGATTTCGAAATTATAAGCTCAAGACCGTCTCAGCTTATTTTAATCTTTGGGAATATTTGTATTTTTATTTTGAAAGTCCTTTTTTTGTTTTCATTATTAGGTGGTCGCTTCTGCTTTGGGTATACCATCTTTGTTACCATTCTTAAAAGCTGTATGCAGATCGAAAAAATCCTGGCAGGCAAGACATACTGGTATTAAAATTGTTCAACAAATCGCCATTCTAATGGGTTGTGCTATTCTACCACATTTGAAATCTCTAGTCGAAATTATTGAACACGGTCTGGTGGATGAACAACAAAAAGTCAGAACCATCACAGCTTTGGGTATTGCAGCTTTGGCTGAAGCAGCCACACCATATGGTAAGATTGATCTATCAAAATAAATTTGGTATTACTCCTTCATTTTATTCTGTGTAGAAATATATTTCTGAGCCATTTTGTGTTGTTGTTATTATAGGTATCGAAAGCTTCGACTCAGTACTGAAACCATTGTGGAAAGGTATTCGAACACATCGTGGTAAAGGTTTGGCTGCCTTCCTAAAAGCCATTGGCTATCTAATTCCCCTTATGGACGCCGAATACGCCAACTACTATACCAGAGAAGTAATGTTGATCCTCATCAGAGAATTCCAATCGCCCGATGAGGAAATGAAGAAGATCGTATTGAAAGTGGTCAAGCAATGTTGCTCCACCGATGGTGTCGAAGCTCAGTACATCAAAGAGGAGATTCTGCCGCAATTTTTCAAACACTTCTGGAACCATCGCATGGCCCTGGATAGACGCAACTATCGACAATTGGTCGATACAACTGTCGAGATTGCCAACAAAGTGGGAGCATCGGAAATCATCAATAGAATCGTCGATGATTTGAAAGATGAAAATGAACAGTACAGAAAAATGGTGATGGAAACAATTGAGAAAATCATGGGCAATCTCGGTGCTGCTGACATCGACTCGAGGCTCGAGGAGCAGCTGATCGATGGCATCCTGTACGCCTTCCAAGAACAGACCACCGAAGATGTGGTGATGCTCAACGGGTTCGGCACCATTGTCAATCAGCTGGGCAAGCGAGTGAAACCCTACTTACCGCAGATATGTGGTACAATTTTGTGGCGTCTGAACAACAAATCAGCCAAGGTGCGCCAACAGGCGGCCGATTTGATATCGCGCATCGCCGTCGTCATGAAAACGTGTCAGGAGGAGAAACTTATGGGCCATCTGGGCGTGGTGCTATACGAGTATCTGGGTGAAGAGTATCCGGAAGTGTTGGGCTCCATCTTGGGTGCCCTCAAGGCGATTGTGAATGTGATTGGGATGACAAAGATGACGCCACCCATCAAGGATCTGTTGCCGAGGCTGACGCCGATTTTGAAGAATCGTCATGAAAAAGTGCAGGAGAATTGTATCGATTTGGTGGGACGGATTGCCGATCGTGGGCCGGAGTATGTTTCAGCCAGGGAATGGATGAGGATTTGTTTTGAACTGCTGGAGCTGCTGAAGGCGCACAAGAAGGCTATACGACGTGCCACGGTGAATACGTTTGGTTACATTGCAAAGGCTATAGGTGAGTAGTGATATTTTTTTCTGTCGTTGAAGTAGAACGTTTATTAAAGTAAAGTAATAATGAAATCAGAAATGTAATTAAAAAAGCTATATAAAAATTATTCATTATAATAAATATTTTTTTAAACTATTTTGGAATCTTGTTTTGCCAAGTCATTATATAATTTTATGCCGTTATAAAGAATTGATTGTTTGCCAATTGTTGTTTTAATTTTTATTGATACAAGATTATTGGAACAACTAGTTAAATAATTGTGTTGACCACAATTAAATCGAAAAACTAAATTTGAATGTTTTTAATTATTTATGACCAGATGAATAAATATACACATTTCAATTTTATATAATGAATAAATATCAAATAATTTCCTGGGTTTATATAAATTAACAGTGGTGGGTTCATAATTCAATTTGAATATGCACTTTATAATTTTATTTTGAAGTAATTTCAAAGGTTTCAGTAATGATTTTGTTGCTGAGCCCCAAACATAAATTAAGTATTGAAGCTTTGAATATAATGAAAAGTATATTGATTTCAGGTATTTTAAGGGTAAATAATTTCTTATTTCAAATAGAATTCCAATTATTGGAGCCATTTGTTTCCTCAATTTTTCAATGTGTTTGGACCATGATAGATTTTCATCTATGAATAATCCAAGAAACTTTACAAAAATCAGTAGATATATTTTTCCTGTTAAAAGATGATTTTTGTGATATTTTAACCAATTGGAGAGATTTTGCTGATATCATGCATCATACTAATTTTGATTTTTTTCAAATTACTTCCACTATATACTATAGAAATATCATCAGCAAACAAATTTACCTTTCCATTCAATTTCAAACTTATCAACGAATTTCTATACATAAGAAAAAGAACTGGTCCCAGGATAGACCCTTGCGGAACACCACATAATACGGTTTTTTCTGAACCAGATACTTAAATCCGGACATCCAGTACTCCGGGATCAGGGAATAAGTATGAAATAACAAATTATAGAGACCAGTCTCAATTTTACCAGTACTTTATAAAATTTTTGAAAAAATAGTACATTCAAGATTATTGGCATACCTTGATACGTCAAAATTATTATAAAACGCTCAAAATACGGATTTAGAAAGTATAGTGACACAGAATCAGCTGTTTTGAATGTGATAATTCATTTCCTACTTGATCTGGGCTCCAAAAAAATTGGTGGACTTTTATCAATGGATCTGAGTAAAGCATTTGATACAGTCGATCACAAAATTCTATTGAATATTATGTATCGTATGGGTATTAGGGGATTGTTTGTTGCATGGGGGGAAGTATCTGGTTCAGAAAAAAAACGTATTATGTGGTGTTCCACAAGGGTCTATCCTGAGACCAGTTATTTTTCTTATGTATATAAATTCTTTGGGAAGTTTGAAATTGAATAGAAAAATAAGTTTGTTTGCTGATGATACTACTATATTATATTAGTGGAAGTAATTTACAAGACATCAAAATTAGAATGATGCATGATATTAGCAAAATCTCCAATTGGTTAAAATGTCACAAGCTAACACTAAATAATTATGAAAAATCATCTGTCACTTTTATAGTCAGGAAAAATATATCTACGAATTCGAAAAATCTGATTGAATTCAATAATGATAATATCAAATACTCTTCTACTTTATAGGTTCTTGAATTATTCATAGATAAAATCTACCATGGTCCAAAAACATTGAAAAATTGAGGAAACAAATAGCTCCAATAATTGGTATTCTGTTTAAAATTAGAAATTATTTACCTTTAAAATACCTTTAATTAATATACTTTTCATTAATAATTCCAAGCTTCAATATTTAATATCAGTTTGAGGCTTAGCAACAAAATTTTTACTAAAACCTTTGAAAATACTTCAGAATAAAATTATAAAGTGCATATTCAAACTGAATTACAGAGAAGCCACAGTTAATTTATATAAACCCAGGACATTATTTGATAATGGTGTTAAATACTAAACGTTTTATGAATTATTCTGGGTTTTACATCTTGTATCAAATTCATATTCAGTAATCCGGATAACGTCCCTTACCAATAATTGTCCTTACTAAGTAGGTTATATACGGCATTCTACCAGTGAGCGAAAATAATATTAACAGATTACTATTCGGCCATTTTTCCAGGTTATTTTTGTTGCAAATCGTTGTTGTTGTTGTTGCTGTTGCATTTTATCTTTTTTTTTTCTACAGGTCCACACGATGTCTTAGCCACTCTATTGAACAATCTAAAAGTACAAGAAAGACAAAATCGAGTATGCACCACAGTAGCCATTGCTATTGTAGCTGAAACATGTTCCCCATTCACAGTCCTACCAGCTCTAATGAACGAATACCGAGTACCCGAACTGAACGTTCAAAATGGTGTCCTAAAATCACTATCGTTCCTCTTCGAGTACATCGGCGAAATGGGCAAGGATTACATCTATGCCGTCGCTCCACTGCTTGAAGATGCCCTAATGGACAGAGATTTGGTGCATCGACAGACGGCGTGTGCGGCCATCAAGCATATGGCACTTGGTGTTTATGGATTTGGGTGTGAAGACGCCTTGATACATCTGTTGAATTATGTTTGGCCAAATATATTTGAAACGTCACCACATTTAGTGCAAGCCTTCATGGATGCCATCGAGGGTATGCGAGTGGCGCTGGGTCCTATCAAAATTTTACAATATACGTTACAGGTAACATAGAAGAAGACAAAAAAAATCTCTATCTGCGGCAAATATAGGCTTTTCCGGAAAATTCATTGCGAAAACGATAAGACTTACTGTGCCAAAAGTTGAAAGTGAGAATTTGAGAAACTAATTTCATATATATCGAACAAAAAGTTTGCAATTACAGCACCAGTTGGCACAACAGACAGACAGAGAATCACTCACTGTCGTGTGTCAAAAAAAGTGTTAGGTTAGGTTGGTTTATGTTTATAGGTTACATCGAAGACAATTATGACATCCGTCAATGTCATTGTCGTTTCTGTTTATGTCTGTATGTGTTTCTAAATTCAAACCGTCATGGAGAGATGTCATCACCTAAAGCTGTATAATATTGTGCTGGTGTTTCAGGTTTTGATTGGTTGGTATAATTCTAATGAGAACGAAATAATCGAAGATTCAACTTTGATGTGTTCCGAATTAAATAAATGCATAAGGGTTAAGAAGGTTTCGCAATATTTGTATTGAATATTGCACCTACCAGCGACGATGTAATCCAATACGGGTTGGAATATTTGCTCACCGAGTAGTCGGTTGTCATTGTTGGTAGGCATGGTACTAGTATTATCGTGTTGATCAAAGTCATTTAAATTTTAACATATATCACAGTAGAAATCTTCAGATCTTACATTTTTTATATGATATACTAACATTATTTTGGCTCCCACTGTAAGTCCTGTCACTTTCGGTAAGAACTTTCCGGACTTTCCTGTATATTCTACAATATTTTTTCCCCTTTGTAGCAAGAGATTGATCTTTTGTTGTTTTTTTGCAGGGGCTTTTCCATCCAGCAAGAAAAGTTCGAGATGTCTATTGGAAAATATATAATTCCTTGTATATAGGTGGTCAAGATGCTCTTGTTGCCGGTTATCCACGAATTGCAAACGATCCCAAGAATCAGTATATAAGATACGAGCTTGATTATGTGTTGTAAAACTCTTCAAATAAATATATATTTAGTTAGATTGCGTGAATGTCGTTCGTCTTTTTTTATTATTATTATTATTTTTAAGACTTTCAAATTATATCTGTAATAATTAATTAATAAATATATAGTTACTTGTAATAAGGTATATAATTATTACATTTTTCACTTCACCATTAGGAAAACCCGAATTCCGACCCTGTTTAGAGGTTCAAGAGTGTCTTACCTAAGCCCTATCTCTTGTTTCTGCTTTCACCTAATTCTATTATGCATATATACCTATCGTTTCGTTTACTAAATTATATTTCCATCGTAGATAATCAGCTGAGGATTAATAAATTTTAAAAGAAATCGAAAGTCGCAGTTTGTTTACAATTTTAGGTTACATGCAGACAATTTATTCGACGGATGACAACTGGCATGACGGGCTGTCAATGTCAATACTCAAGCTATGAACAAATATAGGGAGGCCGAGTAGTGGGAGTAGCACAAAAAACATTGGGTTATCGTATATCATTTCGGTGAGTATGTAGTATGGGCGAAGGAAGCTTAAACACAACAAAAGACACTCAGTGAAATACTGCGCAACATACCAAATTGACAACTTATCACGGGACGTTATTTCAGCCACTTCTGCTAATAGAACAGGATACAGAGTTAGTCATCCTCCCTTTATATTATATTCTTGACTCAAGCCATGCTACCAAATACGACTTTCCCCAATAGCACACCTTTCAATTAGCAGACTCACTCCTGGGTTATTTTATTTGGTATCGCCGTATCGATTATAAATGTAATTCAAATACGGGACCTGATTTTACCAAATAGCACGAATAACATATGTTGAACTGAGATCGTGAGTACCCCTATTATAAATATATTGAACCATTTAAAATTTTTCTATTATATGAAATTGTGTAATGTAACAAATGCCAAACGATGCATCAGTTGTGTCTACAAAAGTATGATTAGTGATTAAAGCAATTGATAATCTTTAGAATTATTCTTCTTATATTTGCCTTTTATTCTAAGCATTAATCTCCTGCATAAATGTTAAAAGCGCAAATATATTAATTTTACTGGTCATTTTCTATAAAGGAATTTTGTCTCTTCTTCCTGTTTCAGCTTTTGAATAGTAGATGGCGTTACATTTTGAGCTTATTGATCCTTAAACATGAGTACATATTTGAAATAAATATCGTCAATATCTAATACAATGAATGTTGGAATAATTTTATTGCGGTATTAAATTTTATTTATTATTTTAGAGAAATTTACTTAGGTATCGAAAAAAATTCAAATATTTTACCTGTCAAGTTTCTTTATAGAAATTTGTCAATACTTATTTCAGCTTTTGCAGAGTAGATGGCACAACGTGTTAACCTAATTCTTAAGCATTTCATTATTATATTTGAGACTTACAAATGATATCTGATCGTTTGAGTGTATAATATATTTGTTCCGATCTATTTTTAAAACGTGTTGGCTATCTGGTATCAAATAATTAACAATCTAATTACTCATTAAATATAGGCTCACAAACGAATAGAAAAGTGTTACAAACACTTACAAACGATTAAAAAATATATTTTTTTGAAATTCGTGTTGGCTATCTGGTAATCGCTACTCGGTTCATGGTTATTTTTTATAAAGTAATTTTGTCTCTTCTTCTTGTTTCAGCTTTTGAATAGTAGATGGCGCTACATTTTGACCTTAATTAATCCTCAGAGATGGGTACATATTTGAAATAATTATCGTCAATATCCAACATCTTATACAATAGATACCAGAATAATATGTTGGAAAAGTTTTATTGAATTATATTTATTATTTTGGAGAAATATAATTAGGTGTCCAAATTCAAATATTTTACCTGTCAAGTTTTTCTTTATAGAAATTTCTTCCTATATAATACTTGTTTCAGCTTTTGCAGAGTAGATGTCGCCACGTGTCAACCTAATTCTTAAATGAACATTTGAAATAATTTTCGTCCATATTTATTCTTATTATTATGTTATGAACCGAATGAGATGTTGGAATAGTTTTATTGGGAAATTTAATTTTATTACTTTGAAGAAATATAATAAATAGGGTGTCCAATTTTTTTTTCAGTCTTGCATTGGAACATAGTTCCAAATAATAATTAAAGTCAAGATTATACAAGTTAATATTATTCTTTTGGAGGTGTGTTACAGTTGGAGATTTGCCATGGCGCCTGTGAGCTGCTACCTTGGCTTCAGCACGCCTGCTAAATCTATTCTATTTTTCCACAAGGTGTTGTTTATTCGTGGAGAAATGTTTTTGCTCATTTCAATCAATTGTGATGATATAGTTTTTGTGTGTGAAGCTCCAAAAATAATAATGTCTTTATTATTATTATTTTGTACTCTGTACTAGTATTATCCATATTTATGTTAGTTTTGTGAACTTACTTTATGTTACCATGAAATAAATATATTGGGAATTTACAGTATAAAAACGGGCATTATTTTGCAATAATCTAAACTGAAATAAGTAATTATAATTTTCTGTTAACTTTGGTTATTTATAGATCTGAATTCAGGCGTACTGAAAAAAATTCTCAGGGTTCATAGGCAGCGAATAGGTAAATTTTACGGTTTTCAATAATTTGTATAATTTTTTTATATCAATTTGTGATTTCTGAATAATAACAAGTACAGGGTGTCCCATTTTGGGTACTTTTGCTGGGTATCTCCGTTATTTTTATAGATAGAAAGTTGCGGTTTTCGCGACAGTGTGCTACTTTTTCGTGAAACTAAAGATGCCGTTAACAAAATTTCCATAGCCCTCTTAGTTTTTAAGATACAGGGCATTTTTTAAAATGTTGCATTTTGGGACCCCCTCGTATTTCCGTTATGCTTCAACTTGTCTAAAAGGTAAAACAACATTCTTATAGATTTTTCTCCGTAGAATGCAGTGGTGTAGATAATTTTTGCTACATATTTACTATTTTTGAGTTATAAACTAAACTTTAAATAATAGAACACCCTGTATATTTATAAAATTTGCATTTAATTTTAGAACATTGTAATTTATTTGCAGGTTTCTGAGAAAAACATGTTTTTGAAAAGGTAAAAATGACAAATTTTATTGTCTAAAAATATACAGGGCGTTCCATTTAAATAAATATATTGAGTTTATAACTCAAAAATAGTAAATATGTAACAAAAATTATCTACACCACTGCATTCTACGGGAAAAAATCTATAAGAATGTTATATTACCTTTTCGATAATTTGAAGGATAACGGAAATACCAGGGGGTCCCAAAATGCGACAATTTCAAAAATGCCCTGTATCTTAAAAGCTAAGAGGGCATCTTTAGTTTTACGAAGAGGTAGCACACTGTCGCGAAAAATGGAGATACCCCGCAAAAGTACCCAAAATGGGACACCCTGTACAAGCAAAGAATACACATGGGTAACAGGATAAGCAATATTTTCTTTGGTTTAAGTGACCTTCAACGATTTTCATGACTAGTGTTGTACTCAAAAGTGCGAAATAAATATTTTTTATTAAAAATTGGACCAACTTTAGTAGTTGGTTCACTAGAAAATACAAAATAATATTATTTCTGTTGGTGCTGGTTCTTTTGAAATATGTAGGAGCCAACAGTCGCTTAACTACAACTGCACAACTTCAAAATTACCAGTACCAATAGAAATAATATTATTAAGTAATTTTCAGTGCACCAACTAATACTATTTTCTCTAAAAAAATATTTTATTAATTTTTTTATTCCAATTCACCACTTTTGCATTCGATTGTAAATGTTACTAAAAATCCTGCGTCAAATAAAATTGTCCTAGACAACATCATCCAACATATATAAATAAGTTATAAAAAAACTTGCTCCAAATAAAGATTTATTTATGCCAAGGGACAATAGCTTGTAACTATTATCTTCTCTTGATAGAATAATAAGTATTTACATGTTTGTTATTGTTTATTCTTGAATTTATTACTATATGTACTACGATTTTTTATTGACATGTTTTGTGTTTGGCGATACAAATAAATACCTACCTATTAAATTTGATTTTAGATGTTATATTACGGCCTATATTAAACGTACACAGTTCAGGGTAGGAAGTTTTTGAACGACTTCCAAAACGTATTTGAAGAATATTTTCAACAAATGTTGGATTTAATCCTCTCAGGTTATGTAATGGTCATGGACAACGCCAGCTATCATTCAAGAAAATACGAAAAGTTACCGACAAGTTCACGGAGAAAATCAAATATCATCCAAAAGAAATAACATTTGAAGTCAATATGGTAAAAGAGAAATTCTTAAAACAGTCCAGGCTCATAAACACCGCCAAAGAAGATAGATACTACATAGAAGTGTATAAACATCGTATAGTAAACCGAGTGAGCTTCGTTAACCATGTATCTATCTTCTTTTTGACACCGCTTTACCAAATACGTCATCGGTGGAATGGCAAAAAACGAAATGTAGGTACCTGTACTTAGACTGCCTCTTTCTTTACCACTGTGAACTTAGTACCTAAAAAAAAGTTCTGCTTTCTGCAGAGGGTACGTATTAGTCAATTAAATGTAGTGAAACGTAAGTCTAAGGTTAAAATGGTGATAATATTTGCACACCTTGTGCGAAAGTAATTCCATTAGTAATGGAGCAATAAATTTTCGTGAAGGGCACATGTTATACCTATACACCTAGTCCCTGGCGTTTTATTGTATTATTTTTTTTGGGGCTTTTCGTGACGCTTTCGAAATATATGTATCTATAGGTAGGTATAAAAATGTTCATGGCATGCCAACGGCTAATAGTCACTAGGAGTTGACCCGCCACGATATATATACCTAATATGCAAATGTTCCGTTCGCGGATATACAGGGTGTATCACATTAGATTATTGTATCATTTTGAGAATATAGGTACTCGTTTATTTCAAATGGAACATGCAACATTTTGGTTCATTGTTGAATTTTAATATAAAATTAAAGGTATGTTTCATAAACATATTACATTATTAATTTTTTGATAGTTTTCAAGATATGGAGATTTTTTCCAAAATTAACAAAAAATGCGTGAAAATATAGTTGCCTTATACTTAACGAGGCGGAATATAAATTTATCTACATCAAACTAATTTGTGCTATGTTACTCGGATCCTGGAACCTCATAAAGACAGCCATATTTTATAAACAAAAGGACATTCGTGTTTGTTGAATAAGAAAGAGACAAACATAAAAATTCCAGAGGCTAAAAAAATGTGCTGGCTGCCAAAAAATTAGTTTTTTAAATATATCACTGTCATCTTGAAATAATTTCATATATATTTTGACAGATCTGTCACTTAATGTTAAAAATATGTTATTCGTTGCCAACTTGTCATTAGGTGCTTGTCAGTTTGAAGTAGGATCTTTAACCTATTTTATTAAACATTACAGAAAAACAGATGTTCCCAATGCGTCATTACTGGTTATTATATTACATAATTGTTTGGAACCTCTGATGCGAGTCATTTGATTCGGAAAGTATCAACCGCCTCGTTAAGTCGAAGGCGACTATAATACTAAACATAAGTTCGCGAAAAAGTGAGGTTGAACGAATTGATGATTGACTTATGCATTATATTCAACATTCAAGTGCTGTTAATATCAATGTTGCCAACGCCGCTAGTATAATTTTCACAGTATTAGATTTCATGAATTCCATTTCCAAGAAAATTTGTTTTAGAAAGAATTAACGACAATGAAAACTGAGCTCAACATATTAAACAAATTTATAGTTTAACTTTTTTTTAAAATGGTAAATGGTGTTCTGGATACAACTTATCATATATTGAATTTACTCTTTTGAGTGAAAATAGAGACGATCTATTGATTTTTTGTGAGAATTGTGGTAATAACATGACATTATCTGAGAATGGCACTATATGGCGCTGTCAGAAATCTGTTTAGCTCTAAAGCAAGTATTTATGTATTTGTAAAAAAAATAAGCCAAATGAGAACTAAATCAATGGCCGCCTATGGACGTTACACCATATTCTCTTTTCGATAGCGACTCTTGTATCCAAGAGCCTCGCATCTCACCATTGTGTTAAGATAAAAAAATCGTCGTTTTCTTGAAAACATAGCACAAAAAATGAGAATCAAAATAAGCTATAAACACCAAAGTGAGGACGAAACTAATGGCGGCTGAATTTTTTGCTTCAATTTTGTTTCACGGCGGCTATACAGAGCAGCATCTCCTGTTGTGTACGCACGACTTTTCCTTATTCTAAGATCATATTAGAGTAATTTTATTTGTCCTTGAATCATATAAATATACAAATAGTTTCAGTTGGTATCTGAACGTCATATGCCTAGACATGTCTATTGTCATATGTCATCTGTCTTAGAACGTTCTAAAACCGGCTACACATCGCACTCCACTTGGCAAGAGCCAATCACAAGTCATAGTAGTCATTTAACATTTACTGTATACGTGTAAACCATATTACGGCAAGTATCGATGCATGTCAGTTTCTTTCAATGAAGTGGTACTCAGATTCTTTCATGTCTGATTGTTTACTGATAGTGTTGGCAAGTAGCGCGCAATGTGTAACTTATGCTTTAAGTCATATGACAATTGACAAGAGACAGTTGATCTAAACAACGTTAAATATATTATTATCAGATATTTCTACTACTTTAAAAATAATAGATTGTGGAAGTATAAATTGTATCATTATTAAAAGAAGAGCGCCATCCAGTGAGACAGAACAGAAGTTATTTTCGAATCTAGGTAAGAAAATACTCTCATTTTCGACCCTCAAAACAAGTTCGAAAATCGAGTTTTGTAACAGTGAAGTATAAAAATGTCATTTATTTAACGAAGTTATTGTCATTGCTGTAGAATGATTGTGTCTCTTAAAAGGTTCAATATAACCACAGATTTTTTATGATAGTGACCTTCTCTAGTTAATTTATTCTTCTTTTGAGACATTTATGAAAAAAAAAATATTACCTCGAGAACTATCAAAAATAATAATGCACTATATATTTTTATGATACTTACCTTTAATTTCATGGTAGAATACCATTTTCCATTGTAATAAGTGTGTTAATGACAAAATCCGGTAGATCCGGTCACTACGTCAATATTTTCGATCGATTGGATATTTCGAGAAACCTCGGTATATTTTCAAAATAATAACTTGTGAATGATATTATTCTCGAAATGGCCAATTGAAACTCTACGCATATCACACCCTGTATAGCTAGCTCCATTGATTTTTTTCATTGGTGCTGATGGTGTGACCACTACAGTCCACCTAGCCAGCCCTCATAGCAACAGCAATGAAACTCTTATAGTATGTATCCCTTATAGGGAAAATGCTGTCGAGAAAATGGGAAATTCAAAATTATATGATCATTTACCTTCCCAAGTTATTTTTGGAATGAATGTTTTTCTATGGGTTGAATAGGTTAATCACTCTTTAGTAAAGCTATTTGTGGACATATATAAATATTTATGAGATAAGGGGATGTTTTCAGGTATAATTAATTTAGATAAGCTATTGCTATAAATATATGCCAAACAATATGGCCGCCAAATTATAGCAGGCATTTTTTTCAACAGCTAAATCAAGTTAACATCAAAATACGAAAGAAATTCGATTGCTTAAATTATGCCCGAAATTGGTTAATGAAAATATTTGATATACAGTGCCTGCGTAAAGTAACGAATAATTTATCATCTATATGTAAAGAGTTATCATGGACATTCCCGAAACATGTCGATTTTTGACCGACGAACCAAACGGAGGTGGTTTACAATTCGACTGCATGTTTTTTTTAATGGATGTTTACACCTTTTAAATTGAAAACGTGCTCCAATTTTCATTATTCTTTTTTCATTTGATAGAGGACTATTGAGAATTGGTCCCATTGCAGAAAGATATCGACATTCAACATGTCCTTCCCCTCATCAAATTCTCTCAATGGGAATGAAGGTTTCTTTTTGGTACAATAATACCTTCGTCCTATTGTACCATGGTAGACTATTGTAATGACTCTTTATTATGGGGCCCATACACTGTCAGGCATATCCTTCAACTTGGTCGAGTCCAGCGACATGTTGTGTATGAGCAGGTTCAAGGTGGCCAAATCAAAGTTGGTAAACTTGTTGAGGAGACCCTAATAAGAATGCTTTTGAGACAACTGACTCGTGAGTGGAGCCTATAGTTCTACTGGAAATGTGTTGGAGTGTGTTTAAGGGCAAGTTGAAGCAACTTTGTTCTCAACTTCAATTTGCTTGAGTAGGAAACCGTTCTCAAAGTGAAGAGAACTTGAATCAAATTTCTGAGTGAAATTAATTGAGATACTTTCAATTTTTAATACAACAGAATTTTCTTTCAAAATAGGTGATTAAATGTCAATTATTCACAAAAAAATCCCTAGCTATACGAAAAATATTTAATAATATTATAGTTGTGTTCCTAATTTCCTAAATACAAAACATTAGCCTGGCCAGGCTTAAATTATGTCATAAGTCAATGTCAATGTCCATATATCTGTCAATTTTCGACGGCCATTTTAACCCTGGCCAGGCTAATGTTTTGAATTTTGGAACAGCCAGTAGATTCATTCATTTGATACCTAAATTAAGCTTTTAATATAATTTTTGCAAATTTGAATCAATAATATTTTCGGAATATTCTAAATCTTATCTATTTGAATGTCTAATGAGATAAAATACCTACCTTATTTGAAACTTAGGTAATAATACTAATCTGGCAAGAAAGAAATCCTTCATTAGATACTAGGTGATGAGAAATTCCAATATTCCAGGTAAATTAATAGCCTTTCTGTCAGTATTACCATTATTTCCAGGATTGGAACGTCCAAAAATCCCAATAAATGTTTTTCAAATGGTTTGCTGAACCTGATTTTGTGTTGACCAACAGGTTCTATCATGTATGGGGGGAAAATTGGTAGGTAGTGGGAGTGGTTAAACTTGTTGAACATCCAACGAGATTTCGGTCTTGTCGTTACGGGATAAATCTAATACCCCTATCCCTTCTTAGCGTAGTACGAGGGTAACGACCAATAGCAGAGTAGCTTCTTGGAAATCAATGCTCATTTCACCCTCGCTGCCACTGCGCAGCATCCCTTCAGCAATTGCCTTGTACTGTAATATTATATAACACACCCTGTTTTTTTTATTGTCGTTTTTAAGGATGGAACATTGTATAATAAATATATATATATATATATATATATATATAAAAAATATATGTATAAAATAAATACAAGTAAATAATGTACGTGAAAAATATGATAATTACTATCTTCCTTGATATTAGTGAACGTTCAACGAATTTCATGACTTATATTACACCCAAAAGTGTGAAATAAATATTTTTTTACAAAAAAATGGACCGACGTTATTAGTTGGTGCACTGTAACAGGTTTACCCATGAAGTTGCCAACTTTGTTGGAGAGACAATTGTCGGGTGACCATAATAAATATGTTGGTGTTTTGTGGTATCTCTCCATTTTTATTTTATTGTTAATTCTAATATAAATTAACGTGACCTTCAGAGTTAAGAGTTTTAATGGCAATATGCAACTATTTTTATTTATTTTGAAGAATATATCAAACCTAAATATGTTTATAACAAAGATAAGATATCTCTGTAGTAAAACTAACAAATATTGTATTTATGGTCATATAAAACATTTATCCATCAGCATTTTCTCTTTCTACATGGATCATTATCAACCTTAACAAAACCTTCTACATTCTCTCCTCCTTCTTTATTATTTTCATCTGCTGTTTCATTACATTCCTCTTCATCAGGTACATTCTCCAAACCAGCCAGCACATAAGGACTACCAGATAGTCTCCAATCTCTCCAATATTGGTATTTCAGTTCTTTAGTTTCCAACCTTCTTCTAAACATATTATCATTTAGCAGATAATTGAGACCGAGGCTTAGATAATGCGGTGCCGCCATTGCCATACCGATGATGGCCATTGTTGGCAATATTTCGAACCACATCTGAAACTATGTAATGTAGTATACATATTTCTGATATGCTGCCAGCATGTCAAACGCGTCAACTTTTCGACGAAATGGGCAGCAGCAAGAAGAATGGAAGCCTTTCAAGGCAGTTGGGTTGGGTAATTGCAGAAAATTTACATGTTATTATTTTTGGACGCTACCTATAAATTGACGTTATCCAATTTCAATGAATTCGACACAATTTAACAATTAAGAGCTGAACAAGACTATAAGATTCAATCGAATCTTTCATAGACCATATGACACAACTTCTTTGGAGATCTATGACTCAAGTTACCTAATAATATGCTTTTTTAGGAACAGATCATATATTTCAGGGTACTACGAATAGAAGATATGACCACGCGCATCTTCAATGAAGTCAGTACGTATGAAAACGTCAAGGACAACCATAAAACACGCATGTTTCAAACGATATTTTGTGCTCGCATGGAATTTGGGTTGCGGTAATTCTGGTTTTTCTGAACCTAACAAATAATTAGTTGATGATATTTGTTGCTTCTGCAATAAATGATGGAATAATGAAGCGAGTTCTATTGAAATATAGATTTATTTTTAAAGCATATTTCGATGTTTAGGTTCGATTCTCCCGTTTTGTTACAGACTGACGACATATCTTCTTTATCCTAGTAATATTTCGATTTCGTGTATGTTGTTTATCAAACTCAATAATATCGAAGACTATAATTATTATTATTTAGAACTAACATTATTGTTCGAAAGGTACTCACTTCAATCGGTTTCAACGGGTTTTTGGAGTAATTCTTATTTATTTTCTTCTACTAATTTGCCTTCTAACTATACGCTGATATTATTATTTAATAGCTTGACACAGTAATGACATATTGTCATATTGACAGGTAGACTAACTTACGGATTAATCTGTCGTTTGAAGTATTTCTGCTTTGATTCACCACCAGAGGTCTCGCCACTTATTTCGGGTGCCGAATGCATTTGATTTAACATTCTTGTTTCAGCACATTTTATATTAGATGTAATGTCTAAATTCATTCAAAATTTGACCGTATGTTTTTTTGCAGAATCGCTCGGACCCTCCTATTCCTATTTTTTGATGCGGTTCTTTTTACGGTAAATTCATGTATACAGGGTAAGTAAGAAATAAGTTATGATCATCATTAATTAATTAATTTTACTAAATTTAAAGAAAAATATCGTATTTTCGATTTGGAAGTTTCTTTTCAATCCCAAATAGTATGTAATCATCCTTGCATTCAATAAAACACCAGCGTTCTTCAAAATGAACAAAAATATGCGTAAAAATAGTAAATATAATAATTGATGATTGACTTGGGCAGTATGTTTGACATTTAAAAACTGTCAATTACAATGTTGCCAAACTGCTCAAATAACGTTTGCAATATTGAACATTGTTTTGAAATATTCGATAACGAAAGCAAAAACTAAGTGGTCATATTATTAAAGTGTCTAAAGGCAAATATTTGCTTTAGATCAAAAATACGATATTATGGCAACTTTGGAAGACGAATGTCACGAAAACTTTCTTCAGGCTTTCGAAAAAAAGAAATTACGGGATTGCTTTACTAGAAAATTCTATCTTAAGATAAAAAATAAAAAAATATATTTTCCCGCCAAATTTGTATATCTCCCTAATGGTTGACTTCTGATCTAACGTTTATATAATAAACTATCCTTTAATTCGCATTTTTTTCGCATTTGTTTTGGAACGCCCTGTACACATATTGATTTTGGTGCACGAAGAAGTTGTCCATTGAATTTGTAAATATTTTAATAACGAGACTGCTAAGACGGTGTAAGAAATGTAATATTATTTGTTTTGATTTCTGTGAATGCTTGTGCCAAAATCAATATAGGTACTTACTTAATCATTCTTATTTTTTTTTAAATCGATTTGCTGTTCCAAACATGCAAGCAACTAGAAGAAGCTTTTGATGGTGGTGGGGGGTGGTTTATAAAACGCAATTAAATAAGGCGTGAAAATGGGTGTGGGAAAACAGTAACGCACTCACCGAAACTAATTAAATTAACTGTACCATCCTACAGGGTGATCAAAAAATAAAAACACAATAGACATAGCATTTTTGAAGAGATCAAGTTCAAATTTTGCTGCAAAAATCAGTTTTACAGAAGATTTCATATTTCTACGTTGTAGATATACTCGGTGTCTATAACTTTTCTTTGAAACATTCTTCTCTAGGGACAGGTGGCTTATCCGCGTATAGAGGCACAATATCTGGAGACCGAGCTTTGCTCGGGTAAAACAAGATTAAAGATGGGTCTATAAGAGTTACTAAGGATATTTAAACTTATTAAAAAATGTGCATATTTCTAGTTAAAATGTATGGCGATCGGTGAATACCTACTGCTTTTATTGTTCTCATTATCGTAAATTATAGATTTCGAAATAAATATGAATGTGTAATATGAATGATAAATATACCAAAACTCAGCTGTATCACCAATCGACTTCTCAACCCCCAAAACACTATACCCACATACTGAAACATTTATCTGCGGAGCCATTCTTGAAATTCTTGAGATGTGGACCTCCAGGGTCATACCCGTTAAATACGAAAGTATCTTCAATCGATTTCTCGACTCCAAAAACCACTTTTTGCTATTTTTTTACCAAAATCTGCTAACCCTTCCTTGAAATAGGTAGCTAATGTGTACCTTAAGGGTCGCAATATATTAGATATGTACAAATTTTCATTGAAAATTTCCGATTAAATTATTAAAAACTTATATTAACATCTTTTATTTAAAGAAATGGGTTTTGTTAAAAAAAAACTCAATGGTGATCAGAATTCGAACCAAAGGAACTCTAGATTAATACCCGAAAGCTTAACCACAGGACTATTTTTCCGTATGATGGTATCTGCTTCATAATCCATACATACGAATTTTCATCGAAATTCCGAAATAAAATTTGCATATATAATATATACAAGCATTGCTCGTTTAATTAGATTAGATTTAAAACAATCGATTTTGACATATTTAAAGTCACTTTGTGTTAATTAAACCATTTTCTTATATTAGATATATATATATTGATTTTGTATTCTTGACTGGTTTTATAATAAATAAAAGGATGTTCTTGGGGATGCAGTCATATATTAAATAAAATTCTTTGATTGAAGCCGAGCTTTCGAGAATGTTTATTCTCTTCTTCAGGGCAAAAATCGTGAATTTAGAATAAATTAACCAAAAACAGGAAAAGATTTCATAAAATCAAATTCACGATTTTTGCCCTGAAGAAGAGAATAAACATTCTCGAAAGCTCGGCTTCAATCAAAGAATTTTATTTAATATATGACTGCATCCCCAAGAACATCCTTTTATTTATATATATATAGATATTAGATACTCTTATATGATTGCTTAGTTGAGTTTCGATTGTATCTAAATATAACTCAACCATTCCACCACCCTGTAGAAGTAACAGCAGAGCATCGTTGTCTACTACCAAGCTTATTAATTGTTTTTTTTTGTTGGTTGGGATCGATAGAAAGGTCATTGGTTTCGGGCTTTATTGGCTGAGTTGTAGGCGACACCTGTTATTTTCTCAGAATAAAAATAGATTTTAAAAGATATTACTTTTGCCATTTTTGTATAATATTTTGCCAACGTGGTGGAGACACTTATTTGGCAATAACTATTGCAATTATTATTATTATGCTTACTTGTGCAACTTACATGATATTTTTCATATCTGGGGTACCGAGTTTCATGTGGTAAACAAAGCCAATTATTTCAAAATAAATTAATAAATCCTTCACTAAAGTTTGTCTCTTCTAAACTGAGTACTGTATAACCTCTATAATCTGGACACACTTAAGTCCGGACATCCAGTACTACAGACATTATTTTTTTAAATTCATAATCCGGACGCATTTCTTTAACATGGACGCTTGCCATGCACGGGAAATTTTCCACTTGTTTGATAAGCCGTCTTTGGCAGTCGGATTTTACGCAGCCTTACACCATTTAAATTCGTTTCAAGTCAAGGGGTAGGTGTTTTTCGTTAAAAAAAAAATGTTGAAAAGAAAACACACTACGAACGCTAAATTTGCAACAATTGCATGAAATAAATAATTAGGTTGGTGGATTCCGGGGAAAGTGTCAGATTAGTTGCCAGTAAATTTAGTGTTGGAAAATCTACAGTCTCGGATATATAATTTAAGAATTAAGCCAACTGAGGATTGCCATCTAGACAAAAGGAAGACCTTAAGGTTAAGTGCTTATACAGCAATGAAAAAAGCCTCATACACTTGGTTTGTCAAGGAAGTGCTAGAGGTAAGTAGAAAAATAACATCTAAGCAATTCAGTTTTTCAATTTCAACACCCTGTATTTCGAAAATGGTGCATTTTAGAGGGTGAGTTAATATAAACTTTTTTCATATTTTTGGACACATCCCCAAGTTCTGCGCATATATTATGAAACACCCTGTATAATCGAATTTTGTTTTTGTCGCATTAATTTCAATGTCCAATTTAAAGTGGACAGACGGAAATAAAACTAAAAGATATCCATGCATCATGGTAACGAAAGTCTAGAAATAAAAATTATCATCTTTTATGTTGAAATTAAATTCATACTTAATCTACCTACAGACACTAAATAAAAAAATTTAATAGCAAACATATTTAACAAGTTCCAGTAGTTGTTAAAACGAAAATAAACAGTTATATGTATGTAGTTGAAATTTCGCATTTGAATTAGATAAATAAACGTTCATCTTTAGGGAAATATTTAAGTCGGAGGTAATGTGATTTTTTTTATTTTTGCATCCTGGCACCGGTTCAAGTTAACAGTAAACTTATAATATAGAAAAATTGTTGGCTATTGTACCTACTGAAATGTTCAGAATACAGAATTAGATATTTCTCTTTGGAAAATATTTAAAATAGCAGTCTCTGAACCGGGTCGGAACATCTGATTTATGACGTTATTAGTTGAATAAAATAACACAAGGTAATATTCATTCTATTGGTACTGGTAATATTGGAGTTGTGGAATTGTAGTTAGATTTAAAACATTTGGCACCAGCACCAATTGAATTCATATTATTTTGTATTTTTCAGTGCACCAACTTATAAAGTCGCTCCAATTTTTTCTAAAAAAATACTTATTTCACTCTTTTGAATGTAACATTAATCATCAAAATCATTCAACGTTTAGCAAAGATAATATGTTACTTATACATATTCAGAGATTTCAAAACATCGCGGAAATACACATATTTTAGACTTTCCCACTGCTGTAACTCGGAAACAGTAAATTTTTTTGAAAAATTTCCAATTTAAATGTTGCTACATATAATCTCTTCTTTAATTTGGCTGCCTCATATTTCCAATTTTCGAAAAAAAAATGCCCCCACCACATAGCGGAGACATACATATTCCAGGCTTTACCAGTGCTATAACTTGGAAACCTATGATTTTTTTGTAAAATGTCCCATTTAAACTTTGCCGGATATGGTCTCTTCATAGCTTAGTTAGCTAAGCTATGGTCTCTTCCTTAATTTTGCCATCTCAAATTTGCGATTTTCGAAAAAAATTGCTCCCTCTACCCCATTTGGGAGAACGTTTTGAGGGGAAGGAGATGTGGAATGGACCAATTCTCAACAGTCCTCTATTAAATGAACAAAAAATCATGATAATCGGAGCAAAAACAGTCGAATTGTACCTAGTATACCTCCTCCGTCTGATTCGTCGGTCAAAAACCCGTTTGTCCTACAAAACGGATGGCCTGTCTGAAGCGTTCTCCACCCCCTACCGAATATCGAGGTAAGTAACTACTTGATCAGATAATTTTTGACCGACCTCCCAAAAGGAGAAGGTATAAAATTCGACTGCTTTTCTGCATGTTTTTTTTATATTTGATGGAATTTGTTTGACAGAGCGGTAAAAGAGTCGCATGAATGGACACAAGCAAATGGCAAACGGCAAACGGAGGAGGTATACAATTTGACAGTACGCCAGTATGTTTTTTTATGAATGTTCGCGGCTTTTGCATAGTAAAGGTGAACCGATCTTGATATTTTTTTTAATTTGAGAGAGGAGTATCTCCTTCCGTCCACAAACCGCCCCCGATGGGGGTGAAGAGGATAATTTCTCTCAAAAATCGAAAATTTGAGACGACAGAATTAAAGATAAGACAATATCGGGAAATGTTTAAATTGAACATTTTTTCAAAAGAGTTACAGTTTTCGAGTTATAGCAACGTTAAAATCTGAATTATGTGTATTTCTGTTATGTTGAGGGGGTAATTTCTTTTGAAAATTGAAAATCGGAGACGGCCAAATTAGAGACCAGATTATTTGTAGCAACATTTAAATTGAACATTATTTCCATAGAGTTGCGGTTTTCGAGTTACAACAGTGGTAAAATCTGAAGAATGCTTATTTACGCCGCGATGTTTCGAGATCTCTGAATAATAACAAGTACAAGCAAAGAATTTACGTGGGTAATAGGATAAGTACTATTTTCTTTGGTATTAGTGAACGTTCAACGATTTTGATAAGTAATGTTATTACACAAAAGTGGGAAATAATAATTTATTGCAAAATATTGGACCGACTAATAAAGTGGGTCCAATTTATTATCATTCATCTCGAGAATGTTCTGCATTTGTAAACAATTATCATGTCACAGTCTATTAGCATACCAAATCACAACGATTCAAATATATAAAATCTTTGGAATTTTATAGAAGTATAGATCAAAATGTGGAGAGAAAATGAATGCGGCTCGTAAGCTATACAAATACCTTAGCGATTTGTAAATAAATTACACAAGATACGGGGAGATGGAGAAGTTATTTAATAATTAGGCAATCGTATCTTGTGACTACTACTGACTGGCCAGAAAGAGATAGATTGAATAAAAAAAGTTTTAATGTGCGCGGAATCGTTGAATGGATAATTAAGTTGGACTAGAATATTTTATAGGTGTTGGGAAATTTTAGTGTAGCCAGTTTTGTGTATTTGGAAACATTGCCCTACTAAATACGTAATACAGTGTGTCCCAAATATCAGCTATACGTTGATATAGGTATTTTGGTTGTTTAGAAATACATCAGAAACTCAATCTTTCACCCAAGTCGATTGGTAAGATTTTTGCTTGTGCAGTAAAATGTAGTAAAAGGTTTGTATGTCTCAGTTCTTCATTAATAGATAGGAATTGAAACAATATATTAAATTAACACTATTACATATTTTAAAAACACATAACAATTGTTTCAGCACACTGTACCTTTATCAAATGTGAGTATAAACTAATTTCTAAGATGTTAAGTTCCTATTTATAATATAAATATTAATGACTAGTAATTAAATAACAATTACAAATATTTTATTATTCACCCTACTACATTTTCTTACCAGTTCTCATAGTAACGTTGACATCGTAAAGTTGATTCCTTGTCCTTCTTTTCATATTGTCTATGGTCGTCCCATCATAATCCACCAGAGTCCTCTTAGTTCTTCGTTAGGATGCGTTTCCGCTCTTTCCAGAACTTTATCGACCCTCAAATATATATCAAGAAACCGATTACTGATGTAGATCTTTGGGACACACTATATACCTGTGTCTCACTACGAGTTTACAGCATGCTTCAATCAGCTTTAAAACATTCTAATTAATTTAAATGCATTCTAGTTCATTGAGCATTAAGATTTTCAAATGTATCCTACTTAGGTAGGTACTTTTATTTCAAATCAAGAATATTAAATTCAACATTCTCATGTAAAATCATTAAACTCTTTGATTGGATTCACTGTTTGAAAATATGGTAATAGCTTAACGAGTTTTGTTAAAAAAGTTTTAAAAATCAATTGTGTACAAAAATAGGTGTATTTAGCATTTTAGCTATTTTAATTGATTTGTCACTTCTACCGTTCTTATATTGACACTTA
Organism: Crioceris asparagi; assembly: GCA_958507055.1. NCBI lineage: Eukaryota > Metazoa > Arthropoda > Insecta > Coleoptera > Chrysomelidae > Crioceris > Crioceris asparagi. The sequence goes on from OY293827.1 coordinate 1,892,031, forward strand.
ATATTTGGACACCCTGTATATATGATTAACGAAAACCCTTACAATGAGTCGCCGGTAGTCCTTCAATATGCATACCAAAATTCGTTGTCCTGGGTCAAGCCGTTATTGAGCTACAAACGCCAACAGACTACAGACAGACAGCAGACCGACGGACTTGAGATACCATGATTTTCGTGATCTAGGAACCCCAAAACGTAAATATCAGCAAAAATCTCGAGGTCGATTTTTTACGTGAATACAATACTTCTCTAGAGATAGTAGAGGAACCCTAATGAGTTTTCCAATCACATCAACATCAAGCACAACACTTCTGTGCATAATTATTATATTATTAATGCATAAAGAAGAAAAATCGACGGATTGTTGAAAGCGGATAAGTGAATTTCACGGTTTTTAATTTTTATTATTTCTTTAATAAAAAGTGACGTGATACTTCTAACGACTGCCTTCATACGTATCTAGTATCTACTTCAATTTGCAAACATCTTTGACATGGAACAGAAAATAAAACGGAATTAGCCCCCGTTGCGCAAGCGCGTCTGCCTTGAAAAGAGGCGGCAATATTAAAGTTCCGAAACATTTCATAGAATATCTCTACTGGTACGATGATCATAAAACTTATTAACGGTGATTATGAATAAATAAATTATCGATGGTTCTTCTCCATTAAGCGACAGAAGAAAATAGTTGTGTTTAATTAGAAAGTCGAATAAAGTAAGGTGATAATCTGTTGCAATAATGCTGCTATTTTTGAGAGGTTATTGCCTTGAGAAACGGTACACCCCTAATACCCTTTAGGATTCATATTCCAACTGACAAAATAACTGAAATTATCACACCCAATGTTTCCAGCTCATAAACAAGGTAGACCAGAAACCTGACGTCACTGAAACAGGCGCCATGACAACGGAGAGCGTTTTGGTGTCAGTTTTAAACTTCAAATTGAAAAGGCATTATTCTTTGCACTAAATCTCTGTATCTAGTAGTATTTAGATTTTTTTTTAGGAAATAGTAGATCGTTCCAAAAATCATTGAACAGTTTTTCAATATCACTCATCACGAATGGACTATGAAGTAATGCCCTATCAGGTTCCAGAAACAGACTCTAGATTTACCATGTTTTATTTAATATAACTCTCTAAATAATGAATCTGTTAGATACTAATGAGGTTTTAACCGTTATGCTAATAATAATAATATCTGCTCATAATTTGATTTATCTAGTAAAACTTTTTGTACACCCTGTACATTATATTCACAGTATAATTCTAGATGTCTTGATTTCTTAATATTATATTTTATTGTGTGAACAAAATCATTACATTCTTTCAATGTGAATAAAATGGCACAAGATACTCTCACTTGACTAACGCATATCTATCAGCAGCTATTACCCCCCCCCGTCCCCCAATAATTAACTGTTGATTATGAAAGGCTTACAACTCCACACTCCACAAGTTATTAAATAATTGATAAGCCTGAAAATTATCATGTGAGAGATATGAGCGAGAACTTTCACACATGTTTTGTCGAGTGTTCTTCTAGTAGACGAAACAGATTATGAATAGAGATTTTTTGTGGTTTGAACCAAAAAAAAAAATAGGACTACTAGACTTTTGTGAACATGTGTGATCGATAATAATACTGAGAGGCTGGGACAAGTGCCGAATAGAAAAAAACAAACTAGAAATATCATTCACATACAAATCTAGCATTTGAATAATAAAAAATGATGCTTCGGGATGCAGTCATATAATAAATAAAATTCTTTGAGTTGAGCCGAGATTTCGACCATGTTTATACGCTTCTTCAGGGCAAACTACAAATTGTTACAAAACTATTTAAACAACAACAACTTAATGGTATTTCAAAAATACTCGTGAATTTAGAATAGAATAGCCAAAACAGGAAATATTTCATAGCTATCAAAAATTATAAATTCCAGACTGTAAGTATTTTAGAGGAAAATATCATAATTACATACCTTGAAATTTAAATATTGGCACATGTGAGTATCAATCCAGAACTTTCTTCAAAATCCATTGGCAACGAATGTGGGATTAGCGTATCGTGGGTTCAGAAAATCCTTAAGAAGCTATAAGTACCATGATTATAAATTTAAAACTTTTAACAAATGATCTCCTGGAGATCATGAACGTCGACTTGAATTTTTTAATGAGTACCAAACCATGTTAGAGTAATTATTATTTCAAGACAATATTTTATGGACAGATGAAACATCATTTACGGGTTTTCAATAGAAGAAACAAACATTTGTTAGATGATCCTCATTTAACGCAACAGACTAGACCTCAAATTCGCTGTAGCATAATGTATGGTGAGGAGGTTATTAGAAATCAGATAATAGGACTCAACATTATTGAGAGAAATTTGAATGGATTGGCCTAAGTCAGTTCGTTAACATAAGTTATGGAAGAAATATTAAATGGTTTATGCAAGATGGTTGTCCAGCTCACAACTCTGCAGTGGCACGAGATTTTTTAAACACGAGTTTTCCTGACAAATGGATCGGAACTCATGGTCCAGTGTGGTGGCCTGCCAGAGCGCCTTGTTTTGATCTATTAGATTATTTCTTATAGGGCTTCCTGAACAACTAATTTTATCACAATGACATGAATAGAGTTGAAGAGTTACGTCAAATTGATTACTTAAGCTTTTAGAGACATCACATCCGAAATTGTATCGATTGCAGTGGAGCAGTTACATCTAAGAGCGCAAAAATGTTTTGAAAACAATGGTGGGAGCTTTGAGCATAACTTAAGATAAGTTTTTAACTATTTTTTCAAATTGGTTATTTATTTATGTTTATTTAATTGTTCTTAATTTATTTGGTTCGTGAATAATTTTGTTATTTTTTAAAAAAGGAATTTGATTTATCCATTGCTGCAGAGAAACAAATTTATAGTGTTGTGATGGAAATACATTTTTTTATTTTGTCTCCTCACCATCATGGCCTACCACATTTGAAAATATTTTTAACGTTTTTTCTATGTCTTTCTGGCTTTAAGTGAAGAAATGTTATACATTGTTAATTTCCGGATTCATTCAGCGGTATAAGAAACAAATATGAAGAAACAAAAATCTTCTAAATCGGAGTACGTTTACGATGAAAAACGCGCGAAAAGCCATTAAAAAAAATGCAATCTTACAACCGAATTGTATACCTTCTCCTTTTTTTGAAGTCGGACAAAAATATAAAAAATATGAAAATGGTTAAATTTACCATAATGCTAGCGGTCGGATTTTTGGTTTCTTCATCTGGAAATTATATTTCAGTGTCTACTAATGTGTGAGTGTGAGTGTTTCTGTTTCTCTGTTTCAAAAATAATGTCGTCAGAAAATAGCCAAGCAACGACAGACGAGTCGAGACGCAATCTTCTCTCTACTAAAAATCACATTTAATCTATTAAAATAATAATACACTCACACCCATGAATTAGCTATTTTGTCAGTTTTGTTTTTGTTTCTCTCTCTCCTACTTTGAGAGAAACTTGTGATATTTTTATGTTTGTCCTATATAACACGTTTCATAACTTATACAGTGTGTCCAAGGTAAGGATGTCTTATCATTGGGATCTCAGAAACCATAAAAGATACGAAGATGGTTGGTTATATTAGAGAAAAATTGCGTTGTTTGATGGTTAAGAACATGCTGTTGAGAAAACCGACAAATTCAGCCTTGATGATGGTAATGCTAGACAATAATGGATCGTTTTGACAACTGTTTAAAAATTCAATTGATAAATTTCCAAACAAACTTTGTATACATTATTTATTATTATTATTATTATTAAATTTGATATCGATCAAAAAATTATTTCTATTTCTGATGCAGATAATTATTGTTTCAAATTACTGTTTAAAAATTCAATTGATAAATTTCCAAACAAACTTTGTATACATTATTTATTATTATTTTTAAGTTTGCCGTCGATCAAAAAATTATTTCTATTTCTGACGCAGTTAATTAATGTTTCAAATTACTGTTTAAAAATTCAATTGATAAATTTCCAAACAAACTTTGTATACATTATTTATTATTATTATTATTATAAGTTTGCCGTCGATCAAAAAATTATTTCTATTTCTGACGCAGTTAATTAATGTTTCAAATTACTGTTTAAAAATTCAATTGATAAATTTCCAAACAAACTTTGTATACATTATTTATTATTATTATTAAGTTTCCGTCGATTTAAAAATTATTTCTATTTCTGATGCAGTTAATCAATGTTTCAAATTACTGTTTAAAAATTCAATTGATAAATATCCAAAAAAACTTTGTATACATTATTTATTATTATTATTATTATTTTTTCCATTGATCAAAAAATTATTTCTATTTCTGACGCAGTTAATTAATGTTTCAAATTACTGTTTAAAAATTCAATTGATAAATTTCCAAACAAACTTTGTATACATTATTTATTATTATTATTATTATTATTATTAAGTTTGCCGTCAATCAAAAAATTATTTCTATTTCTGATGCAGTTAATTAATATTTCAAATTTGAAACTTTGCTCATTGAATTATGAATAATAGGTCAGTCAGGTCGAAAGTCTTGTTGAGTTATATACATACTTATCAAAAGTGTAAATTTATACAGTATATAGTTTTATATCGTTTCAAATACAATATGCATGCATTATTGTAAGTAGTCATGTCAAAAATGTGTGTTTTCTCCACCGAATTCTAATGAGGCGTGATATAAAAATAAAGGCCATATAAATGAGAGAGAGAATGTAAATATGCTAATATGAATAAACGAAAAAAAAACAGTTCTTGATTTGTAGCATTTTAATATTCATCAATGCTCATATATTAGGAAAAGATTTCAAAATAACGACATAAGAGACTGGGAATGGTGATTTTGAATTTTTCGAACTGTGAAATTATAGTATGGACAAAATAGACATTTTCCTAGGTTTATAAATCGAAAGAAGGATGGATAATTTCTTGACGGGTAAACAATATACTTATCTATAATTTAAATTTTAATATCACGCTCAATATCAGAAATAATACAAAGAAAAATTACCATTGATTTTTGTTTGTTTTCAAAATTTTCAAAATACCTACTAAACAACAGCGGCCCCAAAATAGATCCCTGGGGTATTCCCGAAGCCATCGGTCACGAAGATCGACATATTACTCGCAAATTCATCATACTGGGATCGACCTGTCTAGGGTGATGCCAAAAGTTCCATTGAATTCAGTTAGGCTTGAAATTTAAATATATGCTAGTTTTAAAATACGAATATCGCCCGATCATATATGTATTTATATTTCTACTAGCCTTTCTTCCAAATCATATTACGTTGTTTTTTAATAACCATATAGAAATGAATGTAAAATAGCCTTGGACATGCATAAGACAGAAGCTGTTTCGCCAAACATCGAGAAACATTCTGTTGATGTTTGTCTAAATGGTATAAAGAATGAATCTATTCCCAAAATGGCTGCCTGCAAAGTTTCTGAATATTCCTATATTCAAACCAATTTACTAGATTACCATTAGATTTATTATTGAAAAGATTATTTGCTTGCAGAAATTTGGGAATTGTGTTAAAATATAATATAGAATATTCCTTCATTCACCAAAAATATATCCAGTTATTTATTTTTAGATCTTTCCTGTCCAACGACTTTCAAGCTTACCAAACTGATGTAATAATATTTCCAGCTTTTTTTCAAATTTATGTATCTACCTAGGTAGTATTGCAACATCAACCGTAAATAAATATGCATCTATATATAAATGTTTCAGATGATGGCTGGATGGTTTTTATTATATTTCAGATGTTATAATTGAATATAAATTCTACACCTACTGAAAAAAATTTAAGAAACTGAAACAAAAAAAAACAACTTAATATTGAGACTCTGAAAGAGGCTCCTAAATTATCCGGACTTTCCACCTACACTCGTCGTGTTATAATACCAAGCAGCAGAGTTTTTTTTCCAGTTGTTTTTCATGCCAGATTTTGGGCGTTCTATTCAGACTGCTGCAACGACCCAGGTATGTTCCGATAAACCATTAACACAGATAAATGCTATAAATATATATATATATATTAAAGACTCGATTATCCGGAGTCATTCGGATAATCATGGTTATTGTGTGTAATCATTCACGAGCTACGTACGTACATATCGCTATACGTCTCATCGCATCTCATTATCATGAAATTCTCCTCTACGTTTGTCGATCTAAGCTACGACATCAGTCTGTCAAGCTTATGTCACTTTTATACAATGATAGGGCGCTGCACGTATGTCCGAAGTCAACGCAATCTTTCTTTCATAGGCGTCACAAAGTCATTGTGACATTTCAGATAATTCAGGTGCATAAATTTATATTTCATAATTCAAGCAATAAATTTGTATTTTGTGTGTCTGCATTATTGTTGATAATAAATCTTTCATATTATGTATGCTTATTTAATCAATCGATATTTTTTCCTCTAATTATATGAACTTCCTTAAATGCCCCATATCTTAGTTCGAAATCGTTACGCCACTGATTTACTCCCGTCAGTTGGATTGATCCATTTTTCGTGTTTTCAAGGCAGACGCCAACATTCGTGAACTGTAGAATGGTTTCCTGTAAAATTATCTACCTTCTTCTTCTTCTTCTACATAAGAAATCTACGTTAAAAACAAACAAACAATCGAATTGTATGCCTATTACTCCTTATCAAGTCTTTATCAAGATTATTTGCACCAACTGCAAAATCTTGATTATCTTTACATTAATAATTGTTATTTTATTCTTTTTAGTGATTTATCCTATTTTTTTTATTATTTATTTCCGAATTTTGTGTAATCATGGTAAATAAAATTAATTTTATCAATAAAAAAAACGTAAATGAATTATACACAATCAATAATTTTGTTTTTATATATGTGTATCTATCTAATTATATTAAACGAGCAATGCTTGTATATCTATATATATGCAAATTTTATCTCGGAATCTGGTCTACCGATTTCGATGAAAATTCATATATATATGGGTTCTAGAGTGTATTGAATCGATTGGTTGTATAGAAAAATCGTTTTCTGCAATTAATATTCCCATTTTAGGAGCTTTACAGATTATATTTCAGATATCAATATGAACCCGATAATATAATAAGAAAAAATAGTCGTATGGTTAAGCTTCCGGTTATTAGACTTCCTCGGTTCGAATCCTGTTCACCTTTGAGTTTTTTTTTTTAACGAAACCCATTTTTTAAATAACAGATTTTAATTTAATATGAGTGTCTAATAATTTAATGAGGAGCGCGTAGCTGCGGATTAACACTGACCGACTTCGATTATCGAAGTTGAGCAGCGCAATACGATGGAAACGGCTTGGACGAGTGACCGTCGACGCGGGCGCGCGTTCGTGTCTCTGTCGCATTGCATTCTCCTCATCTCGCAAGGCAACGGGAAACCAGTGGGAATATATATTCCCTAGTACAGCTCTCTGGAAGGGTGTGCCCTATACAAGATTTATCTTGGGACACATCGGTGGTTCGGAATCCACGTTAAACTGTAGGTCCCCTTGTCTGTGGTAGCACTTTCAAGGCAGAGAAGCCGCCAACGTTCGAATAATTTAATCGGAAATTTTCACAGAAAATTGGTACATATCTAATATATTGCGACCCTTAAGCTACACATTAGCTAATTCAAGGAAGGGTTAGCAGATTTTGGTAAAAATTAATAAAAAGGGGTTTTCGGAGTCGAGAAATCGAATGACGATACTTCATATTCAATCGGTGTGACCCTCGAGGTCCACATTAGCTATTTCAAGAATGGTTCCGCAAATAAAAGTTTCAGTAGGTATGTAAAGTGTTTGGGAGTTGAGAAGTCGATTGGTGATACAGCTGAGTTTTGGTATATTTATCATTCATATTATACATTCATATTTATTCAAAATCTGTAATTTACGAAAATCGTTGAACGTTCAGTATACCATATCAATGAAGTTAGTGCTTATCCTATTACCCACGTATATTCCTTGCTTGTAGTTGTTATTATTGAGATCTCAGAACTGCGGAAATACGCTTGAATATTTTAGTTGTTACCATTTTAACACCGATTTAACTCGAAAACCGTAACTCTAAGGAAAAAATGTTCATTATAAATGTTGCTACAAATAATTATATCTTTCATGTAGTATCGAAAAATTTTCAATTTTCAAAAGAAATTGTCCTCTCCACATAGCAAAAATACATATTTAACATGCGTCTATCTCGAAAACCGTAACACTTTTGAAAAAATGTTCAATTTAAACGTTTCCGGATATTGTCCTATCGTTAATTATACCAACTCAGATTTTCGATTTTCGAGAAAATTCGCCCCCACCACCCCTTCGGGGGCGGTTTTCGGAGGGAACGAGATTTCGGATTTGCGTTTTTATGAATATGGGACCATTTGTCAATCCCCTTCTTTCAAATGAATCCAAAATCATCAAAATCGGAGCTCGTTTACTATATAAAAGGCGCGAACGAACCAAAAAAATAAAATAAAAGCAGACAATCGAATTGTATACCTCCTCCGTTCGTGGTTCGTCGGTCAATAAAAGCTTTACCCGAGCAAAGCTCGGATATTGGAACATTATGCATAATAAACTTTTTTAGGAACTGCGGATATAATCTAAAATTTAACTTGGTTAGAGAGGGTATCTACGTGAAGACTACTATACTTTGGACCTCTTTTTCGAATATATTGCGTTGGTGGAGGAATATGTGATTTGGCTTTAGCTCAAGTTTATATGTATGTTGAAAGAGTGCAGATAGCTGAAATTAATGAGTATTTGTGTTTTATTATAGTTTTTCGATATAATCGGTCGATGTAGATCTCGAAGGACCACCCTGTATAGCCATTATAACACAGACACATACTATCACTCTAAAAACCAAACCACATGTTGTTGTCGTTCGTTTGATAACTTTGTGAAATTATTATATGCGTCTGTATCCGGTAGACATACAGACACAGATATATCAAACACCATCACACATATGGGCTGTTAGGAATGTTCCCTTGGGTAACGGGGTGAATGGATGACTGAATAATAAATACGCCATATTATTGTCATCAACTGATTCCAGTATAATTATATTAATGAATTCAATATCAATCGAAAGGCATCATAAAACCTTTGAATATTATTCATTTCATAAGGATATGTTGTAATAAAATATGGATGATCATTTTGAAAGTCAATCTAATTCAGTAAAAAGACGAAGAATGCCAATAAATGTATAAGATAATCAACATCTTTCTATCAAAAGATGAAAAAGACGTAAGTATACAAAAAAATATTCCAAAAATTTTTGCATTACACTAGTTCTAGGTGAGCAAATTCTCCAACCAGCATTGTTTAAATCATCGCTGGTAGGTGCAAAATGTCCCCGAGTTCTACTCGAATCAATATTGCCATCGTAGGCTGTAAGCTTCCAACACTTTTATGTTTGTGGTTATATTATCTAGATAAAAATTTAACGAAATGTCAAAATCTTATTTATTGAATAACAAATTTTCAGTTGATAGTTATTTTATTTTTTGTCTTTTTATATTGGTGAAAGTAATGCGCCAATAGATGGAGTTACATAGAGGTGAACAACAAATAAATTGGCGATTAGGTTAGGTTAGGGGTTCAAAAGATTTACTCGATTTTATCAGAAAATTGCAATGATTTCAACTTCCTCTATATTATTTAAATGATAAAACGATGCAAATATTGTGCTGGTGTCGATTATTTTTACTTATGTTTTGTTGTAATAATGATTTATTTTTACAGTATTGCGAAAGTTGTGTACAGGGAATGTCAAAACTGAAATTCAATATTTTCTCAACTTTTTTATCATAACAGTCATTCAATTTTCATTTTTATTAAATAGTCCCTATACCTAAAATGAGCAGTTTCGGAGATATTTGAATTTTTCTTCCAATTTTAGGAATTATAATGTAATCGCGTCCAAATTTTACATAAAATATAGTATGTTCTATTTGAAAAAAACATAGGAACGATCTGCCACAATGTTGTAGGACATCCTGTATATTTCTTAATAATTTCAAAATATGGAAGTTATCGACCTTGGACACACTAAAAAATCACCCTGTATATGATGTTTTCATTGAGTAGATAGGTTAGGTTGATGTTTTGTTGTTTACCGCTATTTGAGTCAGTGGCGGTTCGTGACATTTATTGCAGAGGGCACAAAATTACTAAAATAATACAACTTGCACTTTTCCACACACGGCATCTCACATTTTTGGTGGTGGGTCGTTCATAATTATAGAAAACATTGAGAAAAAAAAATATGAATTTGCCTTAAATTGCATAGGCCCTGCCTCCTCAGAGGAGCTGCCACTGATTTGAGTACTCTTTAGCGTCACACTCTGACTCTTGTTTGTCTACGACTCTTCGGAAACGTGCGGGGACCATAAGTTCAGCTGAGACGATATCGAAATATCGCAGCAATCCTACACTTGGTTCCATTGTGTGGTGTTCCGTAGATACTAACGGTTTAAGGTGGACTCCGAACCACGGATATGTCTCGTAAGAACATACCTTTCTATATAATAAATATATGAAGAGAATATTTATAAGAATGTAATTTGGCATTGTTAATGTTTATATATTGTCAGATGTTTAGTATTTATTTGTAGATCTTAGTAATATTTCGATAGAATCGACACAAAACATTAAGTACTTGATACTCCCCTGGAAAATGGATTGATAAGGACGCGTGCGCGCTCAGGCAACTCAGCCATTATCGCCAGCTTGTTATTACATAAATTTATTCACCTGGATTTACCTACATATCTACGGTGAATTGATTGCCGAATGGCATGGATGGCATCACATCTCCGAAAGTATCGGCCGATCCTTCCTTGAGAGGCCGCATCGGCCCGACAAAGACAAAGCGCGATCGCGCACAATTTGTTGCTCTGCCCTTCTTTGTCTACCGACTGCGATAAAATGATAAGGAACTTTCACACAAAGTCAATCCTGTCGAATACATTCTGTAAATGCATTAGTCCAAGGGCCAGGGGTATGAATATAATAGAACCTACTTTATCTAATACATTAATACGATTTTTTTTCTCGGAAACTGCTCTAACGATTTTGATCAAATTTAGTATATATATATATTTATATATATATATATATATATATATATATATATATATATATATATATATATATATATATATAAAGTTGTATTTTTTAATATAAAATAAAATAAGAAACAAATTAAGATAAAATATGAAAAAATGCTGTTCATCTCTATTTCTTATTTTATTTTATTTTGTTTGGAAACTGATAATGCGCATGACCAAACACCAGAGACCACTTAACTTGCATACAACACAAAAGTTTTTGTCAAAAAAGCTGTGATTTGATTGGTTCATTCTTATTTCTTATTTTATTTTCGTCATCATCTGTATAAACCAATCTTTTTTGAGGTTATTCTTATTTTAATTTTAATTTGTTCTTATTTTATTTTATTTACTGTATAAACTTAACTTAACTCTTATATGCCCACTCTAAATCCTGTGTTACCCGAGCAAAGCTCGGTAGCCTAGATATTAATATATAGTTGGTGCATTGAAAAATATAAAATATTAATTATATTCTTAATAATTTTGGGGTTATGCAATATTAGTTTGTATTTTTCAGGGCACCAACTTAAAAAGTCTATCCAATTTTTTGTAAAAAATATTTATAACAGACTTTTGATTGTAACATTAAAATCATTCAACATTCACCAAAGAAGATAATACGTTGCTTATACTCATTCAGAGATTTCAAAACATCGCGGAAATACACATATTTCAGACTTTACCACTGCTGTAACTCGGGAGCCGTGTGTTTGTTTTTTGAAAAAAGTCCAATTTAAATGTTTTTACATCTCTTATTAGATCTATCTATCTAGACATTACTTCTGGCACTCACTGTATATTTTCGAATTGGGGGGCTATTTAGTTCGTACCAGACAAGCACGGGCTAATACTGGCCGACTTAGTTCATTGAAGTTAAGCAGCACAGGGCGTGGCGTAATGTTTGGATGAGTGACCGGTGCGTGCGTTCGCATTGCATTCTACTTCTCTCGCAAGGCAACTAGCGAGAGTATGTTTCACTGGTATAGCTGTAATGAGATTTATCTTGAGAAATACTGAGGGAAATTGACCATTCCACCTCTTATCTTCGAAACTACTGAGCAGAAAATTTTGAAGAAATATTTTTTACAAAAAATTGGACAGACGTTATTAGTTGATGCACTGAAAAGTATATAATAATATTAATTCTATTGGTGCTGTTACTTTTGGAGTTGTGCAGTTGCAGTTAGATTGATAACTTTTGGCACCAACTTCACAAGTACCATCACCAATAGAATTAATATTATTTTATACTTTTCAGTGCATCAACTAATAACGTCGGTCCAATTTTTTGTAAAAAATATTTATTTCACGCTTTTGAGTGTACCTAACATTAGTCACCAAAATCGTTGAACGTTCACTAATACCAATGAAGATAGTACTTATCCTATTACCCATGTATATTCTTTGCTTGTAGTTGTTATTATTGAGAACTCAACGCATCGCTGCGGGAATTTAATACGCTTGAGTATTTTGTATGTTACCATTTTAACACCGATTTAACTCGAAAACCGTTGCTACAAATAATTATATCTTTCATGTAGTATCGAAAAATTTTCAATTTTCGAAAGAAATTGCCCTCTCCACATAGCAAGAATACATATTTAACATGCGTCTATCTCGAAAACCGTAACATTTTTGAAAAAATGTTCAATTTAAACATTTCCGGATATTGTCATATCTTTAATTATACCAACTCAGATTTTCGAGAAAATTACCCCCCACCACCCCTTCGGGGGCGGTTTTCGGAGGGAAGGAGATTTCGGATTTGCGTTATTATGAATATGGGACCATTTCTCAAGCCTGCCCTTTCAAATGAATCCAAAATCATCAAAATCGGAGCTCGTTTACTATATAAAAGGCGCGCACGAACCAAAAAAAAAATAAAAATAAAGCAGACAGTCGAATTGTATACCTCCTCCGTTCGGGGTTCGTCGGTCAAAAATACAATATCCGACGTACGGAACCCTTACCACCCGTGACTGACTCGCACTTGATATTTGTTTTTCTAATTTAAAGGTCCTTGAAACGTAAGCTGCTGTCGAAAAACGGACACAGATAATTTCACACCATACCATTAAATTCCTTCCATAGTTACTTGTGATATCGGAAGGAAATTGAAAAGTTATTTATACTGAATTTCCTTCATTTCATTTCTGAACTATCTATCTGAATTGAATTCTGGGCTGATTTTTCAACGAAAGCAGCTAAATACAATTTAAGATGATGTCATACCAGTTGTTTCAGTTGTATTATAATGATTGCACACGTATACATTGGTGGCGGAGCAGAAGGCGGAGTTTTCTCACCTCCTCAAGAAGAACAAGTAACAATTACTTACATACACCCACCTATTATGTAGCAATAGACTTCGCGCACCATAAGAAGTACATAACATGTTCACTCATCTAATACATTTTTAAAAAATCTTCATCTATTTTATGATTACTTAAAAAATGGAGAACCAAAATGATCCATCAACATGGCAGAGAGACATTTTTCCTGTAGACATATATCGAGATATCTGAGTGTTTTTAATTGTTAAAAGTGAAATTTGTTTTTCTACATTGTGAAGCATAGGCGATAGAATAATAATAGTAATAATATTCATAATTTATTCAGACTTGATTGAAAAATAAAGAAATGATGAAATGTAAATACAAGAATGAAATAATTATTTATTAGTGCTTTCAAAATATAAAACATTAAACATAAAATAGGACACTACAGAACAAAGCATGGTATAATTTTAACAATACTAAAAATATTTCTTTTCAAATTCCAATTTTCATCCAGTATAACACCAAAGTATTTAACTTTTTGGACTCTTTTTATTTTATCAGATTTACAATTTAAATTATTAGAGACACATTTAAAACACTCGATTTTGAAATATTCAAAGTCACTTTGTGTTAATTAAACCATTTTCTTATAATTTGTAAGGAATGACAGTGTCATCCATGGTCTATAAACTGAGTTATCGACCATGAGTGTCATCCGCAAATGATGCAATAACACCCGGTATATTAAGTTGCAATAATCCATTAATATAGGCATTAAATATTAATGGACCCAAAATTGAACTTTGAGGAACTCCATAAGTGACTGTAAGCTGTACAAACTTTTAACACCATTAATGATAACAAACACTAAATAAATTAATTTCTAATAATCTATGTTTGAGTTTTAGACCTTGAATTTAATATTCAACTTATTATACTTACGATGGGTTTGATCCAATAAAAAAAAAGCGAAATTATCGAGTTGCTTTCGAAGGCGCAAAAAAGCATTTTTGTGACAGGGCGTGGGGCAAGAGTGATAGCCGTTCCCACAGCTTATTATGGCTCAAACCAATGCAACCAATTCATACAAGCTCATCAGCTGTTACACATCCCATGAGGTAAGTCAATAGGTTGTGGGTACTCAATTATTCAACATGCCCTTCGACATGAGTCCCGTACTCTGAGAATACTTTCGAAAACCATATTCATGTTGATATTGATGTTTTATGTCGAACAACTGATTTCATGGACACGTTGAACTGTGTACGACCAAGTCTTTCGATAACTGTAACATTGAATGGTTCCGATGAATTAATTCTCTATTCATCTTATGTACTTCTTCAAGTGCGCAAAGTCCTACTATAGTATGAGTCGCGACTCGATAAATTATTATTATTATTGTCTATGTTTATTATTATTAGCCAATATGCAAATAATGCGCGCTCTCTGATAATGTCTGTTGTCGTTTTGTTGTGGTGGTGGTGGTGGTGGTGATGTTTTCAAGGCCCTAATGGGGCTATGGAAGTTATACACACGAGTGTTGCAGTATAAAAAATGTCAATGTATAATATCTTATTGAATCTGATGACACATCTTTGTTTGGGAGTAGTTATTGTAGCTTCCTTTTTTGTCAATCAATTGTTATCGACATTATGCTAGTCACGAAAACGGCTGGTCAACGTAAATTTACTTTATTTAATTCGTACATATTATTAAACATAATAATAATAATAATAATTATAATTTATTCAGGCTAACATACAAATCTTAAATATAAAAATCCCGATGGCCTGTAGTCAGCGGAAAGGTAAATTTTTCAAAATTCATTGAAGTGAAATTTGAACAACGTTTTCATTGGTATACATACATGTTATTACATAAAATTGCCGTATGTGTCATAGCCTTGCGGTCAGAGGTTTTTGTTTTGGCTGTTGAATATAAAGCAGACAGGGTTCGAGTTCCACTTCAAGGCAGAATTTTTTTTTCGCCTATTTCTTTTCAATAAATATACTATATATTTTTTTAATCAGGGTATATATTAAGATCTCCAGAAAATGTACAATTACATCAAATTTATATTGTGTGTTCATGTTTTATCAATATTTGTTATTTTTCTTTATTAATTTTTACTTTTTTACCTGTGTATTTTATGAAAAATGGCTTTGAACAAAAGTTGTAGGTTCTGATTATATCTATAACCTAAAATTATGTTTAATGATATTTACACTACGGCTCTTTTTTGATAATTTTTTTAAATGTTTGAACGGTCGCCATTTTGAAACTTCTTACCCGATATTGCCCAATAACGAACTCGACCGATATATTTGAGTGATTGATTTTTTTTTATAATTCTCTCATTTTTATTTTCAATGAAAAATCAATTAAGTACATAACTCTTTATTTCAATGTTTCAGTTGTCTCCAACCTTCCATCATCAACTTTGATCTCTCAAATCTGGATTTGGACCTGACCGGAAATTAGAACAAAATATTTGCAGATGTAAAAAGTAAGAAAATAAGATTTCGATATAAATTTGGCAACGTTACTACGTAAGACAATAAGACAGCAAGAATATATTCAATGCTTCTATGATGCATTTAATATTAACAAATGATTCAATCAATTAACATTAAGATGATTCATTGGTAGATTTTAAACCAATGAAAATATTCAATACATCATGAATGTGTAAGGTTATGTAATCAAATAAGTTTTTAGTTTCTGCTAGTCGATGTGGATGCAAAAAAGTGAAGTTTTTTTGAATGAAAACAGTTCGATTTATTAATCTTTTTATTTAAAATAAAATAATTTGGATGGGATCGTCAACAAGTAGTTCAATCTTTTCCGGGTACACGAGAACCTCATATGTTTAAGTAATTCCTCTTTTTATAATATTTATTTATTTATATTTCTAGGAATAATTACATGAATAAATGTAATAGCTTGAGTAGTAAAAAGTATTATGCAATTATCTGAGCGCAGGATTGGAGGTAAATACTTAAATAGAAAATCCAAATAAATACTTAATACCAAAAAATAATAATTTATAATAATAAGAATAAAAAACTGAACCATAATATGCAAGTAAAACAAAAAATAAAAAATAACTTTTTTTTTTGGATCTTCGACATTCAAAATGTCCTTCCCCTCAAAAACTGCCCCCAATGGGAGTGGAGGGGGAAATTTTCTTGAAAATCAAAAATCAGAGACGTCGGAATTGAAGATGAGACTATATCCGGAAACATTTAAATTTAACATTTTTTCAACAAGCCTCCTCTTTCAAATTAATCAAACATCATCAAAATCGGAGTTCGTTTACTATATAAAAGCGCGCACAAATCTGAAAAAAAGCTCACAGTCGAATTGTATACCTATCTCCTCCGTTCTGGGTTCTACGGTTAAAAACGAAAACAAAATAATACAATCTAATAATTAATTGTATACCTTCTTCGTTTGGTAAGTCGGTCAAAAATATACTTAATTGATAAATATATAACTTTCTATGCCAATACAAACCATCTGGCTTATCTTGACATTGCTCGTTCATTTATATTCCACAAACAACGTACGTTCAAGAAACTTCTGGCTATATAATATGGTATTGTAACAAACAATATGTTCAGAATGGAATTTAGCCGAAGGGCTATTCAGATGATAGTAATCGCTATCGCGCCTACCTTTATATATTATTATGACTGTGGGGCCTTAAATGAATGTGCAGTGGTATTTCTTCTATTTAATATGATAGATTTATATCTGACATCAATATAGAATAAATACATTAATTATTTAGATTATTTTCTTTGTAAATTAACAACAGTACTGTATACTGTATCTAATGTTCGTTTTGTAATTGCCTTGAAATATCTACATAAACTACTGTAGTGACCATAAAATAAATATTTTTTACAAAAAATTGGACCGGCGTTTATTAGTTGGTGCACTGAAAAATACAAAATAATATTAATTCTATTGGTGCTGTTACTTTTGAATAGAATGACTGTTATTCTGTATTTTTCAGTTCATCAACTAATAAAGTAGGTTCAATTTTTTGTAAAAAAATTCATTTCACACTTTTGAGTGTAACATTAGTCACGAAAATCGTTGAACGTTCACTGATACCAATGAAGATAGTACTTTCCTATATTCTTTGCTTTAACTTGTTATTATTCAGTGATCTAAAAACATTGTTGTGGAAATAAGCATATTTTAGAATTTTTCATTACTGTAACTCGAAAACCGTAACTTTTTGGAAAATATGTTCATTATAAATGTTGCTACAAATAATCTGGTCTTTAAATTACCATTCTCAGATTTTTCAATTTTCGAAAGAAATTCGCATATTTCAGATTTTATAATTGCAGTAACTCGAAAACCGTAACTCTTTTAAAAAAATAATCAATTTAAACGTTTCCGGATATTGTCTTATCTTTAATTCTACCGTCTCAGATTTTCGATTTTCATGAAAAATAACCCCATCCACCACCCATTCAGGTGTGGTTTTCGGAGGGAAAGAGAATTTGGATTTGAGTGTTACTCTTTCAAATGAATCAAGAATCATCAAAATATATTGTTTTTAAATAGATGTTTCTGAGATAAAATCTACTTTCATTTTTAATTCATTCATAATTTTTAATAAATTTATCAATTCAAATGACCTGTAGTTTTAATTATATTCCGGAGATTCATTTAGCATTTCGATCCTAAAAGTTGAATAAATTCATTCTATTCACTGCCCTTACCTGAAGATACTCGTATGACCTTATTTACATTTAAACTAAACAATTTCCATTGTATTCCGACCCTTAACGAGCCCTAACAGGGTGAGCTAGACTGGTCAAATAAACAAAACCATTAAGGGCATTTGAAAACTTTTTCAAAAGTTCCAAGAATCATTAGGACCAACTTGTACAGGTTTTGCATATTTAATTAAGGTTTATTATTCTGTATAATTTTCAAATAGACTATAATAAAGTCGGTCCAATTTTTTGTAAGAAATATTTATTCCACACTTTCAAAACATCGCGGAAATACACATATTTCAGACTTTGCCACTGCTGTAACTCGGAAACCTATCATTTTTTTTTAAATTTCCAATTTAAACATTGTAATATATTCTTTAATTTTCGAAAAAAATGTCCCCTCCACCCCCTTTGGGAGCAGTTTTGGGAGGAGGGACATGTTGAATGTCTATTTTTTATTCAAATGTGACCAACTCTCAATAGACTTCTATCAAATGAAAAACAAAAAAAAACATGAAAATGGGAGTACTATTTAAATAGCGTGAAGATCCATAAGAAAATCTGTTGTGTCCACTCACACGACTTTCCTACCGCTCGCAGGCAAATTCCAGTGAATACAAAATTGTCCGATCAAATCGTGTCAGCATGTCAAGACAAACAACAATGGTCATGTAACATTTTCTCGCAAAATGAAATGTTTAGCCAGATTCTAAAGAAACATGTGGAACATATGGAATTTTATTCGAGCATATTCCTTTTTTTGGTGCTTTTTCTCAGAGATGGCGCTGTATGTGGGTGGTAAAGGGCTCTCTTGAAGAATACTTTAGGCAAGTTTAATCAAAACCCTTAGAGCCGTTGTCGCGCTACAGCCTTGAGCAAATCAAGTTTTTTGGCTATAGCTCAACACCCAGTGTATACAGGATTCTCATTCAGTGCCACCTGCCAGTGATATTGGTACCAAACAAAATAAAAAAGAAAGTATCGAAATACACCGATCCGTTCCCGAGATAATGCTGGCACAGACATACAGACGGACAGACAGACCAATGGCTGAAAATATGTTTATTAGACTTAGAAAACTCTGAAACGTCAACATTTGTAAAAATCTCGATACCGAAAATTTCACACGATTACAAAACTTTCCTTATACAGCTACTATATATATAGTTCCTAGCCTAGGAATGTAAAATCATTCAAACAGTCGTCCGTTGGGTCGTCGGTCAAAAATGGTTGCTGAACATAAATGTTTGGTGGAGATGAAAGAATAAATGTAGACAAAAAAGCCCGATGGCCTGTAGTCAGCGGAAAGGTAAATTTTTCAAAATTCATTGAATTGAAATTTTAACAACCTTTTCATTGGTATACCTACATGTTATTAAATAAAATTGTCATAGCCTTGCGGTTAGAGGTTTTTGTTTTGGCTGTTGAATATTAAGCAGACAGGGTTCGAGTCCACTTCAAGGCAGATTTTTTTTTTCGTCTATTTCTTTTCAATAAATATACTATATATTTTTTTAATCAGGGTCTATACTAAGATCTCCAGAAAATGTACAATTACATCAAATTTATATTGAGTGTTCATGTTTTATCAATATTTGTTATTTTTCTTTATTAATTTTTATTTTTTTACCTGTGTATTTTATGAAAAATTGCTTTGAACAAAAGTTGTAGGTACTGATTATATCTATAACCTAAAATTATTTTTAATAATATTTACACTACTGCTCTTTTTTGATAATTTTTTTAAATGTTTGAATGGTCGCCATTCTGAAACTACTTACCCGATATTGCCCAATAACGAACTCGACCGAGATATTTGAGAGATTGATTTTTGTAGCAAATTTGAACTTGATACCTTCAAAACTGCGACCTCTATCGTGTTAACAAATTTCGTAATATCCCATATATATAAAAACTTTTGAACCAAATGTTTTTTTTGGATTAACTTATAGACATATAACAACATGCCGTTGAAATTTTTTCGAAATTCAAAAGTGTGAACGATCGCAATACGTACATTTCTATAAGAAATTTACCTAAAAAAATAGTTAAGTGTGTTATTGATTGACTTCTCAACATCAATAATAATAATAATAATTATTATTACAGATATATTATGGCGCCTATTATCATCTACTATCAAGTCACCTTTGACACAATCTGTGGTAGCTAGCTGACTGGTCTCTGTGTGCTGTAAACATTGCCCAAGTGCGCCGCTCTACTCCACACACAAACACATTAATAATATTTGTTGTTGTTTAACACGCAAATAATATGCAAGAGGTTATCAAAATTGTAGCTTTGACTTCCATAACAAGCTTCAGCCTGCCTTTGCGTGTTTTCGATCAAAATACATTTTACATATATAAACACAAAACACTCTCAACTCACACTCGCTGAATTCGATCTATAGGCGTATACAGATTGAATCAGCCACAAGTGGGATCATCGAGAAACATGTGGCTGAGCGAGTGAGCTAACAGCAAAGCCATGCATTTAAGATCAATGAAGTTAAGCAGCGCAGAGCGTGGCACCAGGTTTGGATGAGTGACCGGTGATAAACTGTGGTGGTGCGCTCGATTGCGATGCATCGCAAGGCAGCGAAGTCGTTCTATGTTCTAGTAGAAATACTTTTAAAGAAGACGGGGATTGTATGCAATAAGGAGATTATGTATCAAATAAATAGGAACGTTCTATCATTATACAGGGTGTTTCATAATATATGCGCAGGACTTGAGGATGTGATAGCTCGTCCAAGAATATGAAAAAAAAAAATCTTGTTAACTTACCCTCTAAAATGCACCATTTTCGAGATACAGGGTGTTGAAATTGAAGAAAAAAAACAGCTTTTGTAAGCATTTTCCACTCATAATAAGCTAAGTTTTGAGTCTGAATTTTTTTTTAAGTCATAATTGGTGAAGATTTTGAAGTAGTAGTGGTTGTTTTTCTCCACAATTTCTACACCAATGGAAAAATTACGGTTTTGAAGCGCCCATTTAAACCGCCAATATTTTCTACACAAAAAAGGTACAATTGGTCTTGAGCTCTAAGGTCGACCGTTTTCGAGAAAAATCAACTTTTATGTTGAAAAAACACGGTAAATTTTTTGAAATACAATTTTTTATTCACTAATTAAACAAAATTTATGTAAACAAGTAACAAAAGCAAAAATTAACCGTGTTTTTTCAACATAAAAGTTGATTTTTCTTGAAAACGGTCGACTTTAGAGCTCACAACCAACAGTACCTTTTTTGTGTAGAAAACATTGGCGGTTCAAAGGGGCGCCTCAATACCGTACTTTTTCGATTGACGTAGAAATTGGGGAGAAAAACAACCACTACTCCTTCAAAATCTTCACCAATTATAACTTAATAAAAATTTTTTCTGACTCAAAACTTACCTTATTATGAGTGGAAAATGCTTAAAAAAGCTGTTTTCTGTCCTATGAATGAATGAATGAAAGTAGAATTTATTATGTCCCCCAGAAAGTCTACCACGTTCCGTTTAGTAGATTCAAAGACAGGAAGGGTCATACGTATGGACATAGGAGTGATCTTATAAGGGTTTCATTTTTAAATCAAATCTACGCAACCCTAAGAAAATAGCTAAGAGAACTCGTAAGTTAGGAGATTTCCGACTCAGACTTTTCAAAGTCGGCTGATTCACTCTGTAGATACCTACTCATAAAAAATCTCTGGCAATCACTGGAATTTAAAGTGTTCATTACTTTGCTCGACAGCTATAGCAGGTTCAGTTCAGCACTATGTAGTTGTTATAATATCTAATCTCTCAACCTTTGATTTATTGCTATAGCATGGCTGAATAATTAAATATATTATTTTTTTAGCCCTCTCAAAAAATCTCCACAATAAAACTGTCTGCTTTCTTATTTGCTTTCGTTTTTTTTTTCAACGTGAAAATCTGGTTTTGTACAATCTATGCAAATATGTACAACACAACTAGAACCGACTTTATCAGTGGGTGTTAGTTTTCTGGAAAATGTTCAATTTAATCTCTATCGAGGCCATAATCTGCTCGTGTTTTAATTTTCAAGTCTGTGTCGTAATTCTATATTAAATAATAAGTAGTTTTCGAGAATTTTGTGGTCATACGAAAAGTCGTTACTCGTAATATCTTAAGGATTTTCCAGTATGGAACCCTGCACCTTTAAATTCCAGTCACACTGACAGACTCTCACAAAACAGTCCAGTGATATATTACACACAAATATATACCGAAAAAATCCACGCAAATTCAGCCATACAGCTCAGAGATACTTCTTTGGCAATTACAGATATGGAACCCTCAACCTATGAGGCCCAGACACACATAAAATATAGCCTATGTCAACCACGCAGATATAAAAAAATCAATAAAAAAAACATCCAAATCGGATAAGTAGTTTTCGAGATTTTCGTGGTCATACGAAAATTCGTTACTCGTTTCTGTATATAGATATAGATTTTTTTTCTGTGACGGGAAAAAAAAGTTTGACATTTCATCTCTATTGACAGGTGACAAAAGAACCTCATTTTGTCCACGGGAACAAGTGAGTACTTTTTTGCCGGGTATACACGTAAATATAGTGATTTAGCTGGCAATAATATTTGTGAGTCAGAGAAAACTGGAAATCAGACTTTTTTAGAAACAAACAACCAATAAGTTCGCAATTTTTAACTCAAATCACAGAATTAAATTGACAGATATTTGATTACTTTAGCAACACAGATATAATTGTCGCCATTGTCAATATAAATACGTCTGTTATTTGATTCAAGACAAAGGAGAATTCAGTGAATCTACTCATTCAAACATCTAATGAAAGCAGCATAGTCATTTATATGTGCATCATAATTAAAATCATACATCATTATAAGTTTTAGAGGTTACGTTAAGTGGTAAAACGTCACTCATGAAGGATCATTCAAATGAACGTCAATGTGACCACGTATTTGACATAGAACAGAATATAAACCTTAAACGTGCTTACGAAATGTCATGATCATAACCTAATTTTCGTTTATTGACTTCTTAAAGGTCAGAATTTAAAAATCTCAAAATAATCACATTTGAATTGACATAAAATATCAACATAACCTGTAAAACTTATCTTTATTTATGATTTTAAATATTAAGTTCACATAGAAGACTATGCTGCTTTTGTTAAATGAGCATATATCTAAATATCACTTGATAAAATTCATATTCTGACAAAACACTGTTTGAATGAGTCGACTCACTGAATTCTCTTATATCGTGTATGGTAATCTCCCACGAATCCGCGGCGACCGTGATCAAATAATATATGTATTTGTATTGTCAATAACCAAATGATCTTCTTCTCTTCTATGGTTTTTTTGTCTCCTGCTTCCTTTTTGGCGCATTTAGCCAGCACTCCTTCGACTACTGTAGGTAATCGAAGCTTCGTCCATGTGACTATGAGGATTGTCTGGCTTTTACTACACTTGTTATTAATCATTTCAATAAAAAGAATTATGCAAAGCAAGTGTCAAGGAAGGATCGGGAAATTGCTCTGATCAGAATATAACCGTCACTGTCACGCCCTTGAGGTTATCCGCCGCGAGGTGTTCCTCATGTCTCCGCCAGACCACGCTACTACATGCTTTTAACCTCCAAAGACTTTTTAGGAATCAACTTCTTCACAAAAGCAACCCCTGAACCACACAACCCGAAGAGAACACTGCTGAGGTTGAAGAGGAAATGTAATCAAATGATGTAGGTTCGATCCCAGCGCGCATAACAAAAAAATCATAGTTTTTTTTTGTAGAAAATAGAGTTTTCTCAATCGATAAAATTAATGGCAAATACCATGACCACTCAAAATTGTGAAATAAATAATTGAAAAAAAAACTAGGGCCCCCTTCATTCCATGATGCAATAAAAAATAATACGTAATGTAGGGATAAGATTTTGAAGTTAGAGCAAATAATTTTCTGTAGAGAAATAGTTGAAAGTCCTAATGATTCTTACATTATGAGTATTTTATTTATAAAACTTCTCAGGGGCAACAAAGTATCCCTTCTAGAAACCAATGAAGTTTTCTGAAAAATATTCTTTTCAAAGATTTCCAAAAATGGTCTCTAAGTTAATTTTGACATATGAAATTTAAAATTAAAAAAAAATGTCTCCTCTCCCCATTTTGGAGGGGATTTTTGGGAAGAAATACCTTTTTTAGGTACTGGAAATACTGCGACAATTCTCCTTCGACGGAAATACCGGCGCTGCCAGGTTGTTTTCTTTAAATATTCAAATAAAATTGATGTCGATGTTGCAATAGATAAATAAATATTTCCAAGTCGGTTTACTTGCAATGTATTTATTGTAATATATGTTATCTTTTCGTTTTTATAGGTTAAAATAGTATTGACATTAATTAATTCTATCATTCTACGGCAACAAGAAAGTGGCGAATGGTGATAAACTGATAAATCCGGCAACAAGGCTAGAGTTGAGACAACAGCAGCAAAAGAGTATTCGAAACCATAGTGATTGTTCAAGAAGGCCATAAGCGTACTTTAATGGGGTGAACTAGTATTTGCATATTTTTATATTTTTTGGATAATTTGTCTACCGTTACTTCAGAATAATTTGATAATTGAAGTATATTTACAGAATAAGTTTAGGCTCCATTACCACCACTAAAAATTAGAAATGTAAAATCTTTATCCACTATTTAAGTGAAAAAATAAAGTACATACTATATCGTACCTACGCCACTGGTCTATACTGATGTAGATTTTGTTCCCCACTTTTCACTCAATATCGAGAAGAGAGACTATTATTTATAATAAGGTAACAAAAAAAAAATGAATGGCATCGGATTATCACATTTCTATAAATACTATTATGCTGTGACATGGAAATGTGTGAATAATAATTATCTATGTATCTACAATTTATTATATAATAAGAATAGTAAGATTCCATGGGCCATGGCATGAAATGTTCTTTTCTCTCAAAATATCATCACATAATGTATTTTTGGCTCGGCTATTTAGAGTCAGCTGTATGTAGTTACACATTCTTTATTCAAATGCTAGAAGTCAAACGGCCCACGAAAATACAGCAGGCATAAGCGAATAGAGTAGTGATATTTCTTTCTAGATCTTACTAAAAAGCTTTTGAAACACTTTGATAATAGTTATAAACCACGCAAAGAACCTACATGAGCCATTATTTTGATATGAATAAAAATGTTAGCATGGAAAACAATGAAAATGGTTACCCAAACTTTAGGATCTTTGTCTAGATTTTTCACTTAACGTTGAGTAATTATTTATTATTTTCTATATTATTTTATACCTTGTGTACTTCCATACATAAGGGAGAAGGACAGGTTAATTATTGTATGTTGTTTGTTTTTTAAATTGTTACTTGAAATTGTAATTTTGAAAAATCCCCACGTTCAAGGTCACATAAAAGGTTGTTTAAGAATTTTTTTTAATTTTCGTGCGTACGTGATGATTTTTCTACAAAATTTGACTACATTATTTCGAGAATGAATAAATATTTTTTTACAAAACAATTGAAACGACATTATTAGTTGGTGCACTGAAAAATACGAAATAATAATAATTCAATTGGGTGCTTGACATTAATGTAAATTCAATATAAAGTGATGTTCAGACGTGACTGCGAACGCCTGTCAAAATCGACCAAAATAGTGACGTAGTAATCAAGTCAATGAACAAATCCTCCTCAGAGAGAACATAAAACATTGTATCTTCTCTCTGGTCAGATAGTGTTTTCTGCTCTATTCCTCCTTTGTGACGTTGCAGCCGTTTTTAGAATTCAAGCGGGAAATTTAAAAAAAATTTTGGAATATATTTTTTTATTTTCAAAATAGACTCGTAATTTTTTTTTTGTTTAATTGAGTGTCTAACTACAAAATAAAAATTGTTCAAAAAATTAGTCAAGTACCCAAATGCACAACTTTAAAAGTAACAGCACCAATAGAATTAATATTATTTTATACTTTTCAGTGCACCAACTGATAACATCGGTCCATTTTTTTGTAAAAAAATGTAGTATCGTTACCGAAAACATGGTACAAAATCAGTCGTTGAAAGGCTAAGAAAAAAAATTGGATATCAGTATGACTTTGTAATTTCAAAATGACAGGAAATTGTCCAAGATTAAAATTCTACTGAAAATTCTATACCTGTTGTTTTATCAGATACTTCGATTCGATGACGGGTTGCTATGATGACAAACTGAATTTTTCCAAAAAAAAAGATTCGGTCGCAAAATTAATAAGTGACAATTTCCCTGGCTTGACAGCTGTCAGGTGATGATGCCAGAATAACAAGCGTAGATTATTTTCGACAAATATTTATATATAAACTATCAAAAGTTGTATTTACTTTTTTGGTATAAAATTTTCGTACCAAATCTCTCGCGAGTTTGAATTATTCTCCGTAAAGTTTCTCTCAGTTGTGAATTTTCACAAAAATGCACCTCAAAAATTTTTGAACATAATTTTCATTGATTTATGGTATTCCAAACAAATTTATTTTGCGGAAGAATTATACAAAATCCGACGGCTTGTAGAAAGCGGATAGGTAAATTTCACAGTTTTATTATTATTTATTAATTTTTATTATATTTTCTATCTTTTTTTTTGGAAAAAATGCTCTAGATAAAAGTTGTTGGTATGAAATTTAATCGACGGATATTTATTGAGAATTTTTTGAAAAGTTTGGTTGGCCACCATTTTGAAACTACTCGTCAGATCATGCCCATTTACGAACTAGACAGAGATATTTGTACGACTGTTTTTTTTAGCAAATTTGAACTTTATATCTTTAATACAAATGCGACCACTATCGTGTTTACGAATTTCGTATTTTATTTATGCAGGTTGAATCTTTGGGAAAGACAGCGAACGATTGTGGTCAAACCCGGTATATTACCACGTTTTTAAATTTCTTGTACAATTTTGACATATTTCGAATTATATATCAAAAATTAATTCTATGAGGAAGCCTTTAATATTCAATTTGGGTTGACTTTCTTGTAGAAGAAGATCTACTCTATCAGTATTTTTATTATATTTTGATATGTATTTATTATTTATACGGAGTGATCAAAAAAGAAACTTGAAAACTAGATCCAAAAAAATGTCAAAAGTTTTTTTTTAAATGGAATCCCCTGTTTTTTATTACTTTATTGTATTAAGCAGAAAAATACGGGGTAATTTGTGAAGGTTGTTCAATACCGAAATTTTTCAGTTTTAAATAATAATTGACAATTTTTAATTTTTCTATGTAAAAATGCTACACATCTTTAAAGGTGTGTTAGAAGTTGCATAACAAAATAATAACAAATCTTAATAAAAGTCAAACAAGCGTTAAGAAAGTAAATATAATACTTTTCAATTTCAAATTTTGAGTAATTATCATGCCGAGAAGAATTAATTTTACAAATGAAGATTATTTGAATTTACTTATTATTTATGGAAAATGTGATAGTTATTTCAAGAGCATATTGTACATTCCATGCTATGCGATATTCACAGAAACAGCAATCAACACCAAATTCTGTTAAGAAAATTATAGAAGACTTCAAGAACTTTGGAAGTATGGAGCCTAAACTACGTAGAAATAAATCAATTATTGGTAACAATGCAAAAATAGCCCTTGATTAATTTTCATCAAAAGCATGTTTAAGCTAACTTTTGTTTGAAATAGTTTTCTCTAAAAATAGTATAAATTAAAATATTTTTTACAAAAAATTGGACCGACTTTATTAGTTGGTGCACTGAAAAGTATAAAATAATATTAATTCTATTGGTGCTGTTACTTTTGAAGTTGTGCGGTTGCAGGTAGATTGGTAACTTTTGGCACCAACTTCACAAGTACCAGCCCCAATAGAATTAATATTATTTTATACTTTTCAGTGCACCAACTAATAAAGTCGGTCCAATTTTTTGTAAAAAATATTTATTTCACACTTTTGAGTGTAACATTAGTCACGAAAATCGTTGAACGTTCACTAATACCAATGAAGATAGTACTTATCCTATTACCCACGTATATTCCTTGCTTGTAGTTGTTATTATTGAGATCCCAGAACATCGCTGCGGAAATACGCTTGAATATTTTAGTTGTTACCATTTTAACACCGATTTTACTCGAAAACCGTAACTCTAAGGGAAAAATGTTCAGTATAAATGTTGCTACAAATAATTATGTCATTCATGTACTGCAAACAGATTTTCAATTTTCGACAGAAATCGCCCTCTCCACATAGCGAAAATAGGTATATTTGAGAATTTAAAATGTCTCTATGTCGAAAACCGTTACTCTTTTGAAAAAATGTTCCATTTAAACGTTTCCGGATATTGTCCTATCTGTAATTATATCAAAGCAGATTTTCAATTTTCGACAAAATTTGCCCCCTCCACCCCCTTCGGGGGCGGTTTTCGGAGGGAACGAGATGTCGGATTCTCTTTTTTATGAATATGGGACCATTTCTCAAGCCTCCTCTTTCAAATGAATCAAAAATCATCAAAATCGGAGTACGTTTACTATATGAAAGGCGCGCACAAACCCAAAAAAAAAAAAAGCACACAATCGAATTGTATACCTCCTCCTTTTGGGAAGTCGGTCAAAAAACCGTGAAATTTAACTATCCACTGGCTACGATCCGTCGAGATTTTTCAACTTTCAAATTTTCCCACACAATTCGCGTTCGTGTTGAGAATATTTAATTTTATTTCATAATAATCAATGCATCTAATTATACCAATAAAAGAGTATCGATAATATCTAGCAATAAAGAGAAATTTTCGAGAACGTTGTTACGCATTGTGTTCTATCTCAAATAATTAATTAATTGAAATAATCCAAGAAAACTGGTTCAACAGACAAATGAATTTTTAAAAGAACTAATTCAGACTTCTATGATTCTCAAAGTTCATTATCTATATTTTCCAATTTTGATCAAATATAGGATAGAGAAAAGTACATCGCAACCACAGATTATTTCAACATAACCTTAAAATCAACACAAGACTCGACAATAATTGTGATCACCTTTTGATACAAAACAGCGTGGTGTTCCTTGGCGCTTTGGCGAAGATTTATCGGATCTCATAAAATATTAGATTTTATCGGATACGTTAAATGTTGAGCTTACACAATATAATTAGCGTTAAAAACATAAAATATTAACGTCAGATAATTTTTAACGGTTTTATTATAGAAAAATTAACATGCAACATTATGTTTTGGTTACAATAGGTTCTGTAAGTCGCCTGACAAAATCTTTGATATCGAGAAGACGTTTATATGATTTTGTAGCATCTGGATACGATTTGTGGCCGATTCTTTGTTTTCTTCTGAATCCACCTTTGGCACAGCTTCCTCACTAGTGAAGGTCATTGTTCGTATAAGTACCCCATGGATCATTCAGCACCATGATGCGTAGGATGAGATTTTGGAATGTGTGTAATTTTTTACAATTATATAATGTTCATGATATAACATTTAAAAACAAAAACAATAACTTCCTTACGTTATATAAAAATTACAAATTGCCTTCGCCCATGTTTTTAAAAACTTCAAACCGATACAAATGATGAATGTTTTACAGTAGGTAAAAAACATTAATTTTTGAGATAAAAAGCATTGGTTTAAAAGAGTAGGGCCGCTTATTTTGATTTTCATTTTTTGTGCTATTTTTTTAATGAAAACGACGATTTTTTTATCTTGACACAAGGGTGAAATGCGAGGCTCTTGGACATAAGAGTCGCTGTCGAAAAAAGAATATGGTGTTACGTCTATTGGCGGCCATTGATTTTGTCCTCATTTGGCTTCACTTGCTCTCCGAATGCCATAGACATCTGAACACCTAGACGAAGCATTTCATTCATAACATTTATCCAAAGGCGATATGTTATTGTTAGAGAATTGTTTTGGTATTTTCCATGTGTAAGAGAGAGACAAAATTTTCCTATAGGAAATTTTGGCAACAGTGTACCTGAGTAGAAGCGTATAAATTTGTAAAACGTAGTAGCAACACTCAAATTATGAATGGAACAACGAACAACAATATTCCGACTAGCGACGAAAGCTTGCGAATTCATACGGACGCCTAAATTATATTTTCCTGTGTTGCCACACTTAACTCAATCGATCGATATCGACTGATGATCCCCATATTTCACAAATGAAAAGTTTTATTTTGTGTTGTAAAATACAAATTTGGTACATAATTTAATCTGCAGGTGTTTCAGAATAATCAGTAATAACTATTTCAACGACCACCTTTCAATTACGTCTGAATTTCTTTGATTATTACTCTATAAATCAGAAGCTGTCATGAAAAATAAGAAGCTTGGCAAATATGTTAGTCGTATAAGTCGTACACTAACCATTATGGACCAGAAGAATAATGGTCTTGAGATGTTGGATCGCTCTAAAACAGGCCATGCGTGGTCTAGGTGTTCAGATGTCTATGCCGAATGCTATGACTCCTAGATAATTCCATGCTCTAAGGTTTGAAGTTTTTAAAAGCATGGGCGGAGGCAATTTAAAATTTTTATAAGGATAATCAAATAACCCAAAAGAGTCACAAAATGTTAATGTTTCTGTTGCTATTAATAAAAATATACAAAACATGTGCTATCGTGGAATTCCAAATAGAATGACACGCAATTTTCAATGACAATAAATAGGGGGCGCCATTTGAGAATAAAAAGTGATGGGTAGCTACTACAGGGCTGTCTAATGTAATATTTTTTTAATGAGTCATAAGGAAGGTATTTTCATAACATTCGAAGCCGTTTTTTCATTTTGTTTTTATCATCTTGTCAAATAAGGGAGATATTCCCTGTATACGATAACTCGGGACACCCCGTATACACTATGGAACAATAATAAATTCCTTAGCGGATTCGCTTCAGTTGCGACACGAGTCATGAGAATTCAGTGAATTCATTTTTCAATGCTTTCAACGCCGTAATAGGAGAATTGAGCGTGTACTTTATGGAAATACTGGTGTGTTTCGCTAATAATAACGGCTGGTAGCGTGACTGGATTGTAGAACTTAAATTATATACACTTCTAAGCCTCCTATTATTTTATTATATACCTATGGATATATAGTATAAGGCGTGTTATTAGGTGAATTTCTTTCAGAATTATATCGAACGATTAAACAAAAAAATCAGAGCCCAAGTGTACCATGGAATTTAACTTCATTATTTCATCTCTTGAATCGTTTGATATTATAATAACCAATAAAAAGCCTGATGGTCAATAATTTTTATTAACTTTTTTATATCTTCAAAAAAATATGAAAAAAGTTTAATGATAGTTCCAGACACCTGGAAAGTTGAAATTTTAAAGCTACGAGTATGTATACAAATGCCAAATCCAACAGGAACCGGTACCTATACAGGAGTAAACCAACTCATTACAATAAGGAGCTCCGGAAGGCTAAAAGAGACTTGTGGAAAAGGTTCTGCGAAGAGATCCATGGGACCTCAGCGGATGCCCGGACCCACAAGCTCCTAACCAAAAACCAGCTCTAACGAAAAGGTTAGTTTCCTGAAGAAAGCTGACGGGAAATGGTCCCTCTGACGTTGGCATTCACATTGGCAAGTTGTTCACAATTTTCGGCTAATCTGAATACTTATTCGGCACTGCGTATTCTTCAGCCATGACATCTGTTTCCTTCCAATTCCTCGGCTGCCTTCTATTTTGCCCTTCATTATAAGCTGAAGCACTCTGCATCCGACACCTCTGAGTACATGCCCCCCAGGTATGATATCTTCCTGATCTTTATAGTATCAAATAATTCACGAACAGCCTTTGCTCTATCTTAAACTGCTTCGTTGATTTGTCTAGCTGTCCAGGGTGTTCGGAGCATTCTTCTATGTAAACACATCTCGAACGCTTCCGGGTGATTGATTGTAGCAGCCTTTAGAGTCCAGGTCTCAGATCCATACAACAAACAACAACACGAACCAAATATAACATTTTATCATTCTTTGACCTAATTTTAGTTTCCAAGTTGTCGTTAGAGAAGAATGTTTTCATTTTCCGAGAAGTCGTGCACTTAATCTCTATATCTGGGTCTAGCTGTTCCGTGATATAGCAACCAAATGGTATTTGAAGTGTGTAACTCTCTGGATGTTTTGTTGTTCTATCTGCAGGGAAACATCGGCGTGTGGTTGGCGCAGAGAAATGGGTTGGAGAACTGAATATCATAAATTCTCGGTATTTACAGACTGCTAAATCAGCTAAAACCGATAAATCTAGATACTGAACTCTAATGCAATGGGGTGGGTACAACAATAGATCAAAACTGGTCGCAGTGTTAGGGTTAGAACTCCAACTTAACTAATCAAATCTAACGTATACAAACGTATTTTTCGTGTGAAAGTTCTAAGAATGTCTTGAACGCTTGGATTTTTTTGCAAAAGTGAGAGAATTATATAAGATTATTTTAGTGGATTATTATAGTTTTTGGAATTATTCGGTAGTGTACAAACTATATTAAGAAGAAAAATTAAAAGGTTAGCATTTTTATTGGTTTCCTATTCATTATTTGAAATAATAAACGAACTAAATTAATTATACAACTTATTACTTATAATTACATATGTATATATAACATTTATATCAGAAATGCTGATCTAAATTGAAAAGTCATATTTACATAAGATTTATATTGAGTATATTACATTTATATATTAGTAGTTAGGTATTTATTATATTCATTGCATTGTCATGTTGACCTCTTGTTTACAATTTACCTTTGTTGTAGTTTTATCTACATTGTTGTGAAATTGAAAAATCTAATAAGTTAATAGGTAGATATTTATATCTACCATATAATTGCCACCATTTCCATGTGCTATAGGTATACAATAATAAAGAAATAAAAAGGTTAATTTATTGAAATGATAAAATTAATTTTCTATAGATGTAGAAATTTTTAATACTATACAGGGTGGTCCGAATTATAATGGAGAAACTTTAACAGCTTATTCAGCAGATAAAAATAATCGGTTCGTTTTATCGAAAAGACGAGAGAGACCATTTTTATTTAGAATTGATCAGGGAATCTAAATTTGTTAACAAAATTGCGATAAACAATTTGCGTAAAACTTTTTTTATTATTTAAATTAATTAAAACGGTCTCACGAACGCCACTGGGAAAACAAAAATAATTGTTTATCATGCTATAAATTTGTTTTTAAGTGGCAATAATACCTACCAAGTTTGAAAGCAAAATCTAGTAAAGTTTTTTTTTAAATAAGAAAAAACGATTTTGTCGCAATATTTCAACACCCCGTATCTCCAAAACGAAGCGTTTTTTGACATAAGTTTATATGAACTTTTTTAATTATTTTATTTGTTATCTAATCTTAATGGTCCTTACAATATGTACTGTTATTTTTTATTATTTTAGTTGTTTCTTAAATATTTCTTTCACAATTTTGAATGATCATGGTAGATAACATTTAATTTTAGCAATCAAGAAAACGCAAATGAAAACTAAGAAAATTTATCCACAATCAATATTGTCATTAATTCAAATAACAAATTATTATTTACTCAGTAATTTGATTTTATACAAGAAAAAATATTTTTATGTAGGTTAGAACAGAACATGAAAAACTAAATTATGTGATTAAAATAAACGTATAGGGATCGAACCTACATCATTTGGTATATACTAATCATACACCTTTAGCTCTACACCACCGTGACCATACGTTTTAGGAGACTGAATTCCTTAATTCAATTTAAAGAATATATTATATGACTTATAATTTCTGAGTGCTCTTAACTCGGAAATTATATTATTAACGGGAAGGCAGTTACTTAATATTTATAGCTCTCATGTTAAATTAGAAGCAGCTATTTTTGAAATTAGTGAAAGTACAAATAATTCAAGAAATTATATGTTCTATAAGATCTAATAAACAACTAAGTTTCAATTTTTTAATACAATTTATAATAATAATAATAATTTATTCAAGCTAATATAAAAATCTTGATTAAAAAAATAGTATAATAATAGATTATCAGACTTATTATGAGCCCTACAAACATCTACCGAGGTACTATAGAACTACATAATGAATTAAAATCTACAACCGTAATAACAGCGTCTAAATCTACATATACAATAAAGATAGACAAATAATAAATTGAAAATACAACAGAAATATAAGTACAACTACAAATGTACAAATCATCATCATATGATATAAAAAATATTAATACATAACATACATAACTTTTAATTATTTAAAATTCAACTCTAAAGTTTAATACGTCCTTTAGTAAAGTTTATATTTTTAGATTATTTTCTATTATTGTAGATAAACTTGTATCGATAAAAACTTGTTTTTTGGCCAGCAACACTCGATTTCGAAATATTCAAAGTCACTCTGTGATAATTAAACCATTTTCTTATAATTTCTAACACATAATGACAGTGTCATCCATGGTCTATAAACTGAATTATAGACCATGAGTGTCATCCACAAATGATACAATAATACCGGGTATATTAAGTTGCAATAATCCATTAATATAGGTATTGAATAATAATGGACCCAAAATCGAACCTTGAGGGACTCCAGAAGTGACTAAACTGTAAGAACTTTTAACACCATTAATAAAATCTATTTGATATATTTGAAAACAGAGCCGACTTCATAAGCATTAAAAAAAGAAAACAAAAATATTCTTAACCAAATCTTTGATCCATCCTCAACACTTAATATGGTGATATGGATACGCGTAATAGTTGCTTATACTTACTAGTCCTGGGTTTGTGTCTGAGGTCTGAGAAGAGAGAGAAGTAATTATGGTATTATTTGTAGCAGCAAAGGAGTCCGGAGGACATCTTTACCTGACAGTATTAGAAGTCAGAAATCCAATCTAATGCTGCCCGGTAAGATGTTAACAGTACTCCACATTATATATTATTATTAGGTATATTTTCTCCTCGATCCAATCCATATGGTATGGCAGAAAAACATCCTCTGTTCATCTGTTGGTCAATTCCATCGAACGCATCCAAACTCTATGACCTTCAAGCTGATACTATTTGCATTATTTGGACAACATCACCTATGCATAATAGACGGCCGGCCAACCTCACCTATACATAATAGAAGGCCAGACAACATGACGTCACCACCAAGTGTGTTAGCTAGCTAATTGATTTGTCGCCTATCGGCAGCATATGACAAGTAGCTGAACTTATGATATTTAATAGCAACAGCTAGCGCCATATACCTACTACAAAATGTTAAACCAGCTGTCAAATTTGCTGCAGCGGTTTTTTCAAAACGAAACCAGAAATTGTTTAAACAGTTTTAAAAGAGAGAAAAGCAATAAAAATAATATTGGATACCATGTTATAGTTAAAGTACTTCAATGTGAATAAAATGGCCAATAATAATAATAATTATTATTATTTCCACAAGTATGTAACGCTTTTTAACTGATGTAGTTAGTCAACCACGACGAAAGTAGCGCCTATTAAATAAAATGTGTGACAATTTAGTCGACTCCATTAACTTAATGATACTGTAAACAAAATTGTCATATTATTAAGCATAATATATACTATATTATACAACAACTGTAACATAGCTTATTACCTTGGAGAAAGAGAAAAAAAACAACGTGAAATTAAATTGATGTTCCATGTTTTTTTTTGTTGTCCGAGACATTCTGATTGAAATAAATCAAATGAAGTTAATATTTTTTATAGAAAATTGGACCAACTTTATTAGTTGGTGCAATGAAAAATAATAATAATAATAATTTAATCGGGATAACATACAAACATTGATTAACAAAATAGGTTTCTGACTTATTATGAGCCCTACAAAAACCCCTACCGAGATGATACAAATAGCATCATCATCTGTGTGTAGACCTGAAGTCAATAATGATTTAAAATCTATAATCTTAAAATCAGACATACTGATACAATAAAAATAAGAAAAATCCCGATGGCCTGTAGTCAGCGGAAAGGTAAATTTTTCAAAATTCATTGAATTGAAATTTTAACAACCTTTTCATTGGTATACCTACATGTTATTAAATAAAATTGTCATAGCCTTGCGGTTAGAGGTTTTTGTTTTGTCTGTTGAATATAAAGCAGACAGGGTTCGAGTCCACTTCAAGGCAGATTTTTTTTCGTCTATTTCTTTTCAATAAATATACTATATATTTTTTTAATCAGGGTCTATATTAAGATCTCCAGAAAATGTACAATTACATCAAATTTATATTGAGTGTTCATGTTTTATCAATATTTGTTATTTTTCTTTATTAATTTTTATTTTTTTACCTGTGTATTTTATGAAAAATTGCTTTGAACAAAAGTTGTAGGTACTGATTATATCTATAACCTAAAATTATTTTTAATAATATTTACACTACTGCTCTTTTTTGATAATTTTTTAAAATGTTTGAATGGTCGCCATTTTGAAACTATTTACCCGATATTGCCCAATAACGAACTCGACCGAGATATTTGAGATATAGATTTTTGTAGCAAATTTGAACTTGATACCTTCAAAACTGCGACCTCTATCGTGTTAACAAATTTCGTAATATCCCATATATATATATATATATATATATATATATATATATATATATATATATATATATATATATATATATATATATATATAACTTTTGAACCAAATGTTTTTTTGGACTAACTTAGAGACATATAACAATATGCCGTTGAAATTTTTTCGAAATTCAAAAGTGTGAACGATCGCAATCTACTACAAATGTACAGATCATCATATAAAAAATATTAAATATTAATACAGAAATATTATAAGTACTATAACAATATATATTATAACTTCAAATTATTTAAAATCCAACTCTTATTTTTTTTAGATGATTCATCTATTGTAGATAAGTTTGGATCGATATTAACTTGTTTTTTGGCCAATATTCAATTTAGTTTTATTTACTGCAAGCGATTTATGAAACAAAAAAGAAGGTAGATATGTATCTTACTTTTTTAACAATACTAAAATTATATTTTTCCCAGTACCAATTCAGTATAACACCAAGATATTTATTTAACTTCATTTAATCTTTCTATTTTATCACATTTACAATTAAAATTATTATAACAAATATCATCATGTTTACAAAATAATATTAATTGCTTGGGTACTGGTAATTTTGAAGTTGTGCAGTTGTATTTAGATATAAGACTTTTGGCACCAACTTCAAAATTACCAAAAAATGTCCAATTTAAATATGGATACATATAATCTCTTCGTTAATTTGGCCATCTCATATTTTCAAGTTTTGAAAAAAAAAATACCCCCCACTGCATTGCGTCTCTTCTTTAATTTTATCGCCTCAAATTTTCGATTTAAAAAAATGCCCCTCCACTCTCTTTGGGTGAAGTTTTTGAGAGGAAGGACATGTTGACATGTTCAATGTCGATTTTTTTTTCAATGGGTTCAGCACGTTTACTTTTTATAAGGCCCGAACATCCATGCAAAAAAAACATGCAGACTAACGTCGAATAAGTTCTCCTCGGTTTGATTCGTCAAATAAGCGTCTTATGTAGTATTTAGTGTTGTGTTCGGAAGTTTTGTCTCTTTCAGAAAAAAAAACAGTTGTAGTTGTTTACCGTTTTCCTCTTCTTCGTATCGTATAAATATTTGATGCCTTCAACTTGTTATATTGCTTTTGCTCCCACCTTCATTGTTGTATTATTTGTGTTTATTTCTTCGTTTGATATGATAATTACCTTCGTTTGTTTGTATTTCATTTCATACATTTTTCCTTTAGACATCTGCACCATATACCGAGCGATCAAAAAAAAGTCTTCCGAAATAATAATAGAAACTGTATGTATCTTATGTGGATTTTTTCTATTTCTCATAAATTCTTTATGTAGTTTTTCAAAGATCATTCGAATGGAAGTCAAATAAAAGATTACCTACCTATTTTAACTGAACATGATTCAAATACTTAACAAAAAGCTTTGATTCCATCTGGGGCAATAATTTATCTCTTTTCTGTAAGTTTGTAAAACAAAAATTACCAAATATTATGAAATTTTAGATAATTTAAGTAAAGACATACGAAGATATATGGCACACTTAGAATGAGTTTTAGCGACGCCCTGTATATGAATTATTTTAAGGAGGACAACATTCAACATAAGTATAATAAATATAATGTGTTATTGACCTCATGGCAATATAGGTTTACTCATGCATTTAACAGGTAGGGCATGGCATATATGCCTTGATGTTGTTGATGGAAATATGTGAAATTGCCCCGGAAGTTTGTAATAATAGTAATAATTGTAATCGGAATATTAAAGAGTGTTGTCTATGATTATGTCTACGAGAATGGATGTGTGGTTTTGCTGATTAATCCATAAGAAAAAAAAATGTAATGCATAACATATCAACTTTCAACTTGCAATACCAGAGAAAAATAGACTTTCATAAAACTTTGAAAGGAGACACTAAGTGGTTCGATGATCCGGTTTAATTTATTAGAGAAGCTTCTCTACATAGTATATAAATATTTTTTACAAAAAAATTATTAGTTGATGCACTGGAAAAATATGAAATAATATTAATTCCATTGATGCTATTACGTTTGAAGTTGTGCAGTTGCAGCTGGATTGATAACTTTTCGGCACCAACTTCACAAGTACCAACACCAATATAATTTATATTATTTTCTATTTTTGAGATCTTACCATTTTACCACCGTTGTATCTCGAAAACCGTAACTCTAAAGAAAAAATTTTCATTATATATGTTGCTATTGTCTTTCATGTGGTAGAGATTTTCAATTTGAGAAATGGTCCCATATTTGTAAGAACCCAAATCCGAAATCTCCTTCCTTCTAAAAATCGCCCCCGAGGGGGTAGAGGGGGCAATTTAATCTCGAAAATCGAAAATCTGAGACGGCAGAATTAAACATAAGACAATATCTGGAAATGTTTAGATTAAACATATTTTTAAAAGAGTTCCGGTTTTCGAGTTATAGCAGTTTAAAAATCTGAAATATGTGCTATGTGGAGGGGGCAATGTCTTTCAAAAATTGAAAATCCGAGACGGCCAAATTAAAGAAGAGATTATATGTAGCGACATTTGAATTGATCATTTTTCAAAAGAAGTTACGGTGTTCGAGTTAAGTCACTATGTCAGCATTTAAAAATCTTGACGCGTAGGATACGTTAATTAAAAAAGACCTCGCCAAGGCATACACAACAGGTTTCTCTCTCTCTTATATCCTATTTGTATTCAAATGCAGTCAATTATTAGACACTGAACATCCACACCAGTCCACTTCATACGACATACATACAGTCTCGAAACCCTTTTAAGATTTGCAACTAGGATAATATAAAACGAACAGAACACACGTATGGCATGAAAGAGCCAAAGGCAAGTACATAATAATATATACATATATAGAGGTAGGTGTACTTAATTCACTTACTATACGGATAGCAATTAAATTCAATCACAATCATCAATTTCAAGATTTAAAAGCCTTCTCCTCTCTTAAATAGCATCTAATTGAATCAAGTCATTCATGTAAATTCCATGTCCAACTCTCTATTATTACAAGAGGCTTTAGTCACATACATACCGACTGTCGCCGTAAATGAGAGGATGAGATATATAATTGAATGATATAATAATAATAATAATAATATTATTATATGTATGGTCATTGTATGAAGACATTTTTATACTATATCGTAGATGGAAGAAATATTAGATATGTATACCACGGAAATAGAAGTCAAAAACAGGTAATTTTTTAGGTAAACTTCATATAAAAATGTAAGTTGTTGTCAGACGTCGGTGTATTGAAAAATATTTGTGTTTGCAATTGATTTAACTATGGCTCATTTATCCGAAACTCTTAAGAATACACATTTAATAATTACGATTGGATGCGTTAATGCGTACTATTTTTGGCAGCTGTTTCTTTAAAAACCGAGTTAAAAACTTGATAAACCTTTTTTTTTAAAAAAAACTACACTTGTGTTGTTCTCCTGGTGAATGCTATTATAACTGAACAAAGGAAGGATGATAGATGCCGCCACTGGAGGCGTCTTCTCCATTATTACTTCGATGAGAATATGCGTCTCCAAAATAGAAATAGAAGCACCACATATACATATATTCACACTCACTAAATGCGTGATGAGACTTGAATATATATATATAGGTAAGTATATAGGGATAAATCTGGCAGAAAGGTGATACCTACTCAGAAAAAGGCCAATGTAGAGAGATTAGTTGCGACGGCCAAGAAATGTCACTGTGATTTATATACCAGGAAATGAGAACAGGCAAGCGCAAAGGAGGACAGAACATGATAACCACAGTGCGTCCTAAAAGTATTATGTCTAAATTCATTCGTATGTAGAGGAGGTATACAATTCGACTGTCTGCTTTTTTAGAAAACAAATCCGTCACACTTATTTCGTAAATAATTTGAAATATTGACGTAAGTGCATTCTTATTGATGCATTAATTAACTAATCTTTTTGTATAACCACGAAGCCTTCTGTTTAACTCCAAAAGTGTTTCGCGAAATTTTAACGACGCCATGGCCGGCTTGGATAGTGCTCTGACTTTTGGTCAGTTAGGAAGAAGGATCCTTGGATCGAATTCCCGTCGGATCCGGATCAGGATAACTTTTTTTTTATCGAAATTCTTTTTTTATTTCTGTATAAAGGTTTATAGAATTTTACAACAACAAAACCTGTAAAATATTCTTTCTTGTTAAATTATTAAGAACATAATAATCAGGTATTTGAGTAGTGAATTTATAGATGAAAAGTTTAAAAACTAACTTGTTTGTGAGACTAGGAGCGACTTCACTTGAATACCCATCGAGTGGGGTTTCGTCAT
The DNA here is from genome assembly GCA_958507055.1 of Crioceris asparagi. Taxonomy (NCBI): domain Eukaryota; kingdom Metazoa; phylum Arthropoda; class Insecta; order Coleoptera; family Chrysomelidae; genus Crioceris; species Crioceris asparagi. Next base: position 1,933,184 of record OY293827.1, read on the forward strand.
ACCGTGTCTATCTCTTTTTTTCGTTTGTAAACTAGCTGAAATAAAATTTTAACGTCATAAACATAATATGTCTTCGATCAGATCGGCTGATTGTTATTTTGACGTTTGTTCTTGTTCTCTTTGACATTTAATGTCAAACATATGTCAGTGTTTTGGGGTTAGGAATTAGAATTTAATTTAAATTATTCACGACAGGCGTAAAATGGCAGATGACGTCAAGAATCGTGACGAAACCCCACTCGATGGGTATTCAAACTATAATTTGGCACTCAATATAGAGGTATTTTGGTCAAGTTTTTATTTTAGTTGTCTTTTAAATGTTGTACACATTTAAAATATGCTCCGTTATCAACTTATTCCGGATGTTATATTGGTCACCACAATAACTTATTATCAAAGTTCATATATCTATATAATAATATACGGCAACAGGAAGAAAACTAGTGATAAAAAAGATTCTCTATATGTATATAATTTTATTATTTTAACTCTGAGCCTATCATCATCTGAGTCGATGAATCATGAGTCACTCATTTGACGCGTAATTAAGTATTTAAGAATTGAAAAGTTTCCACTTGAGACAGGTTAGCTGATTTTTAGCGGCAATTCAAAAACTAAGAAAATTCCGACAGCCTCTGTCTAGTTCGAAGCATCCTTACCTTAGATGTAAGTTTGCGATATAGCCTAGTAGGTAAAGCATCGTAGCGTTATAGTAGAGAGACGGGTTCAAATCCGCGCGGGCAGGTTTTTTTTTTTCGCTTATTTACTAATCAGTATAATTAATAATTTATATAAAATTTTGGCAATCAAGATCTATAATAACAACTAACAACTACTGATAATTCGTATTGAGTTTTTGTGTTCTTCCGAATATTTTCAAATGTACTGGGAACTTCGTGGTTTCGACCTCAAGGATCACATTCTGCTGGTTTGTCTATTAAATAGATATATAAATTAATTAACCTCTTCAATTTCATTGGAAGATATTTACATAATAATTTACTATAATAGCACCAAAATTGGATATCAACGACTTCCACGTATCCTTCTATAATATAGGTGGTATAATAATTTAGCGGTCTTTTTCCGAAAACTGAAATCCAATTAAGGAACGACAACTACATAATTCTGAAAAATAAAAGACAAGTGAATGAATATAATAAATACACTCCACCCATGTGATACGTGTATTCGTGTGAAAAGACCGGTCCCAGCTGGATTAACGGAATATCTTCTCAATTAGCATATTAAATGTGTATTTCTTATTGGAATTATTTACAAAGACGACAACTTTCTCAAAAAAGAGAAAAACCAATTTGCCTAATATTCATGTCGTGAGATCTGACATAGGACCAGGAGGATATTCTCGACGAAAAATCATCATAAATAATAATGATAACAATAATAATAACAGTTAAGTAAGAATAATAAATTTTTAGAAAAGTGATAAATCTTTCATTTTAATTAGAAAGTATTTGTGGAAATTCATCGGAATCGAATAAATGGAAGATACAACATTCGAATTTAGATATCGAATACCTATGGAAGATTTTTTTTGTACAATTGCATTGTTGTATTTGTATACAATATATTTGTCTTGTATAGGGGTTTTGGGGGAGACGATTCAAAAATTTAAAAAAATAATAAATGATTTAAAAAAAAAATTCTAATTCGCCCAAAAAATTGATTACACAATTAGATCAAATTAAAATTATTCATTGTAACAGACACCAGAGTGATCTAATACGGCTGACGAACACTAAATTGCCTAAATCACCTAAAAATTAATTTGCAAGTTTTATAAATAAATTCGTTTAGAGAAAAAATGAGTGAAGTCGGTGAAGCTGTTTAAAAAGAGTGGAGCATTTTTGACCGACTTCAAAAAAGGAGGAGGTTTGGAATTCGTTTGTATGTTTGCTTTTTTCTGAAATATGAAACGGCCAAATTAAAGAAAAGATTATATGTAGCAACATTTAAATTGGACATAATTCAAAAGAAGCTACGGTTTTCGAGTTACAGCAGTGATAAAGTATGAAATATGTGTATTTCCGCCGCGATATTTTGAAATCTCTGTATAAGTATAAGCAACGTATTATCTTCTTTGGTGAGCGTTTAATGATTTTAATGATTAATATTACACTCAAAATTACCAATGCCAATAGCATTAATATTATTTTGTATTTTTCAGTGCATAAAGTCGATAATTTTTTTTAATATTTATTTTATTCATGTTATTTCAAGATTCATTTGGTTTCTTCAAGTAAAAAAAAACAACATAATCTGGGGATCAAACTCTTAAGACAGGTGAATATTTTGGAGCACGTTAGTCTTTTTTGGAAGACATTTTAATATTTTTATTACTAATAATCAACTATTTCACTATTCTTATATATTTTCATTAATTTATACCCCACAATGTTTTTAATTTTTTGTTATTTTTTAATAAATTAAAAGGGCACTTGCCCGTTGACAATAATAAAAAATAACCACAAAAAAATGCGGTTAATAAATTAGTTGGTGCAATAAAAATACGAAATAATATTAATTCTATTCTTCAATTTGGGCATCTCAAATTTTTGGAGGAGAAAAGATTTCGGTTTGGGACTAATTAAAGTGGCTCACTTTTGATCTAATTTTTTGCACCTACTATTTTTTTCTGGAAAGCTTATAAAATGACATGTCAAATTTTTTTGGACAGAGCCGGATTTAAAATTGAGTTTTATCGGTTTTATCTAAAATTAAACTATCACAAATATTTCTCGATAAAAGGGAAATTGTCAAAGTTTTGGAATTCAGCAAATATGGTTTCGTATGAGGATGATTTTCGATTTCAAACAATTACTTTATAAATTTTAATCACTTTGTTAAAACAAGAAATGCAAGGAATTAGCTAAAGACTGTTTGGGCCAATTTTAAGTCCACCACTTTTTAATAATTTTTTATACTTATTGCCATTTTTCAAGCGAAGGTTTAGTTCAGTTAGTAAATTTCCGTCTTGTCAGTGTTACAATGTCTAAAGTAAGTACAAGTTAACTTTTAGCTACAATATGTCCATGGATTCAACTAAAACATAGAACACATGCTGCAACATTGACAGTTTGACAGTATGCAATATATCAAAAATATTTATCTAGCTGTTAGAAGCCATTTAAGGCATTCGATTAGAAAAAGTGCTACTACTACCTTCATCAATAATATAAATATTTTTTACAAAAAATTGGACCGACGTTATAGTTGATGCACTGAAAAGTATAAAATAATATTACTTCTATTGGTGATAGTACTTTTGAAGTTGTGCAGTTGCAGTTAGATTGATAGATTTTGGCACCAACTTCACAAGTACCATCACCAATAGAAGTAATATTATTTTATACTTTTCAGTGCATCAACTATAACGTCGGTCCAATTTTTTGTAAAAAATATTTATTTCACACTTTTGAGTGTAACATTAGTCCCGAAAATCGTTGAACGTTCACTATACCATATCAATGAAGATAATACTTATCCTATTACCCACGTATATGCCTTGCATGTAGTGGTTATTATTGAGATCTCAGAACATCGCGGCGGAAATACGCTTGAATATTTTAGTTGTTACCATTTAACACCGATTTAACTCAAAAACCGTAATTCTAAGGAAAAAATGTTCATTATAAATGTTGCTACAAATAATTATATCTTTCATGTAGTATCGAAAAATTTTCAATTTTCGAAAGAAATTGTCCTCTCCACATAGCAATAATACATATTTAACATGCGTCTATCTCGAAAACCGTAACACTTTTGAAAAAATGTTCAATTTAAACGTTTCCGGATATTGTCCTATCTTTAATTATACCAACTCAGATTTTCGATTTTCGAGAAAATTCGCCCCCACCACCCCTTCGGGGGCGGTTTTCGGAGGGAAGGAGATTTCGGATTTGCGTTTTTATGAATATGGGACCATTTCTCAATCCCCTTCTTTCAAATGAATCCAAAATCATCAAAATCGGAGATTGTCTACTATATAAAAGGCGCGCACGAACCAAAAAAAAAAAAAAAAAAAAAAAAAAAAAAAAAAAAAAAAAATAAAGCAGACAGTCGAATTGTATACCTCCTCCGTTCGGGGTTCGTCGGTCAAAAAACGGGTTTCTTCATAATACTATACCAACTTGCAATTCATGATAATATAGAATATATATACCTAATATGTTGGAATATACTTATAAATATACAGAAAACAGCTTTCTTCTTCTAATTATCAACCATTGGGTGTGTTGATGGATAAGTTAAAACCATTTGCCAATGCATTGGTGTCACAATTAAAATACACCGATATATTAAGGCAAAAGAAAAGGAACCAAATAATATTATAAACAAGAAGATGCCCTTAAAAGTAACACTGCTATTATCGAATTTTTTCGATTCAGCGAGAAGTGGATTAATTGTCGCTTATTTATCGTAATTTTTTTATGGAACTAAAAATTTTGTCGCACTTTTAGATTTTTTTTTTCGGTAATGATGCTAACTTGATATTAAAGTTAGCATTACCATCCCCTAAATACATATTAATTAATTAATTCAGATAATTCACGCTATTTCAATTCGTTTTTATTTACATCACATTTGCAAACGTAAGATATTAGGTGCACATGCAAACAAAAATTATAATTTTCTCGAGAATGGTTCGTTTTAGCGAAAAGACTATAAAAACCATTTTTGTTCAGAATTGATCCGGATATCTAAATTTCTTAACAAAATTGCGGTAAGCCATTGGCGTACAACTCTTTTTATTATTTAAATTAATTAAAACGGTCTCACGAACGCCAATGGTAAAACGAAAACAAGTGTTTATCAATCAATAAATTTTACCTACCAAGTTTGAAAGCAAAATCTAGAAGAGTTTCTTTGAAAATAAGAAGAACCGATTTTTTTCGCAATTTTTCAACACCCCGTATCTCCAAAACGAAGCTTTTTTGGAGATAAGTTTATATGAACTTTCTGATCTGATGAATACGCTGTTAAAGTTTGCTTCATTATAATTCGGACCATCTTGTATATGTTCTATGTTATCGGTTTTATGACGCATCCGCAAACTCTCGTTTTTACTCAACACTCAACTGTAATAATTGGTACTTACAGAAGTTCGGAATTACTTATACACTTTTAGTAGTTAATAATATAAAATATATATAGCTAATCTGGATTATCTGGATACGTAGTTATCTAGTAAAGCATATCAATCAGCATAATCATATATTGAAAGCTTTTCTGTTTGTTTTTTTTGTTCCTTTTCTTTTTTTTTAAGATCTCATTAATGAATCTATAAGTAGAAAGAGATGGATAAAGTGAACCAGAATGAATTTGTCTTGTCTGAAAAACCTGTTGGGTAGGTAGGTATAGTATATATATATATATATATATATGAAGTGTACTGCTGCATATATAAGTCTTGGTGACGTTATATAATTTATGCTTGAATGGGGAGAGTACATATATAGGTATATTTATAATAGTTATCGATGCGATCGAACAGCAGTTATATGTATATATACAGGATCATTCAAGGTGGATAGGCTAAAATTTGTGGTGGCTTCAACCAACTAAAATAATGACCACTTAATAATCAAGCTTGGATCATACCTAAATGGGAAGACTGCCGGTTATGATTTAAAATATCTTTAAAGTAAAGTTGTCTATCTAGATATAAAGTATATAATTCATTCACTTATAGAACATGCAGGCACTATGGTCCGGCACCACTAAAGGTGTATGATTAGTATCCGATGAGATTTAGGTTCGATCCCGTCAAACCTGTTTTTTGACAGAAAACAGAATTATTGAGCAAATAATAATATTTTTATTTGAATTATTGATATGACCGGAAGTAGTCGTTATTTTAGTTAGATAAAGCCTTCTCAAAAAGCCACCAAGAAAATTTTCAGTACTAAAATATGAGTAGTAGTTTTTCTTGAAATTTCTAGAAGTTTACTCGCCGTGAATAACCCTGTATATATATATGTAATGAACGACTGGGCGGAACAAGTGTAATGATTGGTTGGACTGGCTTGGACTATGATAGAATAAACATGTGTATATTTTTGACAGACTTTGCTGGGACTAAAATTATTATTCAAATGTATTTAAAAGTTTTCTTTAATGTTTTGAGGATTAAAGTTATATATATTAATATGAATTATTTAAAATATCTAAGACAAAACAGAGCTCTTTTCTGTTCTGCAATCCGTGACAAGAAAATAGACATCTTTTGCCATAAAAAAATAAATATTAAATATTTTCAACAAAATAATTGTAGTCGGATAGAAGAACACTTTTGGCGCCAACTTCAAAAGTACCAGCACCAATAGAATTAATATTATTTTGTATCAGTGTACCAACTAATAAAGTCGGTAGATACATTTTTTGTAAACAAATATTTATTTCACACTTTTGAGTGTAACATTGGTCACGAAAATCGTTGTACGTTCACTGATACCAAAGAAGATAGTACTTATCCTATTACCCATGTATATTCTTTGCTTCTAATTGTTATAATTCGACGATCTCAAAAGATCGCGGCGGAAATACACCTATTTCAGACTTTACTACTGCTGTAACTCGGAAACCGAGTATTCTTTTCGAAAAATGTTCAATGTAAATGTTGCTACATATAATCTGGTCTTTAATTTGGCCGTCTCATATTTTCAGTTTTCGAAAAAAAAAGACACATATTTCAGACTTTTGCACGGCATAACTCGGAAACCTATAATTTAAAAAAAATATATGTTCAATTTAAACGTTGCTAGAAATGAGGCTTTCAGGGGGAAGAAGATATTGGGTTACATTTTTTTAGCATGGGACGATTTCGCAACAATCTCCACTGAAAGAAAAATCATCAAAACCGATTCACGTTTACTATGAACCAAAGGCGCGTACAAAAATAAGTAAAAAGCAACATTCAGATGACATATTCAAGTCGGTCAAAAAAGAATCACCAAAATTGTGCCTCGTTTGCTATGCAAAAACCGAACGAAGATTCAGATATATACAAAATAAGCAGACAATTAGACGAATTATAGTAGACCTCCTCCCTTTTGGAGCTTCGATCAAAAATCATCTTAATAGTCGAATATAATAATTATCAATTCTACCCGCATACTAAATAACTTCCGGTAATGTGGCGAGGCAGCAGGAAATAGCATACATATATAATAATTTCTTTTATCATTGTATTCGTTGACTTGATAAAATATGATTTTTTTAGTCTTCTATTGAAGCAGCCTCCAAATTCACGAATTAATTAGCCCTATAAGGTATATCACCCTTCTTCAGTCTTGTTCAGTACATTGAAACCTCGGTATCAATTGAAATATCACATTGATGTATCCATTCTTCACAACATGAACAGGAAATGATGTTATAATTTACCATATATTATATTTCATAATCATGCGGGCGAAATTGGCTATTTTCATTTCATCTAAACTATAGCGTGATTCAAAAAACAACACCCTTCGAAGCAGGCTATCGAAACTGAGAAAATGTCTTTGCTAAAGTCATATGAGAATTAGTCATGTCATTGTTTCGTATTGGATTCTCATGGATACTCTTGAATCTTGAATTTTTCTAATGTAAAGATAAGCAGATATTTTTGATGCAATTACCTGCTTTAATTGAAAATGCTAAGACAGTGAAGTGAAAATAAATATTTTTTACAAAAACTTGGACCGACGTTATTAGTTGATGCACTCAAAAATAGAAAATAATATTAATTCTATTGGTGTCAATTTTTTGTAAAAAATATTTGTTTCACACTTTTGAGTGTTAGATATGTCACGATAATCGTTGAACGTTCACCATTATCCATGTATAATGCTTTGCTTGTATTTGCTATTATTCGTATTAGGTATATATAAACTTTACTACTCTTTTAACTCGAAAACCGTAACTCTATGGAAAAAAATGTTCAATATAAATGTTGCTACAAATAATCAGATCATTAATTTTCCATTCTGAGATTTTCAATTTTCGAAAAAAATTGCCTCTTCCACATAGCGATAATACACATATTTCAAATTTTAACATCGCAGAAACTAGAAAACCATTGCTCATTTGAAAAAATGTTCAATCTAAATATTTCCGGATATTTTGGTATCTTTAACTCTGCCATCTCGGATTTTCGATTTTCGAGAAAATTTGCGGGAAGGAAGGAGATTTCGGATTTGCGTTTTTATGAATATGGGACCATTTGATCTCTATATAGAAGAAGCTTTTTGAATTTGTAATGAGTCAAACGAACTAAAACTGATAGGACAGGAAATTATCAGTTCACTTCAGTCATTTCAAAATGTTTTTAATGTAGGTATGCAAAGGTGAATTTCCAAAATGTTTGTATTTTGAATATGTATAGACATTTTAAATCATTGTTTTGATCATTACATAAGTTCATTTCTTTCAATGTTGATCAATACCTACGATATTTCAGCTCCAAAAAGTGACAACAGTGTATATGAATATTATCCAATTTCAACATGATTCAAATTGGTATAACTAGACATGTTTTCATATTACTTGGAATGTGTATTTTTTTCTGGACCGCTCGATACTAAGTCAGTCGCCACTTTTACTGTTTCCATCTAAAGGTGGAGTACACTACTTAGAATAATATTAAACTTCCAGTCAATAATAATACTGTCGGTGAACGTGCCGTACGTGATTCGCAACTATGTTGCTAATCTTTCTTTCGAGTGTGGAAACGAATATGTGTAGGTATGTTCTTGCGAGCACAGAACAAAATCCATTAAAATAAACTGATATGAATAAGGTGAAGAAAAAAGTTTCTCGGTTTTATTGTTTTCCCATGTTCATAGATTGGGTAACTAATGCAAACCAACTAGCTAGTTGATATCTCTAAGTACGTGGTTGGGAAGTATTCAAAATTGTTATTATTATCAATAAACAAGTTAAATGTTATGTAAAATGTTTTATTATTATTTATTAAGTCTATTGCGGCTTTTGCTATAAAAGCCCTAAAAATGTATTTTAGCATAACTTTTAATAGAATTGAGACAGAAGACGCTATTTTCTGTGAATTGTTAATGAAAAAAAAGAGGGGGAAAAGTATTGTTCTTAGGACTTACGACTTCCATTTTCAATAATATTTGCTATACAAAAAAAATAACGATAATACCTTCTAGTAAAGCAATCATTGAATTCATATTTTCTAAAGGCTGAAGACAATGTTCGTCACCTTCGTCAGAATATCGTATTTTTGCTCTAAAGCAAGTATTGGTAAAAAATAAATTTTGAGTAAATTTTAAATATGGAACTTACACCTTTAGAAACATAAAATCTGACCACATGGTTTATGGTTATCGAATATTTAAAGAATGCTCAAAATCGCAAACCTGATATTGGTAGTTTTGGCAACGTTGGAATTGACACTTTTTAAACGTCAAACATACTGCACAAGTCAATCATCAATTCGTTTCTCGCGAACTTCTTTTACTATTTTTACGCATATGTTTGTTAATTTCTAAGGATGGTAATGTTTAATAGAATGCAAGGATGATTATATACTATTTGGGATTGAAAAGATACTCCTAAATCGAAAATTCCAGCTTAAAGTCCTAAGAACACCAGTTTTCCTTCATTTATAAACGGATTATTAAAAATATTTTTTACAAAAAATTGGACCGACTTTATCAGTTGTTGCACTGAAAAATACAAAATAATATTAATTCTATTGGTGCTGGTAATTTTGAAGTTTTGCCGTTGTAATTTGTTGTTGTAGGCACCAACTCCAAAAGAACCATCACCAATAGAATTAATATTATTTTGTATTTTTCAGTGCAACAACTGATAAAGTCACATATTTGAGACATGAAAATTGTTGAACGTTCACTAATACCAAAAAAGTTATAGGTAGGTTTAGCTTGTACTAGCGGAAATACGCATATAACATATTTCAGACTTTACCATTGCGAAACTCGGAAACCTTAACTCTTTTGAAAAAATGTTCAATTCAAATGTTTCCGAATATGGTCCCCTTTGTAATTTTCAAATCTCGAATTTTCGATTTTACGAAAAATTTGCCCCTTCCACATAGCTGAAACACATATTTCAGACTGTAGCGCGGAAACGAATGATTATTTTTAAAAATGTCCAATTTAAACATTTCCGAATATGGAATTTTCGTTAATTCTGTCGACTCGGATTTGCAATTTTCGAGAAAAATTGCCCACTCCACCCCCTTTGGGGGCGGTTTTTGGAGAGAAGGAGATTTTGAATTTGATTTTTCTCAATATGGGACCATTCCTCAACTCTCCTCTTTCAAATGAAACAAAAATCGTCTAAATCGGAGTACGTTTACTATGTGAAACGCGCGAACAGCTATAAAAAAAATAAATAAAAAAAGCAATTTTACAACCGAATTGTATACCTTCTCCTTTTTTTGAAGTCGGTCAAAAATAGCGCCTTTTTGCCCCAATTTTATTAAAATTTATGCTAACATACATCTATTTTTGCAAACATTTGTTTTTTTCGGTCTTTTATAACAAAAGCTCAGACATTGCAATTTAATTAAACAATTTTTTTGTTTCTTCTTTTATTTTGAATCTTCAAAAAAACTACCCACCCTTCTTTTTGTTCAAAAAATCAAGGAAACATTACACTGAAGAATGACCAAAAAATAGTTGGATAAAAAAAGACAGCAGATTAAAAATTATAGATAAAACGAAAAAAAATAAAATTGAGCAATTCTCCATAATATATAAGCTGTTAAAGAATTTCCTTTGATTCCAAATAAATTACCTGAAATAAAAATGATCAACCATCTTTTTTTTTAATTCCAGAAAATTTCGTATATGAAAAAAGCAACAACAAAATGTTCGTTGTCACAACGGCGTTATTTATAGCATTTATTCTTCTTGGGTGAGAAGAGATGCATATATATATATATATATATATATATATATATATATATATATATATATATATATACATATATATCTCGACAGACTCGTGTAGTCTCCATGATAAGATCAGTATAATAACGTTGATGATTCATCAGACTGGGTTTGAAGTTATACAGGGTATTTCGGGATGAAATGGATATATTTTAAATCTTGTTTTTTCTATTCTAAATTGAACTGGAAAAAATGTGGCAAGAAAAGTACTAAAAAGGTTTATTTGAGTCGGTTTGCTTGAATAAAAATTATAAGGGTTAATAATCTTTATGTGGCAACAAGAAAGTGGCGAATTTTGTGATACAACTCAAAAATCCGGCAACAAGGCTAGAGGTAATCTGTTGAACTTGGAACACCATTGTTTTTTTTTTTATTAAATGTTAAGCACCATATCCTTATGCCATTGGTCAAAATAAACATAAAAATCATACCCGAATTTCATTTCATATTGTAAAAATTGTTATAAAATTATCAGAAAAAAAAGTTTTCTTTGATATTCCAAATGACAGCTTCAAAAACATCATTGGTCTGTGTTTTTCAATAAAACTTGATACTAATTGATATTTTCGAAAACTTGTTTTTTTTTTAACTAGTACTTCGTTAATTTTTGTAATAGATCTTCCTTTAGTTTTCAAATTACAATTATTAATCAAGGTATCTGAGAAACAATTGAAAATCGGACCACAAGTTTATTTTAACTTTCTTGATATTTACTTCTAAATTCTTCCACTTACTCCCCAATCACCCTGTATATAACTAATCATCATTTTAATATTTAACAAAAACCATACGTAGGTACATTGTTCAAGACGAGTTCAATGTCTGTCGTAATCATTGTTTAAAAAGCTCTGCGTGTGATTTCAAATAAAGTTTTTTCGAAAATGGAAATATCTATGCTAGATGACCTTTTTGATCGACTTCGAAAATGGGAAGAGCCACAAAATTCGACTTTTTATGTATGGATTTTATTTTTGATGATTCTTGTATCATTGGAAATAGAAGTGTTAAGAAATTGTTCTATTAAAGAGAAATAAGAAATTCAGCGGGTATTTTCCCCCGAAAATCCCCTCCGAAAGGTATTTTTGTCAAAAATCGTATTTTTTTACAGCAAAATTAAGTAAAGATATACCTAGGTACCATTTGCTGAAACCTTTAGATTGCACATTTTTGAATAGCTTCAGAGGTTTCAGAGTTTGAGCACTTGGATGAAATAAATTAATAACTTATTACATAAATATAATTTTACAAAAAAAAAAACAGGAACGAACTTATTAGTTGGTGCACTGAAAAAGTCAAAACAAGAATAAAGAATATATCACATCTAATTTGAAATCATTGGTAATGAAAATACATCGGAGGTTGAATGTTAAAATGAATTGGGTTATTCCAATTCCAGCAAAAATCTTTTCAAAAACGTAATCAGTAATCCATCAAACACATTTTACACTCATAAATCATAAACAAATAAGTAGCATTCAGGAATACTGTGATAAGATAACAAATTATTATTTGAATGTGGACTGTACATTTTTATAAAATATATATATCTTTCAGATTTCCTATACAAATAATTTAAAAGTAACCTACTATAGATACCATGAGTTCAATTTATCCAAGAAAATGGATTCCCTTGTTGAAAAAACTGGGAAATTGAATAAACTAACACAGATGTAATGAAGATACTCTCAAAAGTTGGGTAACGCCTACCTATATACACTTATAAATCTAAAGGTACCTAAATCTCAACACTTTCCTAATGAATTCAAAATTGTTATTTGAAACCAGGTGAAATAAATTCACATGTTAATTTCTGTTAAACCATAAAATGGATTAATTGTTTAAGCCTGTGTTACACGTTTTGAAATAATGCGTGGGTAAGTGACTGGCAATAATTTCAGTTTGAAAATTTGTAATATCCAAGATCTTTTTTTATTATACATGATTCTGAAAGTTATTTGAGAATATCTAAAGAAGAAAAAAATGGGAACAAGATTGAATTTGTCACTGCATGAGTGTTGAAATAGCTGTTTAAATTTATTCCAGAAAAATACTTTCACAGAGCTGGCGTCAACAATTATTATTTATTATTATCCATAAGAATGGAGCCACAATTATTATTCATTCAACTATTTATAGGTATATTATATCAGTAGCAAAAAAAACGGTGTCAACTTACGTGCGCCGTCGTCCAATGCTGGTGCCAAATTCGTACAAGTGTGTCACTTTTATTTAAAATACTCATAATATTACAAGTACCTAGTTACACAGTTTGCTTCGTCCGATGATAAATTCTCAATCCCAGACAACACTTTTTTTTCATATTATATTATAGAAGCATCGACCGCGATCCATTTTCTATTGAAATATAATTATTATGTGAATGCTGCGTGATAATTAGATTATTATGAGAGACAACGTGAAACGTGGGCGATGACGGATATATGTAATATTTAATTTGGATAGATAGAGCGATGATGCCACGACGTTCGTCAAGGAACTGAAATAATTCGAGTGGAAAGAGCGTACGAGGCTGAGCTGTGGCGCCTGCGCACCTCACTCCGGCCCTGTGTCCTCTCTATGTATGAGTTGTGGTGTTATGTCGGTGGGAGGCCAGACCGACCGACCGGCCAAAATGACGGCGACGGCTATGGTGGTGGGCAACGTCCACGCCGATAAGAAGACGACAAACATTTCGTTTTGTGTGTGATGGTGATTTTCGGAAAAATAACTCCAATTCGAATGGATGATGATAATAATATATATATATATATATATATATATATATATATATATATATAAATAAATACTTTTATAGTGTGTATAACTTTGATGTTGAAACTTTTGACCGTTACATGGCATTGCCGCGTTGAGATTATACATATAGCATATCAGCACGTGATAAGGAGGACTTTACTTTGCCTATTTATTATTTTTGACCTCTTCTTGGCTGGTGGTGGCTTCTTATGTATTGAGTGTTCCAAAAACAATATTATATTCAAAGTATGTACATAGGAGGAGGCTAGTGAAACTGAGAACCTAATGTCTTTTGCGACAGTTAGATAGGAATTGCTTGCTTTTTTTATGTCATAAACAATGGTGGGCGTGTTCAGATGATCACTTAAATAAGGGAACAACGTTCGAAGGCAGCAATGAGAGTATTTAGATGAATATGCTTGTGTGTTTCGGATGTTGAAAGGTTGTTTAATTTATTAAAAATTCAACAGGGTTCCGACGATTTCATAGGGACAGTATTGCTATTTCTTAAAAGGAAAGAGATGGAAGGAAGGTTAGATTGGAGAGAAGTTGAGTAATTTAGGCCGCGTAAATATTTCGGTTTGCAAATTTTTCAGAAATTAAAGGTTCCTGAAATATTTCCACCGCTGTAACTCGAAAACCGTAACTCTCAGGAAAAAATGTTCTTTATAGATGTTGCTACAAATAATTAGGTCTTTCATGTAGTACCCACAGATTTTTAATTTTCGGAAAAAATCGCCCTTTCCACATAGCAAAAATACCCAGATTTGAGAATTTAATATGCCTCTATCTCGAAAACTGTATCTCTTTTGAAAAAATGTTCAGTTTAAACGTTTCCTGATATTGTCCTAACTTTATTTTATTATTTTCACACAAAACAAAAAAAAAAGAGAAGCACACAGTCGAATTGTGTACCTCCTCCGTTCGGGGTCAAAAAATGCGCCAACAAGGAAAACACTACTACTCAATTTCAAGAAAGTTCTCAGAATTTGAATCTATGAAGAAAAAATCCTTCAGGAAATTAACAAATTACTTCCTGGTGATTTCGAGCGTCGACTTGAATTTTGTAAAATTCGTACTAAACCGTGTTAGAGCAATTATTATTTCAAGACATTATTTTATGGACTGATGAAACATCATTTTGCGAATAATGGGGTTTTCGATAATAGAAGAAACAAACATTTTTATGCAAAAGATAATCCTCATTTAGCGCAGCAGACTAGACCTCAAACTCGCTATAGCATTAATCTATTGGTGTGGAATTATCAAAAATCAGATAATAGGACCCAAAATTATCGAGGGAAATTTGAATGGAGTCGCCAATGCTAATTTGTTGGCAGAAGTTATGGAAGAAATAATTCTTGTGCAGCTCACAAATCTGCAGTGGCACGAGATTTTCTAAACACAAGTTTCCCTAACAGATGGATCGGAACTCATGGTCCTGTGAGGTGGCCTGCCAGATCGCCTGGCCTTAATCCATTAGATTATTTTTTTTATGTGGCTTCCTTTAAAATAAATTTTATCATATTATAGTGAAAAAGTGATGAAGAATTGCATCTTCTGAAGTTGTGCAATTGTAGTTAGCAGAAGACTTTCGGCACTAACTTCAAAAGTACCAGCACCAAAAGAATTAATATTATTTTGTATTTGTCAGTGCACCAACTAATAAAGTTAGTCCAATTTTTTATAAGAAATATTTATCTCACACTTCTGAGTGTAACATTAGTCATGAAAATCGTTGAAAGTTTACTAATACCAAAAAAGATAGTACTTATCCTATTACCCATGTATATTATTTCTCCGTATTTGTTGGTATTCAAAGATTTCAAAATATCGCCCCGGAAATACACATGTTTCAGACTTTACCACTGCTGTAACTTGAAAACCGTAACTTTTTTAAAAAAATATCCTATTTACATGTTACTTCATATAATCTCTTTTTCAATTTTGCGGTCCCATATTTTCAATTTTCGAAAAAAAATGCCCCCTCCACATAACGCAAAAAATGTTCGGATATGGTCTCATCTTTAATCATGCCGTCGCAGATTTTAGATTTCCGAGGAAAATTCACTCCCTTCGGCGAAGGAAATTTTGGATTTGATTTTCTGTAAATATTGGACCATTTCTCAACTCTACTCTCTCAAATTAATCAAAAATCATCGAAATCCGAGCACGTTTACTATGCAAATAGCATGAACATTCATGAAAAAGCCAGACACAACTGAATTGTATACCTCCTTCTTCTTTGAAGTCGGTCAAAAATAATGCAGATAGTCTTCTATGGCTGATTGACACCAACTTCAAAATCTCTACGATTCTTACATTATAAGTTGTTCTTTCATACTTTCAGTTGAACTTTGTCGTAGATTTTTTTTTAAAGACACCTATTCAATAACTTTTAATTTTCAAACTATTGTCTATAGCTGTTGTTTTTAATGAATTATTTAACAGAATTTTTAATTCTACGACAATCATCATAAATATGTATCAATAAAATGTCAGCCATTATAATAAAAACTAGATGAGAACCCGGCTTCGCTAAGGGGAAATGTGACTCAAAATAAGTACACAAGCTTTTACAAAATGCAGGTAGATATTTTTGTAGTTATCACTTTTCAAGAAATATTGGCATAGATTCTTATAGCATAGTTCATTGTGTTTAATAATTATAATACATTAAAAATGCAAAAGTTTTTACATAAATATTTTTTATTTAAAATCAACTTTCAAGACAAACTAAAATAAATTAACAAAATAAAGAGCTTTAAAGGTTTATTCTCTGTAAACCTCTCTGTTTTAAACACTCAGTATTGGAGAATTGACAGTACATGTGCGATTTACGTCAAACTCATCGATTGAGCATTAGAATAATTCAACAAAATAATCGACAATCCGAATTTTTCGGATATATGCTATATACCTATATCGAAATCATTATTTTTTTGTTCTATTATAAGGTAAGGTTTCAATCGAGTCTACCGTACCCCATGATGGAATAATTATTAATATAGTTTTCACTTTTTCAATATTGAAATCATCAAATCGTAGGCACATGTATCAATTCCAATTAATACATATATTTTTATAAACATTTATAAATGTAATATTATAAATAAGTATATGTGATAAGCAAATGGTAATTTTAAATTATGTTGTTGATCTAAGATTCCATCCCATAATATGGATTTGATGCACTAAGTACTGAGCGCGGCAAACTTTCCATGTAATATTGGCTGACATTGTAAATTAAATTATTATATACAGGGTCATGCATCTAATCCAACGTCACACCATCCTCTATAGCTCAGTTGTCGACGTATGTAAACTGTCTCCCAAATTTGAGAAAATGTTATTTGGTGCTTGTAGAGCTAATTATCCGAAATTAATTGCTCTAACAAAGTAACACACCTACTTGCTTTCGAAATCATATTTTTCTTTACGCACTCGTTTTATGAATTCTCAGAAAAAAATATATCTTCTAGCCGAGGTTTAGTCTACGTAATAATGTAATAGATATTTAATGTATCAAATATAGTTACCAAGAAACGACAACAAATCGTCCAAATTTTTATAAGAAACTTTCTAATAATTTACAGAAATCACGCTTATACTACCGATGAAATTTACAAAATATCAAACCCATAATTAACATATCTGCTATAGAAAAAGATGTAAGTTGCTTCACCCTGTATAACTACTACTCATAATAAATAATATGTTTTATAAATACATTCACAAATACGAAATAAAGATAAAACGGAAAGTTCATAAGTCAGAAAAACTATTATATATATATAAAGATAAGAATTGTTACTCTGTTTGATTTGAAATAATCTTTGAACAAACATGTAATTACAATTCGAAATATCTTCAAGTTGATAATGACACATATTAATTTATATTTATATATCTTGTGCATTTGAACTTTTATTTTTATCTAAATGATACTGATTTATTATTTGAGAGCAAGATGATAATATATTTTCCAACGTGCCTTGTCAATGAAACTATAGAGAAAATGGGTTAATATGTAGAAATAAAAGGCTTACAAATATTATTATTACATTATGACATTACTATTATTTATGAAATTTATAAACTGGGATAGGTGAAGTTCAATTCCACACCCGGATATTCCTTGATGTTCTATAAGTAGTCTGTCTTTTGGATCTGAAAACTAAGAAATTCGGTCAACTTCTAAACAACATAGAAGTAGAAGTTTCGATTGGTTCAAATATGATAAACAAGCGGTTAACTCATGAATTATTCACGCGTTTCACCAGATACAGATAGACAGAATAATGAAAATAATAGTCGAATGTTTCCGATCGTACCTCATAAAATGTCAACTGTATGCAATTTGGTATTTAACAAGTACTGCCATCTATTGGGAGGGGTATCACGTCAAAATGTCAGAACAAAATTGTCGCGGCAAAAATGTCCCGGTGAATACGTCGCCGCGTCAAAACGTCGTGAACAAAAGTGTCGCGGTACAATATAACGTCGATAGCAATAATGTCTCCGACGAAAAACGTCCCGGCGCTCTGGCACCGTGAGAAAATCGTTAGCTAAAATTCAATATGAAAATCTAAATTTTGCGTCGTTCATTTATAAATTTAGATTATGAGTAAAATTATTTATTTTGGTTTTGATAATTACTATAGAGGTACCTGTTTAATCCTATACCTTTTTAGTTAGGTTTGGGGAATATAATTATTATAATAATTAGGTATCTGTTTGAATATATTTGGAAGAAATGTAATAAAAAAGAATTTAATCACATTACAGGTAGGTAAAAAGAAATATGTGTTTCGGGAACTGTTTAATCCCATTCCGTTTCAGTTAGGTCAGGTTAAGTTAGGTTAAATATAGAAATCACACCTACCTCTTTTAGACTCTTTTAGAGGACACCTGGATTGGACGATAAGACAGGCAAAGAAAAAAGGAAGACGACCTCCAATGTATTCGATTTCAATGTGGAACTAACCGAACATCCAGTGCCACTAAAATGACGACAGTATACCAACACTGCAAATAACATGAAGAAGGTAATGGAATTACCTTAAAGGCATTGCCCCTAAGTTTGAAATGCAGTTGTTGCACAATTTTTTGATTTTCTGTGGTTTTGAAATTTACCTTCCTACGCGGAAATATACGTCCCTGAAGAACGCCGCTGGAAACCATTGTCGTTCTTATTAAAAATAAAACATGACTTTTATTTTTTTTTCTCATAAAGATGTTCATTTTTCATTTTTTGTTATGACATTTTCAACCCGCGACGTTTTAACGCGGCGACTTTTTTTGCCAGGATATTTTGGTCGCGACGTTGTTGTGGCGATGTTTTTTCGTGGAACCATTGGGAGGTAGCTCTAATGGAAATAAAAATAATTATTACTGTTTCGGGTATGATTTAGCAAAATTAGATAGTTTTCGGCGACCGAAAAAGAGAAACACTCTGGCGCGGAATCTCCCAGAGTTGGAGCATTCCAAAAAGTTTCTTGGCAGCTTTAATACTGCAAGATCTGAGAAGTATCTGGATCTTAGCAAGAATATGTTACACCCCTGCTCACTGCGGTTTCCTTACTGGACATTGTCGCCTCAGGAAGCACCAGTGTTGCCAGATCCCAGATATGTCATTACCAGAATATTAGTCCGAAATTACCAGAATTCAGGGAAAATTACCAGATTTATTTTTATATACAATATAAACATACAAAAAATACATAATAAACCTGCAAAGGGCATCTTGCCCGTAATCTATGTTACAGAAAAGATAAAAGACTCTAAGAAGGACCATACATTAAAATATTTTACTTTTGACTATCATAGGTATATTAATCCAAAAAAATAACTTGAAACAAACAAAACTAAATCAATCATAACAACAATGAAAAAAAACATAACTTAAATGAAATAATACGGACATTCAGATAAGTATTTTCATAAATATTTCAAATTATTATGGTCTAATCAACTGGCATTTAGAGTTATCCTTTTTTTATCTTGCATCCTTCTACACAAATCGTCTTTCATGTCGTCATTTCTTAAATATTATCTATAAACAATGAAATTACCGTAAATTTCCCATTACCGGGAACTTTTTACCAATTACCAAATAAGGTTCCAAATTACCTTAGGTTCTGGTAATTACCAGGCGTCTGGCAACACTGGGAAGCACCTAACGAGAATGTGTCTAGCAGAGAACGACGAGTGCAGATTCTATGGGGGGGAGGAAACTCCGGATCACCTGGTGGACAGAATGCCTCGCCATTGCTAGCCAACGTAAAACATGTTTTGGACAAGAAACATGCAGAAATGAGGAAGTAACCTCCTTGAAGCCATCCCTGATTCTGGATTTCATTGGAACCCTGGAACTGGAGGGCGAGCTGTAGACTACGTAATGGCGAGAACCCCTTAAATCTACAATCTAGTGTCAATTTTAATTTTGTATATTGCGTGTATGGATTTTCTTTTTTATAACGAAGGGTCTAAAACAGTTTAAGGCTTATCTTTCTAATGAAAAAAAATGATTAGAATCAATCAAAAATTTCTTTTGACTATTGTTCTGTTTTCAGGATGGTGGCGTCAAAATTGTTTAACTAGTCTATGTGGAAAAACACCCACAAAATATTTGCATATACAAGTGTACACAAGTAGCTGTTCAGCTTCCCTGCACATTATTGCTCTCAGCTTTCATGCTAGATTAGGTAGGTAGCTAAAATATTCAATTTGATAAAAAAAACCAGGTCAGAACCGTCATATATATATATATTACATTCATCACAGACACGCCATGACCACGCCCATAGAACCCTCCGAAACAAACACACAAAAAAACTATACACACCACCGAAATGGGATGTTTATTTTACACGAGATTTCATAGAGAGTATCATTTGACACGCATCTAATGTAATAATAATAATATAAACTAAAGACTCTATGCATGATTAGTTCTCTTCTGTTTTTTTGCATTTCTCCAGTTTATACAGTGTGGAACAGCCAAATGGAGTACATTTATTACTAGCATTATGGAAATGAGTATTTACAACAAAAAATCCCGAAACACCTCTAATTTATAAATGACAACGTATAAATCCCTTCGATTAAAAAAAGTTCCTTATCTAGCAGAAATTATCACTTAAGGAGCTCTCACTGGCTCCCTCTTTTTATTTCTCCTTCTTTCTTTTTTTAAATATGACAATTGTTTCTGCACACTGTACAAATGTGAGAGTATTAACTAAATTCTAAGATAATATGTGCCTATTTAAATAATAAGGATAGTTAACATAAACCTTAATGACTAATACTATAAACTACTTGATTTTTTCAATCGTTTCTAATCAATGCTGAGTGGTTTAGTTTTGGTTGATTTTACTTTTCACATCATAATTCTTTAAGAAATCTTATAGATAGAGATCAGGTGATCTTGCTGGCCATTCTATCAATCTTCGCCTCCCTATTCAACGATTTATAAACAGTTTAGGATTTTGGTATACAGATGTTCACAATAATTGTGGCTAAAGACTTTTCGAGTAATTTCCACTTCATTTCCCAATTTTACTATTGTCTTCCCCCACCTTTGGGATTCTTGATTCTCACGTCCAATAACAATTATTGAAATAAAGAATTATTCCATTCCACTGTTTCACACTGTACACGTGTTGGCACCGAAGACTTTAATAGCTGCTACTTGTATTAATGTTGAGGTTGAACTCACACACATAATAATGATTTGATTGACTAAATTATACGGTTCGTTAAAGCTTTGGTTATTATAGTGTTAATGTGGTTTAGCTTAAACCGTGTAATTTTAATCACATTGTTTTCTTTTCTGCTCATTTTTGACTGACGGACCCATACGGAGGAGGTATACAATATACAATGCGATGTCTGTTTTTTAGGTAAATTTCTTATAGAAATGTACCTATTGCGATCGTTCACACTTTTGAATTTTGAAAAAATTTCAACGGCATGTTGTTATATGTCTATAAGTTAGTCCAAAAAAACATTTGGTTCAAAAGTTATATATATATATATATATATATATATATATATATATATATATATATATATATGGGATATTACGAAATTTGTTAACACGATAGAGGTCGCAGTTTTGGAGGTATCAAGTTCAAATTTGCTACAAAAAATAAATAAAACTTAATAAAGAAAAATAACAAATATTGATAAAACATGAACACTCAATATAAATTTGATGTAATTGTACATTTTCTGGAGATCTTAATATAGACCCTGATTAAAAAAATATATAGTATATTTATTGAAAAGAAATAGACGAAAAAAAATCTGCCTTGAAGTGGACTCGAACCCTGTCTGCTTTATATTCAACAGCCAAAACATAAACCTCTAACCGCAAGGCTATGACAATTTTATTTAATAACATGTAGGTATACCAATGAAAAGGTTGTTAAAATTTCAATTCAATGAATTTTGAAAAATTTACCTTTCCGCTGACTACAGGCCATCGGGATTTTTAGGTAAATTTCTTATAGAAATGTACCTATTGCGACCGTTCACTCTTTTGAATATCTATATATATGTCTATAAGTTAGTCCAAAAAAACATTTGGTTCAAAAGTTATATATATATATATATATATATATATATATATATATATATATATATATATATATATATATATATATATATATATATATATATATGGGATATTACGAAATTTGTTAACACGATAGAGGTCGCAGTTTTGAAGGTATCAAGTTCAAATTTGCT
Organism: Crioceris asparagi; assembly: GCA_958507055.1. Lineage (NCBI taxonomy): Eukaryota > Metazoa > Arthropoda > Insecta > Coleoptera > Chrysomelidae > Crioceris > Crioceris asparagi. The sequence continues at coordinate 1,955,638 of OY293827.1, forward strand.
ACAATAATCAATCTCTCAAATATCTCGGTCGAGTTCGTTATTGGGCAATATCGGGTAAGTAGTTTCAAAATGGCGACCATTCAAACATTTAGAAAATTATCAAAAAATAGCCGTAGTGTAAATATTATTAAAAATAATTTTATGTTATAGATATAATCAGTACCTACAACTTTTGTTCAAAGTAATTTTTCAAAAAATACACAGGTAAAAAAATAAAAATTAATAAAGAAAAATAACAAATATTGATAAAACATGAACACCCAATATAAATTTGATGTAATTGTACATTTTCTGGAGATCTTAATATAGACCCTGATTAAAAAAATATATAGTATATTTATTGAAAAGAAATAGGCGAAAAAAAATTCTGCCTTGAAGTGGACTCGAACCCTGTCTGCTTTATATTCCACAGCCAAAACAAAAACATCTAACCGCAAGGCTATTACACATACAACAATTTAATGTAATAACATGTAGGTATACCAATGAAAAGGTTGTTCAAATTTCAATTCAATGAATTTTGAAAAATTTACCTTTCCGCTGACTACAGGCCATCGGGATTTTTTTTGTTTGGTTTGTACGCGCGCTGTATTCAGTGCATTCGTATAGTAAAGAATAAATTTATTATTTCAGAAATTGAGAGTTTCGTACGTACGGAACCCTCTTCACCTTCTACTCGCACTTGTCCTGTTTTTTTTTAAATATTAGTCCTGAAAAAAGTTTATTCCCTTAAACCTGTACCTAGTTATGTGTTGAAGTGCTGGAATTTTTCACTTTTATAGAAATATTTCTAAACACTTTGAAACCTCATAGAACATTAAATTGACACAGGTAATAAACATGTAGATACTTAATGCTTGGAACTAAAGAAGAAGAACCAGCATTTCTCTTACGTTTGAATTAGAAATATCCTCAGTGACTTCCTCAAACTGAATTCGTCAACAATAATTGTTATTATAGTCGTTATTAATCAAATTTATGTCCTTTTGTAAAGGCCGTCGAACATTTCAGCCACTTTATTTTCATTGTTATACTCAATGAAGAAGTATGAGAAGTGTTTCTTTTTGACCGACTTCCCAAACAGAGGAGTTTTTCAGTTCGAAGTTCGAAGAAAACTTCTCCCAAAGGTGGTGGTCTTTTTCCGAAAATTGAAAATTTCGTTCCTATTTGTTAGTAAAAAAGATATTCTGAGCTGTATCGAAATCATTATAGTGCAGTGAAATTAGGCGTTCATATTTCATGTTTAGAACATAACCTATCTACGCTAATGATTACAGATCCTAAACATTTTTTAGATTTGGGATGGGAATTAGTAGTTATTGTCTTGTCATGAGTTTGTTCGAATGAACATAAAAATAAAAATTTGTTTTAACTGAAACTGTTAGACAATGATCTGAACACAATTCAACAATTCAATTAAAATTCATATAAGTTACAGAATATTTGTATAAAATTTACATACATTTACAACAATTTATATTTTTTAAGGAGCATTAAAAACAATAATTACTAAAAGATTCAAAGGAACTGGAACTAAGTATTGATGAAACAGTCTCGAAGTCATCAATTCACTTCAGTCATTTCTGAATATATCTACTTAATGAAGATATGCAAAGTGCCGTTCAAAAATATTGGTATGAGCATACATAAAGACATTAAATATTTGTCCAATTATGTGAATATCATTTCATTCCTGCTTAATAACAAAGATTTCTGCCTCAAAATGTGATGTTTCAGTCTTTCGAGTTAGTTTTCTTTTCGTATATTGCTCGTTTTTTTTTTCTCGAAAATCGAAAATTCGAGGTGCCAGAATTAAAGATAGGACAATATCCGTGAACATAATTTCAAAAGAGTTACGGTTTTCGAACTACATTCATGTAAAAATCTCACAAATGGGTATTTTTGCTATGTGGAAGGGGCAATTTATTTCGAAAACTGAAAAAATACAAATATTTCAGACATTACCACTGCTGTAACTTGGAAACCGATCTTTTTTTTTAAAAATGTCCATATTAAAAGTTGCTATATATAATCACTTCTTTATTTTGGCAGTATTATATCTTCAATTTTCGAAAAAAATCCCCTCCACAAAGCGGAGACACACATTTTTCTTCAAACTTTCCCACTGCTGTCACTCGGAAACCTATGATTTTTTTTGAAAATGTCCAATTCAAACGTTGACGGATTTGGTCCTTTCTTAATTTTTTTTTTTATTTTTGAAAAAAAGAATCATGTAAATGCGAGCGCGTTTACTATTAATAAAGCGCGAACATTCATAAACAAAAAAAAATGCAGACAAACAGTCGAATTGTATACCTTCTCCGTTTGGTTCGTCGGTCAAAAAAAACACAAATTCAATGATCTCCCATAATTTTATCAATAAACTTACGTCGCTGCTGTTACCATTGACCTAAACATTAAAAAAATGTTGCATAATTTTCCAAAAAATGTTGTAAACTCATTGATTTTTATTCATTACTCTAATTGGTAAAAACTACACAATTTTTTGTTGTTGTCTACTTATCATTTATTTCAATGAGCAGCACACTTTTTTTTGTATTCTATTTAAATTGTATCAATAAATTTTCATGAATAGAATGTTGTTTTTCAAAAAAAAAAGAAACATGCTATGTCATACCGTGAATACGCTTTATTTGAATTGATTAGCATTTACTTTATTACGCACCTACTTACTTAATTAGGAAGTTAATTTGGTATTGAGTAACTAGAAGCACTGAAGAATGCCGTCTTTTTGACCGACCAAGTAAACGCAGGAGGTATACAATTCGACTGCATGTTTTTTTTTCGTGGAGGTTTGCGCGCTCCGATTTTTATGATTCTACTTTTATTTGATATAGGACTATTGAGAGTTGGTACCATTATAAAAAAATGACATACAATATGTCGTTCCCCCCCAAAATGTTCTCCCAAAGAGGGTGGAGGGGACAGTTTTGTTCGAAAATTGTAAATTTGAGACGACAGAATTAAAGAAGGGACCATATATAGGGCAACGTTTAAATTGGACATTTTTCAAAAAAAATATAGGTTTTCGAGTTACAGCAGTAGAAAATTCTGGACTATATGGATTTTTTGCGAAAATTGCAAATATGCGACGGCCAATTTAAAGAAGAGATTATATGTGGCAACATTTAAATTGGACATTTTTTTCAAAGATGTACGGTTTCCGAGTTAAAGCAGAGGAAAATTCTGAAATATGTTTCAAAAATAATCTACGCTTGTTATTCTGGCATCTGCACGTGACAGCAGTCAGGCCAGGGAAATTATCACTTATTAATTTCACGACCGAATTTTTTTTTCGGGAAATTCAGTTTGTCGTCTTAACAACCTGTCAAATTCAAGGCATCTGATTGACTTAAAACAACAGGTATAAAATTTTCTATTAAATATTTTCATTCATTAAAGTGATGCTTTTATTTTGTATTGCTTTATTTTGCTGATCACTTCAATACTATGTTAACTAAATATAAAATTATTACTTACTATGATTATACGATATAATTCAGAAGCTATAAATTTATTCTGTAATAGAAAAATTAGGCATTTCAAGCATAAGTACCGTAAGGAAACACCTTCTCAGATGTCATTCTTAATGTTAGAACATTTGTCATTGAATTAATATGGCTTCAAGTAATAGCACATAAACTTGATAATGAATACTCTATTTGATTTAATAAACTTGAGAGCTATTTATCACAGAATCAGAGTAGTTATTCAAACAGCATTTCAGATAATTAGAATAATAATAACAATGATATTAATAATAATAATAAGGGCATTTACGGCTGATCTAGATATACAAAAAAGGAAGTTAACAAAGAATGTAGATTAGTCCAATCAAAGAACTAATTTTTAAGATTATCTATATAAGTGGATTTCCTGAAAAAATGCGAGGTTGCCACCCTAGACGTCCACAAACTTTTTCTTGAATTAAAAATCTCAAAAAGGGGTTTCTGGGCCGAAAAATCGTTTGGTGATAGGTACTTACATAGGGTCGTAACCCTCGAGGTCCACATTAGCTATTTCTATGTGGGGTTCATAGATTTTGATAAAAACTTGCAAAATGGGATTTTCGGAGTCGAGAAGTTGGTTGACAATACTTTCATATTTAATGGGTGTGAGGTGTGACCCTCGAAGTCCACATTAGCTATTTTCGGAATGGCACCGCAGATTGTGAAAAAAATTCAGTATAGGGTTTGGGTGGTCGAGAAAGCGATTGGTGGTACAGCTGATTTTTTGTGTCTATAACTTATAAGCTATGCGAACGATAAAAGCGATATTTACCGATCTACCGAGCGCAATAACTAGAAATATTTAATATTATTAAATAGAGATAAAACATTCTTAGTAACTCACACCCACCCTAAATCCTGTGTTACCCGAGGAAAGCTCGGTCACCCAGATATTTAATAAATATTAGATTGTAGAAGTATAAATTTTGTTATTATTAATATCAATATCTATTAGTACAAAACGAAAACCCCTTTTGAGCCCTAGATAAGAAAATACTCATTAAAATCGAGTTTTCTAATAGAGAAGTTAAAAAAAAAATTCCCTAGACTTTTATATTTATAGACAATTATTGACTGTGGAATTAGGCTGCAAACGTTATCGTTCAATTTATAATATTGCAATCCAATATTCAACCTTGTTTATAGCATATGCAAACACTTTATGGAAGAGCGAATCAACATGATATCAGTAATGGGTAATGGCAATGTCTCAAGTTACAAGTTTACATGGTAGAGTACATTACATACCCTACATCCACATACGCATGTTAAACTTCAACGTATATAGGTAGTTATGTACATATGTATAATATGTTGGCCCGATATTTTACCTTATAAGTACCATAAATTATTCAATGGATTTCGAATTTGTGTTTGTGGAAAGCATAATAATTTAACTGTGATTTTTTAATGTCGATATAGTTTGTATGTAAAGTACCTACATAATAGATGAACACTGAGCGCATTTGTTTGATTTTACAAGTATCAAGGTTTAAGGTTTCTCTTGGTAGTTGGATATTGATTTTAGCTTTTAAATTGTTTTCATTACTTTCGGTTAAGTTTTAAGTCCTTGTCCGCCCAGCTGTGAGCGCATGAACCGTAATATATAAGTAGAGAGTTGAAATTTTTCAGAAAATGTGTATTTCTAAGGCAATCCATCCATTCATCCGTCCGTTCAATGGTACGGAATTATTCTATAATGTTGCTTTCTATTTTATTTCTGCTTCTATATCAATGAGTTCCTCAATTGAATCGCCTTATTTACCACTCTCATTCATGATTGAAAGCTTCATATATATATATATATATATATATATATATATATATATATATATATATATATATATATATATATATATATATATACCTACAGGGTGTGCCAGTTAAAACTTCCCACCCCTGTTATCTCGTAACGGGACAGGTTTTGTAAGAATTGCCAAGACACGTTGATTTTATTATCGAGGGGGACATATCAATCACAATTTTCTTAATCAGAATTTTACAAATCATCGGCTGGGGCGCAGAGGTTCTATCGAGTGGTGTCTCGGATTGCCAGATTTGACACCGTTAGACTTTTTCCTATGGGGACACTTGAAGTCGAAAGTTTATGCAAAACCGCCAGTCACATTTGAGGAGCTTCGTCGGCGAATAGTTGAAAAATGTTGTCAGATTACACCTGAAATGCTTCATAATGTTCGTTTATTATTTTTTGGAAGCAGATGGCGCACACTTTGAACATTCAACTAAATGAAATTGTCGCATTTATTGATATTCTGTCTTATTTTTGAATTGACGATTTTGTGGCTATAGCCCAAAGAAAATACAAAATTTCGTGTTTCGTCGTAATCAGAATTAAAACAGCTTTAAAATGAGGTGTCAATCAACATAGGATGGATGCCATTTAAAATGTACGGGTAATTTACGTCAAAGACACTGAAACTTACGCTATGTGCCCCCCTGGATAAAAAAATTGACGTGTATTGACGATTTTTACAAAACCTATCCCGTTGCGAGATAATAAGGGTGAGAAGTTTTAATTGGCCACCCTGTATATAATATAAATATCAATTAAGATAATGAGATAGGCCGTGTTAGGAAGGCGTATGTGTAAGTATACCAAGTAAGTAAGTGTTCAGAAGATGAGGGCTTAAACCTTTCAGCTGCAGCAGAAGAAGAAGAAGAAGGTATACGTATATATTATAATATATAAATCGGTGAACATATTTAAATAAAAAATGAGTTTTGACGTGACCACGTCTTACTAAGAGTAACATATTGAAAAAGTCTGTGTTAAAAAATGACCTGTTTCTTGGAAACTTTATATGATACCCCGCAATATCTTACAGAGTGTTTTCTAATTGGATATCAATATTTAAGGGCGTGATTTCTAGGTCAATTTTGAGAAGAAAACTTCATATGAACTTATGTCCTAAACGTCTTAAATTTTGATATACAGGGTGGTAAATTTTTCACAAATAAATAATTTGTTTATACTTATTTAGAGATTTCAAATCATCGCGGAAATACTCGGAAACGGTACATTTTTTGAACAATGTCCAATTTGAATGTTGCTACATATAATCTCTTCTTCAATTTGGCCGTCTTATATTTTCAAATTTCGAAAAAAATTGTCCCCTCCACATAGCGGAAGCACACATATTTCTGACTTTACCACTGCTGTAACTCGTTTTTTGACCGACTTCAAAAAAAGGAGAGAGTATTCACTTCGGTTGTAAAATTGCTTTTTTTATGGCTGTTCGCGCGTTTTGCATAGTAAACGTACTCCGATTTAGAAAATTTTTGTTTCATTTGAAAAAGGAGAGTTGGGAAATGGTCCCTTATTGAGAAAAATCAAATCCAACATCTCCTTCCCTCCAAAAACCGCCCCCAAAGGGGGTGGAGGGGGCAATTTTTCTCAAAAATTGAAAATCCGAGATGACAGAATTAATGAAAATTCCATATCCAGAAATGTTTAAATTGGACATTTTTTAAAATAATCAAACGTTTCCGCGCTACAGTCTGTAATATGTGTTTCAGCTATGTGGAAGAGGCAAATTTTTCTAAAAATCGAAAATTCGAGATTTGAAAATTAAAAAATCCCGATGGCCTGTAGTCAGCGGAAAGGTAAATTTTTCAAAATTCATTGAATTGAAATTTTAACAACCTTTTCATTGGTATACCTACATGTTATTACATAAAATTGTCATAGCCTTGCGGTTAGAGGTTTTTGTTTTGGCTGTTGAATATAAAGCAGACAGGGTTCGAGTCCACTTCAGGGCAGATTTTTTTTTTCGTCTATTTCTTTTCAATAAATATACTATATATTTTTTTAATCAGGGTCTATATTAAGATCTCCAGAAAATGTACAATTACATCAAATTTATATTGAGTGTTCATGTTTTATCAATATTTGTTATTTTTCTTTATTAATTTTTATTTTTTTACCTGTGTATTTTATGAAAAAATGCTTTGAACAAAAGTTGTAGGTACTGATTATATCTGTAACCTAAAATTATTTTTAATAATATTTAAACTACGGCTCTTTTTTGATAATTTTTGTAAATGTTTGAATGGTCGCCATTCTGAAACTACTTACCCGATATTGCCCAATAACGAACTCGACCGAGATATTTGAGAGATTGATTTTTGTAGCAAATTTGAATTTGATACCTTCAAAACTGCGACCTCTATCGTGTTAACAAATTTCGTAATATCCCATATATATATATATAAACTTTTGAACCAAATGTTTTTTTGGACTAACTTATAGACATATAACAACATGCCGTTGAAATTTTTTCGAAATTCAAAAGTGTGAACGATCGCAATAGGTATATTTCTATAAGAAATTTACCTAAAAGGGGACCATATCCGGAAGCTTTTAAATTGAACATTTTTTCAAAAGAGTCACGGTTTCCGAGTTTCGCAATGGTAAAGTCTGAATTATGTGATATGCGTATTTCCGCTATGTACAAGCTAAACCTACCTATAACTTTTTGGGTATTAGTTAACGTTCAACAATTTTCATCACTAATGTTACACTCAAAAATATGAAATAAATATTTAATGTCGACATTTAAAAAAAAAAAAATTGGACCGACTTTATCAGTTGTTGCACTGAAAAATACAAAATAATATTAATTCTATTGGTGCTGGTAATTTTGAAGTTGTGCCGTTGTAGTTTGTTGTTGTAGGCACCAACTCCAAAAGAACCAGCATCAATAGAATTAATATTATTTTGTATTTTTCAGTGCAACAACTGATAAAGTTGGTCCAATTTTTTTTTTTTTTAAATGTCGACATTAAATGTTGTCGGATATGATCTGTTCTTTAATTTTGTCGTCCCATTAGCGGAAGTTTTTGAGGGGAAGGACAGGTTGAATGTTGATTTTTTCTTAAATGGGAACAATTCTCAACGGTCCTCAATCGAATGAAAAAAAATATGAACAAGCAAACAGTCGAATTTTATCTGAAATCCGAAATCTCCTTCCCTCCGAAAACTACCCCCGAAGGTGGTGGAAGGGGAATTTTTTCTCGAAAATTGAAAATCTTTGTTGGTATAATTAAAGATAGAACAATAGAGTTACGGTTTTCGAGTTACAGCGGTGGTAAAATGCTAACATCTAAATTACTTATGCGTATTTCTGCAGCGATGTTTTAAGATCTTAATAATAATAATAATAATAAAAAGCAAAGAATATACGTGACTAATAGGATAAGTACTATCTTCATTGGTACTAGTGAACGTTCAACAATTTTCGTGACTAATGTTACACTCAAATCTGTGAAATAAATATTTTCTTACAAAAAAATTGGACCGATGTTATTAGTTGGTGATCTGAAAAATACAAAATAATATTAATTCTATTGGTGCTGGTGTACTTGTGAAGTTGGTGTGAAAAGTTATCAATCCAACTGCAATTGCACAACTTCAAAAGTAACAGCGCCAATAGAATTTATATTATTTTGTATTTTTCAGTGCACCAACTAATAACGCCGGTCCAATTTTTTGTAAGGAATATTTTCATTTATATACAAAACTCATTCGTCTTGGAAAACTAGTATGTGCGCCATACTACACCGCTTCCCGCTTCTTGACAGTGAGTAGTCGACCGACTTTATGCCAGCTCTATACTTACAGCATCGATAATCATCGTAATTTCGAGAGCAGTTTGCCAACGGAAGTTTTATATGTTATTTACTACATAATATACAGGGCGACCATAGGTATGGTATAAATTCACTTTTAGCTTTATTATGTATTTGTCTGGAAAAACCTGAAACAAGTTGATTTCGATTCTCAATTTGACAATTGAATGTATGAAATGAAATGAAAATTCAATGAGGATAATCCTGATAGAAGGCAACAATTCTGTGAACTGATGATGGACAGAATGGAAGCATATTTGCAGTTCATAAGAAAATGTGTTTTTTGATGTAGGTACTTTTCATTGAAATGGAACTGGTAATGGACAAAACTGTAGATATTGGAGCAGAGAAAATCCTGCTTGGATATGTGAGGCTCAGACACAATATCCCAAAAAGTGAACGTTAGGGCTAGTATTATTAACAACAAAACTATTGACCCATATTTTCTTGATGGCATAATCAATGGTGAGGTTTATCTAAGATTTTTTTAAATGAACTGTCTACATCAAAAATACTTTTTCTTGGTGTGAATAGTTCAAATACAATAAATAGATTTGGTACCAACAAAACGGAGCACCACCGCATTACACACGTATTCTTAGATATTATTTGAATAAAAATTTTTCCAATAAGTGGATTGGAAGACGTGTAACGATTGTATGGCCGCCTAAATCCCCCGATTTGACTCCTCTTGATTACTTCTTTTGGGGTTATTTAAAATCAAAAGTATGTTTCGACAGAATAGATAATATTGTCGATATAAAGACATTAACCTTATAACCTTCCAATTCCAAGATAGCCTTGCTTATTTTCAAGAAAATGAATGGTGGTCACATTTTGAACATTTAATTTACCTGGAAAATAAATTGAAAAATACTTCCTAAGAATTATTTGACATTATTTCCTTCGTTTTACTTATATAATCAAAATTTGACAATTTCAAAATAAATTTTCTCAATTATGATTGCACCAAATTTTAAAAAACTTGGTGTTGGTGAACAGAGCTAGAAAATCCCTTTGAGGGGGCTCATAATTCCGAGGGGGTACAAGAAGGTGTTGATATTTTCATACCTACATTCAATTGTCAAATTGAAAATAGAAATCGACCTGTTTCAAGTTTTTTTTTGAAACAAATACATAATAACGCTTGAAATGATTTTTTCCATATCTATGGACCGCACTGCATATATTGTTGCTTGTTGTGGGGAAATTCTGTAAGCAAGTAGCGCCAGAGGCGAAAAACTTTTATACTTTTTTTTTCTTCAAGTACTTCAACATCACAGACATGCCATTCAATTATTATAAATATTGAACATGGAGTGGACAGGTTATATTGGCATCATTCCAACCAACCCGTTTAACAAAAACACAGTTTCTTACCAGTCAAGTAGGTACACAAGCGTCTCGCCATAACTGTAGATAGGTTTTTTTGACCGACGAACAAAACGGAGGAGATATAAAATTCGACTTTTGAGTATTACGCAAGTGAACTCACCACAAAACGTGGGTTAAACAGGGTTAAACGTTTACCAAATGGTGTCAGAAGTGGGATTTTCGCATTTTGTTGACAATATATGTTGAATACCAGATCGAAAGATTACGACGAAATGGCAAATTTTGCAGAAAGGCAAGAACAAAGTAGACAACAAGAAAAAGAAGAACAAGAAAGGAATAATAACAGCAAGTACATGATAAATTATTCACGTTTCACTATTTTTTTTATGAAGAATTATTACTTTTGTGTTAAAAGATAAACGCTTTATGAATTATTCTGGGTTTTACTACTATCAGATCAATATTCAGTAATCCGCTTTAACTACCTGATCATCATTTGTTTGGGTTATAATGGTTTTATTGTATTATGTACAAAACCATTTTAAAAATGAATAAAAATCAAGTTTCGAATTAAATCTAAATCATCTTCACGTTTTTATAGACTATAACACAAAGACAGAAACTGTATTGACAATTAAACAATCTTTCAAAAATTTAAGTAGCTCTATAGACACATAGAGATAATGCACACATTGATGGCGATGAACAAACAGAATGAAAATCGGTGCCGGATTCGCAGTTGGAACCAAGTCATTCATTATTAATGATGGTACTTGGTGGTGGCCCCCCCGAACTGGTTATACTCTGATTGGAAAATTATTGGCACCGTTTGTTGATCTGGCTTCTAGCTATCTTCTCAGCTGATGGGCACCACACATTTTTCTTCGCATCCGTGTGTCGGGTTATGAATATAAATTGTGAAATTATTTTATTTTGTTTATTGCTTCCTCCTCCAGCCATTTTATTTATTTATTATATAAGGTATAATGTGATTAATCCATACATAAATAAGCAAAAGAAAAAAACAAAACAAAAATTAAATTCGAAAATGAGTTTTATTTTTCTTATTAATATTTCTTTTAGTTTTTTCCTGCTAAATCCTTCCTAAATTACTGTTTTCAACATTTTATCACTAAATAAGTTATAATATGATCAATGCACATATAAAAGTACAAAAAAACTTTAAATTGGAAAATAAGATTTCTTTTTCATAAGTATTTTCTAATAGTTTGCTGGTAATAAAAAACTACAAAGGCACAACGTCAAAATTACCAGCACCAATAGAATTAATATTATTTGATATTTTTCAGTACACCATGTTACCGTTCATATTCCTTTTGTTTACCGCATTTTGTTTTTTTATATAGGTATTAATTTATTTAATGTTAAGCTCGAAATAAGACTTAGATAGGAACATAATATTTATTTTAAGCACTGTAAATAAGCACACGATATGAATATATCTCACATCAAGTTCTTCAGACCCAAGAAATAGGGGCCTCCTAGAACAAAGGGAAATAATTAGTTCAATAAATTCAGCAAAACACCCTGATCTTACCTTCCAGTCAGCGACCTCTATGAAGATATCCAATTATTTCACAGCTCCATATTCTTCTTCTTCTCAAGAGAAAGAACACTTCTCTATTATTTGCTTCCATCTCCAGTATCATTCATGATGGCCTTCTCATTCCCCTTCCGTGTCTTGAGACAATCGATCCCCCCCAGGTACCAACAGTTCCGTGTGAGAAACGAGACTGAAGGCATTTAAAATCTTAACCTCAGATAGAATAGATTCTCTGGTCCACGTGGTTGGAAGAGAACGTAGCGCAATTTCTGCGGATATATTATCTAAATCGTGAAAGTCGATACATTGGCGAAGGAAACGTAGTTTGTGGTGGAAGCCGGCTACACACTTCTTGTGGAAAATCCTTTTCTTCGACCTTTCACCCTCACGGAACCCGTGGGAAGATCATTTTCATCCAGACCGAGGCCATCCACCATCACAGGTATGTGTGGAATTTATAACACGCCTAGATACAGTGCCCCTTTCTTACACCGTACTACTTCTTACATTCCTGAACCGGTTATTTCTTCATAGGCCTCTTTATCTTTACCCTTCTCACCTGTGGAGTTGGTCATATTCATCCCCAACACCGCTAAGCTGGTAGGATCACATCAATCTGTTCCTTAAGTCCTATTCAAACCGTAGAAGCGGCTGGCAACGGTTTACCTGACGGATGCTGACCTGGAAGGTGGACCAGATAAGAAATACATAGATAAGCATAGACATAGTATTTGTTACCCTTCATATCCTCAACAGGAACTGGTAGCCGTATACCACCATTCTTTTTTTTTGAGTCATAAGTAAGGACATTCACTTCACTATTAAATTAACCCAGATTATAGAAATGTATATGATCATTCTTTCATAGTTAAGAACATACGTAACATTAAGTTTTATCCGAAATCGGTGTACCAATATCCAACAATTAAATAGATTAATACAATATAATCGATAATTTGAACCCTCCCGTCTGCACTGAGCTATGGGATTGTAAAATCTTTAAAGTAATCCTAGCTATCATATTGAAATAAAAGGGTTACAAAATGGCGCCCAACGTGTTCAAAAACGTGGTTGGATATTGTTGTACTGGAATTTTTTTTAATTAAATCTTAGTTAAGTTGGTATTTTATTGTCATTTTTATTAGAATTTTGTGAAGAAGTATGGTGGTAGAGAATAATTAATATCGAAATTTTCATATCATATTGGAATTGGTTCCCATAACTTTTTATTTCCTTTTGAAGCTAGTTTCTCGAGAAAGTGAAAAATATTCGCTTCACGCACATATTTTAAATAATTTACTTAATTCTTATCTGTAGATATGTCTTTGATTTGATACAAAAATTTATCCATGTTGCAATCACTAAATAATCTATATATTTGAGAGGAAGGAGCATAGGATATTTTGTTTTTTTTCTTGTGTAATAGTTTTGTTTACTGTTTTTGCAATAGTAATTTTGATACCTACCGCATTTCTGAAGAATAGTTTGAATTTTATTTTGGAGTTCACTTTTTTATTTTTTATAGGGTTTCTCTCCTAGACTTTCCTTTTGAGAAAAAGGGGGGGTTTGTTATAATTTCTTATATTATTACGGTTGAATTTTGGGATTCTTTTTGCTTGTTGATAAATTTAGTATTTATTCTTGCTTTAATTCGAGATGGAAGTGAATCGCCTACTGGGTGATGAAATTTCTTATGAATTATTAGTAAGAGGCTTGCCGATACGTCGTACCGTAGTAGAAAACAGGACTACTTTGCGAGGAGCACTCCGATGCGAAAATAAGGGCACGCAATTTACCGGAGTGACAGAGAATCTCCGAGCTGATGAAGAACTAGACATATGTAATCATAAGCTGACAGACTTAAGTGATGAAATCAATTCCTTTGAGAGAATAGTCAGAGACAATGATTACAGAAGGATTTCTACTCGTCTTACGCATGTTTATGGTAGACTACGCAGAATTCCTCAAGGAGATGAAGCTCAAGAATACCTTAGAAATGCTTTATTTTGCCGTTGTATGGAATTGGTAGATATATTGGGGACACTACACGATAATCTACACCTGGAAGAGAAGGGAAAGGTCGAAGAGAAAGCTGACCTACTCGACAGGGAAAATGTTGGACGTTCTCTTATGGATGAACCGATTCCACTAATACCTGAAGTTGTGTACGCATCGACATCAGGACTTGTTGGATCAGATCAAAATGGTGGAGGTGAGATAGAGCAAAGACACTTGGCAACCTCACGCAGCCCTTGTCAAAATGATCAATTACCCAGTATTCAGGATCTGGAAGGAGTTACGGTTGTAAGGCAGAGTTTGGAGAATCCGATGATAAGTGGAGCCCAAAGGCGACCTGCGGTACTAAGAAACTCAACCACGACAACTTCTACTCTTCAAACGAGGATGCAAATCTCGCAAAATGATGTTCATGATTTGTCAGGAGGCCCAAATGGATTTAACAACTATCACCTGTCGGGGAGTCACCCATCTGTTAGGTTTTCAGAACGCAGGGGGCAGACCAGACTACCAGTGGATGCGAGAGGTTATTACACTGGACAAGAGAGACTAGCCACTATGAATTCTACACCAGATCTTGAAACTAGATTGAGAAATTTGCAAGTATCGCCTATTCAGTCAGCACCTCGAATTCATGATCCTTACTACTACGACGTGTCCAGATGGAAACTATCCTTTGACGGGGAATCCAGTGTTACAACTTTCCTAGAACGGGTTGAAGAGTTGCGAATCTCCAGAGGCGTTAGTCCAGATCAACTTTTACGGTCGGCATCTGAATTGTTCACTAAGGGAGCTTTACTCTGGTGGAGGACTCACACCTTTTCTTCATGGGATCAACTTGTTGGAAAGCTGCGAGATGACTTTCTACCATACGATTACGAGTATGATCTATGGGAAGAAATTCGGAAGAGAACGCAGGGTGCGAAGGAGAAGGTGATCAGTTATATTGCTACGATGGAGAACCTGTTCAACCGACTAGGCGGCAATAAACCCTCAGAGGATAATAGGGTAAAAATGATTAGAAGGAATATGTTACCACATATTCAATCTCAACTGGCACTTCTTCATGTTACAACACTAGCAGATTTGTCGAGGTTGGGGCGTGCTATCGAAGATACATCATCGAGGATTCAGAATTTCTGTCCACCCCCAGCAAATTTCAAACAGCTGCTCGAACCAGAATTAGCATACCGTAAGGTGGGATCGACTGCAGTTGCAGTATCAACTATCCAGGCAACTCTATCACATCCTATCCAGACAGATCGCACAGCTGACAAAACTATGGCCCATCCTTCAACCAACATATGTTGGAATTGTCAGGAAGCCGGTCATCGTTTCCGAAAATGTCAAAAAAAACGCCGATTATTTTGTTTCAAATGTGGGAAGCCAAATACTACCGTGAAAGAGTGTACCTCCTGCTCAAAAAACGGCCAGAGAGATCCCCTGTAGGTCGACAGGAGACACCTCTTTCCAAAGATTCGGCCAAGTTGGACGTGACTACTGCTATCCTTGATTATGTTCTGGCACATGCGAAGAATGATTGTCGACCTTACTTGAGGGTGAAAATTTATGGACACGAATTTATGGGTTTGTTGGATTCAGGATGTTCTCAGACCATAATAGGTGGTCCCGGATGGAATCTATTAAAACATTCGTGCCCTCTAAAGGACTCACCCTTAAAGTTTTGTACAGTAGCTAATGGTGACACATGCAGTGTTATCGGAACTACTATTGTTTCTATA
The DNA here is from genome assembly GCA_958507055.1 of Crioceris asparagi. Lineage (NCBI taxonomy): Eukaryota > Metazoa > Arthropoda > Insecta > Coleoptera > Chrysomelidae > Crioceris > Crioceris asparagi. The sequence goes on from OY293827.1 coordinate 1,971,474, forward strand.
CAACTCCAAAACCGAGTCGGCCTATTTACGATTTTGATTGTACCCAATCTGCCTCATTATTTAATCCTAGGCGTAGATTTTTGGAAAGAGATGAGAATTATACCTGACTTGTATTCAGGTCAGTGGGAATTTACCCCAGATAATGCAATCTCACAGGTACATGTCAACTCCATCCAGGCCATTGATAATCTCTCCGATTCGGAGCGACAGCAGTTGACAGACCTAATAAAGCAAACTTTCAAAAACAATGTCACTGGGTTGGGTCTTACGACAGTAGTCGAACATGTCATACGAACCACCTCTCCACCCATAAAGCAACGGCATTATCCTCTTTCTCCGGCGCTCCAGAAGCATGTTAATGTCGAACTGGAAAAAATGCTCCGAGATGATATAATTGAACCCTCAGACTCTCCATGGGCATCGCCAATTGTCTTAGTAAAAAAGTCTGATGGTACTTATAGGTTCTGTGTAAACTATAAGAAGCTGAACGAAGTGAGTTTACCGGACGCATATCCACTTCCGTTCATAAGTTCCACGTTGGATAAGTTACGAGACGCGAGATACCTCACTACATTAGACATTAAATCGGCATACTGGCAGATACCAGTCGCAAAGGAGTCTCGCCCATTAACTGCATTCGTTGTACCAACTCGAGGTCTGTATCAATTTAAAAGGATGCCATTTGGTCTTCATAACGCTCCAGCAACGTGGCAGCGCTTCATAGATAGAGTTATAGGTGTGGATCTGGAACAATTTGTTTTCGTCTATTTGGACGACATAATAATCTGTACTCCTACCTTTTCTAAGCACCTAGAGGTTTTGACGGAAGTAATCCGACGTATCACCAAAGCAGGATTGACTTTGAATGAAGACAAGTGTAATTTTTGCAAGTCCGAGCTAAAGTACTTGGGATACGTCGTTAATGCATCGGGCCTGATGGTGGATCCCGAAAAAGTAGAGGCTATTGTGAACATTCCGGCACCAAAAACAGTTTCGGAAGTAAGACGTATTGTGGGTTTAGCATCCTGGTATCGAAGATTTGTTAAGGATTTCTCCACAGTGATTGCCCCAATGACCGACCTGCTACGCAAAGATAGAAAGTTTCACTGGGACGAAAAATGTCAAGAAGCCCTGGGTACTATCAAAACTCATCTAGTCTCCGCCCCAATTTTAACCTGCCCTGACTTTGATAAACCGTTTACTATACAGTGCGATGCCTCTGACTATGGCTTGGGTGCAATCCTGTCACAGGTACAAGAAGGGACTGAAAAAGTCATTTGTTACTTGAGCCGCTCCCTTAACCGAAATGAACGCAAATATAGCACCACAGAAAAGGAATGCCTCGCGGTTCTTTTTGCGATCGAGAAGTTGAGACCCTATATCGAAGGTACTCGGTTTACCGTGGTTACGGACCACTATTCGCTTAAATGGTTGTACAGTATCAAAGATCCCGTCGGGAGGATTGCAAGATGGGCGGTTCGTATCCAGCAATATGACTTTGATATTGTACACCGCAAGGGAAAAGATCATGTGGTGGCCGATACGCTTTCTCGTTCGGTGCCAGTTATGAGTGTGGTCGATACAGGACCAGTCCGCGATAGGTGGTACAATAAGATGGTCGAAAGGATTCAAAAGGAGCCTGAAAAATTTCCACTCTGGAGAATCGAGCATGGGAAGTTGTTAAAACTGGGTAAAGTTACTTATCCTGAATTGGAGGAGCGGGACGGATGGCTCATGGTGGTACCCAAAGAAAAAAGATCCGAGATAATCCAAACTCACCATGATCCGCCTACCTGTGGACATCTAGGAATACTCAAGACGTTTGGACGCATCTCCAATACGTACTATTGGCCCCAGATGAAGTCAGATGTAGCTAGATATATCCGTCATTGTAAAGTCTGTCTGCAGACTAAGTCAGAACAGCAAAAGCCTGCTGGCCAAATGCTCAGCCTCACTCCAACACTGGATCGACCATGGCAGTTATTGAGCATAGATCTTGTAGGTCCACTACCTCGAACGACGGCCGGTTACTCCTTTATATTTTCGGTTTGTGACTGTTTCAGTAAATTTACACTTCTCTTTCCCCTACGCAAAGCAACTGGAAAGATAATTTCTTCGATTTTTGAGGATCAGGTGATCTTACTGTTCGGTGCTCCTAGAAGTATAATCACAGATAATGGCAAACAGTTCACTAGCGCAGTTTTCAAGTCCAAGTTAGAGGAGTATGGAGTAAAGATTCGTTATACTCCCAACTACCATCCTCAGAGTAACCCAGTAGAGAGAACTCATAGGGTCATAAAGACAATGCTTTCCGCATACGTAGCGGACAACCATCGCTTGTGGGACCGATATCTGCCCAAAGTTGCATCGGCGATCAGATCAGCAAAGCACGAGTCAACGGGACTTACCCCAAATTTCATCAACTTTGGACGTGAAATCCAATACAAAGGTAATCAACATAGACCTCAAACAACTCAAGGATTTGATGCGGAAAACAAGTCTAGAGCTCTAGAAAGGGTATTCCATGATGTGTCTCAACGACTGGGCAAAGCTTATGGGAAGAGTAGCAAACAATATAATTTACGCAGGAGACGTGATACATTCTCAGAGGGGCAGAATGTTTGGAAGCGCAATTACGTTATGTCTGATGCATCGAAGAAGTTTACAGCTAAGCTGGCTCACAGATATTCTGGACCCTTCGTTATCTCAAAAGTACTCTCGCCATGGTCCTATGAGCTTAAGACCCAAAATGATACTAAGGTCGGAATTTGGCATGCAAAAGATTTGAAAGCGCATCCTCCTGATGTCTTAACGGACGAGGAAGATCAAAATTGAGGTGGAAGGAAGTAGATCGCAAGGAAAGTTTTTCTTGGTAGAATAAAAACTTTTTTTTTGGTAAGGGGGGAGTTGTTACCGTTCATATTCCTTTTGTTTACCGCATTTTGTTTTTTTATATAGGTATTAATTTATTTAATGTTAAGCTCGAAATAAGACTTAGATAGGAACATAATATTTATTTTAAGCACTGTAAATAAGCACACGATATGAATATATCTCACATCAAGTTCTTCAGACCCAAGAAATAGGGGCCTCCTAGAACAAAGGGAAATAATTAGTTCAATAAATTCAGCAAAACACCCTGATCTTACCTTCCAGTCAGCGACCTCTATGAAGATATCCAATTATTTCACAGCTCCATATTCTTCTTCTTCTCAAGAGAAAGAACACTTCTCTATTATTTGCTTCCATCTCCAGTATCATTCATGATGGCCTTCTCATTCCCCTTCCGTGTCTTGAGACAATCGATCCCCCCCAGGTACCAACAGTTCCGTGTGAGAAACGAGACTGAAGGCATTTAAAATCTTAACCTCAGATAGAATAGATTCTCTGGTCCACGTGGTTGGAAGAGAACGTAGCGCAATTTCTGCGGATATATTATCTAAATCGTGAAAGTCGATACATTGGCGAAGGAAACGTAGTTTGTGGTGGAAGCCGGCTACACACTTCTTGTGGAAAATCCTTTTCTTCGACCTTTCACCCTCACGGAACCCGTGGGAAGATCATTTTCATCCAGACCGAGGCCATCCACCATCACAGGTATGTGTGGAATTTATAACACGCCTAGATACAGTGCCCCTTTCTTACACCGTACTACTTCTTACATTCCTGAACCGGTTATTTCTTCATAGGCCTCTTTATCTTTACCCTTCTCACCTGTGGAGTTGGTCATATTCATCCCCAACACCGCTAAGCTGGTAGGATCACATCAATCTGTTCCTTAAGTCCTATTCAAACCGTAGAAGCGGCTGGCAACGGTTTACCTGACGGATGCTGACCTGGAAGGTGGACCAGATAAGAAATACATAGATAAGCATAGACATAGTATTTGTTACCCTTCATATCCTCAACAGGAACTGGTAGCCGTATACCACCATTCTTTTTTTTTGAGTCATAAGTAAGGACATTCACTTCACTATTAAATTAACCCAGATTATAGAAATGTATATGATCATTCTTTCATAGTTAAGAACATACGTAACATTAAGTTTTATCCGAAATCGGTGTACCAATATCCAACAATTAAATAGATTAATACAATATAATCGATAATTTGAACCCTCCCGTCTGCACTGAGCTATGGGATTGTAAAATCTTTAAAGTAATCCTAGCTATCATATTGAAATAAAAGGGTTACAACCACCTAATAAAGTCGGTCTAATTTTTTGTAAAAAATATTTATCTTTAATCTTGCCAAATAGTTAACACTAATATAGATGTACCTATTATTAAACCAAATGTAAAATACTGTTAAGGCAGTAATTTTTTCTTTATTGAGTAACAGACACACAGAAACAGATACTACTAGTTTTTTTTGTTCATCACTTGGATAAAATAAATTCAAAAGCGACAAAAAAATAAAACAACTTCTTCGCGTTGGTTATTACACACATCTGAACATGTGTTTATACTTAACATGATTTCATATAAATATATCAGCTGACTTCCTATTTTATTGACCGACGAACCCCAAACGGAGGAGGTATACAATTCGACTGTGGGATTTTTTTTTTATTATTAGGTATTTTGGTTTGTGCGCGCCTTTCGTATAGTAATCATACTCCGATTTTGATGATTTTTGATTCATTTGAAAGAGGAGGCTTGAGAAATGGTCCCATATTCATAAAAACGGGCATCCGACATCTCGTTCCCACCGAAAACCGCCCCCGAAGGGGGTGGAGCGGGCAAATTTTCTCGAAAATTGAAAATCTGCGTTGGTATAATTACAGATAGGACAATATCCGATAACGTTTAAATTGAACATTTTTTCAAAAGAGTAACGGTTTTCGAGATAGAGACATTTTAAATTCTCAAATATACCTATTTTCGCTATGTGGAGAGGGCGATTTCTGTCGAAAATTGAAAATCTGTTTGCAGTATATGAAAGACATAATTATTTGTAGCAACATTTATAATGAACATTTTTCCCTTAGAGTTACGGTTTTCGAGTAAAATCGGTGTTAAAATGGTAACAACTAAAATATTCAAGCGTATATCCGCAGCGATGTTCTGAGATCTCAATAATAACTACAAGCAAGGAATATACGTGGGTAATAGGATAAGTACTATCTTGATTGGTATTAGTGAACGTTCAACGATTTTCGTGACTGTTACACTCAAAAGTGTGAAATAAATATTTTTTACAAAAAATTGGACCGACGTTATTAGTTGGTGCACTGAAAAGTATAAAATAATATTAATTCTATTGGTGGTGGTACTTGTGAAGTTGGTGCCGAAAGTTATCAATCTACCTGCAACTGCACAACTTCAAAAGTACCACCACCAATAGAATTAATATTATTTTATACTTTTCAGTGCACCAACTAATAACGTCTGTCCAATTTTTTGTAAAAAATATTTATTGACCGACGAACCCCAAACGGAGGAGGTATACAATTCGACTGTGTGATTTTTTTTGGTTTGTGCGCGCCTTTCATGTAGTGATCGTTGTCCGATTTTGTTGATTTTTGATTCATTTGAAAGAGGAGCCTTGAGAAATGGACCCACATTCATAAAAACGGGAATCCGACATCTCCTTCCCTCCGAAAACGACCCCCGAAGGGGGTGGAGGGCCCTAATTTTCTCGAAAATTGAAAATCTGAGATGGTATAATTAAAGATAGGACAATATCCGGAAACGTTTAAATTGAACATTTTTTCAAAAGAGTTACGGTTTTCGAGATAGACGCATGTTAATTTATCAAATGTGCAATGTGGAGAGGGCGATATCTGTCGAAAATTGAAAATCTGTGGGCAGTACATGAAGGACATAATTATTTGTAGCAACATTTATAATGATCATTTTTCCCTTAAAGTTACGGTTTTCGAGTAAAATCGATGTTAAAAAGGTAACTACTAAAATATTCAAGCGTATTTCCGCAGCGATGTTCTAAGATCTCAATAATAACAACTACAAGCAAGGAATATACGTGGGTAATAGGATAAGTACTATCTTAAGTAATTTAAAAAATGTGAAAAACTGATAAAATTATCTATAAATGTTCAAAATTATTGCCACCATTTTCAATACACAACCGCACTCTGTTCTGGAATGCTTGCTGCACTTTCAGCAATATATTTGGTGGTCTTTCATATTTTCTAGAGTTGCTGGTGGAATATTATATAGGTACTTGATTTCTAATATAACCTCGTAGGAAAAAATCAAGACTGGTTAAATCAGGGGATCTTGCGGGCCAATTATTTGGTCCACCTCGCCGTATCCATCTGTCGCGATATTGTCTTCTTATTTGATGCCTTACATTTGCTTAAAAAAATAACCTTTTTTTGTCTTGTAGGAAAACGCCTCATCTCCCAAAATTTTCACACATTAAAAATGTTGTTCAAATTAGCTTAAGACCATTCTTTTTGTTTACCGAATTAAACTCACTCGGTACATTTCACAGCTATTCAGGCAGTGATCTAGAATCAACTGAGGTATTAATTGTAGGTGTTCTTTGCTGCGAAAACGCATTTTTCGAAAGATTTGCGTTAATTTCGTTTACCAAGCTCTTTCAGTGTCAATCTATTCTCTACCATGAAGAAGAAATGGTTCATATAAATTACTATTCCATACCAATGCGAGATAAGACTGACAGTCTCCTGTCTTGTAAGTATTTTTCGAGATACTGAATAACAATCTAAGCAACCATGTGGAAAAATCCACAATTTACATTGTCTCTCAGGTAATGATTAATATAGAGGCGTTGATGTGGATTTAAACTTTTATTATTGTCCACCCGCCCCACTTGACACCACTTCATCTATTCACAATAAAATACCACACGTTGTTTCAATAACAATTAGTTTCGCTCTATTTGTTTTCAAATTTATGGCTGTAATTGCGTTTAAAAATGAAGAAAAAAAGATATAGACAAAACTTAGGAAACAGTATTTGAAATTAAATGCACTGAATGGATGTAAACGTGACAGTTTAGATGGAACAATGTACAAATTCAACAACAAGCAATTAACTCTATATTATGAATGCCGTAATGATTGAAAAATACTCGCGTATCGCCAATCATGTTTGGTGTACTTCAATAGATGTGTGATTAGCTAAATTAGTCTATTGAAGCATATGTCGCCTTCCGAGTGTGCCAAACTTTGGTATTCTGATTAGAGGTTTATAAAAGGTTTCTTTCATAGGCTTTGATGTTTGAATAAAGTACGTACGCCTTGTAATACAAAAGTTGTCACTATAATACTCATTTATTTGTAAATAAAATCAACATGTTACATAAAATTTCTGTAAATAATTTTTTTTTTAAATCTCCAAAGTGGGCCTTCTTAGGAACATAGGTACTTATCATGGCCCAACATTAATCACGTAATTTATAAGCTCCAACAAAATGAAAAATATCTTTAAATGTAAAACTTAAACTAACATATTATGAGATTCCATGGTAATCATCATCAGTTTCAATAGTTTTTTTTTGTCATTAATTACACGGTGGGCCATCTTAGGCTTAGCAAAACTTCATCTACCTACAAAACTAAAATTTCTAAATAAAATCAATAAAGAACACTCTTGAGACGTTATTCTAACAAACAGTTTTGGTAAGAAAACACCTTTTTGCTTTTTTTATCAAAATCTGCGAACCCTTCATTGAAATAGCTCATGTGGACCTCGAGGATCACACCTGTAAAAAAAATAAAGTATCGTGACACTGAAAAAATACAAAATAATATTAATTCTATTGGTGATGTGACTTTTGAAGTTGGTTGGCCAAGAGTTTTCAATTTTCAATCTAACTACAAATGCACAACTTAAAAATTACCAGCACCAATAGAATTCCTATTAAATGATTCGGTACGTATTATTAACTGGAACATTATTATTTTTAAACTCATTCTATTTCGAGCATTGATGAATAGTGTCCTTAAAAATGTCATGGCACTCTTTGTTAAAGAGTCGTTTATATACCTACACTTGGTATATGTATATAGAAAATGAATGTGGACTGCGTCACACTTTTTTTTGTTTAGGCTAATTAATTTTCTGGTAAGTACTTATTGCACAGGCGCATACATGCTGAGTGTAAAATTAAAATTCACCCAATTTATCTGTCAAGTTTTGTCATGTAATTACCCCGAAAATACAATACGTAGTATATATATATATATATATATATATATATATATATATATATATATATATATATATATATATACAGGGTGGTTCTCCGGGAAAGCCATCGATCGATTGTGGGCGAACAATTTGAAAATATGGTGACATACTAATGTCACTGGGGGACGTACGTCTAAAATATTTTCATATTTATCGCATTTCCGGTTATACCGGAAGTATGTGCCAACTTTGTTATTTTAAATGGAATACCCCGTATATTACCACAATTTTAGATTTCTTGTATAATTTTGAAAATATTTTATGCCCCATAGCTAGGTCTAACCGTTTTTGACATATTTCAAATTTTATGTCAAAAATTAAGTTTGCATTCCAAAACATAATTATCAATCTTTCCTAAAAGAAAGCCTTTAATATTTACTTTGAGTTAATTTTCTTATAGAAGAAGATCGACTTTATCAGTATTTTTATGATATTTTGATAAAAATTTGTACAGAGTGATCAAAAAAGAAGCTTGAAAACTAGATCCAAAAAAACATCAAAAGTCATTTTTTTCAAATAGAATTCCCTATTTTTTATTATTTTATTGTATTGAGCAGCAAAAATAAGGGGACATTATACATAAAATATATTCTATTAAAAATAAAAAAAAGTTGGCATTACTTCCGGTATAACCGGAACTAACATGAAAATATTTTAGACGTACGTCCCCCAGTGACTTTAGAATGTCACCAAATTTTCAGACTGTTATCGTTTGCTTACAATCGATCGTTGTCTTGCCCGGAGAACCACCCTGTATATTTACGTATAATGGCGCATTAAAAATGCATAATATTATGGTAAAAGTATGGAATGATATATATGTACAAGTGCAAAAATAATATATTGATATTAAGTATGTCAGGTTGGCCAAAATGCGCATGCGTATGCGAACATTGATACTCTCCTCACAGTACACAAGTGCAATGGTTCTTGTACAATTTTATTTATTATGGCAACGTTGTTGCTGTTTTAAAAACAGCCTCCCAACAAAAACTATTGTGTGTACTGTACCTACTCATTTATAGAGCAAGAGCTAACTGCAAAAAACAATGTCCATATTTTTTTCAGGACTTTTCAACGGAGCATTTTTTAACAGTTTTATTTATCTTGCACTGCTTCTTATATCTATTTGTTTGAGTAAAATCTATTAATTGTTATTTGACCCCCTTCATGTTGCCAGGTTGATTTGAAATTTAGTACACACCTTTAGTTCTGATGACAATACAATTTAATACATTCTGTATCATTGTAAATCCAAGATGGCCGCCGTTACAATATGGCGGATTATATATTGGTGCACAACCCCTTCCAATATCGGTATCAAATGAAAGGGCTTGACTAGTAGAAAATAGCTCACTATGAAAAATAATGAAAATCCAATACGGCCAACAACAAAATGGCGGATTAGTAAGTACATATGCTGTCACAACCTCTTCAATATAGCATACGTGGCTGTTAGTCAAGTAAAGTCTTTGTAAGGGATTATGTATTGAGGAGTTAGATTGCAACAAAGTGTCTGGAAACAAACAAACCTTGTAATAATGAGGCACTAAATGAACTAAATCGATTGAGAAGTATTAAATTACAAAATTAAAAACTAAAAAGCTGAAAATAAAGTTAATAAAAAATATTTTTTTTAGTTCAATGGGTTGATTTGACAAAAAAATATTTTTTTAGTTCAATGAGTTTATTTAAAAAAAATAAAGTAATGATGCAGTTAATGCACTAAGCGCTAAAAAATAATTTTAAAAATAATCTCGGTATAATAATGAACTAGGTACTCTATGCTGACCTTCGTGGACCACTTTCGCCATGTCACTAAAAGCGTCTTGCTTTTATATCAGCTTTACAGTCTCCAAAGGTATACTGACTAACAATTGCGGAAGATAAATGCACTAATTCTACCACACATCCATTACTGCTACTGCCACTAAGTTCTACAAGGTACTGGGACTGTGCTGGATCTCAAATTGCAGTGCCTTATCAGTAGAGGTGTAATACATAAGTGTAAATTTATTACTGTTTTATATTTAATTTTATATATATATATTATAACTAGTCTAAACTAACTAACATTTCCACAATATTTAATGGTATTTCTCGATCGATTAGGTTTTTTTTATTCAGCGCTCAGACTATTTATTGGTACTTGAAGCGAGAAAGCAGGAGGGAGCAAACAAGGAGAAGTCAGTTTTTCGGTCTCATTAGTCATGCCCAACGCATGGTTGTTCGGTTATAATCGGTTGTTTGCAGCAGTTTGGAATTGAAATTTTCTCTTTGTTCCAAATGTATAAAACATTTTAGAAAATTATCTTCAAGGCGCATGTCTATCAGATCTATTTTCTGGTCAATCTTGACAGTAGCTGGAACAGGTGATAACTTAATTAGAATTTGAATTAAAATGTAACGTTACTAGAATTAATTTAGCTGTTCTCTTGATATTTTGTTGAGTTCAATTTTTCAAATACTTGTTGGGACAACACAAAATCGGTAATAAATCCGTATATTTGGCTGAAATTGTGTAAGTGTTAATTACAAATAGCTGATAATATGCAAAAATTCTATTACCATTTTAAAGCCCAGATCAAGGCGAGCTGGTGAGTGACTGCAAATGCTCTAATCAAGATATACTGTGTACGTTATAAATATACAAGTTGTTCTAAATATCATTGACAAACATCAATCAGAAAAGTCATATTGTATTATAGAATCTACCAGTGGCGCATCGCAAACAAGTTCACAGAGGAAAAATGGGCATGAGCTCTGAAAAAGAAATTTCCCTGTAGATTATTCTCATAACCATTTACCATTTACATGTTGTATTTTCATTCTATTAATTGTTTATTAAATAGTTTTTATTACTTTCGGTTCTTGTATCAATGGACTCCGCAGCGATTTCTCAGGCCCCATACGGTCTAGAGACTTGAAATTTCGAATTCGTACTTAGATCGCAGACATCTCGCCGCCTGTTAAGCTCCAAGTGTGATCCAATATTGGTAATTATAATTATCTCATTCAATCTCATTCAACCAAGAACATTATTTTGTCGACATGGAACGACAATGGGATCCGTCACTGGAATTACGCACGAGCATGGAGCGTATATATACGTCTCGTTCTCTGGTATATAGGTACTTTCTGGAAGATCGTCTATGGTTACGTCGCAATTGTCAGACGTCAGACGTTATTGTTAATTTAAAGTTTAATTTTGTGTTGTGGTAGACAAACAGTAATTTGTTATGGAATTGCTGTTGCTGGCAAACACATATACATAAGTATAGTTAAAATCGAGAAAAGGATAGCAATAGTAAATGCCCAATAAAAACTATTTTTAATTTTTTTTCAAAAATTTCACTTGTTTTTATTGTTATAATTTGTACATTTAGGTGTTGTTAATTAAGGTATCAGATTTTAATTCATTATCTAGTTCAGATCTACACTCAGATGCTATTTGCATCTCGGTAGGAATTTGTAGGACTCATATAAGTTAGACAATCTATTAGCATACTATATTATATTCCAGATTTGTATGTTAGCCTGAATAAGTTATTATTATTACTATTTTACAAGGTAATTAATCTTCACACTCAAGAATCAACTGCCCTAATTTTCTTCGAAAATTTAAATCTTCTACTAGAAACGTTTAATTTCCTTAACAAATATCTCAAATAATATTGTAACCAAATCTGGGCAAGTCTCGCGTATCACTTAAAAAGGCGATACCAACACCTAAAATGTCAATTTGATTAATGACCGTGTGGCAATATGGTCTGATGATCTATATATTAGAGCCAGCTTATACAGTGTGTTTAAAAAGAAACGAAACTTACTTATGCTTCGATTCCTTATTGATTTACAGCAATAAAAGTCTTGCAAAATAAATCAAGAATGAATAATTAAAAAAATTACTGGAACTACCGCCCGTGGGACTCTATATGGTGGGTTCCGTACCTGAAAGTCTATTGTATATTTCTGAACTCTATGGCTGGATTTCGATGACATTTCTACCATGTATGTATGTAGAATGTTATTAGAATGATCTGGTAGTGGTTATAAATGTGACTAGACCTCCTAGATGGAGGGTTCCATACCTGTAGTACCCAAAGAAGTATCTATGGGTGAATTTTCGTGGATTTTTCGTTATAGTTGTATGTAGTATGTTACTGGACTATTTTGTTAGAGTCTGTCAGTGCGACTGGGACTTGAAGGTGTACGGTTACAAACCGGAAAATCCTAAACACATATTTAGAAGAAATTCTTATGATGTTATCTCTTGTTGCATGTCTGTTCTGGATTGGTATTCGGACTGGTTCTACGTGCGAGTAGGATTCTGAGGTAGAAGGGTTCCACACCATATAAGTGTTTGCCCGAGAAGTGCCGAGTAAAATAGCTAGTAAACTATAAATAGAACTCTTAAAATTGCATAATGCTATATTTCTTCAAATAGTATACAGGGTGTGCTATTTAAAAAATATACTTTTGAATTATTATTTATAACATGATTTATTTCATAAAACTTTTATCAGAAACACCCGCAATCGAAATATAAGTTACCATCTTTGTACACACTGTAAATACTACTAGATATATATATGTATCTATATTATGTATCTAAATATAGAACAACGAAGAACGTTAGCAACATCTTATAAGTACAACAAGTTGCTTGTATATGGATACAAAAATCGTTCACGCGCCAAATATGCTTAGAATTTAAAGTTATGTAATAATTTACATGCCACTACAATTGAAGGATAATTTATAATATGACTCAAGATCCAAATGCAATATTAATTATTTATAATAAGAGTGTCTGCCGATAAAGGCAGAAAAATTTATTATATTGCCTCAACTGACAACGAATTTTCACTTTTGAGAGTGTTTTGCGATGAGATAGACTCATGATTTGCCTTAGATTAGATTAGATTAGATTAGATAACATACCTGACTAAATTATGACCGACATCCTAAAAGAATGAGGTGTTCGTTCGATTAGTATGCTGTTTATTGCATTTTTGACCGATTTTAAAAAAGAAAGAGGTTTACAGTTCTGTTGTATGTTTGCCATTTAATTTATGTATGTCTGTCCGCGCGTTTTTCATACTAAACAGGATTTTGATGATTTTTGATTCATTTGAAAGAAGAGATTTGGGAAATGGTCCTATATTTCGAACAAATGAAATTCAAAATTTCCTTCCTAATAAAAACCACCCCCAAAGGGGATGGAGGTTTTAGAGTTTTTCTCGAAAATCGAAAATCTGTGACGGCAGAATTAAAGATAAAACCATATCCGGGAAAGTTTAATAGGAAAATTTTCTCGAAACGAGTTACGGTTTCCGAGTTACAGCAGCGGTAAAGTCTGAAATATCTATGTGTATTTTCACCGCGATAATTTGAGATCCCTGAGCAATAACAAGTACAAGCAAATAATTAACCTACTTGGGTAATAGGATAAGTACTATCTTCTTTGGTAAAGGAGGAAATCCTCCTTATGGACATCGTAAAAAATATTTATTATATATATATATATATGAACATTATACATAGTAAACGTGTGCTGATATTGTTAATTTTTCTTTGACTAGAATGAAGATTGGTGGATAAAGAAAAACATCCTTCGATACATTTTTATTTGACCAAGTCAAGGAATTCTGAAACTCGAACAGAACTATCTATGACTTTTAACGCGCATGTAGAATATTTTCTTTTGTTCTTGAATAATTACTGTTACAATAATCAAGAGAGAGAATTATAATAAATCTAATGACTCGGCATAATATGTGGATTTAGAAAGAATAAATCTGAAACAAAAAAATAGGAGAAACACGCGTTGTTAGTTTTTTGTCCAACTTCATAGAAAGGTTACAATTTAATTGAATGTTCTATTATGTTTGTTCAGTGAGTTTAAGTATTTGGTGATTCCTTCTTTTTCGTCTTCATGATCTATCAAACTGGAATAGGAAATTTATCAAAATTATTGAAATGGGTTTGGAATAATTATCAGAGGCACTTGTAATTTTCAAGAGATTGTTGCTACTATTTAATTTTGTACGTGACACAAATGTTGATTATTGAATGGATAAGATTAAATAAATATCTTTATTCCAATATTTACAATAACACCTGTATCATTTATATCCTTCAATCTTTCACGGCCAACTTGAAAATTAATGAGATATACATTTCAAATCTCTAAAGAGGTTTGACATGTTTGATTGAGATTTTTTTCTGTTAACATTCGATTGGTTTTTATGATCAATGAAGCAGTAAGAAATGTGACACAATGAACAAAAATCTGGTGTTTGAGGGACTATTTATATTTAAAAAAAAATTAAACCAGTGAATTTTTTTAGTTTTTTTATTTATTACAACTTAAAAAAACCTGGACAAGTGCGAATTGAACTCGAGTGCCGGGGGTTCCGTACGTTCATGTTTTAGGTTTTCCTATAAACTATAAGTAGAAAACTAATTTATGTATTTTTTCCAACATTTTAGGTTCAGTAGTTTCAGAGATAAAGGGGGAATGGTCAATTTTCGTCTATTTTCTTGAATAACTTGGACACTTCTTATTTTAAAATTACAAAAAATACATATAAGATCTTCAAGGCCAGACCCTCTTCCATTTGATCCGTCAAACGATGCAGTTTTCAAAAAAATATTTTTAATGTTCCACCTTCCCCCCCCAAAATACCCCCCATATACAGATTTCATCTATTCATGTCACAGAAATTGATATCTGTACAAAATTTCAATTCAATCGGTCGAGTAGATTCGGACATAATTGACTGAGAACTACTGACACACGAGTGATCCTATAAGTTTTCCGTTTTTTTTTTTTTGACGTACAGAACCCTAAAAAGAGTATTATGCTGGATAAAAATTGGAATTGGACAAAAAATATTTTAAGTATTGTTAAAAATGTAATATACCTACCTTCTTTTTGTTTTCTATAAAATGAGATATATTCTTGACAAAAATGGTTTAATAAACTTATACCATGCTTTGTTCTGTAGCGTTCTATTTTATGGAATTATTTGTTGGGGTTCAGCTTATTCAAATGCATAAAGGCCAGCAGCCAGAGTACAAAAGCATGCTATCAAAATTTTAACGCTGAACATCAATCAAAAATTATATTTTGGAAGCACTAATAAATAATTATTGTATTGTATTCCAATTTTGAAGTTTTGGAATTGTAGTTAGATAGAAGACTTTTGGCACCAATGAATAGAGTCAGTTAAATTTTTGGTGAAAAAAATACGTTGGAAGTTCACTGATTTCAAAGAAGATAGAAGAACATATACATCTTATTACTTATGCATATTCTTTGCTTGTACCTGTTATTATTCAGAGATCTCAAAACATCGCGGTGGACATAAACATATTTCAGAATTTACCACTGCTGTAACTCAAATCCCTAACTTTTTTTTGAAAAAATGTCCATTTTAAATGTAGCTACATATAACCTCTTCTTTAATTTGGTCGTCTCGTGTTTCCGTAACTCGTTTGAGAAAATGTTCAATTTTTTCCGGATATGATGTCAGCTTTTCTCAGATTTTCTATTTTCGAGAAAAATTGGCCTCTCCACCCCCTTCGGTAGCGGTCTTCGGAGGGAAGGAGATCTCGGATTTGAGTTTTTCTAAATATGGGACCATTTCTCAAGTCTCCGCTTTCAAATGAACCAAAAATCATCAAAATCGGAGCACGTTTACAACCGAATTGTATACCTCCTTCTTTTTTGAAGGTGTTCAAAAATAATATCTGGAGATTATACTTTTATTATTATAGATCAAAACTGCTTAATATCAAACTCATAAGAGTCATAACCTATTTAACAAGTGATTAATAGAAATATTTCTTACAAAAAATTGCACCGACTTTATTAGTAGCTAATAAAGTAGGTTCCATTTTTTTTGAAAAATATTTATTTCACACTTTTGAGTGTAACATTAGTCACGAAAATCGTTGAACATTCATTAATACCCAAGAAAATATAGGATTATAATCCTTTGCATTTGTTATTTAGGTATTCAGAGATCTGAACACATCGCGCGCAAATATATCCAGATATTTCAGACTTTACTTACACTTTTGGGGGCGGTTTTTGTAGGGAAGGTGTTTCCGAATTTGAGCTTTTCTAAACGTGGGACCATTTCGCAACTCTCCTCTTTCAAATGAAACAAAAATCATCTAAATCGGAGTACATTCACTATGCGAAATGCGCGAATAGCCATAAAAAAAACCGAATTGTACACCTCCTCCATTTTTGAAGTCGGTCAAAAATAGCAGGATCCTGTATATAGTATAGTATATAGTTTCAGTGTAGATATCTTTCAATGAAATGCTTTCCCCCTTAAAAAAACTCCCGTATCAAATCAAAAATATTTCCTGTTGATTTCTATTTCATCAATTCATCCAACAACAATATGAATAAGAATTTTTCACAAGAAAGCTCTCCCCATGTTGTGTAATAATATGCCAGCACACACACATATTACACAAAGTATAAGTAAATTTTCTCTGTTTGCATTCAACAAGATAAAAAAAAACTAATATAATAATTATTTTATCTCTGACAAATACAAACATTAAAGCCGATAACTTTTGGAACCTTTCAACTTTTACCCGTAGAAATATATATACATACATATGTATATCGAACAAGAATGCGCGATAAGAGAATCATCATCATCATCAACAACACAACAAGGGCAAAAAGTCATATATATCTCAAGAGTTCAGACCTTTTATAACATTACATTACATATATATATATATATATATTTATTAATATTTCTTTCCGAAGGCAGTTTATCAGTTGGCCTGGCCCCAGAGGATAGAAAACGACGACTTTCTTGAGATAAAATATTTTTATGTATATTCGTATTTGTATGTTTTCGATAAGAGAAATGATAAGGAGGAGAAAAAATCATCGCCCATGGTAATCGACAGATAAAATGTACACAAATATATATATATATATATATATATATATATATATATATATATATATATATATATATATATATATATATATATATATATATATATAATGATGAATTTTTAATGATTGGGGTTGCAGTCAAAATGCCAATAAAATTAAAACTCTTTAATCAATGTCGAGCTTTCGGTAACGCTTGTTACCTTCATCGGGACAAACTAAAATAACGAACAAATTAATTATAACAAAAAATATTAATAATATGAACTACTTACAATCGTGAGATTAATGAGTCATACCCAACCTAATTTAAATAATGTTGATAGAATTTTGGAAATGTCTTTAAATGAAAATAATATTGATCAATCACAACCTCGCTCAAATACTCTTCCTATATACTGTTCTCTCTATTTTATTGATGAATTAACCTATAAACTTATGAATGTTTTTAAAGGATATAATATTTTATTTGCAAAAAAGAATATAAAAGTAGTTTCTAAGTTATTTTCAAAAGTAAAAACACCTTTAAAAACAACAGAAAAATCTGGAATAGTATATGAGATCAAATGTAATGATTGTGATTTATCATATATAGGTCAAACTTCTAGGAGTTTATCAGGAAGAATTACGTCTCATAAAAGTGATATAAAATGTAAAAAGCCGTCATGTGCCTTGACCGAACATGCCATAAACAAAAAGCACACTATAGATTTTGAAAACTCAATTGTTCTATGTTCTGAAAAGAACATTTTTAAACGAAGTTTCTTAGAAATGATTCATATTCAAAAAGAAACAAATGTTATGAATAAACGTTCGGATATAAATGGACTTAGTTCCATTTACTCATATATTTTAAAATTATATAATGATAATTATCATAGTGTGCCATCTGATGTTTCTCTAAATTAATATATTGTTTCATATTATACAAGATAATGCCATATTTTTATATTATATCCATTTTTTAAATGATATATCCTGTGATTAACTTCTGAAGTGTGTTTTTTATTAGCTACATACATAGATTGATCTTAGTATGCGTAATTCCATAGTAACTTTTAATTATGAAACATAAAAGTTCAATCATAAAGTTAAATGCATAATAACAAATGTTTGTAGCTGGTAAATTTCATTAATCTCACGATTGTAAGTAGTTCATATTATTAATATTTTTTGTTATAATTAATTTGTTCGTTATTTTAGTTTGTCCCGATGAAGGTAACAAGCGTTATCGAAAGCTCGACATTGATTAAAGAGTTTTAATTTTATTGGCATTTTGACTGCAACCCCAATCATTAAAAATTCATCATTAATTAGACAGTCAAGAATTTACAATTCATTTTATATATATATATATATATATATATATATATATATATATATATATATATATATATATATATATATATATATATATAAAATAATTTAAATGGGCAGAGTTCATAGGTTTTAATAAAACTGTTGATTTTTGACCGACGAACCCCAAACGGAGGAGGAATACAATTCGACTGAGTACATTTTTTTTTTGTTTGTGCGCGCATTTCATATAGTAATCGTACTACGATTTTGATGATTTTTAATTCATTTGAAAGAAGAGGCTTGAGAAATGGTCCCATATTCATAGAAACGGGAATCCGACATCTCGTTCCCTCCGAAAACCGCCCCCGAAGTGGGTGGAGGGGGCAAATTTTCTGGAAAATTGAAAATTTGCGGTGTTATAATTAAAGATAGGACAATATCCGGAAGTGTTTAAATTGAACATTTTTTTCAAAAGAGTTACAGTTTCCGCGTTTTGCAATGGTAAAGTCTGAAATATGTGATATGCGTATTTCCGCTATGAGGAAGAGCAATTTTTTACGAAAATTGAAAATGTGACACGGCCATATTAAAGAAAAGATTATATGTAGCAACATTTAAATTGAGTTACGGTTTTCGAGTTACAGCAGTAAAGTCTGAAATATGTATATTTGCGCCGCGATGTTTTGAGATCTCTCAATAATAAATAACAAGTACAAGCTAAACCTACCTATAACTTTTTGGGTATTAGTGAACGTTCATCAGTTTTCATGAGTAATGTTACAGTCAAAAATGTGAAATAAATATTTTTTACAAAAAATTTTATCGACTCTATCAGTTGTTGCACTGAAAAATACAAAATAATATTAATTCTATTGGTGCTGGTAATTTTGAAGTTGTGCCATTGTAGTTTGTTGTTGTAGGCACCAACTTCAAAATGACCAGCACCAATACAATTAATATTATTTTGTATTTTTCAGTGCAACAACTGACAAAGTCGATCCAATTTTTTGTAAAAAATATTTATGCTGTGGAATGTCCAGTTAGCGTTGATCCACATTTGTTTCATTAAGATTACGGTAGTAAATAATTATTTCTATGTAAAAAAATTAAACTTCTCTAGAGGGCGTATTAAATTTCATATTAAGAGTTGGATTTTAAATAATTTGAAGTTATAATATACATAGATATTGTTATGTTACTTAAAAAATCTGTTTTAATATTTAATACTTCCTATATCATGTGTCTTTCTTGACATTTGTAGTTGTATTTATAGTTTTGTTGCATTTTTATTTTATTATTTGTTTATTTATTGTATATTAATATGTATATTTAGATTATGTTAAGCTTGTAGATTTTAATACATTATTAAGTTCAGGTCTACACACAGATGCTATTTGCATCTCGGTAGGGGATTGTTGGACTTTATTAAGTCAGACAATCTATTAGCATACTATTTTTTAATCAAGATTTGTATGTTAACCTGAATAAAGATTATTACTTGCTGTGAAAATATACAATATATTTATAATAAATATAATAACTAGTCGTGAGGGTAATATGACTTGGCACTTTGGTAATAATTAATAAGTGAAAGTAACCAGAACGTCAGTAGTTATTACATACTTATATGAGTATCGCTATATACAGGGTGTTTCATAATAAAGTACCATAAATTGGGGATTGTATAGATCTTGATGAGAAATTAAGAAAGGGTAAATAACATTTTTGGGTAAACCTTCCCGTTAACGTTCTACAGGGTGATGAAGTGATAGTGTTAACCAGATATTATGGTCTCTTTTTTAATTTTGTCGTCTCAAATTTCCGATATTTGAAGAAAAAAAGATAAACAAACAGTCGAATTCTATGTATACCTTCTCCCTTTTGTTTCGTCGGTAAAATAAATACTTCTTACAAAAAATTGGGCTGACATTATTAGTTGATGCACTGAAAAGTATAAAATAATATTAATTCTGTTGGTGATGGTACTTTTGAAGTTGTACAGTTGCAGTTAAATTGATAACTCTTGGCACCAACTTCACAGGTACCACCACCAATAGAATTAATATTATTTTATACTTTTCTGTGCACTGATAACGTCGGCCCAATTTTTTGTATGAAATATTTCTTTCACACTTTTGTGTGTAACATTAGTCACGAAAATCGTTAAACATTCATTAATACCAATGAAGATAGTTACTTATCCTATTACCCACGGATATTATTTGCTTGTAGTTGTTATTATTATTGAGATCTCAACATATCGCTGCGGAAATCTTAAGCAATTTAGTTGTTACCATTTTAACATCGATTTAAATCGAAAACCGCAACTCTAAGGATTAAATGTTCATTATAAATGTTGCTACAAATAATTATGTCTTTCAGGTACTGCAAACAGATTTTCAATTTTCGACAGAAATCGCTCTCTCCGCATAGCTAAAATAGGTATATTAAAATGCCTCTATCTCGAAAACCGTTACTCTTTTGAAAAAATGTTCAATTTAAACGTTTCCGGATATTGTCCTATCTTTAATTTTACCACTGCAGATTTTCAATTTTCGAGAAAATTTGTTCCCTCCACCCCCTTCGGGGGCGGTTTTCGGAGGAAACGAGATGTCATATTCCCGTTTTGATAGATATGGGACCATTTCTCAAGCCTCCTCTTTCAAATGAATCACAAATCATCAAAATCGGAGTACGATTACTATATTAGAGGCGCGCATGAACCAAAAAAAAAATGCACACAGTCGAATTGTATACCTCCTCCGTTCGGGGTTCGTCGATAAAAAAATAACAATTAGCTCACAGTTACAATGCGAATCGTAGGAACAGATATAAAAGAAAATCAGACAGTCGAATAATAATTGTAGTTATGTACCTATACCTGCTTCATTTGGAAGTCGGTCAAAAATAATCCGAGTTATATAATAATAATAATAATATTATGTACATTCATGTCGCCTGTTGGTCATTTCCGTCTGTTAACAAAGTATGTAAGTGTATGTATATAATACAATAATCCAAATTAATTCGTAAGCTGACGCATTTTACATACATTTACAACAAGTATAGTTGTTAGTTTATTCATTTATTTTCCTTTATATTCAAATTAGGATCAAAAGAGTTAAAGTTCATGAATGGCCTTTTATTGATAATGTGACATACTATCTTTTTTTTGTTTTCGTTGAAACTGTTGATTCACTATATTATGGAAAACAACAGAATTTTATTGCTATAATACTCGTATATAGGTTATTCAATGAGTAAAGAGATTACGTAATCAGCTGTAGGGACGTTTTAATCATGTTTTATTGACCTTTCAAAACTATTTTTGACCGACGAACCCCCCGAACGGAGGAGGTAT
Organism: Crioceris asparagi; assembly: GCA_958507055.1. Lineage (NCBI taxonomy): Eukaryota > Metazoa > Arthropoda > Insecta > Coleoptera > Chrysomelidae > Crioceris > Crioceris asparagi. The sequence continues at coordinate 1,993,256 of OY293827.1, forward strand.
ATAATTCGATTGTCTGCTTTTTTTTTGTTTGTTCGCCCATTGTATATAGTAGACTTCAGAAATGGTCCTGTATTGGTAAAAACTCAAATCCGAAAGCTCCTTCCCTCCGAAAACCACCTCAGAAAGGGATGGAGGGGGCAAATTTTCTCGATAATCGAAAATTCGAGATGTCAGAATTGAAGATAGGACAATATCCGGAAACATTTATATTCAACATTTTTTTAAAAGAGTTTTCGAGTTACATTCATGTTGAAATCTCACAGATGTGTATTTTCGCTATGTGGAGAGAGTAATTTCTTTCAAAAAATGAAAATCTCTGGGTACAACATTAAAGATAATAATATTTGTAGCAACATTTATACTGAACATTTTTTCTTTTGAGTTACGGTTTTTGAATTAGAGCGGTGGTAAAATGGTTAAATCTAAAATACTTACGCGTACTTCTGCAGCGATGTTCTGAGATCTCAATAATAACAACTACAAGCAAAGAATATACGTGGGTAATAGGATAAGTACTATCTTCTTTGGTATTAGTGAACGTTCAACGATTTTCGTGACTAATGTTACACTTAAAAGTGTGAAATAAATGTTTTTTACAAAAAATTTGACCGACGTTATTAGTTGGTGCACTGAAAAATTCGAAATAATATTAATTTTATTGGTGCTATGGTACTTGTGAAGTTGGTGCCAAAAGTTATCCATCTAACTGCACAATTTCAAAAGTAACACCACCAATGAAATTAATATTATTTCGAATTTTTCATTGCACCAACTAATAACGTGGGTCCAATTTTTCGTAAAAAATATATATGTCTTCCAATTTGGTAAAAAACTTATTATATTCAACGAGGTGTTTCTAATCTTTGACTCATATGAAAACGAGAAACATTTCTCTTATATATTATTGTGGTCATCGGCCATAGTAGTAGTATTAAAATATCAGCGGCATTTAAAACTCGAAAATTTCAACTACAAATGCCATATAACGGATATACAACTACTAAGATTATTATACGAATAACCCATCAGCACATTTGAATTTTTTATTGTTGGAAACACTATTTGAATATTTATAAAATTTCTCAAGAAACACATTCACTAAAGTAGAATCAGTCGTAGTCGAAGGTGGGTATAAAAATACTTATATATTATGGTGTCGATGAACTTTGAAAAAAAAGGAGATTCGACATACCGGCCGCTATAAATTCGGTTGACTACTTTCATTCCACGTAATTCTTATTCATCCTCTCCAGAATTATCAGTTGGTATTGTATAAATATATAAGCGAGTATGATTTAGATGTTTATATGCTAGTTTACAAATTGTACCTGAAGCTATGAAATTGAAAGTAAAACTACGTAATTTACAACTTACAACACTATACTAGAAACAGATTCTCTACTCCCCAATTATGCTTCTGAATGTTTTTATCTATTAATTATTTAAATTAGTCCACACTAACACTACTTTCCTGTAGATTTTCCTTTATTATAACGAAGCATATGGTTTCCAAAAGTTACCTCCCAGCAATCCAAGAACCGCTTTCCAAACCGTTTACAAGTCGCCATTTTCTCAGATAATTGTTGTCCATCTTGTGACGAATCTTGGCATTAGTTGGAATAGCTGATAACTACTAGAATTATTTAAATTTACATTTATCCTCAAAAATAGCTTATGTCTTGATATTGTATTGAGTGTAATATTTAACTACTTTTTAAGATAAGGTAATAAATATTAAAAAAAGATTGGACCGACTTTATTCGTTGATGCACTGAAAAATACGAAATCATAAGCGGTTCAAACCAGTCCCAAACCGTCAGACGCCTCGCACTTTAATTTCCGAAAAAATAATTTATTCCCAACTACTAGAAAGATGTTCGAGCAGTAGTTTGACGATTTCCAAACTAGTCCGGACTCAGTTTGAGACAGGCGCAGTTGAAGCGTCTTTTTCTTCTTAGAGTATAGTGTTCTCTGTTGATGGAGAAATCCCTTTCAAAGAACACTACCATAGTCTTAAACTAAAGATTGATTTTCTGTTCTGTCCATCAGTCTTTCATTAAGGGTGTTCGAGCAGGATTTCAAACCAAACTCAAACCGTCAGAGGCATGGGCATTTTAATTTTAAGAAGACGGAAATTCATATGCGCATGCTCCACAATCACGGAACACAGTTGGAAACTGGTCCAAACTACTGCTTGAACACCCTTATTGATGTTCTCTCTTATCTTTGATCATAAAACATATCTATTAGCATAGCCATTTGTTCTATGATGACGAAATTGTAAGAAAGTGGAAGGGGTAGTTTGCAGTTTGGTGTTCGAGCAGAACGAAATCCCAAACCACTTGGAAACTGTTTCAGACTGCACATGCGCATTTTAAACAGTTATCAAACCGTTCCAAACTACTGCTCGAACAGCTTTAATAATATTAACTCTATTGGTACTGGTAATTTTGAAGGATTGTAATTAAATAGAATACTCTTGGCACCAACTTCAAAAGTACCAGCACCAATAGAATTGATATTGTTTTGTATTTTTCAGTGCACCAATTAATAAATTCGGTACAACTTGTTGTAAAAAATATTTATAAAGCTGAAGTGTAACATCATCTATCAATAACTGTTACTGGATTACATACAATTCTATCATTTTTTATCGTTGGACAAGATCTGTTTCCGCCTGCTGCAAAACACACACGAGTCTATCCTTTAACAAGGTCTACTAGGTACATGTAGATATATGTCGTGGCCCGATCAAAGAATTGATTAAGATTATATTATGATGAAGCAATCGAAGATATTATTATGAAATTGTCTCATTTTATAAAATTACCAACTTATCATTCATCTTAACAAATTTTGTTGATTTGTTCATCAATGTTTGACCATCGCACTAGTGTAGGGTGGCCATATACAGGGTGATTCATGATGACTGTCCATTAGAAGTTTATGGAGAACCGAGTAATAAGATAAAAATCTGAAATTTTGTGCATATCTAGGCATAACAGGTTGGGATCTATCCACCGAAAATATTTTCAGCTCTGTTGTCACTTGGTGTTATACAGGGAATTTGTATCTACTTTGTTATTTTGAATGGAACACCCTGTATATGTTGGCATTTTTGGATTGTCCCCATAAATTTGAATATTTTTTATTTTTATCATTTAAAATAATTAAAACGTTCTCACGAACGCCACTGATAAAACAAAAACAAGTGTTTATCATGCTATAAATTTGTTCTTAAGAAGCAATAATACCTACTAAGTTTGAAAAAAAAAATCTAGGAGAGTTTCTTTAGAAATAAGAAAAAACAATTTTTTTCGCAATATTTCAACACCCCGTATCTCCAAAATGAAGTGTTTTTGGAGATAACTTTATGTGAACTTTTTTAATTATTTTTATCTGCTGAATACGTTGTTTCTGTTTCTCCATTAAAATTCGGACCACCCTGTATATTCTTGCACTTCAATTAGGTATATGTCTGCTATTTATGTTTTTAGCTCGTTTTTGATTCGATATTTTCATAATAGAATATCTTGAGAAAATTCAAAATGAGTTGAGCTCGAGTAGAATGTGTTGGATTCTTGCATAAATTTTCCTGTAAATTCCTATGTACTGTATTTTTTCCCAAATGCTTTTAGTAGTTCCAGAGAAAACAGGGGGGTTGAGCTGAATTTTCTCCAATAGTTTTGCTCACTAGAAAATATACTGTGACAGATAAACAGACAGACAAGACACCGGTGTGATGTTACAATCGTTTTCTCTGAAATAGGGAATTTGCCTATATTTTTTTATTTCATTAATATGTTTGTTTATGTATAAAAACACCCTATACCAAATATAAGCCATTAAATCGCAGTACTTATTTTACAAAAAATATTAATATTTGAAATGCTTGCTAAGCTAATTCAAACGAGGCCAAACGCGCGGGAGCTGCTGTGACGTCCCTCCTTGCATCGAAACGAGCCGACTCTCTGCAGCCATGCTATTTGCCAGCAAGGTCTGACGTCAACCATTGGCAGCGCGTTTAAAGCGGAGTTTAAAATAAAAACATTTTAAACACTTTTATTTCAGTTAAATATTTCTTTCTTGACTATGGGGTTTTCGATGATAATAACTTATGATTTTGAAAATTTTTACTAACTCTTATTTTTTAGGGCAAGTTCCATAATATTGAAACATCACTTGTCACTTTTTGGAGCACAAATATATTGATTGATCAACTTTGAACTTTTCTCTATTTATCAAGCTCATCTATTTGAGATAGGTAACTATACTGAGGGTGTTAGAAAAAAATGTAATCCACCATTTTGTGGTGGCAGCCATCTTGGATTTGCCAACAATTTCATTCGATGTCCATGTTGAGGAGAATGTAAACAAAATATATAAAATCCGCGGCGGCCATATTGAACTCTCAATGATACTGAATACACAAATATTATCAACAAACACTTTTACATTGTGCTGTCATCTTTTTGTATATTGATTACATAGGGATGAAAACATAATCTCTCATCGTAAGAGACGTTTAAATTCAATTATTATATATGATTATTATCGATCGATAATTCGCTTACTATTAATTGATTATCTGAACCCGCCTATTGTTTATGACATGAAAATTAATTCTCATCCGATTCTAGCAAGGACATGCTTCGCATTTGCAATAACAGCCTACTTAAGAATGAGTTTGTTTTTTTAGTTGCGGCTCGATGTTTCATACTATGTGGGTAATTCTACGATCGGGAAACGACATGTGTATATGAACATTTATTATTATATCCCCATGAGCTAGGGCGTGCGTTCGGTGAGTTCTCATTCTGCTGACGAAGCTTATTACATTGCTACCTCTACATATATACACAGTAGGAAAACACTAGCTAGGAGAAGATATTTCAGGTTGACAGTACGTATGTGAGCGATAATCGCGAGCCGCTATATTTAGACACACTATTTAATATAGCAAAGGTGGGGTAAAGAAACACCACCTACGACAGTAGAAGGCCGGACAATGGAAATATCGAGCAATTCAAAAGCGAAAAATTCTTTGGAAATCAGCTTGTATACGCTCCATTAGTGCTGACTACAAATTATGTTAGGTTATGTCAGGTCACTGTTTCAAAAAAACATCATTGTCCGATTAAGGTGCTTGTGAAATTTGATTTTTCTTAACACGCTTTTATTAGCTTGGTATGTAGATATGTATGTATATAACGGAATCTTTGGACACGATTTTCACCCACTTTAAAACATCGGATCGACTTGAAACTTTGTATACTTTTAAGGGACCGAAGAAAATACAATAATTTCATGTTGTGTATGTGCGTGTGGGACTCCTTGATGGGGGGTTCCATACCTATATCTCTATGAGCTCTATGGATGGATTTTCGTGGAATTTTCGACATGCATATGAGTTGGTAGGTACATGATGTTGTGTATGTGTGAGTGGGGCTTTTTGGTGGAGTGTTCCATACGTACGGGTGATTTGGTTTCAGAATGAGTTTTCGTGAAACTTTATATCTGTATGTGGGTTGGGAGATTTTGTGATGTTGTGTTAGTGCGAGTGGGATTTTTCGATGAAAGTTTTCATACGTATAGTTATGTACGTACGATAGGATTTTTTGATGAAGGGTTCCATACCTATACCTATCGGAGCTTTATGGATGAATTTCTGTGGAATTTATGATATGAATGTGTGTTGGAGGATTTGCGATGGAGTTTAAGAGACTATGATTTTGTATTTTTCGGTGGAACAACTGATAATGTCGGTCCAATTTTTTGTAAAAAATATATTTCACATTTTTGAGTGTAACATTAGTCATGAAAACTGTTGAACGTTCACTAACACCCAAAAAGTTACAGGTAGGTTAGGTTATGTTAGGTACTTGTACTTGTTATTTATTATTCAGAGATCTCAAAACATCGCGGTGCAAATATACATATTTCAGACTTTACTGTTGTAACTCGAAAACTGTAACTCAATTTAAATGTTGCAACATATAATCTTTTCTTTAATTTGGCCGTGTTATATTTTCAATTTTCGAAAAAAATTTCTCTTCCTCATAGCGGAAATACGCATATCACTTATTTCAGACTTTACCATTGCGAAACTCGGGAACCGTAAATCTTTTGAAAAAATGTTAAATTTAAACGTTTCCGGATATGGAATTTTCATTAATTCAGTTTTCAAGAAAAATTGCCCCCTCCACCCCCTTTGGGGGCGGTTTTTTGGAGAGAATAGATTAAATTTTTCTCAATATGGGACCATTTCTCAACTCCCCTCTTTCAAATGTAACAGAAATCATCTAAATCGGGGTACGTTTACTATGCAAAAAGCGCGAACAGCCATTAAAAAAAATAAAAAAAGGAATCTTACAACCGAATTGTATACCTTCTCCTTTTTTTGAAGTCGGTCAAAAATTACCTACTTCTTCTTTCTTGCCAGACGACCACCTATCATCACTGACGTCACGATGTCAGTAGTTGTCTCCGGCCTGCTACTATAATAGGTGATGTTGGGTAAAGTCGGTGTTATGAAGTTTTAATTATGAACTCTTCTCTCCATATTCTTGCTAGTCTGCTACTGTCGATTCATCCCAGAGCCTGATTCATTTGACTTACCCACGCACCACGCATCATGGTACATTTAGTTTGATTGCACCTACATTATTATATGACATGAATGTAATAAAATGTTTGCAACTGGTTTTTCTAGTTAAATTGCAGTAAATATTGTTAATATATTTTATATAGCAGATACACAAAAATCATCTCAAGAAATATCAATAATTAATGTGAGTCGGAAAAAGTAATAGACAAGGAGAGACTTTTCAAGTTATAAAAAATTCATCTCAAATGACTTTCCAACCATTCTCAAACAAATTCCAACGAATTTAAAAATCGTGTCTGATCAACACATACAGCAATGGTCATATTCAATTCTGACATAGGAAGCACCGTTCAACCAGAATAGGAATAAATAGTTAATAAATATTGTTTACAAAATATTGGACCGTCTTTATTAGTTGGTGCACTGAAAAATACAAAATAATATTAATTCTATTGGTGCTGGTAATTTTGAAGTTGTGCAGTTACATTTAGATTGATAACTTTTGGCACCAATTTCACAAGTACCAGCACCAATAGAATTAATATTACAGTAGAGTCTCATTAGTCCGGCACTATCAAAAACTAGGAGGTGCCGAATTATTGGAATGTTCGGATTGGTGGATTGTATAGAAAACTCCATAATAAAAAAGTAAAGCATTTTGTAATGGGAATATATTCGTTAAGTGATGGAGGTGCAGGTGGAGGGGTGCCGGATTATTGGACGTGTCGAACTAGTGAAGTGTCGGATTAGTGAGACTCTACTGTATTTCATATTTTTCAGTGCATCAGCAAATGAAGTTGGTACAATTTATTTATCTCACACTTTTGAAGGAAGACAATACTCTGCATATACTTATTCACGTTGCTTATACTTCAGTCTGACAAGGCGGAAAGCCCCCTATCAGGCAGAAGAGAATAAAATAATAAAATATTACACACACAATTGTTAAAATTTTACTGAAAATAAATAATGAAATGAAATGAATTATTCAGATATTTCAAAACGTTGCGCAAATACACCTGTTCAGACTTAACCACTGCTGTAACTGAAACCGTATTTTTTTCAAATGCCAAATTTAAATCTTGCTACATATAATCTCTTCTTTAATTTGGCTATCTCATATTTTCAATTTTTGAAAAAAAAAATGTCCCCACCACATAGCGGAAACATACATATTCCAGACTTTACCACCGCTGTAATTCGGAAACCTATTTTTTTCTAACAATGTCCAATTTAAATGTTTCCGGATATGGTCTATTGTTTAATTTTGCCGTCTCAATTTTTTTTAATAGGCCCCCTCCACCCCTTTAGGGGAAGTTTTTGGATGGAAGGACATGTTGAATGTCGATTTTTTTAATAAGACCGCAACTCTCAATAATAAATAAAAAATTTATTACAAAAAATTGGACCGACATTATTAGTTGGTGCACTGAAAAATACAAAATAATATTAATTCTATTGGTGATGGTACTTGTGAAGTTGGTGTCAAAAGTTATCAATCTAACTGCAACTGCACAACTTCAAAAGTACCAGCACCAATGGAATTAATGTTATTTCTTAGTCCTCCAACAAAATAAAATCAGTCAGTAATAATTTTTACATCAATCGAGACTGGAGGCGGCGGCAAGGCCGCTCCCACGCGGCAGCGACGCTAGGCGTTACCACATCGATCGACAGGGTGTGGCGCGGCACATCGCCCCCACCCCCTTCTTTTATTGTGATGACGGCAACGACATCATACCTTAAACCAACCCCCGCGCACGCTGCTCCTGTAAGCAAATTTACATTTTTCCAACTGCCCCCTCTGCCTTTGCCTAGGTTGGGTACCTAATAAATATAGCTAATCGTGTTAAGGAATCGCCCAGGGGATGATGGAACATGCAAACAATTTCCCCCGAGCGCCTCGTCGGATGGATGATAGTTCACTGCCTTTTCTAATATAAATTAATTGTCTGTAGTATACCAGCTTATTATGCTGTTCAACCAGTTTGCAAATTCTATCCAACTCATCCAGACTGGATAAAGCCGATAGCCCGCGATCTTTGCTTGTCTCAGGTGTGAGCTTTTGTCCGATAAACGATGAGATGTAGGTAGGGTGTTGCATATGTCAAACGGTGATGACGTCACAATCTGACGTAATACGCGATAAGATGGCCGGTTTGCAATGAAAATTGACTTTATTTTTTAAAAATATGCACAATAATTGACATTATTACACTTTATTTCATTCCATTTGGCTGTTCCACTCTGTATAATTGTTAGCTAATTAGTTTATAGTACTAGTCATTGAGATGTATGTTAACTATCCGCATTATTGAAGTAGGCTAGTAGGATAAAGGAATACGTATTTCGGGAAGTGTTTAATCATATACCATTTTAGTTAGGTTAGGTTAGATTAGGTTACATATGGAAACCAGGCCTCTTTTAGACTATTTTGAGCTTAGAGCATGGAATTACCAAGGAGAGCAAGTGAAGCCATATGAGGACTAAATCAATGGCCGCCAATGGACGTAACACCATTTTTTTTTTCGACAGCGACTCTTGTATCCAAGAGCCTCACATTTTACTATTTAACTTAAGTAAAGTGAAGTTGTAGTTTTTATTATCCTACTTTCGTGTGTAAATATTAAATAATTGTAAATTATTCTCACTTATCTGCGAACCCGCATCATACGTAACAGTATATATATTTAAATGATGTTAAGGTTCTAGATTTTAAATCTCTTGAGTTCAGATCTAAACACAGATGCTATTTGCGGTAGGAGTTTGTATAATAAGTTAGACAACCTATTAGCATACTGTTTGATTAATCAAGATTTGTATGTTAGTAGCCTGAATAAAGAATATTATTATTATTAGTTCCTCAATGAACATGATTAGTAGTCTCAAAATGGCGGCCAACCAATAAAAAAACACCTAAAAAGTAGCCTTTGGTTAAATGGGATCAAAAATATGGATATGAACTGACCATAGACTTTTGCTTGAAAGATTTTTCCCTAAAAGTGAAAACTACTGAAAATTAAGTTAAAAAAGGTATATTTATTCACATGAACCTTCACGTAATATGCCCAAATGTTATTTTATACTTTTAGCTAATCTTACACCAAAAAATCTTGTTGAGATTTCATCAGAGACAAGTTTGTCGGCATCGGTATCTATAAATGGAGCTGCTGCCATAATAATAATAATAATATAAGAAGAGATCGTGAACGAGACGACCCATCGCCGGGTGGCGCACCGCGCAGTACCACGTCACCGTTGTGTTGGCACCTGGTCCTGGTACTACCCAGCAAGTAGTAGTAGGTGAGTGTCCGTCCGTTGGTTGGGTGTGTCACATCGTCCAAACGGCCGAACCTGCAAGCAAGAGTCACTCGTCGTCTGATGAGTACCAGCAGCAGCTCTCATTCCACCGCACCAGATGACCTTGGGCGACCTTCCGTCACGCAAAGTCAATGAACCCGCAGTATTGAAGAGATGATCTTCAGCAGACACTTCTTGATTCTCTTCTGCATTAATAATCTAACACATCGAAAGATTTAATAATAGTATGATCCTTTGGGGATTTTTTTTTTGTTTTTTATAACATTTATGATAAATGTTTTTTACAACAAAATTGAACCGACGTTATTAATTGGTGCACTGAAAAATACAAAATAATATTAATTCTATTGGTGGTGGTACTTTTGAAGTTGTACAGTTGCAGTTCGATTGACAACTTTTGGCGCAAACTTCACAAGGACCAGCACCAATAGAGTATTATTTTGTACTTTTCAGTGCACCAATTAATAACGTCGATCCAATTTTTTGTAAAAAAATATTTATTTCACACTTTTGAGTGTAACATTAGTCACGAAGATCATTGAACGTTCACTAATACCAATGAAGATAGTACTTATCCTATTATCCACGTATGTTGGTACTTGTTATTATTTAGAGATCTCAACATCGCGGCGGACATACGCATTTTAGATTTTACCATTTTACTACCGCTCTAACTCGAAAATCGTTACTCTAACGAAAAAATGTTCATTATAATTGTTGCTACAAATAATCTGGCCTCTCATGTGGTTGCCTCAGATTCTTGAAATTTCGAAAGAAATTACCACCTCCACAACGAAAATACACAAAAGTATTTGAGATTTTAACATCGCTGTAACTCGAAAACCATTACTCTTTTGAAAAAAATGTCCAATTTAAACGTTTCTGAATATTGTTCTATCTTTAATTCCGCTGCCTCAGATTTTCGATTTTCGAGAAAAAATGCCCCCTTCGGAGGTGAATCATCGAAATTGGGAGTATGTTCGACAGTCGAATTGCATAACTACTCCGTTTGGGTTCGTGGGTAAAAATCTGGTGTGTCCACTCACACGACTTTCCTATCGCTCGTAGGCAAATACCAGTGAATGAAAAATATTACTCTATTACAATAGTTTCCTTACATAGCGACGATAATAGCGGAAATAAAGGAAAAATTCTCTGGTCAAATCGTGCTACCACTCATTTTTTTCAGCATGTCAAGACAAACAACAATGGTCATTTAACATTTTTTCGCAAGATGAAACGTTTAGCCAGAATCTGAAGAAACATGTGGAAAATATGGAATTTTATTCAAGCATAACTTTTTTTGTGCTTTTTCTCAGAGATGGCGCTGTGTGTGGGTGGTAAAGGGCTCTCAGGAGAATACTTTAAGCAAGATTAATCAAAATCCTTAGAACCGTTCTTGCGCTACAATCTTGAGCAAATCAAGTTTTTTGGCTATAGCTCAACACCCAGTGTATGCAGGATTCTCATTCAGTGCCACCGGCGAGTGATATTTGTATCAAACAAAATACAAAATACACCAATCCGTTCCCGAGATAATGTTGTCACAGACAGACAGACGACGGACAGACAGACCAATGGCTAAAAATATATTTATTAGACATCAGAAATGGCAGGCCTCTTTTTGACTGACTTCAAAAAAGGAGGAAGTATACAATTCGGTTGTATGTTTTTTATGACAAATATTAATTCTATTGCTTCTGGTACTTTTGAAGTTGGTGCAAAAAGTTTTCAATCTAACTGCACAACTTCAAACTTACCAGTAAACTAATAGAATTAATATTATTTTGTATTTTTCAGTGCATCAACTAATAAAGTCGGTCCAATTTTTTTTTTATATTTACTAATATTACACCTACTCAGTCGACATAAATTTTATTTGGATATTCCAAACAAAAACCTGGCAACACTGTAGAGTTTTTTCGCATTCTTTCCACTAGTCAATTGAGGGTAGACAAACTTATAGAAGCAGCTATAGGAGAGGTACCTATTCTATATAAATAATGACCGTTTCGTTCAGAAAGTGTTTTATTCATTACAATATATTTATAAATCAACAGTTAACATCTGCACTCATCAAACAATTGGAAATATTTTAAGAATATTTAAATAATCATATCTCTAACACCTAAATTCCGAAAATAAGAATAATTATATAAAATACATATATGTATATATATATAAGTACATAATACAGGTATATATTATAGTATCAAAATATTTTATAATTTGAATTATAATGGAATGACACAGGAGCCAATAAAAGACGGTTGCTTGTAATAGACAAAGATTCAGATAGATGGGGTTACTTGTTATATTATCAAACTTGAAGAAAAACAAAACGACTCAAAAGTGTCTGTCCGTTACAATCAAAACAATCAATTTTTCCTCTTAAAACTAGTTAAGTACAACAGGAAATAACAATAAATATAATAATAATATCAACTGTAGTAGTTATAGAAAGTACGACAATAATAACCGAGTCAAACAAGATGGAATTATCCTACAAGTTTTAATAAAAATGATGGAAGTCATACATAGTGTAAAAACCATGTTAAAATACATCTCACAATAAAAGATTTGTTTATTGTCATTTAATATAAATTTTGATTGCATATCATTATCTCATAAATAGACACTAGTTATCTAGACAACAAAAAATAAGCTTCAAAATTACAAGAGAACCATCCAAAACGGAGTATATAGCTCAACAATACTGAGCTACAAGTTTCCCTGTTGATGGATACCAATAAAATCTATACATACCAGGTGTCCCCCCCCCCCGAAAAAAAAAACATGACCAGATCGGCAAAATCAATAGTAAATCAAAAATAAGTCTTCGCGTCATGTTTTCTCGAATATTGGCTATAGCTTCAGCATCACTCATTATTTATTTTTACGAAATATACCAGGCTGTTTTATAAACTCAAAAGGTACATTAAAAAAAATCCTTTAAATAAATGCAGCCTTGACTGAAGAACCCCTTTACTTTCCCTAACTTTGGCGCCGCTGGATAAATCATAGTTTTAGTGGTATTTTTTGATTTAACAGTGATTTCTAAGTTAATGAAGTAGCCATAATTCCATAGAAAAAGTAGTTTTTGAGATATATGAACACTTAGAGAAACGGATTTTGATGTGAAAACCGCACTTCGATATCGTGCACCTAACCTCAAATATCGGTGAACAAAGATTTATTCATGATATAAAAACAAACAAGTAGCGTGGATTTAGTGAGAAAGTTCAATAGGTTTTTCTTTCATAGATTTTAGACAGAAATGATGAATGTATTTCGAAATTAATACAGCAAATGCGAAGATATTTATTTCTTTTAATCTTTACATTTAGAAAATCCGAATTGGCCATTTCAGAAAGCTGAAATTAATTTCTCCACTCAATGAGTAGCTTCCAGAACATCTCTCTTATAATAAGACACCTGGTACTATGATTTTTTTCATAAACAATAAAAACTAGTCTTACCAGAATGTATCCACCAATCGATCAAAAAAATTGTACCGCCTATGTACCTAGATGGCAGCATAGATATAATTTATTCAAGGTTGTGTATATCACATAATATATATTTCGATGGTGCATCTAAATCGTTAATGGTTTCGATTTCCTTAGGTATATAACAAAAATAAAGAAACTTTGCTTAGGTAGGTACCTATTCCATCTTGTTGACTAAGACATCAAAAAAGAAAATGATTAACACATTTTACAATAAATATTATTAATAAATTCTTCGTAATTGAGTGCAGCAACCATTGTGAGAAATTTAATACGCACCATGTATATATATATCAAACAATAATATACATGTGTGCTTATCAAAAAAAATCCAAATCCAAGGTAATATCACAAAAAATACCGTATGTCACTTTTTTTGGGGGATATATATATATATTATAATATATTTGTATCACTGAAAATATTATACATATTTTATATTTATATACATTTCAATGACCTTTAAATATATTCTTATAATTTTCTCTTCGCTTTACACATAGGATTTTCCAGGAAAATATTTATGCAAAATATATTTTAGTGACAACAATATATAATATTATTATGAGATATTACCCAGAATCCATATTTATAGCAGCGTGATTCGCGATCGATGCTAAATTGGAACTTTAAGAAAACCCAAAGTTATTATTATTATTATAGGATCGTCCTGAAAATATTATAATAATTCGAATGATACTTCTTCCATGATGATGGGTGTCTCATATTATGAAAAATCAAAGTTGCTAATACTTTTGGATATAGGCGGCAACGTTGCAAAGATGAGAAACCGTTAGGTGTTCATTTTCAGCTTTCAAAACGATTCTACGTGACCTGTATTCCTTAAACTTCTAATGTAAAATCAACCTTGTAATCACACTGTATATATATATTTTTATAAATTTGATTCACCTAATTTAATTATGAATAAGTAAATGTAATAATTATAATAGGTATTTATATAGGTACGGTGCAGCTACAAACTAAACAGGTACTGATTCTTTTTCAATATGTAATACCTCCACTACTTATATATAATCATTTAATTAATAGAGAAAATATACAAGATGATTTACTTAACGATACTCGAAGTAGCGTGAAGTAGATAACGTAACTAGCTACGGCTTGCTTAACTTAATCCTTAAGTAATTCACCCTGTATATGCAGAAAGTGAAAACCTGGCAAATTAAAAAAAACAATTCCTACTGAAAACAATCAGATGAAAACAAAAAGCAAAAACATAACCTCTAGGAGTATACAAAGAAAAATAATCAGTACATTTTTTTCTAAATAGTCAAAATGATCTACCTTATATACTACTATCTTCTTTAACTGGTATTTATATTTTTTTGCTTTTTAAAGCTTGAATATCATTTATATAATATATATAACTGGGAGATGATTCGTAATATGTATATATGTATATATATATACTAAAATAAACTCCAACTACAGTAATAGGGATATATTAACTGTATATAAGCATATTATTATAAGAGACAAGAATAATAACCTTTAGTTGTCTTTGGTTGCTTTTTTTTTTCTATCGTAAATTTCAACATTCCTTTTTTTTGTTTGGGAAAATAATTCATCTTACGTTATTGTTGTTTAGTAGAATTTTGATTGATTTCCTTTTTTCGTTATCTTTTCTCCAATTTTTAATGTCTCTTAGATTACGAAAGGTATTTTTTGTTATAGATAATAATTTATAGTTTGCTCAATAAAATCTTATCGCTATAGATACCGCTTTTATTATTTATTTTTTTGTTAAAATACAAATTTACATATTTTTCGATATATATCATATTGGTGTTGTTGAACATTATTTTTCTTAAATTTTGATTACAAATTTTAAGTGTTTCCTTCGTGTGTCCATATTTATTTTTACTTAATATCTAAATAAAATATTTACATAATTTTTTTCACGCTCTCACAGAAGATTTTTGCATATAATATACGCTTACGGTTTGTGTTGTTTTTTTTTGTTCCTAATTTTAGAGGTGCATTTACCTATCTACTAGAGATTGTTGATTTTTGATTGTATCTGTAAATACTTCTGGGAATATAAAAGCTAAATATAATATGTTGTCTATGCACATATTATAAATGTTTGAATCAATAAAAATACTGCTCCTTCAAGAAACCAAATCAAAAAGCACAATGAATCTATTATTATCTGCAACGGATATAAGCCGAGAGACATCTGGCGAGTAATAGCTCAACAATTTTCAAATGCTACCGCATAATAGTTGAGCTATTAGTCAATAGGTGCCACAAATTCGAACTTGAAATAAAACAGTGTTTTATATCGTTATGGTTTTCTGTTGAAATATTATGGAACAAATTCAATGAAGACAGTATATTATTATATTTCTTGTATCATTCTACTTATGCACTAATAATTGTTATCAACACTATCATTACAATCTTCTTTTTAATATATTTATATGACGACACACTGGACAAAATATTTGATTAAAAAATACTTTCATAATCTGATATATATATATTTGCTATAGAATTTTACCTATCTAAAATTTGAAACTGCATAGCTACGTTATTTTTTTCTACATTATTATAATTTAACTCTATATATGTATTATCATATATATTTTTATATAGAGTTGCCGGTTGCTTTAATTGGAATTAACTTAAAAGCATTTCCTTTTCTTCATTTATATAGAAATATCAACATTATATTATTTTCATAATACTTACATATTATAGGTATATGTACTGCTTTTTTTTATTTAGAAGGAAAATATGTGTTCCATGTTTCAAAGAATAGAATTTTCAAAAACAAACAACAGCGCTATGTACAAGGGAGGGAATTCTTATATAATATATGTATATATATGAACTTTGCCTGCCAGCAGGTACTTGAAATCTTTGATTCTTCCCCAAGTTTAGAGTAGAAAATCAAAATCAATAAATACAGGGTGTCCTACTGAGGTCAGCGAGGTATAGAGATAATAAGGAAAGCGTGAACCGTACGACTTCGGAAAGAAATAATAATAATAATCAAATGGGATTTTTTTTATAAGAAATGTGTCTGGTTTTTTCTCGTCGTATATACTGGGTGGCCCATTAAAAAGGGAAGCCGGCTATATCTCAGGATCCACTAATCGGACGACCCGGAGAAAAAAAAATTCTATCTAACCCTATACTGAAAATATTATTTTTGTAGCCTACTGAGAATAAGACAACTTTTTTGTATTAAAGTTTTTTCTCTATCTTGTCAAATAACGGCTGGGCGGAGGGGCAAAAAAACCGCTTTAAAATGAAATAATGTTATTCAAAATAGGTCATACCGAAAAAAAAGTTATCCAGTTATTTCAAACCAACATTTGCCTCTCCCCTCGCCCGTTATTTGGCAAGGTAGAGAAAACACTTTTAAACAAAAAAGTTGTCTTAATTATCAGTAGGTTACAAAAATAATATTTTCAATATAGGTTATCTTGAAATAATTTTGATTAAAACAGTGTTTTCTACGCCGCGGTTTGAATTGCGCCCTCTAGCGGTAGACTTAGGAACTTATAAATATTTTCCAGCTTTTTCTTTTGGCGGATTTACCCTCGAAAAAAATTTCTCATGGTCGTCCGATTAACGGATCCCGAGATATAGCCGACGTCCTCTATTACTGGGCCACCCTGTAGAAATAGTATGTTACCTGTGGAGAGTTTTCCAAAAATTCAAACATTTAAGCAAACTTATCATAGCACCTAAAAAATTGTAGAGTTTGTGCGCTGTTTGTTTCGGAGTTTACAGAATTAAAATCACTTTTAAAGTTCCACAAATTCGATTTGGAAATTAATCACTTACTTACTTGTATCTGTGGAAGTTAAATTAACAAATATAAATCAATATTATGTATTCATATAATAAATCTTTTGTGGATTTTCTCGATGTTCGCGTAAAATACCTCATGGATCTTGATGAGACTGGTCTCAGGAATATTCCAGAGAGAGTTTTTACCTCGGAGAAGATAAGTGTTTTTACAAAAATATTAAGAACAACTCCAATTATTATATGGTAGCGACACCTGTTGCTGAATAGTTGAGGTAAAACTTGGACGCCTGAATAGGTGGTGGTGTACCTTCTTGTATTCAAATAAGTAGATCATCCCAATAAATAGTTTTAAAATTCTACTGTAAACTGTAAGAAGCGAAGAAGTTTTCTTAAAAATAAAATTTTCCCTCTTTCGATAATAATTGACAAAAAACACACCATTTTATGAACAGAAATAACGAATTATCATGTTTTTTGTGCATTTAAAATACACCTTGAGCACCAACGAACTTTTTCTATTCTGTCGTTTTGTGGAAACATACCATCTCTATATTGTGTATACAGTGTGTAGAAAAAGTAATGTAACTTACTTAAATTATTTCAAATAAAAGAGATATGAATCAAGTTATCAGTATAAATAATTCAAAAATATACAGGGTGTACACCATTACAGCGAAATAAATCATATATTTTTAAATAATTGACAGACAAAATGCATATTTTTCTTTTTCTTGTACGAACTTAATAAAATAAAAAATATTTGTCAAATCTGATATTAATATAAATAAATTCAAACACGGCAAAGTATGAAGATATTTCAATTAAAGAGAATTTATATGACATATTATGTTTCACATTTTGTTTTAATAAGATTCTCAAAATGTCTTCCTTGTTATATATTCGTTATTTAATTGGTTGTTAACAGTTTTCTTCTTCTAAAATTTCGATTGTCTTGTTTATTTGTATAAGTAAGTTATGCTACTTTTTTCACACACTGTATACGCTCCAGGATATTTCCTTTTCAATTGTAGTATCGTAATATTAATTGTACAGCAGGTATATATTTATATATAATAAGTATGTTAAGAATACTTTCTTTTTTTTACGTATTACTCTATTATGATATGTATGAGCGAATAATTTTTCTCTTTTTCGAAGATAATAATTCTCATATTTTAAGTCAAGCTCTACAGAGACGAATCCAGGGGCAAAATGCTTCTGTTTGATAGTCACCTGAGATCATAGGGAAAAATAGATTAAAAAAAGTAAAACTGAAGAATGTTACTAGAAGTGCAATGTTCTGTAAAACAATTTCGAACGGTTAAAGGGATTTTGCTGAAATTGGATACGATGACAGTGTTAAATATATCAATACATAGGTGTAAAAAATTAAAAAAATAATAAAAAATAAATTCGCCACTATAGACGTGGAAAAGTGGCGGGAATGAGAATCTAATATGGCCGCCAGAGAAAGATTGAGGTTTGAATTTCAAAAACACTTGTTCTAGAGATAAAAAATTCCTATGAATAATATTAATTAATTTTTATTGCGGACCGATCTTTTCCACATAACGGAAATAAATAAAAATATTTTAAATTTATAATGACCCTACAGTATTGTTTTATGCTTTCACAAAATAATGACATGTTGACTGTTTCAAATTTGACCTTCAATCAACTCAGCCCTAACGTAAGAGTTTCTTTTTTAAAATAGGGTAATTATGTATTGCTGGTTGCGAACCATCGCCATGAACTTGCAACACAAAAAATGTTCTTTAGATTTACTATAAATGTTCTCTACAAGATTAATATTAGAACCAAAATTACTTCCCCTGTTGTAGGTGTAGGTACCTTGGACATCTGTCGGCTATACAGGAAAATAACTTAACAGTAAAATTCAATTTCCCAAGGTGAACTGCTAGCAAACAAGTCACATTGCCCCTGTTTGTTTATTTTTAGTATTGCTTAGAATAGATAGAAAGTTTATGTTGATTTTTCTTTTATGATCTAGAAATTATTTTTGCAAACCCAGGAATATCTTCTATATATTATATTTATGTAATATGTATATAAATATGCTACAGTGGCAGTGAAAAATAGTTGAAAATAATTTTCCTTTACAAAATTCTACAGAGTAGTAAAATGAAATAGCACATCTCCTCGTTATTCTTACGTTTTTTTTTCTGTCAACTCTTCGTCTTTTTTTCTCTGTACAGCAATTAATAACTATATTATTATGCAAACTGAAATATTTATAATATTTACCAAGACTATAATAACCTGTACTAAGACTAGAACTTTTACTATGAATCAGTATTACACTTTTTCAATAACAAAATAATTATCTTTAATCAACTGTAAATGGAAAACCAAACTATCAGGTTAACTTTAAGTTATTTTAATCTTTTAAAAATTGGCTATTGCTTTTACATATACAATGCCATATTAAAAGTTGTATTTAAACAAAGTTGTGAAAGCTCCTTTTCAAAATACACCCTGTTTATAATTTACGCAAAACAGCTCAATTTTTAAATTTGATTGCATTTTCTTCAATGCCATATCCAGACATTTTCTCAAATGGAAATATGCATTTATATTATTTAATCTTAAGTTGGAACAATTGTGATTTTTAAGAAAGCAATATTTAAAAAAACGTTGTACTGCTGGTTTTTTCCACTTCAATTGAATTCGAATACTTACATAAGACAGAGAATCAAAGATTAATGAAACACGCACAAGGACATACTAAACAAACATTACTGACGTTTGATATATGACAGCTGACATAACGGATCAAAAGATCTGTCTTTATCAGACTTTGTAAGGCAGCGAGATGCCTCGAATCTATCCCGATGACATCATAATCGAATCAGTGACGTCAGAAGCAACACAATCAATTTTTTTTAAGAAATGATGTATTGAAGCTTTCTTGTGTTTAACATAAAGGGTGATTTTTTTTATATACAGTTTCCATTTTAAACGTTTGCACTGTACAAATTATTTTTATTGGGTAAAATTCATTTTATTCATTGAAAAAGTGCCCTACCTAGCTACAATCACAGCTCTGAATAATGCATACAAATTTAAGTATATAGATATTGTTAAATATTTTTTTTAATAAAAAGTTCATACAACGTCTAAAATCATCTCACTTTTGTTGTCGATCCTTTTTGCATTTTCTATTATTTATGTAATGTAAAATGCATAAAAACTACCAAATAACAGCCAAAATAGATAATTGTAAAGATATAAGAATATAATATCGGAGTAAATATTTAATAGAAGAATTGAATACTTCTCTAAGTGTTGCGGCTACTAAGTATTTTTATACAAAGATTATATACCTGTTTATATATAAGTACTTTTTTATGACATATATATTTAAGTACTTTTTTTTGTTTGTTTTTCAATTGTTATCGTTGCCTTTTTTTGAGTCTTCGGTGAAATCTGTATTATTTGATCTGAAACAGAAAAGTTTGTTAATATCACAGTTAAATCTTCAGTAGGAAGCCATTTTATCTTCTTATGTGACCCAGTGTTTTGGATTAGCCGCGTTGAATTTTCAATTATATCAGAGACAACGACATTTTACGTTGGCGTCAAGGATATATGGAAGGAGAAGGATGTAATACACCCAGAGATGGGGGGATAAAGTTGAATAGGCTAAAATGTGGTGTCCGATCAAGTTCACCGGTTAACTTTTTAATTCTTTGCGCATGCTCCAAGACGGAAATGTGCGCTTTGATTTGAAAACATGTCTGGAAATAACAATGTTACAAGTATTTTGTGTTACAGCCTACAATACTTAAGGGGGAAAAGTGAGATTTTAATTGAAAATTCAAATAAACCGCTTGGAGAATCCCAAACAAATAATTAAAGCTCGATTGCAAAACACAATATAGACATAGTGAGAGTCGGTACTACTCGGGAAATATCGGATTAACCTGATATGTCCAGAGATAACCAATATGTCACTCGGGCCCTCTATGATTGATCGGATATTTTATCTCAACTAGCACTTTATGTAGTAAAAAGTCAACGGTTTGAATGGAATAGATCGACGACTGGCTAACCAAAGGTCGAAAATTTATGACTGTTTAGAAAGGATCGGCGGTTGGAACGGAACAAATAATTAAAATTATTTTTTTTGGGTACCTGCTATTTGGGCCTATGAAGCTGGAGCAGCCCCCTTGATACTGTGACCTTAGATGGACATCCACTGACTGGACCGCCTGCCTCTCTTTTTCGGCTCGTTCTCTCTGTAATCTGTTTCATTTTTATTGATTAATATTACAAAAAAAGACACAAGCAAGCTAGATTAAATTTTGATTGATAAATTATAGAGAAACTTTTCAGCTTGGTGCATTTTTTTGTGGGACGAATGCCCTGGTACATTTATTTTCAATTACTTACCACGTTTGTAGTATTTCCCATCGGTTCATCCCAAATACTATGTTAGCATTAAAAGTTAACAGCAATTATATATCAATTCAATCATTAATTGAGGTAATTTAAATGTTCCATGTTTTCCCAGTTGTTTCTAATGTTTCTTTATTATTCTTTTGAGTGTTACGTTAGTACTTAATATAAATTATTATCAAATAGTAATATATAACTCCATATTTTTCAGGAAGTAACATAGGTTCCCAAACATACCCTTGAGGAACACCGCTAAAGATCGTTTGAGATATAAAATTTAATGTTATAAGATTACATCGAATATCAGCTGCTACAGCGATAGTTAAGGAAAACTCTATATTTTTCCAGCTGGATTTTTTTCTCAAACCTATACTACTTTCATATGATAATCAACTGACGACTTACTTGTTCTTGGATTGGCGCATGAACTGTTGAATTTTCCTGGCAGCCTGGTGTTGCCTTCGTTGCGAATAGGTACGTCTATAGAATAAATAACTAAATATTAGGTCAGAATTATTAATCTGAAATTATTGTTATTATTATATTTATGTACATTTAAAACTATGATAATATCAAAACAACGAAGCGAGCAGGGGTTAATAACAGTGCACCAAATACATCAGCCACAACAACAAATTAATTATTTATATATACAGGGTGATCTTTTTTTTCATCTAAGCTATTATTGACTTCATTAAATGGTAATTCCGAACAGTGCGACACATTCTTGATATTTCTATTTTTAATACTTACATGTTGTCTAAAATTACTCATTAAGTTTTTTTTTTAAATAACTACCCCTCGCCTTTACTTTCCTACAGTAAAACGTTCGGTGTCGTGTGTTCAACAAATGTTTTTACAAATTCAAAAAAATCGATAGCTTGATTTGAAAAAATCGGATAGGTAAATTCCACGGTTTTTAATTTTATTATTTCTTCTATCACTCTAGGAAAAATGCTTTAAACAAAAGTTGTAGGGACAGCTTATATAAATAACTGAAAAATATTTTTGACGAACTTTAATGAGCTAATTTTGGAGATATTTTTAGTTTCGTCAGCCGCCATTTTGATCATCACCATTTACAAACAGACCGAGATATTTATGTAACGGATTCTTTTCAATAAATTTGAACTTGATATCTTAAAAAATGCGCAGTCATGTAACAAATACATTTTTTTGTATCAAGCCGAGTTTTCGAGAATGTTTAATCTCTTCTTCAGGGTAAAAGTCGTGATTTTGGAATAAATTGGCCAAAAACAGGAAAAATTTCATAGTCATCAATAAAAAATTGTGAACGAACGCAATAAGTACATTTCTATATGAAATTTACTTAAAAAGATTTGAGGCTTGCACGCATCCATAGGTCACCCTGTATTATATACAGTGTGAAGCAAAGTATGAACTAAATACCCCTGATATTTCAGTTATTAGCAGTTCCTATGGAACATGTCGATTATTATTCCTAATTACTTAAATGTACAAGTATGTACTTGCTAATGCTTTTGTGAAGTCATGGATTATTTTCTCAAATAGCTTCTTGCCGTTGCAATGTGGCGCCTTTGTAAACTATGATATTTTAAAAATTAAAAAATTTTGGTGAGTATGGCTGCCATACTAAATCAATAACGACACATATTTAACAGATGACATTTGAGAAAGTAGCCAATACCTCCAAATATCGTTACCTAAATCAGTCATTTTATGTAGGAAGGAGTACTTACATGTTCAGGAATATATAACGAGTGAAATGTTTGTTTTTTTACGACATCATGGTCTGCGTATTTAAGGGGATTCCCTATCTCTACGGGAAATCATTTTTAATTCAAACATCATGTATAAAAAATAATATAACTTGCTTATATCTCGATTCCTGATAGTTTCATGAAAAA
Source organism: Crioceris asparagi (assembly GCA_958507055.1). Classification (NCBI taxonomy): domain Eukaryota; kingdom Metazoa; phylum Arthropoda; class Insecta; order Coleoptera; family Chrysomelidae; genus Crioceris; species Crioceris asparagi. Next base: position 2,016,790 of record OY293827.1, read on the forward strand.
AAAATAGGTATGCCAAAAAACAAGTAGGCACTTGTTGTTTCATTGTTTGATCGTATTTTAATGTGTAATGATTATTTATATGAAATTTTTCAGGAAGAACAATGTTTAGAGTGGCCACCAGGATCTACCGATTTATCTCCACTAGATTATTGTCTCTAAATTATCATTTACAAAATAAAACTTGATAATCTGGTCAATCAGAAACTGAAAACTTTCAATCACTAACTAAATGCAATGGCGTAATGTCATATACAATAATATATTTTCAGAATATTTATTAAAAAAAAATATAAAACATTTGTTATTGTAGATTATTATTTAAATTAAATAATAATCTTAGCACTATGATATTAACAGTTATGTTTCAAATTCAATAGAGTAGGAAACAAGAAAGAAATATACAGGGTGTGCAATAAAAAAATGTATGTTTGAATTATTTCCCGAAAGTTTTACTCGAAAAATTTACAAGAATCAAAATATAACCTAGTTATGTTACTTTTTATATAGACTGTATATGCTATGTAGAAAAGTATAGTGCATCTACTCCATTAAGATTTAGAATCATCGCTTATTTATAAATTTTTATAGACTTTTCTTTGTGGTCTTTAGGGGGGCAATAGTACCCCAAACCCCCTCTACGGGTGCGCTGCTGCATCTATATTCCTCCATATCATTTTTGTATTCGCAGTATCAAAATATATTATTCCCATAATTATATTATTCAATTTATGACATTTGTCATCTCCACATATTGTGAAAATAAAAACATATCTTCAAAATGACGATAATCTTCTATTATTTGTTCACACTATTCTTCTTCGGTATATTTCGTACTCTGTACTTGTATTTGATTGAAGGCGACTTTTCTGCCCCTTGAAAGTGTTACCACAGACAAAGAAACTTACAGTTTAAAGTGGATTCTGAACCACCGATATGTCTCAATATAAATCTCAAGACACACCTCCACCCAGCCTTTTCCAGAGAAGCTCTGTACTAGGTTGCTGGTTTCCTAGTGCCTCGAGAGGAGGAAAAATGCAATGTGTGCAACTGGTCACTCATCCAAACAGTTCACCACGTACTGCGCTGCTTAACTTCGATGATTGAAGTCGGCCGCAGTGTCACGCGCTCCTGTTCACAATAACAGGTTTTGATATCAATGATGTCTGCTTCGGGTCTTTTCCAGATTTCGATTTCTTTTGTTTTTATAGAATATACTCTAGTGTCTAGTATCCCACAAAATAATCGTCTAACATTTAGCATAGATGGATATGGTTAACGAATATTAGTAAATATATTAATATACGCCATATGCTAAGATCAGGAACGTCAGCGCAAAGCAAGCTGTTTTTTATTTATCTCATTAATCGAGGATATGGAACTAGAATTGATGAAGAGAAAACTGGCGAAGATGTTTCTTCGTCTCGACGAAGCTGCCATATTCAATATGCGGAGAAGCGTGAAAAGCACTCAGTATCCTTTATGAAGATAATGGCCTAGATAGAAAACTTAATCTACAAAAGATTATCTACCTTACCATAATGAGTGACTTTAAGAATTTAGAAATGCCATCACATGGCAACAATTAACTGCCAAAATTCTTCCCGATGATGATTATGACTATTGATACTGCCATGAATCTTAACGGAAACCCTATTCCTATGGTGAGAGGGTAGGTAGGGTACATTTATTATTAAGCTGGGGTACACTGCCTATACAGAGGGTATCATTAATATTTGAAAATATTTTAAAAGGGAGAATCTTTGGCTTGAAATATAAAGTTTATAACCTAAATCACAAAGAGAAAATATGACTCATAGCCAATGATTTGTGTAAGTCGTTTGAAACTATAAGAGGTATTTGTTTCATATTTGGCGGGAAGTTTAGAATTTGAATGAAATGTGTAATTTCGTGTGAAGAGGATAAGGTTATTTATATAGAAAGTATTGGAGAAATGAAGAATTATACCAAAATGACAATTCTGCCAGTGATTAAAGGGAGCTAATCCCTTCATAATCCCTCTATCTGGATCTTTGATGCTCGCGAAATTGATTTGTGTCATAAATTTATTAAAGTAGATACAGTGATAATTACTAAAAAATAAAAATAAGAATCAGTATTGGACCAATAGTTAAAAAAGGTAATACTTGTGAACGGGTGTCCAATTTAAATTAAAAAAAATAGAGTGCATTGAAATATTTGAAGTCTGACATAAAATTTTGAATACTCTTTGAATAATAATGTGAATCAACATGTTTAGTGATACTATTAGAGCTTTTCCCCATGGACATGAGTACTATCTGTGATTTTATCACCGATGTTATATTTATATGTATTTTTATGACTTTTTTAAACCCGGGGTACAAACTTGAAATTTATTTATTTTTAATCATCACTGAACCGATTTCAATAGAATCTTAGGACCATGTAGTTAACTATATGAGATAAAAAAATAAATGAAAAAAATATATGGCATATAATCAACATGCCATTACAAAATTTTTGGGACAATCTGTATAATCCAAAGTAAATTCCCGAAAAAGTTCTGAGCTTTATAAGACGGGAGCTGAACGCCCTTTAGCTCAGCAATAATTTATATTAAGTCTTCATATTTTCAGCCCAGATCTTTCCATTTAAAATACTTTCAATACACCCTGTATAATATCCACAACAATTATTAAACTACAACCACATACATATAAAGCCTCACACCAAAACGACTAGCCAATACGAGTATTGCTAATAGAAATTCACTCAGATGCAAATGCAACAAGTTAGTATTTGATAAAATTTCAAGTATCATAAATTTTAACTATAAAATTTTCATTTTTTAGCAAAGCTACTCAATTAAAGTAACCAGTTAAATTACGTCACTGGTAAGTTGGTACGCTTGAAACGGTCAATGTTGTAAAATTGTCATTTGTCACTTTTAACGTTCCAAATATTTGACTTAAATAAACGAACTATGACTATGCCAGAGAACAGAGACATCTATTCTCTGACTACCTACGTATTGTGATTGTTTTGATTTGATTGACAAGTAAAGTCAAAGTTAAATACTAATTTACGAATTATATAACCTATAAACATGAGAATGTCCATTGTCATGTTTGTAGGTTGCTTTGAAAATAAGGTAATGTAACAAGTTTTTAGTTCCCCCCGTATAATGGATTTTAGCAAGATGAAATCATTTTACCTACCACTGGTTAAAAAATATGAAAATTGGACAAGGAATAGAAAAGTTTTGATACTACAAATTTTACATAAAAATATGAACTTGTTGCAGTTTTTTTGCACTTAAGTGTATTATCATGGCAATTATTATTATTATTATTATTATTACTTGGGCGCCGGGTGGGTGGAAAACACTTACTTGAGCCCTGCTGAAGCAGGGGTACCCTCCCTGCTACCACCCTTATTACCACCACTGCCGCTGCCGCCCCCCTGCTCCTTGTAGTTGCGATAATAGTTTTGAATGCACACGGCAGCCTCTTGGCTTTTCTTAAACCTTTTATGTTCACAGTACGACCTATATCCATTCTGGATCACCATGGCTGCATGTGTCATCTGTTTATAGTAGGCGTACTGCTTGTAACGCCTGTAGTAGTTCTGGATGACCACAGCTGCGGCTCGCTCCTTGTCCTGTTCCTGTTGCTGACGCCCCTTGTACGATCGGTACGCCTTCTGTATGATCTTGGCTGCCTCGTACAGTTCCCTTTGTTCTTTATCTGAAAGAAAAGAAAAACAATCATGGCATTGTAGCTAGATATGTTCGAAGGTAGATTCCATTCAATAATTCATGGGATTTGAAAAACCCAGATAAAAGAGAACTACTTCAGAGAAGATTCTCAATCAAGTCTCCTCTCTAATTTATTTTTCCATTCAATGTCGAACTTGCCTATATACATGCGCAAAAGAACTGGTCCAAGCATAGACCTTTGTGGAACACCACATAACACAGTTTTATACTATATTGACATTGTAACTTAATAACCGCACAGTTTATACCTCGGTTAAATACCTGACAAATGATTTCACGGTAGATTGAAATTTATAAAAAAGCACCAGGTACTATATTTTAGTTCAGAACGTTCCCTTGACCTTGACGTGGTATGTGGTCTTCAAATGACAAGACCAACTCTAACTTACCTGACAAAGTTAAATTGGAGAAATCCTTCTCGAATAAGCTGCCTGACGCTTGGAAAAATTCACAGAAATCCGCTGTTGTCGGTGGTGGAGAAGGTGAATCCAGCGTGAATGAACATGGTGACTGAAGACAACTGGATGAAGCTGGACTTAGACTGGAACAAGGTGTGCCAACGTCATAGTAACTGTGAAATAACAAAAACAAGAAGGGTAATTTTCATGGGCTAAGTTTACCAAAAATAAGAGCATTAGAACATTAAAGTGTATCATTGGCAACACTGCTTGGTGAGTCGCCATCATAGCTATCGTCAGTTATATCTGATATAAGATAAAGGCAGATTTATGGTTGCAAATTTGACTTAAAAATGTTTTTCCCTCAACAAGACGGTGCCACATTTCATATGTGTCAGTATATTGTTGTAAACATATCTTCCTTTGTGATTTTTTTGAGAAATGGTAATCATCAAGGGCGTGCCATCCTTGGATTTTTTATAGGAATATCTAGAGTCGTGGAGAAATATTTTCCTTTAACAAGAGGGTGCTACCTGTCACATATCTCTCTTTGTATTGAAAAAAAAAGATTCCTTGGAGGATTGCTTGGAGAAATTTGCCAACAAGGATGTGTAGTTTTTCTGGGTGACTATCCTGAGTTTTAGGCCAGCGAGAAGAACCCAGGAATGATTGATTGCTGAGTTTGAGCAATAGTAGCAGTAATAAGTAATAAAGTATATCATTGGCAACACTGTTTGGTGTATCACCAACATAGCTGTTGTAAGTAATCTCTGAAAGAAAAGTTATGCTTGCAAATTTGGCTTAAAAATGTTTTCCCATCAACAAGACGATGCTACATGTCACATGTCTCAGAATATTGTTGTAAAAATATCTTAATTTGTGATTTTTTTTGAGAAATGGTATCGGGATATGGTTATTAAGGGCTTGCAATCCCTGTTTTTGCTTATGATAATATCTAGAGTCGTAGAACAATGTTTTCTTTTAACAAGAGGGTGCTACCTGTCATATATTTATCTCACTATGCATTGAAAAACAGTTTCTATGGTTGATTGTTTAGAGAAACGATATTTTGAACATTTTTCTTGCTAGGTATATTATTATTATATACTTTACCGATAATTGTTATCAGAGAATTCGAAATTGAATTCGGCCGATTCGAAGCTAGATGAAGAATGATCTAGCAATGGATCCATGAATACATCCTGTAGACTATCAGTGACTTGCAGACTATCCGGATGGCAAGGGCTAGTATCTAACATCATGTCTTCACTTTCATTCTGAAAATGAATGTTAGTTAAAAATTTGATTTTTTGAGGTTATGTATGGAAATTAAAATTTATGATCCTTACCTTAATTCTGTCAGGCATTGCGGCAATAATTTGTTCAGCCAATGTCAAGACTCGAGCATCTTGCTCCCCTTAAAAATTGGTAAATCACATTATTATTAGGTAATACAGTTTCAAAGGACAATGTAAAATAAAGCTAATATGTTTTCTCTATCTAGAACTAAACAAGCACATCGATGGAACATTTTTCATGCAAAGAGCTAAAAAGTCAAGTTTCATTTGAGAAACTAATCAATGACTAAACATTTGGACAACATACAAAAAGGTTTTCAATTTTACGCAGATGCTTTCGGATCGATTCGAATCTTAGTGAGTTAAGTTAGTTTCTCAAATGAAAACGACCATTCCAAAAAAAAAACGAGGCACAGCAAAAGCATGTCGTTACACTAAATCAAGGAGTAGATAATATTATGTTAAATTCGACATTTTTTTGTTCTCTCACTAAATCTGACAATTATTATAAACAAAAATAATCACTCCATTGGTTCAAAGGCAGAACGATATCTAAAAAGTATTAGAAAACTCTAAGGAAAACACATATTAAGATAGATTAGTAGAAGTGATAGTGCAAAAATAGAGATAACGAATAAGTACCATTCAAACAGATCGAATTTTGTGACAATAATTACATTTTTGTAAACAAGGTGTTCATTTCAAAACTACATCCTACATCGGATTTCTCAAAATGTGAGCCCATTAAAAAAGAAAGAATTAATCGCTGGAATACGAAATAATTTCCAAGCGGACTACATTTTAAACAAAATTTGTTTCACCATTTTTAACCCCCTGCCCCCACGAGATACTCTGTTAAAAATCATAAAGTTAGAAAGTTATTCTCCTCGGTATTGTTTTGGTTATAATAAAAGCCCTGAAAATCAAATGTTTGTAAAAAGTTGCATGTTAGCATAACTTTTAATGAATGTTTTAAATGATTTGATAAAGAATATATAAAAGGAGGATGAGAGTAACTTTGTATTCTGTTCTATAAGCAGCAGTGGTTGAAATAACGTCCTGTGAAAAGTTGTCAATTTGGGGTGCTGCGCAGAATTCCACTGAGTGTCTATATTGTTGTATATAAGTTTCCTTCGCCCATACTACATAAGGATGCGCAGCGCGATTTTGCGCAACACCCCTAAATGACATACGATAACCCTACGTTTTATGTGCAACTCCGACAACTGGTGTTAGTCGTCCTCTGTATATTTGTTCATGGATTTGTTAATTAAAAAATAGGAAAAATGATGTTCTTGGGACTTAGACTTTTAGCTGGAATTTTCGATTTAGAAGTATCAATCCGAAATAGTATATAATCATCCTTGCGTTCTTTTATACACTAACATCCTTCAAAATTAGCAAAAATATTTGTAAAAATAATAAATGTAAGTTCACAAAAAAGTAAGGTTAAACGAATTGATGATTGACTTAGGCAGTATATTCAATGATCAAGTGCTATTAATATCAATGTTGCCAACGCTGCCAGTATAACTTTCGCAGCATTAGATTATTTTATGAATTCTATTTTCAAGAAAATTTGTTGTAGAAAAAATTAACGACAATATCTTCTAGTAAAGCAATCAAGGAATTCATATTTTCGAAAGCCTGAAGACAAAGTTTGTCACCTTCGTCATCAAAAGTTGCCATACTATCGTATTTTTGCTCTAAAGCAAGTATTTGTAAAAAAATAAATTTTTAGTAAATTTTAAACATGAAACTATACCTTTAGACATTTAAAATTTGACCACTTGGTTTATGCTTTCGTTATCGAATATAAAAGAAAATATCACAAACGTTATATTGGCAGTTTTGGCAACATTGAAATTGACAGTTTGAAAACGTCAAACACACTGTCAATCATCAATTCGTTTAACCTTACCTTTTCGCGACCTTATATTTACAATTTTTACGACTTTTGTTAATTTTGAAGGACGTTAGTGTCTAATATAATGCAAGGATGATAATATACTATTTCGGATATTAAAAAATACTACCAAATCGAAAATTCCTAAGTACACCATTTTTCCTCTTTTTCATTAACAAATCATTAAAATAGCCGTCTTCCGCCTCAATTTTTTTTCTAGGGCTTTTATAGCTAGACTATTACCTTATTTTGTTTATATTTCATCGATTTCATTATTAGTAATCAAATTTCGAGAAATTCGAGGTGGGAAGCTTTGAAATAAATAAGCACCCTGCATGACTCCTATATGACTTAAATCACAAGATGTATGGCAGAAACAACAAAACAAAACTTATTCAGCACTTTTATTAAGTGAATTTTCCTTTTCATCCAACTTGTTGGACAATACTGTCGAAATAATCGGAACTGCAGTACATACCTCTAAATTGCAAATTACAAATTAATTAATTAGAGAAACATTTTATTGCAACTTATATTTTTAAGTATTCTAAAACGTGTTTAGTCTGCCAAACAAACATGTTACATTTTTTAGGTTAGGCTCGAAGGAAAGCTGAAATGTTGATATTATTATCTCTTAAAAATATTGATCCATTGATTATTGAAGCAGCTATTAATTTTAATTTCTAAATAACATCAAAACCTTAAAAATAGAAGCATAGTAGTTATTTTATGAGTTCTGCCGAAATACATCCAGGTCGACATCCTAGCGTAGACTAGTAAAGTAAAATCGTTAATCGTTGTATTTACTTGACAATTGACGTATACGTCATCAGCCTAGAGTTATTTTGGACAGACTCCAACATAGATGTTAAAGAGTAAGTAAGTCAATAAAATTAAACTTATGCCAATGAACAATAATATTGTTTTTTTTTAAAAGAAACTGCATTAAGTCCAAGCAACATTAACACCTAAAAAGAAACCCCCACAGAACCCACAACACTAACAAAAGACATACAAAATTTCCATAACATATTATAACATATTTCACCAGATTCTTATAGATATCTCATTGCAGTGCCTTAGAACACGATTATTGAAAAAATCAGGCTCTAAAAAAATGCAATTTGAAGTATTATTCCATTCCTTTTAGATCTTTTCCAACTTTGTATGTTTTATGTTTGTAACAGATTTTAAACTATGTATGGAAATTTGAATGTTTTTAGAAACAACTATAGTATATAGATTGTTATATTATATAAGAAGGAAACAGCAAAAGAACAGTTTAGTAAAAATGTAAACAACATTAACAACAGTGAAATAACAACACCGAGAAACAACAACAGATATACAAATATATATATACAGGGTGTCCCAGATGTAATGAGAGAAATGTCGAGAGTATATAGAGTATAGAGTCGGTCACGATAATATTAGCACTTCATAATAACTAATATCTCCAGAACGACACATTTCATCCATTTAATAATCAATAAAAGTACTGTTACTGTCTTTTATAGCTCTGTTCATAATTCTCAAATAAATGTACACATATACGTGCTTAGAGTCCTTAAAATAAAGAGTTCACCAAAAAGAGCGTGTTAGATCTTTAATACGGAACGCAATAAAATACCTACAAACATTATGCTGATCAATATTTAACAACAAAAAATATTCTCATACTTAACAAAGCCTACAACAGTTGCCATGAACAGGAACAGGATTTCTATATTGGCCTTTTAATTAAAGTCCAAAGTACTCCATGAACTCAGAAACAGCAACAAACAGTGTTGCCAACTTTATTGGTCTGACGCTCTTATTGCTAAACCATTTATTAGTCAGATCAATTTTTACTGTTCCAAAATTAAATAAAACAGCACGTTATTTTCAAACCTTCGAAACATATAACTTGGAAACGAGAACCTACAATACCAAACTTTATATGAAATGCTAATATAACTTCATCTCATTCTATACGCTTCCGATTTTCCGCCCATTAGGTCCGGAACACCCTGTATATTATACATATATGTAAATATATAGATATAAACATATATTATAGAGACCATTTACTTTGTGCACTGACCTACAGTACTGTTGGGGACATCACAGTCATCATCTGAGACAGCTTCAACATCTATCAAAGGGCTACTGCTTCTTGGACCACTCCCTATTTCGCCTACAGATATCACATATTATGGTTTCATAATAATTACACAAAAAAATTGAAGCTAAATTTGAAAATTCATGAAAAAAAACTCTCTATATTTTCCAACCGCCCGTCTGTTGTCAGCTTTATTTATTATTCCCGCGCACAAATCGAAATTACTGAGAGTTTTCTAGTAATATATCCTTGCGAAGAGAAAATATTATATACTATATTATATTCCAAGTAGATTCAAGGTATTTTTTAAATATAATATAAACAAAACAGCAATTTTAAGCAAAATCAAAAATCTCATGTGAATCATGAAATCAATCAAAACATAATAGGTTCCCATGCATTCTCAAGATTCATGTGTACTTACCCAGAACATTAATTAAAACGACATCAACGTTATTGTAATGAGAAAACAAAAAAAATATAATAATAACTTACATAATGCAAAGTCCATCTTCTTGTGATAGTCCATCAAGTCATTGTCAACAGCTTGATGATCTTTTAATCCTGATGTTTGTACTGGAAGGGACATACTTCTATCGAACCTGAAATATGAAAAGAGAATAAACTTCAGTTGCCTATGATACTGAAATGACAGCTCAAGTGACGGAATCCATAACTGTTCTATGCATTTATGTATACGAGTCACCATGTTTCCCTGTTACAATAATATTCATTGATCTAAATGATAATACCAAACTCCTAAGTCTCTAGCCAATGAAGAGCCAGAGAAATCGCACCGGATATTGTATAATGATTTGAGACTTGTACTGAAACAAAAACTTACTTTGACAATTTGTGTATCTCCCGCATATTGTAATAAATCTTTGAACTTTTCGGTCTGTAGTGCTCTGACATTGGCGGACCACAACTCATATGAATACCACTGTCGATGGATGGTCTTTTGATCAATTTCTGTCCATTACTACCTCTGGTACTCGATGAAAGATCCGACAACAGTGGACTGGGTGTCGATGTTAACATTTTGCTGTTACAATCCGAATCCAAGTCGATGTTTAGTAGTTTGTACTTGCTGGACTCACTTCTGAAATAGACAAAGTCATGAAATGTGACAGAGTAGAATATCGACTGTGAGAAACAGGTAATCATGGATTGGTGTAAGGGTATTTATTTTTTCTTTAAGTTAACATTATTTCAGTCTTGCTTGGACTTGCAAAAAAAAACGATGACTGATAATGTTATCCCAAATCGTTTTCCTTCAAATAAGAATATATCTACAATGATATCCATTGTCGTATCTGAGTCTATTTATGATTTGTGGGAGCGTTACACTTTTCTTTTAACGATGTTACCCAAAATTTCAAACTGTTCCGTCCATGTTAAAATCGGTAGTTAGGTACGTACCTTGTAACAGCTCCAGGTCGAAGAAAAACTCCATCGTGTGATTTACTAGTCGATGCAATCGAATTGAGAGAACAAATGGAACTAGCTGGAGAAATAACATTCGGGGATACAGCTGCATCTTGGGAGGATTGATTCGATAACAGCAACATGTTAGCTTTGTCTCGTCGCAATTCGAGCTTCTCCAGCTCCTTAACCAAGTCCACGTGGTTGTTGAACTTGGCACATTCCAGGGCACTCTGGTTGTCGGTATTGCGCATATTCAGGGCCACGTGATTCCATTTGTAGAGCATCACAGCTGTTTCGGTATGTCCCCTGGCACAAGCCCACATCTGTATATAGATAAGGGCAAACTTTAGCCTTTGTTACAATCAAAATTCAATATTTTAGTATTATTATTTAGCATAGACTATAGTGTGATCCAGTTTCCACACATACATCAGATTTCTATGCCTGCATTCTCAAGGACGTCAAAATTGACTCCGGCAATGTCTTGTCATACAACGTTTATTTGTTGTTCCATGTCAAAACGCTGTCAGATTGACGTTTGTGAATGGAAATGACCGCGCTACGATTTTGAGGTTAGGCTTATCACTGAAAGACTAAAGACTAGCGACAACGCGCTGAGCCAAGTGTTTTGGCTTCACTACTTTCAGCATGGAAGTAGTGTATAAGAGAGAGAGAGTATAGTAGCAACAATAAGAATCCATCTACTGGTAAAAATTGGCATATATTCTCATGTCACTGAAATTTAAGTCCAAAATAGTTGTGTTCCTTACCAAAGGTGTAAAGCCATCCTCATCCTGACTGAGAGCATCGACTTCTGTCTCCAGCAGCAGTGATGAATTCTCAGCTCTCCAATGCAACATGGCGCAAACGAGACGTGAATAGCCCAATGAGGCAGCCAGATGTAGCAATGTCATCCCACGATGACTGGCAAACCATGACACGCTCAATTCCTCACCATGCCGCCATATTCTCGATGTCATACCTTGACAGAAGTTGACCAGCCGATCTTCAAAATTTGGTTGTCCAAATAGAGCTGTATCTTCGACCTAGAAAATGGTTTCCTTATTATCAATCATTCAAATGGGTTCTTTTGAAAATGGGATTAAAGGACTCCTATGTACTTTTGTTGTATTAAAACCAAGTACTTTTTGGTATTCTACTAACCACATCGCCATCAGCAGGTTCTTGCTTGATTTGGAGTCGTTCATCCATCGCCTCCAGCCTTTGCAGCAAGGTGAATTTCAATAGATTATCATTGGAACGTTCGATTTTCGGTTCAGGTGCAGCTACTTGTTCTTCCCTAGGTGGCAACTTATACTCAAATATCACAGAGTTGGAAATCACATAGCCATCGCATGCTACTTGCAATGTTGCCAGTCCAGCTTCGTGTGCTAAAGAAATACGAAAAAAAAGTGAAAGTGAAACTTTATGAGTTATACCATTGATTTGTTTCATTATCTGCGGTTACTAAATTCATCAGAACTAACTTACCTGGACAGTAGCAACGTAGAACACCACTTTGAACCAAAGTAGTCGGTACGGGGAATGTATCGAAGAGAACAGTATAAGGACCAGTCGAATGCCATGGACCAGTAACCAGCACTTTGACACCACCTTCGGGATAAGCCCATTCGGGTGAATAGTCTGTAATCTTGGCTGCAGCATTACCTGCCGATCCTACTTCCATTGTATGTTGTGAATGTTGTTCCATATTAAGGTGTGCCTTGCCATTGTTTCTACTGCTTATAATAATATTACTAGTATTACTACTATTATTATTTTCGGACGGATTGACATCTAGGAGGCTACCAGCAGATGTGACAGCAACATGATGGTGTGTTGTTTCTAAGCCTTCCAAATCGGGAAATTCACCCAACATATCGAAAGCATCTAAATTAACGAAAACATCATCATCTACGACATGCGTCGGTGATACCACAACATCACAACTATCGATGAAATCCATTGGATTTATTTCCGTTGTCAAACTTTGTTGTTCACTACTATGATGATGATGATGTTGATTGTGGTGATTTGTTTGTTTTTGTGATTGATGATCGGTTCTTTCTGTACTGTGTTGTTGATGGTCTTGTTGTTGATGATGATGATTCTCGAGCTCATTCGAACACAATGGCATATTGGCTGACAGGGTGCGTTGAATATCCTCTTGAGATAGATCCAAGGTTTCATTGAAGAAGCTACCACCATTGATGATGGAAGATGCATCACTGTGCTTACTGACTATCGAACCACTCGAGTCGGTGCCTAAAAGGACGACAGTTTCACCACAAAATGTCGCTTGATGTTTGTATTCTTCTAATGAAGCATCTTCTTGACTGGTATCCATTTGTTTCGATGGAGTTGATGGAGCACTCGACATTATCACTTCGGTTTGTTGATGGTGATTTCTGGATAAATGGATAAAGAGAGATCTTTATTTACCTGGTAGGCAATAGAAGCACGTTATGTATAAGAGTTAAGGTTCAACATGGAAGTAATGGAGCAAACGGGTTGGAAGGAGAAGGAGAAGAGCAAATTCTAGGAGAATATCGTTAAAATATGAGACTAGCAGACCTGGAAGAATATAGGCTGATTAGGCTTACATACTTTTAGGATCTGTGAGGTGGTAAGAAATAAGAAAGTGTATTCAGAAATTGAAATAAATGTTCTTAAATGCAAACTTCTTTGAAATTGAGGATCTTTTAGAGATAAAGAAATGGAAAGGTCTGAAATACAAACGAACATACCTGGAATTTACGTACAACGATCCATCTTGGAATAATGATTGTCTCAAGTTGTTATCACCAACAACTTCCATTTTAGTTGCATCCCTCTTAGTGTTCTGTTGTTTTGTTGTGTGTAAACATGTCGATGAGGGATTCGTCTCCATCACTTCATGCTTCAGTACCAGCTGATGATAGCCAGATGCAGTTCGTCCAATGATATTCTCCTTCTGTATAGTCCTGCTGTTGTTGTTGTTGTTGTTGGTGTTGTTAGTGTTACAGACAAAATTGGCCACAGACACGGGACTGACTAGATTCTGATGATGATGATGCTGATGATGACTCGAATTGTTGCTAGCGTTGGAACTGTTGAGTATCAACAAACCACCGCCGCCTTGGATTTGCGACAAGCTCAGGACCAATGGTGGTGTATTGCCGGAACTGGAGGATGAGCAATTGTTGCTATTGTTGTTGGTTGTACTGTTGTTATTGTTGTTGTGGTGGTTGAGTGACGTGACTGGGTTTGAGTGATTTCTCGTATCGCGGGAATATACTCTTGGCGATGAGGAACTGCTATTGTTGCTGATAATCATGGAACCTTTAGAACAAGCATAATGTAGGATTTGTATAGTAGTTATAAATCTTGTTTCGTGCATTCTCTGATAGTATGGGAAATGGAGGCGTGTTTACTTGATTGCACATGATAATGTTATAAATTAAGAAGACGCCTTCATTTTCCGTACACATATAATTGGTGATTTTATACCTGATCCAGTTGTCGATGAAACCTGGTTATTACTATCTGAATTGCTGGGCGGTCGGGAGTTATTCGAACTTGAACTGGGCAACGATGATGACGATGAATTATTATTATTATTATTATTGGAAGAATTGGCATCCTTGGCCGCCGTTATGCGGCGCATTGGATGTGAACAACTTTTGCCGTCGGCACATGTCGAATCCGGGCAGCCGCATTCCAGCTGTTTCACGAGGGCGGCCTGTCGAGCGATACGCTGTTTCTCCATTAATTGACTAACTATAGCTTCAACAGTCTCAGCGGTCTGCAATTTGGATTTCTGTTGTGTGGAAAATACGTTTATGTAATAAGTTATTTTTTGTGGTGATTTTTATATCAAATGATCAATGAAGATGACAAAAGGTGAATGGTGAAAGTATTGAAGGACCATAAAGAACTGTATACATAGTGCTCTGAAATCGAGGGCTCCGTACATACGATGACCAAAATTGAACTCTTATAAGTTCACTATAGGATGATTTGTAGATATTATTTGTAGCAAATGAACTTTGTTTGAAGTATTGAAAATTCAGTATGTAGTTCTTTATATATCCAAATAATATTTACCTGTATTATGAAAAATAAAATATATTAGATAAAAATCATACCCGTTGGAAATTTGTGATGTTGGTGTTGCAGGAAGATCTCTTTACTTGCTAAAATAGAAGATAATGTTTACGTTATGCGTTTTCAAGATATAATTGTAATTTATGCTAATGATGTCTACGTTTTTGGTTTCTGTTCTGATATATATTTGGAATTTCTGTTATTTTTCACAAATAACTCTGTAACGTAAAACACATACCGATATTTCCAGTTCGTTGTTGAGGTCCGGTTCATCTTCACTGAAGAACATCGGCTTCAATTGGGAAACGAGTTCATCTTTAGTCCATTCCTTTTTGTCAGCCCATAGGGCTAGACTTGGGGTTATGACGGCCAATTTGTTGTCATCTGGATAAGGAACATTTAGATAGTGGACCAAGACGATATCCGGATTCTGGAAAATTTAAATAAATATAAGATGTAAATGATGTTTTGTCATCTTTCATCAATGAAAAAATGTAAGCTATACGTGCAAGTTTGCAATCTGAATCACTTGGAATTTAGTCACGTCATATATACAGATTTGGAATAAAATTTTCGGAGCATGGGCTTTACAATGGGCTAAAGGGCTAGTGAGGTGCAGTCGGAAATCTAACAGACTGAGGCGACAGTTAACCAAAATGTCGAGCCATTCAAAAAAAAATTGAATGTTGGGTATTGAATCTGAGGGCATGTCCTTACTGGCATTTCCGATCCTTGCATTAAATTAAAGGCCTTTAAAATTAGCAAAAATTTCGTGAAAATAGTAAACATGAGTTTGCGAAAAAGTGAGGTTGAACGAATTGGTGATTGATCTGTGCAGTATATTCAACATTCAAGTGCTGTTAATATTAATGTTGCCAATGCTGCCAGTATAACTTTCACAGCATTAGATTATTTTGTGAATTCCATTTCCAAGAATATTTGCTTTAGAAAAAATTTACGACAATAACAACTGAGCTTAACATATTATACAATTTTTACTACCCTCAATAAGGGAAGTATTGTATTCACGTAAAAAATCGATCTTGAGATTTTTGCTGATATTTACGTTTTGGGGTTCCTAGATCACGAAAATCATGGTATCTCAAGTCCGTCGGTCTGTCTGTCTGTCTGTCTGTAGTCTGTTGGCGGTGTAGCTCAATAACGGCTTGACCTAGGACAACGAATTTTGGTATGCATATTGAAGGACTACCGGCGACGCAATATAAGGGTTTTCGTTAATCATATATACAGGGTGTCCAAAATATTAAGTGTCAATATAAGAACGGTAGAAGCGACGAGGTTGTTTCCATCTCGAAGCTGGGTGGTTTGTCGAGGGAAGTCATAGGTAAAGGCTTTTACCAATTTTCTTAAAATAAAAAATATTTTTCTAGTAAATTTTAAACATGAAATTATTTCTTTAGACACTTAAAATCTCACCACTTACCGAATATTCAAAAATATATTCTATATCCCAAACGTTATATTGATAGTTTGGCAACATTGGATTTGACAGGTTTTTAAGCGTCGAACACACTGCAAAAGTCAATCATGGCTTTGTTTAACCTCACTTTTTAGCGAACTTATGATTAGGTACTGTTTTCTCGCATATTTTTGTTGAATGGGTTGAATTAATAGAATGTAAGGATGATTAGGTATATACTTTTTGGGATTCAAAAGATACTTCCAAATCGAAAATTCCAGCTATATGTCGTCAATCCTAAAAATAACATTTTTGATTTTTTTTTAATTAACAAATCATTAAAAATGGCGCCTTCCGCCACAATTTTAATAAAAATCATGCTAAAGTACACCTATTTTTGCAAACATTTTGATTTTTCTAGAGCTTTTACAACAAAATCCACTAAACTAGACTCTTACCTTTTAAATATATGTAATGATTAGTTCAGGTTGGTGAATTTCTTTCAGTAATGATCGATAGAATATTTCTGATCCAAAAAGTGAGAAGTTATATTTCAGTATTCTGCAATTTTCATTTATTGTATAAACCTTTTTGAAGATTTTTTTTAATCATTCGATATCTATTTAGACAACCACTGTAAAATCCGTGTACTTAGCGAGTTTTCCCATTCATTGAGATTTCTTTTCTGAGATTGTGAGCATGTGAAAATCTAGACTCTGAAAATTTTATTACGGATCTGTATTACCTAACTAGTATATGGGGTGACCAAATTTCAAATAATTCCAATATCCGATTGAGCAAGCAGAACTAGTATAGAGTATTTGTTTTCTTATTTGATTTTGAAAATTTAAAGCTTGAAAGTAGAACAGATAGACCAGTCAATAGAGGTGCTATGTTTCTCAGGATACTTTTTTATTCAAGAGATACATATGCCTGTTATTGCCATTTACTGACGAAACATTGGAAATAAGAATTCAATTGTGCGTTTCAAAGTGAGAATGCATTGTCATACGGAGAATATTATTGCCAACGCGTTTTTATGACAGGCTCGCGATCAACCGTCAGGTCCGGTCTCAGGCGAATTTTGAAGCATGGTTTTAAATTTTATCTTAGGTATGTAAAACAATGAATAATAATTAAATAATGAATTTCAAAACGAGAAAAGAAAAATGTTACCATTTTGTGTATCAAATGAAAGAACT
Source organism: Crioceris asparagi (assembly GCA_958507055.1). Taxonomy (NCBI): domain Eukaryota; kingdom Metazoa; phylum Arthropoda; class Insecta; order Coleoptera; family Chrysomelidae; genus Crioceris; species Crioceris asparagi. The sequence goes on from OY293827.1 coordinate 2,034,386, forward strand.
TTATTAGCTTGTTTCAACAAAACAATACACTCTAACAGTAGTTGGCTATAGGAAAAATGGAATACAGCCACCATGAATATGTATTAATTACATTAAAATACAGGGTGATAAATATGCGGCAAAAGTTCAAGGTGTTATTTCTTGGCTTAGTCTAAGAATATTTTGTCCTATAATGATTATTTAAAAGCCCCTTTGTTCCGAAGATACAGGGTGAACACATTTTTTTAACAGCAACATAAAGAGATCGCTGGATTGGTCAAGGTGGGCCATACGCATGACCTGCTCGGTCCCAAGACTTAAGCCCCCTGGATTATTCTCCAGTGGAGAATTTAGACGACTTGCAAAATCGGATAAAACTCAAAATTAGAAAAGACCCTCTGGTGTGTTTGGAAGAGTTCGGCAATGAATGACGAGAAGATTGAATGCTTCTATCCAGGCTGGAGGAAGTCATTTCGAATATTTAGTGTAGATTGAGCAATTTTACATGTACTTTTTGATAATAAAATTTTGTTATTGTCGCAAATTTTATTCTCCCTATAGGTATCTTCGAAACAAAGGGATTTTAAAAAATCATCATAGGGAAAAATATTTATAGAATTGGCTAAGGAATAACCCATTTAATTTTTCATATATTACATGTATATTACGCGTAAGTTATTTATTTAATAGTAAATAACTACTGAAGAGTATGTACATACGTGTTTCAGTTATTAATAATACATGATTTTTCAGTAGAACTTACTTTTTATTGAAATTGCTGGTACTAATAACAGGAATATACATTTTTAATTCTCTCCATATTGACTGGACCATTATTTTTTTTATTCGTGTTTATCCGCATCAAACATTCAGATAAAATTGAAATAAGATTCATTCTATTCTAAATTATGCAATAATAGGCATTATACTGCTACTAGGTACTACTCATAAGCTATGATCGTAGAAGAATGATTTATTTACTTAATTAAATTATTAACAAATTAATGTCACACTTACTAACTTAAAAATGTAGCAAGAAAGGAAAAGAGAAAAAGAGTGTTTTGTTGAAGATAGAAGGTAAAAAACAAAAGCTTAACATACTACCTGCAGAAGCCAATAACATCTTCGGTGAAATGTTGGAAGTATTGCGGAATGCACGTAGCAGCCGTATATGCACTGAAATAAATAGAAAAAAATATCTGTAAATATTATAATAGTTTAATTGGAAATTTGGTTAATTTATTTTCCGGAAAAACCCTCATGATTTAGCTGCTTTGGTTTTTGGTATATTTAATTTTTTTATTATTGGCCCCTCTCGGAACATTCGTCAGAATCAAAATCACGTGTTTTTATCAGATACATTATTAGAACGTTTTTTAAGCAAGTAACTTCTCGTACGCAAGGAAACGTTCTAAGCAAAATTTGATGTATCTTCATCCTTACTCAGCTATTTCTGTATACTGAACAGATCGTGCCGTGAGGTGAGTCGTGAATGCCGCCAGAAGCCAAAAGGAAGGTAGTCGTAGGTGGCTCACGACTAAATCGCTTTCTAGCTGCATGCGAAATTGTCGCTCGAATACCTTTTCTCGTCACGTGATATAAAGAAAATGATTCTCAAAACCATAAAATCACACCTTCGCCCATTTAACTACATTCAAATTTGCTTTGGGTAACACTATATAAATACATGATAAGATTGGAAGCTTTTATATAAAGTAAACTTAGAATTTGATGGAGAGGATATTTATTATGGACTTTCAGGTGAGTACTTTCGTTTCGATATGCTTCACAAAAAACGACAACTGCTGCAATAGCTGCAAATATATTTCATGACTCAAGGAGCCCTGAAACGAAATCGTCTATTGAAAAAAAGGTCATCAAAACTCGAAAATCTTTGCTGGCCCTTCCTCTATAATAATAATAATAATAATCAGCTAACAAAGCCTTGCAGCCATTGTTATTATTAATATGTTATAGGGTAATGTAATGTCATACTCGTAAGATAAACATACGTAGGTAGGTGTATATAATATGCATATATCTATCTATATATATCCAAGTATATTATGCTAAAGATGTTGACATGAGGCTGTAGGTCCAGTTATAATGATATTGTAACGTGTGCTAAACGTTGTTGGGTGAGTTTACTTGCGTAATACTCAAAACTTCGCAGATTGCTTCCAATGGTTTATTTCCAACACTCTGTTCACGACCTTCTGTATTAGTACAACTGTCACCACTAGTCACCTTGACAATCTAAACTGTCACAGACTTCATCGTCTGAACTAATTCCATAGACTGACTTTCATCGACTGACTGTTATAAACTGACGGTGTCCCGTGATGGTCTCGGCTTTCTATATCTGAATCAAGACATGAAATTCATCGAGAATGTTCTATGATTATCTAAATACACATAAAAATGTTCTAGAGGCTTGTCAAACTGACAATATTGAGAAAAAACTATACCTCACGTATACTGAGTGATTCAGATTAATCCCTGAAGATGCCAACCTTATTGGCGAAACAATTGTCGAGTTTGACAAAATAAAGTGTTGGTGTTTAAAATGATAATTCTTGTTTATTATTTTTCTATCTACGTCAAATGGTTCCAAATTCCAAATAGTACAATAGACCAGAATATTTTTCTAAATGAAACGTTTTATGCTAATGCATCAAATTGGCTTTTTGGAAATTATTCTAATTTTTTTTATCTTTTCATTCTGGTTTCGAAAAATTCAACTTTTCCGCATCCAATTGAGTATTGAAAAAGTGAAGAATTACTAAAAGTAATTTCCAAGCAAAATGTAAATTTTACTGGAAGAGAAAGAATTAGCTGAGACATATTATTATCGTAAACATACGTACGAATCTATGGATCCATGAATGGTTAGTTATATACCTTGATGCATATATATATATATATATATATATATATATATATATATATATATATATATATATATATATATATATATATATATATATGTAGAGTTCCAGAATGATGAATAGGACGTTTTTTTATTCTTCAATAACATGACCTATATTTTTCCACTAGGCACCACTTGTCAAGTGCATTTCCCGAGTCTGCAGAATTGATTTTCACGCGGCGGCGGCAGAGGCAGCAACGTACGAGACGTGAACGTGAAAATCCTAACAGCCCAACTCTTTCCAGATGGGGGAAAATTTGTCATACTTATTTGCATTCCCACTTCCTCACTTTTCCAAACTATATATATATATGTACCTATATAAATGAAGTATGCTGCGAAAGCACATATTTTCGCGCCTTTTTCAATATACAAGTATACAAGGTGATATATTGAAACTAAAAAAAAAAAAACCTTTTCATTGGTATACCGACATGTCATTACATATAAGTTAAAGTATGTATCATAGCCTTGCGGTTAGATGTTTTTTTGTTTTGGCTGTTGAATATAAAGCAGACAGGGTTCGCGTTCCACTTCAAGGCTGATTTTTTTAGCCTATTTCTTATCAAAAATATACTATACATTTTTTTAATCCGGGTCTATAATAAGATCTCCAGAAAATGTACAATTACATCAAATTTATATTGAGTGTTCATATTTTATCAATATTTCTTAGTTTTTCTTTATTAATTTTTATTTTTTTTTTCTGTGTATTTTATGGAAAATTGCTTCGAACAAAAGTTGTAGGTACTGATTATATCTATAACCCAAAATTATTCTTGATGATATTTACAATACGGCTCTTTTTTGATAATTTTTTTAAATGTTTGAACGGTCGCCATCTTGAAACTACTTACCCGATATTGCCCAATAACGAACTCGGCCGAGATATTTATGAGATTGATTTTTGCACTTGCCGATAGACGTTAATTTGTTAAAAGTCTAGTTTAAAACCCCTCAAAAATCAAATGAAATGTTCTTAGGACTTGAGACATTCAGCTGAAATTTTCGATTTGATAGTATCTTTTCAATCCCAAATAGTATATAATCAATCCATCTTTGTATTCTATTAAACCCTAACATCCTTCAAAATTTGCAAAAATTTGCGTGAAAATAGTAAACATAAATTCGCGAGAACGTGAGGTTAAACGAAGTTCTGTACAGGTACACCTATAAGGCGATAAGAAAAATCTGTGTTTTGCATCACTAATCGACAATGAATGGATTTGAATTGACTTTCATTAAGATACTAATGAAGATAAAAAAAAAATAATCACCTAAATAGTGTTTTTTTGTCGCAAGGAGGTGTAATATCTTCTGAAAAACCAATTTGAAACTAATGGAAATACGTTGAAATTATGTTAATTTGGTTCGATTAAAATGGAATCAACTGTGGAAGGAGATATGCGGTTTGTAGAGATAATATAGGCTGTTATCAGCTACTTACGAAAGAGAAATTTGCAATCGGGAAAAGGAGGACGGGAAGCTTTTGAATTTAATACTTCATCGTTTTTTTTTGTTCATTTTATTTTAGGTGTGTTAAATAGCGATAATTTTCACGAATATGGGACCTGTTTTTAGGTCTCTTCTTTCAAATGAATTGAAAATCATCAAAATCGGAGTAAGTTTACTATACGCAACTGGCGAACAAACCAAAAATAAAAAAATCTGCCGCTTGCAAGCAAATTCCAGTGAATGAAAAATACAATACTTTTCTTATGCAGCTACTATAGTAGCGTAGGAAAGTGAAAAGCAGACAGTCGAATTGTATACCTCCTCCGTTCGAGGTTCGTCGGTCAAAAATATGGGTAAACACGATATTTAGCTATTTCCTAGCAACCAGAAAAAAAAGATGAGATCATTTTATTACGATTGAAACATTTTTACTTTCCTACGCTACTATAGTAGCTGTATAAGGAAAGTATTGTAATCGTGTGAAATTTTCGGTATCGAGATTTTTTACAAATGTTGACGTTTCAGAGTTTTCTAAGTCTAATAAATATATTTTCAGCCATTGGTCTGTCTGTCTGTCTGTGACAGCATTATCTCGGGAACGGATCGGTGTATTTTGTTGCTTTCTTTTTTATTTTGTTTGGTACCAATATCACTCGCCAGTGGCACTGAATGAGAATCCTGTATACACTGAGTGTTGAGCTATAGCCAAAAAATGTGATTTGCTCAAGACTGTAGCGCGAAAACGGATTTTGAATAAACTTGCCAAAAGTATTCTTCTGACAGGCCTTTACCACCCACATATAGCGCCATCTCGGAGAAAAAGCACAGAAAAAAGTTATGCTTGAAAAAAAATCCGTATTTTCCACATGTTTCTTCAGATTCTGGCTAAACGTTTCATCTTGCGCAAAAATGTTACATGACCATTGTTGTTTGTCTTAACATGCTGAAAAAAAAAATGAGTGGTAGCACGATTTGACCAGAGGATTTTTACTTTCCCTACCGCTGTGTAAGGGAAATATTGTAATAGAGTAAAATTTTTCATTCACTGGAATTTGCCTGCGAGCGGTACGAAAGTCTTGTGAGCGGACACACCAGATTTTTCTATGTTCACATTCTGTGATCGATCGTACAATAGGAATGTTGACAAATCATGTAATATATAAATCATTATGTACCTACATGAAAATCAAAAAAAACGCAGTAGGTAAGCGTGACAACAAGTTCTGGTGAACATGAGAATATATAAAATTATAGAGGAAAACGATACACCCGAAAAAAAAACGTGATATACGATCCTGTTCGTGAGATAACTATATGTTATGGTATATTATTAGAATAATTACCGTTGAAAGAGTTTTGAAAATTGTAATCAAAGTTGAATTTTTGATTGCAATGAATATTAAATAGCATATTAATAATTTAAATGATAAATATTTCTTTTAATAATATATTACATTCAAAAATACTCTAGAAAAATCTTGATGAGAACACTCACTATCAAGTTAACTCTCACACAAACAAAAAAAAAACAAATTGGTGTGACGTATTTGACATATAGACTGATAAGAAACTCGGAAACCGTATTTTTTTTTGGAAAATTGTCCAATATAAATGTTGATACATATAATATCATCTTTAATTCTGCCGTCTCATATTTTCAATTTTCGAAACAAAATACATACCCCCACAACATAGCGAAAATACACATATTACAGACTTTACAACTGTTGCAACTAGAAAACCGTAACACTTTTGAAAACCTCATGTTCAATTCAAAACTCCCGGATATTGTCTCATCTTTAATTCTGAGCTCTTAGTTTTTTGATTTTCGAGAAAAATGCAGACAGTCGAATTGTATACGTTCTCCCGTTTGGAAAGTAGGTCAAAAATAGATAAGATCACATTGGTCTTGTACAATTACTGTTCAATAATTTCTGAAAATTGAAATATTTTATCTTTCGATACCTTCCAAAATGGATTTTTGAATTCAATCTTTTGGAAAGATTTCAGATGACAGAATTATCAACTTTATATTTTTGTATTTGTATTGTAACGTGAAGACTCACCCGAGAATAATGAACTACACACACAATGCACATTCCAGAAAACACGGGAAACATCAGAGGCAACGAGAATAAGTCCTGGTCTACTCTCGAAGCCATATACTGAGAAATAACTTCCAGAAACAACGAAAACAGCACTGGAATCATTTAGAGCTTTTTAGGTTAGATATATAATGTTGATGGCAATGACATGGCACAGTTAGTGATAGATAGTCGGTCATAGATCATAGACAGTAGAAAGTCGTATATAGTCCGAGAAATAAGTGTGAATATAAATGTGTATATAGTCGTGTAATTATTGGTGTAAATAAATAAGTGAAAATAAATCGAACCCAGTTTTAATATAAATTCCCGTTACTTACAGTATTTTCTGCAAAAAATATTGACTGACGTCGATCTGATTTCCTAAGAATAAACAGCGAAATAAAATGATATAAACGTAACTAATACTCTGACAACGATAATTTATAACCATTTATTTCTCTTAGCTTAAATTACTATCTTAACCAAATCTTTTAATCTGCAACTACTGTACATTTTCGACACTTTTGTAAGGGTATATACCGTAAATGTTGTAGATCATGTAATACGTATCATTTTTTGACAGCTAATTTTGAATGGTGAAACCAAAATTTAACATTTTCCCGCTATCTTACGTAGTAATTGAGAATTCGACATTTCTGAAATGACCCTATAACTTATTTGGTTTAAAGAGATTAAGTACATTTCGAATTTTCTTTACAAATATACAGGGTGGTCCGAATTATAATGGAGAAACTTTAACTGCTTATTCAGCAAAGTTCATATGAACTTATCTCCAAAAACACTTCGTTTTGGAGATACGCGGTGTTGAAATAATGCGAAAAAAAATCAGTTTTTCTTATTTTTAAAGAAACTCTCCTAGATTTTGCTTTCAAACTTAGTAGGTATTATTGCTACTTAATAACAAGATTTATAGCATGATAAACACTTGTTTTTGTTTTACCAGTGGCGTTCGTGAGACCGTTTTAATTGTTTTAATTAATTAAAAAAATGTACGAAAATGATTTATAGCAATTATGTTAATAAATTTAAATATATTGATCAATTCTAAACAAAAATGGTCTCTTTAGTCTTTCCGCTAAAACGAAGATTATTTTTTTCTCGAAAACGGTTCGTTTTAGCGAAAAGACTAAAGAGACCATTTTTGTTTAGAATTGATCAGTTTATCTAAATTTGTTAATAAAATTGCGATAAACCATTGGCGTACCACTTTTTTATTATTTAAAATAGTTAAAACAATCTCACGAACGCCATTGGTAAAACAAAAAAAAGTGTTTATAATGCTATAAATTTGTTTTTAAGTGGCAATAATACCTACTAAGTTCGAAAGCAAAATCTAGAAGAGTTTCTTTAAAAATTAGAAAAAAAAAGGATTTTTTTTGCAATATTTCAACACCCCATATCTCCAAAACGAAGTGTTCTTGGAGATAAGTTTACATGAACTTTTTTCATTATTTTTATCTGCTGAATACGCTCTTAAAGTTTCTCCACTATAATTCTGACCACCTTGTATACCACTCTATAAAAGTGTTGAAAATGGGACCTACATCACATCCTATTTTGATGGAATGCCATTTTACTCGATAGAAATGGTATGAACAGAAAACATTGGCGTCTATTTCTTCTAATTCTATTTAATCTTTGTTTGAAAGAGCGAAAGTGATAGTGAGAACAAGAAGCAGAAGTAGGTAAGTTGCAACTTTGGGGAAAACTTCACGTACAAGCAGAGAAGGCCACTCACTAGTAGATGATGATACTACCAGAGTAATCGGGAGGAAACACCTGTTGAAAGAAAAACGAGATGGAGTTTTATGTAAGATATCTACCTACCTGTTCTTCCCCATCCACGCTAAGAAAACTTTTGCTGCCAACACCAGATGTTCAGCGTTGTTCGCGAAAGAAAGAGAGACGAAAAAAAAAACGACTCAATCGAACTGGAGTCATGAATTATTGGTTGGTACTTTAATACGATATTGTCATTCGAAACTCATTGAAAAAAGATGGAATCAGTGCATAAATTTATGTGGAAAAAAATGCTGAAAAGGTATGGACGATGAATATTTTTGATTGATAAGGATGATAAATCACTACAGAAAGAAATTTTTAATTGCGTTACTCGAAAGAACAAGTTGAATAAAACTTATGCTATTATTTCATCCGGAACACATCATAGTTGAATCAAGTGTATGATCGCCGATTTCGTTCTTTTGACACCAACTTCAAAAGTACCAGAAACAAGAGAATTTATATATTATTTTGTATTTTTTCAGTGCATCAACTAATAAGGTAGGTCCAATTTTTTGGAAAAAATATTTAATTCGCACTTTTGAGTGTAAGATTAGTCATCAAAATCATTCATCGTTCACCAAAGAAGATAATGTTATTGTTGCTTATGCTTATTCAGAGATTTCAAAACATCGCGGAAATACACATATTGTAGACTTTACCACTGCTATAACTTGGAAAAAGTACAGTTTTTTGAAAAATGCCCAATTTAAATGTTGTTACAAATAATCTCTTCTTTAATTTGGCTGTCTCATATATTCATTTTTCAAAAAAAAAATACCCCCACCACATAACGGAGACACACATATTTTTGACTTTCACACTGCTGTAACTCGGAAACCTGTTTTTTTTTTAATGTCCAATTCCAACGTTATACGTATAGGTATAACTATACATGGTGTTCATTTTATAACTTCCCCCACGAATTTATCGAGATTCAATGCTTCAAGAAACTTAGATAAATAATATCGAGGCGAACAGTCTTTTTTGATTCCGAGAACCCAATTTTAAAATGTCAAATGCCAAAAGAAATTATACCTCCTGACATAGCTCACACGTACAATTTTCCTGGAGTTTGGTCCATACTTCCCGACTCACCCTGCATATATATATATAGAAGATCGAATTAGTGTGGGGATAAGTGATTAATTTCCTTCCACTGGCATATTTCGTATAGTGTATTTCTCTGTTGTCACACCACAATCGTTATTGGATTGACCTTAAATAAACCCCACCACCGAAAGGATATAGAGCAAAGGATAAAACCCCAACGACCGACCGACTGAGCGACCGACACGGCGACGATAAATCACGGAACCATCAACGTGGGTAACTAATTGCCTCTCTACACAACAACAACAACAACAAGTTGTGTTATGTAACAACAATACAAATCTCAACGTCGAGCAAACTGGTCTCGTTAGACGTTAGATGATGCATTCTAGTGAAATGGATCCCCCCCTTTTCTAAATAGCCAAATCATCACACTTTTCACATGTTCACCATTTTGACTTTGCACATTTGATTTTTTGGTTGACTTGTAGGATAATTGAGTTGTGTGTTGTTTAAGACATTTGTTTCTTAAATACTATTACAGGGTTAAACGTTACAATTGTTGTCAGAAGTAAAATCCTTCGGATTTAGCTGAGTATAGATATTGAATACCAGATCAAAAGATTACGACGAAATGACAAATACTGCAGATATGATGGAGGTCCTAGAAAATCAAGAATGAAGTAGAGAATAAGAAAAATAAGAATAAGAAATAATTAGACAAGAAGATATGCAAGAACAAGAAATAATTAGGTAACAAGAGAAAGAAAAACAAGAAAGAACTATTTACCAAGAAAAAGAAAAACAGGCAAAAATAAGACAACAAGAGAAAGCAGAACAAGAAAGAATTAGACAACTAGAGAAAGGTGAATATGAAATAATTAAATACCAAGAGAAAGAAGAACAACAAATAATTAGACAAGAAGAGAGAAAATAAAAAGAAAGAATTAGACAATAAGAGAAATAAAAACAAGAAATAATTAAAAAACAAGAAATAATTAAAAAACAAGAAAATAATTACTTAACAAGAAAAAAGAACGGTCAAGAATAAAACAACAGTATAAGGAAGAACTGGAAAGGAGAGCAACAAAGAATTAGACAACAAGAGAAAATAGGACAAGAAGAACAAACAAGGATAAGACGAATCCTTGAAGAACTGGCAAGAGAAAGACAGCAAGATATAAAAGAACACGAAATAATTAATTAGCAAGAGAAAGCAGAACCATAAAGAATTAAACAAAAAGAGAGAAAAGAAAAAGAAAGAATAAGACAACTGGGGGAAGAACAACAAAAAATTAAAGAACAAGAGAAAGAAAAAGAAGAAATAATAAGACAAGAAGAACAAACAAGGATAAGATAGCAAGATATAGAAGAACAAGAAAGACAACAAGAGAGAAAGAAGAACAAGAAATAATTATACAATAAGAACAAACAAGGATAAAACAAATCTTTGAGGAACTGACAAGAAAGAGACAGTAAAATAAAGAAGAATAAGAAAGAATTAGTCAACAAGAGAAAGAAGAATAAGAAAGAATCAGACAAAAATTAAACAAAAGATCAATGAAGAATAACACAAGAAGGACAAGTAAGAATAAGACAAATCTTAGAAGAACAGGCAAGAGTGAGACAAGAAGTTGACTGGAAATTAGAGAAAGTTCAAGAAAGTCTAGAATTAACAGATATATTCTTGAACATTCCAGAAAAGATAAATGAATAACAATTTCTTTCAGTATTGTCAATTTGACAGCATCTAGAGCGTTCTCGATGGATTTCATGTCGAGATTCAGCTATATAAAGCCCCAGTGATTATGGGACACAGTGAGTCTATGAAATAAGTCGATAATTGTTGTGAAACGCGATTGTCAAAGTAACAAGCTGTGATAAAAAGTACTGAGAAGCAAAGTGTATAACAAAGTAATAAACTTTAGGTAGCAAACTCCGCTGCAACGTTGAGTACAGGGTTAAAGGTTAGAATACTTTTGTTTTTTACTGAGATATTCTTTTAGCAAAACTTCTGTACCTATAAGTCTACATGATACATCTCAATACTTTTACAATTTTGATAATAAATAGATACATATTTGACAATAATTGCATAACTCAAGATAGAAATATAATCTTTTGCAAAGACAAATTTATTACCAATCAGCAATTTACAGACCCGGTTATACGGATATCTTCAAAAATAAGTAAGGTTTGTTTAATAAACTTAAGTCTCGACGACCGGTTGTAAATTCCCTTTGTCCACTGAAATTATTTATGCAACCCTTCAACGACCACCTCTATTTGGAGAACGAGTGCCCTCATCATCAGATTTTTTCTACTTAATAATGCTGTTAGGGATCCATTATAATGTTCATCATCAAATAGATCATAAAACCTTACAGCTGTCCACAAAAAAATGATATTGCACCTATCAGCAATGATGTAATGCAATGCGGGTAAGAGTATTTTCTCACAGGAGACATCCACGAGTCATATCTGATGACAACTTAAGAAAAATATATTGATTCTTCTATTTTATTTTTGGCCGAAAATTACCTGAACAGATTAAATTTTTCAAGAATTTTTTTAAAGTCTGTACTAATAAAAAAATTGGCCTCTAGTGGCGACAAAGGAAATTATAAGCACAATGGATAAAGTAGATTTGTTCGCCAAAGAAAAGCACTTTTTAACGACATCAAGTCTGCAAAAATCCATCTTACCTCTTTGAAATTACATATAATGTTGATTTACAAAAATATCACCCACTTTTTATTTTGAATAAGGAAAAAATAATCAAATTTATCTCAGCTTTTACAAGTATGCATTTTTTGTTATGTTAATTTGGTAAAATTTCGAGAAACTTCTTTAATTAAAAATAGCGTCTACTCCACCTAGCAGCCATCTTAGAAATTTGAAAATAATTTTCAACATTTTCTTGTGACTGCATTAGTCATTATTTTTTTTTCACCGAAAGTCTCTATAGGGAGTGATTTCTGAGATACTTCAATAATATATATATTTTTTTAAAGATTCATGTTGAAACACGGGATTTACATCTTTTATTCTTTTATTTTTATTTTTTTTAATTAAACTTTATTACGCTATAATAATAAACTGCCGGCCAACCTGGGGGAAAAATAAATAATTTGGGCATGGAAAACCGCATTTTATTGTGGTTGAAATTATTCGATTTGAAATCTCGTTTTGACACGACCCCATCAGACCGTATAATATAACCGGTTTTGTTGTTATGTAATCTATATGTTTTTTTTTCGCCTCTGGTTTTTCCAGCCCCTACTCTATTCTAAAAATGTTTTATTATATTATTTAAAAGCTATTAAAGTGCGGTCAATAGGAAAACCACAATTTGCGAGGGTATGTAAATCGAATCCATTGATATGTATGTGTTTATATATATATATATATATATATATATATATATATATATATATATATATATATATATTGTATCGATTTGAATTTTGTTATAAATACATATTATATATACCTTTTAGGATTTACATTTCCGCTATGTAAATATTAATAGACATATCAAATTAATCCGCTTCTCTATATATGGACTGATCTAGAATCATAAATAATTATTGTCGTACTTGTAGAGCCTCTAAACGCAAAAGGACTGGTCAATATATGGTCAAAATACGAGTATGATGTTGTATTTCTTTACATTTACATAATCTTTACCAATTTTCTCATTTTCGTCTCCTTTTTTAAATTATGCAATTATGAAGTTAACGTTTGCTTTTGTTACTCGTACTAATGTTTACATAACAATTTTGTTTTCTCAGTAAATAAAAGAAATATTTAAAAAAAATTAACCTCGAAAACGGTCGACTTTAGAGCTCATGACCAACAGTACCATTTTTGTGTAGAAAACATTGGCAGTTCAAAACTGTACATTTTCCATTGGCGTAAAAATTGGGGAGAAAAACACCCACTACTCCTTCAAAGTCTTCGCCAATTATGACGAACATTTTTTCTGACTCAAAACTTATTATGAGTGGAAAATGTTTACAAAAGCAGTTTTCTGTACGATAAACGGTTTCGGAGATATTCACATAAAACATTTTTTTCTTTCAATTTCAACAACCTGTATCCGGAAAATGGTGCATTTTAGAGAGTAAGTTAATATAAACTTTTTTTTATATTTTTGGACGAGCTATCACATCCTCAAGTCCTGAGCATATACAATGAAACACCCTGTATAATAGCCTCAATATTCAATTATTGTGATGCAATCAAATTGCAAAAATCTCATCGATTTAATTTATCATTTACATATGAGTATGCAGCAACATTTTAATTGAATAAATGATAAAAAAAATTGCTTCAACTGTTATGTGTATATATATATATGTTCATTCTCTCATCAAACAAATTCACGACCATCAATTATAATTTGTAACAATGTAAAGTGGTTTTCGGCGGTTGATATAAATTAAAGCTGACAATATAATTATCCATGTAAATTCGTTTGTGACATTTTTTATGGCTTTATCTAGCTATCTGTCTGTCCGTCTATGGTGGTGGTGGAAAAATTGGGGGTTGATTGTTTCATTACAATTTTTTTTTGGGCAATATTATTATTTGGAATATGGCCATCCAACACCCTGCAACACAGCCCTTCCCCAACAATTGATTGCATTATTATTTTATCATAGATTGTCGATTGCAGGGTTTATTATTTTTTATTTTAGTAAAATGAACCATGGGCATATTTTTAACAACTTTCCAAAAGAAATAAGCAAGCCTGTGCTAAAGTTAATTTGCTTGATTCGTCTCATTATCATGATCCTACGTCATGATTTTAATCTTTGAGAAACACCTTGTATCGAGTATCTCAATGATCGTCTAGAATAATTATCTTTTCATCAACAACGAAATCGGGCCTTGTTTTTGATTTTGGTTGCTAGAAAAGAAATATGAGCTGTTTGAAATAAAATTAACACTTAATTAACTAACTATTTGTTGTGATTATAATTTAGTATAATTCCACAAGAGGGCATTATTTGGTAATTGGATAAAAATTGCGAGATTTAAAAAAAAACCGAATGTATTGATATTAGTTTTTGACAAACTAAAATAGAAAAATGATGCACAAACAATCGAGTGAAAAAATAATTTTGTGAGAAAATCTATTGGAAATTTTTCATATTTGGTCCAATTTTTTTAATGAAAATGCTTTATTTGAGATATTAAGAGTTGATCGATTTTGCCATATAAACATAAAAATCAGTAAGGATTGTTTTTTGTGTTACACAATTTTCTATTCCAAAACTAGAGACTGTAGAAAGTCTAAGCAACTTGAAACTTCATCAATGGACAAAACTTTTAATAACGAATATCATAGTTTATGCTTAGAAGCATATTAATTATACAGGGTGTTCATTTTGATCTTCCCACCTCAGATTTCTCGAGATATGATTTTAAACAATCATTAGAACACAGCAGAAATAAAATCGAAGATGAAGAGATGAATGATGCGGACGAAATTATTCAACATCAAGTTGAACATCAAGTTTCATTTGTTTTCTAAAAATTTTAATTTTTTTATTATGTATATGTGGTAGGTTTAATATGTATTCAAACTGTTTCAAGTTTTTCTGTTTAATGTTTTTGATATAATTTTATGAAGAACTATTGCTTTTGTGCTTAATACCTAATTAATGTTTGATGAATTATTCTGGGTTTTACTAGTATCAAATTAATGTTCAGTAAACCGGATATATCACTTATTCGGACAAACAACCCTCTTACCATTAATTGTTCGGATTAAAATTTTAACTTTTGGTAAACAACACAACCTTTTTAGTGAGACACCATTGCTGAACATCAATCAAAACTATATTTTGGAAGCACTAATAAATAATTATTGTAATCTACGGGAAGAGAGAGAAGCATGTTTATTTTCTAGACACAAATCGCTTACAGTAAGTAAAACTAAATTAAATATTGGTCAAAAAACTAGTTTATATCGATCCAAACTTGTCTACAATAGATTAGATAACAATCTAAAAAAATTAAACTTCTCCAGAGGGCGTATTAAATTTCATATTAAGAGTTGGATTTTAAATAATTTGAAGTTATAATATACATAGATATTGTTATATTACTTAAAAAATCAGTTTTAATATTTAATACTTCCTATATCATGTGTCTTTCTTTACTTTTGTAGTTGTATTTATAGTTTTGTTGCATTTTAATTTTATTATTTGTTTATTTATTGTATATTAATATGTATATTTAGATTATGTTAAGCTTGTAGATTTTAATACATTATTAAGTTCAGGTCTACACACAGATGCTATTTGCATCTCGGTAGGGGATTGTTGGACTTTATAAGTCAGACAATCTATTAGCATACTATTTTTTAATCAAGATTTGTATGTTAACCTGAATAAAGATAATTATTATTAAGAGTTTATACCGTATACAATTAATAACTAACATCAAACATATAATAATATGCAAGATTGTACCCACATTTCGTAGGGTACCACAATATGGACGAGTTTTTGACGTTAACACGATATTCCAAAATATTTTTAATCACCAAGCAACGCACCAAAAGTAGCAGTGAAAAATAATAAGATCCTCAAAAGAGAAAAGAGATTATTTAAGATGGAAATAATAATTATACAAATACTTAGTTGGGGGATATTTTAATGAGAGCAAAGCTAGTTCAAAAAAGTACTTGTAGGTTGAAAAAAAAACATTCCCCAACACTTGTACTATTTATATATATTATATACGTTTTCGCTTTTCCAGTTCTAATCCCATACACTATATATAGGTATGCGGAAAGGTGTACCAACTTTTAATTGAAATATGCATTTTTCACAACCAGCTTGAAAATCTTCTCTGTTAGTAGATATATGTATTTGCCGACACATCGGCATCTACTACCTACTACATATAGAGGGGAGAGGTTCATGTAAAATGCAAAAGAATTTCCAGGTAGGTCGAGTTGGTCTTAAGGAGATGTATTACACCTACCTGGAGTAATTCATTCGTGACCATTAAATGAAAGTTAAAAAACCATAAACATTTTTATGCTTCTCAGATGAGCTGCTGCCTGTGTGTTTTTTTTGTTTCTTCTTTAGTGTTCCCCTTTCTTCTTTTTGTTTTTCATTCCTCCTCTTAATTGTGTAGCGTGAGCGGTAGATAGAGCGCGGCGCGGCACCTTAACGAAAATCTGGGCAATTTACATGGGGATATTTTTGGAGTTTTTGTTGTTGTTGTTGGTGTTTTTTTTTGTAGCTGGCCTTAATTAAAGCCACAGCACTTGGGAAGAGGCGGCGATGGTGGTGAACGTAGAGGTGGCAGAAATACAAGGGGGATTATTTTTAATTAAAGCGCCCAGAGAGTGACAAATCTGCTTTTAATGTTTTATGTTATTTATAGATTATCAAAGTTTTTGGAATGAATAATCATATTACAGTTTGTTTCACGAATGATGGCGATTGCCTGTAATCATTCACGAACTACGTACAAGGTGGCCCCTTAATAGAGGACGTCGGCTATATCTAAGAGTCCGTTAATCGGACGACGGTGAGAAATAAATGTTTAGGGGTAAATCGGCCAAAAGAAACAGCTGGAAAATATTTTTAAATTGCCAAAGTCCACCGCTAGATGGCGTAACTCAAACTGTGAATTAAAAAAACACCGTTTTTTTTTAAATTATCTCAAGTTAATCTGTTTTGAAAATTTATTTTTTGTAACCTACTGAAAATAAGACAACTTTTTTGCATTAAAGTTTTTTCGCTATCTTGTCAAATAACACGGATGGGAGGATGGGTAAATGTTGGTTTGAAAATAACTGAATAACTTTTTTTTGGTATGACCTATTTCGAATAACTTTGGTTCATTTTAAAACGCTTTTTTGGGCGTTTCTACTGGAATAATAACATTTTGAGTTAAATTATTTCCCGAGTCGGTAGATGGCGCTTTATGATTTATATGAATTTCTCGAAAAAGAAGAAAGAGCCTCAATAATTACATTTACTGGTGAAAACCGCAACTCGATATTTCCCAGAATTTTGGCCATCCAAAAAGTTTTACCAATATACCTAATGAAGCTATATGTAAACGAAGTTTTTAAAGAGCTGTTTTCATTCAATAAACTTAAATTGGGTCTCAACGACTATTATCTTTTATGTTCCGTAAAAGCTATAGTTACTTATAATAAATGAGAACAATTTCAAATGAATGAATAAATAATTGATAAGCTTACCTCTGTTCCTTGCACTTTCAATTTCATGTGATCTTCTCTGGTTGTCTTGCCATCTTTCCTTTTCTTCCAACAGTATCCATCGCGGCGATAACGAACTTTTTTACGGCTGTACAACAACATCGAACCACTTTTCGGCCTGGAACAATTTAAATTTCACAATCAGAATTTCATACAAATATACTAAGAATGCGACAATTTTAGAAAATATTTGAAACAAGTGAAATTTAAAAAAAAAAAAATTAAAAATAGTTTCTATTGGGCATTTAAGATTTAAACCGTACCGATGAGTACCTACTATTGCTATCCTTATCTCGATTTTAACTATACTAATGTATATGTGTTTGCCAGCAACAGCAATTCCATAACAAATTACTGTTTGTCTACCACAACACAAAATTAAACTTTAAATTAACAATAACGTCTGACGTCTGACAATTGCGACATAACCATAGACGATCTTCCAGAAAGTACCTATATACCAGAGAACGAGACGTATATATACGCTCCATGCTCGTGCGTAATTCCAGTGACGGATCCCATTGTCGTTCCATGTCGACAAAATAATGATCTTGATTGAATGAGATTGAATGAGATAATTATAATTACCAATAATGGATCACACTTGGAGCTTAACAGGCGGCGAGATGTCTGCGATCTAAGTACGAATTCGAAATTTCAAGTCTCTAAGCCGTATGGGGCCTGAGAAATCGCTGCGGAGTCCATTGATACAAGAACCGAAAGTAATAAAAACTATTTAAAAATGAGAATTTGAATAATAAAGTGAAAGTTTCCCTAGAGTTTTTAGTACAAATTGGTTACTGAATTTTTTTTCAAAAAAACTTCTTAAGCCTGAAAAATACAAGAAACTGTTACCTTAATATGACCAGAGGATTAGTTGAATGAAAAAAAATTGATTTTGATTTTCGTGTAAAATTTTTCTCTAATCTAATCTATCTAAACTGTGTATTTGCCGCATTGGCTCTTAAACTATCCGTGATATCCCAACCAAATTTTGCACACGTGTTTAACATATCTTGAGTAAATGTACTGTCATACTTTCAGTGCCCATGGGACTCTATGTGGTGGGTTCCGTACCTGAAAGTCCATTGTAAATTTCTTAAATCTATAAATTAATTTTGATAGTCTTTTCGCCATGTATGTTTGTAGAATGTTATTATAATGATCTGGTAGTGGATGTAGGTATGACTGGGATTTCTAGGTGGAGGGTTCCATACTTGTAATACCTAAAGAAGAGCTCTATGGCTGGATTTTTCACTATATTTGTGTGGATTATGACACTGGACTGTTTTGTGGTGAGAGTCTGTCTGTCAGTGACTCAAAGATGAAGGGTTCCATACCGGAAAATGCCTAAGATATATGTCGGAGAAATTCTCGTTCTGTTCTCTCTTGGAAGTTTTTGAAGAACTACTTGAACGTAATTTTAATATTTGGCGGATGCGCCACATCCATATTATGCTTAAAACCGGATGCTAATGTTATTCATTTGAGATGTGATTTCTTCAAAATTACGATAGATACTGCTAATTCGATTGAATGGATATGATTTTTTTTTGGTTTACTGAGCATTTCATTCTTTTAATGCCTTCAAAGACTTTCCTTTTATAACTTTCCTACCGCTACTCTAGGTAGCCAATGTGAGTAAAGTATCATGTAAAATTTGCCGGTGTCTGGTTTTCAAAAGACATTTTCAGCCATTGTCAGTCATGACTAAGTCTGTCTGTCTGTCTTTGCCATCCTGCTTGTAATAACTGAAGAACATCTGTTGCTCAGAACTGTGGCGCGAAAAAAGCTCTAACATTTTTGACAGAATTTTCAAAATATTCGGCTCAAGGCCTTCTAACATCTGCCGTAATTTACTGTTTGTTCATATTCTAGTTCCTTCTATGTCAAATTTTAATATGATGATTGTTGTTGGTCCTGGCACACGATGAAGAAAATGCAGCCAAGTGCGGGCCAAACTCTCATACGAACGGTATAAAAAATATAAAGTTTGAAATATTTTTTTACATTCTAATTAACATAAATTAGTTGCAGTAAATAAAATCAAATTAAATATTGGCCAAAAAACAAGTTCTTATGGATCCAAGCTTATATACAATATATTATATAATAATCTAAAAAAATAAACTTTACTAGAGGGCCTATTTAACTTCATTTTAAGAGTTGAATTCGAAATAATTTAAAGTTATAATATATAGTAATAGTATAGAATTCTGTCGTATTTTCCGTTTATTATTTGTGTTGTACTAATATGTGTGATTTAGTTGCTATTAAGGTTTTAGATTACAATTCATTATTTAGTTCAGGTCAACACACAGATGCTTTTTGTATCTCGGTAGGGGTTTGTAGGGCTCATCATAAGTTAGACAATCTATTAGTGTCTTATTTTTATTTTCAAGATTTGTATGTTAACCTCGATAAATTATATTATTTTTATCATTTTCAATATTTGGCGAAGGCGCTACGAAAATAACGGCTTGCAGCAGATTATCATGTTATACCATTGAGGTTTGCTTTTTATTCTCAAGTCGCGTCTAAGTTTACAGATTTTATGTTTTCTGGTATCGTTGGATAGCAAATTGTATGATGGGGACTGCTATTTGCCAGATAAAGTTGGAAGTGAGGAGGAGATGATTGATAACATTTTATCAAATATGAAAATACACTTCCCCCTGTATACCTAAAATGACGTGTTTTTTTTGTTTTTTTTTTAAATTTCCTCTCAGTCAAAAGATATTTAGGGTGGTTCGTGTTGAAATGAAAGCACTATACATATATCTAACCGAGTACAGAATGAATATTTTCGAATTAAAACCACAACTTCGCTTGACTAATAAACCGTTTATAATTAAAGCCAGTTTTAATTAATCACCGCAATCCCATGCCTACCTGCGTACTATATATATATATATATATATACCTACCTATAATAGGTGTAGAACAAGAAAACTACATTGCATTTAAATTTGTAATTACAACTTGATCGCAATTAGAATCGAAAGGCACCGAGGCCCGAAATTCACATTAAAACTTTGCCGCTGACATCGTCCAGAAAGTTTATACTTTACAGATGTACGTTTACCGTTTTACTTGTATTCATTCACCAAACACCAAAAAAAAAAGTGGCGAGACAATTGTCTAATTTTGTATCATTGGGGGGCGAGAATTCTTCTGCATTATCTACAACTTTGAAAATGTTTAAATGATGGTTCTATAAAAGTTTCACCTCATTTATTCAACAACAACAAAATAATAATTTCGTTTCCTAAAAACGCTAAATGGTCACACGAAAATTAATACCATACTTAAATAATCTTAAGGCGATTAGCAGATATTCTCAACTTTTGTTGGTTGGTTTTTCTACTGAAATGACTACCAAATTTTATTTCGCATTCAACATTGTAACTCGATAACCAGATACTCAAACATCAAACATGGGCGATTGAATCGTATATATATATAAATATGTTCTTGGGGATGCCGTCATATATTCAATAAACTTCTTTGATTGAAGTCGAGCTTTCGAGAATGTTTATTCTCTTCTTCAGGGCAAAAATCGTGAATTTAAAATAAATTAGCCAAAAACAGGAAAGATTCCATAGCCATCAATTACATGTGAAGTTGGTGCCGAAAGTTTTCAATATAACTACAACTGCACAACTTCAAAAGTATCTACCAGCATCAATAGAATTAACATTATTGTATTTTCCAGTGCACCAACTCATAACGTCGGTCCAATTTTCTGCAAAAAAGGTTTATTCAATACGCGTTTATCATAGTTAACATATAACGTGAGCCCCCTAACCTAACCTAACTTAATCTAATCTAACCTAACCTAACCTACCTAACCTAACCTAACCTAACCTAACCTTTATCTTAAAACTCATTAGTTGGAATATTACAGTTTTACATGATTTCATTTCAATGTAATTTATCCATACCAAACTAGTTACAATACAAATTTCTAATATTATTTTGATCTAGGTATGTTAAATACTTTGAAGTTTGAATGTGACAGTAGATTATTATAACCTATTTAACAGAAGATAGAACCATTGTTAGAGTTAATATAGTAGGAGCAGGAATGCCATGAGAAAATTGAAGAGTCTTCGAAAAGTAACAGAAGGTTACTTCAAAGGTGATGGTTGAACAAGAAACGAACTCCTTCCTCAATTATATTATGATGCTACGGCATTTCCACCTATTACATTGACTCTCTATGGTATTATTATCTCTATAAATACAACAACTGGTTACTAAAATGGACGATATCTCGTTGACTTGTTGGAGTGCGAAGCCTTTACTTTGCTGAAAGCATAGTGGGGCGAGTGGCGCTGTATTTGGTCTGAATATGTATATATATATATATGTTATTTACACAAAAATTCTTGCAACACATAGAGAAAATATCCGAGGGATATTTACCTACACAGCCTTCCATGTTCGTCGAAGGGGTTTCTATTCGACGCGCGCGAAACAAATAAAGTAAACCAGCTACTACGTACGTACCTACGTATGTTTGTTTGTTTGTATATAAAAATAAAACTTAGTTTAGCACAAATATATACACAAATAGTAGCAGCATTTTGGAAATGATTTCACGGGTCACTCCTTTCCATTCATTATATGTTTGTTTAGCGCATATGCATTCACTCACTCACTCACCCACCACTTTCTTGTATGTTTGTCTAACAAAATTGAAAACATAATGAAATACATATACAGGTACAATACTTTGTGTGAATATATATATGTATATATATATGGTGCTAGCAGGTATGTACAATATTTGTTGTATTTGTTGCCGGTTGCTGCTATGATATGACTAAACAAACGTTTCCATGAATATATTTACATTTTTTGAAATATACCGACTACACGCCCAAGCGATGTTGTAATTTGTGTGTTGTTTTTGTTTTTTTTCTGTTCTTCTGTTGTTTTATTTTTTTTTGGTAATGTCTTCAGGCTACAATTGAAATGATGATGGTTTATATATATATATATATATATATATATATATATATATATATATATATATATATATATATATATATATATATATATATATATATATATATGGGAGACAAATGAAAATTTGAAAAGTTCATGTGGATGTTATACAAGGATAATTATCGCAGATTTCGAGATGTAAGGTGTAGAAATAAAAAAAAAAATCCCGATGGCCTATAGTCAGTGGAAAGGTAAATTTTTCTAAATTCATTGAATTGAAATTTGAACAACCTTTTCATTGGTATATCTACATGTTATTACATAAAATTGTCGTATGTGTCATAGCCTTGCGGTTAGAGGTTTTTGTTTTGGCTGTAAAATATAAAGCAGACAGGGTTCGCGTTCCACTTCAAGGGAGAATTTTTTTTTCGCCTATCTCTTTTCAATAAATATACTATATATTTTTTTAATCAGGGTCTATATTAAGATCTCCAGAAAATGTATAATTACATCAAATTTATATTGAGTGTTCATGTTTTATCAATAGTTCTTATTTTTCTTTATTAATTTTTATTTTTTTATCTGTGCATTTTATGAAAAATTGCTTAGAACAAAAGTTGTAGGTATTGATTATATCTATAACCTAAAATTATTTTTGATGATATTTACACTACGGCTCTTTTTTGATAATTTTTTTAAATGTTTGAACGGTCGCCATTTTGAAACTACTTACCCGATATTGCCCAATAACGAACTCGGCCGAGATATTTGAGAGATAGATTTTTGTAGCAAATTTGAACTTGATACCTCCAAAACTGCGACCTCTATCGTGTTAACAAATTTCGTAAAACATATAACAACATGCCGTTGAAATTTTTTCGAAATTCAAAAGTTTGAAAGATCGCAATACGTACATTTCTATAAGAAATTTACCTAAAAATGGTGTAGCTTGTTTTTTCTAATTTAATTGTTCAGGTTTTTAATTTTTAACGTTCCAGAGGAAAACAATGTAACGTGGCCAAGTTTTGAATATTTCCACGTTTCAAAGTCACCAGAATCCAAATTCAACATTTTTATCGAGATCCGACATCCTGCAGCTAGTGGAAAGATAGATACACGTCCTTACCATCAGAGATGCAAGTATGCGATAGCCTAGTGGGTAGAGCATCGTACTTGATATGCAAGCTTCATAGTGGAGAGACGGGTTCAAATCCGCGCAGGCAGAATTTTTTTCTCGTATTTACAAATCAGTATAATATTTTCATATAAAATATTGGAAATCAAGATCTGTAATAACAAATAACAACTAATGAAAATTCGTATTGAGCTTTTATGTTTTGTCCGAATATTTTCAAATCTACAGGGAAGTTCATCGTGTGGACCTCGAGGGTTTGATTTATTTCATAAGAAAAATTATTACTTTTGTGTTAAATAATGAACGTTTCATGTATTATTCTGTGATTTACTTGTATCAAATTATTATTCACTAATTCGGATGTTCCACTTATCCGGTACAACCTTCTATTCTATTAATTGTCCGGATAATCGAGGTTGTACTGTATTTGGAAGTTAGTGACTTAACGTATGTCACTTCTTGAATACACAAATAAAAAATTCGGTTATAAACTTTTCATATCAAATGGCTGACATCTAACTCATAATTACTAATTTCGTATATGGAACATAATAATTCATATAAATATATAATATTTATTAAAAATAATTGTTAGGGCCATCGAAGCTAGTTTAATTAAAAGCACTCTGCCCAGTGTTCAGAAACATCCGTTAATTAATCTGAAAACTATTTAACGTTGTCTCAAAAAAAAGGCCAAATTATAGATGATACAAAGTATACTAAATGTAACAAAACATTGATTTCAAAAGTTTAAATATCATCTTGATAAATAATATGAAAGATTTATTATCAACAATAATGCAGAAACATAAAATACAAATTTATTGCTTGAGTTATAAAATAAAAATGTATGCATCTGAATTATCGGATATGTCACATTGACTTTGTGACGCCTATGAAATAAAAATTGCGTTGTCTTCGGACATAAGTAAAACGCACTATCATTGTACTGAAGGCCATAAGCTTGACATACTGATGTCGTAGCTTATTAGATCGACAAACGTAGTAGAGAATTTCATGACAATGAGATGCGATGATGAGACGTAAAGCGTGATGTACGTAGCTCGTGAATGATTACACTCATTCGTGAAACAAACTATACATATGAAATACAGGCAGACATATAGACTGACGGATGAACGCACCGATAACAAACATCCTTTGTGCACGGAGCCCTAAAAAAAAGCCATGCCAAATTTATGTTCAATATCTATGGATAATATGAACTTTTTGTTTCAAAATCTTTTTTATGGGGCATCATCACCCATTTAATTCTGTCACTACAATCACCCTGTAGTAGAAAGCGAAGAGAACTGTGCGGTTGAAGTATTTTGTTTTGGTGCTCTTGTTGTCACTGTGTTGTTGTTGCATCATGGGAAATTGGGAAAAAAAAACATTGTTAATCGTTCCAATTTCACGTGTACGAGGATAGCTACAGTTACTATACATAGTATCATCATTATCATTTCAGTGCATTTTGCACGGCCATTGGTAGCCAGCAGCGCTGGTCAGTCGAGATAAAAAAAATTAACTGAACCAAAAATGCAAGCGTTAGTAGGTACCTATGTGTGAAAATATATTATACCTACCTATGACGATGGGTCGTTGTTTTTCTGCTAGCGCTATGCTACAAAAATCAATATTATAGAACTGCACAACATGAATTAAAACGATGCAACAACATCTATGAAAAAAAAAACAATCCATGTTGGTTTTTTCAATGGAAAAGTTGTTGTTAACTAAAAAAAAACTACTCATCATCATCGTACAGGATGTCCCACGGAACTTGGTGTAAAGAAAATATTTAAACACTTGTCCCTTAGGCCACTAGGTGGAGTCAATGTCCGGCGTTTAGTATCAGAGTCACCTGCAATGTCAGTACATTGACATATCGGAGATAACAGTCGTGTCGTGTATCTTTCAAGAGCTTTGCACCTGTGTACTTTATATAGACCTTACACGACGTAGTTGTATTCAAGAAAATTATAGCGAGTTCATTTTAGGTAAATTTCTTAAAGAAATGTACCTATTGCGATCGTTCACACTACTTTTGAATTTAGAAAAAATTTCAACGGCATGTTGTTATATGTCTATAAGTTAGTCCAAAAAAACATTTGGTTCAAAAGTAAGGCCGATAGAGGTCGCAGTTTTGAAGGTATCAAGTTCAAATTTGCTACAAAAATCAATCTCTCAAATATCTCGGTCGAGTTTGTTATTGGGCAATATCGAGTAAGTAGTTTCAAAATGGCGACCGTTCAAACATTTAAAAAAGTTATCAAAAAGAGCCTTAGTGTAAATATCATCAAAAATAATTTTAGGTTATAGATATAATCAGTACCTACAACTTTTGTTCAAAGCAATTTTTCATAAAATACACAGGTAAAAAAATAAAAATCAATAAAGAAAAATAACAAACATTGATAAAACATGAACACTCAATATAAATTTGATGTAATTGTACATTTTCTGGAGATCTTAATATAGACCCTGATTAAAAAAATATATAGTATATTTATTGAAAAGAAATAGACGAAAAAGAAAACTCTGCCTTGAAGTGGAACTCGAACCCTGTCTGCTTTATATTCAACAGTCAAAACAAAAACCTCTAACCGCAAGGCTATGACACATACGACAATTTTATGTAATAACATGTGGGTATACCAATGAAAAGGTTGTTCAAATTTCAATTCAATGAATTTTGAAAAATTTACCTTTCAGCTCCATCTGGAATTTTTTTATTATGGGGTCATAATGGATTACAACATTTTTCGGAATCGAAGAATTTTTCTGAATAATACATAATTTGTATTTTAATTTTTAAGGTCATGCCATTATGATCGTCGTAGAAAAAGTGTAGGGTTATAAACCCTTCTCGATTTTTAGGGGTTCCTTACCAACTTGGTGACAACTTTATCGTATTACTAAGATTCCGCTGTATATCTAGTGAACCCTAATATGGTTGGTAGACAGTGGAATTTTTCTTCTACACTGATACGGAACCTTTCACGTTTGTGGGTTAGATTCGCACTTGGTCGCATTATTTTTCATTAATTATCTATTAGAAATAACACTGTTGGCATCTACTTCCGGTATAGCCGGAAATGCGACTAACATGAAAATATTTTAGACGTATGTTGTCCCCCCAGTGACTTTAGCATGTCACCAAATTTTAAGACTGTTTTTAAATAGTTTTTATTACTTTCGGTTCTTGTATCAATGGACTTCGCAGCGATTTCTCAGGCCCCATACGGTCTAGAGACTTGAAATTTCGAATTCGTACTTAGATCGCAGACATCTCGCCGCCTGTTAATCTCCAAGTGTGATCCAATATTGGTAATTATAATTATCTCATTCAAACAAGATCATTATTTTTTCGACATGGAACGACAATGTCGGACAATGGGATCCGTAGCTGGAATTACGCACGAGCATTGAGCGTATATATACGTCTCTGTTTTCTGGTATATAGGTACTTTCTGGAAGATCCTCTATGGTTATGTCGCATAATTTAAAGTTTAATTTTGTGTTGTGGTACAAAAACAGTAATTTGTTATGGAATTGCTGTTGCTGGCAAACACATATATATAGGTATAGTTAAAATCGAGAAAAGGATAGCAATAGTAGGTACTCATCGGTACGGTTTAAATCTTAAATGCCCAATAAAAACTATTTTTTTTAAATTTCACTTGTTAGTAGTTGTCGTTTGCTTTTACAATCGATCGATGTTATTCCCGGAGAACCTCCCTGTATAATAAGTGAAATTGTAGGTAAAGGAAGGGTACTTGATTATTACCGTTAATAAACATTTATTTCCGAATTTAATATCGCTTTTATGTTGAACAACACACGCATACAGAGAGAAAGAGAGAGAGAGAGATAATCGTTTAGTAATTGCAAAATAACCGGTGGTCTGTTGCATTTTACATTGATGACGATATGTGTCGTCCGAGTGGTCGCTTTTAAGGGCCTACTTTACAACCCTCGTGTGCCGCCAGCTGTAATGGCGTTCACAATGGCTAGATGAATTTTTCAATTAAACAAACTATATACATACATACATATACATAGAGCAACATATACTGCTACTACAATGTTATTATTATGTTTTGTAGTTGAACAATTGAGAGAACAGCGCAATTACAAGATGCTCTACAACAAACTACTAAAAGGTTCCTAAAGGGGTATATATATATATATATATATATATGTAGGTTTAGAGGGTGTATAGTTTTCTTGGAAATTCCACTACAGTGTCCATACACAACTATTTGTTACATTTAATGATGCAATAACACAAACCATTATTATTATTATTATTATTATAGTGTCTATAAAGATGGTGGGCAGTGTCTCTCAACATTATTCCAAATGGGGGGTTGTTTTATATACACGCTATTAAAAAAAGTGCTAATATGGTATAATAGTATCGTTCAAGATGTTTGGCGAAGAACCAAACTTATTGCCTGTCATAAAAAAAACAACAGAGACAGTCATAAGGACTGACGACAGAAATGAAATCGTAAAACAAAGGAATAACTAAATTATTGAATTTTTTAAATGAAATTATTAACATTAGTCTGGTTTCAACATCTATTGGCAATCCGAGCAATAATTATTTATATTTTTATACATTTTATTAATTAAAAAAAACATATGATGGACTGCACAAGCTCAATACAAAATATCAATATTGTACTAGTATTTACATAGTTTTTAATGAACTTTATTTTCATTATTAGCTCTCTTATCATCGTTAAGTTCAACAATACTTAATTCATTTGTACTTTTAATTATTTCATTTTATTCTAAAAAAAGATATAATAAGCTTAGGGTAACTGGAATAAGAAACAAATATGTTAGACTGGAATTTATTTAAGAATTGTGTAAAAACTTGCATCGATCATTGTTTTATATTATTTAGTATTTATTTTTCGACAATTAGACATACACAAACCTAATGCTTCATTAAGAAATTCAATTAGTGTCAGGTTTTTATCATCTGCAAAGTTGATATTCAAGTTCCCACATAATTTCATCAGAATATCGTAAAATTTTTCAGAACCGTCTTTCTTATAAATAATCAAATTTTCCGGAAAACACAGGAGACATCAGAGGCAACGAGAATAAGTCCTGGTCTATTCTCGAAGCCATATATTGAGGAATAACCTCCAGAAACAACGAAAACAACACTGGAATCATCTAGAGCTTTTTAGGTTAGATATATAATGCTGATGGCAATGACAGGATAGTTAGTGATAGATAGTCAGTCGGTCATAGATCATAGACAGTAGAAAGTCGTATATAGTCCGAGAAATAAGTATGAATATAAATGTGTATATAGTCGTGTAGTTATTGGTGTAAATAAATTAGTGAGAATAAATCGAACCCAGTTTTAATATAAATTCCCGTTACAATACTAAAAAATCTTTATATCAGTGCATTATTTAATATTCATTGCACGATGTTTTCTAGATATCAAATATTAGAAAAATAAATAATATAATTTTTTTTACGCAAATATTAATAACAATGTTGGAAATATTCGACAATAAATACTTTGTTTTTGTCATTTATTTCTCTACATAAATATATCAAGTTCTCACTATTGTATTGCACAGTAATTCTACATTTAATCTATTCAAATTGTATTAGCAGAGAAGGGGAGGCGTGGCATTATTTTTTCTTATTAAAATATTAAATTAAATTAGTGTATATATGTACAATGGCTGCTATACTATGCGCAATGCGTCGCAAGCAATGATCTATTAACAGAGATAGACAGAACACTTCATTGATGAAATACGTTTTGTTTGTTGACAACATCTTTGTGGGCCAGGGGGGGTGAGCTGTGGAAGCGGTCAGAAGGGGGGATACAACAGTTTAAAATAAACCCCGCCTCACTGCACTCGTTTTCTTCTCATAGAAAATATGACACCAGTGGCGTCTCGTTATTTTAGGTTTCATTTGCTATACGTCAAAATAATTAATACCACAAAATAAATGTGGAGCTTGGTGAAAAAAAGTCAATGTCCGAAAGTTGCATGTTTCAGAAATATTATTAAATAGGTGTGTATAGTTCTTTTTTTAAGTCTAGGATTTAAAAAGCGCAAACAATATAAAAATATCTTTAATGAAATAACAATGTTTAGGTGATAATTTCTTTACTACGCCCATGACCGATGTTTATATGTCAATAATTTTCTTTCAAATTTCAAATATATAAGTTACCAAATTTTAATTTAGACGGGCTACTTACCGATGAAAAGTTACTTCTGGGTTCGTGGATTCTATTTTATTGCACACTTTGCAACCCCTACTCATTTTTTCAAGTTTTGAAACCAAAGAATATAATAGAATATTCAAAAAAAAACAAAATACCAAGTATTTAAATAATGGGGGGAGGAAAGCTGATATGCTATGAGGCGTGGCCGAACAAGGGATGATGTCAACACAATATATTGTACAGGTCCGTCTATCTCTGTTAATAGGTCATTGGTCGCAAGCATGTCGAGGTCATCGGTGTCGCGAGCTGGGAAGATTTCACCCATCCGAAAAACGCCTAACGTGCCTATAGAAGTTTTTACTTCAAACATGTGCTGGTATTTTTGGGAAGGTTGTGTTTGATCGAATTCCAAAAAAGAGAGGAGGTATACAATCTAGGTGGAAAGGTCTATTTGAAAAGGATAATGAGAATAATGAGCCCTAATTGAATTTGCAAAACCTGTACAAGGTGGTCCTGATAATTCTTGGAACTTCTGAAAAAGTTTTAAATACTTCCAAGGGTTTCGTTTATTTAACCAGTCTAGCTAACCCTGTTAGGGCTCGATAAGGGTCAGAATACAATGGAAATCGTTTCTGATATTGCTTGTAAATAAGGTCATAAGCGAACCCTCAGGTAAGGGCAGTGAATGATGAATTTATTTAACTTTTAAGATAGTATTGCTAAATGAACCACCGGAATATAATTAAAACTACAGTTAATTTGAATTGAATTATTAAAAATTATGAATTCTATTAAAAACGAAAGTAGATTCTGTTAGAAACAGCTTTTTAAAAAAATATTTTATTTTGTACACAGAAAGATTCATTCATGCTCGTTATCGGAAAGAGACCAATCGGAGGCCTTTTCGAACCTCACCTGAACATCATTTATTTTAAATGTGGTATTATTTCTTGTCACGTAACCTTTCACTTGCGCCCATATTAACTCAGTTGGGTTTAGTTCATAGTGGAATGGAGGCAGTCTAGGAATTCAAAGTTTATTTCTTTTTCCAAAATCACCGGATGATATCTGCCTTTTTCCATGACCTAGACGGTAAATTTTCGCATTTTCTTCAATGATAGCTGGCGTTGATTATTACAGAAATTGAGCGGATTAAATCCAGCATTTGTTGAAAATATTTTTCAAATATGATAATCACCTGGACGTTTAGAATGGAATGTTCATAAAGCCACCTTTTACGAAACCTTCACTAGTGCCAATATGTGTTAATGATGAACCTCCCTCCTTTTCCTGAGGGTGTTTTTAGGCCGATAAATAAACCAGATCTATATTACATATACTGACTTGCAACATTTTGTTTTTATTTGTTGAATACTGAACTTGAGATTTGTCAAATCTTAAATTAATGACGATGCGATCTCAGCTCGTTCATCGTGTTCTATACGTAGTCTCATAGCGTACATTTATTCGGATATCTTTGACATCTCGCATGTCATTTGAGTGCATTAAATATTACATAATCAAATGTACTTTCGTGCAGAAACTCAGTCAACTTGATCTTCTTGTTCAACTACTAGACCAATCAGGCGTCATGCTGTGGTGTGCAGCAGTGCTTTGCCAGAAGGAAACTCAACCAAGCCAATCTTATCATATCGGGTGCTCTATCTATCCGTCTGTCTGTCTATATATCGGTGTGTATTTGTGTGTGTGAGTGTTTGTGTTATCCAAACATAATCTTACTAAATCTGTTTGATACATTTGTACAGGGTGCTCTGCATCAGAACTCGGCTCTGTTGTTATTTATGAGATTGATATTTTGCAATTTTAATCCGTAATCTATCAACAATTTTTATATTCTTTGTTTTTGTATATTTTTTTAAGTACAACATTCTGTTGCATATTCTGCTGTTTTTATTTAGTTATAGCTACAAACTTTGAAAAATGTTCTTTCGAATTTTAACTAATAATGTGCTATTTTTCGAAATTCAAGTGATACTCTGGCAGAAAATGGTTTAACCAAAAATTATTACGCCTTTTATGAATAAAGCCTCTACAATAACGTTTTCCATAGTCAAAACTTGAATGTGTCATGACGTTTTAGAAAGGTACTCGGATATATCCACATGTTTTTTTACATTTTATAAAATTTATTTGTTGAATTAAAGTACAAATATGACGGTCAACAATGAAAAATAATATCGGACAAGTGATCTCCTCTTGACCAGAGGTAGGATATCATTGTTTTTGAAAAAAAATCTCTTCAACTTTCACGCATAACAGCGGCGATATGTTACCAATTACCTTAGTAATGTTATCCTTAAGGTTTAAAGATTATCAGCGTAGACTTTTTCCTTTAAGAAAAAATACACATACACATGTTTCAGACTTACCCACAGCTGTAACTTGGAAACCGTAATTTTTTTGAAAATGTTCAATTTAAATTTTGCTACATAAAATATCTTCTTTAATATGGCTGACTCATATTTTCAATTTTCGAAAAAAATGCCCCCACCACATAGCGGAGAGACACATATTACATATTTTACCAATGCTGGAACTCGGACACCTATGATTTTTTCGAGAAATTTCCAATTTAAACGACGCCGGATATGGTCTGTTCCTTAATTTTGTCCATTTTTGGAAAAAAATTGCTCTCTTTTCTCCCATCGCGAGAAGTTTTTGAGGGGAACGACATGTTGAATGTAATTTTTTTTTAATGGCAACAACTCTCAGTAGTCCTCTATCAAATGAAAAAAGAATGAAGGAAATCGGAATACCTTTACTATTTAAAAGGAAAGAACATTCATAAAAAAAACTAGCAGACAAATAGTTTAATTGAAGATCTTCTCCTTTTGGTTCGTCAGTCAAAAACAGGAAACCTTCTGAAAATATATTGTAAGATTTCACTTTTATCAATAAGCTTGAAGACGTTACTTGAGTCGCATTTAAAGTGTCTTTAGAACGATTCTCCTTTTCAGTATCAAGCATCATTTTTATAATCATGTCAAACTTAAAATTGATGCAAAACTGTTGCTGCCTACTAGGCATATATTTCAAAATTTTGATTTCCTAGAGTTTTTACATCTATAATTTTTGCTTTTAAATAGTTACACAAAATAATATAAACAAAACTCGTATAAAAAGCAGTTTTAATAAATTCATATAGATTGAGTTACTCACTGAATGCGCTTCAAAAGCGTGCCAGAAAATTGACCCTGTATATGCATATAATATTTACCCTTGTACAAGATTTCCGTATATTTGGAACCGAATTCGATTACCGAAGTGGGTCGAATCGCGCCTAATAAGATATTCCGATTATACGGTGATACTTTACGAATATATCCAAAAGGGTGTCTCAAGTAGAACGCTGGTTTTGAATTTGCCGCCATTTTGTTTGTGCTAGTAGGACGATCTTTATTCTTGTTGACAGCTGTCATATACAGAACACACAGTTACAAGTTATGGTGCGAGCAGGACTCAAACGAGGAACGGTTTAATATTGTGAAAACTCACTACCAAAAATGGGATAACTTACTCGAAAACAGATAACGTACAATTTTCTATCGCAACAGTGCGTCAGATGAGTGGAGAGTGGAGAGAATTTGATAAAAAAATCGAGATAAAAATCACTGTTCATGACCGACCTTGTCGGTCTCTCGAAAACCTAGTCGAATTGAGGGAAAATGTTTCCGGAATTCCAGGCATTTCAATTCTTGGCATCGTTGTCAAGAATTGAACATCACCAGAGCCAACAATTTTGACAAAAGATGATAAGTAGTCGAAATTTTTCCAACAAGACGGTGCCACTTGCCATAAAGGACAGCGAAATAATGATGTTAAGACGGACCAAGTTTCCAGATCGTGTCATCTCTCAGTTAGGCGATCAAAATTGACCACGAAGATCTTGCAATCTTACGCCGATGAACTATTTTCTTTGGGCCAGCTTGAAGAAAAAGGTGTACCTACGTGATCAAGAGAAAGACAGTTGAAGAACACGCTTTGAGGATTATTGTGAAAATAGCGCTACCGTTAGGTGAAAACGTTATCCAGAACTTTATGAAAATAATGAGTATGTGCATGGTGGAAATTTAAAGAATGTCATCATCATCACTCTTCTTGACGTTTTTGACATATTATATCAGGCGCTCAAGTTGAGACACCCTCTACCTAGAATACCTATATATGTCTATATACGAACCTGATCTTGACCTCCTTGCTCTGCCATTCTGCATGCCGATCGAAGCTGATAAGGATGGCGGCGATTTCCTGTAACAAGAAAACAACACCACTTTGTAGGTACATAGCTTATGTATATATCTATGTATATATATATGAAGTATATAACTTAGTCTACTCAAGCATGACAAGATAAACATAAAGACCAAGTTCACGATGCAATTTTTGAAAAGAATGTAGAATACAGGATATTCCTGGATATCATGTTTCTATAGATAATTTCATGTTGAAAAAATATTCAAGATTTTCATCCATATCAAAATTATCTATGGATTATTTCTAGTAACTGCTATATATCCGCAAAAAAAACTGGCAGAATCATTTAGCAGGTCATGTACCCACTGACGGATGATTTGCTTAGCATATTGAGTCTATTGAGTCACATGGCCGACTTGATTCATAAATATAAGTGGTTTTATCTTTAATTATTTTATAGAATATTGACTTTTCTCCCACGCTAATACTTTACGAATACTCTTATTCCAGAAGCATTGCCAAATGACTTTTTTCTTTTTGATGACGCTGCTTCTGAAAGCAGTGTTCTGTTGCTGAGATCATAGCTATGTAACTTAAGCAGAAGATCAATACAAAAAAATGTTAGCAAAGTTCCTTGTACGTTTGAAAAAATGAAATGAAATGAAAAAAATGTGTTAGAACCAGCCCTACTCTCCCCTACCAGGAAAAAAATCTGTCAGAGTGTTTTGTAGCATCATAAAATTTAGAATCCATTACAGAAAATGAATTAAACTATAACTATAGATAAAACTCAACTTCTGCAAAAAATAGACCTTTTGGCATAAAATAATAGTGATATTTATGACCACCCTGTAATATATCGTTACGGTTATATACTGTTTGTTTGCCAAGCTGAAAATCTCGTTGAATTGAATGCTCAAACTACCTCAACTTTTCTGGTTGTTTTGATGAAAAGTCATCTTTTTATTAGAATAGCTATGAATCATATCGGATAGTTTGTATACTTTCCAACAAATTTACAAACTTTATAAAGTTTGTGGCTTATGGGGGTACAAAATGTACAAGGAAAGTATATACAGCTGCTCAATTAGTATTAGAACAAAATATCCACAATCTGTAAGCTAATAGTCTGTGATGCTTACGTAACTTTAACAGGTTGATTAGGAGCTAGTATCAAAGGTAAGCTTTTATTTTGTTTTAAGAGTTGTTTGTTTTCCACTGTTACATATTTCATTAAAAATGGGTATACCACACGGTTCACTCCTTTTTATTTATTATTTATCCTTTTCCTTTAATGCCGACGATTTATGTTTGTTTGGCTTCAACGAAGAACTCTTTTGATTTGGAAATAGGTACTATATAGTAGTTTTGTTAAGAATCTTGTTGACGAGTTCGGCAGGTATCAATCATCAAGACTCAGATAATAGAACTTTATAGCACACCAAGACAGTGCTATCATCTGACTGTTTCTGTGAATAATTAGTGAGTAAAATGTGGTCGAGGTTTTTGGATTTGGGGGTCTGGAAATGTCATTTTCAATATTCTGTCAGAATCATTGTATTACTTGTTTATAAAAAATAGAATTAAAATTTTACGAATTATTAACTTGTGGATTTTTTTAGTGTAGAAACTTGTGGCAAATGCTAGTTGACCAACTTTTTTTTATAAATCGAACAAATAGTGAGAAGAAAATACTATGTCTTTAAGTAGATCGTCAACGTTGTCACGCTCAACACCAGTCGGCCGTGTCTTTGACATAGTTAACGTATTTCTTGTTTCCCGTTTCCAGTTTTCAACACGTTTTCTTTAATAAAAACAACAACAGTTTGTGGTAGCTAGTTTTAATTGCTCCTCCAAGAGTAAATAGTTATTATCTAATCCTATTATGTAGTTACAGCAATCCTCTGGCCCAAGAGAGATAGCCCAATATGTCAGTTAATTTCCAACCACAATATCCGTTATTTACGATTACTTTAAAATATATTTATTACATTTAAGTAGTTAAATGGTGATCCTAACTAGAACACGCTACTTACTAGAACAATAAATTTGAGGATTTATTCCTCTCTTCTTGCTGGCTCCAAACGAATTTTTACCCCCCCCCCCTTCCACTTTCCCGTTGGTTCTCCTTCACAGACATGATTTTATCCGCGAGTCATGTAGCCAGACACAGCTCCACAACGTCTCTGATGATCATATTACAACTAAATGCTGATCTTTCATTTGTTAAACTATAAAAGCCATGTAATACTTGTTCTCAGATTAGATATAATCTTGTCTTGTAATTGTATACTTGAATGTGAAATAAATCTTTTTAAAAAGGTATTTCTCGGTCATTGAAACTTAACTGGCGCTGCGAACAGGATATCGTCGGTAAATCAATAAAGTTATCCCTTCAGTGCGATAATAGTTTTACTGTTTTCTATCAAGAAATTCGGACGATATCACGAACAAAAATTAAAAAAGACATTAGTGACCAAGTGCAATTACGAGGTGCATCAAAGGTTATATCTCCGGCCTACATCAGAACCCTTCAGAGGAATCCAGGTCGAAAAGACAGGCTCCAGTTCCTCCAGTGAACCAAGAGACAAGGAATAAGCTGGCAAATGATCCTTCTGTGCATCATCCTGTGAGTCATTTTTCCTTTAATTTAATTTATTGGCTAATTCTCATCTGTAGAATCTAGTACAAAAATAGAGTTCCTTCAGAGAACATATTTTTATAAGATAAGATTAATTTTATTCATTTTCGAATAATTTTTTTTTTTTACAAAACATTCACTGCAAGATTTGCTTGATTTTTAAATCATTTATATATAGACAAAAATAGTGAAGTAATTAATTTCTCTCGATTTTTTTTTTCAATCAATTTATTTATGAGCAAAAATCGTAGTCGATCTAGATCACCTATACAGACGGACAGTTTATTAGAACAACTCAAACAATTGAATATTTCTTCCACCAATCAAACATCAAACATGTCTAATCCAATCACTCAACTTGAAATTAGCATGGCCAACAACCTTCTGCCGAAATATTCGGGAGGTTCGAAAGACCTTGCATATTTTATTAGACAATCCGAAAAATACATTGTACTTTTGGAAACGAAAGATAATGCATTGTTCAACACCCTGGTTCTAGAACAAATTAAAGCTAAACTTTCCGGTCCAGCTAGGGATGTCATAATCAATCAATCTTTTGAAAATTGGATAAGCCTAAAGAAAGCCCTTACTGAACGTTTCGGCGATCCTAGATCTGAAGAGCTACTTGCTCATGACTTAAATATTTCGATTCAAATATATCCTCAAACCTTTTCCGAATTTTACGAAGAAGTGATCTCCAAATTACAAATTCTTAAAGAACATTTAGCGATCAATACTAATGATGCAAGTGTTCGTAAATCAAAAGAAGAAATGTATACTGAACAAGCCCTTGCAATATTCAAAGCAGGTCTTTTAGAACCCTATCGAGATCATCTCCTTCATATCTCTGTTCCTAGCCTCGAACATGCTCTGTTCGAATGCAAGAAACTTGATAATGAAAGATCCCAAATAGAGTTCGCAAATTTCCTAAGAGCTCAAAAAACTTCTAAATCACGTCCACTCCCGAAATCTCAATTTCCAAACTATCAATCTAAACAACTATCCCAATCTCATCATTTTAAGCCCCAAAATTCATCTTTCCAATATCAACAATTCAGGCCTCATATGTTGAATCAACCTCAACAGTTTCAGCCACAAATGCAAATTCAACCTTTACAATATCAACAAGTTCAACATCAAATTCCAAATCAATTCCTGCAAAACCAGCAATTCAGACCCCAATTTCCTCAGAGATTTCCAACGGAAAATAAGCCCACCCCACCCAAACAATTCCCTTCTAACTCTCAAGTTTTTAAAAGACAACAGAAACCACATGATAACTACAAACCCACACCAATGAGCATATCAACCGCTCATACATTCAGACCCCAAAATAGACCCCAGAATCACTTTAAGCAAACTGGCCCTCCCAGAGTAATGGTGGAAGAGCTATTTAATGTTGAACAAGACCACAACGCTGATGAAAACCAATATTACGATAATTATGAAGATGACTATACACATGACGAACAAACATACTTAGATTATACAGATGATCAATTTCAAAATTTAAATATAGAAGAAAACGATGATACCGAAAATTTTTAATTAATAGCCTCGGAATAGATATTAATAATATAAACTCATCGCCAAAACTACCTTTTATCTATCTTGCCGGATTGGACCTTAAGATTTTGATCGATCCAGGAGCCACTAATTCAATAATTAATCCGAAACCAGCTTTTAAATTATTTTCAAATTACATTTACGAATCAAAATTTTCTGTTAAATCTATTCAAACTACATATAATGGTTCCCTAAGTTGTCAATATCCCCTACTCAATGAGTTTGGAATTGAACACATCTTCGATATGTTTATAGTACCGTGGCATGAAAGATTCGACGCTCTTATTGGTAGCCAAGACTTTGATATTCTTAAGGCTCTAATCGATTATAGTAACCATATTTTAAAAATAGGAAATATTAGAATACCATTTTATTTTGAACTAAATCCTAGTTTATTTAAACCATATGAACAAAAGCTTAATAAACCCATTCTTAAAATTCCTGTTACTATAGAAAACGGACCAGTAATTTTTCCGGAAATATCCTTGAATAACATTTTTATCCCTGAATGTATAACTTCAGCTTTAGATGGATACGTTCATATTCCAATTGAACAAGATCTACCATTATCTCATATCGCTATAAACTATCACGAACCAATTCTAGTACAACCCCTCTCAAAATTCCAACAATCTAATCCAAACTGTGAAACCAATAACATCGATATAAGTAAACTTATCCGTACCGAACATCTCAATCCCGAAGAAAAAAGCCAGATAATATCACTTTGTAAATCATTTAAGAACGTCTTTTATAATGAGAACTCCGACTTATCATTTACTCACATGGTAAAACACAACATAAGAACTATTGATGAAGAACCTATTTATCAAAAATCATATAGGTATCCGTACCACCTTAAGGAAGAAATCCAGAATCAGATTCAGAAACTTCTAGACAATAAGATTATAAAACCCAGTATTTCGCCTTATAGTTCTCCTGTCTGGATTGTTCCAAAAAAATTAGACTCTAGCGGCAAAAGAAAATTCCGTATGGTCATCGACTACCGGAAATTGAACGAAAAAACCATCGAAGATAAATACCCTCTTCCTAGAATTGATGAAATTCTCGACAATCTTGGCAGATGTGTTTACTTTTCGACACTAGATCTTGCCCAGGGATTCCACCAAATAGAAATTCATCCAGACTCTGCTGAGAAAACAGCCTTTACTGTTGATAATGGCCATTATGAATATACTCGTATGCCATTTGGTCTTAAGAATGCTCCAGCAACATTCCAGCGGGTTATGGATACAATTTTACGACCCTTTCTATATAAGTTCTGCTTCGTTTATATGGATGATATTGTTATATTCTCTAGGTCACTCCAAGAACATATTCTTCATGTTAAACAAATTTTTCAACAACTTCAGAACCACAATTTGAAAATTCAATTAGACAAATCCGAATTCCTTAGAAAAGAAGTAGCATTTCTAGGACATATCATCACCCCAAATGGAATTAAACCCAATCCAGATAAAATTGAAGCAATTCAGTCATTCCCCCTTCCAAAAACAGAAAAGCAAATAAGATCATTCCTCGGTATGATTTCATATTACCGCAAATTTATCAAAGACTTTGCCAAAATTTCCCACCCAATCAATAAATACCTTAAGAAAAATACTAAAATCAATACGAGCGATCAGGAATATATTAATGCATTTGAAAAATGCAAACAAATTATTTGTAACGCCCCTGTTCTTGCATACCCGGATTTTTCAAAAACTTTCACTTTAACAACAGATGCTAGCAACGTGGCTATAGGTAGTGTTATTTCCCAAAATTCACACCCTATTGCATTTTACTCGAGAACTCTAAACTCCGCTGAAAGAAATTATGGTACTATTGAGAAAGAACTGCTCGCAATCATCGATAGCTGTAAACATTTCCGCCCATATTTATTTGGCAGGAAATTTGTTATAGAAACCGATCACAAACCTTTGGTTTGGTTACACTCACTAAAAGAACCGAATCAACGACTTATTAGATGGAAACTTAAACTTGAGGAATTTAATTTCGAAATCAAGTATAAAAAAGGAAAAGGGAACTTTGTTGCCGATGCTCTTTCAAGAATTGAAATAAATGCCATAGATAAGACCATACCAAACAGACGCAATAGAAAAAACTTAGCACTTATAAAATCTGCTCGAAAAGACCCAAAAATAAACATCATCAGCGATATTGTAGTCAAGCCACCCACAAATACCGCAAAGAAAAACTTAGACTTAATAAAAAATGATCAGGATAGAGATACCGACCTTTTATCAATACTACCAACATTCGGCTCAGAATCCAATTTATCCATAACAAATAGTGAAGCGGATAATATTTTAAACGCCAACCCTTTCTCAAATCAATCCAGTATACAAAATGATGATGATGAGAAAATAAGCAACAATGATTCAGGTGAAACCAGACATACAGCACAAGAAAATCCAGTTTTTAATTTTCCAATATCTGAGAAATCTTTAAATTCTACCCATTATCAGATTCTACTGAAATATGGTGAAAAGAATGATATTGAATTCACAAAACCTTTTGGTAAAAATAGATATACTTTGACATTTAGAAAAGGACTTGACGAAACTGTACTAGGCAATATGTTTCATGAAATAATAGACCCTACGAAAACATACTACATCTACTGCCCAGATGATAACCTTATTCAATCAGCGTACAGAAAATGTTCAGAAATATTTGAGCCCAACGTTAAAATCATTAAAGTCAATACGTTTTTAGAGGACATACTTAACAAAGAAGAACAGATACAGATAATCTCAGATTATCACTCACATACCCACAATGGAATAATTGAAACAATAAAACATCTTCAGTCCCAATACTATTTCCCAAAAATTCAGGATCTTGTTACAAATCATATTAATAAATGCGATTTATGCCTTACTTCGAAATACGATCGAAATCCTCGAAAATTTCCATTTTCCGGTCCACTTATAGCCAAAAGACCTTTCGAAATAATTCACATAGATACATTTTTTGTTGAAAATAAGCGATTCTTAACAATAATCGATTTATTTACCAGATATCTTCAAGCATATGAACTTCCTGACACAAATTCTATAACTATTCTTAGCAAATTAAGACATTACTTTTCTCATCACAATTATCCATCACAAATAACATGTGACAATGCTAAAGA
Organism: Crioceris asparagi; assembly: GCA_958507055.1. Classification (NCBI taxonomy): domain Eukaryota; kingdom Metazoa; phylum Arthropoda; class Insecta; order Coleoptera; family Chrysomelidae; genus Crioceris; species Crioceris asparagi. The sequence continues at coordinate 2,075,842 of OY293827.1, forward strand.
ATTTTCTAGTGAAACTTTTAAAGAATTCATGTCCATGTTCCAAATTCGAGTTCACTACACCACACCTCAAGCTCATACGGGGAATTCCCCAATAGAAAGAGCACATTCTACTTTAATAGAAAAATTGCGTATCCTTAGGCAAAAATCAAAAGAAAGTACAACGGATATACTTACCACCGCGATCCTAATATACAATCAATCTGTTCATTCAGTAACGAATTTCACACCATTTTCATTACTTTATGGCCCATATGAAAACCTCAATCTACATGAGATCAACCTAGATAAGCAAATATTTCAGGACTACAATGAACACAGAAAACAAGAGATCATCCCTTTCTATAACGATCTATATCAAAAACAACTCAAGAAACGAACAAATCACTTAGAAAAAGTAAATACAGAACGTACCGGAAAAATTCCTAAGACCGATATTGTATATCTGAATACAGAACCTAGAAATAAGATTAAACCTAAATACAAGAAAGTGCTTCTAGACCCAAACAAATCAAATGAACAAACTCTTATCTCACAAAAAGGAAAGAAAATTAGTAAGCACATGATCAAAAACACCAAATGTTTTCAGATTGACAATGACACTGACAACCACCAACCAGGCACTTCAGCTGACACCAATTGACCCCCCTGGATACATTTTAGACGACTTAGGCTTAGCTAAATATAAAGTTAATTACCACAAAGTTTATTTTACAATAAGTATAGAAAGTATTGAAACAACTTATGCTAAATTATCTTTAAATCAAATACCTATAATGAATCAAGTTAAAAATGACAAACCTAATTTACTAACTACTTACAAAAGAGACATTGACCTTCTATCCGAAGATATCAACAAATTAAGAATATACTCCCGCCCTGACAAAAATCAGAAAAGAAGTCTGTTCGATGGCTTAGGTTCAGCTATTAGATATATTTCAGGTAATCTAGACCAAAATGATTTAATTGATATAAAAAATAATTTTATGAGAATAAATTCCAACGAAGAGAAGTTAATGACTGAAATCTCCAAACTACATACACTAGCAGGTCAAATAACTGAAAGATGGCAAAAAGATCTACTCAAAATTCAAGCACATGCAGAAAATGTTTATAAAGATCTATCTGATATAGAGGATAGACTGAATAGTGAAATAATTATTCATATAGAACTAGAACAGATTCGAAACTTAAGAAATTACATCCAGAGACTCTTGAGAACTATATCATTTAGTAATCAAGGTATACTTAATGTTGAATTGATTAACCAACGGGAACTACAAGAAATTTTCAATTATCTTAAATCGATTCACTCCCACACTGAAGTTGCTCCCGACATACCAACTTTATTAGAGATCACCAAAATTAATCTTATGTTTACTACAAAAACACTAATTTGTACTTTGAAAATACCTATATTGGCCAATGAATTATACCATCTGTCCAAAATAATTCCTATTCCTAGTACCCATAACAATATCCTAATACCACCCCATACATTTGCACTCAACTCAAAAGGATCAACTAAATGGACCAACGAAGACTGCATTAAAACGTTCTCTCTCTGGTACTGCCAAAAAGTGCCACATGAAGACCTCTGCAGCCTAGACGATTTATCACAATGCAATTTTGCCACTGTTGATAATAATTTTACTTTATTTACTCAACTATCGAATGGAAACACAATCATATGTACAAAACAACCAGAAGACATCAATGAAGATTGCTCAAAATCCTTTAAGTCTGTTAAAATTTCAAAATGTAATGCTATTCTAGGGAACACAGACTGCACGTATTCGTTTCAAAAGTATACATGGATAGGTTCAAATAAAACATTTTCACAAGAATGGCCTAGTCACCAAGAACCATCAAAAATTAAACATAGGTTAAATGTCAAACCACTCCACCTAGACGATCCAACTAAAATGATACCCCTATATGAAGAGCCCAAATTACTTCCAATCGAGTTCCACCAAGGACATTTTGGAATCACTCTTGCCTGCATCGTACTTATCATCATTTTTACCATCATTTACCTGATAAGTAGAAAAATAAATATTCTACCATCAAGGAGACCAAGTCCATCTGCTATCATCGAAATTCCATTAGAAGAAAGAAAATTACCTAGATCAATCCTTAAGTCGAACCACGAGGACGTGCTTCAAACCTAGAGGGGAGGAGTCATGTAGCCAGACACAGCTCCACAACGTCTCTGATGATCATATTACAACTAAATGCTGATCTTTCATTTGTTAAACTATAAAAGCCATGTAATACTTGTTCTCAGATTAGATATAATCTTGTCTTGTAATTGTATACTTGAATGTGAAATAAATCTTTTTAAAAAGGTATTTCTCGGTCATTGAAACTTAACTCGCGTAATCAGATAATTACATACAGGGTGTCCCATTCATTAAGGTTAAGGTAAACGGCTTTATCTCTACAACAAATCATCGTACAAATTTAGGAGGAGAAAAGTATGTAACAAAAGTCGCATAGCAACGGTACCTATTGGAAATATTCCTGATTCTTAGATTATTTCACGAGAGTTTGCGCCTTTAATTTTTCCGCCATCTTGTGGAAACAGCTGGTAGGGGTGAGTGGGGAAAACTTACTCGGTAAAATAGTTGGATTTTCTGTACCGAAGTATGGATGCTAGCTAATTTAATTTGAAAAGTATGTTAGGAAATGTTCCTAAATGATTTTTCAGTCGTTCAGGTAAAAGTGGGGTTAGTTAAAATAAAAAAGATAATATTTAGAATATTCTAGAAAGCAAAACAAATGCTGCGGCGTTTCAAGAATACATAATTTGTTAAATTCCATAGTACGGTACAAAAATATTCTAAAGCGTTAACTTTCCCATTCACCCCTACTCGTGATTTCACATGATAGAGGAGAATGTATTGTTGCAAAGTCACGTGAAATTATCTCAGAATTAAAGTTTTTCTAATTTTAGGTATTATTTCTAGGCAAAAATGATTTTTATGTCCATTTCTTCAAGTTTCAGAGGGTTTAATAAGGAAAAACGTATTATTGGCCATTGGTAAGTTCGTCTGCCTGCCTCTGTCTGTCAATATGTCGGTCTGTCTGTGCAAATGTTATTACGGGAATGGAAAAACCGTTTTTGTTGTTTCCCTTTGTTATATTCGATGGGAATTTCAAAGTGACAGGAAAGTCGTGTGGATGGACACACCAGTTTTTTTTTTTACCCAAAGTTGTACGATGAATAATTTCAGAGATAGAGCCACTTAATGGGACACCCGGTATCTACGATGTGAAATGCTTGGCCTACAGATAGCTCTCTTATTTTCTTTTGTACGAAGGCATATAATATTAAGCCGCTTAGCCCGAAATCCCTATAAAGACGAAGAGAGGGAGAAGAGAAGAATGAGCGAGAGGAGGCTCTGCTCGCCGCTGAGTAAGAGTGAATAGAGCGGAAAAACATTTAGTTAGAAAAGGATGCAGAGATATTAGATCCTTATTAATGTTTTCCGGAACAACGGTCGCTTAATGATATAGCAAATGTTAGAATGTTGTGCCTTATTTTATCAGATAATGCAAGAGCTTGGTTGCTGAAATTCTATGAGGACAAGGGGATAAGCATAATTAGAAGAAAAAAATATATATATATTTTTTGATATATTTATATTATAAAAAAACGGCATTGAGTCCGCGCAAGCTAACATGGTAATTGAATGAGAAATTCTTGTATTTCCCCTTGGAATAAAAACCATTATCATCTAAAGCAGGCTTAAAAATAAGAAAGCTACCCATATTATGCTATTTATATCGCAAAAGCGTCCAAGGTATAGATGGGCTAGCTTTGGGAATTCGAAGACGGTGATAGATAAGCTGACTAGGAAATTGCATTGATCCTTGACTTAATTCAACTGTAATGTATTCCGTATAATATTAAAGCATATGAATTAAAAGTTTGATGCAATAGGTAGTTGTATTGAATAAAATTCATCAATCATATTGCACCTACCAGCGATGATGTAATGCAATGCGGGTTGAAGATTTGATCACCCGAGTAGTTGTTTCATCGTTCTTGAAATGGGGAGTTAATAAAGGGGAGCCATTAAGAGGAGATACATTTTCAATTGTAAAAATTGTTTTCTTTAAAATCTCAAATAGAAAAAATACTATTCAAGGTTGTTTAATTTTTCAGCCATTTCCCCAGTAATCGAAACTGTATCCGTTTTGAGATGATGCTCATATCGGTACATTTAAAATTCATATTTGGGATATGAATTTCTTGACTACATTAAACCAGTTAGAATGAATATAAATGCAAAAGACTGATTTTCGTGTTCATAGCATATCTAAGCTAACTTGATCAATGTGAGCATAATAGTTGCAAAGATTAATTATTATCAGATATTCGACTTCTTGCTGACTGAATTACGAAAATAGATCCTTCTAGTAAATGATGACAAATATGGAATTCACATTATAGTATTATATTGCAATGCAAGCTCAAGCAACATTAATTAATATGCATTTGGTGACTATGTTGCATGTAACAAGCAAACCACGACTGTCAGCTCTTTCATTGGAATCGAAACGTTGTATACGGGGTGGTTCGAATTATAATGGAGAAACTTTAACAGCGTATTCTGCAGATAAAAATAATAAAAAAAAATCCATATAAACTTATCTCAAAAACTATTCTAGATTTTGCTTTCAAACGTAGTAGGTATTATTGCCACTTAGAAACAAATTTATAGCATGATAAACACTTGTTTTTGTTTTCCCAGTGGCGTTCGTGAGACCGTTTTAATTAATTTAAATCATAAAAAAAGTTGCACGCCAAAAGTTTATCACAATTTTGTTAGCAAATTTAGATATACAAATTTAACAAAAATGGTCTCTTTAGTCTTTTCGCTAAAAAGAACCGTTCTCGAGAAAAAAATTATTTTTGTTTGCATGTGCGCCTAATATCTTAGGTTTGCAAATGCGATGTAAATAAAAACGAATTGAAATAGCGCTAATTATGTTAATTTAATTTGCAAACTTCAGATATTAGGTGCACATGCAAACAAAAATATTTTCTTTCACGAGAACGGTTCGTTTTAGCGAAAAGCGTCCATTTTTATTTAGAATTGATCAAAATATCTAAATCTAATAACAAAATTGCAATAAACCATTGGCGTACATTTTTTTATTATTTAAAATAATTAAAACTGTCTCACGAACGCCACTGGTAAAACCAAAACAAGTGTTTATCATGCTATAAATTTGTTTTTAAGTGGCAATAATATCTACTAAGTTTGAAAGCAAAATCTAGAAGAGTTTCTTTAAAAATAACAAGGAACGATTATTTTCGCAATATATTTCAACACCCCATATCACCAAAACAAAGCGTTTTTGGCAATGACCTATTAACAGAGATAGACGGAACTTTAAACAATATATTGTGTTGACATCATCCCTTGTTCGGCCACGCCTCATCGCATATCAGCTTCTCCCCCCCTTTTTTTTTAAATACTTGGTGCTTTGGTTGTTTTTGAATATTCCATTATATTCTTTGGTTTCAAAACTTGAAACAATGGTTAGACTTTGCAAAGTGTGCAATAAAATAGAATCCACGAACCCAGAAGTAACTTTTCATTTTTTCATAGGTAAGTAGCCCGTCTAAGTTAAAATTTGCTAACTTAGATATTTGAATTTTGAAAGAAAATTATTGACATATAAACGTCGATCATGGGCGTAGTAAAGAAATTATTACCTAATCATTGTTATTTCATTAAAGAGATTTTTATATTGTATGCGTTTTTAAATCATCAAAAAATAGTTATTATACATACCTATTAATTATTTTGATATATAAATCTGAATTAAAGATAAAAATAATATTTAATTAAATTTAAAATAAAAAACAACCAATAAAAAGTAGAAGAACGAGACGCTACTGCCTTCATATTTCTTACTCGAATAAGATCACTGGAGTGGAGGCGGAGTTTAGTTAAAATCGTTGTATCCCCCTTCTGAACGCTTCCACAGCTCACCCCCTTGGTCCATAAAGATGTTGTCAACAACAACAAACGTATTTTATCAATGAAGTGTTCTGTCTATCTCTGTTAATAGGTCATTGGTTTTTGGAGATAAGTTTATATGATTTCTTTTAATTATTTTTATCTGCAGAATATGCTGTTAGAGTTTCTCCATTACAATTCAGACCACCCTGTATATAATATATAGTAGAATTGGTAGAATCAGACAGGCCTTTACTCCAACTGTAGAGAAGTTATAATACATTATCTCTAAAATAGTAGTAGTTCGATGGCGTTCCGTCTTGATAATATCCGGAGCAACAAGCACTTCGACAGACAAGAGTTTATATACATATATGAGAATGAAATTACAATTTGATTTGAACGTCGGCCAGAGCACAGCAACTTATATATTGCCCATATTCAGAAACAGATTCTCAAGTAAGTTTTGGAATATGAGATCGTTTTCTATACAGGGATATTCACGTTATTCGACATGACATGTTATATAGACTTGGTATTAGTATTTATATTAGCAATGTGAAAATCCACGGCAAAACGGCCAAGAGAAATTGATGGATGAACTTTCGAGTCTCTAGTTTTATGTCAAAAAAGCGGGCACCATAAAGAAAAATTGAAACTATGGTTGATCTTAAATAAGCGAACTAGAATAAAGCATAAATTTTGAACAAATTTTGTTTTCCATTTCTTTTACATTACAGGATCTTTCCTCATAATTAAACAGCTTCTGCTGGTTTTATTATGAGAATTGGAAAAAAGTTTTCAATTCGAAAGTTGTAGGGTTTATCCTGTACCATCAGGAAAAATAGTTATTCCATGTACAGGGTGAATCACAAACATCTGGTGAACCAAACTTGCCTTTTTTTAATGGATCATCCTGTAGGTATATTATGTTCCAAGATGATAGTGCTTAAAATCCTCTGTTCGAATATATATATATCTCTATATAACCACTGCTGTTGTTAATGCATTTTCTATATTCATCATCCAATTTATTAATGGAGTTAGCAATAAAATGGGATTTCTCTTGATTTAAAGTATTTATGGCGTTTGTTATTTTATTTATTAAGTCTTCCAGTGACCTATTTTTTTCTTTATTTCCTTCAGCCCCATAAAAAAGCATCGAGAGGCGTTAGATTGGGACTACTTACTGATTGGCCATTCAATACCTCCATTCCTTCCAATCCATATGGGATAGCAGTTGTTTGAAAAATTAAGGAGATGAACTACATTGTGCGGTGGTGCCCCATCTTGATGCCATATGAGCTCATTATATTGACTAAGAGGTAAATTGTCCAGAAGATTTTCGATCTCGTTCCCAAGAAAATTCAAATATCTTTCACCACTCACAGAACCCTGATAAAAAATTAATTGGGCCGGTTTGCTTTGCCATTAAGAATGCCGCACCAAACGCTAAAGATCTACGGCCTTGAAATTTTATTTCCCTATGCCCATGAGGGTTTACCGAAGCCCATATATTTATATTTTTTCTGTTGAAGAGTCCTGTTGTAGTAAAAGATGCCTCATTGATCCACAAATCTTTTTCGAAAAGATCTTTGTCATTCATTTTTAATTCTAACATCCGCCGACAAAAGCCTTCCCTATGATTTTTTTGGTTCTCACTTAATTGTTGGACAGGCAAAATTTTGTATGGATTGAATTTATATTTGCAAAGTGTCACATCGATTTTTTTTTTGCCGATTTATGGCATCAGCGATCAAAAAAGTCGGATTCTCTATAACCAAGAAATATAAATTAAATTAAATATAAAGAAAATTGTCAATGTTTACCATCAAAATATAAGAGAATTTCCAGTTCCTCATTTTCATTAATATGAACTGATCGTTGTTTCTTCTGGACAGTTTTATGTGTTGAAAGTTTCTATTCACGTAATAAAAGGTGTTTCTAGACGGCAATGATCTACTCGGGTATAAATTTTGATACCCCTTTCTTGCTGCTAAAGCAGTCATATTATGTTTGTAAAATAAACTATTTCACACTTTTCCTCTTGGGAGTAAAGCATTTTGTGGTCATTACTATTATTTGACAGTTTATTTGTTGCTTCCATGGCTACACATGGCTAATGCTTTATTACTAATACAACTTTCGTCTTGGAAGTTTTTCTCCACCTCGTTTAATAAAACCAGCAAAAGCGGTTTAATTATGAGGAAAGAATCTATATACCATATCGTTTCCCCACTCTCCCCCAACGATAATTTCAAAAATTGAAGAAAACGATTTTAATTAGGTATCATTTTTGTTGATATCGTATGGATAGATAATGGCCTAATATTATAATATTATTGTGTTGTCATCGGTTTTCCATTAATTCCAGCTTTGCGTTGTTGCTTTGTTTGCGTGTCTGGAATAGAGAAATAATTAGTTCAGATCGTTCCAGAAATATATATACACTCACACACACATTCATGATGCGTGTAGTGCTGGATATATAGCATGGCAGTGCCCGGAGCCATCCCCATAAAAGCGTACGTACCTACCCTTAATAATTGCTGAAAGAAATTTGATTACGTTTCTCTATGTTTCTGTACCATTCGCGTGTATTTATATACCTGATAGTAAATTTGTCATAAAAGTAAATTTTAACGTGCGTAGGTACAAACTAACATATTCTATTTGTCGTTGATATAAATAGCTTTTAATAAAAACTAGGACCAACTCTATTAAATGATGCACTGAATAAATATTTTTTACCAAAAAATTGGACCGACTTTATCAGTTCTTGCACTGAAAGCCATAACTTCAAAATTACCAGCACCAATAGAATTAATATTATTTTGTATTTTTCAGTGCAACCACTGATAAAGTCGGTCCAATCTTTTGTGAAAAATATTTATTTCACATTTTTGAGTGTAACATTAATCATGAAAATTGTTGAACGTTCACTAATACCCAAAAAGTTATAGGTAGGTTTAGCTTGTACTTGTTATTTATTATTCAGAGATCTCAAAACATTGCAGCGCAAATATACATGTTTCTGACTTTACTGCTGTAACTCTAAAACCGTAACTCAATTTAAATGTTGCTACATATAATTATTTCTTTAATTTGGCCGTGTCATATTTTTAATTTTCGAAAAAAAATGCTCTTCCACATAGCGGAAATAAGCATATTACATATTTCAGACTTTACCAATGCTAAACTCGGAAACCGTAACTCTTTTGAAAAAATGTTCAATTTAAGCGTTTCCGGATATGATCCCCTTTTGAATATTCAAATCTCGAATTTTCGATTTTCGGAAAAATTTGCCCTTTCCACATAGCTGAAACACATATTTCAGACTGTAGCGCGGAAAAGTATGATTATTTTTAAAAATGTCCAATTTAAACATTCTTGGATATGGAATTTTCATTACTTTTGCCGTCTTAGATTTTCAATTTTCGAGAAAAATCGCCCCCTCCACCCCCTTTGGGGGCGGTTTTTGGAGGGAAGGAGATTTTGGATTTGATTTTTCTCAATATGGGACCATTTCTCAACTCTCCTCTTTCAAATGAAACAAAAATCATCTAACTCGGAGTACGTTTACTATGCCCGAACAGCCATAAAAAATATAAAAAAGCAATCTTACAACCGAATCGGATACCTTCTCCTATTTTTGAAGTCGTTCAATAAGTATAAAATAACAGCACCTAATGCAAGATTCATAAATATTTGAAGTTGATTCCAAGAGATAACGTATGAGCCACAAACTTAAAAATCTCAAAATGATTTCTGCACTATGTGCTATTTCATAATCAATGCATTATCTAATAAATTATGCCCTACTTCCTTCTAAAAAGTCATTTATTTCACAATTTCGGATGGCAGTGACTAATAATTCTTAAAAAAAAGTCGTTTACACACTTTTTAATCAACACACTCAACTTCCGAATATAAGAGCATATGGGTTAGAAGGATTCTGCAATATTTGTATTGAACACTAATTCAATCATATTGTACCTACCAGCGATGATGTAATACAATGCGGGTTGGAGTAATTGCTCACCGAGTAGTTGTTATCATCGTTGATACGACGGTAATAGTATTACCTATTTTTATCTACTATTTTAAGATATTTCACAATAGAAATCTTTACATCTTTCATTTTTGACAATGTGTATCTCGTTCAACTTCTAACTCATAGCTGGCGCTAAAAGCGATCACCCGATAAGTTTCAGTCGACTTCTCAGCAGTGCTATGAGTTCTTCGTTCGTACACATCCACGAGTCATATGTGTATCTGAGGAGTTCTGATGAGGGAACGAAATTGGCCTATGATACACTGGATTCAACTGTGATATGTTCCGGATGAAATAAAAGCGTAAGGAATATGTATTTTGATATCACAGAAGGATAAAGGTATACTTAGGTACTTTTTTATATTTACCTCTTATTTGAAATATCTAACTTACTGTAAAATTCATTCAAATTACTATTTAATTTATTAACATAGATTTTATGCATGCACAGGTCATTGAACACAAAATAAAAATCCAGTAGCTTAATCAAAAATGAGCCGGGTAGAAGTAATATTTATGTTTTAAATCTGATCTGCGTACAATGTTGAAACGTATAAAATATATCGAGTTTTATTTAGCGGTGTAATGTTGAAAATGGTGTTAAATAAATTATGGATATACCCACATTGCTCTATTATATATTTTACACCCGGTGAGTGAAGCGTGTGTCAATTTTTTTAATGCTGCAATTAATATATGTATATAAATTAATACAGGTGCATTGAGAATGTGTGATACATGACAGTTTATATAAATATATAAATATGTTGGATATAATAATTATTCGTGCATTTTTTCCGGTGAATTGATTTGCATGAGCCAGCTGGATGACGGGGGGGAGGGGGGGGGTGTTTAAATGGGTCGTTCGTTCGATGCAATGACTGTTGGGGGAAGTTTGGTCCTATGGGGGTATCATTTATAATTTAGTATACGAGAGCGTTTGCTAAACAGAGTTTTGTATTCTTCTAATTTCTACAAAAAAGTGTAATAAACATAGATTTTTTTTAATTTCTTGCGTAGTTCTACTGAACGCATCCATTAAATTGTATTGTAACGGGGATTTATATTCAAACTGGGTTCGATTTATTTTCACTTATTTATTTACTCAAATAACTACACGACTATAGACACATTTATATTCACACTTATTTCTCTGACTATATACGACTTTCTACTGTCTATGATCTATGACCGACTAACTATCCTGTCATTGCCATCAGCATTATATATCTAACCTAAAAAGCCCTAGAAGATGATTCCAGTGTTGTTTTCGTTGTTTCTGGAGGTGATTTCTCAGTATATTATTGTTTTAAGCAGCAAAAATATGGTGAACTTTGTATAGGGTTGGAAGCCTTAAAGCTATTCAAATATATTTTTTACACTCGAAATCCTTAATTTTTTGAAAATTGATGAATTGAAGCTTTGCTGAAAATTCTCTTTCATTATAATCATCATCATTATAAAAATCCATTGAGGAATTAAGCTTACAAATACTCAAGATTGTCTTTGTTGTTGTTCCTGGAACCTTGAATCAAACTATACAAACCCCCAATTTTTTTCCAGAGGTTTTACTTTGTTACTTTGGAAAAAAATCGAGGGTTGGTGGTAGATCGGAAAGAGGAATGTACTTTTCGCATTTTTATCATAATCACATCTTGAGAATAATAATTATCCCGGGCTGTTTCGAAACATTTCTCTCAAGGTAATAAATTTGAACATATTATTAAACGCAATTTATCATCTAACACCGCCACCAAGACTGGCGTGCTGGATGGGGGGTCGATAAATAAATTTTTCGAAAGAAATCTCTCTCTGCTCTCCTTCAAGCTTGTTAGCAATTATTCAATTCCCTAATAATAAATATAGAAAAATTACATTTACAATCACGTACTAGAGAGTATTTATCAATTAAAATGCCTCCTCTTCTTGTGCACACGGCAAGAAAGCAATATTACGGCAAACTCCTTCTTAAATCACATTGAATGCAATACATACCGAGATTGTTTCATTTTTCAATTATCTTTAAGTTACGTGCGATATTATTGTGTCTTTCTCTGTTACGTTGTTTTTTTTGTTGTTTTTGTTGCTCCGGTCGGAAAGAAGGATACATTTTAGGGTTGGTTCAAACAAGAGATGTGTGGAGTGTAAAAAAAGAAAAGTGATTCCTTTGTTAGAAGCTGGAAAAATGACGATAAAAGTAAAAAATCCCGATGGCCTGTAGTCAGCGGAAAGTAAAATTTTTCAAAATTCATTGAATTGAAATTTATGTTATTACATAAAATTGTCGTATGTGTCATAGCCTAGCGGTTAGCGGTTTTTGTTTTGGCTGTTGAATATAAAGTAGACAGGGTTCGAGTTCCACTTCAAGGCAAAATTTTTTATCGCCTATTTCTTTTCCAAAAATATACTATATAGATTTTTTAATCAGGGTTTATATTAAGATCTCCAGAAAATGTACAATCACATCAAATTTATATTGACTGTTCATGTTTTATCAATATTTGTTATTTTTCTTTATTAATTTTTATTTTTTACCTTTGTATTTTATGAAAAATTGCTTTGAACAAAAGTTGTAGGTACTGATTATATCTATAACCTAAAATTATTTTTAATAATATTTACACTACTGCTCTTTTTTGATAATTTTTTTAAATGTTTGTTGTTTGTTTTGAACCGAGATATTTGAGAGATTGATTTTTGTAGTAAATTTGAACTTGATACCTTCAAAACTGCGACCTCTATCGAGTTAACAAATTTCGTAATATCCCATATATATATATATATATATATATATATATATATATATATATATAAATAAAAAGATGTTCTTGGGGATGCAGTCATATATTCAATAAAATTCTTTGACTGAAGCCGAGCTTTCGAGAATGTTTATTCTCTTCTTCAGGGCAAAAATCGTGAATTTAGAATAAATTAACCAAAAACAGGAAAGATTTCATATCCATCAATTACAAATGTCATTATTTATATTTGTAATTGATGAATATGAAATCTTTCCTGTTTTTGGTTAATTTATTCTAAATTCACGATTTTTGCCCTGAAGAAGAGAATAAACATTCTCGAAAGCTCGGCTTCAGTCAAAGAATTTTATTGAATATATGACTGCATCCCCAAGAACATCTTTTTATTTATTATAAATCCAGTCAAGAATACAAAATCAATATATATATATATATATATATATATATATATATATATATATATATATATATATATATATATATATATATATATATATATATATATACAAACTTTTGAACCAAATGTTTTTTTGGACTAACTTATAGACATATAACAACATGCCGTTGAAATTTTTTCGAAATTCAAAAGTGTGAACGATTGCAATAGGTGCATTTCTATAAGAAATTTACCCAATAATATGAGAGATAAACACTCACAAACTGCACATCATTCGGTTTTCTTTCAATCCTGGCTGACATTCGGGTGCTTGCTTGGTATAATATTAGAATATTTGCCACAAGTGTTGAAAGCTGTGTAATTTTGAATGTGAAAAATCAGCAAAATTCCATAATACACAAACGAAAGTACTGTACTGTACCGCTGTGCGTGTACAAGGTGGTGTTTATTGATTGAATGCCAATATTTAAGGGTGATTTTCAGAAGAAAAGTTAATATCAACATACGTCTTAAACTTCTTTATTCTTCAGCTTCAGGGTCTTAAAGTTTTAAGAGAAAAATAACATGTTTCTCATAAATTTCTTTAAGGTCTTCAAGCATTGGCGGCTGATATTCTTCAAGAAAGTTTGAATATGATTGTCGATCAAGTCTTCTTTTTTTTTGATCACTCTATATAAACGCATTATAGACCACTAATAATACATGGCTGATTTCAGCTAAATTTTGATTGAATGCCCAAAAAGAAGGTATATTTACCTGTTGTTGATACTTTTCTATAGAATTTCTGAAAATGAATGAATATTGTTTTCTTTTTGGATAGGTAGTCATGTACTTACGTTTATTAGCTATTTATTCTACTACCTTGTTTACAATAGTTGTTGCTTGTATATTTCATAATGTAGTTCTAGAATTATAGTAGATTTATTCTCGATCCTTCCAGAAACTATATGTGAGGTACAATTATTTGTCATAGTATTGTCAGTTTGACAAGCCTCTGGAACATTATTCTGTGCGTCTAGATAATCATAGAACATTCTCGAGGAATGTCATATCATGATTCAGATATATAAAGCCGTGACGATCACGGAACAGATGGAGTCTTATAATGTCAGTTGATAACAGTCAGTCTGTGGAATCAGATGTTAATAGTAGTTCAGTCGGTAAAGACAGTGACAGTATAGATTGTCAAGGTGACAAGTGGTGACAGTTGTACCACAACAACAGAAGCACAGTGTTAAACGTTACATTATCAAGACTGTCAATAATATTTTTTTGTAAGATCTTATCTCAGATATTTAAACTGTTTGGATTCTCCAAAATTAATAATAAGAACTTCATTTTAGTTCTGGCAGCCTTATTCAGCGTTTATAAATACAGAATGTTGTAAGAATGGAGAAAGTTAACTTGGATTGGGATAATTTTTCGTAAATTAAGAAGTCAAACTTTACAAAAATGCAAAATCCATTATAAATTCGCTTTGTAAGGAATATAATGCAATCGTATAAAATGTTTGTTATCCTTTTCGCAACAGATTCAACATTTTTGTGAGTGGATCAGATTTTCTTTTATGTATACTCATTAAAGACACAATTTTTCCTTTTCCTCCAAACTATATAATTATAAAGTAACGACCGCTTTTTTTTTACTTCGGACTTTTTACATTCTCTTCGATGGTAAAGGAAGATCTGACGAATGGACACTATTGCGACAGCATAAGGGTTTTTGTTTTTTTTTTGTATTTTTTTCTTCACCATCTAGTTACGAAATCCTGATAATAATGATTGCTGTAACACAATGCTATAGCCAAAGGTATTCGAACGTCGCTGTAGTTATTAGTTATATATATATATTCAAGCCAACAAAAAAAGGGTTCAAAGGGGCTTCCGCAATTCATTTGACGATAAATTTTCTTCTCTAATTTAGCTGGGTAACGAGCACGTGTCCAAAAAAAAAAAAAGATGCACAAAATGCAAAATGTGTAAAGCATTAAAACAATGACGGCACTGGCAAGCCATTTCAGTTGAGTAAAAAGTTTCAGAGAATAATTTTTTTTTTTTTTTTTGGAAAGAATATGAGATTCTTTTGATGTACTTGAATAAAAATGAAATAGGTATACAGGATGCGCAAATTTCGAAGCTGTTATTAATGACTTTAGCAACTTTAGCAACGCTGAAATCCCCTACAAAATACGCTTCAAGAAATCTCAATAACGAAAGCTGTATTGACTTTTAGATGTATGTACCCCGTTTCACATTCTTTTGCTTATTTCTTGTTTGTAGTACTCATACAAAGTTGCATGAAGAAAATGTATATTTGAAATTATTTCTCCATAAAAAAATATCCCCATTTTAGTATTTATAACAATATTCATTTTTGCTATATCAAAGTGACGAATTTAGAGGATATCACAATGATTTACACACATTCTGGAATTCCAGAAAAGTAAATTGGTTTGCATAGATCGAGAGCTTTCTCTTGTGTAAGAAAAGGGATGCTGAAGATTCTTCCACAGCTTAGAAAGTTGTAATCCTCAAGCAAAG
The DNA here is from genome assembly GCA_958507055.1 of Crioceris asparagi. Lineage (NCBI taxonomy): Eukaryota > Metazoa > Arthropoda > Insecta > Coleoptera > Chrysomelidae > Crioceris > Crioceris asparagi. The sequence continues at coordinate 2,091,567 of OY293827.1, forward strand.
TTCAACTCCGGAATCTCACACGAACACATACACCCCAAACAGATTAATTACTTTTATAACTATTTAACCAGAGCCGTCCAAGAGGCGCGCCGGAATTGAAATTATTATGTTGTTGGATCTAACTGAATTTTAATTGGTTCCGGAACAGATAACAGCCAGCAGGATATCGCAAGAAATCCGCGCTCTATGCACACTCTGAATCTCTTTGGAACTGTTAGGGAATTTATAATGCTTCTGCGTCTGGATCGACGGGACTAGTCCTGTGGAATGATCATTCTTCTTTATTACTTGCAAATGCAAAATTTCAGCTCTTCTCTTCGAGTATCAGTGGAGCAAAATAATGTTCAGTTTCTTCAAAATATTTTAGGAACCTTTAATTTTTTTATTTGCAAACCAGAATATTGAAACGGTACAAATTATGCAACTTTTCTCAAATTTTTATAATAAACTTGGATAGTGCTGAAAATATAATAAGAAAACGCCACTTGGACTTGCAACTCATCTAACTAGTTATGTTTTGCTGTAAGACTTTATAGATGATTAAACATCTAGAACCACTTTTAGTTAAAAAATAATATTGAATACGACCGTAGATCCAAGAAGTTATCACGCTCAACATCCCCCGAGCGTGTCAATGAAAAAATCTGCCGTTCTTTTTAAATAGCTTGCATAAAATGTATGAAGCTTAATGAGTATTTTTTTTCGTTATTTGGATGATATTTAAAAATGTTTTATGACAATAATAGTAACTGCATTAGATATATGAATATAGCAGCAAATAAGAAAAGTTGGTAAATATATTTGACACAAAATAATAGACGCACAATATAGAGAATTGCAATAGTTTTATCGCCCGCATCACATATAACCGGTGGGATGAACGAGGTAATTTTATCTTTGTGTGGAAATAAAGAAAAATGGCAAAATTTCCTCCTCCTGTGGAATTATATTGTAGCCGTATAGAGACGATATTTTACGTTCTCCGGATAGTTTGGAAATATCATCGGGAATATTCCGTTACATCTCAGTTTACAATGCAAGACCGTCCATCTAGCGCGCGCTGCCATTCCGGCACAATTGGCAAACCACCGACAACGAATAAAAATAAAAATAAAACTGCATGCAAGAGTAGTAAACTTTCTAACTCTGAGCTCATTCATACATATTTATAAAATTGTTGTATACCTATCAATCTAGAATATATGTTCTATTATCTATTATCTACCAATATTCACAGCGACTTAGAACATTCTTCATAGCTTAACGGCTGGCTAAGACTTGGAAAATAATTGAGAATGTTTTACGTAAGAATTGTAGTTCTTGAAAAATCTTTCTGCTGCATTTCCTTAGGTCTTTGTTAAAGCTCTGTACAAATACATAGATATATATGGAGCAGGAAGATATATATATATATATATACAGTGTAACCTGTATAATACGGATATCCAGTACTCCGGATACTATTTTGTAATGCAATAACAGAATAACCTTTACGCCATGTTCTAATGCATCTGGGTCCCATAAGTTGAGATTGCTGGTTGTTGGAAAATTAGCCAAACTATGAGCTCTCGGGAATTTAATTATTCCTGTATCTTAAAAAAAGGCAAAAAAGGTTGGCCCATCCAAATATATCACTTATCCGGACCAACCTCCCTTCCATTAATTGTCGGGAGATTTTAGAGGCTATTATGTATAAATTGAGCAGGTATCTATCTGATTTTGCGTGGAAGAAGTAGCGGGCAAAAGATTGAAATAAATAACCATATAAATCCATATTCATGATGATAACAGAATATGGGAGGAGTGTTAGGAAGAAAAAAAAAACGTTGAAAAAAAATGAGAAATGCTTTTTTATTTTATATAAGCAAAATATACATACATATGTATTACACATATAGCTTATATGAATAATGGATGACGTGAATAACGACTACTAACAAGTTAACCGGATAATAAATTTGCAGTGTCAGTGTTAATGTAATATAATGGCACTGCCTACCAATACAGGGTGGTAGATTTAAATATTACCATTGCAAATTAAAAAAAAAAACGTCATGAGATTGTCAGAAGATATAATAATCTAATGACACACATGTAATCAGTTGATTCATAGTAATTTTAATTTTACGACATGTAAAAGTTTAATATTTCTGGATAACTAAAACATCACACCTGATTTTTTTTGAAAATACATTAACTACTGTTTCAGTAAGTAGGCCATCAGACTTGAACAAAATCGAATAATTTTGTTGATGAACCTATCCATAGGTATATCACAATTTTTTTTTATCGAACAACGGGTATTCTGGGAGAAGGCACAAACTATAGGAATTCTAAAATATTTTGGACAAGGAGAGGGGCTTGAAACATGTGTTTGTTCCTCTAGGTAGTGCTGCTGATAAAGTTATTTTCCAGTTGAGATTGAAAATGTCAACAAGCATGTAATTTTATGCACTACCAAACCGGATTTCTTTTCAACTACTGTAACTACGCTGAGCAGAGCGATAAATGGTTGTTGAGATATTGCAGTTTGTGTCATTAGATGATGGTTCAGTTATCATAACCAGCCAGTGTGAAGACGATTTTTAATTGCCTTTGATTTTATTACACAGAAGAAATCGTAACTTAATACTAATACGCAGATTTTTTAATATTTGGCGGATGCGACTAGGAAATTTAAACGTACCTAGCTTTTTTACATAATTTTGTGTTATTCATTAAGCCCTATTTTTGAATTTGTTAATTGTGCATTACTGATTGAGATGCTATTGGCGTTGTATTGATTTTCTCCAGGTTATCAAATAATCATTTCCTGACAGCTTTTTCTCCGAATTACAGCCAAACCGCTTGTTCAGTAATTAGTATTTTCGGAATTCTCGCAAGATTTCTAATACTTTGGTCCAAACCGGAGGTAGATAGGGCCACTATGAGTTTTTTTCACATTGAACCCAAATTCCACATTTTCAATTATCTATGCCGTATAAATTGGTATTTGCGTCTAGATCATTTCTATCTGAAATTGTTTAAAACTAAATAAATCACAAATTTTGAGAAAATTTTAATATCTGGCGGATGCGCCACGTAAATTCTTAACTGTTGGTTTCAGGCATAATTTCATTTTATGGCTTTTGTTCAAAATTCTTAAGGATATATTTAAAGTGCACTACTTATAAGATTGAAATGCTACCGGTTTTCCATTGCAATTGTCCAGGTTTTCAAGAAATAAGAAATGGGAGCTTTTTTAATTACGGCGAATCTGTTAATTCAGCCATCGAATGTGCAAGTATATTCTGAATTCTGGTAAGATTCCAGTCAAATCCGCAAGTAAATAAAATTACTTTGAGTGTTTGCAAGATTCTATGAACTATCTTTCTAATTACTCTATCATCTATTTCAGGTTCAAGTTTCTTTCCTCATAATGAAATAGAATTCTGTACATTCACTATATATATACATGGACCTTAATAATATTAATAATAATTTATTCATTTATTCAAATATTGAATATAAAAATAGTATGCTTATAGATTGTTTGAATTATTATGAGCCCTACAAACCCCTACCGAGATGCAAATAGCATAAATAATAATATAGAACAAATAAAAAAATCTGTTGTGTCCACTCACCCGAATTTCCTACCGCTCGCAGGCAAATTCCAGTGGATGAAATATTTTACACTATTACAATAATTTCCTTACATAGCGGCGATAATAGAGTTAGTAAAGTAAAAATCATCTGGTCGAATCGTGGTACCACTCATTTTTTTCAGCATGTCAAGACAAACAACAATGGTCATGTAAAATTTCTTCACAAGATGAAACGTTTAGCCAGAATCTGAAGAAACATGTGGAAAGAACGGAATTTTATTCAAGCATAACTTTTTTTGTGCTTTTTCTCAGAGATGGCGCTATATGTGGGTGGTAAAGGGCTCTCAGAAGAATAATTTAGTCAAGTTTAATCAAAATCTTTAGACCCGTTCTCGCGTTATAGTCTTGTATTTGTATTTTTTTTTCGGCTTAAAATTGCTTCTCTCACATCAGATAAAATATATTATTATTATATTTACCCATTTGGATCTTCTAAATAGATATTTTCTTTCAGATACTTTTACCTATAACTGAAACCGTTTAGAGTTTAGACATATCTGAATCGCGAAATGTTCAGAAATTCTGATATTTGGCGAATGCGCGCCACGTACATATTCACCATTTGTTTTTTGGCTTAATTTCAAGTTATTCATTATTTAGCTTTATGCACTTTTTAAAATTCATATGATTGTGTTCAGTGTATAGTAGTTATACGGGTTTTGTTTTGCTTTTATTGAGGTTTTCAAAGAATCAATTCCTGTGAGCTTATTTGTTTTTAATTACGACCAATCTGACAAGTCATCAAATATGCTAAGAGACTTAAGGGAAACTGATTGTCAAATATAGTCCTAAATAGAAAACCAATAGAATGATCGGTAATAGAAGATTTAAAAATAAACGAGGATGAAATGGCTGGAGTAAATATTGGTTTATATAAAAAGCATTAGAATTCCATAAATAAAGCAGAATACAGTGGAGTAGTCAAGGATTATTTGAGAAAGTTTTGTTAATGGACAAGTAAGTAGAGTTTTGTCTGTTGAACTTCCACGCTTCAATCAGACACCCTGTATATAGGTAAACACATACTATTCAGTCAGTGCTTCGTTGAGGAGCAAGACAAACAATACTACTACCTAGTAAAAGCATTGAACAATTTGAGGGCAAAAGCTGTTAGTGAAATTAGATTGGTTCTGCTCGACAAAATGTAAATACAGTGAGAATCCATTCCAAGTATAATACACTAGGCAGTTGCAGGAGCAATTTAAACGTTAATGTAGTATAAATAAACGACACCAATGCGTTGATCTACTATCTATCCTACTGGTACCACTTCCATAATTGGAGATATAGTATTTTCTATTTGTTTTTTTGTAGGTAGGAACTAATTTGCTACAAGTATTAAGGTAGGTGTTAGCCTTTGTTTAATAAGTAGACGAAATCTTCATTCAAATTATTTCTTTCATTGGAAATCAAATCTTGTGAATAGTTGCACAATGATATGTTTGTATGGATTTTTGTAAAAACAAGAAAGAGAACGAGTCGATTTATACCAATATTAATCTTTTCACTGAATGCTTGAACCACGACTAAGAACATAAAACGGATAGGCCTAGAAAGGGCCCTATTTTTGACCAACTTCCAATAATATTTTATCACTTGAAAGAGGAATTTCGAAAGATAGTCTCATATTCAAATTTTCAGAGTTTCGTAAAAATAATTTCTTCAAAAGCTAACATCTTTTTTCCAAAAATTTAATGTTCATCCGATGAAACACTTCATTATTTTATAACAAATGGAGAATATACAGATGCTTCAGCAATAGTAGGAATACTTACTGTTCCCGTGGGATACAATAATTATGTATTAGTGCTTCCAAAATATATTGTAACGGGAATTTATATTAAAACTGCGTTCGATTTATTTCTGCTTATTTATTTTCACACGACTATATACACATGTATATTCACACTTATTTCTCTGACTATATACGACTTTCTACTGTCTATGATCAATGACCGATTGTGATCTATGACTGACCTAGGTCCGTGTGTTTATATCCACTTAACCTCCGCATTTGAATAAGCTGAACCCCAACAAATAATGCCATAAAATAGTACGGTACAAAACAAAGCATGGCATCATTTTTGTCAAGAACATAGCAGATCTTTATATGGAACATGCAATGAAGTCGCCTAGTTTTTTTGTTTAAAAGTTATTTATTGAAATATGATATATATATATATATATATATATATATATATATATATATTCCAAAATGTAGGTATATGGTACATAGCTTGCCATTCAGATAAAACTCTCTCTCGAGGAACTTCTCTCTTTGTTTGTTGTTGTCACTCATTGACTACCTCCCAAAACAGAACTAACATGTCCCTTATATGCGCTCGTCTTTGTTTCGAGGAAAGACTATAGGTATTTGTTGCTCGAAAACGACCAAGGTGTATTATATATGTTATACTTATATATATACTATATATATATATATCTATATACATTTGAATATATATGTATTCAACACTCTATCTTAACCTAAATATAGAAGTATATGACGAATTTGCATTGCAAAATTGTAATTAACTGTAAAATAAATATATACCTATGCTTTCTCGCCCTCATTCTCTCTCTTTCTATATATACAGGGTGTCCTACGACACACGAGTGTGTTGATGGGGTGATTTCAAGTAAAAAATGTACAATGAACATATACCCGGAACTCTAGCCTAACTGAGCCAGAAGCATTTGAACTTTTAGTTAAGTAGTTGTAGAAATTTCCTACTAATCTAAAGACCATTCAAAAGAGACCACTTTATTGAATTAGTTGCTCCAAATGTCCATCCAGTTGCTGAATACATAGTCTAGCTCTTCTAAGAATTGAAGTGGTAGCTCTGCCAGGAGCCTCAGGTTCAGCACGAATAGTTTTTACGTCATTCATGTTTCTAGCTACTACTAAGTGATCTCTGTTTTCATATTTTCTCCATAAACTAAACTTTTCAGACTTCCTCATAAAAAGTAATCTAGGGGATTAAAGTCTGGTGACCTTGCTGGCCAGAGAACTGTGCAGATCCTTTTCCAATCTATATTCATTTGCATTTTTGACTTGAAACCAACACAGCAACACACTCCCAAAGTATGGCAGCTATGTCGTTGGACACCCTGTATATATGTTTATACAATATATATGCATATTCATATTTCGACACAAATGAGGAAAAGCTTTCTTCTTCACGTAGATCGATATTTTGTGGTTGCTTGCTGGATAATGTCGTAGTAGTAGGCGGCGGAAGAGGAGGACGAGGAAGAGAACAAATTCAAAGTTAGAGCTGATGGCGGTAGGTGCTTGTGCCTACAGGGTTCTGCATCTCAGCTGTCATCCGCATTTAAACATTCTATGGTATTCAGGATTCAGGCGTTCATTAATTTCAAACATTAGACTAATAATAAATTAGATTCCTCATCTAAGGCTGTAACCGCTGTGATGGTCAGAATGTTGTAGTAACTCACCGAGAGAGAGTTCATTGTTCGATGATGATGACGATTCGTTGCTCTATGGAGTGTGGAAGTTAAGTTTTGTTAACATATACCTAAGGGGTGTTTGAAAAAACTGGATCACCAATTAGACGTTTATAAAGATCTACACCACTTACGAAATTTAAATTTTGGTTATAATCATGGTCAACTAAGATCTGTCGGTAGAAAATATTTTGAGCAATGCAGTGTATGTGATATCAAGTTCATTATTTCAAACAACATACCCTATATTTAAAGGTACTTTTAAAATATTTGTAAATCTGTGTCTTAGCATCAAATATACAGAAATATTTCTTACGATAGATCGTAGTTGACTGTGGTTATAACCAAAATTTATAATTCGATTTCTTGAAGATCTCCATAATCGTCTTCATATAGGCCATCAAGTTTGAAACACCCTTTACATATAGGTACTTCATAGCACAATGAATCATCATCAACAAATGTCATCTACATTGGATCTAGGCAAATTTTAAAATGACATTTTGAGTGACATTAGGTGGCGTGACCATTATTGTACGCTCCAGATATAATTTGCTAATTTATAGAAGACAAGACCTCCTGAGCTGTGCAAGACCCTGTATAATCTGGAAAAATGGATGGGTGCTCGATGGAATGAGAAAAAGAATATTAAATTTTTAATAAGAGAGTCGAGATGCAGCAGATACGGTGCCTCTTCAGAGAGAAGCTATTCTTTCTATTTGTCTGTGTAATAATAGGAAAAAAGATTCGTCAGTCAAATAGATCAGAGTGCTTCAGTGATCGAAATGAGAGGGGCAGGAGATCGAAATCTGGAAGAAGGAACAGAAAAAAAAGAGGACACATTTTTATAGGTGTAACTATTAATTTAATTTGAAATGTAGACGTAGAACATTTAATATACATTGTGTCATCAAACTAGGGACAGTTCTGGTTTACTGTTCCATGAAAAAGATAAAAACGAGTTCGCGGTCAAAATCTGTCACTTTCGGGGGTACTCGAAATATAGACTGAAGATGATTGTGAACTTTTGCCAAATGCATTTATTTATTTTGTTAATTGTTAATTTATTCGAAAGAAATCTTTGAATCAAAACTAGATTACCTACCACCTAAGTTATAGCATAGATTAAGTACTAAAATAGTATCAACTAAAAATTATTACTCGAAAATAATTGTTGTTATATAATTATTGCAAAACTAAAGTATTAAAAGTTTTTTTTTTCAATAACCTCGATGGTATTTGAATTTACACTAAAAATAATTTTTTTTTTACAAAAAATTGGACCTATTTTATTAGTTGGTACAATGAAAATTACAAAATAATATTAATTCTATTGGTGCTTTTACTTTTGAAGTCATGCAATTGTAGTTAGAATACTACGAATACGAAACAGTATTGGCACCATTAGAATATATATCATTTGCTTGTAAGTCTTATTATTCAGAGATCTCAGAACATCGCGGCGGAAACACATATTTCAGACTTTACCACTGTTGTAACTCAAAAGCCATAACTTTTTTTGAAAAATGTCCAATTCAAATGTTGCTATATGTAATATTTTCTTCAATTTGGTCGCCTCATATTTTCAATTTTCGAAAAAAATGCCCTCTCCACATAGCGGAAACACTAATATTTTTGTGTTTACCGTTGCTGTAACTCGAAAACCATACATATTTTAAAAAACATTTCAATTTAAACATTTCCGGATATGATCTCATCTTTAATTCTGCCGTCTCAGATTTTCCATTTTCGATGAAAATTGACCCCTCCAGTCCATTCCAGAGCGGGTTTCGGAGGGAACGAGATTTCTGAATTGAGTATTTCTCAATCTGGGACTATTTCTGTACTCTCCTCCTTTAAATAATCAAAGAAATCATCAAAATGGGAGGACGTATACAAAACGCGCCAACAGCCATAGGTAAAAAAGCAAACATACAAACAAATTGTATACCTCCTCCTTTGGAATCAGCGAAAAAAAGTCTAAGCTTCACCTAATTGTTGTATATTTGGGTATGCTAGTTAAAATATTGTTACGTTCGAATCAATATACAAATTTGGTTAGCAAACCTGTATCTAATTATCGAAAATTTAAAAATGTCACTGCTGTAGATAAAAATCCCCATATTACAAAACGCTAATAACGCTTAAAAAAATGGAGAGCATTCAACATTTATTATAGGTACTGAAAATGTCACATCAAAATGTCGACCATATAGCTATATACTCTCTAATTTTTCCTATAAATAGAATAAGGTAATTAATTCTCCATCTAGTCTGTCATCCGATCAGTAAAGTTTAACCTTAATATAACAATTGCCTATAGAAATATATTATATGATGGAAGAGACTTTTGTTGGGGATGTAGTCCTTTAATGAATAAAATTCTTTGTATTATTGTTTATTCTCTTCATCAGGGCAAAATTCGTGAATTATGAATAAATTAACTACGAACAGGAAATATTTCATAACCATCAATAAAAAATGAAATCTTTCTTCAATAGCTGTCATTGTCCAGATGAATGTTATTTCAAGGTCAAAAATTATACAGGATGTTGAAAAAATATGATTGCAAGATTTCAATTTTGAAGAAATTTGTTATTTCAAATGGCACATGTTTTCAAGAAATTGGGCACAAATAGTTTTTAAATAAAACACTATATCTATTTTTTCTGTATTTAATTTGAAATTAATCTTCATATTTTAAGCCCAGGATTCTATAGTTAAAATATTTGCCATTATTAATGATACACCCTGTACATGATACCCGTAGGATTTTATATGCTTTCCAAATAAACATTAATGAAAATGCTACCAGCAACGTTATGGACATTTATCCACATTAGCCACGGAAATTCGTTTTGGGCGCCGGTGTGGATGATATCACTGTGGAGGATTTGTGGAAGTTGAAATTAACTCGTTTTTGTATGGCTGTGAGTTCGACAAATCGATTAGTTTTGAAACTGGATCCGGAAATGGGAAGACACTCTTTTTACTGAACCAAAGAGATTATTATTGGCTCCCCTCTGGTCCCAACGCAAATAGAGGGGTGCTATAAGTTTGGGGTGTGTATCTACGAAGATGTCTGCGGCGGCATCGTAGATCCCAACAAAATGCAAGCCGATAGCAAAGACCTTTAAGAAATAGGACACATATTGGTATAGAAAGAATAACAATAAGTGAAGAAGCATTTGCAGACAACGTGCTGTTATAAAAAAGACTTGCAAATAAATTTAAATCTATGGAACAAGTATTTGAGCTCAATTTGTTCATAATTCCAGATTTGTTTGCTAGAAATGGTTTTTCAATTTTTCTTAAAACATTACGGTCTCTAGCAGTAAAGTTAGATAGATGCTCTACAGAAATTTTCAGTTATTGTTCTTGACCATTTGAGGTTTTTATCAGTTTCAATTAAGAGGAAAATATTAATTAATATTGTCCATGAAAAAAGTTGAGGAAATCTTTACTGACTCATGAAACAACAGAGATTCATAAACATTTAAGAAAAGAACAGTTATGGGTTGAATAACTGGAACTGGAACTGGAGTAACTTGAGCTATATGAGTTTAATTTAAATGTTTTTTTTTACGAGGTTTGTTCGAACTACTTTTTTTAGCATTTATGTTACTAATTATAATTTATTTATCAAGATTATTACTGCAATTAAAAAATATAACCGTGATTAAATTATAACACTTTTTTCACATAAAAAAAGAGCCAAACATTTACGCCCTTTCATTTGAATTATTTTGTCGGATGAGATTTTTCTGCTTCCGTTAAATGGTATGGAAAAATAGTCATTCCTAGCCTAACAATACATCATTACTTATCTTTCCACAAGAGTAACGCCCATATATGTATGAACGATATACATACAAGTTTAAATAATAATATATCGTTTTAATACGCGCGTGATTTGAAATTATTCATTCGCTCCGGGTTTTATTAATTCTTGTGTATGGCAGGCAGTTCGACCGGTAACATTTTACGCCGTATTAGGCTTTTCAATCAATCAACCATTCTACCTGTGGCGGTAAAAAATACTTTTCAGGGTCCAGATAATCTTTAAATACGTTTTGTGTGTGATTTCAGTTGACAATTAGAAATAAATATGCACATTTATATGGAAAATTTAGTAGAACCTGCGTTAAACTAATATCTGGCGATCCATAAAAAATAACATTCGAAGTAGGCTATCGAAAAAAAAAACAATTTTCATTATCTAAGCCACCCTCAACAGCTATGGAAGCTGCCAAAGCCGCTTTTCTAGTAAGAAAGGCTTCATCGACAAAGGTGTTCCTCAAGGCGGCGTCCTCAGCCCACTACTGCGCACTATCTATGTCTCAGAACTTTCAGTCAACATACCAAGAAATGTCTCGATTCTGCAGTTTACTGATAAAATTGCAGTGTATTGCTATTTACAGGGATGCCAGATGAGAGTCAAGATGTACAAAACATCAGCTGTATTATTCCTTGCTTTAAACATACAGAAATGAAAAGGTTTTGACCACAGAGCCTGAAAATTCCGTACCGAATAAGTGGCCATAGATCCTAAAAAATTTCTATAGTTCATCATTCATCTTTAGCTCATTAGTGCCTTAGAGAGCCTTCATTCACACCTCATTTTGGCGCTGAACCGAATCCCTGGATATAATTAGCAAGTAAAACAGAATCAAACAAACAACTTCACCAAATTGTAAGATCAAGTTCTATCAGAGACCTTCGAATGAGGTGAAGTGAACCAAAATAATCACAAATTGCCACCATTGTATATCTTGTTCTGTGATAATGAAAAATCGATCGCATCTATCTCAATCAATACTCAGCCATTGCCAATTTCCTTTTCAGATATGTGTGAAACCCTTAAGGTCAGCACCTTTTGCACAATACAATCTGATCTGATTGCAGAGCATGGTCAAACTAAAGGGAAAATAAGGTTTGTTGAGAATTTCTTAACGCTTTTGAAGTAAGCCTGGTTTGCTGGAAAAAATCTGGATCTTTCTAGTTCTGAGTCAATGAGAGAGAAACTATTGTAAATTAACTAATGGTTTTCAAAAGAATCAGCTACTAGTGAGTGAAAGACTTATTTAGTATTGTGTACCTTGACCTATTTTAAACTTTGCCGTGATTTAAATTCTTCGATTTGCTAGCAATTCAGTATTGATCTCGTTGACTGGACAACGAATGCCATTTCAACTTAAAAACACCTCATCCTCCTCCTCTTCCTGCCTGAATTTTGCCACACACACACAGAGACAGACATACATATATAAAGACATTCGTGTGGAGGACGTAACGAGGCACGCGCGAGTAAAAAGGGACGATTCTGAGAGAGTTAGCGACGAGCTGTGAGCCCTTACACAGTGTGCAGTGTAGAATTAAAACATGAAATAGGAGGAATATAATTTGAAATCGATGAAGTAATAAATTGTCTGCGTTCGATTCCGAGGGGCTGTGTTTCACGTTCCCCAATTTCCACGGGGGGGTGGGGGTGGCAATGCCTATTTATTGCCCGTGGGTGGAGGGCCACTGGGGTATTATGGAGCGCAGTTAAAACGTGAAAAAAAAAAAGAGATGTTTCGACGTTACTCTCTGGTCGGCCCAATTAACGACTATTAAAGCAGCCGCCACTGTTGCCCGCTTTTGTCAATCACTCGCAGTCATTTTTTTTTTCGACTTGTTTTTCGTTTTAATTTGGCGGGAATATCCTCTTTTTTTGCCTTCTGTGTTTGAATTTCAGCTCATATAATGCACGATAAATAAGCAGCCATCATTCATATCCCTTAGGTTATAACATTTGTTATATTATGTTCTAGGAAAGCATATGTAATAAAATATTTTTTATAAATTTTATCAAAATCTTTGACGCGCTACAGTCTTGAGCGAAAAAATGCGAGCAGGATGCCCCATGTATACATTCTAAGAAAACAAAAAGAGGTTGGCTATGTCATCATCGACACGGCCGAGGGGTATTGGGCATGACAACGTCAGCGCGGTCTGGTGTTTTCTGAAAATACATGGTATCTATTTTCTTCATAATAAATTTCTTTATATTTTTCGTTCTACTGATCTTAGTATGTTCTTTTATCGAAAAATCAAATCTGAATAGATGATGGCCTTGATTGGATTTGTCCGGTTCTTTGTTTCTAATACGGAAAACAAAACAAAAAAACACGAAACAGCTACAATAAAACAAAACACAGACAAAGATCCTATACTTACTGAAAAAGTTCGATCACAGTAAAGTGAACTTTAATAATTGTGCTATAAAATCTTGCGTTTTGCAGCCTGTTTTCATCACTTTCTAGTTTTAAATGTAATTAGATAAAAAAATGCAGGTTATAAGACATTGGAAATGATTCTTGGTAGTTGTTTTAATTTCCGTGCTGAAAAACTATTTTAAATCAATTAAATAGGCAAGTTGAACGAAAAATGCTTACCCCCAATAAAAATAAACAGAAGATGATGACAAGAGAGTATTTATCTCTTTTCAGTTTGTGTATTCGTGTGTTGTTTAGATTGACAGCTGTAAGCATCTGGCACATATAAGAAGCGTTCGTAATTTGTAACAATAAAATGTTAGAATATCTCGGTCGAGTTCGTAAATGAACAAGATTGGACAAAGAATTTAAAAATGGCGGTAGACCCAACTTAGAAAAACTCAAAGAAATTCACTTATTCAGTGGCTACGAGCCATGGGAATATTTTTATTTGGAACAGCACAACTGAGAAATGGTTCCATAGGAAACGAACATTTTGTTCTGTCCGGAAATCCATATTATTAACTCCCCAAAAAATCCATCCTCCAACTAAGACAAATTTAAACCTGTACTGACTGTACGCATAGGAGTTCCTCAGGGTTCTGTTTCTGGACCACTGCAATATAGTTTTTGTATGTACGAGATTTAAATTTCCGCATATTTCTTTTAGCTGTTATTATCAATCATCATGGCGACATTCCCATAGAAATCCTTCTTAAATCAGCAACGTCTGTGTGAATTATTAACTTTACAGCAATAATAACTACTGTAAAGAAAATTAAAGTGACCTGACACATCTGCACTGTACAATATATAATTAATGATCATTAACTCGACTGGAAAAGTTTACGTGTGCGAAGAAACGAAAAAAAAATTTAATGGTAAAACACTGAACTATAGAAAAAGTTTCTTCTTAGACAAGTTTCAACGAGAAACTATATATATATATATATATATATATATATATATATATATATATATATATATAAGAATAAACTTTAATGAAACTTATAAGACACCACTGTGAGTAAAAGTCGCGTCCTCAGTCGGTGTCATGGGATAGCGAGCCGGAGGAGGATTCTTTGAGAAAAATATTCTTCTTCTTCTTCTGCCCCTTCAGCGATGGCAGAATGAAAGCAATTTTGGGATTAGCTTCAGCTGAGGGGATATCAAAAGTTGTTTTAAACACACATAAGCGTTACATATTCATGATGGTAGCCTATACCGAAGTAGTTATCTAAGATATCGTCTTCCTTTGTCGTCTGTGTGCTAAAATTAATGTTCAGCCTAGTAGACTATATATATATATAGCTATAGTGGAAACAATAAAGCTTTAAAATGGGAATAAAATGTTAAAATAGAGACCGCGCGCACGGCGCTGTAACGTGCATTTGCATTACATAAGTAATCGCGTGCCCCCCAAAAAAACCGTATATTTTCTGCATTAAATTAGACTTGTTTGGCCTTCGTCAAGCAGTATAGGGCAAGAGCTGATAGCAGAAAAGCTGTCCAATCGGGTAAGTTGATGAAAAATGCTTTGGAATTATTATTCATAGCGATAAGAAGAAAGATCACATGGTAAATGTTCAAACAACCTTGATTCTCTCACAGTTTGATACTATCACTCGATAGGTGGACTAGTGGACCAGAGAACCCATGAAAACAGAGGTTAGGTTAGGTTAGGAGCACGGCTGGGGGGTGTTGGGCTCGATAATTTTTCCGATCTGTGAGTACTTTTTCGAAAATCGAAAATCTAAGACGACAAAATTGAAGAAGATACCGTATCTGTCAATGTTTAGATTGGACGTTTAAAAAAAAAACATATATGTCCCAGTTACAGCTGTGGTAAAGTTTGAAATATGTGTGTCTTCGCTATGTGGTGAGGGCAATTACACAAATTGATTATCTTTTAGTTTAATCTATTTTACCTGCAAAAATGGTTTCATAAGATTATCCTTGGAAATATGTATATATAAATGTGAACTAACATTTTTGAAAAATACAATGTTTAACATAAATTAAAATAATTTAAAAACATATTTCTATATTTTCGTTTTTCTGACCTACTAAGAGCAGTGAGCAGCACCAGCATTACTTCGAGATTGAAAAATCTCGATCCCGAAAAACCTCGAAGTGTAATTTTTGATCTGGTCTCGAAAAAATCTCGATCCCGAAAAACCTCGAAGTGTAATTCTTGATCTGGTCTCGAAAAAAATTTTTAATTTCGATAAAAAAAAATTCAACCAATTTTATGAGTTGGTGCACTGAAAAATACAAAATAATATTAATTATATTGTTAAATGGAAAAATAAAAAATGATATTAATTCTATTGGTACTAGTACTAATTTTGAAATTGGGCAATTGTAGTTAGATTGAAAACTTTTGACTTTCAAAAGTACCAGCACCAACAGAATATTTATTTTGTATTTTTCAGTGCATCAAATAACTAATAAAGTCGGTCCATTTTTTTTTCATAAATATTTTCTGCAGTCAGCTCGTTGTCTAATAGTTGTCTGGCCTTTGCCACATCGTCGACGTTTTTGGCAATTGCTGCAACACAACTGTTAAATATATTTGGCACAATATAAAGTAATTTTCCTTATCCTGGCTAAGTGAATGGTTCTATCTTTCCAGGTTGTTGGATAATAATGCCCCCATTCACTGTTTGTTTATTCGTGAGTGTATTTGATCTTCATAAAGATGATTTTTGCCGCTGTTATAGAAGTGTTCATGTAAGGGAATTTATTGTCCTCAATGATTTAATGATTTGTTTGAAAAATTTGTACAGTATGTGTTTGGGAAAAGGTTGGGATAGCATCAGGATCGGTTGATTGGGAAAAAAGTTGAACAAATTTGCTTATTTGCTTTTCGAGACTTTAGAGGAGAACTGATTTTTTTATCTGGAATTTGCCGAGTAGCTGAAAATGGATTTGAAAATATTATCATGCGATGTTTCGTTTTGTAGAAACCAACATCAAATTGGTTTTTTTTTATATAAACCAAAACAAAAAAGAACTCTGTGTTATTGAGGAGCACGTGGCTGCGAGGCTTTCACTGCCGCTTATCGAAGTTAAGCAACACAAAGCGGGTAAAGAGTTTGGACGAGTGACCGATCACGAGCTTGGGCGCTATTTCAGTCGCCTGGCTCCGGTATGGTGGGGTATACTCCTCCGTACATAAGTGAAAACTTCTATATGCGTTTCTCGGATGGGAAAAATCTTCCCAGCTCGCTCGCGACACCGATGACCTCGATATGCTTGTGACGTATTGCGCATAGTATAGCGGCCAGTGTACATGTATTATACACATATATACACTAATACCACGTCTCTCTTCTCTGCTAATACAATTTGAATTCATTAATTGTAGAATTACTGTGCAGTGCAATAGTGAGAACTTTGGTGAACAGTTTCACAATATTCCGATGATATTATGTGGCAATTTCAATATCAATTTTGCAGATGATAAAAATCTACCACTAATTGAGATTCTTAATGAAGCATCAGGTTTGACTATGTCTAAGGATCGAAAATAAAGTAGTTAAAAATATAAAACAACGATCGATGCAGTTTTTACATATTACTGAGATGAATTCCAGTGTAACATATTTGTTTCTTATTCCAGTTACCATAAGCCTATTATATCTTTTTTAGAATAAAATTAAATAATTAAATAATAATATACATAGATATTGTTATATTACTTGAAAAATCTGTTTTAATATTTAATACTTCCTATATCATGTGTCTTTCTTTACATTTGTAGTTGTATTTATAGTTTTGTTGCATTTTAATTTTATTATTTGTTTATTTATTGTATATTAATATGTATATTTAGATTATGTTAAGCTTGTAGATTTTAATACATTATTAAGTTCAGGTCTACACACAGATGCTATTTGCATCTCGGTAAGGGTTTGTTGGACTTTATAAGTCAGACAATCTATTAGCATACTATTTTTTTAATCAAGATTTGTATGTTAACCTGAATAAAGATTATTATTATT
This sequence comes from Crioceris asparagi, assembly GCA_958507055.1. Classification (NCBI taxonomy): domain Eukaryota; kingdom Metazoa; phylum Arthropoda; class Insecta; order Coleoptera; family Chrysomelidae; genus Crioceris; species Crioceris asparagi. Next base: position 2,108,946 of record OY293827.1, read on the forward strand.
ATTATTATTATTATTATTATTATTATTATTATTATTATTATTATAATTATTATTATTATTATTATTATTATTATTATTATTATTATTATTATTATTATTATTATTATTATTATTATTATTATTATTATTATTATTATTATTATTATTATTATTATTATTATTATTATTATTATTATTATTATTATTATTATTATTATTATTATTATTATTATTATTATTATTATTATTATTATTATTATTATTATTATTATTATTATTATTATTATTATTATTATTATTATTATTATTATTATTATTATTATTATTATTATTATTATTATTAAAGTACAAATGGACTAAGTATTGTTGAACTTGACGATGATAATAGAGCTAATAATGAGAATAAAGTTCATTAAAAACTATGTAAATACTAGTACAATATTGATATTTTTTAATTATTTTTTTAATTAATTAATAAACTGTATAAAAATGTAAATAATTATTACTCGGAGTGCCAATAGATATGAAAACCAGATTAATGTTAATAATTTCATTTGAAAAAATTAAAATTAAAAAAATAGTTTGTTTCAAGTTTTCACTTCTGTCGGCAGTCCTCTGTTTTTTTCTGGATCGCCCGATACTTCTAGAAGGATACTATAAAAAATATGCATGTATATAATCTGTGGAAGGCCCATCAAATTTATAAAGTGCAAACGGTAAAATAAGGGAAGGTTGGGGGGGGTTGAAAGGAATAGGGGAACAACTAACTCTCGAGATTTTACGTAAGGTATTAGGATTACGATGTAACATCAAGAGCGCAGCAGCACATCTACGCAATAAATACGAAACAAACAATATTCATTATTTACGAGATACCAGATTAGTTTGTCTTGTTTAGAAGTGGGGGGGGGGGTGGGATTCACGACCGTATACATATAATACAGTGCGTTACAGAAGAGTCATGAAAATCGTTGAATGTTCACTAATACCAAAGAAGATAGTACTTATCCTAATTTCAAAAGATCGCGGAGAAAATACACATATTTCAAACTTTACCACTGCTGTCTTTGAAAAAGTCCAATTTAAATGTTGCTTCATTTAATCTCTTCTTTAATTTGGCCGTCTCATATTTTTACCATTGCTGTAAGCCAGAAATCGTAACACTTTTGAAAAAAAAATGTTCAATTTAAGCGTTTCCAGAAATGTTCTCATCTTTAATTCTGCCGTCTCAGATTTTGGATTTTCTATGAAATTGGTTTTGAGTTTTTCTAAATATGAGACCATTTCTCAACTCTTCTATCAAAAATCATCAAAATCGGACCACGAACGCGCGAACAGCCATACGCAAGAAAGCCTGGTATACCTGTCCCTTTTTTGAAGTCTGCCCATAAATTGAAGGTTCCCTTAATAATTCAGTATAATGTATTATCTTCAAAATTTGGGAGTCCTACAAGTATTTTATTTTATTTTAATACAAAACAAGAATTTTTGGAGATAAGGATTCCTTGAATTGAGCCGAGCTTTCGAGAATGTTTACTTTCTTCATCAGGGTAAACTAGAAATCATTTTAACAACGAAATAATAGCATTTGAAATACTTACAATCGTGAATATTTAGAATAAATCAACTTCAACGAGGAATGGTTTCATACCCACCAGTTACAAATGTCATCTGTCATTTATATTTGTAATGATAATGGCATATGTCTAAGGTAGAAAGTATCTATATTTAGTTGATAAAAAAAACTAAATGGTATTTATGTTTGACAGCTATTTTGACAATGAGCATATATAAATTATTATAATATTGAATATTATTAACCCAGTCAAGAATACAAAATCAAACAATGTATTAAAATTATGTATACGCAGTATATATAATTCATCTAAAAAGCCAGTTTACCGCACCGACAGATTGCCTTTTGGGATAATTACCAAATTTTAATTATGCATTTCGCCACTATCTCACTCACTCCTATTCCCTATATATCGCCTGGCCACCCCATCTTGTTTGTTGCGGCTTGGGGTACCTAGTGGACTCCCAAGTAAACAGTTCTATAAATTCCACTCTATCTCGCTCTCGCTCTATTTACTGGAGCGGTTAGAGGCGGCTGGGAACGGAGGCCGCCCGCCGCAACACGACAGGGACGTACTGGCACATGACGGAGTTGCCCCCATCGCGATATTAAGCAATTATTTTAATGTCATTCATTAAATCCCACACCAGTGACCGAATTATTTTAAACACATGAACATTGTGACATTCGTTCGAAATATGTTTATATTAGAAGAAAAAAAAAACATGGTTGTCACACGTATTTGGCCAGAACACAAAATATTTTATTTCATTAGTGTTCCCTTGACGAAAACCGAGTAAAATAATTTCAGAAATAAAAAAAAATTGAGGCAAACAGATATCTATGTGGAAACCATATTTGTTGTAATAAGATTTTGTTTTAATTTAATTTAGTCATAATTTGAAAATGTTATGCAATAGATACACTAGCGAAAAGACACTGGTCATACGATAACTACAAACAGAAAATTTGGTCAAATAGTAGTCCTGGGAGGACATACTTCTAAGATATTTTCATGTTCGCCGCATTTCCAGTAATACCGGAAGTAGATGTCAACTTCTGTATTTTTGATGGAGATACCCTCTATATTACCAAGTTTTTAGATTTCTTCTACAACTTTAAAAACATTTTATGTATAAGCTCCTATAGTTTAAGCTATCCGTTAATAACATATTTCAAATTTTATGTCAAAAATTAGGTTCGCAGTCCAAAACATAATTATCAATCTTTCCTACGAGGAAGCCTTTAATATCCAAAATGAAGTTTGAAAAAATAGCTTAAATAAAGTCTAAAGTTTTTTTTATGGAAAAGCCTCGTTTTTTATTATTTTTTGTATAAAGCAACAAAAATAAGGGGAACTTATCCATCGATTTAAGCTAAGTATTGAACAAAGAAAAATAACGAGGACATTAGATAAATTATAGATAATTCTAATTCATCCACACAAACTGTCGCTTCTGTACGAATTTAATCCGTCAACTTCGTCGTCTCGGTTATGCGTGTAAAGTGCTTAGATATTAATTCATTGTGTGAACCGAAACTTAGCCGCGGCGTTCAATTGTTTTGTGAGCTTGTGGATTAGCTATCCAACAACAGATGTCGCAACCAGTACTATTCCTTCAAATTTAGTTGATTTTTGTGTCCTATCGTCAAAAACAATGCTCTTCTCCAATATAAAATTGATCCTAGACTGTAACATGGTAGATAAGCTATCACAGTAGAGGTCACTATTTGGAAAGATTCTTTTGGTAATAACTTTGGAACGAAAAAAGATGTCGACATGAGGCTTTGAGTTTCTTATTGCAAATTTACTTTTCGTTTTTGTTGGAATAATTGTAGCATTCCCTTTAAAAAATGGAAAAAACTAAACTTTTTTGATAGCAACATCTACCGTGAGCAGCAGAAAACAATATGGCAAGGTTATTTACCTTACTTAATCAGCAGAGCTTCATTTCTCAAAAGAGATATATCTAGTATGCTAAATTCTATAAAGGCAAACAAAAATTATAAGCATTTCAATCAGTAAAACTTTTTTCTACCCTACTGCCCTTATTTTACGTCCTACAATAAAATGTGATAGATCAAAAAGATGCAGAATTATAGCAGCATTATTTTGGCGATATTTTTTTCCTTAACTTATAGTGGACCGTTTTCATAAAAAATGCAATTTTAAACACGCCACCTATCGGTATAGTTAGGAACTTGAAAATAATTTCCAGCAATTTCCGATGGTCGATATTTCACCTACTGTCCTACGACTATTACTATTCTGGATATGCTACCTGTTCATCCTTAATGAAAATCCCTGTATAATTTATTACTCGAACACAGAACAAGTGGAATTTAAAAAAAAGGCATTTGAGATTTAAATCGTACCAATGAGTATTATGTATATCTGTTTGCCAGCAACAGCACCTCCATTACAAATTAATGTTTGTCTACCACAACACAAAATTCAATTTTAAATTAGTAGATATTATCAACGTCTGACGTCTGACATTTGCGACAGCTGACAGTGAACAGCGCGACATAACCACAAAGTAATATCTCCCAGAGAGTACCTGTATACCAGAGAGCAGAGACGTATATATACGTTCCATGCTCGTGCATAATTCCAGTGATGGATTGTCCATTGTCCGACGCATTGTCGTTCCATGTCGAAGAAATAGTTTGATTTTGCTTGAATGTGATATGATGTGAATATAATGAATCAATATTGGATCACACTTGGAGCTTAACAGGCGGCGAGATGTCTGCGATCTAAGTACAAATTCGAAATTTCAAGTCTCTAGACCGGATGAGGCCTGAGAAATCGTTGCGGAGTCCATCGATACAAGAAACGAAAGTAATAAAAACTATTTAAAAAAGCAACAGATTTCTAAAACAAGTTATAGTTTGATGAATGAAATAACTTTCTCATCTAGATACCCATTCATTTAAACGGGATATTTCAATTAAATTTTAAACACAAGGCGGAAAGAAACAATTTAAAACTTAGAAGTCAAACTTTTCATCACAATCCGTTTAATTATTATTATTATTATTATATAAAGAACCTTTTCCGTTCTTTCACACCAAATGGAGCGTCAAAATCGGCTTACATCCCGCATGTGGCAGTTTAATTTTGCTCCCACTCTCTCTCCTATCTCTCTTTTGCTCGGGTAAGGGCGCGGCAGAGAAAAAGTTGAAAGGGCTGTGCTCGAGACAGACAGGGACACACTAATTAGCCAAATTATTTTCATCTCGTCACATTTAATAAAGCACTATAGCTACCAAACCAACTTTTCCATCATTGTACATCTTTGTGCGCATCGATGTACCACCCATAAGCCACCTACCAGGATAATTATAGGGCTTGAGAAGAAGTGGAGCAGAAAATAGAAATGGAGGAGTGTGAAATTCGAACACTGTGCTTCAAACGAACCGATTTTCCAAGGTTTGACGTATGGCGTACATGAGATATCTGGTTTCCTAGTGCCCTCATTGAATTTTGATTTCAATTTTAATTGAAACCATAAAAATCATCTTATTAGATCGTATGATCATTTATCTGATCAGTGTGCAGTATGTACATAATTTTAATTCAAGAATAGAAATTCACAATTTATACTTATATACACATTTCTAATGTTCAATGCATCGCTCATATTTGTCTCCACCATCAGTGGTTCGCTGAAGATTGATACTAGTATGAGTTTAAAATAACGATAGATTATTAGACACGGCTCGATGCTCTGCGGCAAACTGAAGATAGGCAACAACCTTGAAATTATGATATTTGTCTGGGTGGATGTGCTTTGTTTGGTTATCAATTTGATTGAACATTTATTGTGGATTATGCAATATTGTGACAAGGTATTAAATTGTACGTATTGCCCTAATGTTGTTGACGTTATTCAATGGCGGATGGGATGTTTGGCCTTGCAGTAGTTGTTGTCGGCAAAGTTAGACGTCCAAGCGTAATCTAGTTATTTACCAGAAAAACGGCAGATATATAGACATCTTGATTATACAGCAATTTGAATTTAAATTTATAGATATTCTAATAAATATGTAATATTCTAATATATATATATATATATATATATATTTTTCTAATATAGGAATATAGGAATATAAATTTAAGAATTAAGACTATGAAGATAATTTTAATTCAAGAATAAAAATTCGGAAATTAATATTGTATACACACTTTTAATTCATAAATAGAGATAAGGTATATAAGTTTAATTTTCTAGTATTTTTTACCATCATATAAATACAATATTACAATAATTTTCTGAATTTCAATTTTATTACCGAACAAAAGGAATCATTTATTTACAATTATTTCATGGAGGACTTTGAATTTCTCAGTTGCAATTATGCTTTAATATAATTATCATATATTTCCATGGTATATTTTTATTAATTATTTGTTTTATATCATAAAAAGGTTATACGAACTTCACTAATTTTTTTACTGGTAATTATCTCAATAAAGAACCCGCAGTTGTACCTATAATGTAACTTTCTCAGCTTTACTTTGTCTCTGCGGCTCAAAAGAAGCTTTACTTCATTTAACGGCTTTCGCCGCCCCCAACCAGCCCCCCCGTCTTTTATATTGAATCAAATATATCCCGATATTGAAAAGTTTTAACAAAACACAACCAACGCCCCCCCACCCTCTCGCCACCGCCACTACACTTCTCCTCACAATGTAAAAGCCGATTAAAATCCCGCTACGAGAATAGATTTAAACTTTTAATAAACACGCTCGGTTGAATGCTAATCAAATCAAAAAGCTCTGTATACGAGGAAATTTCGGTGTTGTTGGGTTCGTTTATTAAACCTCAAATAAAATCCCGATATATATATATATATATATATATATATATATATATATATATATATATATATATATATATATATATATATATATATATATATACCAGTACATACATATAGTATATGTCGCTTAAGCCACGAAATTGTATAGTTGGGATATTTGTAATTGGTTATATACAGTGTGTCCACGATAAAGTATGGGATAGTAGTAGGATGTCTAAACCGTTTAAATGTAGAGAATGTTGAGTAATTTCATGTTGTTTTATATCCTGTTCGTCACATTCGAATAGCACTTTTCATGATCGAGATTTTAACAAATTTTTATCGTATTTCAAAAATCCGAAGGAAATATGAAAATATAAAATTGATCTCATAACGCCATCTAGCGCTCGTTAAATCAACTGACGTGAAACGAAAATGGAATTTATTATTAAGCGATGGATTTCCTTTCAAAAGTTACAAGGATTTTATTGAGTTGGCTTTCCCACTCACCCCTACCTGTTATTTTACAAGATAGAGAAAAACTTATTGGAGCAAACTTACGTGAAATAATCTGCAAAATACAAATATCTACATTTTATGGTTCTATTACTGGGCAATTTTTAGAGAAAAATGAGTTTTTTTTGGTGTTACTTACTGTAAATTACACCCTTTTGCGACTATGTCATACAATTTGTTCTTAGTAAGTTGTAGGATATATAGTTTCGGAGATACAGCTAATAGGTGTCGCACATCATTTCTGATATTCCCCCAAAGATGGACTTTGTGAACCCGATACCAAAAAAAAAAAAATCCCGATGGCCTGTAGTCAGCGGAAAGATATTTTTTTTCAAAATTCATTGAATTGAAATTTGAACAACATTTTCATTGGTTTACCTACATGTTATTATATAAAATTGTCGTATGTGTCATAGCCTTGCGGTTAGAGGTTTTTGTTTTGGCTGTTCAATATAAAGCAGACAGGGTTCGAGTTCCACTTCAAGGCAGATTTTTTTTTCGCCTATTTCTTTTCAATAAATATACTATATATTTTTTTAATCAGGGTCTATATTAAGATCTCCAGAAAATGTACAATTACATCAAATTTATATTGAGTGTTCATGTTTTATCAATATTTGTTATTTTTCTTTATTAATTTTTATTTTTTTACCTGTGTATTTTATGAAAAATTGCTTTGAACAAAAGTTGTAGGTACTGATTATATCTATAACCTAAAATTATTTTTAATAATATTTACACTACTGCTCTTTTTTGATAATTTTTTTAAATGTTTGAATGGTCGCCATTTTGAAACTACTTACCCGATATTGCCCAATAACGAACTCGAGCGAGATATTTGAGAGATTGATTTTTGTAGCAAATTTGATACCTTCAAAACTGCGACCTCTATCGTGTTAACAAATTTCGTAATATCCCAACTTATAGACATATAACAACATGCCGTTGAAATTTTTTCGAAATTCAAAAGTGTGAACGATCGCAATAGGTATATTTCTATAAGAAATTTACCTAAAAGTATATTAAGTTGCAACTGTCGAGATCCGAACGCTATCTTGTAACATGGACACACTGTATAATCGGATTTTCCATAATATTTACGTGGAAAACGGCAGACGATAAACACTGTTGTGTGGCCATGTCAAGTTTTGAATTTAAATGCGGATGTTCTGTCTCTGTGCAATCATTTGAGTAGAGAGGATGAACCGAACAAATAATTGGGAAAGCGGAGCTACGCGATACGAAAGTTGAAAATTTTAAATTCGTGATTGATTTGAGATTACCGACCGGCTACCGGTTTCTGCCATGATTCATACAATTTCTAGAAAAAATCAAACGGTAAATTCCATAACCTTTTTTTTGTTTTGTAGGCTATCGATACCGCTTGCCGGTGACACAAATTGGTGGTTCGCTCAAGACTGTGGCGCGAAAACAATTTTGATTAAATTTGTTTGAAACATTTTGCTTGAAGCCCTCTAGTACTTGCTGTCCTATCTGAAAAAAGAGTTTGCTAAAATTTTCAAATTGTTTATCACCTATTCTGGCTAAACGGTTTTCACTTAGTTGAAATTTGAATACGACCATTGTTGATTTTCCCACGACCTGATCAGATGATTTTTATATCGACATAATTCGTCTTAGAGACCCCTCCAAAACTGGTAGTGCGGCTGGTTCCAAGGATCATAGAAATTTTATTAGGTAAATTTCGTATATTAGGTAAATTTAGGTCGCAGTTTTGAAGGTATCAAGTTTAAATTTGCTACAAAAATCAATCTCTTAAATATCTCGGTCGAGTTCGTTATTGGGCAATATCGGGTAAGTAGTTTCAAAATGGCGACCATTCAAACATTTAAAAAAATTATCAAAAAAGAGCCGTAGTGTAAATATCATCAAAAATAATTTTAGGTTATAGATATAATCAGTACCTACAACTTTTGTTCGAAGCAATTTTTCATAAAATACACAGGTAAAAAAATAAAAATTAATAAAGAAAAATACCAAATATTGATAAAACATGAACACTCAATATAAATTTGATGTAATTGTACATTTCCTGGAGATCTTAATATAGACCCTGATTAAAAAAATATATAGTATATTTATTGAAAAGAAATAGGCGAAAAAAAAAATTCTGCCTTGAAGTGGAACTCGAACCCTGTCTGCTTTATATTCAACAGCCAAAACAAAAACCTCTAACCGCAAGGCTATGACACATACGACAATTTTATGTAATAACATGCAGGTATACCAAGGAAAAGGTTGTTCAAATTTCAATTCAATGAATTTTGAAAAATTTACCTTACCGCTGACTACAGGCCAACGGGATTTTTTTACTTTAATAGACGTCAAGTGAGTCACCAGATGCTAAATGCTAAGCAAGTCTACACAACAGTGGGTTCTTTGACCTTGAAGTTCTGTTTTTCAACCGAATACAAGGAATCGAGGAAACGTATCGTTTATAAACAAAATTACCACGGGATTCTCTCTCTCTAGTTACCTAGTTACACATTCAAAGCATTGTACTGAGGAAACAACACCTCATATCAATCGGAATACAATATTATTAATTTTGGGTCAATATGCCAGACGTCGCTCTGCTCGTTGCTTTGTATTCTAAAACGGAGCACATAGCTACAATAATTACAGACCTAAAGTGCTTGTTGCTATCTGAATACTACAACACACTCAACAGCCGTTGAAACGGTTATTATTGCCTTTATCGCTCTCATTCATGGGAAATTTGGCTCAACCCGCCTCATCAACTATGAATCGAAAACTAATAGCTTGTCTCTACAGCCTATACAGGATGATTCATGGTGGATGGTAGCAAGAAAGTTGCAAGAGAACGGTGGTAAAGTCGCCTACCACTTACGGAGGCGGTTAATAATTTCCGAATCAAATCACTAGGACCAGGGAGTTCCTGACAATTTTGTAATATAATAACCAGTATAACTGCGGTTAAGATATTTTGGGTTCTCCTTGATGCAACTTGGGTATTTGCTAGTAGAAGTGGCTCCAGACGTCTCGAGTAAGTCAGTGAAGCGAAAATAGTATATGTGATCAAATAATAGCCACGGTTATTTAGAGAAAATCAGAATACATCATCACTCCAATGAAAATCTTAATAACGATTCTCCTGATGGTTCCGTGTCTTCATTCATTCCGGTTATATTTTACTTACATTCAAATTCAAGTTTTTTTATTTGATCTTACACTTCTTCAGATAATTCAATTTAGTATTGGTACTGAAATTAAATATCTTTTAAGGGTTCAACGCATTCAAAGAACGAACACAGTTGAATGTTTTTTGCTTATATCCAAAGAGATAAGCTTTTTTTTGAGGGGGCGGGGGGTTTCGCGTTGCATGGGAGTCAATAATAGAAAATTTAATGAAAATCACTTGGCTGATGTAAAGTATCAATTGAAAGGTCTGGCTTGCAATTAATGCTGTTTAATCATCGATCATATATCATCACTTTGTATTGCTACTCTAAGTCAGGGTTCTCGCGTCCTACTGGAACAAGAGGCTCTCCTCCTAGGTAGGCGTACGTACACAAAACGAGATACCATCATACCACATACATATATATATATACACATGGCCATTGAAGAGCAATTTGTTATCGATCATAAACTTGTTGTGTGTGGTGTATTGGATTGAGATAGAGAGCAAATAGAGAGACAGAGTTAAGTTTAGCATGATATCGATAGTCATGGTCCCTTGCTTCTTGCATGTCGTATCGATGTTAGATTTATAGATTGCGTCGTCACCACGGGATAATGAATTTGAATTGGTGCTGTTTCACCTTAATTACAACAATATAATGAGTAGGAGATGGAGTGTTTTCGGCTCATCAATTTTGATGTTTCATGCTACAATGATGACCACCTCCAACATGGTGGATTTGTTTTATTGAAATTATTACTGGATCTGGATGATCAAAATCAATGTATCATTTTCCATTTTTTCATTTATTTTGATATGATTTTAAAATAGGTTCAAGGTTTCTTGGGCTAGGTGAGATTAAGTTAGGTTAGGTTAGATTAAGTTAGGTTAGGTTTGGTTAGGTTGGGTCTGGTTAGGTTAGGTTAGGTTAGATTAAGATAGGTTAGGTTTGGCTTGGTTAGGTTAGCTTAGACCCCCCAACATTTGGTATTTGTTTTATTGAAGTTAATCTGGATCTGGTCATTTTCAATTCTTTTATTTATTTTAAGATGGTTTAAACTAGGTACAAGTTCAGGTTAGGTTAGTTTAGATCAAGATCAAGGTAAGGTTAGCTTAGGTTTGATTAAGTTAGGTTAGGCTAGGTTAGGTTATGTTTGGTTAAGTTATAATATAGACCCCCAACATCCTGTATTTGTTCTATTGATAATTTATACTGGATCTGGAAGATCAACATCAATCTGTCATTTTACATTCTTACATTTATTTTTATATGATTTTAAAATAGTTTCAAGTTTAGGTTAGGTTAGGTTAGATTAAGTTAGACTAGTCCAGGTTAGGTTAGGTTAGGTTAGGTTAGGTTAGGTTAGATTAGGTTAAAACCCCCCAACATGCTGTATTTGTTTTATTGTAATTAATACTGGATCTGGATGACCAAGAGCAATTTGTCATTTTCCATTCTTACATATTTTTTTTTCATATGATTTTAAAATAGTTATAAGGTTGTGGCTGTGTCATTAACATAGCTGGAAGGTGTTGGTCATGTTAACGTCCAAAAAAATTGTATGACAAATTTGCATAAGTGAAGTTACAGGAAATTATTTTTTTCCATGTTTCTTTCTCTACCGCAAGGGGCGTAATTTACAAAGTAACACAAAAAACTCATTTGTCTCTAAAAATTACCCATAAATAGAACCATAAAATTTTAATATTTGTAAGTTGAAGATCATTTTACGTAAGTTTGTTCCAAGAACTTTTCCTCTGTCTTGTAAAATAACAGGTAGGGGTGAGTGGGAAAGCCAACTCAATAAAATCGCTATAACTTTTCTACCGCTTTATGGATTCTAGCAAACTTTGTATTTTTTCAAAGGGAATCCATTGGTCAATAATACATTTTATTTTTCAAATACGATATTATATTTTTAATCATTCATCTAAAGGAGCACTTAATTTAAATAAAAGTAGTCCAGATCGCATTGAAGAATTCGAAGGAAAATGAAATTATAAAATTCTTCACATAGCGCCATTGAGCGCTCGTTAAAAAAACTGGCATGAAAAGAGAATGGACTGTATTATTAAGCAATGGATTCTCTTTCAAATAATTCAAAGTTTGTCAAAATCTATATTGAGTCGGCTTTCCCACTCTCCCCTACTTGTTATTTTACAAGATAGAGGAAAAATTATTGGAGCAAACTTACCTGAAATGATCTGGGAATTACAAATATTAAAATTTTATGGTACTATTACCGGGGGGGCAACTTTTATATAAAAATGACTATTTTGTGTTACTTTGTGAATTACGCCCCCTTGCGGTAGTGAAGGAAACTTGAAAATAATTTCCAGCACCTTTGCCCATGCGAATCATCTGTCATACATTTTCTTCTTCCTAAGTTGTAGGATATATAGTTTCGGAGATACAGCCGGGTACTTCTCTCAATCAGACACTCGGTACGTATCATCATATAAAGTTAGTTAGTATTTGATATCATGATGAAGATATCTGCATAGCTTTTTCAAGATGCATTGCTGTTTTTTTTTAACTAAACTAAACTCAACTGCTTTTGCAGCAGCTACTCAGCTATATCAAACACCAATGATAAAGCAATTCCATGTTCAGATAACCACTGAATATTTTAACGCTGTTGCTTAAAAAAAATATGATGTTGCTCTTGATGGCAATGAGAGTATGCAAATAGCAAATAAATTCATTAGCATGTTGTTACAGAGAGATAAATTCATGTGGGTACTCTAGCGCACCAACCACCCCCTATCATCATCAATGGTGAACAGCAAAAGTGTGCCAACACAGAGAGAGCAAGCACTCAGACATCACCTCAACAACTGGCAATAGATGGGATGATCGATACAGTCAGTTAGTTGATCTCGTTCGATCAGCTAAACCGCGGCCGAGTACCTACTAGATAAAATATCGCTTAACGGTTACCACACAAGTAGAAATACCGAAATGGAATGGAGGAATGCTAGAACAACAATCTACTCAATTGTGCAGATACGGTATGGTATGGGCTTTATAGGTAACAGCCTATTTAATTCTTATTTAAATAATGGATAATGCAAGACCATTAGGAGTGATAAGATAAAATTTATGCAGTGTAAAAAAATTAATGAATGTGAATTCTATAATTTACAATTTCAATTATTCATTCTTGAAATTATACATTGAGTAATTTTAATTTCTATGAGTAAACTAGAAGCAGGAATGAAATTAAGTTTACAAGTTTGTATATTGATGAGCTCTACACTATGTAAAATAAAAAGACCTTTAAGTGATTTAGAATGCATTAAAAAATGTATTTATATTTTGGATCAATATATCCGTTTCTACTTTCCTACGCAACTATAGTAGCTGTATAAGGAAAGTATTGTAGTGTAGTGTGGAATTTTCGGTATCGAATTTTTTACAAATGATGACGTTTCAGAGTTTTCCAAGTCTATTAAACATATTTTCAGCCATTGGTCTGTCTGTCTGTCCGTCTGTCTGTCTGTCTGTGACAGCATTATCTCGGGAACGGATCGGTGTATTTTGTTGCTTTTCTTATATTGTTTGGTACCAATATCACTCGCCGGTGGCACTGAATGAGAAGCCTGTATAAACTGGGTATTGAGCTATAGCCAAAAAAACGTGATTTGCTCAAGACTATAGCGCGAAAACGGCTCTGAGAAGAAGCACAAAAAAGTTATGCTTGAATAAAATTCCGTATTTTCCACATTTTTCTTCAGATTCTGGCTAAGCGTTTCATCTTGCGAAAAAATGTTACATGACCATTGTTGTTTGTCTTGACCAGAGGATTTTTACTTTATTACCGCTGTTATCGTCGCTATGTAAGGAAAGTATTGTAATAGTGTAAAATTTTCCATTCACTGGAATTTGCCTCCTAGCGGTAAGAAAGTCGTGTGAAGATACACCAGATTTTTCTGAATTGTCTTAGAGCTTTGTACATATACTTGTCGAAAATCCAAAACTTCTGTTTCATCAAATAATATTTTTGTTGAAAACAATGTATTTTTCTTACAAATGATTTTGAGTATACATTTTTAGATATTCTCCAAAACTTTCCGATCAAAGTCTAGTATTCCACCCCAAACTAATTATACCATAAGTTAAATGTGGTTGGAGAAGTGCAAAATATAGTATTTGGATAAAATGTCGCGAAATATTTTTCTAGTTCTTTAAATTTTCTTATAAGACATATGGTATAAAAGTGTCTTTTCAAAGTTAATGGTTAAGAAATGATTGTTGAACCATTTAAAGATATTTGAAAGATCCAATTCAGCCATTCATCTAAGAGATTGTCAGTTTTTACCTTTAATAAATATATAATAAATAAGCGAAACATATTTCTCCCATTCACTCAAAGTTAAATATATTGTTCATATACAGTGTGAATAATAGCGGACCCAGGACAGTTCCTTGTAGTACACCACAACCTACATAGGCTTCACCACAAAAAAAATCTGTACACTTTGTATCTTTTCAGATAGATTATTGAGTAGAAAATTATGTGGTGAGTACATCTCTTATACCAGCATTTTCTAAGATTTGGAACAGTGTTTGATGATTGACCGTATCAAAGGCTTTAGCCGTATCCAGAAATACAAACATTACCTTTTCTCCATTATCTAAAGAATTATATATATAGTTGATGTAAGGCATCTTCAGTTGATACAATATCTTGAAAATCGTACTGATTCTTGGATATTTTGTATTTTTTAGGAACTGAGTTAACCTGTTCTTAAAGATTTTTTCAACTTTTCTGCTGGCAGTATTCAATATATGATTAGGGCCTCAACAGGACTGGAAATTTATTATAAATAAGCTTGTAACCTTACTCTTACTCAACACTTTTATATCACTTTTGGTATTTATTTGTGATTTGTAATAGAACTTTAAGGATACTTTCGTCAGGTGAGACAGACTGAGACACAACTCTACTCAATGGTCGACATTAATTCCAATGAAAGTTTTTTCTTTACGTTAAATATTTAAAATGCTCCATGTGACAGAGCATTTTCATAACCTACAAAACAGTGGATTCTAGTCAGTTTCGATTTGACAGTGTTGGAAATTTCCGGATATGCTAATTCAGAGCTCAGAGCTGATAAAACTGATAACTTGACATTGACTATGTCAATCGATCAATTATCGTTGACACCAGCTGCTTCTATGTGTGTCTTCCCTTTGGTCATGACATGAGAACGATTATTTGAGTGTCCTGTGTATATATTTACTCTATGTCTATGTATGTCCTCTGTTTACTTATGAGTAAATGTGAATATTGTCAATTCATGGAGTATTTGAAGGTTATGTTATAGTTGCGCTTCGAGTGACATGAACAAGGCCATCGGTCATATTATCATCATTACCAAATGCAAATTTGTGCACGTAGAAACATGCTGCTGCATCTAGTACCAGCTCCTATATGTCACATGATGTTTGTTTATTTGTTTTGTATATTAGTATACTCTCTTCTGTCATTGCCTCAGGATAATATATGGTATGAGTTCGCATCCAAGCTAAATCGAACATAGATTAACAACAACACTTACATGTTACGGTGGTGATAATTGTAGCATTCTCTTCAAGAAGATACAAAAAAAAGAACATGGTATAACTGACTCAGCGTTGGAATAAATTCGGTCATATTTAACGGGAAGAACACAGCTAGTAGAAATATGTACCTACAAGGGTGCCTTAAGACCTAAGCCTCTCGAATTGAAACTGGTGGAGTTCCACAGGGAAGTATTGCTGGTGCTATTTTTTTCATTTTGTACATAAATGACTTCACTGAGAATTCACAATGGAACATAAATGGAGTGAGTACAGTAGATTATACAGATGATTCAAATCTTCTACTAATAAAGTATTTGTGGCCAGATATAAGACGGCTACTTGAGGATGTATTCCTGCAAGCTGAGATATGGTTTGAACAAAATAGCCTAATTTTGAATAAAAATAAAATACGTATTGCTTTATTTCATCCTACAAATTCTGGAATACAAATACCAGAGAGTATTTTGTTGCGAAATGAATATAAAACACTTTATCAGGATATGTTTCTTTCTAGATTCATTTCCATACATCTATCGATTGCCTTACATCAACTATAAATATATCTTTAGATAATGGAGAAAGGGTAATGTGTCTATTTCTGTATCTGGCTAAAGCCTTTGATAAGATCAATCATCAAAAGCTATTCCAAATCATAGAAAATGCTGGTATAAGAGGTGTACCACAATCTATCTGGAAGGATACAAAGTGTACTAATAGGAATTTTTCCAATGGTGAAGCCTATTTAGATTATAGTGTACTACAAGGAACTGTCCTGGGCCCGATGTTATTCACACTATTTATCAACAATATCTTTAACATTGCGTCACTGTCATGTTTCGCTTAGGATATAGCCATAATATATAAGGATAAAAACTGGCAATCACTTAGACAAAAAACTGAATTGGATCTTCCAAATATCTTTAAATGGTTCAATGATGGTAATATTTACTAGAGTAATAGAGTGTTAATTGACCAAAACGAGGCTATTGAGAAAACTCGATAATTCTTAGGCAAATTCTTTTTGGCTGAACAAATTTGGCTACTGGTTCCGTTACCCAGCACTTTAATCCAATGAAAAGAACATCCCAGAACGGAGGATCGACAAGCTATATTTCAGCTCCCAAACACTTTATATTGCTTCTCAAGGATTCATTATCTATAGCAAGGGATAGTTTTGCGCTGGCACAGTGTTCAAAGTTTTACCACGATCGTCACAGAGACACACAGACGTTTAGGCGTCCGAGACGTCGTCAGCTCCGAATAAATTCCTTCAGGATATTTGTATAGCTGCTGTGCGAGCCCAATTACGAGGCGCGTCGTGTGGCCAAAGGTCCAGGCTGGACGACCGGCCCCCCAGTTTAATATTATTCCGACGACATCGGACCAACGGAACAGGAAGGGTTTCCGAGGAGAGAGGACGATTTCGTTGGGCACGGGAGGGACACATCCCCCGTAACTTACTTACTTATGTAAATGAACGTGAAATATGTTCAATTAAAGTTTTGTTATGAAATTTATGGCATTTGCGAGCAGCGTGGTGGTGATGGTGGTGGTGATGGGGTGGTAGTGGTGGGTGCCTGTCTTGGATTAGGGTGGGTGACGTAAGTAATAAATTTGTTTGTTTTCTCCTCAACAATGGGCTGTGGAAATTTGCTGCTGGAGGTAATGGAAAGGAATTTTAAATGGTGGACGAGGTGGTCTGGACATCCGTCAAGGTATCGGTCAGAAAGATGCCACGTGATTATTTTGAGTCAGTCATTTGATGACATTCAATCTGTGGAATCAGATGTTAATAGTAGTGCAGTCGGTAAAGACAGTGACAGTTTAGATTGTCACGGTGATAAATGGTGGCAGTTGTACTACAACAGACGGTAGTGTACAGAGTGTTTGAAAATAAACCATTGGAAGCAATTTGCGAACTGTTGAGTATTACGCAAGTGAACTCACCCCACAACGTTTAGGATAGGGTTAAATGTGTTACAGTACTTTCATGTTTTAAGCCTTCTGAAGCTGACAGAGAGCTGTCAGAAGTTTGATTTATGAATGTGTGAGGATGTTGGTGGTATTGCAGCACCCAAATGGATGAACTAATTTTATTTGAGATAGAAAGGGGGATTGCTCATGATTTTTTCCAAAGCAAAAGAGATATACAATCCGACTGAAGGTATAGCATTGTAAACGTGGATCGATTTTGATAATTCGTTTTTCATATCAAAAATGACGATTAAGAGATGGTTACATATTCATATTTTCATGATTCCATTAAGGTCAAACTTTCGAAAAAGCCCTTCGAATGGTATATAAAATTATTTCTTGAAATTAAGTCAATAACTTCAGATGTAATCAACTTGACAATAGCAGATCGGTAATTACTGTAATAATTATGGATTTACCGAAGGCATTTGACTTGGTCCTACATGAAATTCTATTGATTATATTGAATGATCTTGGTATAATCGGGATTATTGATGATCGAATAGATTTCAGTGTATTGCCATTAATGGTGTTAGAAGCTCTTACAGTTTAGTCACTTGTGGAGTCCCTCAAGGGTAAATTTTATGCCTGTATTAATGGATGATTGTAACTTAATTTACCGGGTGCTATTGTATCATTTGCGGATGACACAGTCATTATATGTAGTTTTAACAGTTGGGATAAGGTTACAGCCAATGTTAAACATTCCTTAAAAATATAAGAACATGGTTTAATTATCACAAACTGACCTTGAATATGTTAGCCTGAATAAATCATTATTATTATTATTATGTAATACATTTGTACATGAAAATTTCACGATAAATCTAACAGTTTTGTAGTTACGGCTCTGAGAAATTCGGAAAATACTTTCAGAAACAGCTGCTTATGATTTTAAATAATGATGTCCATCAATATAAATGTTATAAATATGAATTAATTGCCTTCCAATTAATAATCGAATTTCTGAGATAAGGGATCTTCAAAAAAATCTGGCTCATATACTTATATTCTTTATATTGAGCGATCCAAAAAAAAAATCATTCACAGTAGACCTTTGAAAATGCGAACATAACTTTGCTCAACACAGATAGGAAGCTAAAAGTAATATTTTGATAATAAGTGATATTTCAATCAATATAAATGCAATTGTACAGGACTCAAGTAAAGACATGTTCTCATTTTCAAAGGCCTACTGCGAACGTTTTTTTTTTTTTGGATCACTCATTATCAAAGTAAAGAATTCATATTTTTAAAACATACGTTCACTTTGGGGCCAGAGCTTAAGTTGTACGGTTAATATACGAAATATTGTTGCTTCGATCCCTGCGTACCTTTTTTAATCAAATTGTTTTTGTTTTTCATATTGTGTACTAACTAAAAACAAAGTTACAAAAAAAAAACATAATTGAGTAAATACATAATTGTTTTTAATGCGAATTATTGTGATTATTGCTTTTGTGTATTTTTTTAGTTTCTCTGGTTTGATCAAATTATTATTATTTACCAAAATTGTAAAATAGATAATTTAGATAAAAAAAAAACAAGAACCGACTTCATGTTTGAAAGCTGACACGATCGAGTGTGATCTTAACTGGTTTTCTGTCTATCTGTTTGAGAAATCGTATCTCTGTGAATGGAGTGAGCGAGTGTTCTTAGCAGGTTTTGATATCTCTGTGGTTTATTATTCTATTATATCATTTGACTTTTTTAGACACGTATGCAATGTGCGGCTAGCCTTTCACTACTTTTGCTGAAACTCTTGCATTTTTTGCACTAGACAAATGATGAAATATTTAGAGGCGTTGTTGGTACCTCGTGTTGGTGTAAAAAACGGGCATTATAGAATTAAATCAAACGTGTAGTAGTGGTGCGAAACTTTCACGTAAACCCTTAAAGGTATCTAATCTATATACCATCTCGCGCCACACAAACAACCATACTATATATAGGTATATATATATGTATATATATATATATGTAGTATTTCCCTGGCGCGGTTGCGTGGCCTGAATTCTTGTTCTATGTGGATGGATGGAACTTCCTTTGAGAGCCTTGAGCTCCCTTCCCGAATATTCAACAACAACAACAACAACAATTCACCCTTAAGAAGTATTACAAGAGATAGAATATATAGTAAGTAGGGTAGTAGTAGTAATAGTAGTAGTATCAAAGCGTTGAGATACATCGTAGTAAGGTAAACGAAGCAATGATGGAACCACAAGCTCATAGAAGGTACAAAGAGAAATTAATATGTCGATGTGTGTGACTCAATATTATGCTACAGCATACATATACAGGGTGATTCAAGATAGATTGTATAGTAGTCGAGCCAGAAATCTAAGAAGCTCGTAAAAGTCGATACTAGCCGACGATCCTCATTATTACTTATCTATTGTTCGAAATATAGATAAGCAATAAAAGTGTGTGTCCCTTGAAACATTTCCAGGTCCGGATTAAGATATCTCATGAAACCTATGATGTTATCCATTGTTTTGCAATGAGAATAACCCGTTAATATATGAATATTGAAGAGGGTAGGGCCAAGGACAGTCCCTTGCGGAACTCCATATTCAACGAGTATCGCATTGCTAAGAGTATCCTCAATCGTCACAATTTGATATCTGTTGGTAAGAGACTCCGCTGTGTCCGTCTGTCCGTAAGAAAAGCATTTCTCTGATAACAGAATATTACACTCGGCATTTTCAACGAACAATTTTGACTTTTGATCATGGAACACCCTGTATTTAAACACACACACACACACACACACATATATATATATATATATATATATGAATAATAATTTCACGCCTAGCTGGTAAATTGAACCTACATTTCGTAGGGTGCCGCAATAAGAACGAGGTTTGTCGTCTACATATTGCGTTTGTGTGCATTTTTTTCCACTATACTGCTCAATCAGATTGATTACCAAACATAGCATCAGTCTCCCAGATATATATCATGATTTCGAGGTTGTTGCCTCTCATCAGTATATCGTAGGGTGAAGAGCCATATTTGATAATCAATCCTTATTTGGAACTCATACTTGTATCAATCTTCGGTATAGAACTGTCGGTGGAGACAAGTATGAGCGATATATTAAGCATGTATAATGGTGGATAATAACAATCGGCAAAGGTTAATAATTAATTAAATAAATGAGGAGCTATCCGTACCAGATGACCATATTAGAATATGAATAATAATTTCACGCCTAGCTGGTAAATTGAACCTACATTTCGTAGGGTGCCGCAATAAGAACGAGGTTTGTCGTCTACATATTGCGTTTGTGTGCATTTTTTTCCACTATACTGCTCAATCAGATTGATTACCAAACATAGCATCAGTCTCCCAGATATATTATATATATTATATGAAATTATTATTCATATTCTAATATGGTCATCTGGTACGGATAGCTCCTCATTTATTTAATTAATTATTAACCTTTGCCGATTGTTATTATCCACCATTATACATGCTTAATATATCGCTCATACTTGTCTCCACCGACAGTTCTATACCGAAGATTGATACAAGTATGATTTCCAAATAAGGATTGATTATCAAATATGGCTCTTCACCCTACGATATACTGATGAGAGGCAACAACCTCGAAATCATGATATATATCTGGGAGACTGATGCTATGTTTGGTAATCAATCTGATTGAGCAGTATAGTGGAAAAAAATGCACACAAACGCAATATGTAGACGACAAACCTCGTTCTTATTGCGGCACCCTACGAAATGTAGGTTCAATTTACCAGCTAGGCGTGAAATTATTATTCATATTCTAATATGGTCATCTGGTACGGATAGCTCCTCATTTATTTAATTAATTATTAACCTTTGCCGATTGTTATTATCCACCATTATACATGCTTAATATATCGCTCATACTTGTCTCCACCGACAGTTCTATACCGAAGATTGATACAAGTATGAGTTCCAAATAAGGATTGATTATCAAATATGGCTCTTCACCCTACGATATACTGATGAGAGGCAACAACCTCGAAATCATGATATATATCTGGGAGACTGATGCTATGTTTGGTAATCAATCTGATTGAGCAGTATAGTGGAAAAAAATGCACACAAACGCAATATGTAGACGACAAACCTCGTTCTTATTGCGGCACCCTACGAAATGTAGGTTCAATTTACCAGCTAGGCGTGAAATTATTATTCATATTCTAATATGGTCATCTGGTACGGATAGCTCCTCATTTATATATATATATATATATATATATATATATATATATATAAAAATAAAAAGATGTTCTTGGGGATGCAGTCATATATTCAATAACATTCTTTGACTGAAGCCGAGCTTTCGAGAATGTTTATTCTCTTCTTCAGGGCAAACTACAAATCGTTACAAAATTATTTCAACAACTTAATAGTATTATAAAAATACTTACAATCGTGAATTTAGAATAAATTAACCAAAAACAGGAAAGATTTCATATCCATCAATTACAAATGTCATTATTTATATTTGTCATGGTAACACAATAAGTAAAAAAGTATCTAGATTTTGTTGATACAAATGAATATTACTGAATGATCTTTTTATATATATATATATATATATATATATATATATATATATATATATATATATATATATAGACCTGTTTACCCGACAGAATGTTGTGTATCTTGTATATATAAGGTGAGTATAAACCTGTATATGTAGAGCAAAGACGAAATGATCAATCACGATGCAAACGAGGTAAAGGCAAGTCAACAAGGATGTATAAGGTATGGCGTAATCACACAAGTTGAATGTTCCAGCTTGGATGGAAGAAGAATGAACGTTGTTAGTTTTCACATCAAAGTTGTTAAAAATTATCTCACAGCCAGCTGGATAAATCAGACACAGTGTTTTGTGAAAGGTTCTTTTTTCTCTATCGTAGAAGGAAATTTCTAGTTTCGAATGCTTAACGAAGCGTTGAAATTTCATACAATGGCCGTTATAATGCCTCTAAGTTTGGTATTTCTATTGCGTCTTATGTGCTGGTTTTTGACCGACTTTTCAAACGGAGCAGGTATACGAGTCAACTGTATGTCTGCTTTTTTATTCATAATCGACGTTTTGCCTAATACCTAAACGTTAACCGATTTGGATGATTTTTTTTTTATTGGGAAAAGTAGTGATGTGAAATAGTCCCATATTCCTAAAAACTCAAATTCAAAATATCCTTCCCTCCGAAAACCACCCCCAAAAGAGATGGAGAGGGAAATTTTTCTCGAAAATTGAAAATCTGAGATGGCAGAATTAAAGATAGGACAATATTCGGAAACGTTTAATTTAATTTTTTTGTAAAAAGAGTTACGGTTTTCGAATTACAGCAATGTTAAAATTAACAATTTGTGTATTTTTGCTACGTGGTGGGTACAATTTCTTTCGAAAATTGAAAATCTGAGACGGCCAAATTAAAGACCAGATTATTTGTAGCAACATTTTGGTTGAACATTTTTTTCATAGAGTTACGGTTTTCAAGTTACAGCAGGCTAAATTATGCGTATTTTCGCGATGATGTTTTAAGATCTCTAGATAAAAACAAGTACAAGCGAAGAACATACTTGGGTAATGGTATAAGTGAACGTTTAACGATTTTCTTGACTAATGATACACTCAAAAGTGTGAAATAAATATAAAAAACGACTATTATTTGGTGCACTGAAAAATACAAAATAATATTAATTCTATTGATGCTGGTACTTCTGAAGTTGGTGGTTAACTACAATTGCACAACTTCAAAATTACCAGCGTACCCATAGAATTAGAATTATCTTATATTTTTTAGTGCACATGCTAATAAAGTCGGGCCATTTTTTTTAGGAAATATTTATAAAACAAAACATTTGTTTTTGTCTTTCATAAGAAAACAAATTATATTGTGAGATATGATGACTTACTACAGAACTTTAATTTTTCTACACTAGCACAAAATGTTAAACAGACTCTAAATAAATATTATAATTCTTTCTAGTTTCGAAAAGTTCCAATTTTTGCTAATATCAAAAACATGCCAGAATTTATTTATTCATCTACTATTTAAGCAACATCACATATCATTCTGTCTTTAATTAAACTAATACATTCCTGTAACGCGCATAAGATTTTCTTTCGAAAAGCCTTAGAAAATTTCAGCTTTGTATCCAAAATTATCATCATACCCCAAAAAAGTTACTTTGATTTGAAAATACAATAGATTCGAAATAACTTCGGGTATATTCAATTTATCTGACAATAGGAATAACCGCAAAAAAACAATTTGATATTCATCTTTCATGTCGATAAAACTCAAAAATGGAAGTCTTAAACGAGAAATCTAAATTAATACGAACCTATCATCGAGTAAAGTCGGTTTGGAAAGTGAAGCTTACCTGAAAACAAAAAAGTATAATTAAGACACCAATAATTCTATTTAAATGCATGTTTTGTCATAAGAAAATGTTCCAGAACGTGCCCAAAAAAAGTATTTTGCTTAAATTACAAAAAAAAAACATCTCGCCAGTAATTTCTCACAAGTTGGCTATATTGTATCAAACTCATTCTATCTGAATGATCTGTTTCGTATTCCAAACATCACACATCTGTAATTCAAAAAAGTTTCGTCTACATTCTACATCTCAAAACCAAACATAAATTCACTCTTTCCCTTTCCTTTCCTTCAGCATCAAACGAATAATTCTATGGCATATAAAAATTTGTCTGATCAGTTCATTTCTCGGCTATTCAGTGTCAAGAAAGAAAAAAAAACATTCGAATCTAGGGATGGAGTACCTAATAGAAGAGAAAAAATAAATAAATAAATCAACCAAATTACGAAATTAGAAATAACCAACGAAACAGATGGTAGCTATTTAATAAAATGTTCTTCGAAGTTCAGACAAGGTTTGCTCAAAGAACTGTTTTTACGTAAATGGTCTTAACGGAACTCTTCACGTTTTCACGGATATCTCCGGTTCTATAAATTCGCGCCATCTAGCGGGGCCGATGATTTTTTTCTAGGCAAAAGCAGATACGCTAATAATAGGTCGAAAAAAAAACTCAAAAAAGCAAATGATATCAAGTTTATTCTATTCGGTAGAAACAAACCGGAGTAATGAGTTTTTGTTTAAAAACGTATTTGACCTCCCATTTAATTTTTGTGATTGGGCAACATGTTGGGAAAAATACAGCAAATCAGAGAACTTTTGATATCAATTAATTATGATATTTTTTTCTGTTAAGCCTCCTGGTTGCATTTTAGAAACTCAAAACTTATTCACAGCATTTTCTCTTGGTTATCTTTACTTAAGAAAATTTTACTCGAAAGCTCTATTACTACTGGTTATTTGGCCACCCGGCACTTTTCATTTTTCAAAGATGATCTCAAAACATCGTGGCGAACATACACATATTTCAGACTTTACCACTGCTGGAACTCGAAAACCGTTTTAATAGGTACTGTCCAATTTAAATGTTGTCACATATTCTCTACTTTAATTTGGTCGTCGCAAATTTTCGGAAAAGTTTTCGTGGGGAA
Source organism: Crioceris asparagi (assembly GCA_958507055.1). NCBI lineage: Eukaryota > Metazoa > Arthropoda > Insecta > Coleoptera > Chrysomelidae > Crioceris > Crioceris asparagi. Next base: position 2,134,088 of record OY293827.1, read on the forward strand.
TGACATGTTGTGTCGATTTTTTTTTCAATGGGACCAATTCTCAATTGTCCTCTATCAAATGAAGAAAAAATCGGAGCACGTTTACTGTTTATAAAGCGTGAACAGTGAACGTGAAAGTTGCTGTCTTCTAGTAGCCATAATACATTAAGTTAAAACGTAACATTATATTCCTCACCCAATGAAGGATCAATTTTCTTACTCACATAACTTTTTCCATCGATACATTCAATAAACTGAACGATGTGAAAAAGATATAAATGATATTATAGCAGCTCGTATTTGTCTCTAGAGACCAGAAGAATAAATTTATTGGGCCGCGTTTTTCTCTGTCAGCAGCCAGAGTTAGTTCAACAAGAAACAATTTCTCACACATAGAGCAACGTAGCAAGCAGCCTGTTCCGCCCCAGTCTAATCTGCGGCATTCTTCTTGCGCCGGCAATTGAATTTTTCAAATTATTCCCAGCCATCCTCACATGTATCTCCTACATCTCACACACACGTCATGCTCTTCAGCCACCCCCACCACCATCATCTAAATACTTTCCACACACAAACACAAAGGAACTTCAAAGCGTCAAGAGTCAAATTCAACCCGAAAGGCATTTCGTTTGAGTCTTCTGCTGCGCTTGAACGCTGCTAGTGAGTGACACAGCGTACATACGCATATTTCCGATATTCCCTTTTCTCCAACAGGTCGCGCCTCTGTTCCGCCACTTTGTCACATATTATATCCTTAATTCTAACCAGTTGAGTTGCTTTGTCTTTGGGTATCCTGAATTTTATTGTAGCAAAGTCGAAGCAAGTCAGGGAATGTGACACGACATTCATATTACATATATGTGTTCGTCTCCACTTTTTCACTTTTGTCTCCTCGGTGCTTTTCTCACCATCTCCTCTGACATGTCATGTTATGTCATCGTGCAGATTTTTATACACGTGTTCGCTTCAATATTGTTTTATTGTAGCCATGTGGAATTTTGGGTGCGTTATTGGATTTTATTTATGCATGGGTCTATGAGGCATCCAACTGCTTTGTCAGATGTGAGTCTCTGTGGATACTTTTACGAATGTAAATTTATTTAGAATTTTTAATCAAAAAGTTCAGCTACCTAACTAATAATTGTAAATCGTTAATTCAAAAACAGTTTGCTTTATGAATGTGTTACATTGACCTCTATTTTCTACTGTTAAGAATATTGTTCTCTTTAAAATGTATGAAAACTACGAAAAATGTATTATTGGAAATCACATGAAGATGCTGAGGCTGTCAGTAATCTTTACTTTGAATGATACCCTGAAAGGAGACAACCATTTCAGGATATATTTAATAGATTGAAACAAACCTTGATTTATTATGGTTCGTTTACACAACCAAGAAGAAAATTATATGAAGCCAGAAATAGATATAGAGAATTAATAACTGTTTTGGGGGACATTCAAAACCAATCCAATCTTTCATTGTGTAAAATACATTTAAATACAGGTACTTCAAAAACTACTTGTTTGCAAATTCTGCAGAAGAATAAATTTGAACCGTATAGAGTAAGGCAAGTCTATAAATGATCTACAAGTCAGGCTTGAATTTTTACAATGGTATTTTCAAGAAAATGTGCTGAATCCCCAAACATAGAATAGAAAATCATATGGAATGATGAAGCGATGGTAATTATATTAGGTATAATTCCTACACTTGGACTACAGATCCATATATTACATTAGAGACTCAAAATCAAGGCCGATGCAGCTTGAATTTTTCGATCGGTATGTTTAGAGGACGATTTATCGGCCCATATATCTATGAGTGTAGCCTTAGAGCAGCGTGATATCTGGAAATATTGCGGACATTTATTGAGCCAATTATGGATAATTTTCCATTGCAAAATTCAAATTCAAAAATGTAAACTTCTAACAAGACTGGGCAGCATGTCAAAACGCACAGATTATAACAACGTTCTTAAACGAACAATTAAGGGACAAATAACTTGTCAACCGGGGTCCTGTTCATTGGCCTGCAAGATCCCCCGATTTCACTCTCGAAGATTTTTACCTCTGGGGAAAATATACTTTTGTTACTTTTGAAGTTGTGCAGTTGCAGCACCTATAGAATTATTATTATTTTGTATTTTTCAGTGCACCAACTAATAAAGTCGGTCCAATTTCTTGTAAAAAAATATTTATTTCACACTTTTGAGAGTAAAATTAGTCACGAAAATCGTTGAACTTTCACTAATACCAATGAAGATAGTAGTACTTATCCTATTGTCCACACATATTCTTTGCTTGTAGTTGTTATTATTTAGATCTTAAAAGATCGCTGCGGAAAAACGCATAAGTATTTTTGATGCTACCATTTTACTACTGCCCTAAGGAAAAAAATGTTCATGATAGATGTTGCTACAAATAATTAGGTCTTTCATGTGGTACCCACAGACTTTCAATTCAATTTTCGAGAGAAATCGCCCTCTCCACATAGTAAAAATACACATATTTGAGGATTTAACTTGCCTCTAACTCGAAAATCGTTTGAGAATCTTTTGAGAAAATGTTCAAACGTTTCCGGATATTGTCCTATCTTTAATTATACCACCTCAGATTTTCGATTTTCGATCAAATTTGCCACCTCTACCCCCTTCGGGAGCAGTTTTCGCAGGGAAGAAGATTTCGGATTTGTGTTTTTATGAATATGGGACCATTTCTCAAGCCTCATCTTTCAAATGCACCAAAAATCATCAAAATCAGAATACGATTACTATATAAAACGTGTGAACGAACAAAAAAAAACATGCAGGCGAATTGTATACCTCCTCCGTTCGGGATTCGTCGGTAAGAAATATATTCACCAAAAATTCGACCGACTAATACCAAAGAAGATAGTACTTATCCCATTACCCATGTAGATTATTTGCTTGTACTTGTTATTATTAAGCGTTCTCAGAATATCGCGGCGGAAATATACATATTTCAGACTTTACCACTGCTGTTAGTCGAAAAACCGTAACTTCTTTGAAAAAATGTCCAATTTAAATGTTACTACATATAAACGCTTCTTTAATTTAGCCGTCTCATATTTTAAATTTTCTCTAAAAAAAAGCCCCGCTCCACCACCTTCGGGACGATTTTTTTTTTGATATGCAAAAAATCAGTAAAAAAGCAATTTTACTGTTCAACCAAATTGACCTTGATTCACTCTATACAGGCAACTGTCAACGACTGCTTGATTCCTTCATTTCGAAACATTCCTCTGATATCATTTGGGCACACATTTCCAGAAATAATGATGAGGATCGCACCAACTCTATTATATAAGATAAGAGAGAGATGAGAGAACGAAATCGTCTTTGCCGACTTAATTGCCATATACCCCACACATTTAAGTGCCACTTCTCTGTCTCTAACTTAGATACTTGCACTCGACCTTGTTGGAATAATTTAAAGGGCACAAAATATATAATACAAACAACAACAACAAGAAAGTGGTTCACTGCGTGTGAAGACTTCACACAATTTAAATTAAAGGATCTCTCTCTGTCGGTAATAAGTTCGATAAAGTATTTCAGTTTTGAGACACTATGTACGTAAATGTTTCGTATATAGTATATACCCAACTCCCAAAACATATATAAACATATATATATATATATATATATATATATATATATATATATATAACAACAACAACAACAGCAGCAGAGTCCCTTGAAACTATTAAGAGAGACAAGCCAAATTGAAATAAGCAATTAAAGTTGTGTTCCATGCCTTCTCGTATACTTCTTTGTGTGAGTGCTTGTGTTTGAGTCTGTTTTGTCGTCGTCTTCCATTTTATACTTATTTAACACACACACATCTCACTTTTCATAAATAAAGGCTACACAATGTAGTGGATAAAGGCAATTAATGATTATGTCTTATATCAACCTTTGTATATATATATATATATATATATATATATATATATATATCTGCATTAAGATACTGTACCTAGTTTTGTATTTACAACGAAAATTAATTATTCAGTTCAGGGTCATTTACATCTTTAGCTTGAGCTTTAGCTTGATATTATTTCAACGGAATAAGAGTAATGTGGTAATACACCAGAGAAACATTTTGTTTCTATAAATAAGATACCACACTGTTAATTAGCTAAATACAGGGTGTTTCTTAATTGGATGCTTATTCGAAATAATTGACATTGACGTTCATTCGTCTCGGTTTCGGAATTTCAAACTAAGGTTTTTGAATGGTCGAATCGATTACGAAATTGAAAATTTGAGTGGTTGAATTGTAAGAAAATTATTAATTTTTAGATAATTGGCTTCGTCTACCTGAATGAAGCTTGGTATTACTTTAATTTGAACAAATCGATGGAATGATAATTCTCTTCAGGATTTTTGTTATTACCTTCAACTTCATCGTCATCTTAACTTTGTATTAAAAAAAAATCATCCAGACAAACAGTCCAATTGTATACCTCATCCATTTGGGTCGTCGGTCAAAAAACACATGTGGAGTCCCTCAAGGTTCAGTTTTGGGTCCATTATCATTTAATGCATTACTGCAACTTAATATACCGGTGTTATTGTATCTTTTGCGGATGACTCAGTGATTATATGTGGTGGTGACAGTTGGAATGAAGTTACAAACAATGCTAAACATTCTTCAAAAATGATAAAGATAAATGGTTCAATTATCACAGAGTTACAGTGAGTCAAAATCCAGTGTTTTAAATGTGTCTCTATACGAGGATAAGCTCCGTGTTACAGACGGACTGACAATACATAAAGATGGTTGTTATAATGATTTATATTTTAAATGTGATAGAATAAAAAGGGTCTAAGAAGTTCAATACCTTGGAGTTATATTGGATGAAATTCGGAATTGAAAGAAACATATTATTAAAAATCAAGATAGCTTGTTTTTGTTTTTTATAAAACGAAAAATATTCGTGGCAAAAATAATTAATTAAAATTATATCATGCTTTGTTCTGTAGCATACTATTTTATGAGATTATTCAAGGTTCAACTTATTCAAATGCATTAGGGCCGGTCGGTAGCCAGAATACAAAAGCGTGCTATCAAAATTTTAACGTTTATTACGCAAAACAACCTTTTAAGTGAGCAACAATTGTTGTATATCAATCAAAAATATATTTTGGGGGCACTAATATATAATTATTGTATTTTATGGGAACAGCAGGAATCGCTTGCAGTAAATAGAACTAAATTAAATATTGGCCAAAAAAACAGGTTAATATCGATCCAAGCTTATCTAAAATAGATTAGATAAGTATATAAAAAAATAACATTACTTGAGGTTGAATTAAACTTCATTCAATTTTTAATGTCATTCTTTCATTTTATTCTATGTATATTTGTATATTATTAAAATGCAGATTTAGATGCTGTAAAAGTTGTAGATTTTATTTTATTATTTGATTTAGATGCTATTTGTATCTCGTTAGGGTTTTGTAGGGCTCATAATCGAGACAGACAATCTATTAGCATACTATTTTTATATAAAATGAATGTTAGCCTGAATAAGTTATTATTATTATTATTATTTTTCGAATAAATCTATTCACGATTGAAATAACCTTTTTGTTCGAAGTAACAAGCAATCGCCCTAAATTAAGATAATGTTATTCGGAAAATGTTGTTACATAAATTTCCAATTCATAATAATATTCGACTTTATCTGATTGCGACATTCATTTTCACTATCCCATATAATTAATTTAACTCATCTTTCAGTAAAAAAAATTTCAATTATAATTTCGAATTTATATTAAATATGTTTTATAATATACAACGAATGCTATAATAATCATTCCATGTTTTTCTACATAAATTATTCCATCAAAAAAGTAAATAAATATCTAGGTATATATTATATACATAAAGCCTATAAATATTTGTATAGTTTCAATAAAATTTCAACTATAAATCCATTTTATTCCATAAATTAACAAGATATATATATATATATATATATATATATATATATATATATATATATATATATATATATATATATATATATATATATGTGTATGTGAACTTCTTCGTGAACTATATATATATATATATATATATATATATATATATAAATTCAGGGTGTACTAATTAAAATTTTCCACTTCTATTATCTCACAACGGGATAGGTTTTGTAAAAATCGCTATATTAATACAAATATACAAAAATAACGACTGTGCACGACAGGCCGCCCGAGTTTTTAGTGACTCATCCTGATAAAAAATACTTCGCCTCGGTACGTCTTGGATTTAAAGCATAAATTTTTCGAAACTGAATCGGTTGCAATCTGAAAACATCACCCTGAGAATATCAAACGACGTAATGAAGATAATCAGATAGCTGTCCTAGGACACAAAGCATTGCAATCAAATTTGAGCCTCAGGAAACGTGCAAGTACTTCTGGAATTTCTATAGGTACTTAGTTGCCGTCAAATCTTAAAAGCTCATAAGTATCACCCATAAAACAATTCTTCGCTACATCAGCCTAATAAAGTCGATCGTGATCGCCGTGTGCAATTCTGTGAGGGTATGAGTGATCGTGCCCGAAGAAATCCAACATTTTGTTTGGTACTCAGTCTGTTTTTCCGATGAATGTACCCAAGTTGGACAACTGGATGGCCAAGTCAACCGCCATAACTGACACTATTGGAGCGATGAAAATCCAAAAATATTTCATGAAAGTCATATGCAGCATCCGGGGAAATGGAAGGTTTGGGCCGGCATACTGGGAGACCACATCATATGACTTTTCCTCCTACCGGATGGAGACATGCTTGAAATACAACATTAGAAAATGATAACGCCATAGCAGAAGATGATACGTGTACGTACTTACTGTAAGTAATTTTCTTATCAGAATCTTCCAAAGTTTTGGATAGGGTTCAGAGGTTCATTCGAGTGGCCTCCCAGATCGCCCTCGAGATTTTTCTTTGGGGGAAACTTGTCGAAAATTTATGAAACATCATCAAACACACTTGAAGAACCTCGTCGGCGAATAGTTGAAGAATGTCGTCAGATTACACCCAAAATGCTTCGAAATGTTCATTCAGAAGTGAAGTCAAGATTCTATTATTGTTTGGAAGTAGAGAGCACATACTTTGAACATTTAATTAATTAAAATTGTTGCATTGATTGATATTCTGTCTTATTTTTGAATCAACGATTTTATGGCCGTAGCCCAACGAGAATATGTAAAGTCATGTATTGTAATCAGAATCCAAACAGTTTTAAAATAAGGTGTCATTCAACATAGGCTGCCATTTAAAATGTAAGGGTACTTCACGCCCCAACTTACGCCACCACTATGTGTTCCACTCGATAAAAAAATTGACGTGCCTTGGCGATTTTTACAAAATCTATCCTTTTGCAAGATAATAGGGGTGGAAAGTTTTATTGGGCACACCCTGTATATGCTCTAGTTAATTGTTGACATTATCATAATTTATGGAAAAACGATGCACATTCATTTTCAGTTGACGTATGCATCAAATTTATTGCTGTGTATTTTTCACTAAAATAAATGCAATCAAAATACAATGTCATGTTTGTTTTTGTTAGAAAAGCGTACATATTTTCATAAACAGCATTGAAAAACAAATTTCACTAGTTTAGGCAAGCATCTGAATGAAGAGAACAATTAATTTTAATTTTACATTAGAAGACCCTCGTTTATAAAAAGTAGCCAGAAACACTCACAAAAATACAAAATAATATTAATTCTATTGATGCTGGTACTTTTGAAGTTGGTGCCAAAAGTATTCTATTTAACTACAATTACACAAGTTCAAAAGTACCAGCATCAATACAATTCATACTATTTTATTTTTTTCAGTGCACCAACTAATAAAGTCGGTCCAATTTTTGGTAAAAAATTATCATTTCACACTTTTGGATGTAAGTTTAGTCATGAAAACCGTTGAACTTTCTCGGATAACAAAGAAGTTAGTACAGATCCTATTACCAATGTATATTCTTTGCTTGTACTTGTTATTATTCAGAGATTTCAAAATATCGCGGCGGAAATTCAGACATTACCACTGCTGTAACTCGAAAACCGTGACTTCTTTTGAAAAATGTCCAATTTAAATGTTGTTACATATAATCTCCTCTTCAATTTGGCCGTCTTATATTTTCAATTTTAGAAGAAAACTACCCGCTTCACATAGTGGAAATGCAGAAATTTCAGTCTTCAACGCTGCTGTAACTCGAAAACCGTACCTGTTTCGACAAAATGTTCAATTTAAACGTTTCCGGATATGGTCTCAGCTTCAATTCTGCCGTCTCAGATTTACGATTTTTGGGAGGAAAAAATGCCCCCTCCCCACACCTGGGACGATTTTCGGAGGGACATGTTGGATGTCTGTTTTTTTTAATGTGACCAATTGTCAATAGTCCTTTATTAAATGAAAAGAAGAATCATTAAAATCGGGGCGAAAATACTTAAAAATACATGCAAAGAGTAATAGTTCATAAATTTTAGTTGGAATTTATATTAATTTTTTTGGAATTCCTTAAAATTCTAACCACAAATCAAGACGTTCATCACTCCTCATACGATCTCCACTTTCCACAACTTTTATTCTTCTTTCATGTGCGCCGCGTTCATTCAAACATCCACCAACAACAAGAAGACGAAGAAAAATACGAAAATATGCGGCACTCGCTGAAAGGGAAATGCGAGTTCCCGAGTTTCCCCCCCCTCCCAAAAAAAGCCCGGCCTGCTATAGACTTTTATCTGTTGTTCGCCCTTTAAGTCGTTACGCCGCCGTCGAGTCGCGTAGAAGGAGAAGAAGAAAAAAAACATCAATGAAAACTTTTTAAATGCCACAACGTCTCTGAGTCGCCCCTTTAAACGTTTGCTCACCCTGCTCTAACCTCCTGAATAAACCTCAAACTGAAAGATGATATCGTAAAAATGTCACTACAGTGGAGAGACGAAAAAAAAAAAACTTTGCCATTTATTAAGCTGTTGGGATTTCTTCTCTTTCTTTCTATGGCTTTGTCGTGTCAAGGCCGGCGGCCGGATTTTGCGAAACGCAAGAAGTTGGTTTTATCACTTTTAAAGATTAATTGAAATATCAGTGTCAGATGTTGTGCAAGGAGTACTATCAAATTTTCAACAGATTCTTTTCTTTATTATTTGTAACTTTTTTTGAGGTGAGGACATCTATTTTATTGCTGGTAAAAAGTAAATAAAGTGACGATATATTGTTTTAGGGAGAAGTACCAAATCTAATAACGAAAAGAAACAAAGAAATCAAAAACTACTTGGTGAGCTAATACCCCAAAACTCGCATTGAATTATATCATCGCTGATAGGGTAATATATTCGATTTTTTTACTCGACACAAATATTATTATTGTCGTAACTTCTGACACCTTCAAGTGTCATTATCCATGGAAAACATCACAGTGGAACGAAGAACTCGATTGCTGCTGCAATTTCGATCTAGTTGTCATTCCTGTGCAAGTTCGACTCCAAAATGGCCTTCCATTATCTGTCAGAAAGACAGCTGGGTTTATTTTGTATCTTTTCAACTAAATCTAAAACAGGACAGAAGTAAGTTGGTGGTCATTGAGTAACTAAATATATTTGAAATTCCACAGTTCCATTTTATTTTGTCTCAAAATATAATAAAATGACATAAATCAAACTATCTGCGTATTACTTCCTATCGTGAATAAAAAAAACGTGCTGATCTGATCTACTTCTAATAAGCTAATTCGACACCTACCTATACGACGATCAATATCTGGACTGGATACCGAAATGAAGCGAGTTAGATTACCAGCTTTTTTTCTGTATAGATATTATAATACATTTTCTAGGAAATTGGATAATCCATAAAGCGGAAGCAATCCCTGTGTAGCAGGAGCTGTTGATAGTGCCTTATTAGATTAAGTTCGATTAGGCTTTTAAATAATATTAGAGTTGGGCACGACAAAGAGTTTGATGATAATCGAATCGTGTCCTGGCCGGTGAACAGCTTTTAGCATCATTTTTTCACATTCACATTAGCTGATAAAGTTTCTTTAATATTTAATAAACTTGAAAAGAGGACTATTGATAATTGGTCCAGTAAAAATAATCGACATCCAACATTTCCTTCCCTTCAAAAATGGACGGGTCAATTTTTTCGAAAATCGAAAATTTGAGACGACAAAATTAAAGAAGACATTATATCCGGAAACGTTTAAATTAGACTTTTTCCAAAAAAATCATTGCTTTCTGAATTACAGCAGAGGTAATGTCCGAAATATATGTATTTCCGAGGTGTTTTGAAATATCTGAATCAATATAAGCAACGTATTATTCAATGGTTTTATTTAGCTTGCCCTGCTTCATATTTATTTATTTGGGCCAAATCTATTAATTGATATTTGACCCCCTATCTGTTGACAGATTGATCTGAAATTTAGTACACACCTTCAGATCTGATGACAATACCATTTAATACATTCTGTGTCAGTATAAATCCAAGATGGCAGCAAACAAAATGGCGGATTAAGTACATATATTTTCACAACCTCTTCAATATCGGTAATCAAATGAAATGGCTTGACTAGTAGAATATAGCTATGTGATTACTGAAAAAAATGTATGGCCTCAGTTTCGTCGAACCCAACTGTCCCAAACAGATGTACCGTCAGTTTGGATCGACTTTGGAAGAGATGGCGTATAATACACCTTATTCATCCTAAAGCCATTCAGTTTCCTGTAAAGTTCAAGTATGGAACAGCTGAAAGAAGGAGGTTGCCCTTAATTTTGTCACGGGCTTCCACTGTCCACTAAACGCAAGAAAGCACCCGGTTATGTATTTAGGCTCAAAATTGTTTGCGGAAGGACAAACATACGTGGTTCTGAGTCGAGTAAAGTCTTTGGAAGGATTATGTACCGAGGATCGAGATTGCAACAAATTGTCCGGAAACAAACCTTGCAATAATGAGGCACTAAATGAACTAAACAGAATGAGAAGAATTAAATTACAAAAGTGGAAACTAAAAACTTGAAAATAAATTTAGTAAGAAAATTTTACAAGGCATAATTTTGTATCCTACCAATGGTATCAAGTTGAAATTAGACATCACCCCGTATTAGCGATCCAGTTTTTCTTTTAACTCATTTTCCACCAGAGATTTCCTCACAACTAGATACTACTTCCTCACTACTATATTGATCAGAAGTGGGATTGCTGCGGTGGGTGGTATATAGCCTATATATATCTATATATATATATATATAGCCAAAGATACTCCCCAGTGCTTTGAGTTTCCTTTTACCAATCTCAAGCCGCTGCCCTTTTAATAATTTATCATTTGGGAGGGGAGTTGCTTGCAGAGTAGAACATCCTAGAGTTCGGCGCACACATACATACACAAAGAGAGAATTTGAAGAAGAAGGAAACTTCCATATATCCAAGGTAAAGGCTCACGAGAGAAAACTAGCGGCACTCCATCCCCCCACCCGCCCGTGTTGGGTTATTATCTTAAAATCCGACATGGTCACCTGCCTGTCGTCTGCATCCCCCCGAGTCTGACTGTCGTCTTAAGCAGCATTCCAGGCGGCGCGTCCAAATGGAATCCCGGAATAAGGAGGAGTGGTATTCAGCAAAAAAGGAACACATATTTTGACGTCATTGGCTGGCTTTTTGTACTCACTTTTATATATAGATATATAGATTCCTCATCGTTGCCATCTTTCTAGATTGTTATTTATGATGATCGAGTTTTCATCAGCTTTCCAAACTAACAACCTACCATTTTAAAATTGAAGTACCTGTTCGGATCTTTTTCCTTTTCTCTCTAAAATCTGGCTGTATTGACATCAAGTTTTAAAGCTTTCCATGATTGAATTCATGGAAGTTGCGCCCCCTTCATCTACTTAACGTCGAAATACTTGATAAGTTAGTTAGCACAAGTTCAAATTCCACGAAATCATCTCAGCCCAAATGGTTTATAGATGATGATCTATTATCGATAGAGCATTTACCCAGAAATCAAGGCAGATAGTTTGGACAATGGTAGGCTAAAAATTAAATGACCACCAACAAGTTGGAATGTTTCATTTGATATCTTTTGAGTCAACGTTACTTTCTATGCATTTTGGAATCCTGCAATTTGTTGTAGTTATTACTTTTCACAAATTTAATAAATCATTATTCCCTCATCATGAATGGCATTATATTGCAGAAACCACAAATATCATAAACTAATTGTGTGTTAGAAACCCAAATTGCAAGCGAGGACAGAATATGAGATAATCACTGGAAACATGAGTTTTATAGTTGTCTCAGACTGAAATCATAGTTATCTTTTCTGTTGCTAGGATATGTTTTCGCAATAATTTTCATTAAAATCAAAATATCTGAGAAAGTATACATTTTTGATATAGGGAGTACTGATAAAGGTTACCTTAAAATAGGGAGTACAATATCAATTCGATAAAAGAACTATAGCCATTCATTCTATTTGAAATAAGTATGTTAGTATCTGCTTCCGATATAACCGTAAGTGACTGTAAGTCGCCAGTATTTTTAGATTGATAGAGCATATCTGAAAATTTGTTACTGCTAATTTTCTGCTCCACATTTCCAGTAGTTCTGCTGAAACGTCTAATAGAGGCCACTCATCGTGAATAACCCTGTATGTACAAGAAGCTTGTGGAGTAGTTAATGAAAAGCAAATCCAAACCGTGGCAACAAATTAAGTTAGTTTTTTTTTGCTTGCAAATAAAAGCTTTTAGTTTTTTGATATATATTATTTTTCTCCACTCTAGAATACCTGAGTTTATATGTAGACAAATTGAAAGTTGATACTGAAAGCTTTTATGAAACTAAAAAGAAAACTACATTTACATAAGTATATATAAGTTATTTTCAGGAAAATGCATTAGCATGTTTTTGATTTTATATATTCTCCATATCAGAAAAAAAAACGCTTTTGGAGCTTTTACTCAGATATGCTAATATTTATAGGAAATGCATTCATCCACCTTCCCGGAAAGAAAATATATTGAAATGTATATTTTTAGCGACTTCAAAAAAGGTATATAGTTCAGTTGTATGTTTGCTTTTTTAAATTTTTGTTCATGTATGGTTTTTCGCGCGTTCGTAGCATAGTAAACGATTTTGATGAGTGTTGATTCATTTGAAAGAGGAGAGTTGATAAATGGTCCCATAATTAGAATGAATCAAATCAGAAATCTTCTTCCCCAAAAACCACTCCCGAAGTGGGTGGAGGGGTCAATTTTTCTCGAAAATCAATATTCTGAGATTGCAGAATTAAAGATGAGACCATTTCCGGAAATGTTTGAATTGAGCACTTTTTCATTAGAGTCACGGTGTTCGAGTTACAGCAAATGTTAAAGAGTGAAATATGATAATTTTCGCTAAGTGGAGTTTTATTTTTGCGAAAATTGAGAATACGAGGCTGCCAAATTTAAGAAGAGATTATTGGCAGCAACATTTAAATTGGACATTTTTTTTTTAAAGTTACGGTTTTCAAGATACAGCAGTGGTAAGGTCTGAAATATTGTGTATTTTCGTTGCAATGTTCGAAGATCTCTGAAAAATAACAAGTATAAGCAAAGAATATACTTGGGTAATGGGATAAGTACTATCTTCTCTAGTATTAGTAAACTTTCAACGATTTTCATGACTAATGTTCCACTCAAAAGTGTGAAATAAATATTTATTATCAAAAATTGGACCGAATTATTATTAGTTGGTGAACTGAAAAATACAAAATACAAAATAATATTAATTCTATTTAAACTCTCTTAAGAGCTTATATATGTACGAGAACATTGGCATCTGGTTATATTTAAAAAATATGACCAAACTTAGTTAACCAAGGTAATGGAAATTTGCCAGCCTATTCCAATTCCTTCAAAAATGAACAACAAAATTACAACAAGTAGACAGTTATTAGAAATTAATTATAATGAGTTGATTATTTCAATTTCATTATTTCAGTCGAAACAAAGAGCTGCCTAATTTGAAAAGAAAAAAAAAAACGACAGATCCAATCATTATCAACAATTATAAATTTGTTATCATTTATTGAATAATGCTAAGGGTCTTTCTAATTGGTAGATTATCTTTCAAATAAGTTCCTTGTTCAAACGGTCAACCATAGTCGCATGATATCGTCGACATCATCAGAACAAAGCATCTGATCTAAGCTGCAAGCTTTTGTCATCAAATCGCAAGTAAAAATGTCAATAATGAAAGGATTGAATTGAAAAAGTGATTTTATTTACCTGCATGAAACTTGGGTACCTACGAGATAAAATCAAACATTTAAATCCATTGTTCGCTGATGTCGTTTGTTATTGTAGGCGTTAACAAATATATTATTAGCTTGTACTTGTTATTATTCAGAGATCTCAAAACAAAGCGGGAAATGTATTTTAGATTTTATCATCGCTGTAACTCGAAAACCGTAACTCTTTTGAAAACATTTTCGATTCAAACGTTTCCGGATATTGTCCTATCTATAATTCTGCCACCTCAGATTTTCTATTTTCGAGAAAAATTGCCTCCTTCACCCAACTTCGGGGGTGCTTTTTTTAGGGAAGGAGATTTCGGAATTGAGTTTTTACGAATATGGGACCTCCTCTTGCAAATGAATCAAAAATCATCAATTACTATATACAACGCACGCCCAAATCCAAACAAAAAACACACAGTCGCATTGTATACCTCCTCCGTTTAGGTTCGTCGGTCAAAAATACAGAAAAAGGCTCTTTCAATGTTTTCTGAATTGTACAATTTTCCGGGCATTTTTTCCAATTACATGCTGTTTTTTAAAACTTTATTTGGTGCATGTGTTCAATAAATAGTTAAATTTAAGTTATGCCTTACCAACACGAACGGTTTTCAATTTTCGATTAATTTTCTGAAAAAAGAATGTATACAATCTTACTCTATCTTTGTTTTTTTTAAGTTATTTTTTCAAGTAACGTTCTCCGATTGTAACGTTTTTTCATTTGAAATTGGTCAACTCAGAAATGGTCAAAAAATTCAATTATTAGAGCATCATCCAAGGAAATTGGTGTTAGCTTTTTTTTTGAGTTATTCATCATTTAAATTCACAGGATATATACAGGTTGCGAAATCTAGGTAACAATAATATACGTACTATATTAAACTTTTTCGAGAGACATTGAAACGTACAAAAAGGTAATGTTTATTATAAAATAAACTCGAGCCAAATGTACAGTCTATTCTTGAGCAAATATCATTAGAGCAATATATCGTCCGTAGCCGACGTTGGGCAATTTTTCCAAGAGGACATATTACATTATTTGCACAAAATAGCATACACTGAGTTTGTGTACATGCAACAGCTACTTGTTTTTAAAATAACTACAATGAAATAGTGTTTTGTATTATTATTATTTTGTTGAGCAGATGAATTCATATAAATCAGAAAAGAAGACAGAAAAAAATACCTTGAATGTGAGTGAATAAATAAATCACAAACTGCGTAACTCTATGATAGAAAGATATGCAGTCGTATTCATAAACCCATTTTATTTCGGTACTAGCTAGTATCGTATTAAAATAAAAAACAAAACACTATCCTACCATAACACTGACATAAGATTCATAGACCTAATTGAAGGCTAGACCTCCGCACTTAATTAAGTAGCGTACTAAGTATCAATTATGAATACGCCTGAGTTTGTTTAATTTTTTATCAGCACACTGTACCTTTCTTAAATGTTAGAATTGCAATGTTTAACATGCTTAATACTCCAAAGTTCGCACCTTGCTTCTAAAACGTTTATTTCCAACACCTTGTACAAGGCCTTCTGTAGTAGTACAACTGTCACAACTTGTCACTTTGGCTATAGTGTAGAACTACTATCGACTTATGACTTCAATTGATTGATTCAATGAACTTACATCGAGAATGTTCTATAATTATTATTATTCTAGACGATTATCACACTGACAATACTGTGACAAAGATTACCTCACATATAGTTTTCGGAAGGTACGAAAATAAATCTACCAATTCTAGAAGTAATTAATGAGCTACACATGAAATCTGGTGTGTCCACTCACACGATTTTCCTACCGCTCGCAGGCAAATTCCAGTGAAATAAAAATTTTACTCTGTTACAATACTTTCCTTACATAGCGACGATAATAGCGGTAGGAAAGTAAAAATTTGCTGGTCAAATCGTGCTACCACTCATTTTTTCAGCATGTTAAGACAAACAACAATGGTCATGTAACATTTTTTCGCAAGATGAAATGTTTAGCCAGAATCTGAAGAAACATGTAGAAAATATAAAATTTTATTCAAGCATAACTTTTTTGTTGTGCTTTTTCTCAGAGTTGGTGGGTGGTAAAGGGCTCTCAGAAGAATACTTTAGGCAAGTTTAATCAAAATCGTTTGAGCCGTTTTCGCGCTATAGTCTTGAGTAAATCACGTTTTTTGGCTATAGCTGAACATCCAGTGTATACAGGATTCTCATTCAGTGCCACCGGCGAGTGATATTAGTACCAAACAAAATAAAAAAGAAAGCAACAAAATACACCGACCCGTTCCCGAGATAATGCTGTCACAGACAGACAGATGGACAGACAGACAGACAGAACAATTGCTGGAAATATGCTTATTAGACATAGAAAACTGTGAAACGTCAACATTTGTAAAAACCTTGATACAGAAAATTTCACACGATTACAATACTTTCCTTATACAGCTACTATAGTAGCGTAGGAAAGTAAAAACTATAGCAAACAGGACAGTAACACAAACAGATACTTGGACGAATAATAACCTTAATTACATTATAAACTATCCACGTTACACTACTCCCTTCTTAGCTTTGATCGTCCCGATCAAACGTCAACTCTGTACCTTTGTATTGTGAAGTCTGTCGATATAAACCACTTTTATTCGATTGTGTGGAGATTTATGAATTCTATATACTATATCGCTTATCCTTTTCATAACGGTGTATGGTCCTTCCCATTGTTTGTCAAACTTTGGAGAACGACCCTTTCCTGTTCGTGGATTGTACAACCACACTTTATCACCATTTTTAAATAATCCCACTTCTGATACCAATTGTGACGTTCTGTGCCTGTTCTAAGCCTTGTGTGGTGAATTCACCTGCGTAATAAACCAAGCTCTTTGCTTCTAACAAGTTTATTTTCAACACCTATTGTATACGACCTTCCCTAGTATTAGTACAACGGTAAGCCGTGATCGACACGGCTTTATATATCTGAATCTTGAAATGACATTCATCGAAAATGTTCCATGATTATTCTAGACATTTTTCAAACTGACAATACTGTGACAAAGTATACCTCACGGGTCCCATCTTAACCAATTCGGTATGTAACCTACAAAAATGAAATATGTTTGTAACCTTCTAGTACAAGTAGAATAAAAATATTACTTCTAACTTTTCAGAACATCATCTACTACAGTCGGTTCAACATCTTTCAAAATATGTTACATTTGTCACATTATACATTCACTTTACAGTTATTAAATTGATTTATTACTGATGTCTCTGGTCCTTGTGTCATATTTGTGGGTTATGGTTCGTATTTAATTTTGACATTAAGTAGATACTTGTCAATGTCAAATATTTTGAATGTTGAATATGACAAAAGATTATTATAACCTATTAATCAGCTAATTTTAATCTCTTTTTGATTCGACGATTTGACAACAATGGCAATTTTCGGCATACCAGTCCACGGCCTATGATTTAAAACAACGATGATTACTTAAATTAACTTCATTTAATAGATTGGTGATCGTAGCATTTGTCACGCCCAACACTCCCCGCACGTGTACGATAAACTTCTTTTTGTTCTCAGTTTTTTTTCTATGTTTTGCCATCGTCAAGTTTACGTATTCATTAAACATTTCATTAGTCCAATCTTCTTGCTGAGTTTTGTGTTGATATTAAATTAACATGTCTCAATGAATAATCTCTTTGAAAAAACAAAAAAAACACATCAATTCCAATTTCTTGGAATGACTGAACCGGGACAACCGCTGAAAAAGAAGTAGAGGAAGAGGAACAAGAAGAAGTACGGAAAGTTCTTCTTGTTCTTCTTCTTCTTCATCTTGTTGGAACGGGATAATAGTGGCGGCAATGCGAGAGATTGGACTCGGCTACCGCCGCCACGACCGCAAACCGTAATAAATTAAGTTTCTAAGGAAAGTGGAGCTCGAATGAGCACAAAAAGCCCACGATTCACGCGCGGTCTCTCTCTGTCTCTCTCGCATTGTAAATAAAACAGAGAAAAGGGTAATTTAGTAAATAATTAAGGAATAAAAAGCATAACGCCGTCGAAAATAAACAGGGAGAAACAAAAGAAGCCATTTTGCTCTATCTCATATAATAAGAAATACGCGAGCGCGTTCTTCTACTACCGTATATATAGTAGGTATATATACATATATATATGTATTAGTCCAAGGGCTGACTATAAAAAAGTTGACCGATCGAATAACAGAATGAAATGCTTTCGGAAATAAGGAAAATCATGAGATACAGGGGGTAGAATTTATTTAAACTTTTTTTCAATCACTTCTGTGATATGGTTTTATACAGGGTGGGGCATCGTAACGGAACGGTTTCTGTATGGGAAATCAAGTAGTAATATCATGCAATTGTTTTAAAATGCTTCGATAAAGATAAAATTATTTAGATCTATACAGAACGTATTTCTAAATAGTTGGAACTGTACACAACTTCGGGCCAATTTTTAGTAAAAAATATGTATTTCCCACTTTTGAGTGGAACGTCATGAAAATCGTTGTCTAATGCCAACAAAGATAAAACTTATTCTATTACCCATGTATATTCTTTGCAAGTACCTGTTATTATTCGGAAATCTCAAAACATCGTGAAGGAAATACACATATTTGAGACTTTACCGTTGTTGTAACTCGAAAACCGTAACTTTTTGAAAAAGGTTCAATTTAAATTTCTTTTTTAATTTTGCCGTCTCATATTTACAATTTTCGCAAATAATTGCCCCCGTCCACATAGAAGAAATACACATATTTCAGTCATTACCATTGCTGTTACTCGAAAACCGTAACTCTTTTAAAGAAATGTTCAATTTAAACATTTTGGTTATGGTCTGATCTTTAATTCTGCTGTCTAAGATTTTCGAGAAAAACTGCCCTTCTCCACCCGCTTTTGGTGCGGTTTTTGGAGAGAAGGAGATTTCAGATTTGAATTTATCTAAATATGGGATCATTTATCAACTCTCCTCTACCAAATGTATCTGAAATCATCAAGATCAGAGCACGTTTACTATGCAACCAAATTGTATACCTCTTCCTCCTTTGAAGTCGGTCGAAAAGAAATTAATTTAAATGCACCGAATATTAATAATAATAATTATAATCTTGTTTCAATATCATCGAAATGTGGACAAAATCTGCCCAGGTCCTCATAATGATTTTGATGATATGGGTGCTGTGGAAACCAACGTTTCTAAAAAGTATTTCATTCTGTTACTTGATCGTCCAGGTTTTTTCCAGTCGGCTCTTCCTCTATATCTCTTTAATTAAAAGCTGAACGGTAAAAAAGCCCTCAATTCTCTTCTCCTCTTCTTCTTATTCTTCTTCTTTTTGGTTCTTATTTCGACAAATAAATGTGGAGAACAAAGCAAAACGCTTATTGTATGAAACCGTTTCAATTTAAATGAATATTATTACATAAACAATGGTGCATTATGCAGCAATTTTCGAGTAATAGTTGCCAGGATATTACACAATGTATAGATATGTACCTATGTATAGCGTATTAAATCCCGAACAACAAGGAACATGGTTTCTTTGTGGAGATACATGCGGAAATGCTCCGTTTTCAGGATACAGGATTTTTAAACTTTTCCGTTTTTAATACTTTATTTATGTACAAAATCGTACTTTCGAGCTGTTGACAAAGAAATTTGAAGAGTGACCCAACTTATAGTATTCTGTAAACTTTGCTTATAGTAATTCTGTAAACTTTGGTTTTGTATCTAGAGCTGTACTATTCAATATGGTTAATTTCACAACAAAGGTAATTAACATTATTTATATAGTTTGTCAAAAACTATGTTCTCCCAAAGTCAATAAAAAATACATTAGTTGTTCTATTATTCCCAATCAGTTAGGTTTACAATGTTGGTTCAACTGAATATATATATATTTTTTAAAATTTTCCAATCATTGACTAGCCTTTATTCGTATACAAATATAATATCAATATCAATATGAAAATTAGTTAAACCTATGTGAAAAGTTTCGACGTCAAGTGGCAAACATTCGATCAAAAATATGGAGAGCGCTTAGGTAGAGGTATGTTTGTTTCATTTTGGTAAACAATATGTTGTGTGTTATGTTGGAAAATTTCAATATTGGTCTAAGTACTACCAATGAAACGCAAAGTAAATATTATGGAAGTTATTGAATGAATGAGGAGTGTAGCATACATCTACTTGTAAGTTGTATATAGTGAACGCAATGAAAAAGCATAGGTCCCGACTACCTATATAAACAAAACGTGAATATGGAGATAAATATTATATTTACTAGCCCCTGTAGACCACCTATAAATTTTGTAACGTAGCTATATACTAGTGTACAGGTTAATATCTTGTTTACCGAATAATACAAAATTGGTCCTTCGCAAGACGGATAAATCATTTTGACTTGAATAGAGTAGATGGCAGCAACATTTTTGTTTCTTTGAGAGATACTTTGCTATTGGTGTAAATACTCTTTATACAGGGTGTCTAGAATCATTGCTGCGAAATGGAAATATAAGTTATCTAGATCAGATTTCATAATATAACTTCAGGACCGTATTGTGCTCAAAATACTCAACTTTGTACTAAGGTAAGAGAGTTTCAATCAACTTTGGCAGACTTCATGTAAATATGACTTAAAAATTCCAAAGTAATGTATATAATGGTATATTAATTTGAAATCATTTAATATATGGAAATATCAGTGGGTAGTGTAACATGTAACATAAGAGGATGAAACAAAATGATATCAGACATCGGACGATATCTACCATTACCTGCTCTATATTTATCGTGATATTATTGAAACCATTTCATCCGATTTATTGTACTATCAAATTTAACAAGGCAATATATTATTTCATTCGATAATAAAATCAATAATACAACTTGTTGTTGGTGATTTGAGTGTTTCTATCATTTCCAACAAAACAACATGCACGCAATGAAAGTTGTAAGTATTTGGATAAATGTTGTATGAATAAAAAGGTACAGTGCTATTCAAGATATTTGAGATGAAATTTCGTAGGGGTTTTGTATTTGAAAATAATCATTTATTGTTAAATTGATTATGACAGCTCGCTCGATGAATTCCAAAATAATCTTCCTCTGTCCATCATTCTTTATACAGGGTGTCCGGTGAAAATGAATCGATAAAAGACATATTCTTATGGGCGAAATGAAGATCTAACATAATAACTTACTTATAACGAAAGTGAATCGTTTAGTCGTTAGACGGAATTGGAAAATTTGAGAGGGCAAATTTAAAGAAGAGATTATATGTAGCAACAATTGAATTGGACATTTTTTTTTTAAATGTACGGTTTTCGAGTTACACCTGTGGGAAAATTTGAAATATGCGTATTTCCGCGACGATGTTTGTATGAGGTCTTTGAATAATAACAACTATAAGCAAAGAATATACTTGGGTAATAGGATAAGTACTATCTTCTTCGGTATTAGTGAACGGATTTACTGATACTCACATTGTTTGTATTTTTCAGTGCACCAACTAATAAAATCGGTTATAATCTCGTTAAAAAAATAACCATTAACCTTAAGTCTATTTCAAAGAACCATTATGGGTTATGCTCTTTGGCATATGGCTACTGATAAGAGACAGTTGATTTCATAGGAAACTGCATTATCGACCCGAAAAAATTAATAATAATCATAATAATCTAGTCTAACAAATAAAAATAAGTTAGGTATTATTTTCAGGTAGTTCTAACAGCTTAATAAATAAAAAATTGGAGCTCCATCTAGTAGGACAGAACGGAATCATTTCTTAGACCTAGGTAAAAAAAGGGTCATTTTGGGTATCTGTATAAACAGGATCGAAAATCGAGTTTGAAAATATTTAATAAATAATTATATCAAATACATTAGGGCCGATAGTAAGAATACAAAAGCGTGCTATCAAAATTTTAACTTTTGGTAAACAACACAACCTTATTAGTGAGACACGATTGCTAAACATCAATCAAAAATATATTTTGGAAGCACTTATAAATAATTAATGTAATCTACGGGAAGAGTATACTATTGCTGAAGCATGTTTATTTTCTAGACACAAATCGCTTACAGTAAGTAAAAATAAATTAAATATTGGTCAAAAAACTAGTTTATATCGATCCAAACTTGTCTACAATAGATTAGATAACAATCTAAAAGAATTAAACTTCTCTAGAGGGCGTATTAAGTTTCATATTAAGAGTTGGATTTTAAATAATTTGAAGTTATAATATACATAGATATTGTTATATTACTCAAGAAATCTGTTTTAATATTTAATACTTCCTATATCATGTGTCTTTCTTAACATTTGTAGATGTATTTATAGTTTTGTTGCATTTTAATTTTATTATTTGTTTATTTATTGTATATTAATATGTATATTTACATTATATTAAGCTTGTAGATTTTAATACATTATTAAGTTCAGGTCTACACACAGATGCTATTTGCATCTCGATAGGGGTTTGTTGGACTTTATAAGTCAGACAATCTATTAGCATACTATTTTTTCAATCAAGATTTGTATGTTAACCTGAATAAAGATTATTATTATTATCATTATTTCCAGTCTACCTGAAAGCATTATTTCGATAACTTCTCCGCTGTAGTTGAATAGGCTCATTCGGCACTTACCTGAAAAAAAAAGTTGAGGTTAGTACTATAGAATCTTCTATTATAATTAAAACTGTTTGACTTCAATGAATTATAGATTAATTTCAGGCAGCACACCCTTCAAAATTGTCTCAAATATCTTGAATACCAGTGTACATATGGAAATATATAAACGCAAATCTTTAACTTTGTATTTTGCTTTGTAAACGAGAGGTTAATCGAGTGGAAATTATTGAGTAGAGCACTCCTTATCTATCTCGTTAATCCAAATCGGGCAGCTCTAGAGAATAGTAGAAATATCATTTCAACTTTGTATAGACTACCTAACCTAACTTTTTATTCGTATTAATAGTATATTTCAAGAAATAATGATATAACTCATTGCCAGCAATTAAATTACAGGTAGGTGGGTAGGTGTTTTGGGTAAATTACATCTTATAGATGTGTAAAAGCGGTTGTATACAACAGTATCTGAGGTATAGAGTTTGAAACGGTAAACAGAGTCAATTGTTCATAAATGCAATGAGAAAACAAGCTTTATATACCAATATTTTTGAAAAATATTATCTAGGATAAATTAAAATTATTCTGGAACTTTCTGCTTAAATTATTAGTCCTGAAATACCATGACTACTCTCATTATTGGAGTAACTTGGCATTTCAATTGATTTAAAAAATGTTTGTCTTCATTTCTAGTCTCTTAATATGTGTAGGGACAAAGTTATACCGATATTCAGAAATGCACGACATAAGTAAAGATAAAGTTTCTGTTTCATACAAGATAAATATTTTTTACATAAAATTGAACCGACTTTATCAGTTGTTGCACTGATAAATACAAAATAATATTAATTCTATTGGTGCTGGTTCTTTTTAAAGTTGGTGCCTACAACAACAAACTACAACGGCACATCTTCAAAATTACCAGCATACTTTCCATGGCGTGCTCAAGGTCGAAATTGAGTCCTGCAATCGTGTAAAATATCCGGTTTACAACGTAGCTAAGTTATCGCGAGAACAGATAGACCAATTTTTTTGCAATTCTTTGGTATTTGCACGAGTCTAGAAACCGCTTAACTGTGACATAGAATAGAAATTCTGCTCACACTAGGCAGTAGTCAGAAAAAAAACATGTTTTGCTCAAGACTGTAGTGCGATAACGACTTCATCTATTTCAATGAAAGGTGTCAAAAACATTATTATCAAAGTTCTTCATTACAAGATGCATCACTAAGAAAGAGAAGAAAAAAATTAATGCTCAGAAATTAACTTGGCAAACTGCTTCAATCAAATTTTGCCTAAAGGGTTCTTCCTACGCATCAAAATTACATATGTCCAAAGGTGATTCTCGTAAGACGCTGAAAAAATGCGTTGTTACACGAATAATTGATCAGAGAACGTCCTTTAGTTATTCGGATTTATCTCGAACAATACCATATACGTTTATGAAATCTATACACTGTATAATACTACATACCAAAATACTTATCCATTCCAAAAACGAAACGCGCATAGCTTTCACCAGCCGAACATGTTCGGTATAATAATTATTACAGCCAGTGTATGTCCTCGGTGTATATAACACATTCGACGAGAACGACGTCGGAGCTATAGCCCCCCTCCTGACCCCTCCCAAACCATGGCCCCTATACTTTCAATTGAAAATACGCACACTCGCCGGCAATTTGCAAAATTATTCAAATGTATTCGAAATACTCGCAAACGGCCTTTCCACATACAATAATCATAAATGGCAGCACGTGGAACGAGAGTGCGCGCGCGTCAGATATTATTATAACATTCATTGTGAAGCATTTCAAAGCCATACAGACTTTGTTCCAACTCTAACTGTATGCGGCACAGATTTCCCACAATAATTCGCAAAGCATCGTCAATGCGCATGTCTGTCAGACAAATTTCCCATCTGCGGAATATAGACAGTGATTGCAACAACAATTTTTTTGGGGTTAGATTCAAATAAATTCCCTATATTTGGAATAAATTTATCGATGGCAGAAAGCTCCTCTTCAATCACATTACGCATGTATGCGCTAAAAGGCGCTTGAGCAATTATTGCGCAGCAAGAATCCTAATGATAAGAAACGGCCTCCGATGTGCAGTTGGAATGAACTCATATTTATCACAGCACCCCTCGATATATTACTTCGATAGAGTGAAGGATGGGGTGGGGGGGAATTTGTATTCAAAATATGCCCACACTTCCCACCACTCCCTCAGGACAAAATGATTTTGTGGGATGATCGGTGGAATTTTGTATTCGAAATATCAAATGAATTTCAATAAATTTTTGAGGGGATCACGTTTCCTAGTGCATTGATTTAAATTTGATGTTTTTTTTTAATGATTGAATGGATTTCAGAATATCACAGATTTTTATAGGCATCGAATTTTAAGTGAGGATTTTTCACGGATTTTCCACGAAACCCATTTCAACCTGAATTTAAATTTCAAATCATAGAATACTGAAAAGTGCAAATTACTGAGAGTAGATCTATTGGTACTGATAATTTTCAAGCTGTACAGCTTTTTGACCGAAGAACCCCGAACGTAGGAGGTATACAATTCGACTGTCTACATTTTTTTTATTTGTTTGTTCGCGCGTTTTATATATTGAACGTACTCCGATTTGGATGGTTCTTGATTAATTTGAAAGAGGAGGCTTGAGAAATGGTCCCATGTTCATAAAATCGGAAAACCGAAATTTGGGGTGGAGGGTGCATGTTTTCACGAAATTCGAAAATCTAAGGTGGTATAATTAACGATACGACAATATCCGGACAGTTTAAATTGAACATTTTTTCAAAAGAGTTTAGGGATACTTTTTCAGGTAAAATATTAACTAATTATTTTATTGCTGAGGACAAGTTCTGGTATGTCCTGAAATGTATATCTTTTCTACTCAGTAAATAGAGTAAATTTTTAAGAATAATTTCCAAAACATTTAATCCAGTTACTCTGAATTGGCCAGGCTTTTTTTATTTGCTCTATTAGCTATAGTGGGTCAAAGAGCGAGTGACCGTGATACAAATAGCGCCGCCGGGTCAGGATCAGCCCTGACACTGTGTCTGTGTCTGTCTGTCTGTTCACGCTCCTCTCTCTTTCTCTGTTCCTCATTCACGCCGCCGAAAAGGATCGATATCTCTGTGTGAGTGTGTTTTAGGGCCCACATTGTTTCCGAGACTCCGACCGAAGAAGCTTTGGTGTTTCACTCCAAAACTCTCCTCACCCACATTACATACATACAGTACAAAAGTAATGCACCGTCTAATTTGTAAACGCCTATAAATCCTGACAGGCAAACATATACACACAAAACTTGGCTAGCCAAGCGCCGCGTTTGCGCCACCAACGAAAAGTGCATGTGTATTTTTATCTCTGGTACTTTGTTATTTCAACGGCTTAATAAAATCTCCGTAGATATTGTGAAAGGAAGGGGAATTGTGTTTGATTATCTTCTATGGCATATACTCCGCCGCCATATGCATGTTATGTTTCACAGATACCATTTTCGATATTGATTCCATTTAAGGATTTCGTTGGTGTGGTAAATAACCTTCAGGGATTAGAAAGGGGTGGGAGGTTTAGTGGTGAAAGCCTTCTTTGGGCTTGAACTTTTTCCCCCTCCCAAATGTTGAACGTTTACTTATACCCTATAAGCCCATGTATAGGCATAGCTTGTACCATTATTCAGAGATCTCAGAACATTGCGGTGCAGATATACAAATTTCAGACTTTACTGCTGTAACTCGAATACAAGAAACTCTTTTGAAAAAATCTTCATCTCTAAATATTGCTAAATATTGCTAAATAATTTAATTTGGGCGTCTCATATTTATGATTTCCGAAAAAACTGCCCCTTTTATATAGCCGAAATACACATATCACAACTTTCATTCTGCCGTCTCAGATTTACGATTTTTAAGAATCGATTTCTATACATTAATTACATTGCCTGTGTTCCCAAATACCACCCACAGTATACCTTATCTACTGGTGTCAGTATTGAGACACCATACTATAGTGTTCTCTTCCAAAAACCTTCCAGTACTGGATGTCAGCTTGTTGTCAAACGTTTATATACAAGTATAATTCGTAAGTAGCGCCAATATAGCACCCGGAGTGATACCAGCACAGCATGCTTGGTGAATCTGGTCAGTATGCTCTGGATTGAATTTTGGAAACACCTGGGTAATATGAGTGAGTTAGGAAAATCTGCTGTATAGGTATATGAAGAGGTACAATATAAAATTTCTGCATGAATTCAAAGATCAGATGTTTCTTTCCTATCTGTGCGTTTAGATACAATTTTCGTGGATAGCTTTATTTGGAAGGGGAGTGTGATGATGGTGCAATAAGTGCTTCCGGTATTTGCGAAGTGATATATATATATATACATAGGTATATGTAAATCTACGTCCATATACCCTGAATATATAGGTGTGTTCCCGGTACATATTATCACACATTCCAGAGAGATGTATTCATTGAGCCTCGGTGTTCCATTTAAACCATTTGTCTTCGACTATCTGTCTTAATTGGATCTATAGAATACAGTGTGTCCCAGAAGCAATGTCGAAATTCATTCAAAAATTCACTCACGTGTATTTCTTTGTAAGAAAATGCTCGGACGCGTCGATTTTTATTTTTTAATGAAGTTTTCTTAATGGTACGTTTCTATATACAGGGTAGCCTAAAAATAAGTTAAAACCATCAACGGAAACAAGGAAGAGAAACTCAAAATGAAATGTTTTGCTCGATTCACAAATAAATTAGTATAAATACGTATTTTTCTCGATAACTGGTGATTTTGAGAAGTTGATAGTCGTTACTTACTTTGAGCTACCCTGTGTTAGGTACATGAATTTCCCATCAATTTGTAGGACGCACAGTATACAGGGTAGGGCACCGAAGACGACTTTTTATGTATATGGAAAACCATGTAATGTCTTGTAATTGTTTTCAGGTGGCTGTATAAAGAATCTCTAAATATGCACAATCTATTTTGATTTATACATGGCATTCTGAAATGAAGATAGGTACCTTTCTAGGTTTCGTTTTTTAAATAGAACATGCTATGTTCCTTTTTATTTCCGAACTTGGGGAGCTCAAATGTAGGTGAGCTATTTTCAATATTGATGATGTGTGATTCTTAGTCCACAATAGAAACTAAAGGAAATTCTTAGATATGGAACTTTGTTAACATCCGCGTCAACATACACTTACTACTCTTGTCTCAGTTCAGTTCAAATTTTTTTCGCACTTTTTTAATATAATGGCTTATGTGAATTCTCCATTATAATAATTATCCATATCTTGGAAACTCAACCAGAGAATAAGTAATAACCAACAACTATGTATACCTATCCACACACATATGTCCAACACGTTTTTACACTTAGTATGCAAATTTCAGCCATTACAAAAGGCTTGGCTTCAGCATATTTACATAACATTTTGTTTATGGCGTGAAAAATGGTATTATCATCCAACATCTAAAAGTGGATAAGAAATAAGTAATTGTTTTCAAAAATCTGGTATGTCTTCATAGATAAACAAATTTGAATTTGGTGGTAAAAGTCTTCTAACTACCTACTTAAAACTGCACAGTTCATTTATTTGTTCTTGTAATTAGCCTAATATTTCTGTAATCGTTATAGACAACCCTAGCTATCATTCAAGAAAATGCGAACAGTTAACGACTAGTTCGTGAAGAAAAGCAGATATCAACCGGTGGCTTTTGGAAAAGGAAATAAACTTTAAAGTCAATATGGTAAAAAAATAACTTCTTGTAATAGTCCAGGCTCATAAGCACCGCTTTAGCAAATACGTCATCGATGAAATTGCAAAAAAAAATCGCAATGAGAGCTGAATTCGATAGAGTTAATATGGGCGCAAGTGAAAGGTTACGTGACAAGACATAATATCACATTTAAAATGCACGATGTTCAGGTGCTGTTCGAAAAGGCCGTAAGTGAAAATTTATTGCAGATGTAATAAAAACTTGAGAAAAAATGTGGGATCTAAACCACTGCATAGATGAAACAATCGAACCACTGATTATAAATGTTGAAAACGACGAAAATTCCTTCGAGTGGTCTCTTTCCGATGAAGAGCATCAATGAATCTTTCTATGGGTACAAAATATAATCTATAATATAAAAATGAATAGCTGAATGTGTTGCTAAGCGCAAATCTCGAGAGCAGCGGAACCGATTTTTCTAATTCTTTTTTTGTTGTGTTCATTATTATCGGAAGAAGGTTCTTACGAACGAAAAAATTAAGAAAGTTGAGTGGAACATTAGAAAATTTAAGAACATTTATGAAAACTTAAAGATAATATTAATTTTACATACAGTACATACAGTTGTTTGACAACTGTCAGTTATTTGAAATAACTGTCAGCAATTGACAGAACGTGCGCTGCAAATATCGTTTAACAAATAGATGGATCGATTGATAAATAATAGTTTCATTTCAATTTCTTATACAGTTAGTTTTTGAGAAGTGTTTATTCATCTTGGTAAGTTAAAATCAATGACACCTAATATTGAAAGAATGAAGCCCCTGGAGTGTGTTGCGGGAGCGGTAAATTCAAACTGACGCCATTGGTACTGCCACCAGAGCCTCTGCATTCATTGGTTTACGGAAATGGGTCAGGGTTCAATACATTTTTAACTCATATACAGGAATACAATAATTGTTTTCAAATGAAGTCATTTGGCGCAACAAAAGTTATTCAAGACAATTTTATGCTAACTTTCAAGGTAACTATATTGTAAGAAAGTAAACTTTTACCACCACGTGTCTGAATACGTTGGTAATTTTCAATTGAAATCATATATCAAAGTAGTATAAAGTAGCTTACAGTAGGTTTGTAGCCAGGTGAATAACCAAAAGCAGCCAGTCAAAAGTTGATAGGGAAATGACAGTGCTGACAAAGTATCTTGAAAGTCACATGGTGGTACAATTTTTGCAAATTTATTTCATGGGCGATTCAGCAAAACAAGTCGATCAGCGTTATGCACACAATAAATCGGTGAACAGACCAAGTATGGAGCAACTTCAAATGTTTTTCCATCAGGCAACGAATTGGTTGTATTATTCAAGACTGCATTAAACCGCATGTCATCTGATTACCACAAAATTGTCAGCAAAGCCTATAAGACGCCTGCAGGACAACACGCAAGACGCTATAATACGGCAACAATTGATGAAGTTGCTATTGTTGTCATGGGTGAAAATTTAGAAAACCAAGATATTTTTTTTGCTTTTGTTAAGACAGGACAACGTCTGTCGGGTCAGCTAGTATTTTATAAATATATGTTTTTAACATTAAATCTACTTTTATTTTCAATGAATTCATATTTTTCAATGAATTCATCAATTCAAATTAACTGTGGTTCTAATTATATTCCGGAGGTTCATTTAGTAGCGATTCTATCCTAAAAGTTAGCTCATTATTTACTGTCCTTACCTCAAGATACAATTATGACCTTATTTGAAATATGATGAACGATTTCCCAAGTATTCCGACCCTCAACGAGCTTAAACAAGGTGAGCTAGATTGGTCAAATAAACAAAACCATTAAAGGTATATAAAACTACTTCAAAAGTTCCAAGAATCATTAGAACCACCTTGTACAGGTTTTGCATATCTAATTAAGGTTTATTAGGTACTCTCTAAATTTTTCAAACGGACTTATAGCAAATACAGGATGTTCAATGGCAATAGCCTAATTCGAATGACTTGTTTTTGAATCATCACTCGACATACAAACTTTCTTGATGCGATGATGCAACATGCAAATGCGACATTTTGGAAGAGAAATAAGCAGCAATTATAGACGACTGAGGAGGACTGGGAGCAACCAAACACCAGCCACGTAGGAAGAAAGAAAACTAGGTAAACGGTAGGTAGATGTGGTATACCTAGACAAAGATTATATTCGGTATAGTGAACCGATATTGAAGAGTCGAGACCATCTCTATACCTATATATTTATATTTGCATCCTGTTTCTTGTGGTTCAAGAAATACGAGAGGACGATGCAGAAAGAGAACGAGTCTGGGTCATATACCAAGTGTCCGTGGTGGTGGAAATGGCCTTCCATATAAATTGAAGTCGATTTATATTCAAAATACCATAAACTCCATAAGCAAAATGGCAACCACACCACTGGCTACGATATATAATGTAAGTTTGGCTTTTCGTATAGATATAGATATATTATGTAGTATATATACAAATGTGTGTGTTATTGTCGATTTGAGAAATTGCAGGTCTGTTTTGTCTTGTATATTTTATTTCAACATCGAAGCTATCATCGAATAGAAGAAAAATATCTATACATGTAGGAGACATAAATTTGCGACAATCCTTGCAATATTGTCATTGTTGGCATATGGCTCATATTATGTTAATCTAACCACCAGCTTTTGGATGAATACATTGATACTGGAAAAAGGAAAGCCGATGCTTGTAGAATATAAAATAACTTAAGAAAAAATCTGGTATGTCCACTCACACGATTTTCCTATCGCTCGCAGGCAAATTCCAGTGAATGAAATTTTTTTACACTACAATACTTTCCTTATATAACGACGGTAATAGCGGTATTAAAGTAAAAATGCTCTGGTCAAATCGTGCTACCACTCATGTTTCTTCACATTCTGGCTAAACGTTTCATCTTGCGAAAAAATGTTACATGACCATTGTTGTTTGTCTTGACATGCTGAGGAAATAATGAGTGGTAGCACGATTTGACACCAGAGGATTTTTACTTTACTACCGCTAATATCGTCGGTAGAGTATTGTAATAGTGTAACATTTTTCATTCACTGGAATTTCTTCTTGCGAGCGGTAGGAAAGTCGTGTGAGTGGACACACCAGATTTTTTTTTATCTAGGAATGCATGTCAATTTGGAAATAATTGCGATGAATATTAGAAAATCCTTCTACAATAAAAATGGTAAAGTATGCAAATCTTTTTGGATCACACTGCAAACTGATTTCGCCTGATGCAACAAAAACACTCTCCTTGTCGGAAAATTCGTTTTTTAATATTTATGTTCCCCCTTCACTTGAAGGAACTGTGTTACCTCAAGTCAGACCTACTGCTACTTTATATTCTAAAGTTGAAAAAAAAAATACCATCACCAATCTCCGAATACCACCTTGAGAATTGAAGGCTTTATGGGAGTTGCTTATAGAGCACACCTGTTTGGATTTCATATATTTGAATTTGCCATTTTCCTTTGACAAAAATATATGTTATATAAAGGTAGATATATAAAAAGGTACTTGTATAGGCGGAACATCTACCCACATATACAGCTGTTTTCACTCAAAGATGTTTAATTCATGTATACCTACGACATTGAAGGAGCAGCAGTTTTTAGATGGCTTCAATACCAAAAAAAAATAAGGGATATTCGCAAAAGCAAGGAGCAAATTCTAAGACCGATATTCAGAAAAAAGCGTATAATTTTTATCAGTACCAAAAAAAAAACGTTGGTTGCTTTCCAAACCGATAAGTATCCTTTATAAAGTATGAATGAAAATGTAATAATGAAATATAACGAACATGTGTGTTTGTTTTCTGTTCGTGTACAACCTCGTTTCTATCTGATTTTTTGCCCGGGAGATGGTTCCATATTCAAATTTTCCGGATGTGATGAATTGCTATTGTAGCGGTAATAGAAATAAATATTCCCTGAAAATTTCAACTCTCAATTCTATTACGCTTCATCAGAGATACAGCAGCTGGCTGATGGACAAACAGACGAACGGATGGACGGATTTAGTAGTATCTTTGGTTGTTGTTGTAGCGACAACACAAAAATAAGACAGAGCCCGCTGACAGACAGACAGTGAGCTAGAAGGAAAGGAACTCGGGCCGGTCAAACTTCCTTGGCTTTTGGCATTCACGATCCACCGAATCGTTTGATCCGTTCAGTATAGAAATAGATGAGTAAAGATGTGCAAAATTAGGAGTCAACTAATAAAAGAAAATCGTCCAAGTGGACAGGAACATTTTTGAAGTGAAAACTTCTATAGGCGGCACGTTAGGCGTTTTTCGGATGGGTGAAATCTTCCCAGCTCGTGACACCGATGACCTCGAGACATGCTTGCGACACGTATTGCGCATAGTATAGCGGTCAGTGTACATGTATTATACACATATATATACACTAATACCACGTCTCTCTGTTCTGCTAATACAATTTGAATTGATTGATTATTGTAGAATTACTGAGCAGGACAATATAGTGAGAACTTGATATATTCATGTGGAAAAATAAATGACGAAAACAAAGTATTTATTTGTCGAATATTTCCAACATTGTTATTGATATTTGCGTAAAAAAAATTGATATTATTTATTCTCCAATATTTGATGCCTGCAATACATCTTGCAATGAATATTATATAGTGAACTGATAGATTTGCAGATGATAAAAATCTACCACTAATTGAATTTCTTAATGAAGCATTCGGTTTGACTATGTGTAATGATCGAAAATTAAGTACTAAAAAATACAAAACAACAATCGATGCAGTTTTTAACAATACTGAGATAAATTCCAATCTAACATATTTATTTCTTATTCCAGTTACCATAAGCCTATTATATCTTTTTTAGATTAAAATGAAATAATTAAAAGTACAAATGGACTAAGTATTGTTGAACTTGACGATGATAATAGAACTAATAATGAAAATAAAGCTCATTAAAAACTATGTAAATACTAATACAATATTGATATTTTGTATTGAGTTTGTGCAGTCCATCATATATTTGATTCATTAATAAACTGTATAAATATATAAATAATTATTGCTCTTAGTACCAATAGGGGAGATCATCGTAGCTGCGAGTTAACACTGACTGACTTCGATCATCGAAGTAAAGCAGCACAACACGATAGAAACGGCTTGGATGAGTGACCGTTGATGCGGGCGCGCGTTCGGATCTCTGTCGCATTGCATTCTCCTCCTTTCGCAAGGCAACGGGAAACCAGCGAGAGTATATATATATATATTCCCTACTACAGCTCTCTGGAAGGGTGTGCCCTTAAAATGTATCTTGAGACACACCGGTGGTGGTTCGGAATCCACAGTTAAACTGTTGTAGGTCCCCTTGTCTGTGGTAACACTTTCAAGGCAGAGAAGCTGCCTAGCAGCGCTCGAATACGAGCACGGCACTCAAAGAAGAAGAAGAAGAAGAAGAAGTAGTGCCAACAGATGTGAAAACCATGTTAATAATTTCATTTAAGAAATTAAAAAGTTGGATTTCTGCAATGGTTCAAGATCTCTGCAGCCTACATATATAGTGTGTCAATAAACTCCCAGATGGCCAGCCACAACAAACACAAAATACACAAACACTCACACACAACCCAACCTTAAACCCTAAAAGGGCTAACAACTAGAATGGCAGGGGTGGTGGTTGATGGTGGTGGTGCTGGTTTAGTGTGGCGGCTTTTCACGTAGAAACGTGTTGCGTATTAAATTTTAATTAATGTCAAACATATATATATATATATATATAAATCTACACACATATTATACGTATGTATGTACGTGTAAACACATAAAGGACATACACATAGGTACAATATTTTAGAGGGCCAGCGTGGAATGACCAGAGGGGAGAGGGCTTGCTTGCTTGCTCTGGCTCGTGGCTGTTGTAGGTTAGGTCGTAAGTCTTGTGTGTTTGTATGTGCCTATGTATGTGTGGTGTCCTGTACTTCCACATGCCCCCCTTGGTGGTGGTGGGGGACCATAGTCCAGGAAAAATGGGATCTTGGAAAATCACACACAAATCTGGATGGACTTGATTTTGGAATAAACGACATGATGGAATACATTATTTTGAGTTTGTTTCTGTGTATCACTGAACGCACGTTTCGGATAGTAAATGATAATCGCGAAACATCTTTTACGATCCCTCAAGGTCACAAACGCCCGACGATGGTTGGGTGCCACCTCAATTGCCTTCGCTGCCTAAAGAAGGAAGAGATAGACTTTTGGAAGACAAATGAATAAAGTGTGGAACAAAAATTTAATATCTTTTTTAATAATTTCTCTGGCTTTATGCTAATTTGAATATCACTGCTCTTGTATCAAAATATATGTGGCGTATTCAAAAGATAGCAGCAATTTTGTTATTCCTGACTTATTCTTGGCAATATTTTGATCATTACTCATTTATCAATGGATTTACTTTTACGAATGAAGTTAAGCAGGCACTAAGGCCTAATTTCACCAATGAAATTAAACGCGATTAATTCAAGTAAACGCGTTTAACACGCGCTTAGAGTTCCCCTTTGCGTTTCACCTGTAAAAAATAACGTAGTCAGAGCTAAACTCAGTCATTTGTTCTATGACGACAAAATTGTAAGAAAGTGGAAGGGGTAGTTT
Source organism: Crioceris asparagi (assembly GCA_958507055.1). Taxonomy (NCBI): domain Eukaryota; kingdom Metazoa; phylum Arthropoda; class Insecta; order Coleoptera; family Chrysomelidae; genus Crioceris; species Crioceris asparagi. The sequence continues at coordinate 2,169,486 of OY293827.1, forward strand.
GTAAACTGCAGTTTGGTGTTCGAGCAGATCCAAATCCCAAACCACTTGAAAAATGTTTCAAACCGCACAAGCGCATTTTATACAGTTATCAATCCGTCCCAAACTACTGCTCGAACAGCCTTATTGGCATCTTCCCCATACTGTTACCAAAAGCAACAGCATCTTCATGACTGTGAATGGAATCAGAATAAAATGTTTGCAGTGTGAGTTGGAACACTTGACTGACTGGACACAGATGCATTCGGTCCAGTCGACCAGTTTAGTACAGGAACTGATTTTCAGGGAAACAACTGTTGTATTATCAGTTTCTGCCTTCAGGGAGGAAACACATGAATTATTTATAATCAGGAGAGATACTCCTCTGAATGTTTTGCAAATTAAAAACATGTTTATCAGGAATTGTATATGTATAATGATCCGCCTTTCCTGTAATAATATGAACCCTTCCTCCACATACCGTTTTACTGTACTTCAGTGGTTGTTTGGATATGTTTTTTGGTGATGTTTGCAGAACACCCCTTCCATACCGAGAGTATGTTTGTTCGTCGTTTTGACCGCGTCGGGCAACATTACTGCTAAGAGATGCGACGACTCTCTCCTCGAACGACAAACACGACGGTGTTAAAGGTAAAATACAGTATGTAAACATCATTGCGTCCCAACCTGTGACAACGCTGCCTTTGGCTAGATTTGGGATAACAACACAACACACATACGCGCAAAACTGTTATTGCACATTAGTTGGTACAATATGTGCGACCTCTTTATATATGCATACATACATACTATATGGGCAAAACTGACTTTTGCGATCAAATATAAACAGAAGCGCTGCTTCTACCGGACCCCTGGACCTTTCTACTTTATGTGTATCTACAATGTTGCAGGGTTATAAGGTTTTCATAAAATACCTTAAGAAGGGAGATGATCTGTAGATGCTGAAATGACTCCTCCTCCTAAAGAAAATAAATTATTAGATCAAATCTCAAGAACACTTGAAAAAACAGAAAATCGATCCACAAATTCTGCTTAGATACAAGCCTGGATAAGGCCGCATGGAATATTCGCGGATGACTAGTAGACTTGAAGGTCACGCAGGAGCTAACTCATAAATCAATGCATTAACGCGAAATAAATTATTATCACTTCAGATTGAGATTGAAGATGAATCAAACATCATTTTCTTTCTCTAAAAACTTAAGGGGTTGAATATAATTTTTATTATCGACAGAATTGTATATTCCATGTAGTAGAGCTTTAAGAGGTCACTCATAGTAACAATAATTTCAGAGTTTTCCAAAAAAAATAAGTTTGTTACTGCTCTAGTTTGAAATCACTGAATATATCTAAGAAAACCTTCAAAGGTATGCCTCTGGTTTTTTTTTGGAATAGACTTGACTTAGGTAGAGTTTCTGTTGGATGTTTTTTAATCTAATATTTATTAATCATGGACCTAGTTTCTCTTAACAGCTATTTAATAACCTCATCTTGGTAGTAGTATCATTCTATATACAGTGTGGTCCATAGGTATGGAAAAAAATCATTTTAAGTCGTAGCTTCATCAGAAATCACAATTTTGTTTGGGAACTGAAAATCTGCTTCCATTCTGTGAAATTTTGTTTCTATTTTGCTGAATGTAGATTGTGAGACGTGTTGACCATGGTATTTATTATTGAATATTTCACAAACTTCCTTTTCATTTCTTGTTTTATTACCGCATCCAATTATAAATAAAATGTCTATCCTTTGTTGCATGTAATTTCTTGCAAGGTCAAAGTATTGCCAATGCTTATCTTGCATGTCGTTCGACAAGTCTGCAAGTATCTTGCTATTGCAACATGCTCGCCAACCCCCCCAAAAAGAATATTGAATCGCCGGCCGTCGCGCGCCCATTTAAGTTATTTTAAAAGGACCGATGCGGCGGTACAATAGCAATTTTTCCTAACCTCAAATATCATTACCCGTTTGTATTTTGTGTTGATTACCATTATTTTTGTTGGTCCGTTTGACACAGAAAAACGATGAACCACAACGAAAATGTTCAAGCTAGCCCAAATGTGTCAAATGACAATGCAGAATCGTGACTGACAAGGTGACAATTGACATCTGGTGTGTTGGTAAACCAAAGTAACTAAATTTCTCCCTAGAATTGTAACTTTTCACGCAATTAGAAATGACATCAAACCGATAATGCTCTTGCACAAGTCGATCAGCTGGGCATCAACAGCGCATGACTGTGTGCAAGACATCTTGCGTCTTGCATGGCGTTCGTTGCATGTTCTATTGGTCCATGTCCATTGCTTTTTGCTTTTCTCGATATATTTAAGACAAAAGAAATGCAATTCCCCAACTGGAAAAGACTGCGATACAATAATTTTGCTGTTGCTGTGTATTCAAAATATTAGCCAACACAAAACTAAACCGAGTTATGATCTATGATATGAATTTATACGGCATATCCTATGTTTTGTATATAGATACAGTAAAGTAAACCCCAGGAAAGGAGAGATATATATATATATATATATATATATATATATATATATATATATATATATATATATATATATATATATATATATATATAAAGTAATTTCTCGGGGAATTCGATATAAGCCGGTAAGTGAGTCCCTCTCTCTACTTTGGGTCTCTTCTCTTCTCTCTTCCACAAATAGATGCATTATGCATACGTCGTTCCAGTTTCAAGAATACTAATTGAATTTGCTGTCTAGTCTGTTAGCGAGTCCATGTTCCTCTCTCTGTCTCTCTCTCATACACAAACAGGGTGTTTGAGTTTCTTCATTGTTTTTTTTTACTTCATTTTATTTTCACCGATCTATCTATCTATCTGCTTCCTCTGAGAGGTAAGTAGCTACTTTGAGTCTTTGAGCCAGAGCCAGGTTTGATGGTTAAATACAAATAACACAGTAATTACTTGTTAGTAATTAGTTACTAATCATATATTTACACTAATTTTTACTATATTACCGCTACTCTGAGTTGCGCCTGGCAAGGAAATTACCTAATGTAAGGTAAGATGTAAGGTTTTGAAAAATCTACATAAAAAGCATACTTGTAATTATACAGGGACAAAAAGTCCTGGCCTACCAGAATGTTTCTTTTTTGACCGACTTCCCAAAAGGAGGAGGTATACAATTCGATTGTGTGCTTTTTTTTGGTTTGTGCGCGCCTTTCATATAGTAAACGTACTCCGATTTTGATGATTTTTGATTCATTTGAAAGAAGAGGCTTGAGAAATGGTCCCATATTCATAAAAACGGGAATCCGACATCTCGTTCCCTCCGAAAACCGCCCCCGAATGGGGTGGAGGGGGCAAATTTTGTCGAAAATTGAAAATCTGCGTTGAAATAATTACAGATAGGACAATATCCGGAAACGTTTAAATGGAACATTTTTTCAAAAGAGTAACGGTTTTCGACATAGAGACATTTTAAATTCTCAAATATACCTATTTTCGCTATGTGGAGAGGGCGATTTCTGTCGAAAATTGAAAATCTGTTTGCAGTACATGAAAGACATAATTATTTGTAGCAACATTTATACTGAACACTTTCCCCTTAGAGTTACGGTTTTCGAGTAAAATCGGTGCTAAAATGGTAACAACTAAAATATTCAAGCGTATTTCCGTAGCGATGTTCTGAGATCTCAATAATAACAACTACAAGCAAGGAATATACCTGGGTAATAAAATAAGTACTATCTTCATTGGTATTAGTGAACGTTCAACGATTTTCGTGACTAATGTTACACTCAAAAGTGGAAATAAATAATTTTTACAAAAAATTGGACCGACTTTATTAGTTGGTGCACTGAAAAGTATAAAATAATATTAATTCTATTGGGGCTGGTACTTGTGAAGTTGGTGCCAAAAGTTACCAATCTACCTGCAACTGCACAACTTCAAAAGTAACAGCACCAATAGAATTAATATTATTTTATACTTTTCAGTGCACCAACTAATAAAGTCGGTCCAATTTTTTGTAAAAAATATTTATTTAAGTGAATAGTTTTTAATCGCATTTTCTGATTCGAATAAGCATTCTGAACAATAAAATTATTATATAACATGTCATATGGCTGAGCCAGTTAGTTTATGAAATAAATCGAATTGGAGATCATACCAATATACGATTTACGGATATTACATTCATTGTATATTTTTACAAGCTGGTGCCAGATTTTTCTTATGAACGGATGAAAGAAAATTGTGAAATGTACTAAATATGCAAGATTTTCCAATAATTTAATAATAATAATTAAAATATACAAGTAACAAATTAACCAGACCAACTTTACCAGAACAAAAATAAATTTAAATCATCATTAAATTCAACGCTCAAAATGTCCCTCTCCAACTGCTTCACAATGAGCTAAGATGTAATAGAATATGTCAATGACGTTTTGCATCATTTCATGACTAACTAATTCACATTCTTCAATAATATTCTTCCTCTCAATTCGTTGAGACCGCCAGGTTTTGTAACATACACTCTATTTTCTAAGTGTCCCCAAAGAAAATAATCGAGTGGCGTCAAGTCTGGCGACCTAGTGGGCCATTCTGTTTGATCACTCGCTCCTATCCAGCGATTAGGAAACGTATTATTGAGCTAAGTTCTTATAGCTTCACCAAAATGAGGAGGCGCTCCATCCTGTTCTTCAACACTAGTTGCAAATTCCGATATTCCCGAATTAGTTCTGTCTTAGCAATATACTTTTATAAAAAAAAGTTTTTTGATAATGAGCGCCTTTTTTCAAGATAACGTACCGGTCAGGGACTTTTTACACACACTGTATAAGTGATATATAGAAAATACTTTTCTCATTTTGTTCACAAATAATAACATATCACAGGCATATTCAAGCTTATATTTTTGAAATTTTATTAAAATTACCACATTTCATCGTTTCGATAGCATAGCACTTCATTTCATCCGAACCAAATATTCCCACAACTTTTCTATGCCCGTGACAAAAAAAAATTAATAGTTTATAATATATTTCGTGAAGCTAAGTACTTACCCAACCTCAGAAGTGCATTTAAAATATTTAGCTTCGGTCAGTCCCGTGTCCAGACCGATAAATCTGGATATAATTAACAAGCTGAAAATAACCGCGCACACACATATATATATATATCCATATGGACACGATATCATTATTTTCCATGAAGGGGAAATGGAGAAGTTACAATTTCGAAGGTGACCAATCAACTGACACATATATGGGTAGTAGGCGTAGAGCTAGCAACTTATTTTGGGTTGACATCTGAAGAAGGACTTGCAAATAATATTTGTTGTGTGTTATAAAAATTATAAAATACTAGCCGTTTTACCCGGCACTTCCCGGGCAAACACTTTGGTACATTGTGGTCATAAAAAGTCTTGAGTAAGGAACCCTTCTATCTGAGAGTCCTACAGGCACGTAGAACCAGTCCGAACACCAAACCGTATCCATCCACAGACACGCACCAAGAGAAAGGAGCATGATAATTTCTCCTACATATGTCTTAGTGAATTTGTGGTAGGGAACCCTCCACCTTCAAGTCCCATTCGCACTGACAGACTCGCACAAAACAGTCCCAGTGACATAGTACACACAGATATAGCGGAAAATACACGAAAATTCAGCCATAGAGCGCAGAGATACTTATTTGGGTATTAAAGGTATGGAACCCTCCACCTAGGAGGCCCAGACACTGATACCAGATCATGCTAATAACATTCTACATACATACGTGGTAAAAAGATCATCAAAATCCAGCCACAGAGTTCAGAAATATACAAGAGACTTTCAGGTACGGAAGCCACCACATAGAGTCCCACGGGTACTGAAAGTGTGACACTATTTTTACTTAAGGTTTGATTAACACGTGTGCAAAATTTGGTTGGGATATCTCGAATAGTGTACGAGCTGATACGGCACATACACTAAGACGTTCAGTTTTATATATTTTATAGATTAATAGTAAAATGATAATAATAAAAAAAAAATCAGTTTCGACAAAATAAAGTGTTGGTATAATGTGGTAATTCTTTCTCTATTATTTTTGGATTGTATCTACGCCAACGGTTCCACATTTCAAATACTAAATAATAAAATAACTTTATTGAAAAAAGCTTTTATTTAATTACCGTATTTTTTTTTAAATATTCAATTTAAATGTTGATGCATATAATCTCTTCTTTGATTTGATTTAATTTATTTTCAATTGTTGAAAAAACACACCCCCCACCAAATAGCCGAAATACACATATTTGTGTCTTTACCATTGGTGTAACTCGAACACCATAACTTACTGGAAAAACGTTCAAGTTCAACGTTTCCGGATGTGGCGTCATTGTTAATTCTGCCGTATCAGAATTTCGATTTTCGAAAAAAATTGCCCCCTCCACCCCTCTTTGTATAAAGTTTTTGGGCGGAAGGACATGTTAGATGTCGAGTTTTTTAAATGGGATCATCTCTCAAGAGTCCTCTTTCTCTCTCTATCAAACTTAGTACCGATCTAAATTTGTTATTAATTCGGCAACTTACAAACATTATGTATTAAGCTGCTGAATTAGATGATTTTGTATTATTCCCAATATTTAATTTTAATCTGAATATATCTGTTATTTAATCTCTTCTAAAGCAAATGCAGGACGTTATGCATGTTAGTAGTTATAATTTAAGAGAGAGTTTGACTTCTTTTATTAGCTAAGCTGTTATTCAAGTACTAATCTTGCATGTTTCTTGTAACATCCTTTCTTTCTTCTGGAATTTAACATAATATCTTGCGATTCAGTCGCAGACAGTTTCCTTAACCTAGCTTTATAATAAGACTGAAATTAAGCGATTTTCATGTATAAGTTTCCGACGTCCCTAAAGCTAGCAGAGCAAAGTGAGCAGAATCCAATATACAAATTTGGTGCTTGTAGCGTTCATTAGGTGCTCATTAGTACTGTATTCCGAAATTAATTGATCTTTGTTTAACAAAAAAATGGCAGCTTTGCTAGCCTTAGATTAAAGCTAGCACAGAAACCTTTAAAAATATTTTTTGGGAAGTTTTTTGTTAGTGCTTGTAGAGCTAATTAAGTGCTAATTAAGTGCTGTATTCCGAAATTAATAGCTCTTATAGTATTATGAGAAATGGCTGCTTTGCTTTTAAAAATATTTTTTTGAGGAAATCCTTCCAGGTGCTTCTGGAGATAATTAAGTGCTAGTTAAGTGCTTTATTCCGAAATTAAAAGCTCGTGTAGGTTTTTGGAAAATAACTGCATTATAGTTAAGTGCTTATAGTTTTTGAAAAATTCAATTAATTTTCTCTGTGACCTTCTTTTTTAGTGCTTGCAGACCTAATTAAGTGCTAATTAAGTGCTGTATTTTAAAATTATCGCTGTGATGTTTTTTTGGAAAATGACTGCTTTGCACTTGGATCTAAAGCTAGCAACGGAGCCATTTTTCAAAAACCATAAGGGTAATTAATTTCAAAATACAGCACTTAATTAGACCTACAAGCACCAAAAAAGAATTTCTCTAAACAGCTGATTTCTAAAGGCAAATCATCCATTTTTCAAAAAAACTGTAAGAGCAAATTAATTTCGGAATATAGCACTCAATTAGCACCTAATGTATGCTACAAGCACCTAATATGTATTTTGGATTCAGCTCACTTTGCACTTCTGTTAGCTTTAGGGACATAAGCTTCCGCGATGTTTGAAATGACAGTATGAAATACATTTCCAGCTCTCGATCTATAACAGTAATGGCGGGGGGGGGGGGTAGTAGTTTTGCGTTCCATGGCGCGCGCTAACCACTTCCGTCCGTGACGTTTTCAAATTACGCCATTACGTACACATATTACCCACTCTGGCAGGTACCTACCTATATGTGTGTGCCCAATATCAAAATACAGATTCGAGTTTTATCGACACCTTTTATTAGTAATTTTCAGTCAGATCAGATAAGTTTGGGATAATGTGCAACAATGACGGTTAAAGCAGCAAAATTTTCCCTCTCATATAAAATGGGGGACATTTTTTTTGTTGTCGTCGTCGATGTTGTTTCGCCAACGAAATCGCATGTATAAAGTTACTTAGATTACTCGTTGTTTTTTTTTTTTTTGGTTGTAATAATCAGAGCAAACCCAATTTTTGTTGCTCGCCGTTGGGAAGATAATTTTTCCGGAGCGAGGCCATTATTATTAGGTATTAGGCTCCAGTGTATATTTACAGTGCAATAATAATATTAATAATCATAATATTAATAATAATTACTATAATAGCAAGTAGGTATAATAGCCCAAGATATAAGTAGGTAGTGTTCACATGGCGATAAATACAGGGTGGCCAAATCGAAAACGAAACAGAGACATTTTCAGGTAATGTGTCTTTTTTTTGATTCAAGGGGACACTTTTTTTCGGTATTTTTGACTCCATCACTTCTACCTCCTAAAATCACCTCAAAATATTTAAATAGAATTGGGGATCGATGAAGATGTGTTTCTACAGCTTTTGTAATTCCCTTTACAATAGTCTGAAATTTGGAGAAATTCCGTCCAAAACATTACATTTTAAAGTTTAAATGATGATTTGCTGTTTACTTACTACTTGGTTGATTAAATGTTCAAATGGATGACCATCTACCTGCATACAAAAATAAAGATTCATCTTCGAAACGTTCGCGCACATTCCGAAGTATTTCCCGAAGTGATTCGACGGCAGTGGTCAACAATTCTTTGACGCAAATCTTCCAACGACGCCTAAATGTTTGCAGAGAAGTTGTAAAATGTAATTTTCTTCAACGTTTAGACGCTACTTACAAATACTACTGTATAGGAAATTACCCGAGCTGTTAAAAAACATCTTACTCGACCCCCAATGCTATTTAAATATTTTGGAATGATTCTTACGCTCACTAGGTGGTAAGAGTGGTAGAGTAAAAAATACCGAAAAAAAGTGTCCCCCTTAAATCAAAAAGCGATGGGTCCCTGCTTTTTCATGAAATAATGATACACTTCCTGAAAATGGCTCTGTTTTGTTTTCGATAAGCCACCCTGTATATTTAAATATTCTGGTTTTATCGTTATTATACATATTTCGTAAGCGTTTTGAAAATGGTCATTATAATAAAATTGAATAATTTTTTTTCGAAAAGTACTATAACTAGGAACTACTTTATTAGTTCATGCACTGAAACGATCAGAATTCTACTGATGCTGGTAATTTTGAAGTTGTGCAGTTTTAGTTGGAGCCTATTGAAACAAATTTTCGACTTTAAAAATGCCCTCTCCACCCCTTTCACCGGTAGGTTTTGGGAGTAAGGAAATCTTAAATGTTTAGTCAAAAAATTCGGTTTTTATTTTACGTGAATACGTTTGCGTAGCGGTTAATATTTTCATTGAACGTACTGTATGCATGTCATAATTTCATTTATGAACACTATGAAGTCCATAGGATTTCCAGGTTTTATTTGCCATTCGATGGATTCCAAAGAGAAATCAACTAAAACTGCAATTGACCGACGACGAACCAAACGCAGGAGGTATACAATTCGATTGTTTGTCTGTTTTGTCTTCAACTTCTCCCAAAGGGGTTGAGGGGGCATTTTTTTATTGAAAATTTGAGACGTCAAAATTAAAGAAGAGAGTATATGCGGCAATATTCAAATTGTACATTTAGAAAAAAATATAAGTTTCAGAGTTACAGCAGTGGTAAAGTCTGAAATATGTGTATGTCTCCGCTATGTGGTGGGGGCAATTTTTTCAAAAATTGAAAACATGAGACTGCCAAATTAAAGAAGAGATTATATTTAGCAACATTCAAATCGGACATCTTGCAAAAAATTGTACGGTTTCCGAGTTACAGCAGTGGGAATGTCCGAAATATGCGTATTTCCGCGATGTTTTGAAATATGCCGACAGAGCAAAAGCTAGATCTCGACGAGAGCTGACGCTTGAAACTCAAACGAATGTCGTAGCTTCTTTGAGTTCAAATTTATACTTAACGGAAACAAACACCTCAAAATGGGGATTCGTCACCATCCGCAACGTAACGAGTTCATTGAACGAGTGGTAAAATTAAAATTTGGATCTGGATGATAAAAAATATGTAGCTGCATTTCTATGGGAACAAACTGAAAGACGTTCTTACGTCAAAAGAAAATCATCAAAATCGGAGCACGTTTACTATGCTAGATGCGCAAGCGAACATACAAAACAATTGGTGACAGCCGAATTGTTTAACTCCGCCGTCCAATGAATTCACCGTTGGATTCGCTGGTGCAGAGAAAATAACGTCAGTGTAACAAGATTTCTGACTGCTGCGTAATAGGAAAACTAACTTGACTTGAAGAAAACTCAAATAAAACTTCTATGAAGTAGAACATGAATAATAAAGAAATACCGTAATTCATGAAAGCTAAGTAAGAGCATTGTTGAGGTTCTTGTGTTAGAGAACAATAATCTATTTTCAATTTAATATATCTGTTTGAGAGATAGTTCCCCATCGAATCATTAACAATCCCCCTTATATCAAGATCACTCAATATAATCAATAGAAGTTCATGTACTAACGTGCGTTCGCTCGATCCATAAATACAGCTATTATTGTTCTGCTATTGTCAAGTCAAGTCAAGTCTCTTGTGAATCACTTTTTCCGATATCTTAGCCAAATTTGATACTAAGGAACTAAGGATACTGGTCTATAAATACTAATAATTAATACAACATACATACAACCTCCGCTCTCTTAGAATGATTCGGCTACGTCACTTTTCGTACAACCTGTATATACAGACACATATCAAAGGGCTTTGTTGACGTGAGTAGTCCTTGGATGGCAGATTCTCAAATGCCAATGTGGCTTTGTGAGCGGTTGAATAAAATGTATCTGTTGTATCGATTTTATGTGCTATTCTGTTACCGAATATATATATATATATATATATATATATATATATATATATATGTCTATCGATCTTGAGGTTAAATAACTGTCAGAAAGAAGGGTCTGAAGAAGTCATTTCGAAGGGTTTTTAGTGCCTGCCGAATTCTAAAGAGGGACATCACTGCTCTCTCTACGCACATACAAGATGAAGAAATTCACAAAACACATAAAAAAAAAACAGAAACGTCAGCAGAAATATGAAGCTGCTTTCTAGATGTATAGAAGCGCTACTATAGCTCTCCTGCTTTTTTTTTCGGCAGCTTTGATATAGAGAAATATATATCGCAGCAGCTCACAGATGTGTCCTGGCAAATCGATGATGCATGATCATCGCATCTAGAAGACACATGAGTTTTGGGAGAAATAAGTTGAGTGATGGGAAATGCGAATACAAATATACACTGTGTCCAATTAAGTCGGAACCATATGGAGAACTTTTTTTATTATTGGTCTTATGAAAAAAGGTTATTCTTGATAAAAAGTTCTACATAGTCCAAAACTTAAAATGCATCCATCAGATATCAATTTCTTTAATCCGTATACGAGGTGAGTCGAAAAATATGAATTTTGCTCAAGAGTAAAGTACCTTTATATAACATAATTGAAAACTATTGTCAGATAACCAATATTATCCATCCAAAAATTCTAACAACTAATCACATCACAGGTGAATCAAGTCTTAATGATCGCTAATTTCGTTCGTATTAGAACTGATCACATACACTATATATGAAACGTGGATGTGCCCGTGAAAGCCATTATTTCTAGGCACGGTAATAGTATTACCTGATTAAGTCACTAAAAGTGGTACCCCGTTGGATTTCAGCGGTGTTTTGACTTCCATCCACGAGTCATATGTGTATTTCTAGTAGTTTTAATGAGAATGAAATCATACTTTTGAATCAAATGTGATGTGTTTCGAATAAAACAACAGCAAAAGCGTTTGAAGTATTTGCAATATTGGTATTGAATCAATTTTCATTTATATTGCACCTACCAGCGTTGATGTAATCCAATGCCGGAGGGGAGTACTTGCTCATGGAGTAATTGTTGTCATCGTTGGTAGACACGGTAATAGTATAATTTATCTAGTGTGTTGATCAAGGTTATTTTTATACTTTTGAACATATTTCAAAGAAGAAATCTTCACATCTGTCAAATCTTCTGATATTTCGGAAAAGGGCGGAGGGATTATTTAATTAAGTCACCTTCATTAGGAATGTAAAGTCCAATGTATTTTATTTTTGGAATGCTTTGCATAGTTTAAAACGATTTTAAATTGTGCATATGGAGATTCTTTATCCAGCCAATTACATGTGATATCAAATTACTTTCTATACAGAGACCTTGTGATATAATATTGCCCCATCCTGTATATTTTATATCGTACTTTCGTGTGTGGTATATTGAATTGATACATTTTATTGCTCAAGATATCATCCACCTGCATCTATATAGAAATCATATCCGCTTTCATGGAATTGAATGGATGTAAAATATATAGATGAGATATTTATAAAAGTTTATCTTCCTTTGTAACTTGACTCCATGAGAAAGATAAATAAGATTTTTATAAATGGTAAAAGATATAAAAGATGTTGATCTAAGAAAAGTAATATTCCATCAAATCTGAATGTGAATTATGTGTAGATATACTTAATATGGGAATTTTAGCTATTTATTATTTGGAAAGTTACGTTTCATTCATTTTCTATTTTATTTTATTGCTTGCCAGACATGATATTAATATATTTGAGTAGTTATCATAAAAATCTTTTACGGGCTGAACACTTCTTGAAGCCTGGAAGACCGATTTCGTAACGTGGCCTTAACAGTACTTTTTTATTCTTCAAACATTGATGAAAAATCGGAATACATTGAAATAAGGTAATACTACTGACAAATCATTTCCCTTGAAAAAAGTGGTAAATTATAATTATTTGAAATTATTTCAATAGAATAACCATTTCTAGTAAGTCCCAGAGCAGTTGACAAACAAAAGTCAAAGTCACTTGAAGACCAATGGGCCTAATTTATTATTGGCTACCAATTCAGAAAAAGTATATCGAAGGTTTTTGACACGGTAGTACATGAACTTCTACTGATTATATTGAGTGATTTTGATGTAAGAAAGATTGTTGATGATTTGATACGGAACTATCTGTCAAATAGATTTCATTGTGCTATCATAAATGGTGTTAAAAGTTCTTGCAGTTTAGTCACTTGTGGTGTCCGTCAAGGTTAAATTTTGGGTCCATTATTATTTAATGGCTTATTGCAACTTAATATACGGGGTGTTATTGGATCAATTTCATTATGTGTAGTGGTGTGACAGTTGGGATGAAGTTACAGCCAATGCTAAACATTCTTTGGGTTTGTAGGGCTTATAATAAGTTGGACAATCTATTAGCATACTATTTTTATATTCAAGATTTGTAAGTCTGAATAAATTATTATTATTATTAATATTTAATTAAAGAATATACCAGATGCATCATGATAACAGTATAAGTTTTTAAGTTATTTTTTAGCACATTCTGCATGTTTTTATTATTAATCAGCAATCAATACAAATTAGGCACTATATTACCCTTTCCCTCCCAAGAGAGAGGTATCATTTGCTTCTTTAAAGACCGGTTCCAACTTTGTCTCAAATATCTTGAATAGCGCAATACAAAAGTAAGTTCAAAAAGGGGGTTCAAGAGAAAGGCAAAAGCAGTTGTGCAGCAACAGGCACAGAGAACGGATAAAGTTCAGAATTAGAATTTAACTTTACACACATATACATAAAACGAACGAAGAGTTTATGACGTTTTCCACAAACAACGGATTTTCCACTCACTAACTTTTAATATTACGCGCCACTCTCTTCCACTATTGTTATTATCCTGAATACATCTTAATTAGTTCTTGAGAGGAAAGGAAAGCAAAGAAAGAGAGAGAGAGAGAGAGAGACAGAGTGAGATAAAGTTGTTAATTAGGAAATTTATCCGGATAATTTAATGGCAATCACGAATCTTCACAGCAAAAGCAGCTGAGGTGGTTGGGGGTCGAGGCGGATGAGGAGGAGAATACGAGGAAAATACTTGAAAGCATCAAGCAACTCTCTGGAATGGCATGCGAGAGTATGTTGTATACAGTGTGACAAAGTAATTAATCAAACATTTTCATTTTTCATTTTCATTATAAGCTCTATTATCATCATTAAGTTCAACAATACTTATTCCATTTGTACTTTTTATCATTTAATTTTATTCTAAAAAAGATATAATAGGCTTATGGTAACTGAAATAAGAAACAAATATGTTAGAATGGAATTAATCTAAGTATTGTGTAAAAACAGCATCGGTCGTTGTTTTATATTTTTTAGTACTTAATTTTCTATCATTAAACATAGTCAAACCTAATGTTTCATTAAGAAATTCAATTAGTGGTAGATGTTTATCATCTGCAAAGTTGATATTGAAGACCCCACATAATATCATCGGAATATCGTCAAATTTTTCACCAATTTTTTTTTTCGAGTATGTCAGAAGCTCCTTTCGCATTAATCAACAAGTTTTCGATATTAAATATGAACAAATCTTATTTAATACTAACAAATCCTTCTATCAGTTCACTATATAATATTCATTGCAAGATGTAGTGCAGGCATCAAATATTGGAAGAATTAATAATATCAAAATTGATTACGAAAATATCAATAACAATGTTGGAAATATTCGACAATAAATACTTTGTTTTGTCATTCATTTTTCTACATAAATATATGAAGTTCTTACTATTGTACTGCACAGTAATTCCTACAATTAATCAATTGAAATTTTATCCATCCGAAAAACGCCTAACGTGCCTATAGAAGTTTCCACTTAATAAAAAAACAACTCAATTTTTACAGTTTAGAATTTTATTCTTTTCTCACATTCTGTTTTCTAGAAAGGAACTTTTTTAGCAGGTTCAAAACCAAAGCACTCCTTGTATTAGAACTGTCACCAATTTCATGTTCTTTTACAAGTAATGCCCCAGGTTTCTTAGCAGTGAGCATAAAGAAATGTCAGCAAGCGATACTTATAGAATAATAATTATTATTTAATGAATTTTTGTGGTCCTGTACTATTTTAGTTAGGTTCAGAGAATATAATTATTATAATATTATCTTTGAATACCTTTGGAAGAAATGTAATAAGAAAATAATATAATCACATTACAGGTGGTTACAGGACTAGGTGTTTTGGGAACTGTTTAATCCTATACCATTTCATTTGGGTTAGGTTAGGTTAGATATAGAAACCAGCGACTTTTTGTTAAGACGACATTTCAACCCGCGACGTTTTTACCGAGACATCTTGGTTGCGATTTTTCGTCGTGGAACCAACTGCAATAAACCCTCATCATAAGTATATTTTCCAAAATAATACGTTGAGTGGTATTATAGAAAAGACTACTACTCTACTTTATACACCCTGTATATGTGTGTGTGTCTGTGAAAACTCAAATAGCAGAGAGTGTGAAGTAATTTAAATTTGCTCTCTTTGGAATTTGCCTGAAAAGGGATATACAGAGAACAACAACTCGAGAGAGAGAGAGAGAAAGAAAGAATGAACTGGAATCGTTAGTAGATGCCTTTTGAAGAAGAATACATGAGAAGTGGGTGAGCCAAATTCTTACAGTGATGTTTTGTTCCAACAGTAAATCCGGAAGGGATGGTAATAGTTCGTTATACGGGTTTCTGCTATTCTAAGAGATTTTTTTATTTTTACTTCCCTCAATAAGGGAAGTATTGTATTCACGTAAAAAATCGACCTCGAGATTTTTGCCGATATTTACGTTTTGGGGTTCCTAGATCACGAAAAACATGGTATCTCAAGTCCGTCGGTCTGTCTAACTGTCTGTAGTCTGTCAATATGCATATTGAAGGACTACCGGCGACGCAATGTAAGGATTTTCGTTAATCATATATACAGGGTGTCAAAAATATCAAGTGTCAATATAAGAACGGTAGAAGCGACGAGGTTGTTTCCATGAGCAAAAATATGTAAGTTATTCAGGTCTATAAAGATACATGCTCGAAGCGGGGTGGTTTGTCGAGGGAAGTCATAGGTAAGGGCTTTTACCATTTTTTTATTGCTTTATATAGGTCAAATATAAAATAAACCGGCGGGCGCCTATTTAAAAATCGATTTATATAATTTTTTATTAACCAAAACATACAAACAGCAAAAAGCCAATGTAATTTTTGTATATTTAAAGAATCACTCTTCATCATGAAGTTTTAGTTCAAATTTTAAACGTCAGCATACACCTTTCTTTTCTTGATCTCTGTTTACTGAACGCACAATCCATCGCCTAGATTTTTTTTACACAATATCTTCCTTGTACTCTACGCATTTGTAATAAAAAAAACCACTAACTGCATTTCCAATTTCATGGGGTTAAAATTAGTATATCTACACCAGAGAAAACGCCCAGATGAGCTATAGCCGTCAAATTATTTTACGCTTGCGTAGCAACAAAAACAACAAAAGTTTTTACGTTCATTTTAAATAGAAAAATGTCACGTCTACCTTATGCGTTAATATATAATATAAATGGGCACTAATTCAACCATTTGGGTGAGATTCAAATAAATTCCTTATTTATCTATGAAATACATGCATGGAACAGAAAGAGAAGTTCCCACACTGACCGTTATACGCATGAACCTACCGCACAGCCAGAAGAATATCCATACATCAGTCTGATAATTTGTTAACTGTTAAAGAAATCCTAGGTGGAACAGAAATCTAGCAGCTACCAAATGGAACGTGTTTGCGCAGAATCCTGACGACTGTAAGAAGCTGGTTCTTATGGCACTTGGAATGAAGCCATATAGTATAGAAGGCAGAATATATCTATCCATCGTATTTTGCCTCTGGATAATTTGTAGATAACAATTAAACAACAATCTGAATGTCACAATGTCACAAGATATTATGGGGAATAACAGAGATAACAGAAAGGTCAACGTTGTTATTGTTGTTGTTGTTGTGTTTTGTGACATTTATACTTAGAAAATGTCTTTTGTTTGCTATTGCTTGAGATGTTATGTTATTGAAAACGAGAAGAAATTTATATACACATTAGAAAAAAAAACTAGAAGGAAAAATCAGAGAGTAGGAAGGAATTGGAATCAACGTTGTTTTTTTGTGTTCTGTTTTTCTTGTGAATGTTGTTGGCATAACTGTTAGATATAAATATTTTTTTACAAAATATTGGATCGATTTTGTTAGTTGGTGCACTGGAAAATAATACATAATAATATTAATTCTATTGGTTCTGGTAGTTTTCAAGTTGTGCAGTTGAGTAGTAAGATTGAAAGCTTTTGACACTAACTTCAAAAGTACCAGCAACAATAGATTTAATATTATTTTGCATTTTTCAGTACACTAACTAATAAGGTTGGCCAAGTTTTTTGTGAGAAGTACTTATTTCACACTTTTTAACATTAGTCATCAAGATCATTCAACGTTCACCAAAGAAGATAATAAGTTGCTTATATTTATTCAGAAATTTCAGAGCATCGTGGAAATAAACATAATTCAGACTTAACCACTGCTCTAACTCGGAAGCCATTTAGTTCCAAGACAAGGTTAGGTTAGGTTATGTTCGGTTAGGTTAGGTTAGGTTAGGTCAGGTTTAGTTACATTAGGTTAGGTTAGGTTAGGTAAGGTTATGTTAGACAAGGTTAGATTAGGTTAGTTTAGGTCAGGTTAAGTTACATTAGGTTAGGTCAGGTTCCTTCCAAACAAAAAATAATCATCAAAATTGGTGCACATTTGTTATAAGCGGCGAGCAAAAAATCCGTCCTGAAGCTTTCACACTATTTTTTTTTTCAAATTTATTAATGACTTCTGATTTCCCAAAAGGAGCTCCGTGAATGAAGTCTTTTACAATTATCCTAGAATCAATATTGTATTATTTTTATTATATCATTGCGTCTTTCCGAATGAAAATTATTTGAAATTCTTTTTGGGCCACCATAGGAGTTCGTGTCCTTCATTCGGATGTCTCGCCACTGGGCCCATAGTGATGACGTCACGTTAATGCTAATAATTTTGCAAAGGAGGAAGGAAAATACGTAAAACCAAGATCGATCCATGGATGATCGCCCATTCATTGCATTTCCATTATTATTAGTTTCACATATGCCAGTAGGTAATTGAAATCTAACGATATTTCGTAAATGCAGGCTAACGACTGCAAAAAAAGTAAAATAGACGACATTTTTACATTGAAACTCAAGACAGTATTTATCTCTGTCGTTATAGTTTGAGTTGAAATTCTCTAATTGTTAATAAATTACCAAGTGCGGTTCGAATTTGCACACAAAAGGTTCCGTACCATCGTACAAGAACTGTCTACCTAGATCGAGCAAAAACAACAGTTTATTGTACGGAGATCCATTTTAATTTCTACTTTATTTTCATATTTTCTTATTATGACAGCTTCAGTATTACTTACTCTCTAATAAATAGATGTGTTTTTTCTTTCTATTTACAAAATTTTCATCAAAATCGTAAGAGCCGTTTTCGCGCCACAGTCTTGAGCGAAATATATTGTGTAGCAACTAACGCTAGCAGGATGCTCAATCTATCACAATGGCAAACAGTATTATCGACACCCTACGAAACAAAAAAGAAAGCAGATAATCTTGGCATAAAGAGACAGACAGACCAATGCCAGAAATATATCATTTAGATTTCTCTGAAAAAAATCAGTTGAAAACGCAAAAGGTTAGGTTATATAAAATATAACTATTTTTGAAAATATTTGATTTTTTGAGCTTTTATAATAAAAGCTGCTACACTATTACCGTCGAGTCATCAGTTTGTTACGTCATCCCCGTTTGACATATGACTTCATTGGCTTATTTTCTAAATCGAACACTCCATATTATATTCTTTCATTTATGAATTCTAAGTTTCTAAAGGTAATTTCATAAATATGTACTTATGTTTCAACCCTGTATAGCTATGTAATAAAATAAAAATTCATGGCAATCCACGCTTATAAGAATGGCAAAAAAATATATAAACAGCCCTGAACAGTAAACAAAGTAATTGTTTGTTTTTTCATTCGTCCTTTATTCTTCTCTAGCAATGATCAGCGTAAATTCCACTTCCACTCCAAGATTATTTAGAATAGCAGAAAGTTCTTGAGCTTTTAGCAGAGATACCACCACCGCCGACATTCGAAAACTTTTGCGAAATGTAATCGAGTTTTACTTTATAATTATAATTTCCACCGTTATCACGTACATACGTAACTTTTATTATAACTTTTCTGCTTTGTAGTCGTTCAAGTGGAATTTGCAGTTTTCCAACACCAACATAACAAAAGGTCATCGTCTATTGTACCTACACCTACTATAATTTGTAGTGCCGAATAAAACGTTATAGTGAAATTATTGTTGGTTTTATTTTCGTTTTGATTTAAAAATATAGGTTATGTTCATGTCAAAAGTCGACGGCAGGTCCAGTCAAGTAACAAGCATTCATTAGATAGAGATATAAATTTAAATTACCGGACCACCCCCGTACTATCTGACACGCATCTATGGTTGTGCTCACCTATGAACCTTTTTTGTTCAGAAACCATACAAATAAACTAAGAACCTTAAATTACTATTAGAACTTAATATTAACTGATCAGAAAATAAATATATTTGGGTGCCTTATTAAATCTTCTTGCAATACCCTGGAACCCTACTTTTTTAATGTTTTTTTTTTGTGCCACTACTATATTTATCGAGAAAAAGTATCAAACTATGACCAAATTGAAGTTTAAACGGTGTGACCAAGAATCTTTTTTGTTCTCAAATTATCTCAATAGGTGTTCCTCATGGGTATGTTAGAGGACTTCTATTAAGGTAGTTTGTGAAATAAATATTAAAAAAAAAATTGGACCGACGTTATTAGTTGGTGTAATGAAAAATTTAGAATAATATTAATTCTATTAAAGCTGATACTTTTGAAGTTAGTGCCTAGAATAACAAACTACAACGGCACAACATTTTTATATTTATGCCGATTAGTTTATTTTAGTTGAGGACATAAAAGTTCAATTTACCAGATCTGTCTATATTGGTTTTCATCTATTTTAGCTATCATTTTGTGAGGGTTGTTGTAAAAATTATATTAAATTGAAAAAAATTGAAAAACAAAACGTTGTTGAGAGTTAGGCGATACTAATAAAATGTTCTCAAAACACGTACGAACGAAACGCAAGATGTGATATTATTATGAAACGATATTATAACAATAAAATAAAGTAGTCCGTTTAGATGAAGAAAACGTTTGAGATGACTGTGTACTACTGCACAGCTGGGCTATATACTTTTTAATGTTTCTGGAAGAAAGATAATGTGTTTTGCCATCTATTTTATAATGGTGTAATTTTCTATGTTTTTATATCAAATAGCTAATGGCAGGAGCAGCTATCTCTACATTAGAACGTAATAAGCCACTTTATTAGTGATAAAACATTTGATATATTCTATGTAATATGTCACGAAACTTTAGTATATACAGGCTGTCTGGAAAAATATGCGACATCCCGAGGAGATAGAATGAACCAGTGAAAATAATAGGTACTATACAAATTCATATGTATGTAACTTAAAAAAAATATATGAAAAATAATAAAGAAGTGGTGAATGTTGATAAACTGATAAATCCGGCAACTAGGCTAGCATTTTGACAGAAGCAAATGAGTGGTTATTCGAAATCCTATTGGTTGTTCAATTGTTTTGAAGATCATCCACTAGTGTAGTGTACTGGGTTAACGGGTATTTACCAATTTTTAAATGATTAGGTATTTCTATAATTTCAAATAAATATATCTTATTTGTTGGCACTTGGTTCAGTCACTCTTGAATATTTTTTGTTCTAAATAACTTCTTCTAAACTTTAGCAAATATTAACAATATTAATTTAATCAGATAGATTTTTCAATTATTACAATTTATAAGAAAAACAACGACAATACAACACTAAAGAGAAAGCTAATTGTTTTCTTCATAACCCTCTTTGTAATCGAAGTACTTCCGTATATTATGTAATAATTTATTACTTATACAAGAGGTAATAAAATTTGGATTTTCTGTGATCAATTCTAATATTGCGTTGATTGAGTTTTAGACTTATTACTTCACCATTTTCTATCAAACACACATACAATCTGTCACACGGGTTTAGATCCGGGCTATTCGCTGGCCATCAGACGTGCCATGTCTCTGTCTAATTTTTCACTTGTATAACATTATGGACCGGGGCGCCATTTCAGTGCCATATTGTTGTTCTATTTCGGTCTCCAAACATTTAGATATCGTTCACCAGTGAGGGATCGTTCATATAGAATTGGTCCTTTTACAAAATTATTTAACATATAGCACCACACATTAAGGGATTTTCGTCCCTGTATTTTAACAGTCTGTATTTGGTGTAGATTTTCCGTTCCTCAAAAATGTTTATAATTTCAATTAAATATCTCCGTTGTTGTTATCTAACTCCTGCAAAAAATCAACCGTTTGATATATTTTTTAAATAATTTTCCATTTATGCAATTATTTTAATCATCAAATGACATTTTTTTGTTGCTATGATTACAAGAATTGCAGAAGTTTTCGAGGCAAGTTGATTATTTCCATAGCAACAATTGAAGTGAAAAAATCATATTTCAAATGTGACTGAATCAAATGCCAACAAGACTTTCATACTAACTAATAATATAAAAGATGTTCTATTTTTAAAAAAATATGACTCGATTAATTTTTTCAATGTTGTAAAGTGATTTTTTTTATTTCCGTTATTACCAAAAGATACTACATGAAAAATCATAGAACCTTTATAATCAAAGTTTTTTTCTATCGCTCGTGATAAGAGCTGTAGATTGGTGTCAAAATATAATGAATAACTTTGTACAAAGAAAGTCATGTGATCTTACCGCTATTTCAGAATTTGGTTAAGAATGTTCACCGAATAAGTTTAGTTGAAATTACCACCGCTCAAATCTAGAAATTTATAATCGTTATCACTACTCTTACTTGGAAAAAAAATGTACTAAGTCACTGAATATAAATGTAGATTTCATAAAACTTTTCTCCTTTCCCAACTACCCAAAATCTAGTAGAAAAACTATAGTCCAATCAATTTTTAGTATAGCGCACGCACATTCAGTGATAGTCGAGTAGAAAATAATCCACTCATCAATGTGATCATAATGTCGTCAAGTTATCATCTAGATTCTAGATCATCTCTGCTTGCTTCATGCCACCCTGGACTTCTATTACTAACCTCATTTGTATTCCAGCGATGGCGTTGCGTGGGGAAGTGATCTGCTCGTGGTAAACTTTCCAGATTTTCAGGTAGCTTGATGGGTTCTCCATCTGCAACAACAACAAACAAGAATACAAATTAACATCACGTGATTATTATCATTTTAACAATGTAATAGATACCAATTAACATAATTATTTATGAAATAGTTATCATAATTCAATCAGAGCAGCTGCTGAGAACTTTCATAATAACATTTGTCATTGACATTTGTCATTTGTCATGTTTGTCATTAATTGAAATTATATCAAACAAGCTTTTGCCCGCAATTTTGTGCACGTACGTGGAAAACTACTTTCAGTTTTAACGCATACAAACATACAGACAGACAGACAGACAGACGTGGTAAAGTGTAGCCTGTACTTTAAGTTAGACCTCTAGTGAAAACTTTATTCAATTCCATGCTGTAGTAAATAGGACTTCCTCCTTCCTCTTTGGAGGTTAAAAGCACGTGGTGGCGTGGTTTGGCGGCGACAGGTGGAACACCGCGCGATTTATTATTGAAAATATTAATGTTCTAAAAGTTTATTAGCTGGAGGTATAGCTTAGAGTCATACAGCCCTCGGTCACACGGGAAAAAAAAGCTGGGTAAATTGTCCACTCGGATATAGCCCATGGTGAGATCAAGAAGAAGACGAATCATATGTAAATAACCTTACTTTTTGAAATATTTATGTGTTTCTTTAGGTAAAATGAAAAATGATTCGGTATCTTCCATTTTATTTAAAACTTGGTATTTTAAACACTTGTTTCCAGTTATCCAGGGGACAGAGGTTATTTTGAAAAAATGAATACTTCTTAATTTGAGTGCATGAATGTTACATTTTTATACCTGTTAATTGGTAATTGTTCTTTGATACTTTTTACTCGCTAATTCTTTCCTTCCTTCCTCTCTTTCTAGATACAATTTAGCATAATCTCGCACTGCTATATCAAAATTTTTATAAAATCCAATATAGACGTCAAACATATCCTTTTTTTCACTATCACTATAACGCACCATTTTCTAACATCTTTAAATTAAAACACAAGATTTGGCAAACGAATCTTCACAGTGTATTAAGATTTAAATGTCAAAGAAGTATATATTATTAACGTTGGGATCGTGATTGTAATATTTGGTTTTCTTATTATGGCCCATCACATTCGAAAATATTTTTACCGTTTCTCTGACTTTTTGGCTTCAAATGTTGGAATGTTATACATTGTTGCGCAGGAGATTTTTGGCTTCAGTTAATGGTTTGAAAAATAAATATGGCGCCCATAAAAAACACAAGAGTCACATATTCATATCTTCGAAAATAAAAGAGATGAAACTATTTCTAACAATTCCATCATCTGCACCTTGGTTTACTTGCATATACAAAATTTCAGCTTCCTAGATAAAAACCAAAACGATGATTTTTCAGTAGGAAACTTTGATCTTTTAATTTTAATTTGCAATTCAGAATATTGAAGAGTTCCAGCTTACGCAACTCTCCTCCAATCTAACCATCCTTCTCTCTCTTTTAGCGCTTAAGAATTAACAATACTGTCCTTGTGAAATCGTCGGGACCCATCATACAAGTCTCTCCATAAATAAAACTTGAGTTGAAATAATATATGACTAGGACTGGTTGCAACGTCGTTCTCGGACGTTTGATCTCTAAAAAAGAAAGCAGCTGAGGGCAATGCCTACGCCACGGATATCAAAGATGGCAAAAATAGAAGAGGAAAAAGAGATAGATATAGGGATGTGTCATGCGCGAGCACACATCAATAGCGACACACGAGAAATAAACTAAAGGATTGGGAAATCCTGTCTATGGCTGGATTACGCACGTTGAGCTCCTTATACGACCTGTTTGGGCGGTTGGGAGAGAGCATCAGGTAAAAGAACCGAAATTTCATCTTCTTCTGCTACTTCTATTTCTTTCTGTGAGGACATATCAGGCTTTCAACATTCCTTATGGACAGATAATCAATATGATTGATGATGGCTTAACTGCTATTTTCACACCGATATACTTTTACGTTCCGTATGACTGAATTAGTTGACCAATTTAATACTTTTTTTTTGGAAACTTTACTGCATTAACTAGACACATTTCTCCAAAGATATCAAATCGTAAAATTGGAATTTATTGGAATCAACTGATCATTTTCAGTCTCTATTTGTTTCTGATATCTTTTGTCAAATTCCTACTTCAGGATATTTTACAAAAAGAAGAATAATAATTCGAAATTGTATCGTGATTAGTTTGGTAAAGATATGTACATCTAAACTAAATACGTAATGAATGAAAAATACGAAATAATATGAATTCTATTGGTATCGAAAATTTTGAAAATGTGCAGTTGTAGTTAGATTGAAAGAAACATTGCGGCGGAAACAAACAAATATTTCAGACTTTACTACTGCAGTAACTCAAAAACCATAGCTTTTTTTTGAGAAATGTCCAATTTAAATGTTGCTACATTCTTCTTTAACTTGGCCATCTCATATTTCAACAAAATGTATTACCACCTCTCATGAAAGAAGTTCCAATGAATGTTCACCGCGACATGTTCTTCCAGCAAGACGGATGCCCAGCACATTACACGGTGAACATCCGAGGCTTGCCTTGAGGTTGATGGGCGGCATTTTGAGCACCTTGGTCGCCACCGTTAACAGTTTTGTGGATTAAGTTTACTTTCTGTGAATCGGAAAATAATTGCTAGTGCTAGTGTCACGAAAACCATTTTTGAATAATGTCGTCTTCTAGGAAATCTTGTTGCAAAACCCTGGCAGCAATGGTTGTATTTCACATGCATTCAAAATACATCACAATCATATCAAATGTGTTTTCATTTAAGTATTAAGCGCAAATAAATCAAGCAAATTACGAAAGTTGAAATAACCAACGAAACTGATAGTACCTAGTTATGCATTAACATGTATTCGATCTTTTTTGTTATGGACAAAACGGAACTTTTTACGTTTTCACGGATATCTACGGTTCTATAAATGCTAGACAAATAATTTTTTGAACAAAATGTAGGGCTTTAAATCGATTATTTGACGTGTAAAAATCATTATATCTTGTATTTGTGAATTTTGAGGGAAAAGCAAATTTATGTTGTATTCTTGTTTCGCGCCATCTATCGGGGCTTGTGAATTTTTTTAGACAAAAGCAGATATGATTTTAATAGTTCGAAAAAAAACTCTATCAAATGACATCAAGTTTATTCTATTCGGTTGAATCAAACCGGAGTAATTGATTTTTGTTTAAAAACATATTTGATCTCCCCCACCCATTCAATTTTTGAGATAGGGGAAAATAGTTCCGACAAAAAATGTTGGAAAAAAGACAGCAAATCAGATAAGAGAACTTGTGGTATCAATTAATTAGGAAAATATTTGAAAAAATTCGATATTCAAATTTGGGTCAGCCTGACTGCCATTTTAGAAACTCGAAACTTATTTCCAACATTTGGTCGCTTTTATCTAAAAAAATAATTGACCGAAAGCTTTACTACCACTGGTTTCGGAGATATGACTGGCGTCCATTCTTATTTGGTCACCTTCGGCTTTTTCTCAAGTCAGTCAACAAAAATACTTTTTTTAACAGAAATATTATACATTATATATACAAATATATACAAATTCCAAATAAATACTGAAAAATATTTAGCCAGTCGTCAACTGAATTCGAATTAACCTCACATATTTGTTGCATTCATATAAACTCTGTGGAAAAAAGAAGCATTGTTACCTGGCTTTTAATAAATATATATGTATGGGGAACCTTGAATATATTTCATTGCTGGAAATGGAGACACGAAATATTTTCAGGCCATTACTTTGTATAAAACATTACCTACAAATACATATATGTATATGTGTATATAGGCTGTTGAAAAAAAAACAGCACATAGGTTTCGTGATTTCGTGGGTGCGATCTGATAAAATCCAAAAGCCGCCCTTCGGTTGGTAGGTCTAATGATCATCAACATGTGAATCCTTTTTCTCATAACCTTAGGCGCATGTCATAGACCGTATATGTTTCTATTACATATAGGCTACATACATGGTGATTCAAGTTGATATTCGCACCAATGTATTTTTGTTTTTGACCGACGAACCTCGAACGGAGGAGGTATACAATTCGACAGTCTGCTTTTTTGTTTGTGCGTGCGCGCCTTTTATATATTAATCGTACTCTGATTTTTGACTCATTTGAAAGAGGAGGCTTGCAAAATGATACCATGTTCATAAAAACGCAAATCCGAGATCTGCTTCTGTTATGGTGTAATTAAAGATAGGACAATATCCGGAAACGTTTAAATTGAACACTTTTTCACCTGTCTACAGTTTTCTTGGGTCATACTCACAGAATATAACATATTAAATGACATATGAGATAACGAATTCGTCTAGGGGTACCCGGTGTTCTAGTTGGTAAGGTGTTGGACTTCTAACCGAGTCGGTCGTAGGTTCGAGCCCAACTTGGTCAAGGACTTTTTCCATACATGAAAATTTCTTAAGACACTCCGGAGGTCATCACTTGCCCCTTGCCAACCCGCATAGAGGCAGCCTACTTAAGGTACGCCCCAAAAACCCTCTGATCTGGTTGCATGGTACGTCTCTTAGAGGCATATCGCTGGTGCGGAGTCTACCAGAGGCTGTAGGTCCCTTATCAGTTGCAATAATGATAACGCAGTGAAGATGAAGCCTGTTCAGGAGTGAACGCAAAAAAAATGTCTGTCGACGACGATGGGTTATTTTGAGTATGTATAAGCATTGCTACACTTTTTTTGTTGTTTTAATAAGAAAATTAAAAAGATGCAAATATCAAGCGGAATCGCCCGGTATAATATGCAAGTATATATATATGACAGAGGTATTTAGGAAAATTGTTTCTCTTATTCAACCTTGTTTAGTTCTTTTGGAAAAATAATGCCAATGAATATAATGTAGCATATAAGTAAGTACCTATATATGTATACACTAAATTTGCATGAAATTCTCGAGAAAAGCAATAGAAATAGTCTAAAAAAAATATGTAGCTTACAGAATAATACGAAGACATTTTTACCAATTGCATTCGTGCAAGGATGCAATTACGAAACAAGCTGGATTGAAATCATTTTCCATGTTTTCAAATTGATTTATATGATATTTTTTTATTACTTCTATAGTGTATTCGGAACAAAAGAATCCTACATCTATATAATGTCAAGAATAAAATTAAATGACTTTGAGTATGGAAACAGATCGTTTTTAGATTGCCGTGAAAAAATTCGTGTAAACGGAACCCTATATTATCCACCACTAAGTCTCTGCTGTCAATTCGTGTCAAAACTTGAGAGAAACTAATGACGTAAAGTGTTTCTATTGGTTCTATATATCTGACGTAAGTCACCCGTGCGTAAAGTCATTTACTTTCTGCCCTAGAGCACAAAAACTGAACTTTCAAGTATGTAATGTCTTGCGAAATTCCTATACATTAATAAAGGACGCTAGCTATATCTCAAGATCCGTCAATCGGACGACTGTGTGAGAAAAAAAATCTTAGTCTAGCTTCCTTTTCTTTTCCTTCCGTATCCTGAAGCTAAACGTGTTGTATAATTGAGATTCAAAGATATTCCGGTAAGTCTCTAGTTTTATAGCATAATCATTTTAATATACAGTCCACGAAATAGTTAACAGATACGCAAAGTGTTCTCTAATTTTGTTACGTAAAAATTAAGGTTTAAATTTATTTTTAAATAAATCTACAAGGAATAATCATATCGAGTTGCGGTTTTCAAAAGTAACAGTAGTTTTTGACGCTCTTTCTTCCTAATGAAAAATAAAAATACCATTGCAGTTGTAATTTTCTAGAAATTCATGAAAATCTGCGACTGTGTCATAAAGCGCCATCTACCGACTCGGAAAATAATTGAACTCAAAATGTTGTTATTCCAGCATGAGCGCTCAAAAATGCGCTTTAAAATGAAATAAAGCTATTCAAAATAGGTCCTAACAAAAAAAAGTTATCAAGTTTTTTTCAAACCAACATTTGCACCATTCCAGCCATTTTTAATGGGCCACCCAGTACTGGAAGTCAAGGCGATAAGAGCTTGTTAAAAACAGAATAAAAATAGAAACATCAAATTCAATTCTGAGATGGTGTCAAAACAATAGAAAGATTCTCAGAGAATAATACTAGGAGCTATTATTTTCAGCAACAGCAACAAGATTATCATCGGTCTTTCTTTTTTCTATCGCATTATTATCACAGTATAAAATGAATAGAAAATGGCATATAGAAACACATACTACACATAGTACTCTAAACTTATTTTCAAATTGTTATTGTATGGACCATTTGAAATAATATTGCATCGATGTTTTGTTGTTGGTTGTTGTCTGATAGGCTAGGTGGAAAATAAAGAGGCGAGATGCGGCTATTGTAAAACTTCTAGCATCTTCTCTGGTTGTTCGAATATTATTATACTATACTCACATATCTAGAGAAATCGTCCATTCCCCCTCCCCACCCATATACGCTTAGCTGCCTGCTCTGCGCTTTGGATGATGTCTTAATACGCAAGTTGAATTCGAAAATCAAACGTCCAATATAAATGTGAGAGGCAATTCAAACAAAAGACGTGCCGTCAGATTATTGATAGAGGAAATAGAGAGTGAATATGTGATAACATCAAGCGAAAAAGGGGTTGTGGCAAATGATGCGGGGAAAAGCTGTCAGTATGCACATATAGACTGGCAGTTTGCTGCTTTAAAATCCTTTGTTGCAGACAGATACCTATAGTGGCTATCTCGAGAGGGACTTTACGAAATAATAACACATATTCCTGCGAAATAAGTTATAGTTTTTTACTTTCCTACGCTAAAATAGTAGCTGTATTAGGAAAGTATTGTAATCGTGTGAAATTTTCGGTATCGAGATTTTTACAAATGTTGACGTTTCAGAGTTTTCTCAGTCTAATAAACATATTTTCAGCCATTGGTCTGTCTGTCTGTGACAGCATTATCTCGGCAACGAATTGGTGTATTTTGTTGCTTTCTTTTTTATTTTGTTTGGTACCAATATCACTCGCCGGTGGCACTGAATGAGAATCCTGTATACACTGGGTGTTGAGCTATAGCCAAAAAAACGTGATTTGCTCAAGACTATAGCGCGAAAACGGCTCTAAGGATTTTGATTAAACTTGCCTAAAGTATTCTTCTGAGAGCCCTTTACCACCCACATATAGCGCCATCTATGAAAAAAAGAACAAAAAAAAGTTATGCTTGCATAAAATTCCGTATTTTCCACATGTTTCTTCAGATTCTGGCTAAACGTTTCATCTTGAGAAAAAATGTTACATGACCATTGATGTTTGTCTTGACATGCTGAAAAAAATGGTAGTAGTAGCATGATTTGACCAGAGGATTTATTACTTTACTACTGCTATTATCGTCGCTATGTAAGGAGAGTATTGTAATAGTGTAAAATTTTTCATTCACTGGAATTTGCCTGCGAGCGGTAGGAAAGTCATGTGAGTGGACAGACCAGATTTTTTTGTAAATAAAAACATACGTATGCACCTCAATATTTATAGCTTTATGTACTATTATACTGTGATAATACTTCACCACAATGATCAACGGTTTTGATATGAAGCCAAGAAATGATGTGATATTTTCGTTATAAAGCAGCAGTTCTTCAAGCGTGAAAATAGATGCGTTAGTATCTATTTTGGAGAATAGCACCTATGATGATGATAATAATAAGTGTAGATTGCGGATGAAGAGATGTGTTAAATTCAGTGACTATTGACCGCATTATCCAGTGACATTTCTTGTATGTAACTAGATAAGATACATTCTAATTGAGATAAAATTAGATAAGCGATAATAATGGTTGGAGTTCATTGGTGTTTACTCGTTTTGACCGACAAACGAACGAACGAACGGGGGTGGTCTGTTTTTCATCTTTTTTTTTTTTGTTTCGTGGGCGCGTACTCTTGATATTCATATAAACGCAAATCCGAAATCTTCTTCCCTGCGAAAACCATCACGAAGAGGGTTGAGGGGGCAAATTTTCTCGAAAATTCGAGATGGAAGAATTGAACATACCAAAATATCCAGAAGGCTTTAAATCGAACATTTTTTCAAAAGGTTTTCGAGTTACTACGATGTTAAAATTTGAAATGTGCGTATTTTCGCTATGTGGAAGAGGCAAATTCTTTCAAAAATTGCAAATCTGAGAATGGAAAATTAATAACCAGATTATCTGTAGCAACATTTATATTGAACACTTTTCCCATAGAGTTCCGGTTTGCGAGTTCAAAGAGTGGTAAAGTTTATAATATGCGTATTTCCGCGACGATGTTCTTAGATTTCTGAATAATAACAAATACAAGCAAAGCAAACATGGATAATGGTGAACGTTCAACGATTTTCGTGACAAATGTCTACATTCAAAAGTGTGAAATAAATATTCTGTACAAAAAATTGGACCGACTCTATCAGTTGGTGCACTGAAAAGTACAAAATAATATTACTTCTATTGGTGCCGGTACTTGTTAAGTTGGTGCCAAAAGTTTTCAATCCAACTGCAACTGCACATCTTCAAAAGTACCAACACCAATAGATTTGAGATTATTTTGTATTTTTCAGTGCACCAACTAATTACGTCGGTTCAATTTATTTTCTTAATATTTATCTAAGTAACTACATATTAGTGGACTACTTCAAAATTACCAGCACCAGTAGAATTAATCTTATTCTTTCAACTATCTCTGTTATACAATTTGATGTGTCATTAGATCTACTAAAAGTTTATAGTGATGAACTATCTTGAGTGACAACCATGTACTCTTACTGCTGGGATCCAGATTACACTGTAGCTAAATACTTGA
The DNA here is from genome assembly GCA_958507055.1 of Crioceris asparagi. Classification (NCBI taxonomy): domain Eukaryota; kingdom Metazoa; phylum Arthropoda; class Insecta; order Coleoptera; family Chrysomelidae; genus Crioceris; species Crioceris asparagi. The sequence continues at coordinate 2,200,675 of OY293827.1, forward strand.
GCTTTTAAATATCTTGGTAACTTGAAATTAGGTGGCAGTTTTTGTTTGTTAGGTAGCTGCTGTAATGCCGTGTCTTCATTTACATTAACAAATTTTCTGATTATTTTCCATTGTATTATCGCAACAACTATGTGTTCCTCTCTAATTATATTAGGTACAGTTTAAGTGAACCTGTTTATCCCGAATATTATTACACTGGGATGCTTCTTTCTCGTTCTCTTTCTCTCTATTTTTAAGTCTTTCAGAGAGAAAGAGACTCTCTCTCTCTCTGTCTCTCTCCCGGGACTCTTATCTATTTTTCTGAGTATTGGGACGCTGCATGGCGCTGCTCGAATCCTGGGGAATTGTTAAATAGCGAAACATCGAGAAGAGGAAATTGGGAGCGCAGCTACTTCTGCTACTTCTACTACTATTTTCTGCTCTCGTGTTATATTCAGGGAATTGCGTTCAGTCCCCTTCTGCACTCTCCTGCTGGTACTTTGCATACAGATGTTCCGCACACGCTGTCCCAACCAAAAGGGCCAACTTTTACATCGTCTTTTCTGCGCGTCTTCAAGTGAAACACCAATAATATAACAACAAACACTACTTGATGTGGGATTCTTACTTATGTAAAAGTTTCGTCGATGAATGCCACTACTATTAGAAGAAAAAAAACGTATACAGTGTGTCCAAGAAAAGTATTGACTAGAAATGGGATATCCAAAAATGTTTACAGAAACGGTTTGATTGGCTCTACAGAAATTTATAGGCTTTTTTGGATTTACAGGTAGAAAAAAATCTGGTGTGTCCATTTACACGACTTTCCTACCGCTCGCAGGCAAATTCCAGTGAATGAAAAATTTTACACTATTACAATACTTTCCTTACGCAGCGACGATAATAGCGGTAGTACAGTAAAAATCCTCTGGTCAAATCATGCTACCACCCATTTTTTTCAGCATGTCAAGACAAACAACAATGGTCATGCAACATTTTTGCGTAAGATGAAACGTTTAGCCAAAATCTGAAGAAACATGTGGAAAATACGGAATTTTATTCAAGCATTACTTTTTTTGTGCTTTTTTCAGAGATGGCGCTATATGTGGGTGGTAAAGAGCTCTCAGAAGAATACTTTAGTCAAGTTTAATCAAAATCCTTAGAGCCGTTTTCGCGCTACAGTCTTGAGTAAATCACGTTTTTTGGCTATAGCTCAACATCCAGTGTATACAGGATTCTCATTCAGTGCCACCGGCGAGTGATATTGGTACCAAACAAAATAAAGCAAAGAAAGCAACAAAATTCACAGATCCGTTCCCGAGATAATGCTGTCACAGATAGACAGACGGACAGACAGACAGACCAATGGCTGAAAATGTGTTTATTAGACTTAGAAAACTCTGAAACGTCAACATTTGTAAAAATCTCGATACCGAAAATTTCACACGATTACAATACTTTCCTTATACAGCTACTATAGTAGCGTAGGAAAGTAAAAAGCAGATTTTCCCTTTTGTTTTTGTAAGCAGAAGCGCTCTTCTTTACCTTCATGAAAAGTGCTTTCACAGTATTTCAGAATCAGATACATAGGTTATAATAGTCTATAATGTCACATTCGGCTTTACAAATATTTGACATAAATAAACAAACTTGTACTGTGATTTCTATTGGTATTGACAAGTTACGTCAAAATTAAATTTAAATCATAACCTACAAGTGTGTCAATGACGTCAAATATGAATCGATTTGATAATTCTGTAAAAATCTACTAAGCAAACTTGATGAATTTTGTAACAAACTCTCTCTGAAAATTTCATTTCTGCACCTATGACTGTTCATGAGGGATGGACGAATGGACGGATGGCCGGATGAATGAACGGATGGATGAACAGATGGACAGATAGACCTCGGATTCATAGTAATAGGTTCCCATTTTCATCAATTTAGTACTTTTCATGTAATCAACCGACTACGTATATTATATTACCAGATTCCAGATCCTCATGCTTGCCCATTCTCATTGCCCATTCCATGCAAAAGTATTTTCGGTCCTCTTTCCACGCCACTAAGCCCAATATTTACATGTTGTTGGAGAATATGCTGGTCTCGATGTACAAGATGGCCTTCATTTCCTTAAAATATATGCCATTTAACATACACGAGAATTTCTCTTGTTGGCTGGCTGGTGGTAAGTTTTCTCCAACATTCGTCGTTGGAAAAACTATGTCAGTTTCACTCAACTTAAATTGAGGCAAATTCAATCAGCAGTTGGTGCATTTATTTTTGGAATATTTTTCGTCGGAACTTCAATTCGAGAGAAATATAGGTATAAGGAGAGCACAAGCAGTTCATATTACCCCCGTTCCAAGTCCCAGTTCCAAATTGTATGACATGAAACATATTTTTAGATCTATAACACACTCATCAATAATTTTAATACTTCTAAGGGGCGTAGAAAATAAAAAAAATCAATGGTGATAGGTTATTAGTAGTATATATAGGATATAAATATTTTTTATAAGAACTCTAAATATTATTAAACTTTCAATAGAATATACAGGATATCTCGAAAGATATTCTTTTTTAGGAAAGAAAGTTAAATACAAAGTCTTAATGTTTTTAAGGGAACTTTTATATAATATATACCTTTCACGTATACAGGGTGCTCAGTTTTCCATGATCAACTCTTAAAAATTAAATGGGACACCGTATATATTGTTAAGGAAATCGATTTCTCAAAAAATAAGAGTAAATTTTAGTAAGATATTAAATAGCTATGTCTCGTGGCTTAGAATTGAATAGCCGTTTCATCTATTTTTGTGCTAAAAACGTATTTATTTAACGTCGTAGGAAAAAATATAATTATATCATATTTGGTGAATCCGCCATTTTTATGTTAAATACTATTACCTCAATATATAACTTTAATTGTTTCCTTTGGCTAGAAATAATACAGGGTGATGTCAGAAATTCATCCGATCGGGATATATAAGATCCCCTATAAGTCGATAACTTTAAATGGAACACCTTGTATATCAACACCAATTCAGATCGTTCACAAAAAATTAAAGTAACTTTGTATAAAATAGCCTATACTCTAGCCGTTTAGAAAATATACGCTTTCACGTATACAATATAAAAGTTCCCTTATAAACAAAAACACCTTGCACTTAACTTTTTTCCTTAATATCTTTCGAGAAAGGGGGATCGAGAATCTAATGTGGGACACCCTGTACAATGATTTACAAGATTTTCCAAAGCTCCCCCTTCCTCGGGCTCTAACTCTGAAACGACTCAAATGCTTCTGAAAATGGTCTCCGCTTTAATTAAATCGTTACAAATTTTTTATTTTTGATAAACAAACTATCGCCTCTATCCCCTCTGGCGGAGTTTTTTTCAGAGAAATACATGTTTAATTTCCTTTTGAAGGAAGATATTATGGTAGCTATTTTTTATTGTTTGTTTTGTTTATTTTAGATTTATTCGTTTTTTCTAATAAAAGACTTGTGTTTCTAAAATGCTGTTTTCAATGTTATTTAATCTTAACAAAGCTGAAATCAGACATGTAATGTTTGACACCCTGTATATGAGAATATCAAACGGACGCGAGTAGTGCTGGTAGATTATGCAGTCGAGCCAACACATAAATTCTCAGTAAATAATCTAATTACACAGTAAACAAACAAAGTCGAAGCAAAGATTTATCAGTACATAATATAATAATGAATGCTTCTCTCCCATGGCCAGAATTATTATATTATTATTGTCCAAGCAAGAGTGCTAATTCTGTACGAGAGAGTTTAAAATTTTGTTAATTAATATCATCTCCTCTAGCGCTCGTAAACAGTGTTGAGTTTTATATTATTTTTGTTGCTGTTGTCTAAGTCGAATCGTCTTCTTTGGGGATTTTGTTATATAATAGTGTTGGGACAATAATGCTGCAGCAACGGGATTAACAAGACTTGATGCTAAGTTATTTAGTAGGTATATTTGCTAGTGCTAATTGGGACTGTTGGGTTTATAAATATATACAGGGTGGTCCGAATTATATAAGGATGAGAAACTTTAGCAGCGTATTCAGCAGATAAAAACAATTGAGAAAGTTCATATAAACTTATCTCCAAAAATGCTTCGTTTTGGAGATATAATATAATTAATCAATATTGGATCACAGTTGGAGCTTAACAGGCGGCCATCTAAGTACGAATTCGAAATTTCAAGTCTCTAGACCATTTGGGGCCTGAGAAATCGCTGCGGAGTCCATCGATACAGGAACCGAAAGTAACAAAAACTATTTAAAACAAGGGAAATTTTTGAAAAAAATTAAAAATAGTTTTAATTAGGCATTTAAGATTTGAACCGTACCGATGAGTACCTACTATTGCTAACCTTTTCTCGATTTGAACTATACTTATGTATATGTGTTTGCCAGCAACAGCAATTCCATAAAAAAATTACTGTTTGTCTACCACAACACAAAATTAACTTCTAAATTAACCACAACGTCTGTCGTCTGACAATTGTGACATAACCATAGACGATCTTCCAGAGAGTACCTATATACCAGAGAACAGAGTCGTATATATACGCTCCATGCTCGTGCGTAATTCCAGTGACGGATCCCATTCTCCGACATTGTCGTTCCATGTCGAAAAAATAGTGATCTTGTTTGAATAAGATAATTATAATTAACCAATATTGGATCACACTTGGAGGTTAACAGGTGGCGAGATATCTGCCATCTTAGTACGAATTCGAAATTTCAAGTCTCTAGACCGTATGGGGCCTGTGAAATCACTGCTGAGTCCATCGATACAGGAACCGAAATTAATAAAAACTATTTAAAAAACTAATGTAAAATTGAATGTTTAGAGGCTTGCAACTCGACAAATAGTTTCGACATAGCAATCATTTACGTTTCTCATTAGTTACACGGCATACCCTTTTGACGCCAAACCCGCTGACAGAGCAGATGATGGCTGGAAGATAAGGGTAGATAAGTATATGGATCAAATTATTTTCTGAACAACTCTAATACTAGATACGCGAATGTCTCTATCAAGTATTATTACACACATGTCGTTACAATTACATCAAATAATACGAAGAGCGAAATAGTATTTGTATTATGTTGCAGCTGTTAATATGCAGCAAACCATAGAAATATGTAACATATATAAAATGTAGGTAGTTCAACTACACTTGTAGGCTAAAAACACATTATACTCCAGGAAAATGAGATCAGAAACAATGTTGTTTTCACAATAAATGAGTAATAAACAATTTGGAAATCATAAAGGTAGATAGAAGACTCTCGGTAACAATAATTTCAAAATCTTGACTCTCACATTACAAAAGTGGTTAGTTTTTCACGAAATTTGTTTTCCAAATTTGAGTGATCGTGGTTAATGACTGCCGAAAAACACTTAGAGAAAAAATCCAATGGCATTTTGCTATATAAACAGTAATTAATTGTGATCGGACGTTTTACCTGTAATTATATACAACGAGTCTTGGATATAGAGTCGCGGCCATCGCAGCAAAGGAAGCGCGTGCGAATCGTCGGAGGGTGGAACATATAGGAACACGTGTGGGGGGCGCGGTGACGTGAGTGTGAAACCTACTACCCCGATACACGCCACTGCCATATTTATATTGGTGGGTTCATGCCATTGGTTGATTTGTAGGGAAACGTCTCTAGATGGACTGGGCTTGCCCATATATAAATAGAACAGGGTTTTGTATGGAGTTCAGTTCGGTCCCAAGTATGGAACTAGCAACATAGGAATGAAATAGTACTCGGTTTGAATGCCAACAATTGTAAATAGGAGTTGTACATCAGTTGTCAATCGTTCAGAGTAGTAGTAGTGTAAATAAATAGTCATTGATATTTTAGTGTTGAACAAATAAAGTTGAAATATATTTTAAATCTATATATTGATCAGACTCTATATCCCTGAAGAGTTCTTTACCAAATATTGCTTTCATTTTTAATCGAAAAGCTCGATTCCCTGGTCTATTATAATACTATAGAAATGAGATACCAGATAGCAGATAGGTATACGTATAGAACTATCGTAATTACATGAAATATCACTTGACACTTGAACAATATGGAGTTGATGGAAGTTCAAGTGTGAATTGTTGAACTAATACATCCATACGTATCCCTATGTACGTACACCTACATATACTTATAGAGGATAATGACAGTGTAGAATGTCGTTGAAATTGTAGGTATATATTAGTAGACACGAATTACACTTTGAACTTGATGCAAAACCTGATTACATCATATCGTATTATTCAGGTTGATGGATGAGTTTGTGACAGTTTTTTTTATTGCAAAAGTTATTAATAAATAATTTGATTGAATGCATATAATAATCAACTATTTCAACCAACTTTTGAAAAGTGGGCAAATGAGCGGAACACCTGATCTATTGCTTTAATATGACTGGTTCGAAAAGTTGACTTGTTTAAAAGTTTTTGTATATTTTATGTACTATTTAGAGGTGTTTGCAGATTTTTTGCTTACGTCATATTTCTCAAGATACCTATGACGTTATTGGATAATATTATAAATCGCTCACCCGGTATGTATATATATACTTTTTTTTTGAGTAGCTATGTTTTTTCAGAATTTACTAATTCCAGTTTTTGTGGCTCCGTAAAACATTGTGTTTTCCGATTAAGCAACATTTTGCCTAAATGGTTTCGTAAATCGTCATAATTGCCTGTATTGGTCGGATAATAATCCACACTGGATGGAAGAAGAAGAACATAAACAAAAGCTGAACATTTGGTGTGGAAGAATAATTGGATCTTTTTTTTTATGTGAGATGTGTTAAATGTTGATGGTTATTTACAACCTTTACTAGATCAGATAGTTCCAGGATTAATTCGATTGTTTCCCAACCTTGCTAATCAGGTACAGCTATCAGAAGAAATTTGGTTTCAGCAAGACGGTGCTCCACCTTATTATGCTGCCATCGTTAGGGAATACTTGAACACAGTATTACCACAGAGATGGGTGGGATGAAGAGGATGTATGGATTGGCCGGCAAGGTCTCCAGATATATCTACATCAGACTTTTTCTCAAGGTCATTTGAAGTCTGTAATTTATAAGGATCTACTTCAATCTCTCCGAGAATTAGAAGATCGAATTACAGCGCCGGTTCAAGTAGTCGAAGGCTTTCACTGTAATGCGGTAAATTGGTGGAATTTTCAATCAAATGTATTACACAATTAAAATAATGTTTACTATTAAGTTTAATTATTTTTTTTATAGAACCATGAATCACAGACGCCCTAAACTTGGTATCATTAAATTCAAAAATATCATATCTACTCGAGAACAACATAGCTGCAAATTTTAATGAAACTAGCCAACACATAACAAGTGTTATTAAAATAGGTAAGTATATATGAGTTCCTACGGTTCCATGTCCCAATAAAGCGTTTATTGCTTATATCAATCTATGGATAATATTGAATGAATCTTTATTATTGGATTAGAACAGGCGGCGAAATGCCTCTAATTTATCTAAATTCAGAAACACTACATGAGCATTTTTGAAGAAAATGGAAATGTTTCCATGTTCTTATTTAGAATTTTCAATAGCCATGACCTGACTATAATTGAACTTCCTTTAAAGGCCTTCTCTCGATATACATACTTAATGCCAAATATGGAAGTTATTTTTTGAAACTTTCTCAATTCCACAGAGTACCTATGGCAGGTATAATATATATAACTATATGGTATTGGCCCCAACTGAACTTTCCGAGTATTTTACATTATAATAAATGTTGAACCTCCCATTTAATTTTTACCTCCTTAATTTATTATGCTTTTGTTCGAAGCTGAGTGCTGAGCGAACATTACGATTAAACTTTGATTTAAAATAATTATAAAGGATTTCCTTTTTTTCTATATACAGTGTGGTCCATTTGTATGGAATAAATATTTGCGTTACTATGTATTTGTTTGAAAAAACCTGAAATACGTAGATTTCTATTCTCAATTTGTCTATTGAATGTATCAAAATAATAGTCCCAACTTGCACCGCCCTTTGAATTATGAGTACCACCTCAAAAATTTTAAATAAAAAGGGGGGTCGTGTGCTTAGCAATACAAAGTTCTTCAAATTTGGTGCAATCACAGATGAGAACATTTATTCTGAAAATGTGAAATTTTTATACTTCTAGTAGAATGATGCCAATAATTTTAAAAAACTTAATATCGCTCAACACAGAATGACAATCCCTTTCGAACTAGGTGCCACACGACCCCCCCCCCCTTCTCATTCAATTTTTTTGAGGGGGCTCTCATAATTCAGAGGGGTGCAAAAAGGGGGTAATTTTTTCATACTATAAATTGTCAAATTGAGAATAGAAATCAACAATGAATTTAATCCATATCTATGGACGGCACTGTATATTAACTAAGGAGTTTTTAAAGAATGCTTGGTAAAGTGCGTGTTCTGGATTATTATTAATTGCTAAGAATTAAGTCACTTAGCTGAAACGTGTCATTAGCAGATATGTTATATTAAAAATGCATGTGCATGTATACGTAGGTATAAAAAAAAAGGACTAACAGGGTAGATTTTTAAGATTCTTAAATGAACAATCAATATTTAGGTATGTTGTTTTTCTTAATGAAAAAAAAAATATCAAAACCTAATGAGTAAATTGAAATTTATATCACGCACAAGAAGTGGATGTTAAGTAGTTTTTTTTCTAGCAGTTAGTAGTGGTCAATTTTGGCGAGTCTTGTCAAATAAAATCCTAGCTTATGGTGATGAAAAATCTGCGCCGGGTCAAAAAATTGTGTGTAAAGAAAGAATAACCTTCATGCCATGTGCTATTGCATCTAGGTGCCAAAAGTTAGGATTGCTGGTTGGATAACAAAGGATTTATTTCGTGAAAGGTTCCATACGGAATTATGTCCTCTGAAGCTTGGTTTTTCGATTTGAAGGGTTGTACATTTTTATTTTTAAATAGTTTGTTTTTTAATAATTATAGGCCGTTTTATTCCCGGATATAATGTTGTAATATAAGTACTTTTTTTTAATTAACCAGCGGCGTAGATATGTGTATTTTTTGATACAATTTTAACCAAAAAAAGTAGTACACCACAGTATTTTTGTTATCCTTTTAATTAAAGAAAAGTTTTTTGTGTTTGTGCCATATAACTTATCATTTTAAAGAAAATAATTAAAAATTGTAGTAGTCTATCTAATTTCATAAATAAGACAACATTTTATATAATTATCTGTATTGGCTGATACTTGATGGAAATCCATATTAGATGGGAATTGAAACAATTTATATAGGTACCAAGGAAAGGGCGGAATATATCACTTATTGGTGATTATTTAATAGGAACTTTTTTTTTACCAAGTCGTCTTCACGGAAATTCTTACCTCGATTTTCTTCAAAATCATTTCCCAGTGACGTAGGTACTACTTTTTTGGTTAAAATTGTACTAAGATATTCCGCCACTTTTTAAATAAATAAAAATATTTTCTGTAAAAAAATACGTATTATTTATATCACAATATTTTATCCGGGAATATAATAAAATATCGTAGCCTATTTTGCATTATATATATATATAAAAAAATTACAACCCTGTATATCAAAAACCAAGCTTCTGAGCACATACCTTCATATGAACTTTTAGACTCAAAATTAGACCACGAATCACCTTTTGAAGTAAGTACATGACATTAATCAGAACCCTGTATAGAGCAGCATCTTTATTTTTATCTTGAATGAATAGAAAATTAAACAATCTTTGAACACAAAAGGCTTACACATTCATATATTCTGTGTATGTGTTTATTCTTGTTGTCGTCGATCGTTGGCTCATTTATCTGGTCAACGAAATACACCCATTGTTTATGAGATGAAAACTAATTCCCATCTTACTTCAGCACAGACATATGCTATGGAAATGTTTCTCATTTGCAATAGCCAAATACGAAGGACGACTTTGATTTATATCGTACCTACTTGAATTCGATTACAGCTGAATCCAGTCAATATATTTCTCATAACTGGAATGCAGTGATCTGTTCATCCTGAAGAAAGAAAAAAAAAAAACACCAACCACCCAAATCACCCAAGGCCACAACCAATACAGAAACTGCAATTTCATTCAAGATGAAATCGATAAAATAACTAGGCCATATATTTATTATATGGCCTAGGGACTTTAGGTTAGGAGTCTTGTAAATTTTGAAATATCAAGTCCACAAATATTTTATAGATTTAGTTTCGGTCGAGAAAATATGTACATATACTCATACATATATATATATATATATTACAAAAATGGATTGGGGATACTGTCGGAGGACTGGGACTTAAAAAAGCATACTCTGTTTGCTCACCGAGCTTTCGAGAAAATTTATTCTCTTCATCAGGGCTAAAATTAATACAAAACGATGTATAAATTCAAAAAAATTCGATAAATATATATTAGACTTACTGTGCAACTTGAGGTTTAAAATATGTTAGTTAAACTACAGTATGGAAAGAGCATCCTCATTACATATAATTACAATATTGGTATTGAAACATCTAATAAAATAGTGAAATAAAAGCGAGAGAAATTAATAATACACTCTAAGGTAATAAACACATTGATAAAACTAAGAATTGTCATTACAGAATGAGAGGGAATTGAAATTTTTTTTTTTTTAAACCTATGTATAGTAGAGGGAAGAAATATGAAGAAAAAAAGTAATTTTTTTGAATTTGCAAATTGTATTTTGCGGGTAAAATGTGACAATTATGACAGTTGATTTTATACCTGTCACCTTTCATTCAAACTATCTTGAGACATCACAGGACGAGAAAATTGTTATAAGACGAACCAAAAACAAAATAAACACAAGGTTGCTTAACCACAAAATTTTCCTTTTAATTTTGAACGCAATATTTTGCAATTAGATATGCGTAAATCGAGCTGAGCCCGCGTAAGTCAGAGCATTTGTTCATTGCTTGGGGTTCCTTGCTAATCTCTATCATTTCGTGTATCAGTCTTTTTTTGTAACAGGACTCGGTTTTTAAGATGCAGGCCCCATCATAGTTAGGAGTCCTGTTACAAAAAAAGACTGATACACGAAATGATAGAGATTAGCAAGGAACCCCAAGCAATGAACAAATGCTCTGACTTACGCGGGCTCAGCTCGATTTACGCATATCTAATTGCAAAATATTGCGTTCAAAATTAAAAGGAAAATTTTGTGGTTAAGCAACCTTGTGTTTATTTTGTTTTTGGTTCGTCTTATAACAATTTTCTCGTCCTGTGATGTCTCAAGATAGTTTGAATGAAAGGTGACAGGTATAAAATCAACTGTCATAATTGTCACATTTTACCCGCAAAATACAATTTGCAAATTCAAAACAATTACTTTTTTTCTTCATATTTCTTCCCTCTACTATACATAGGTTTAAAAAAAAGAAATATTTCAATTCCCTCTCATTCTGTAATGACAATTCTTAGTTTTATCAATGTGTTTATTACCTTAGAGTGTATTATTAATTTCTCTCGCTTTTATTTCACTATTTTATTAGATGTTTCAATACCAATATTGTAATTATATGTAATGAGGATGCTCTTTCCATACTGTAGTTTAACTAACATATTTTAAACCTCAAGTTGCACAGTAAGTCTAATATATATTTATCGAATTTTTTTGAATTTATACATCGTTTTGTATTAATTTTAGCCCTGATGAAGAGAATAAATTTTCTCGAAAGCTCGGTGAGCAAACAGAGTATGCTTTTTTAAGTCCCAGTCCTCCGACAGTATCCCCAATCCATTTTTGTAATTGTTGTGATTAACAAGCACTGTCGTTCTTCCACCTACTATATATATATATATATATATATATATATATATATATTTATATTTATACATCGTAAAAATTTGATAGATTATTGAAGAAATTTTATCTTAATATTACATTTTTCGAGCAACTGAAACTATATTATTTTTGTAAAATATGGGAGAGAGGGGGAGTATATGGGCTGGGAATATATTAAAAGTATTTGTCGTGAAATTTAAAATAAAATTATCCAGCAAGTAGTACTAAAGATAATATGTCAGTGGAATGAGAAAGAAGATAATCAAAAATGCCTCACTGCTTAAATAGCCCATTCAAATATTCAGGGTTTCCCAAAAGAACCGGAACGGCCGAATATTCCGGCAACGGCTTGATATAAAGTTATGAAATTGGGTATACGGGGGGTGATCAGTAGTGCCGGATCTAAAAATAATATTTGCAATGTTACCAGATTTACAGTTTTTCCTATTCACCATTCATATTGATATCTATTTTTTTTAACTCATCAATAACTGCTCTGTTTTTCAGATTATGTGCAAAATACCATCATCACTTCCTGTATATACCTACACTCTAATAAAATATACAAAATAGATTAGCAAAGGATATTTTTTCCGTAACAGCATTCATTCACTGTAGAAAATAGAAAGAAAATGAGTGCTTATCAAAGGATGGTGCAACAGTTTTGACTTTGTCTGTTTATTAGAAAACTGTTCTGTTGATATTATCTACTTACTTGTTATTTGGTTCATGAAATTGTTTTCCAGATAATATTTACATGCCAAACAGGAACAAACATTCACAAATGAAAAAAAAAAACGGGCGTAGTTTTTCATTATACCGAAGGCTTTTTCACAAAGCATCTCCCTGCTGCTGGAACATTATTTGACAATTTAATGAGGTTTTTTTTGCTCCTGCAACGACAGCAGGCGCATGTTTGATGTATTCCTGCTTTTTCGAGACAATCTCATTAAATATATTTTATATATATATACAGGGTTATTCAAGGTGAGTGGCCTATTACAAGTATTAAGAAAAGTACTCACAAGTATTTTAGTTCTGAATATTTGCAGAAGGGGCTTTTTAAGAAGACCATATCCAATTATCCATGTCCTATACCTAAGTCTAACCGTTTTTGACATATTTCAAATTTTATGTCAAAAATTAATTTTGCCGTCCAAAACATAATTACCAATCTTTCCTATGAAGAAGCCTTTAATATTTAATTTTGGTTGATTTTCTTGTAGAAGAAGATCTACTTTATTAGTATTCTTATGATATTTTGATAATAATTTATACAGAAAAACGAAGCTCGAAAACTAGATCCAAAAAAACGTCAAAAGTCTTTTTTTTTCAACTGGAAACCCCCGTTTTTTATTATTTTATTGTATTAAGCAGCGAAAATAAGGGGAACTTTATATAAGGGTCTATACCAAAAAATAGTATTTTCCATTTTTCTATGTCAAAGTGTTACACATTTTTAAGGTTGTGTTTGAAGTGGGCCATGATTGCATTGGAAAATAATAAAATCTCAATAAAAGTCAAACAAGCGCCAAATATGTGGCGAAATATGCCAAAATTGCGATTTAAATATTATCATTATTAATAATTAGTTTATTTCTATGTATTTTAGGCTTTATAGATCCAAAGTTCTTGAAGTCTTCTATAATTTTCATAACAGATTTTGAAATAACTTTATCACACTCTCCATGAATAATAAACAAATTCAAATAATTTTCATTTGTATAATTAAGTCATCTCGGCATGATAATGACTCAAAATTTGCAAATGAAAAGTATTGTTTTGACTTTTTTTACGCATATTTGACTTTTATTGCAATTTATTATTATTTTCTCTTGCAGTCATCATGGCCCACTTCTAACAAAACTTTAAAGATGTGTAGCAATTTTACAAAGAAAAATGGAAAATTGCCAATTATTTTAAAAACTACCTACTAATTTTTGGTATAGACAACCTTATACAAAGTTCCCCTAATTTTTGCTGCTAAATACAATATAATAATAAAAAACGGGGGTTTCCATATGAAAAAAAAATACTTTCGACTTTTACTGATAAACAAGATCTTCTTCTACAAGAGAATCAACCAAAATTAAATATTAAACAATTCTTCTTAGGAAAGATTGATGATTATGTTCTGGACTGTGAACTTAATTTTTGACATAAAATTTGAATTATGTCAAAAACGGTTCGACTTAGGGATAACACATTATACATAAAATGTTTTCAAAATTGTTAAAAAAATCAAAAAATTTCGTAATATACAGGGTATTTCATTGAAAATAACAAAGTTGGCATCTTCTTCCGGTATATCCGGAAATGCGATTAACATGAAAATATTTCAGATGTAGGTATATCCCCCAGTGACTTTAGCATGTCACCAAATTTCCAGATTGTTTGTCGTTATCATTTGCTTACAATTGATCGATAGCTTTCCCGGAGAATCTCCCTGTATATGGTATCTATTCCTATGCCATCTCTCTCTTACTGTCTAAAAACAATTTCTCCATAAGTAGTGAGGTACCTACCTGTTTGGAATGACATTAGCTCGGCAATGATACAATAGCAATGAGGATAACAGGACAAGAAGAAAAAGAAAAACAGAAGAGAAAAACACAGTCATTGGAAAATACATAGGCGGAAAAATAATTGCTGATGTCAATCCAAGGGAGAACTTCTCTTGTCTTTGTTATCGTCTCGGTGGGATAGCCAGAAGGCATTAGAGACTATATAAGAGGCCCACTGCGCAGCATATAGTTATAGATACAAGCAACATGCTTTAATGAGAAGAAAATACAACAAACATTCTTTTTCTCATTATAATAGAGAGAAAATCGAGAGATCCTGATATTTTGCAAAAGTTTTTTTTTATTGTATGTTTTTGTACATAAAAAGATTCTCCTAAATGTATTAAAGTTTTCTTCTTAGTTTCCTTAGCGCTACACCTAGTATGTATTTAAGAAAGATAGGTATTGAATTTATGTAAAATTTTTGGTGTCTGGTTTCTAACAGATGTCTGTCTGTATGAATGTGTCAAGAATATCATAGGAACGCATGTGTTGCCTTATTCATATTCTGGCTGAACTTTTCCACCAAAGTTAAACTTGGAAACAACCATGGCTGAACGAATTTAATGGTTAGATGATGTGATTAGATCATTTTGATATTTGATGGAATTCGTTTGACAATGGTAGGAAATAGGAAAGTCGTGTGAATGGACACAATAGATTTTTGACTCGCTTCTTATTTCAAATGTGCGCCGATTTTGATGATTTTTTTCTTTCGAATGAACCTAACCTAACCTAATCGAACCTAACCAGACCTAACCGAAACTTATCTAACCTTACCTAACCTTACCTAACCTTACCTAACCTTACCTAACCTTACCTAACCTTACCTAACCTTACCTAACCGTACCTAACCTTACCTAACCTTACCTAACCTAACCTTACCTAACCTTCCCTAACCTTACCTAACCTTACCTAACCTTACCTAACCTTACCTAACCTAACCTTACCTAACCTTACCTAACCTTACCTAACCTTACCTAACCTTACCTAACCTTACCTAACCTTACCTAACCTTACCTAACCTTACCTAACCTTACCTAACCTTACCTAACCTTACCTAACCTAACCTTACCTAACCTTACCTAACCTTACCTAACCTTACCTAACCTTACCTAACCTTACCTAACCTTACCTTACCTTACCTAACCTTACCTTACCTTACCTAACCTTACCTAACCTTACCTAACCTTACCTAACCTTACCTAACCTTACCTAACCTTACCTAACCTTACCTAACCTTACCTAACCTTACCTAACCTTACCTAACCTTACCTAACCTTACCTAACCTTACCTAACCTTACCTAACCTTACCTAAACTTACCTAACCTTACCTAACCTTACCTAACCTTACCTAACCTTACCTAACCTTACCTAACCTTACCTAACCTTACCTAACCTTACCTAACCTTACCTAACCTTACCTAACCTTACCTAATCTTACCTAACCTTACCTAATCTTACCTAACCTAACCTAATCTAACCTAACCGAACCTAACCTAACCTAACATCTTTCCCCAAAAATAAACACAGTGCCATTTTGAGCAAAAACACTAAGAAAGAGCACAATTTTTAATGCATAATTTTTGAAATAACTAAACATAATTGTACTCTTAAAAATGTTGATTACTAATGAGAGACTCAAATATGAAACAAGAACAAGAGTTAAAGAAGAAGTCGACGAATTCATATTGTTTATCAGTAATATCGGTAGGAGTGGAAATATATGATAATCAGAATTTATTCGAAAAATCGTTAGCTACAACAAAAATATGAAAGCATCCCACTTAACGACCATTCCTTCGACGTATACCCCCGAGTTCCGTGTAGTTTTATTTCAGATGCGGCGCCAAAATCCCCCATTCTTAATATTCAAAACTTCCAGCCACTTCCGCAAATTCACGGAATATATATTTTCACCAAACTTCAATTATCGTTGGTTGAGAATGCAATCCAACACATTTATGTTTATAATATATAATACATATTCAAATGACATAGCACAGATGAAAGTCATCACCTTGCTGGATACCACCCACGATTATATGGGTGAACCATATTTATTATATGTAAATCGATTTTTATATATAGATATTTAAGTGTATATACATATGTATAAAGTCTCGGTGGAAATTTACGGAAAGTATACCAAAAATATATAATATATTTCTCCATATAGAGTGAATGAAATTTTTGATGGGGGGTTAAAGTGGAAATTGACGAAGAAAATTATCTTCATGTGAAATAAGAATTTTTCAACTTATTTTTCTGTTTGTCAGAATAAAAATGCAAATAATCAACCAAATGAGGTTGTATTACTGATGAGCATAAAATATGAATTCTTTTAGTATAAGCTAATAGTGTTAGGCCCAAGCCCAAGTTTATTAAACAAAAACCGATCATTTTGACAGACACCAAAAAAGGAGGAGGTATACAATTCGGTTGTATGTTTGCTTTTTTATGTATGGATGCTCGCGCGTTTTGCATAGTAAACTTGCTCCGATTTTGATGATTTTTTGACGAGAGTTGGGAAATGATCCCGTATTTAGAAAAAAATCAAATCCAAAATCTCCATCCTTCCAAAAACTATCCGCAAAGGGGGTGTAGGGGACAATTTTTGTCGGAAATCGAAGATATAAGACGGTAGAATTACAGATGCGACCATATCCGAAAATTTTTAAATTCACACTTTTTTCAAAAGAGGGTTTTCGAGTTACAGCAATGGTGAGAACTATAATTGTGTATTTTCGCTATGGGGAGGGGGCAATTCTTTTCGAAAATTGAAAATATGAGACGGTCAAATTTAAGAAGAGATAATATGTAGCAACATTAATTTTGGATGTTACAGCAGAGGTGATGTTTGAAATATGTGTATTTCCATCGAAATGTTTTAAGAACAGTAACAAGTACAAGCAAAGAATATACATGGGCCATGCGATAAGTACTATTTTCTTTGGTATTTAAAAAATGTTTACCAAAAATTGGAACGACTTTATTAGTTGGTGCAATGAAAAATAGAAAATAATATTAATTCTATTATTGGTGTTGATAGTTTAGAAGATGGTGCCAAAAGTGTTCTATCTAACAAAGATTGCACAAGTACCAGCACAAATATAATTAATATTATTTGGTATTTTTCATTACACCAACGAATAAAGGTGGTCCAATTTTTTTGTAAAATTAGACTTTGTATATCGATTCATTTTGTACAGTAGGACAACTTTATTATCAACGAAACTTCTGGTAAATGGACACTCTCCTTCAAGAGCTTTCCCTAGACTTTAGGGTTCCGACAGCACCAAAAAAAAAATTGTCAAATAATGCTATCGAAATAAAAATTCTTATTTTCTCAGTTTAACGATACTAAATAACAATGACCTCATAATTTTACAATGTTGCCTAATTGCTGGTGATAGACTGGACCTTGGAGAATGCTAGAAACCAACCAACAATATTGCAGATCTACTTTTACTTCCTTGTTATTCCACCATATAATAATGCATACCACCTGCCTCTATTACTTGCGATGTGAAAAGATAAAATCACAGCGCCAACTTATTAGAAAACTTGCGTAGCATTTATCAGAGAAATATATAGTATGTGTAAGCGTAACAATTTCTTTAATTTATCAAACAAATCGCTCAACTTGCGACACACGCATATTATTATTATTATTTGATAAAACATAATATAATATGTACGGTAAATATATACAGAGTGTTCCATGATGGGAAACGTCAAACTTATAGAATACAAGCTGAGTTCTTATTTGTTATCCAGCAAATGCAAGCGGTCAACCGTGAAAGGCTTGAGTGATAACTCAATGGCTTTACCAATGACGACGGTATTGTGGTCTACAAATTCTACACAGTGTTGCCGTTAGCTGTGATAAATCACTAGAAAGACTTTTCTGCAGAAGATCATCATACGATTTCGGTAAGGAGGCGATGTTTGATGAGAAACGACAAGATTTTATGACTAGCTGTATTGGAGAAATTTTCTACGCAAATATTTTCCATCAATATCACATAGTCAACAAATATCCTTTGATGGTACACTTAAACCACTAATTTTTTTGCAGATTTGCTATATTCTACATAAACGTAGACAATTCAATCATTTCTTGATGAGATAACCTGTGATGATAAGTCAGGGCGTTTCCTTCGGGATATTTTATATTTCTATAGTCGCTTGTGAAAACTTTTAATGGAGTAATTTTTGTAGAAGGCTTAATACTGTCGTTCCTATCTTACTACTGGAACAACCATCCAGTGAACAATACGCCAGCCATTGCACAATATTTAGGTATCGAAAGTGAAGTGAAAGTGAGGAGACACTTTATTATGTTCTGAACTCGACCACAGTTCAAAGTGAAATAATGAAACAGACTGAATATATACGCAAGCCCCTCGACACTCGCTGAATTCGGCGAGTCAGCGTTTTTCTTAGATGTGCGTTTTGCTGACAGTGATCCAACTTATAGTAAGTATTCTGTAAACTTTGATACAAAAGTGTCGGTCGCATACCATTTTCCGTCCAGCTGTCATCGAACGATAACGAATTTGTTTCCAAAAATTTGAATAAAACATTGCAAAAATCAGTTGTGTATTTAAAATCTTGAACACAACATGAGTAAAGAATATTATTTTGCTAAATTTTTTTCCTATTCAACCGCCATCATATCTTTTCCCTACAATTTGTCGAGATTCAAATGCAATCCCATTCTTGTGTTGGACACACTGTATAAACGTAGAGCGTAACAACTTCTAGTGTATCAGAAACAAATCGCTCAACTCGACACTCGCATATAATTATTATAAATGAAACCTCAGTATATACTGTATATACCTATATATGTATAAATATATGTCGTATAATAATATATACAAACTATTTTGAGATAAGAATCGTATTTCCTTTTCTTGTACATTGTATACCCACCCTCATACTACCCTGGTAGTGCCGTATGGCAACTAATTCATATAGATTTAGTATTTTGTTTGGTAGCCATTGCTTGCAGCACATACATCGATAAGCATATTCTCATTTCCCCGGTAATTAATAACAAAGTTCCGGATTAGGATCAACCTATATTATATACAGGATGTCCGGAAAAATGTGGAAAATCTCTTGGATTCAGGTAGAACCTGAAAAAATAATATGACAAGTTCCTATAAAGTTTTTCCCAACAGGCGCTCCCTACGAAGATATGCTTCCCTGAAGAAAGGAGCTGAAAATTGGTTTTTCTTCAATATCATTTAAAGTACTTGAAATATTTACCAGGGCCGGGCTAAGGTTTACGCTTTAATGCGTAAATTTTCAACATCCTGAACCTTAAATGAACAAAAAGGAATCGCTCTCAATTGTCGATAAAATGAATTGTTCACGGGAAAAAAAAGCGAATTTATGTTCTATTGTTATTAAAAACGACAATGATTACGAAAAAAACTGGACCGACTTTATTGATTCTATTGGTACTGGCACTTTTGAAGTTGTGCAGTTGTAGTTAGATTGAAAACTTTTAGCAACAACTTCAAAAGTACCTCAACCAATAGAATTAATATTATTTCGTGTTTTTCAGTGCACGAATTTTTTGTAAAAAATATTTCTTCTTCAAACTAACTGCCATGCTCATATATCTCGCTATACAATTGGGACACCCATGATAGAACAATGAAAAAAAAAAAAGAGAGGCGATCATCATGTCCCATGCCACCGTGAAAATTGGTATGAACGAATGGCGAATGGGAACAAGAATTTATTTCTCTCAGGATTTGTATCAATTTTATTCGTTCGCTTCTTTTTTATTATAATATCTTCTTATAAATATATACCTATATATATATATATATATATCTTTCCACAGTAGAAAAGGGAAGCAGCCGAAACCGAAGCACCAAAGCAGTGTATAAGAGATCTAGGTAGAGTAGTAGGTATTATATAGGTATCAGTGTGTGAATTCCAACACGATACACATTTTTAGTGATATCATAAATTCTGAATATAGCGTGGCACACTTTATGTAAATTCTAGCATATGTGAATTTAAATGAGCATTCGTGACTTACGCACGAGTTTTGCCCGCCATATTCATATAATATGTATATATATATATGTGTGTTTTTCATCCATTATTTGATATACATTTGGTATTCATTCTGGGTATGAACTGCTGGTCTGTGTAAGTATGACTGCGCACCTCAGAGCTATTGCTATTGTTTGCACTTTCGAGATTCGAATAAATATTTATTACAAACAAGTGAAATTTTTGAAAAAAAAATTAAAAATCGTTTTTATTGGGCATTTAAGATTTAAACCGTACCGATGAGTACCTACTACTGCTATCCTTTTCTCGATTTGAACTATACTTATGTATATGTATTTGCCAGCAACAGCAATTCCATAACAAATTACTGTTTTTGTACCACAACACAAAATTAAACTTTAAACTAACAACAACGTCTGACGTCTGCCAATTGCGACATAACCATAGACGATCTTCCAGAAAGTACCTATATACCAGAGAACAGAGACGTATATATACGCTCCATGCTCGTGCGTAATTCCAGTGACGGATCCCATTGTCGTTCCATGTCGAAAAAATAATGATCTTGTTTGAATGAGATAATTATAATTACCAATATTGGATCACACTTGGAGCTTAGCAGGCGGCGAGATGTCTGCGATCTAACTACGAATTCGAAATATCAAGTCTCTAGACCGTATGGGGCCTGAGAAATCGCTCCGGAATCCATTGATACAAGAACCGAAAGTAATAAAAACTATTTAAAAAATTGGACCAACTTTATTAGTTGTTGCACTGAAAAATACAAAATAATATTAATTCTATTGGTGCTGGTTCTTTTGGTATTGGTGCCTGCAACAACAAACTACAAAGGCACTTCAAAATTACCATCACCAATAGAATTAATATTATTTTATATTTTTTCAGTGCAAGAACTAATAAAGTCGGTCCATTTTTTGTAGGAAATATTTATTTCACACTTCTGAGTGTTACATTATTCACGAAAATTGTTGAATGTTAACGTATATATTTTGCTTGCATTTGTTACTCTTCAGAAATCAAAAAGCATCGTCGCAGAAATACGCATATTTTAGACTTTAAAACTTGAAAATCGTAACTCTATAGAAAAAAAGTTCAATATAATTGTTGCTACAAATAATCTGGTCTTTAATTAGCCATTCTCACATTTTCAAATGAAACTGCCTCTTCCACTATGTTTGAAGTCATTTTTTTTTCAAATGGGATGGTATTGTAACGTGAATTTATATTAAAACTGGGTTCGATTTATTTTCACCTATTTATTTATACCAATAACTACACGACTATAATCACATTTATATTCACACTTATTTCTCGTACTATATACTTCTTACTACTGTCTGATCTATGAGCTATATCCGATTGTGATCTATGACTGGCTATCTATCACTAACTAACTAACTGGTCATTGCCATCAACCTTATATATCTAACCTAAAAAGCTCTAGATGGTTCCAGTGTTGTTTTCGTTATTTCTGGAGGTTATTTCTCAATATATGGCTTCGAGAATAGACCAGGACTTACTCTCATTGCCTCTGATGTCTCCCGTGTTTTCCGGAATGTGCATTGTGTGTGTAGTTTATTATTCGGGTAAGTCTTCACGTTACAGTATGTTAAGTTTCATATCCATGAATTCGTAATTAAATGCTCTTTCCATTTTATTAAGGCATATTTGGATCTATCTCTGTTGCTTTTCAGGCTATTAGCAATTTTTCAATTATTCCACAATGGCGAATGGAGAAAATGGAAAAATCGTAGGCGGCATGGTTAAGTTTGTGGAAAACTATATGGAAACGAAATATGGCAGATATTTTATTGGTACAGTACGTTTTTCATGTTTGATCGGGTATAGTTTCCGATAGAGATATTACAAATTTTGTGAAGTACTACAAACGTCGAAATTGTCGATAGATTATCGTATAACTTCAAATGGGGACTCCGTAGACAACAAATATCCTTAACAAATTGGACCTTAAAATCGATGCTGAATTCAAAATTGTAATAATATACATGGTGTTATGTTTAAAATATGGAGGTTAATGTTTACTTCCGGTATATCCGGAGATCCGCCATCTTTAAAATTATTTTCCACAGAAAGAACACTCGAAACGAAACACTTTTTGACCGACGAACCCCGATCGGAGGAGGTATACAATTCCATTGTGTGCTTTTTTTTTCGTTTGTGCGCGCTTTACATATAGTAAACAGACTCCGATTTTGATGATTCATTTGAAAGAGGAGACTTGAGAAATGGTCTCTTATTCGTAAAAAAACTCAAATCCGAAATCTCCTTTCCTCCAAAAACCACCCCCGAAGGAGATGGAGGCGGCAAATTTTCTCGAAAATCGAAAATTCGAGATGCCAGAACTAAAGATAGGGCAATATCCGGAAAAGTTTAGTTTGAACATTTTTTAAAAAAGTTACGGTTTTCGAGTTACATTTATGTTATAATCTTACATAAGTGTATTTTCGCTATGTGGAGGGAGCGTTTCTTTCGAAAATTGAAAATCTCAGGGAACTACATGACAAGACAATAATATTTGCAGCAAAATTTATAATGAATTCTTTTTTTCTTTAAAGATACGGTTTTCGAGTTAAGCGGTGTTAAAATGTTTAAATCTAAAATACTTATGCGTATTTCCGCAGTGATGTTCTGAAATCTCTAATATCTTCTTTAGTATTAGTGAACGTTCAACGATGTTTGTGACTGTGCACTGAAAATTACGAGATAGTATTAATTCTATTGGTGAAGTTGGTGCCTACAGTTATCAATCTAACAGCAACTGCACAACTTCAAAAGTAACAGCACCAAAATAGTATTAATATTATTTCTTATTTTTCAGTGCCCCATTCTTGCAATTTCAAAGGAGAGATCGCTAGAGCTCAACGTGCGCTTAATGGACAACCTTGAATATAGATTTTGTATTCTTTACTTGTTTTTATAATAAATAAAAAGATGTTCTTGGGGATGCAGTCATATATTCCATAAAATTCTTTGATTGAAGCCGAGCTTTCGAGAATGTTTATTCTAAATTCACGATTTTTGCCCTGAAGAAGAGAATAAACATTCTCGAAAGCTCGGCTTCAGTCAAAGAATTTTATTGAATATATGACTGCATATATATGCATATATATATATATATATATATATATATATATATATATATATATATATATATATATAATTGAGTGTTCATTTTCTTCTTTAGGGCGAAATTCGTTTATTGAAAACAAATTTGCCAGAGACATTTCAGAGACAGTCATAAATGATATTTATAAGTCACCCGCCATCTTTAGGGGTAAATCAATTATAGATGCCATGAAAAAGGTGATGTGAATAACAGGTGATTTTTATCTTGACAACATCAATACTTCTCCAATAATTCTGTAAACCGCAAAAGGCGAAAAGACACCAGATGTTTTCCACTCTTCCTCGTCGTCGTCGGAGCCGCCGTCGCCGCGCTCTATCACGCTCAATTCGCCTTTGCGCTCACCTTTTAAATTATTCAAACGGTTTGATTTCCGGATCCATCTGATGTTGTTGTCACTTTGTGCACTTTTCATGCGCGACCTCTCGATCTCTTCGGCTCTCTTCGATGAGATGAGATCGCCCTCTTCTCCCCTTTCGTTCCTTCTTCTGATCCTTCTTCCACTCTCAAAATATCCCAAGAGATAGTGTGTGAGTGTCTCCACACATAAATTGACCTTTCGGATTTTTGAATTCCCTTACAAGTGTAAATCGCAAATATATGTGTATAATATCAGACACGGTATACATATACAGGGTCATTCACGATGAGTGGCCTCTATTAGACGTTTCAGGAGAAATGCTGGGAATATGGAGCTGAAAATTTGCAGTATAATATGTTTTCGGATATGCTCTATCAACCTAAAGTAATGGTGACTTACAGTCACTTCCTATTATACCGGAAGTCGACAATAACTTGCTTATTTCAAATAGAATGCTTAATTTTTTTATCAAATTGTCAGACTACTTCCTATTTTGAGTTAACTTTTAGGTTTCCCTATATCAAAAATTCATAATTTTTGCGATATTTTGATTTTAGTGAAAATTCTTGCTAAAAAAATATCCCAACAACAGAAAAAATAACTGTGAAATTCAAGAGGTTATTTTTTAAACACGATATAACGAAATATATGTCTTTCGTTCAAGCCAGGTACAATTAATATTAAACATGCAGGGGGCTCTAAGAATCGATTCAAACTTCAGAACATTCAACATGAAAAAAGTCGCTCGAAGGCTCAGAAATGAATAAAAAACTTAATCATTTCCGCAATAATAAAAAAACCAAAAATGGTCTCAAAATAACTAAAAACTCGAATATTTAATGGTTCAAAATGCCCCTTTATATTTAGATAAACATTTTGGTCATCGGTCGCGAACATTGTTGACGGCTGTTCTTCGAATATACATCACCTTTCAATTCTTGAAAAGTACCTACCTTTAAATTGGATATTCTGTCGAAAAATAAAATGAAATATAGTCATCTAAAATAATGCAGTTGATATCAGGTACGGCTAGATGTGACAATACTGCAATGCCCAAAATATTTTCATCCGATATATTTCAGTTGACTGTGGCTGTAATCAAGAACTGAATTTCGAAAGTGATCTTCATAAACTTCAAATATTAAGTTTCAAACACCCTGTACAGCGCTGTCAAGCAATCATCATCAACAAGCTAAAGTTCAAGTCAATCCAAATATAAAATTTTAATACATCCTTAAAATGAGAAAGAAAAAAAGATGTTGTAACAAAAACCCCAAATTACCTACAAAGAAGAGATGGTACATGTTTCTAATAAAATTTTATTTAATCTTATTTTGGATTGAAAAAGATCACAGAGATGTATCGAAACGTTTAATTTTTTTGACACGAAATAAATGATCATATATTTCACAAAAATCTGCATATTCATTCAAAAGTCCTTATCCTAAGAGTTATATAATATACATCGTGACAATATCACTATTAAGAATGTTCAGTCTCAGATTGATTACCAAATATAGCACCAGTTCCGCAGGCAAATATCACGATTTCGCGGTGTTGCCGTGTCGGATAATAAATTTTGATTTGCAACTAGACCTTCAGCGTACTACTACTAACGTTGGAGATTATTATGAACGATACACTGAACATATATACAGGGTGTTTCTTAATGATATGCGAATATTTAAGGGGGCGATTCTACATCGAAAAAAAAAGATAGTCCCAGAATATCTGTTATTAAAATACGGGGTGTTGAAGCTTTAGAAGAAAAAAAAAAGAAGGAAATTAACTAATATTCTCGGAATCGCTCTAGATAATTCCATAAAATTTGGTAAGCAGCGACTATTAACGAAGGCACATATTTTTCAACACAAACATAATTTCTAGCTTCTTGCATAAATATACGACGTCCCCTGTAGATTCCATTGCTACGGTATGAGCCTGGTACTAAAGCCTCCAGCAATATACCTGTCACTGCGAGCATGATATATGCGAAAAGCAAAAAAAACATACCTTCGAGCTGCCAACAAAGGAATTTTCAAGAATGACTCAACTTACAGTATTCAGTAAACTTTGTCCATGCAGTTGAATTTTTTTTTTAATTCGAAAGACTGCAATAGAAACTTTTCTATAAAAAAATTACCTGAAAACAAGAACCTTGACCATCCAGATAAACATAGTTTTTGGTATTGCTCAGCAAATTTACGAGTGCTCTAGTTTTGTTAACGACAAGAACACACCCACATATATATACTACATCAACATCGTGTAATATCTCCATTACGGTGGGGACATGCTTGGATTTTTCCAACGAATAATGTAAAACTTTAATACGACCGGTGGTACACCAAGAGGGTATAGGGGGTCTGTGAAGAGATGTAGCATATATATATATACACAAACATATTTTATGTCACTATAAACAAGTATTTATGGTCGCATGGTTAGTAATGGACGCGACGTTGTAGGGGCATCAGGTGACAGACACTATTCTCTTGTTGTCTCACTTTATCACGAAAGCACGCCACTGGCATAGATTGGCAATGTAAACTTCGCGGAGTAGAGCTCAGAAACACCACTACCTGAAAGTATTGTAAATCGTATGAACATTTTCGATATCTGTGTTTTTCACAGCTGTTTAAGTCTCAAGGTCAATACATATTCTTAGCTATTGGAAATCATTCGCAGTAGGCATTTGAAATGGGAGAGAGTGTCTTTACTAGATTCAAGTCATAAGTATTTGGGTACGTTCGAACACTTTCAACAATGACAATGGTATACCGAAATAATAAATTAATAATTATATTTTTTTTGTTGATACTTTGACTAGTTTCGTAAAAATAGCTTCTAAAAAGCGAATAACACTAAGTAAATAGTGCCGATAAAGGTATTTTTTACGTTCCGTTAGCAGTACTGGTCAGTTTCACATTCTACTCTTCTATCCGTCTTGTCATTTGTCAATTGCCTGACAGCAGTGACAGCCTGGCAGTTAACCGTTAATTGCGAATTGTGATTACGATATTGCGAATCCAATCATTTCCCAGATGATTTTGAATACAATTCAAAGAGCATTTATTATTGAAAGTTACTTTTGTAATGGCGTCAAAGTTGACCGACTTACTCTGTTCTCGCTTGTTTAGAGGAATTTAGAGAGAAGTATCCCGATGAAGAGATTGAATATAAACAATTTTATGATTTGATTAATCATTTGATCTGTAATTTTAGAGAAACTGGCAATGTTGGAAGAAAAAAGGGTTCTGGTAGTCCAAAAAAGAGATTATCTCCGTTAATTGATGATATTAGGCAATGAATTAACGAGGCTCCGCGAACACCAATTAGGCATTTATGTCAACAAATTGGTGATTTAAGCTATGATATATGCCAAAGAATATTGAAAAAAAAATTGCATCTTCTTTACTTCTGTTCATGAGGTATTAACAGAGGATTATCCACAAAGAGTTCAGTTTTTTCGTTGGTTTTTTGGATAATCTCAATCACGAGCAACTAAACCTAAATGACAAATATTTATTACTTGAATCTAGTAAAGACATGCTCCCCATTTCAAATGCCTAATGCGAATAGATTTGTTTTTGGATCGCTGGATATTTGGTTCGCACTTTTTCCAGGCTTCGGGCAGGTTGAAGAGTTCAGGTCCAGATTGATAACCCTGAGTCTCATATGTTGGTCTTCAAAAAGATCCCGTATTTTCGAATTTCAAAATTTTTGTGAATTTTGAATTCTAAAACCGAAATATTTGGAGTTTTTCAGGTTTAATTAAAATTTTGAGATGTATCTACCAAATCTTTAAACTTCCATTTACTCATTTTTGGCATACATATACGTCTGGAGCAAGCTAATATCAATTTACAAGTTTCCAAGCGTTCATAGTACCATATTTATTGGCTTTTATGATGAAAATGAACTGGCTACAAGACATGAGTATCAAGACATTCGGACAAGTTTTCAATTTCACGCGAAAACGCATGGAAGGCTTCCAAGAGTCAAATTAAATTAAACTTGTTTCAACTCTGATATGGAATTCGATTGATTTTGATATTCCAAAATCCATTTGTATATTTGTGTCCACTCACACGACTTTCCTACCGCTCGCAGGCAAATTCCATTGAATAATATTAGTGGTAGTAAAGTAAAAATCCTCTGGTCAAATCGTGGTCATGTAACATTGTTTCGCAAGATGAAACGTTTAGTCAGAAGCTGAAGAAACATGTGGAAAATATGGAATTTTATTCAAGTATAACTTTTTGTGTGCTTTTTCTCCGAGATGGCGCTATATGTGGATGGTAAAGGGCTCTCAGAAGAATATTTTAGGCATGTTTAATCAAAATCCTTAGAGCCGTTTTTGCGCTATAGCCTTGAGCAAATCACGCTGTCATAGACAGACAGACAGACGGATGGACAGACAGACAGACCGACCAATGGCTGAAAATATGTTTATCAGACTTAGAAAAAAATCTCGATACCGAAAATTTCACACATATTTTTCTTATACGCAGCTACTATAGTACAATGTTGAATTTTAGGTTTGATTATTTTAATTTGAAGGTTTAATGTTAATCCACTCCGTAAAATAACAAATGCCTGTACGATAAATGCAATATTAATACTAGATTATTGTAGAACATAACAAAGTAACAAATTACCTTTACAATTTTTGAGATTTTCGTATATAGCTTCATCTCGAAATCTAAGATAACATTTACTTAAAATTTTTGTAATCAAATCCAGATTGGAACCATCCATTCAATTTTTGAACCTCAATTTCGAGTCATCCGTATATCTTTGGAGTGACGGTTTATTTTGATGTTCCTGCAGGCCGTCTCCCACTTTCCCAGCACTAGAATGTGCTGATGTGGCCAGCAGCAGCAGAAGCAGTCTCGGCCCCAGATGGACGTTGTGCGCGTTATGTGTCCTTATTTATCGCCGGCGACTTTCACCCCCCTCCATAAATCCCTCGGCTCCTGCTGGCTCACTAACCTCACCACCAGCCCCCCTAACCCTCCTCCACCATCCTTCTACTCGCTCTCAACCCACTGATTTATTGCCAACGTCTCCAGTTTTTCTAAACTATATTATGAGGATCACCGTAAATATCAGAGCAGAAGCAGCTTCCTCTTCTTGTTTTCTGGAGAAGCAGCAGCAACAGCAGCGCTTACCCTTATACTTCTATAAGGAAAGAACATCTCGGCTTAGCCGCTCCATGCTGCAGCAGACGTTACTCGGATTCAATAATAGGGCTTTGCTTTGCCCTGTTCTTCTAATTTACTGCTGCACTACCAGTTTTATGGACAATAATCTCTCAGACATCTTTACAATATTAAGAGGACAGCATTGTATACAGGTTGGCCCATCGAAAACACTCCAGCAGCGTTTACGGCTTTGTGTTTAGTGTAACTTCAACCTCTTGCACTCTTATTTTTTCCAATGGAAAGGGGTATCGTGGGATACATCATTTGAAAGGGCATTGTACTTTCTTTCAATTGACGCTTCGTTTTTTAAATGTGTAATGCTTGAAATATTTAATTGTATATATTAATACTAACTTGCTATCGTATTACCTGAAAATCTCCGCCGCCATTAGTGATGCAGCTCTGTAAATCTTCTAAGGATTCCCGCTGGATGGTATAAATTTTCGATTTCAGACGTCTCCACAAAAAGAAATCAAGTGGAGACAAATCGGGAGATCTCACAGGTCATTTGATAGCACCCCTTCTTCCCAATCCATCTACCAGAAAACGTATAATCCAGAAACTGCCATAAAGGTAATGCATCATGGCTGAAATATTGGACTGATTTCATGGAAATGTTGGCCCTTTTCCATAACTTCGATAACCGCTGGATTGACAGCATTCTCCAACGATTCTAAATACGTATCTCCATTTAAATTTCTCGGTATCAAAACGATTTAATTATGCCATCATCAAAAATACCAGTCCACACGTATAATTTTTCAGGATGTTGAGTATGGACCTCCTGGTACATCCTTGGGTTCGTCTAGGACCAGTAACGATAATTATATCGATTGACACTGCTATTGAGAAAAATTTAACATTCGTTTGAGAATCAAACATTAAAAAGGTAGTAAATGACGACCATCGAAACCCCGGTGGTCTAGTTGGTAAGACGTTGGACTTCTAACCGAGAGGTTATAGGTTCGAGCCCAACTAGGTGAAGGACTTTTTCCATACATGAAAATTTACTAAAAAATTCCGGGGGTAGAAATATCGCTATAAAATGGCAAAAACTAGCGGTCGACATCACTTGCCCCTTACCAACCCGCGTTGAGGCAGCGTTGTAAGGTACGCCTCAAAAACCCTCTTATCTGGTATGTCTCTTAGAGACATATCGGTGGTTCGGAGTCCACCTTAAGCTGTAGGTCCCCTTATCAGTTGCAATACTGATAAGGCAGTGAAGAGGAGGCCTGTTCAGGAGTGGACGCAAAAAGGGCTGCCGAAGAAAGGACGACCATTACCATCTCCATTCTATTCATGTCGAAGTTAAATGTTATATGGGCGCCATTTATTATCTTTCAGAATTCTCCTTACTTGTTACATCAGAAAGTTTTCTGAAACTTAACGTAGGGCTCATACTAATTTGACTCTTGTACTGCCTCATTTCTCAGTTGATTTTCAATATTCCGCTTTTTATTTGCAAGTCAACCATTTCGACGGAATTTTGCAACTAATTATTACAAAAATAACGTAGTATTCGCATCAACTAATTTATTTTAAATAAAGTTGAATTTTCCACTGATATTTGTTCGGTTAAAAACTATTTTTTAGTCGCAAACCTATCTTTTGTAAATACGAGAACCAGTGTTGAATAGCGATCTATTTTTCTAATATTGAACTAGTATTAATTCACGTTAATTTAATTTTATTAGCAATTTATTAGTAACCATAGTATGTCATGGGCATCTTCTTCTACAAATAAGACGAAAAAGAAATGATTCTTGATTAACCATCGACTCAACGCTTAGTATTTATAACAATCACATGATATATGTCGTATAACTAGATTTAATAATCGTACATAAATAGATTCTGTTATTATATTTTGGTTGTGCAAGTGTTATTCCATGTAAATCTTGTCATCTAAATGAGAATTGTGAGCATCTGATTCTGATTAATCACAATCTTGACCATCTCATAATGATGATATATATATATATATATATATATATATATATATATATATATATATATATATATATATATATACATATATAATAATAGTAATAAAAATATGTTGTTTTAGTGGTTTGAATTCGGGTTTAGTTGCCAAGAGAGTCCAGTGTCTAATTGAAATTTTGTTTCATAATATACCAAGAGCTGCAAAAGCTGTTTCTCAAATTCTCGTGTAATGGAGATATAGATCCTTTAATTATTCTATCATAAAAAAATGAATCGCTGAATGTGAGAGCAGCTGAACCGATTTTGCTAATTCATTTTTTTTTGTTGTGTTCATTATTATAAAAAAGAAGGTTCTTACGAAAGAAAAAATTAATAAAGTTGAGCGGAACATTAGAAAATTTAAGAACTTTTATGAAAACTTAAAGACAATATTAATTTTACATACAGTACATACAGTTGTTCGACATAACTGTCAGTTGTTTAAAATAACTGTCAGCAATTGACAGAACGGGGGCTGCAAATATCGTTTAACGTAGATGGATCGGTTGATAAATAATAGTTTCATTTCAATTTATTATACAGTGAATTTTTGAGAAGTATTTATTCATCTCGGTAAGTTAAAATCGATCACACCTAATATTGAAAGAATGACGCCCATGGATTGTGTTGCGGGAGCGGTAAAGTCAAATTGACGCCATTGGTACTGCCACCAGAGTCTCTGCATTCATTGGTTTACGAAAATAGGACAGATTCTATATATTTTTAACTCATATACAGGAATACAATAATTGTTTTCAAATGAAGTCATTCGGCTCAATAAAAGTGATTCGGAACAACTTTATGCTAACTTTCAAGGTAACTATATTGTAAAACAGTAAACTTTTACCACCACGTGTCTGAATACGTTGGTAATTTTCAATTGAAATCATATATCAATTAAAGTAGCGTACATTAGGTTTGTAGCTAGGTGAATAACCAAAAGCAGCCAGTCAAAAGTTGATGTGGGAATGGCAGTGCTGTATCTTGAAAGTCACATGGTTGTACAATTTTTGCAAATTTATTTCATGGTCGAGTTAGCAAAACAAGTCGATCAATAAATCGGTGAACAGACCAAGTGTGGAGCAACTTCAAATGTTTTTCCATCAGACAACGAATTGGTTGTATTATTTAAGACTACATTAAACCGCATGCCATCTGATTACCACAAAATTTTCAGCAAAGCTGATAAGACGCCTGCAGGACAACACGCAAGACGCTATAATACTGCAACAATTGATGAAGTTGCTATTGTTGTCATGGGTGAAAATTTAGAAAACCAAGATATTGTTTTTGCTTTTGTTAAGACAGGACAACGTCTGTCGGGTCAGCTAGTTCTAAATGTTTTGTTCATTCTGTTACCTTGAAACAATAGAATAGTCGTAAAATAAAACTAGGTATATATTTAGAAAAGAAGATAAAATGACGAGATCATTACTGGAAATCAATATTTGTGTCTATAAATAGAATATTATTTCAAATGACAACGATTTGTATAATAAATGCGGAGAATAAGTACAGGGTTTTTCATTGAGCATTGGCAGGTAACATATCTCAGAAAGTGATAGTCATAGGACGGTAGAAAAAAAATCATTTCCAAGAAATCGACCATAGGAAATTCCTGGAGATTATTTCAAGTTCCTAACTATACCGCCAGGGGGCTTAACGGCTACGGTCGTGCATAAAAATGCATATTTCTTGAGAATGGCACAATATAAGTTGAGAAAATAATATTACCAAAGTAATGATGCTGGAATTCTGCATCTTTTTGATCTATCACTTTTTATTGAAGTGAGGGCGGTAGGGAAGTAAGAAGCTTTACTGAATAAATTGCGGCCAGTGTACAATTTGAATTGATTAATTGTAGAATTACTGTGCAGGACAATAGTGAGAACTTGATATATTTATGTAGAGAAATAAATGACAAAGAACAAAGTATTTATTGTCGAATATTTCCAACATTGTTATTGATATTCGTGTGAAAAGTTTTGATATTATTTTCTTTTCTAATATTTGATATCTACAATACTTAGAAGAATTTGTTAGTATTTAATAAGATAATAATATTGAGAATTTGATGATTTATACCAAAGAAGGTTCTGACATACTCGAAAAAAGATTTGGTGAATAATTTGACGTTATTTCGATGATTTTATGTGGAGACTTCAATATCAACTTTGCAGATGATAAAAACCTACCACTAATTGAAGTTCTTAATGAAACATTAGGTTTGACTATGTCTAAGGATCGAAAATAAAGTAGTTAAAAACATAAAACAACGATCTATGCAGTTTTTACACAATACTGAGATAAATTCCAGTCTAACATGTTTGTTTCTTATTCCAGTTACCATAAACCTGTTATATATTTTTCAGAATAAAATGAATTAATTTTAAGTACAAATGGCGTAAGTATTGTTGAATTTAACGATGATAATAGAGCTAATAATGAAAATAAAGTTCATTAAAAACTATGTAAATACTAATACAATATTGATATTTTGTATTGAGCTTGTGCAGTCCATCATATGTTTGATTAATTAATAAACTGTATAAAAATGTAAATAATTATTGCTCGGAGTGCCAATAGATGTGAAAACCAGTCTGAAAATCAAAAATTTAGTTATTCCTTTGTTTTAACTTTTCACTTCTGTCGGCAGTTCTTATGACTGCCTCAGATTTTTTTTCTCTGGATTCAGGCACTTGTAAAAGCTAATTTTACAGAATTACCATACTTTCCTTATTACGCTGTACTTAGAGGAGCGGTAGGAAAGTAAATAGGTATCCATAATATCAAAGTTGACAATGTCTTTCCGCAAAACATATCACAAAGGACTTTATTGCTACCACACTTCCTTAGTTTTGAGATGAATTTGTTTCGGGATGATATTATCAAAGTTTAAGTACTAAGGTAAAGGTTAAGCGTATTTAACGATAAAGTAATTCAAGTTTTGTTGTAAATTTCAAATTAATCCACATGCACAAAATGCACAGAATTTACATTTTTGCATTCTTATTCGATATAAACTTTCATAAACTTGGTAGTGTAACATGATGAATATGGATCAAACTTATAGAGTAAGTATAAGATGAGTTCACTGGAATATCAAATGGAGATTTCAGCAGACGGCAAGATTATTTTCTTGGATGGATTTCGCTATTGGGAACCGCAATATATTTGAAATCGATCGTTTGGAAGCAGGCGAAACTTTGATCAAAAATTCTGGAAAGTGTGTAGAAACATTAAAAGTCATGTAACTCTGGGTTTTATTAAAATAATAAATATTGATACTTCACGAGATGCCGTTCTTTTTCTCTCCCAAAATACCCCCCATATACAGATTTCATCTATTCATGTCACACCTCTGCGTTTGGCTCACAGAAATTGATAACTGTACAAAATTTCAATTCAATCGGTCGAGTAGATTCGGAGATAATTGACTGTGAACGACGGACAGACGGACACACGAGTGATCCTATATATGTTACTTACGGAACCATAAAAAACATAAGAATGATCTGTCACCATGTTGTAGGACATTCTGTACATTTCCAACTAATTCCAAAACATGAAAATTGAGATTGCTCAATTTTTTTGTGTAAAACTTTTCTTATTTATTCCTGCAATAACAGAGTTATCGACCGTATGTCGCGCAACACCCATCTTCAGATATGACATACCATTACAATAAATTAAAAATGTAGAAACTGGATCCAAATAGTTGTAAGATATTTTACACATGAAGAAAGCTCGGGAAATGTCTTTATCAACTACAACTATAGATAGAGCTACCTTCTGCTAGACCACAAAAGGCAGGAATGAGCAGCAGCTATAATAACACGAGCGGTGGGCATGTTCTTATTTGCTCATTACATAACAGTTAATTTAGATTAGATAACACACATACATATACCGTAGGTATATATACTACTGACATAAGTAATCAATCCAGTGAAAATTATTCGCTCAGAGAAACAGAAGGAGCAGAAGTGGAAGCGTCTGGCCCGCGGGGGTTTCCTCCGCACACATACACAAACGACTGTGTATATATATAGGGTGACCAATCGAAAACAAAACAGAGTCATTTTCAGAAAGTTTGTCATTATTCTAGGAAAAAGAAGGGAGCCGTCTCCCTTGCTTTTGTTGGCTTCACACGATGCAGGCCATCATGTATGTGAAATGACAGTACAGAGAAAGATGACTGTGACAAATGATACAAAATATTGAACATTCTAATCAAGCTCTATTTCTAAGCATTTTCACAACACAGAAAATGTCCCAACAATCCAAAATAACATGCTATCAAGTACAAATTAACTTTTGAGTACGACTCGACTAGTTCCGAGTGCTCCGACAAGGCACGATACATGAAAACAATCACCGAAAATAGCACCGGTTCTATCATCAAATAATGCACGAGTTCAAGCCACCAACCGTGCACGTGATGTCATTTTCTTACACGGAAGCATGCACAGCACCATGCCTAGCTCCGGTCAAGGAAACATGCAGCAAAACATACTCCGTCTGCAGCGGGCTTTAGAGGCAGCTCGTGTAATTCCGTAAGCAACAGTATTTGTAAATTCCACCTAAACGTTAAAGGAAAGTACATTTTACAGAACACAACCAGCTTCGTCGTTAGAAGATTTGCGTCAAAGACTTGTCGACGAGTGCCATCGAATCAACGCCAGTAATGCTTCGAAATGTGCGCCAACGTTTCGAACACAATCTTTATTATTATTGTATGGAGGTGGATGGTCATCAGTTTGAACATTTAATTTCCAAATTTAAAGACTGCTGTAAAGGGAATTACAAGTACAGTTGAAAGACATCTTACTCGATGTCCCCCCCCAATGCTATTTAAATATTTTGGGGTGAATCTTACCCTTACTAGGAGTAAGCAAGTGGTGGAGTAAAAAATACTAAAAAAACGTGCCACCTTGAATCAAAAAGTGACGGGTCCCGGCTTCTTCCTGAAATAACGACAGACTTTCTCTGTTTCGTTTTTGATTGGCCACCCTGTATATATTATATTATGGCACACGAAATTGCAGATAGATAATTGTGTTATTTCAACTTTGTACGCTCACTTACTTGAACACAAACACACGAATAACCACCACTAATAACAGTAAACCAGCTAGGATAAACTCTAGACTCCGAGAGCTGGCAATAGAATTTACTATGTCATAGTTTAATGGAGAAACAGAATGAAAAATTAAAACCAAAAATTGAAAACCGTAGCTTTTTTGAAAAATGTTGCTTCATATACAATCTCTTGTTTAATTTAGCAGTTTCATATGTGAAATTTTCGCAAAAAATTGCCGCCTCCATATAGCGGAAATACACATATTTCAGTCTTTACCATTGCTGTAATTCGAAAACTGTAGCTCTATTAAAAAAATTCAATTTAAACGTTTCTATTTTTAAGAAACATTGCAATGTTAGAGGGAAGGAAATTTCGGATTTGAGATTATCTAAATATGGAATCATTTCCAAACTCTGTTTCTTCTTTCAAATTAATCAAAATCAAAGCAGGTTTACTATGCTAAACACGCGAACCGTCTTACCTAAATAAATAACAACATCTTATTCTTAAATATTTCTGTTTTGGCTTGTAAGATACCATCAACCATGTATGGAAATGGCAATAATTGATTTATTAGGTAGACTGGACTTGAAATTGTATGAGAGATACATGGATCGATGTTATAACTAAACCATTTAATACTTCAGTAATAGCACTGGCAACTTTGCATTTAGAATTTGTGTACCAATATCGTTTCCCACTCGCCATGATAGATGCGCAATGGTTATAGTGCGCAACGCCCGAAAATGACAACTTAATATTTACCGACGTTATTACAGACACTGCTGCCTTCAGCTTGGCATACAGGCTCCTGTCTAAATTTGTTCTTGGGATAATATTAGACTCGAAACTGACATGGAACCAACATCTCGAGAGAACCATTAGAAGGGCACAGATTTCATAAATGGCGGCCAGACGCTCCTTTGGAAAGAAATGGGGACTTAAGCCACATATGATAGATACACTGGTGATGGGGACGGGGGATATATTAAACATGGAAACTGATCTCATTTAGAAACAACAATTCTTTGAAAATACATTCAGGATAAATATACGAAGAAGGACTGAATGGTGTGCTTAGCACAATCTTTCAGGGTGAGGTCTGGTACACTGACGGATGCAAAATCGAAAGAGGTGCTGGTTCAGGCTTTTTTACTAAGAATCCAAGTACTTGTACAAACAAAGAAAAATAAATCAAAAAAATTGTTCTTGGCTACGAATCTGCCTCATGGTTTCTTGATGAAAGTTGAATATCTTGTATAGATACTTTGATACTTTTTGTATCCCACTTTTCCATGATTATAAACGCAAATATGACTTCCTTTAAAAGGAAAATCTCTATTCAACTTTATTTTATTGGCAGCTCCCCATCTATTTCTGTGTTTGTATAATGAGTTTCTCTGTACGGAGATAGGATATGAAAATGTTTTGCCCTCATATAATATACACAAGCCATTTCCAACGTTTTAGGTTGTGTTGTGTTTGTTAGCGTTATTAGCGATTATTGCGGTCAAAATTACGAAACGATAGCGCGCCGCACACTGGAATTTACACCACCCGACACTCACACATACGGGGTTATTTCCCAAATGTACATTTAATTCGAGAGGTTACCACCACCGAACACCGCAATAATAATAATAATAATAATAATGATAATAATAATGGATATGGCCCCCTTGACGATGATCTTTTCTTGAAAATGTTGATCGGAAACCATTATTCTGTATAGCGGTAAATGTGTGGGGGCGCTTTTAGGTTTTGGGGGCGCTTAAATATGTAAGTGGATTCAAGTTACTACTATGTAGTTAGCGCTTCTTTAAAATTGATATCGAAAGGTCGACACGTTATTTTTGGTATTTCTCCAGAGCCCACGAATATGGGTGCGTGCGAGTAAGAGGGTTCCATCAGATGGACACGATTCAGCATATATATTTTGATATAAATAAAGAACAGAATAATTCGTTAGTTAGTACTTTAGATATATTCCAAAAAATTGGACCGACTTTATTAGTTGTTGCACTGAAAAATAAAAAATAATATTAATTCTTTTGGTGCTGGTACTTTTGGAGTTGGTGCCTACAACAACAAATTAAAATGGCACAACTGCAAAATTACCAACACCAATAGAATTAATATTATTTTGTATTTTTCAGTACATGCAGTCCAATTTTTTTGTAAAAAATATTCATTTCACATTTTTGAGTGTAACATTATTTATGAAAATTGTTGAACGTTCACTATTACCCAAGAAGTTATAGGCTTAGCTTGTACTTGTTATTTATTATTCAGAGATCACGCAACATTGCGGTGCGAATATACATGTTTCAGACTTTACTGCTGTATTTCCAAAACCATAACTCAATATAAATATTGCTACTTATAATCTTCTCTTTAACTTGGACGTCTCATATTTTCAATTTTGGAAAAAATATTCCTTTCCACATAGCGGAAATACGCATATCACATACTTCAGACTTTACCATTGCGAAACTCGGAAACCGTAACTCTTTTGAAAAAATGTTCAATTTGAACGTTTCCGGATTTGGTCCCATCTTTAAGTCTGCCTTCTCAGATTTCCGATTTCCGAAAAAAAGTTGGCCCCTCCACCCCCTTTAGGAGCGGTTTATGGAAGGTGATTTCGGATTTGAGTTTTTTAAATCAGTGACCATTTCTCAACTATCTGCTTTCAGATAGAACAAAAATCGTCTAAATCAGAGTACGCTTACTATGCAAAACGCGCGAACAGAAATAAAAAAATTTAAAAGCATACAACCGAATTGTATACCTTCTCCTTTTTTTTGAAGTCGGTAAAATAAACAAAAAAAGGTTTTAAGGGAATGAAAAAATGTCAAAATTCTCCGGAAAATCGTAGAATTGAGGAGACATTGTTTTTTTTTCAGAAGAAGACTCTAATTGACAATTCCATCAATGGATATGCTTATTTTTTTCGTAAATAGTTTTATTTGCTTTTGGTTTTAAGTGAAAAAGTACAAATCAAGTTTCGTAGAGATTCACTAAAGAATAATTAATATTTATCCATAGAATATAAAGGAAATCATTGATGGGATATGGAACCATAGAGACTTGTATACATTCATGCAAAGAACAGTTATGGATTCGGTCACAGGAACTATGCAAGGGCATGGAACAATTACCGTTAAGCTCCGTCTATACGATACAGACACATCTGTTGTTATGTCATGTCAACAAATTTCGTACTTTGATGCAGAAACAGAACGAAAAATCGAAATTATCCAAAATCACCTTCCCTCCAAAAAAATCGAAAATCTGAGACGGCAAAATTAATCAAGAGACCATATTGGGAAAAGTTTGAATACTAGAAACTAGAATAGGTTGTATCATCTTTAATATTAGTGAACGTTCAACGATTTTAATGAATTGCGTTACATTCAAAAGTGTGAAATAAATATTTTTTACCTGAAAAAAAGAGGCCGCTTACAAATTAATGTCGGAAAATCCGGACAATCTTCAAAAAGTATACTGTTCGAATTTTTCAAATTTAGTATTGGGTAGCAATCTAAATTAATTTTGAGCAATTATAATCCATGTATATGATTTTATAACGTTAGGTTTGTGTTTACAAAAAATCCCTAAAATATATTCTCAAAAAAGTTTTATCGGTGTTTATAATAAAGTCGTGAGTCTTGCACCAATCTCCTTATTTATTTTTATGTACCGTCATATATAGTTATCTGATTATCTGGAAGAACATTTGCATACAACAGAGAATAATAGCGGTCTCAGAACCGACCCTTGTGGTACCCCTAAAATTACGGAATTAGATTTTCATAAGAATTATTCGCACTTCCTTCAAATATCTCCAGTCAACTCATAGAGTTGACTTGTAGCCTCAAATTTGAATGCAAATTGTCCTATAGGATTAACAGAAAATGATTAATTTTAGATAATTGAATTGTTTGAATTGCCAGTTTTTGATTATTGCCAACCAAATAGTTTTAATTATGGCAGTTGTATTCCGACCGGAACAATAATAGACTTAAATGAAGGTCAAAATTTCCGCCTCAAAGATCTTAATGGGTGAAAGGGGGAAGTTGAAGGGGCCAGTAGTTTCCGAGTGTAAGTGTGCACTGATGTGTCCAACTAATTGCCTTAGCCCAAATAATCGTTGTCGTTCTTATCTTGACCAACATTATTATTGCCATCACAGAGAGTAAGTAAGTTTCAAGTGACCATATACCTACTTACACACATGGAACAACAAGAAGATGATTCTACTGATTCGCTAGTTGCTCTCCATAACATCCCACCATACTAATTACACGTTCCATCCTTTCTGCACATAGAACCAGCCTACGATCTATAGAAAGGAGAGGGATACGATTTCTCCGAAGTCACTTTGGCATTGGTATTGTATCTCGCGGTGCTATCTCTTTGTTTGATTTGATTGGTCTTCCATGTGTTAATGGCAGACGTCATTACATTTCAGGTAGCAATTAATACTGATCTATAAAATTGTTATGAATTTCTCATCTCAGTTCGATTCACAATAAATAAATAACATTTAAGAAACAACAGGTGTACCTTTCGAAAATGTCACAATGGCAAAAATAAAATAATATTTACTCTTATTATTAGATTCTTTGGCGTTTGATTGTTAATTGTAAAATAAACAGTTTAAGAAAATGAAAAAGAACTCAACTTAAGTTTTGCTCAAAGTACTCGCTAATTATTTTCAATACAATTCAATATAATTCTTTGGCGCAATTGTCGTTAACACTATTCACTTCATTGTGATAAACTTTATTTTCAGAAATATAAATAATCTAATGGATTGAGATAAGGCGATATGGCAGGCCACCTCACAGGACCATGAGTTCCGATACATCTGTCAGGCGTCAGGAAAACTTGTGTTTGTGATATGTACAACCAGACTTAGTAATACCAAAGCTAATGAAAGTCGCTTCCATTATCTTTGGCAATTCTGTCCCTTCTGGACCCCGTATATATTTAAACATTGATTTTCCCGAGTATCTTCCAATCAGTTCCAGTTGTTTTCTATGTTCATTTCGATGTTTTGAGTTTATGTTTCTTCTTCAATAAGTGCCAACAGCTATATAGGACATGTTTGTATTGTTGCAAATAAAATATTTTTACATCAAATATCCTCCACACCATTAGATATATATATATATATATATATATATACGATTCAACATAAACTTTTATCAAAAATTTCTCCTGTCTAGAGACAAACATACATAAACAATATTATGGATCCATTCCGATGTCGATATTTATTTTTATGGGCTTAACAAAATATTATTTGTGCTTCAGCGGTAGGTTGCTACCTATCCATCTATCTAGTGCCGCGTCTTTTGTCCCTTTATTGTGCAAATGCTGTATTGTCTTTCCATTTATATTCGTATATGTTTGTGTGTTTATTTGTAGTATGTTCGTAACTCCTTTTGTTGTGTATTGTTCTGTTATTTTATCGCATCTTACATAAATTACATCGATATCGATTGAGGAGGAGAAGCAGCAGCAGCGTTAGGAGTCTCTGGACCATTTCAAACATAATTTGTGTGTTTTTTTTGTTTTGTTTTGTTATCACAGCTTTTTTTAACAGGATTCAAAAAAGAGAGGAGGTATGATATTCCAATTTGATTATTCTTTTCTCATTGGATAGAGGACTATTGCGAATTGGTCGCATTGAAAAAAAAATGTGGAGGG
Organism: Crioceris asparagi; assembly: GCA_958507055.1. Classification (NCBI taxonomy): domain Eukaryota; kingdom Metazoa; phylum Arthropoda; class Insecta; order Coleoptera; family Chrysomelidae; genus Crioceris; species Crioceris asparagi. The sequence continues at coordinate 2,242,665 of OY293827.1, forward strand.
GGCATTTCTTTCGAAAATAAAAAAAATGAGACGACAAAATTAAAGAAGAAACCATATCCGGTAAAGTTTCAATAGGATACTTTTCAAAAAAATCATAGGTTTCCGAGTTACAGCAGTGACAAAGTCGGAAATATGTGTTTCTAGTTTTTTCTTTTCGAAAATTGAAAATATGAGGCGGCCAAGTTAAAGAAGAGGTTTTATGTAGCAACATTTAAATAGGACATTTTTATTTTTCGAAAATTGGCCCGACTTCATTAGTATAAAAAATAATATCAATTCTATTGGTGCGGGTACGTTGAAGTTGCTGCCGAAAATCTTCTATTTATATACAACTTTATCACTTTAAAACTATACAGAGTGTCCGGAAAATACTTGGACAACAGGTAATGACAGACCAATGGGCAAAAAATAGATCGATTTAGCCTAACCCCACTAAATTTCTTGAGATGTGATTACCTTAATGGTATAGAACGAATATCTTTCAAATTTCTTTTTTATTGAATTGAAACCGTCAAAAAGTTTTTTTTTCGTCAATCTCCATAGCCCTCTGACGGCTAAACCAAACACTTTCAGATATAAGTAAGGTAAGTTAAATGGATCTATTTTCGCCCAGATGCCCACGTATTTTTCGGACACCACGTATAATATCATACTGACTTTTACGTCGAAATGTTCAATGGCATCGTCGTCAATTTTTTAAGAAACATCCATTAGTGTGAGGAGTATAAAACTGATTTAATGTTCCAAACAATTTCAATCATTCGTAAATAATATATTCATTCCATACAATTTTTGACCGACGAACCCCGAACGGAGGAGGTATACAATTCGACTGTCTGCTTTTTTTTTGGTTTGTTCGCGCATTATATATAGTAAACATTCTACGATTTTGATGATTTTTGATTCATTTGAGAGAGGTGACTTGGACATTGGTCCCATATTAGTAAAAACTCAAACCGAAATCTCCTTCCCCCCGAAAACCGCCCCCGAAAGGGTGGAAGGGGCAAATTTTCTAGAAAATCGAGAATTCGAGATGCCAGAATGAAAGATGGTACAATATCCGGATACGATTAAATTGAAATTTTTTTCAAAAGTGTTATGGTTTTCGAGCTACATTCATTTTAAAATCTCACATATGGGTATTTTTGATATGTGGAAAGGGCAATTTCTTTCGAAAACTGAAAAACTTTTGATGCCACATGAAAGACAATAATATGTGTATCAACATTTATAGAGAACATTTTCTCCTTAGAGTTATGGTTTTCGAGGTAAGCGGTTGTTAAATCTAAAATATTTGAGCGTATTTCCGCAGCGATGTTCTGAGATCTATACATAATAAATATTTTTTACAAAAAATTGGACCGACTTTATTAGTTGGTGCACTGAAAAGTATAAAATAATATTAATTCTATCGGGGCTGTTACTTTTGAAGTTGTGCAGTTGCAGGGAAATTGGTAACTTTTGGCACCAACTTCACAAGTACCAGCCCCAATAGAATTAATATTATTTTATACTTTTCAGTGCACCAACTAATAAAGTCGGTCCAATTTTTTGTAAAAAATATTTATTTCACACTTTTGAGGGTAACATTAGTCACGAAAATCGTTGAACGTTCACTAATACCAATGAAGATAGTACTTATTCTATTACCCACGTATATTCCTTGCTTGTAGTTGTTATTATTGAGATCTCAGTACATCGCTGCGGAAATACGCTTGAATATTTTAGTTGTTACCATTTTAACACCGATTTTACTCGAAAACCGTAACTCTAAGGGGAAAATGTTCAGTATAAATGTTGCTACAAATAATTATGTCTTTCATGTACTGCAAACAGATTTTCAATTTTCGACAGAAATCGCCCTCTCCACATAGCAAAAATAGGTATATTTGAGAGTTTAAAATGTCTCTATGTCGAAAACCGTTACTCCTTTGAAAAAATGTTCCATTTAAACGTTTCCGGATATTGTCCTATCTGTAATTATATCAACGCAGATTTTCAATTTTCGACAAAATTTGCCCCCTCCACCCCCTTCGGGGGCGGTTTTCGGAGGGAACGAGATGTCGGATTCCCGTTTTTATGGATATGGGACCATTTCTCAAGCCTCCTCTTTCAAATGAATCAAAAATCATCAAAATCGGAGTACGTTTACTATATGAAAGGCGCGCACAAAACAAAAAAAAAACAAAAAAAAAAAACAAAAAAAAAAAATGCACACAATCGAATTGTATACCTCCTCCTTTTGGGAAGTCGGTCAAAAACAAGGTCAAGCTAAGTATATACGTGGGTAATAAGATATTAGTGGTGAACGTTCAACGATTTTTGTGACCAATGTTACACTCAAAAGTCTGAAATAAATACTTTTTTACAAAAAAACTGGACCGACGTTATTAGTTGGTGCACTGAAAATTACGAAATAATATTAATTCTATTGGTGCTGGTACTTGTGAAGTTGGTGCCAAAAGTTATAAATCTAACCGCAACTGCACAACTTCAAAAGTAACAGCACCAATAGAATAAATATTATTTCGTAATTTTCAGAGCACCTACTAATAACATCGGTCCAGTTTTTTTGTAAAAAAGTATTTATTCTTAAACATAACCAGTACCGTCGCAATTTTGCCCGCACTGTAATTTACCGTAAGGCATTTTTTGCATTCACGAAGGTCGTCGCGTCGGCACAGGCTGTAATAATAATAACAATAATATGTACCTACCCTTAAATATATACCTTCGCTAAATTATACCGATATAATATCGATAAACAATAAACTAGATAGTAAACTATCGTTTCTCGTGACCTTTCTTTACGATACGACTGAACGCTTCTTCATTTTTATAACGATACAGAAAAGGAAATACTACACTGGCAGAAGAAGATTTCACATTTTTATTATTTATGCCGTGTAAAACTTGGCGATTCGAACATTTTTGTACCGGGTGGACCAATAAGGTCTATCTATCTATCTATCTATATATATATATATATATATATATATATATATATATATATATATATATATATATATATATATATTTCCCGCGTTTCACTAATGACAGTCGTCGTCCCCATTATTTTTTTAAGGCATTAACTTATGATGAGAAAAAAATAATATCTAAAAATTTTGATTTGACATTAGGTTATGGTAATGGTAAAAAAACTGAAATAGAAATAGAGCATGAAAGGGATGAACATAAAAGTGACAGGCCGTTTCTGATGATATCCAACAGAATATTTTATTAGAAGTGAATTTATTCTTCAATCACAAAGTTATCCGACAATAATAAAATTTACCGGGGTGCTGTTCACAAATTATTAAAGAAAGACAAATTATATCCTTATAAAACTGACCCATGAACATAATGAAGACGATTTTGACAGACGCCTAGAGTTCTGTGATACGATTCAGAGAATATGTAACGAGAATATTGGTTTTGAATATAATGTGTTATTCTCCGATGAAGCAACTTTTTGCTTTAATGTTTCAGTGAACAAACCAAATTGTAGATATTGGGCAACTGAAAATCCTAACTGGATGATGGAAGTCAATACCCAGTATCCACAAAAAGTAAATGTTTGGGCAGGGATTATAGGAAATAATATATTGAAAGCATATTTTTTTGAGAGAAATGTCAAGACTGCAAACTATCTAGAAATGTTGCTAACATATTTAATACCATTTCTGGCAGTAACATATCCAAGTATGCATGAGTTTGGTGATTTAGATCCCAATATTTGGTTAAAACAAGATGGAGCAAGTCCTAATTATGCTCTAAGGCATTTCCTGAATGCGGTTTTTCCCAATCGCTGGATAGGAAGACGAGGATCTACTGAATAACCTTCTAGATCTCCAGACCTAAGCCCTTTTCACTTTTATATTTGGGGTTATTTGAAATGTAACGTTTACGTGAGCGGAAACAGTAATATACACGAACTCAAGACAATAATTCTAGCGAAAATGCAACAAATTACGGCAGAAATGATGACAAATGTAATTCAGAAATTCGTTGCTAGCATTGGATACTGTTAAGTTACTCAAGGGACAAAATTTGAACATTTATTGTGATATATTTTCGTATTTAATCGTTTATTCATTGTTTCGTAGGTTTTTATTATTTATATTTGTTAATCAAAGATGTTTTGAGTGTTGAATGAATGAATGAAGGGAAGGTGGAGGGGATAAAATGATACTGTTCGCATAAAATAGTGGATATATATATATATATATATATATATATATATATATATATATATATATATATATATATATATATATATATATATATATATATAAGATATTTTAGAATATATTGTATTTTCATAAATTATGAACGCACTGTATACGACTTATTATAATTAGGTATATTTCGGAGAAACATGATATTTCTTTTTTTTTAAGAATTATGCCTCCTAGTCCTAAAGCTAGTGACTCTAGAATTATTTCTAGCGATTTCTCTTATTGGTTACACCCGGTACATGGATGTAGCAGTAAAAATGGACAAGACAGAGTGGAAGATATAGATAAAGCACCCCCCTCCGAAACCCTTAACAGCCCTTAACGTTGGATCGCGAGCTAGTCTGCTAACGATGTCGTAAAGATGGTATGTCCTATACCCACCTACATATATATATATATATATATATATATATAAATATATATGTCCACTGACTAGTTGCTCCCGGAACTTCGGAATGACCTCTAATAATAACTTTGCTAAAGTACATACAGGTAGTGTGGTGGTCCTCGCTTGAGTTATGCGATATTATACAGTTTAGTGTTGCTTCGATAAAACAAATGTAGAATTTATTTGTCAATAAACTAGTACAACGTTATAAAAGATGTTCTTAGATATTTATAATAACTGAGGTTTAAGGAATAACAATTGTATATTCCTTCTATTGATTATATTGAGTGATCTTGGTATAAGAGGAAAGTTCTTACATGTTAGTTAGTCACTTGTGGAGTCCCTCAAGGTTCAATGTTGGGTCCATTATTATTTAATGCTTATATTAATGGATTATCGCAACTTAATATATCGACTGCTAGTGTATAATATAGACATTATGAGTAGTGATGGTGGTGGAGTTGCTAAACGGTCATTGAAAATTATAAAAAGATGATGGTATAATTATCACACAGTATTCCAAAATTGAGTATTTTAAATGTGTCTCTATATGCAGATAAGGTCCCTCTGTTACAGCCGGACTGACAGTATATAAAGATAATTGTTATAATAATTCAAATTGTAAATGTGATAAAATGAAAAGACTCAAAGAAGCTTGGTGTTATACTGGATGAAAATTGGAATTGGATGAAAAGTATTTTGTTCGTAACAATCCAACAGCCGATACGTAGAGGATAGATAAATTTTGATGATTTTTTGACAGAGACAGATCAGTTCTATAACTCATTTTTGATGAATTTTATTCAATGGTAACTTTTAGAGATTCTTTTCAACGGCCGCCATCTAGAAGATACTAGTGCGATCATGCCCGAATGAGATATTTAATAATAAAGTTGATTATAGTTACTGTTGTATGTTTTAGGCACCATCTGATCAGACTATTTTTATATTCGATGGATATTGAAATAAGATTTTTTATTCTCAAATAACTTCCACGTACCACCCTGTATATTATGTGCCATTTATATGCTCTGGATGGTGTCGACAAATAACCCAGTTTTTCGACAATATGAAGGAGCGCGACGAGAAAAAATATAAAAAGAATATCTCTCCAAAACAATGGCCATCATTCGGCTCGTGTTGTTGGTATAAAACAATATCTCAATAAAGTAGCCATTCGTCACCAGAAACCACAAACAATTGTTGAGCGAAAACAAAAACCGCGCACACAATATATAGATAGATGTGTAGAAGGGGAGCAGCCCGAACTCGCACATTCACACACAGAGTAGGCTGGTTGGTTGGTTATTGAGGTTGGCGTCGCGGCGCTAACGGAAAAAGACGAGCGCGTATCTTTTCCTTTTTATTTAATGGACATTCGCACGCGACTCTGCTTTGCTTTCAATCCAGCAACATGCCACGTTCTATTCCAATAAATCTATATATATATATATATATATATATATATATATATATAGGTCGGTAGGTATGAAAACGCCATTATTGTAGTGGAGGGGAGGAAAAAGGACAAGCACAGATTGAAAATTTGCATTAATAACTTAATATCAAACGTGATATCCAAGAAAGCCACAATATAAATATCGACATATATAAACATGCGTCTTATGGTTGTCCCTGACATTTTGTCACGCACTGATGTCATTGAAGATGCGCGTGGTCATATCTTATATTCCTAGTATCATGGTTAATAAAGTACATCATTCAGAAAACCAAAGAGGAAGCAAAGTTTTAGGTCTAACTCACAGCTGTTTACTTTCCTACCGTACCCATAAGTAAGCTAAGTAGGTCACTACGTCTAAGGAGCCATTGGTGTGTCCAGCGGTCAGTCTGTCTGTCTGTCTGTGTCAAGATTATCTCGGCAACGGATGGAAGACTTCGGTGCTGTTTTTTTTTGTTATGTATTGTATCGATACCACCCATAGGGGATACGGATCCTTCTCGGACGGAAAATGACTCCAACATTTTGATGAAACTTTCTTTAATTATATTTAAAAGATGATCCAGTGGCTAGATCAGACATAAGGAGAGATTAGAGCTTCTCGATCCACCTAAAGTACCTATAAATCACATATTTAGATGGTTGCAGACAATCTTACTCAAAATTGCGCTGACGCCCCGTCGTGCTGCAGCCACTTCTGCCATCACACCTAAACGGATCGTGTGAAACTACTTGAGTAATTGTCGCATGTAAAGAACTCATACAATCTCCTTATGTAAATCAAGTCAATGGACAAACGAATCACCCTGTAAGAATGAATATTTGCAAGCTCTGGAATCGAAAAATTTAAAGAATGCTTTGTATTTGTCATTTACATAGGATATATGAGCTCCGTTGCTGCTGTACTAGCAATGGCATTTGATGGATCTCCATTTCAGTAAAGATGATAAATCAATCGTTTGGAAATATGGTAGGTGTATATCCAGTATCATATATACGGTGAATACACCATCAAACCCGGTGAACGGTTATTTCCGGAGCCGCGGATCCAATGAACGGATGAATAGATTATTTGCCGGGTGGTGGAAGCTGGTTGTAACCTGTTTTTTTTTCATGTTCGAGTTTTTCTGTATTTTGTATCGTGTATATTGCTGCTAGAAGCGTGCATGAATAAAGGATTGGTTTGTAACAGTGGTAGTTAACTTGTAGTTTTTTTTTGTTTTTTTTTTCCAGAGACATGATCGACTACTAGTGTTCCGATTGATGTAAATGAAAAACATGGAAGAAAGTAAGCAAAAAGGAAACAGCTTTTGGTGGTGCAAGCCCAGAGGAAAGATGGATGAGGATTGTTGAATTGCTTTCAAATAACAACTTATTAAACAATAACAATACTTATTGATTCATTTAATCAGAATATGGATGAAGAGGTAAAAAATACGAGATTATATTTAAGCATTATTTTTTTCTCAGATATGGTCAGGAGATTCTAGATAAATACATGACGCAATAATGTGGGCCGTTTTGATGCTACAGTCTTGAGGATAATAGGTAAGGTTTTCGGCTGTTGCACACAACTGTTGCAAGCATGGATTTCATCTTGTGTTACAGATATGGCATTTCGTTATCCTACACTTTTTACAAATAATTGACAATTTTTTGATATTTTTTTGAAAGCTTCGTTCGTTTTCATTGTGGCATGTTAATGAGCTCAAAATTCTGCACTACTTTCCCCATTTAACCGACTCTCCATCTCCACGATTAACAAAGATAGCCATGTTGGCCCACGTCCGATGTGATAGCTTGTATAATTTTTACCCAACCAGCTTATAAAATTATCCATTTAGTTTATGTTAACTATCCTTATTATGCAAGTAGGCACTTATCCGCACATAATTTAGTTTTGACTCACACTTGAGAAAGGCGCAGTCTGTCGAAACATTTGCAATATTTTCACATGTATAAGACAGACTCCTGCATTTTGGCCCTAATTTGATTGAAACAAAAGAAACTATTTAAACTTTCAAATGATTTGTGCCAGATAAAAGGAAAATCAAGGACCAAGTGATTCTCACAAGTTATTTTTATATGTATTCTCTAAAGCATACAAAAAAATGTATCCATCATCTGAAGCAATAAAAAAAGTTATAGCCTCATCAATTCCATCGGGCTATTAGATGGCATTTCTCATTGGTGTTCAATGGGGTATTCAACTTCGAGAGATTTCTCTTGCTTTTTCTTTTTCTCTCTAAAATGTTACAAATCAACTAGCACATTGTAACGACTCTCTCTCTCTTCTTGCCCTAGATAAATACCTAACCCACACTGAATGCCATCGTTTGTCAGGAATGAGCTCCCGGAAAACACACAGCTTTCTACTACCTCTTCCTGTTCTTCTGGAATTGTCTTTTGGCTTTTATTTTGATGTATCTACTCTAATATATAGTATTTATGGCGATTAGAAAAGCGATTCCATCCCGAAAAAATAAGCAGCAGGATTCTTTTGTAGCTTTCCAAGCTCAGGGCAAACATATGTTTGCCCACAACGCATTTTGGGTGCATCATACTTCATTTCGCACAGTGATTGAATAGTAATACCCAGAACGCGACGTGGGTATATTGATTTGTCCACGTCGCCTTGGGGGTTAAAATTTCCGGTAAGAGGCCAAATTTGGTTTTAGAGCATTAATTTACTGTGATGCGATCACCTAAGTGTTTTATCATCCAGGTATGGAACCCTAATGATCGTTCTACCTTATAAAGCTCTTACTTTAATTACTCACTTTAATATGGGGCATTCCATTTTATTTTGGAGCTTGTTTCACTTACCTGGAAAAAAGGAAAAATGTTGAATTAGTTATAAACATTTTAATGCGTGTCTTACAAAATATAATGTGAAGAGTTTATACATTAATGTGTGAAGGGAATTTTTTGGACCTCATTTTGAGAATATTGCGGTCACCAAGGAATATGAGATCTGGCATTGTTAAAACTAAGATGGCCAAGGTGTGCGTGCCTTTCGTACAGCTGACCCGGGTTCGATTTTTGACCACCGTACCATTTTTATAAACCACATTCTTATCTTCTTATCCTTCGGCAGAAGAACCTCAACTTAAATATAATTAATTACAATCAAATTTCGACCATTCCGTAAACTACTTTTTCTAGAAATATAAAATTGTAGAAATTATTAGGTCATTCTATTTTTTTTAATGTTAATGATTTCTTTTAGTAAAAGTACAATCAAGAAATAAGACACAAATAGCAGTGTTTTTTGATACAACCAAATTTTGTACCTATATTTTATGAATTTTATTCCTTACTTTGCAAACACACTGTATCAAGTTATTCAAAAAAGAAGTCTTCCGAAGTAAGCTACCTCAAATTAGAATATGTACATCAACTTAGCGAAACAACGTTTTAAAGTGACAATGCCATTAAGTAAGGAATTTGCCATTAATTAGTTGTGGAAAAAATATTTTTTTGCTCTTTTTTTTTCTACTAGGATATGGATGTTTCGCTAACTTGACGTCAAGCAACAATGAAAGCATCAAAAACCTAATTAGTGAGGAATTTGCCGCTATTTTGCCGTTCATTAGTAGTAGAAGAGCTAATTTTGCAGCTCTTTTTTTCTCACTAACTTGACGTGATAGTGAAATATTTCGTTGAACATTCACGTTCATGTATATTCTTTGCTTGTACTTGTTATTATTCAGATATTTCAGAACATCGTGACGGAAATACACATAGGTCTTTACCATAGCTGTAACTCGAAAATCGTAACTATTTTGAAAAAATGTTCAGATTAACCATTTCGGGATATGGTCTCATCTTCAATATTGCCATCAAAAATAATAAACGCAGAATTACCACATTAAACATCAACACTTTATTTTGTCAAACCCGACAATTGTCTCGCCAACAAGTCAACCTTGTTCAAGGGTTAACCTCTAACAGTCGAATTGTATACCGCCTCCGTATGGTTCGTCGGTCAAAAAGTGTCATATTTTGGGACAAATGCTTTCTGTTCTGACATAGATAGACTTGAACTACTTACTCTCTTTACAGCTTTTTTACGATCAAATATAATAACATGCTCTGGAATACTACATTATGTAATTTTCAACGAAAAAATTAGAGGTTATGTAAGAATTATTATTGAAAATTGGCTTATATGTCGTAATAAAGACCTAGAATCACGAGTTTAAGAAAAATCTAACTCTTAACTCAAGTATTCCTTATAAAATCATTATCGAACGCAGTCGGTAAATTAAAGCAGCCATTTCCAGTTGTTGAAAGCAACTTTATTTGTATTATGAAACTGGCTGTTAGTCCATATTAAGCCATCCTTATCACAAAATCCGACCCTGCTATCGAAGTGTGTAGAAATAAAAGAAAAACAGGCCATTTGTAGTAGCGGCCAGCTTCACATTCTCCTCGTCTTTTGCGCGTTGCCTTTTGTCTTGTCTTCCTCTACGACGGCTTCTCCACCTCTCCTGTACAACGCATAAATTCCATGCTCACGTACACCTCCTACAACACACTAGCAACCAACATTCAAATCCCTCGGGAACCAATATTAAAATTTAAAACACGAGCGGCGGCGGTGGCGGCCGCGGCACCGCTGTTCGCGCCTTATGTGCAATTCTTCGACAATGAAAACGATATGAACACGACCGCAAAAATGGCTTGATACTGCCCCCCCCCCACGCACACACACAGCAGCGAACGAGCGACTTGGGGGTGGGTTACATTATATAGATACATTCATTCATGCCATAATAAGTGCCATTTGTGCGGATGTGCGTGTTTCCGAGGGCCCCTTTTTGTTTCAAAAAAAACTCACAAATATCCAGCAAAAGCAACTCGCGAAAATGCGTGATGATCGATATACATACAGCTCGGTTTAGCTGGCAGGGACAAGTTTGCAGAAACAATTGAAGCTGGCATGGAAATTTGTTGCTTATTAGTTGCTAAAGTCTCGATTTTGTTGCTCGAACCAGTATTGAAAAAATCGAGTTGCTGCTATCCTAACGAGTAAGATAGCAGTGAAACCGCAGTTTTCTTTAATAATAACATCATCTGAATTTGTTGCTAACTTGTTGTTGGAAGATAGTATATAAAAAAAATATTTAAAAAGGAATAAAAAATATTAATAAAATATTTAAAAGGAAAACGCACTTAACAGTATTTCATCCTAATGTTGCGCTAATCCAATACTCAAAAAACATAATAAATAGTTCAGATATCCATTGATTAACCTGAAATCAAGTTTTATTGTTGACGCTATCAGAATACCTCTCCATTTTAACTCTCAATTTACGGCATAAATTTTTTTGGTCATTAGATAAGTTTTTATTGGTGCCTGAATAACCAGCAACAAAATCCAATCAAGGAACTATAATAAACTTATAATTGAATTTTGGAGAAATGTAGGTATTCTGATAGCAACATTATAAAAATTCAATAAAAAGTTTATTAATTTTAATATTTTTTGTTTGTATTTTGTTGCTGGTTATTCAAGCACTAATAAAGACTTATCTAATGAGCAACAACATTTCTGCTAGAAATTAAGAGAGAAAATGGAGGTGTATTCCAATAGTGTCAACAATAAAACTTGATTTAAGGTTAGGTTAGGTTAGGTTAGGTTAGGTCAGTGGATGTCCTAATGGTATTTTGGTATCTTTAATTCTGCCATCTCGCATTCTCGATTTTCGAGAAAATTAGCCAGGTTTTTATGAATACGGGACCATTTCTCCCAAGTCTCCTCTTTCAAATGAATCAGAAATCATCCAAATTGGAGTACGTTTACTATATAAAAGGCGCACACGAAGCAAAAAAAAAGCAGACAGTCGAATTGTACACTTCCACCGTTCGGGGATCGTCGATCAATAAAATGGAGCGGTGCTGGGAACGTAAAAGAATGGAGGCATCACAACGGATCATTGATGCAGGATCATGTTAAAATTTTACTGAGAGATACTTTTCCGCTTCTTTTTCGCCCTCCTGTTAACTCAACTGAATTTCATCTAAAATTTCGAGGATGAAACTAGCTAGAAGATTTTTGAAAATACGATATGAAATACCATCAGATGGTGCACGTTTTTTTTCTTCCATTTAGGTGATATTTTAGTTTATACAAGGTACAAATACAATACAAAACATAACCTACAAATATGACAGTGAGTGGATGGACCACAGTGGCGTATCAAGAAGAAAAGCAAATAATATCAAGCATATACCTACAAAAAAAAGCGAGTGAATACTGAATACATTCTGCCAGCTGAGTAGAGAATATATGGGCTATACTAAAAATACATCCTGAACCAACAGACTCCAATAATGATGGAACAGCTATAACAATCGACTAGGTGAATTTATCCAACGACCATTATCACAATAGAAAATGATTATAAAATAATTATCATCATCATCATCACCGGAAGACTCGTTACGTTAGTTGTAGTAACTACATACATATACTTACTACGGGTACCCGAATACACAGTACATAGTTTGATTAATATCACTCATAACTAATTATCCACATTTCCTTTGTTTATGTTGATTCAAATGGAATGTGTATGTATATCTGCTGCTGTTGTATGAACGCTTTGTAGTTGTTGGATTTAGCGGCGCAATTATATTAATCAACAGAATATACCTATATATAGACATATATATGTATATATATATATAAACATATATGTTGTTATACTTTACACTTCATCCACTATTATGATTAATAGTTTTGGCCCGGTATATTATATACCTACATATATATATATATATATATATATATATATATATATATATATATATATATATATAACACCATCAACACCCTACCAAAAATAATGGATTCATCGATTATTTACCTACATCTACATTATATCAAATTATTATTACCATAAAAGTCCCAAATGGATTGGATTGGATTATGTAATGATAATCACATTGATGACGTGAGAATTGGAATTCATTTAGTAACGTACTGACAGAAGCAACAAACCAACAAAGTAATTCCCATGAATTTGCATATAGCGATGCCGCAGAAATATCCCGTCGCACGCCAATGCCCCGTCAGCATTTAAATGTCGAACCGATCACAACCTGACCGAATTATCGAGACGTCGTCATTCGATGATTACTCCACCTATTTGTAGAATCGCCTATAGAAACAACCAGGAGGAACCATCTTGGCGTTTATAAAGCGAGAAAGACATTCGGTATTTATCATGTCATTTGTAGTGCAAAGGAGTAGCGGAAAATTGAGACAGTGACGTATCTTTTTCACACAAAATTAACTGTTCAAGTACATCAAATCATTATACACAATTTAGTTTGTTAAATTTGTAATGGGTGCTGTATCAGTTTACTAATTGTTGTAAAATTTACCGATTATTTGATTCGAATTGTCGAACCGGAGTCACGCTACATAGGTAATTATATAACCATAACATAAATAACCACATTAGATGTTTACAAACATTGACAATGGCTTCAAAGTTATTCAAATAAAATATATGTAATAAAAGTTTTTGAAATGAAAACTTTTATAGTTACTGTGCAGTACAATAGTGAGAACTTGATCTATTTATGTAGAACAAGTGAAATTTTCGCAAAAAAATTAAAAATAGTTTTTATTAGGCATTTAAGATTTAAACCGTACCGATGAGTACCTACAATTGCTATCGTTTTCTCGATTTTAACTATACTTATGTATATGTGTTTGCCAGCAACAGCAATTCCATAACAAATTACTGTTTGTCTACCACAACACAAAACTAAACTTTAAATTAACAACAACGTCTGACATCTGACAATTGTGACATAACCATAGATCTTCCAGATAGTACCTATATACCAGAGAGATAGACGTACATATACGCTCCATGCTCATGCGTAATTCCAGTGACAGATAACATTATCCGACATTGTCGTTCCATGTCGAAAAAATAATGATCTAGGTTGAATGAGATAATTATAATTACCAATATTGGATCACACTTGGAGCTTAACAGGCGGCGAGATGTCTGCGATCTAAGTACGAATTCGAAATTTCAAGTCTCTAGACCGTATGGGACCTGAGAAATCGCTGCGGAGTCCATTGATACAAGAACCGAAAGTAATAAAAAGTATTTAAAAATAAATGACAAAAACAAAGTATTTAATTTTACTAATTTACCACTAATTGAATTTCTTAATGAATCATTGGATTTGACTAGGTCTAATGATCGAATATTAAGTACTAAGAAATATAAAACGACGATCGATGTAGTTTTTACACAATACTTAGATAAATTTCAGCCTAAAATATTTGTTTCTTCTTCCAGTTACCATCAGCCTTTTTTAGAATAAAATGAAATAATGAAAAGTACAAATGAACTTAGTATTGTTGAACTTAACGATGATAATAGAGCTAATAATGAAAATAAAGTCATTAAAAACTATGTAAATACTAATACATACAATATTTTTATTTGGTATTGAGCTTGTGCAGTCTAACATATGTTTGATTAATTAATAAACTATATAAAAATATAAATAATTATCGCTCCAAGTGCCAATAGATGTAAAAACCAAACTAATGTTAATAATTTCATATAAGATATTTAAAAGAATCAATAATTCATTTATTCCTTTGTTTTAAGTTTTCACCTCTGTCGGCAGTCTTTTTATTTGTGACAGATATCTGCATTCCCAACCTTCACAGGTAAGTAATGAATGCCTTTCATTTGAAGCCAAATTTCATGTTAAGGTCGCTTTATCGATAATTGCCTCTACACCTAGAATCACTAGAATATGTGGCGACGATTCTAGTGATAAACCTGTTAACGTCCATAAGAAGATCGATACATTCCTTTCATAATGTCTGTCAAAAATAGACAAATGAGTGTTATATAAATTCAATAAATGAGAAAAGGTTTAGTTGATTACTTAAATTGAAGTAATAGCAAAATTGATCGAGTTGAATTTGATTAATTACATTAATCATCAATACAATATGTGTACATATATGTAACAATAAAGTCTGAAAAGGTTTCAAAATAAGATGATTTTCTCCACATAATGACGTGATAAACTCCACAAAACTTACTATTTCTCGACAATAAACTTCATCTGGACAGAGGCCGAGTGCTCGTTCTAAGGTTAGACACATGAGCGTAAATATTTCTCATCAGAAGGAAATATAAAATAATAATTCTTCCACAGATAATGAGTCATAAATTGTGCGCGAAAAATAAATGCTGGAAATGCTAGAGTTACCTCAGAAATATGAAGATATACAGGATACTGCCTGATGAGTTCCCATTTTCTATAGCTCAGTTGTTAGTGAGGTTATGAATTTGATATTTGACAAACTTAATCTGTAACGTAGGACCAATTTAAAGAAATTATTTTAGATCAGAGTGTTTCGAAAATTTTGTGACATTATTAAGAAATTAATAATTAAGAAAAACTTTTTTTCGTATTATCCCATGTAATTTCTTTGAATGAAGCCAAGCTTTCGAGAATGTTTATACTCTTCAGCAGGGCAAAAGTCGTGAACTTAGAAGAAATTAATCAAAAACAGGAAATATTTCATAGCCATCAACTACAAATGTCAATATTTATGGACGGATATCAAAATCTTGTTGGTTGTTGATTTGATGATGATTTTTGAAAAAAAAAGATTGATTTAGTTTTGTTGAAGTTAAATTTCAGCATCTAGCATCACATTGATTCCTTGGAAAAACAGCATTTAGAAAATTGATATATTAAAACATATACCAGATCATTTATATATATATAATAAAGATTAGAAGTCCTAAACCACTGCCCTGAGGGACACTCCTGGACATTATACGTCTGTATTTGTTTTCGGATTTTGGAATTTGAGTGATTGAAATCTATTGTTGATGTTAGTATTGAATCACTGTAGGTTTCTACATATATTCTATTTATTATTTCAAATAATGCTGTTTTGGTACATGCAAGCCATGTTGGTTTGCACAGAACGATTCTGACTTTTAGAATAGCCGTATACAATAGTTTTGAAGAATTTTAAGGCTGATCGTCCAATAGTTATCAAGAGAGTCAGGATTTCCCTTTTTTAATATGGACTTTATAACTGCATGTTCGGAGTTTGATGGAAAAGCACCTTGAATAAGAGAACAATTCATAATGAGAGGTTGACATTGTCGTAGCCAGGCTTGTTCTGCCTTCGATTAAAAGTAAAAGATGATTTTACAATTATATTTTTGAGAGCCTGTAGCTCGGAAAAGAGTTTTTATGATATTATTTCGTTCGTTCACTCTGTACGCTACTGACTTTTTTCTTCAACACTTCCGGAACACCATGGTATAAAGGAAGACTAAGTTGTAGAAGAAAAGGCCAAAGATAAACATTGATTGTTGTGGAAAATCCGATTTGGGGTCCGGAGAAACTCACACAATCACAGTCACAATAATAAATAAGAGAAAAGAAAAAAAAATAACCAGAGCAACATGGCGGTGTGTTTTCTTTCTACCTCAATCGTTTGTTGTAGCAGAAGCAGCAAAAGCAGCACATAGGCGGTGGTGGTAACTCGTAACAAATCTCAACGCGGAGGCCGCAATCAGAGGCTTCACGCCGCTCTGCTCGAGAATTGCGGTAGCTGGCCGTTTCTTGTTGTTGGTTTCTTTTTTTTCTTCACCAGACTTGCACCATACACACAATGGAAAAACAACAACAACAACAGCAAATAAAGAGGTCTATGTTCACCTTTATACACGCACACTCACAAGATTTTCAGTATCTCGCCTGATTGGATCTAGGTAGAATGGGTCAGCGAAATTATTTATCATTTGTTGTGTAGATCCAGCAAAGTGGTTCTTTGCTACTCTAGTAATCTATTCTAGTCTTGCTAGCTAGAGTTTCAAATGATTAGATATATTTTATAATGAAGAGCTATTAGATGTAACTTTAAAGCTGTTGCACTGCACGAGAATGTCTACTAAGACATTTTGTTCACTGAAAAAAGAAAATGAATGCGTTGATTAAGTACTAAACACAAAATTTGAGTGGGTTCCGGTCATTTTTATTTTGGTATACTAACTTGTCACTTTTGGAATCAGAAGTGGGACCTAGGAAAATATAAGATAATACTCATTCTGTTCGTACGGGTAGTTTTTTATTTGTACAATTATAGTAACAACATTGAAATAAAACTTTTGGTCACGATGACTTAGAAGAAACATAAATATATATATAACAGGGAAAACAAAATTTTAAATAAAGGCGGTTGCTATACAAGATTATGCAAAAAAAAATTAGTCAAGGATATTTATGACAAATTGCACTAGTAATATACTAAAAACCTATAACTATATTTTCTCTAATTTCACTTAGAAAAAATATATTGAAATGCTGTTTGGACTATTTTTCCTTAAATTTATTGCCTTCCAGAGGAATGATAGAAAAAATCTGATCTGATCTGATAAATCCGATTAAAAGTTGAAAATATAAAACTGTTCACATAACGCCATCTATCGCTAAATAAAACATTCGACAAGAAACGAAAATGAACTATATTATTGAGCAATGGATTCCCTTTCAATCAATATAAAGTTTGTGAGAATCAATAAGGCGGTAAAAAAATTACAACGATTTTATTGATTCAGCTTTACCACTCACCCCTACTTGTAATTTTACAAGATAGAGGAAAAGCTATTAGAGCAAACTTACGTGTAACAATCTTTGAATTACAATCATTCAAATTTTATGGTACTATTATTGGGTATTTTTTTGGAGAAAAATGACTTTTCTGTGTTACTTTGTAAATTACTTCCCCTTGCGGTAGAGAAGGAAACTTGGTTAATTCCAATGTTTTCTCTTATGCAAATTTTTATTAGAATTTTTTCTCCCTAGTTTTGGTGATATAGCCGGGTACCTTTCTTAATCAGACACCCGATACGGTACATCCTTACTCAGCTATTCCTATACTGAACGGAGCGAGCCGTGAATTAGTTTTGAATGATAAGAAGCGAAGGAAGGCGTTTTTCAAAAACTTTGTTCTAATTTCGACTGGCTCGACAACTACCAACCTCTCTTTCTAGCTCACTGTAAAACCCACCACTCTGGCCGTCCCACGCAGTAGACAATATAAGATTGGTTGTTTCGTTGCCGCTTTTATTATTATATTACGAGATATATCTTATGGCGGACGGTGGAAATGGAAAGAGTAAGGAATGGCAAGAAAGAGTAAAAGTAATCCACGCCATTCGACTCCGCAAATAACT
The DNA here is from genome assembly GCA_958507055.1 of Crioceris asparagi. Taxonomy (NCBI): domain Eukaryota; kingdom Metazoa; phylum Arthropoda; class Insecta; order Coleoptera; family Chrysomelidae; genus Crioceris; species Crioceris asparagi. Next base: position 2,261,010 of record OY293827.1, read on the forward strand.
TATACATACATACACCTACCTAGTTGTTTTATCGGAGCACGACAAATGGCTCACGCATGACAAACTTACCACTTTACGTGCGCGATCGCCCTTTCTATATATGTATATATATATATTGCTGCACCCGTGATAAATCGCTTGGCTCTCACTATGATATTGAGACCGCTCATTTTTCTTCTAGATGTATATGCTTGCTATATATATATATATATATATATATATATATATATATATATATATATATATATATATATATATTTGTCAGTATTCCTATATAAAATGAGGAGAACACTGCTATGGAAGTGAGACACATTTTGCAAAGAGAAAAGCTATGCTACATATACTTTACGTATATCATATTTAGATCGATCCCAGATTTATGAATAAGTTATTATAGCCAATAAGAAAAAACTGAATGTGTATCTGGGGGCGTTCGAGTGAGCGCCTTTTTTGACAGACTTCAAAAAAAGAAGGAGGTATACAATTCGGTTGTATGTTTGCTTTTTTCTGGCTATGTCTGTTCGCGCGTTTCGCACAGTAAACGTGCTCCAATTTTGATGATTTTTGATTCATTTGAAAGAAGGAGAGTTGAGAAATGGTAACCTAGTTGGAAAAACTTCAATACGAAATCAAATTCCGGACAAAAACCGCCACTGAAGAGGGTGGAGGGAGCGATTTTTCTCAAAAATCTGAGACGGCAGAATTAAATATGAGAACATATCCAGAAACGTTTGGATTGAACATTTTTTCAAAAGAGATACGGTTTTTGCATTACAGCATTGGTTAAGATTGAAATATGTATATTTCCGCTATGTGGAGGGGGAAACTTATACAATAATTCCATGATCATGCATTAATTAATTCTAAATTAATTAATTTCTATATCACGTATTGAGCTAGTGACATCTGTGACATGGACATTGAACCAACAATCAACGGCGTTAATTTTAATGAGGTATAATATGATTTCCAAAGGCTTTCAGTTCGATATTGTAAAGACAAAACAAATAAAATAGAAATATAGAAAAGAAAAGCGAAGATATTCTATTGCTAAAGACAATTCGTGAAAGTTGTTACATAAAAATGTTAAGCCAGAAGACGACATGGTCCGTTTAAAGTGAAGCTATTTTTAGTCAAATAGTATGATTTTTATTTTTTTCAGGCCTTATTTTACCTGGCGGATTGTAAGCTTAGAGCTATTTTTCAAGTCAACCAGTCTCTACTTCCACTGACAACCATGGCTCTGGCGGGATTCGAACCCGCGCCTTCATTGTGCTCTCGCAAGCTAGGAGCCCCTTTCCAACCTTTTAACCCATCAAGCCATCGTGAACCCTAATTCATGGTGTATGAAGCTAGTTCGTCTCTTCTTGGTGCTTCCTGACAAACTTCAAGACCTCCTGGTCAATAAAAACATCTAAATGAGAAATCCTGGCTTCAGGGTCAAAACTTGCCAAATTGGGTTTAATATTTCTCATAACTGAACGGTCTATGAAATATTATTTTTCTATTTTTCTGAACAAACGAGTTTTTGAAGTATAATTTTATTTATTTATATAAATATTTTTTTACCAAAAATTGGACCGACGTTATTAGGTAGTTGATATATCTTGAATTTTTCGTCTCTTGTATTATTGTCCATTTTCAAATCATGCATTTATTTATCTATTACAATGCAAGCTTTTGTTTTGGAAATATCATGTGATATTTACAATGATTCACAAATAATAGAAAATTATAGAATTTAAAAAAAAACTTAATCTACGGTGCCAGGTTGATAAATAGCAGATATTTCTCATTTTAACTGATTAACTAATTTAATTTTTAATCAAGTCAATAATTAAATCTATTTATTAATGTTTATATCAAGCGCTCTGAATTTGCTATCGATAAAAAAATCAATCTTCAATATTGAATGTCATCAAATTGTGTATATACACTGAATAATTAAGTAAACTAACCACCACTAATACTTATTGGGTTTATATATGTATATATATTATAATTAAACAAATAAATTTTGTTAGAAATATTTGCATTATAGTGTATTTAGGTAGATTTATTGATTGTAAAATAATAATGACAGTAATAATATGATGGCACTAATTATCGCTATTCATTCAATAATGAAAATCCGGTATATCATGGCTTAAATGTTGATTTTCATAAATACTTGAAATATTTCAGAGACTGCTAACTTTATCATTCGAAATACTCAAGATTTTAGGCTTATATTCAATTCAAACAATCTGTGCACTTTAGAAAATGTATACCTCCAGCCGCAAAACTTTTTCAATACTAATTATTAATTTTTTCAATAAAATTTTATGCGATGCAACATCAAGGAAGGACCGGGGATTTGCTTTGATCAAAATATAACCGTCACTGTCACGCCCTTGAGGTTATCTGCGCTAGACAACGCTACCACGTGCTTTTAACCTCCAAAGACTTTTTAGGAATCAACTTCATCACAAAAGCAACCCCAAAACTGCACTCAATTATCACGTCAAATGACTTCCCTATCCACCTCGGGGGCTCAGCACTCGAGTCTTCTACGTACCACGTGTTCTGCCCGTACGAAAATTATTTCAAAAATTGATGTGAAGATTTCTAATGTGAAATATAATATAAGTCAACAGTAGATATAAGGTAATACTATTATAGTTCCTACCAACGATGACAACAACTACTCGGTGAGCTAATACTCCAGCCCGCATTGCATTACATCATCGTTGATAGGTGCAATATGATTGATTACTAATCAATACTTTATATTGAAGACTTCTAACCCTTTTGCTTTAATTTCATTCGGAACACATCACAGTTGAGTCAAGCGTATGATGGCCGATTTCGTTCTCATTAGAACTCATCAGATACACATATGATTCTGGGATGTGCCCGAAGAAGTTAAAGCGCCGTTGAGATGTCGACATATGCCAACTTAGGTGGCGTTATTAGCGGTACCCCGTTGTGTTTATGTTGGCGTAAATTTTTCAATGGAACCACACTTCAAATGAGTTTTTGTTCTTGGATCTTTCGATATCTGTAAGCCAAAGATGCAACAATAATTAAATTATTGTAGGTACTTGCCCAACTCTTTCAATTATTCAAATCATTTCCCGGCACGCCACTGGCCACAAAGTCGTTGCTTATGCAAAACTGTCGTGTTTACGTAAGTTTCTCAGCTTTCAAGTATGTAGAGTTGTTGCCCACTTTTGCGCTTGCAGAGTAACTTAAACAAGCTAAAGCACGAGCGCATATTAAGCGTCGCATCATAGCAGCAGCAGGTCGTCGTGAAATGGGGTCTGGAGAAGTTCGGGATCGTCGTGAACGTAATCGTAGTCGCATCGTCGTCGTCTTCCAGGACAACGACGAAAGACCAAGACTGGCTAATTAAAAATGCACAGAGTATGTTGAATATTACATCTAATTAAAAAAGCGGAAAATGCGGCACGTTGGAGATATAATGTGTGAAAGGAATATATATATATATATATAAGCCATGGTGTAAAGCTGAAAGTTGGAAATGTCTTCGCATACTCTCTAGAGACATAGCATATAATAAATTTTGAAATAAATAAAGATACTCGTACTGCGCTGAGACAATAATTCACAAACGTTCCTTTGCCCGTTCACAAATAATTTTTAAATAAATGAAACAAGCTGTGATATGACGTGCCTTGCATAAGATATTTGGAATTTCGAAAATAAATTATACTTATATATATATATTTTAAATTATACAGTGACTTGCCGCCTCCAACTCCCCTCCCCCTGCCTGTTGCAAAAGAAAGTCAAACGCCATATACCATAAAGTCACAGCGAGCAAATCTCATTTTCCCTCCCAAGCTTCTATTATTTATAGGGGATGTAATTTGTCTTTGCTGTTAACATTTGCGAATTATCAGATTATAATTTTTTTGTCCCGCCTGTGAAATACTGCTCCGAGACACTGTGTGACTCGGTGGAAACAAATTATTGGGACCAACAGCAGATGGAGTGTGAAATATGATGATGATATTGTACCTACAATATTTATTTTGTAGAAGTTAATATAGGGGATGAATGGAATAAGGAAGGGGATTTGGGTGGTCGTAAATTTGAATTGTGATAGATTCTAATTTGGAAATCTGTACAAACGTACAGACATATTTGTTTCGATACACATTTTGGTTCTTTATATAGGTATAGCTGATACTCTTCTAGAGTTTAATGGATTTTATGATGTTTTTTATAATATCGTCAACATAATTTCAGCTTCCCCAAAAGAAGAGGGTAATGCCATTCGATTGCATGTCTTTATTATACAGGGTGTTTCATAATATATGCGCAGGACTTGAGGATGTGATAGCTCATTCGAAAATATGAAAAAAAGTTTATACTAACTTACCCTCTAAAATCGACCATTTTCGAGAAAAATCAACTTTTATGTTGAAAAAACACGGTCAATTTTAGCTTCTGTTACTTCTTCTAACGTTTACATAAATTTTGTTGAATTTGTAATGAAAAAATTGTATTTCAAAAAATTTACCGTGTTTTTTTCAACATAAAAGTTGATTTTTCTCGAAAACGGTCGACTTTAGAGCTCACGACCGAGAGTACCTTTTTTTTGTAGAAAGCATTGGCGGCTCAAATAGTTGCCTCAAAACCGTACTTTTTCCATTGGCGTAGAAATTGTGGAGAAAAACAACCACTACTCCTTCAAAATCTTCACCAATCATGACTTAACAGAAACATTTTCGGACTCAAAAATTAGATTATCATGAGTGGAAAATGCTTACAAAAGCCGTTTTTTGTACGATAAATGGTTCCAGAGATATTCACAAAAAAAAATTTTTTTTCAGTTTCAACACCCTGTATCTCGAAAATGGTGCATTTTATAGGGTAAGTTAATATAAACTTTTTCTCATATTTTTGGACGAGCTCATGTTTGAGCTTACTAGTGACACGCGAAATTTCCATGCAGCCTTATAGCCTGTCAAGATAATGATTTGTTTTGCAGCCTAGCTAGGAACTTTTGCTGAAAAGTGATTCCGGTTCCGGGTTATGTTATTCGTTATTAACTTCGTATTGTGATTTTTCGAAAATCATCCCTTCAGGAAGTGAAGTAGAGTAACTAAATGTAAAAATCAAATTGCATATAGCTACGGAGATTTTATCTAGTTCAAGACGGTAGACATATCATAAAATTAACAACCCTATAGTAAGGAAACGGGGTTCCGAAGTTTATGTTGGGAAAAAATACTAAACAGACTTTTCAATTCAAATGAGTGTCATTACTGAGGTTTTTCAGGGCATAAGTTGTTAGAAGATTCCGCAATCGCTAGCATTTGCTAGTTTCATACACTTTATATTACTGTACCGAACACGAACCATCTGACTTTTGTTTGTAATTCAATCCTAAACACACGACGGACTGACTGTCTATTGATTTTTTTATTTTCTCTTTCACGCTTTTGCCATGCATGTGGGAAAACGACTTGAATATCATCACTTCCATGAAGTTAATATATATATATATATATATATATATATATATATATATATATATATATCCTTAACACCTTAATGTTGGAACTGAAATATCTCTTAGAAACAGGTGACGAGTTCGCAAAATGAAACAAAATTAGTACCTCTATCCAGAGTTGCTGGAAAACGCTAACCTTTAATGTTTTAATGTTTCTTCACATAAAAGGTCGCCTCGTTTTGGCAAGTATTTGTTTCAACGTACGTTAGGATTTTGTTAGCGAGCACCTCTACTAGGCGACCAAATGCCTTAAAGGACAGTGTGGACACGCATCATTATCAATTTTAGATCAAAATAATAGTAGATGCATCCTACATTCCGGACAGTGAGATTCGATTCGCAAATTCATAGGAAAGACTGAAAAAATAAAAGAATTCATCTTAAAACTGACTGTACGTACATTTTTTCTTATAAGCAGCGATCTACCAACTAGCAGGCTTAGTTTTACCTCTAGTGGTCGCTGTTGAGAGGTTTTGCTATATATATATATATATATATATATATATATATATATATATATATATATATATATATATATAAATTTTTAATGATTGGGGTTGCAGTCAAAATGCCAATAAAATTAAAACTCTTTAATCAATGTCGAGCTTTCGGTAACGCTTGTTACCTTCATCGGGACAAACTAAAATAACGAACAAATTAATTATAACAAAAATATTAATAATATGAACTACTTACAATCGTGAGATTAATGAAATTTACCAGCTACAAACATTTGTTATTATGCATTTAACTTTATGATTGAACTTTTATGTTTCATAATTAAAAGTTACTATGGAATTACGCATACTAAGATCAATCTATGTATGTAGCTAATAAAAATGGAACACACTTCAGAAGTTAATCACAGGATATATCATTTAAAAAATGGATATAATATAAAAATATGGCATTATCTTGTATAATATGAAACTATATATTAATTTAGAGAAACATCAGATGGCACACTATGATAATTATCATTATATAATTTTAAAATATATGAGTAAATGGAACTAAGTCCATTTATATCCGAACGTTTATTCATAACATTTGTTTCTTTTTGAATATGAATCATTTCTAAGAAACTTCGTTTAAAAATGTTCTTTTCAGAACATAGAACAATTGAGTTTTGAAAATCTATAGTGTGCTTTTTGTTTATGGCATGTTCGGTCAAGGCACATGACGGCTTTTTACATCTTATATCACTTTTATGAGACGTAATTCTTCCTGATAAACTCCTAGAAGTTTGACCTATATATGATAAATCACAATCATTACATTTGATCTCATATACTATTCCAGATTTTTCTGTTGTTTTTAAAGGTGTTTTTACTTTTGAAAATAACTTAGAAACTACTTTTATATTCTTTTTTGCAAATAAAATATTATATCCTTTAAAAACATTCATAAGTTTATAGGTTAATTCATCAATAAAATAGAGAGAACAGTATATAGGAAGAGTATTTGAGCGAGGTTGTGATTGATCAATATTATTTTCATTTAAAGACATTTCCAAAATTCTATCAACATTATTTAAATTAGGTTGGGTATGACTCAAGAGCTTATTTATCAATTTAATAGGATATGAATTTTCGATTAATATACTTTTTAATTTTGATAAACTTTCATTAACAAAAGTTTCGTGGGATAGTTTTATGGCTCTGTTTTTTAAAGCATTAATAAGGTTAATTTTCATTTTATTTGGATGATACGAGTGGTAGTTAATATACCTATTGCTACAGTATGGTTTTCTATACCACTTTGTTCGTAGTAAGCCTGTATTATCCCTACAAACTTTCATATCTAAGAAAGGAAGACTTTGCTCCTGTTCTACTTCAACAGTGAATTGAAGATGTTCATTATAATTGTTAAAGATACCTAAGGTTTCATCAATTTTATCTGATGGTAAGGCAAGTATTAAATCATCCACATATCTTTTGATAAATGGTATCGGAAAAGATATTTTATCTATTGAAGTCTGTATGAGTTCATCTAAAACATAATTAACAAGAATAGGTGATATTGTAGATCCCATTGGTGTACCAAATATTTGCTTATAATATGTTTCATTAAAAATAAGGACATTAGAATCAAAAATAAATTCAAGAACTATATTGAATATTTCAAAGTTTAGTGAACAATTGTTTTTTATATCATGCCATTTTCTTCTAAGACAATCTAAAATTACTGGAAAAGGTAAATTTGTGAATAGGGATACCACATCAAAACTAACAAGGATGTAATTAAGTGGAATCTTATATCCATTTATGAATTCACTAAAATGAAAAGAATCTTTTATATAGAAATCATTATTAGTGTTATAGGCTCTTGTTAATATGTCTGTAATAAAAGAAGCTAGATTGTCGTTTGGAGCATCAATTGATGAAACGATAGGTCTCATTGCTAGATTTTGTTTATGAATTTTAGGTAAAGCATAAAATCTAGGTGTTTTTGAGTTGTAGCAATTTAGTTTTTTACTCATAACTTGATCGATCATGCCATCATTCTTTAATTTTGATACAATTTTATTTGCCTTAAGCTGCAATGTATACGTAGGATTATTATTTAGTTTTTTATAATATTTTGCATTATTTAATAATTCTTGACTTTTCTGAATATAATCGTCTTTATACATTACAACTGTAACATTACCTTTATCACTTCGTATAACTATTAATTCAGGATGTTGTTTAAGAAATGAATGACATTTATCAAATTTATTTGTCATAATATGTGAATTTTTATGATACTTATGGTTGAAATTTGTTATAATATTTGTATATCTAGCTCTAATTAAATCTTTGTCATCTGTATTAATTTTCTGAAGAATAAATTCAAGGTCTGACAGCATATATGGGATATTTATATCTTTAATAGAAGGTGGAATTGAAAATTTTGGACCTAATGACAGAATTAGTTTAGTGTCATCTGGCAATGCAATATTTGTTAAATTTTTTAACCATTTAGGATTGGTTTTAATTTTAGAAATTGTCTGATCCTTCAAATTATTCAATTTTCTAACGTTCTTATCTTTAATTTTCTTAAACTTTTGATTATATTTAACAGAAAGTCTTCGACTATATTCGCTAATGATATTTAAAGGCAATGTTAATCTGGTTTTCTTTATAACTGAGTCTAAACTAAAAAACTAAATTGCTACAACTCAAAAACACCTAGATTTTATGCTTTACCTAAAATTCATAAACAAAATCTAGCAATGAGACCTATCGTTTCATCAATTGATGCTCCAAACGACAATCTAGCTTCTTTTATTACAGACATATTAACAAGAGCCTATAACACTAATAATGATTTCTATATAAAAGATTCTTTTCATTTTAGTGAATTCATAAATGGATATAAGATTCCACTTAATTACATCCTTGTTAGTTTTGATGTGGTATCCCTATTCACAAATTTACCTTTTCCAGTAATTTTAGATTGTCTTAGAAGAAAATGGCATGATATAAAAAACAATTGTTCACTAAACTTTGAAATATTCAATATAGTTCTTGAATTTATTTTTGATTCTAATGTCCTTATTTTTAATGAAACATATTATAAGCAAATATTTGGTACACCAATGGGATCTACAATATCACCTATTCTTGTTAATTATGTTTTAGATGAACTCATACAGACTTCAATAGATAAAATATCTTTTCCGATACCATTTATCAAAAGATATGTGGATGATTTAATACTTGCCTTACCATCAGATAAAATTGATGAAACCTTAGGTATCTTTAACAATTATAATGAACATCTTCAATTCACTGTTGAAGTAGAACAGGAGCAAAGTCTTCCTTTCTTAGATATGAAAGTTTGTAGGGATAATACAGGCTTACTACGAACAAAGTGGTATAGAAAACCATACTGTAGCAATAGGTATATTAACTACCACTCGTATCATCCAAATAAAATGAAAATTAACCTTATTAATGCTTTAAAAAACAGAGCCATAAAACTATCCCACGAAACTTTTGTTAATGAAAGTTTATCAAAATTAAAAAGTATATTAATCGAAAATTCATATCCTATTAAATTGATAAATAAGCTCTTGAGTCATACCCAACCTAATTTAAATAATGTTGATAGAATTTTGGAAATGTCTTTAAATGAAAATAATATTGATCAATCACAACCTCGCTCAAATACTCTTCCTATATACTGTTCTCTCTATTTTATTGATGAATTAACCTATAAACTTATGAATGTTTTTAAAGGATATAATATTTTATTTGCAAAAAAGAATATAAAAGTAGTTTCTAAGTTATTTTCAAAAGTAAAAACACCTTTAAAAACAACAGAAAAATCTGGAATAGTATATGAGATCAAATGTAATGATTGTGATTTATCATATATAGGTCAAACTTCTAGGAGTTTATCAGGAAGAATTACGTCTCATAAAAGTGATATAAGATGTAAAAAGCCGTCATGTGCCTTGACCGAACATGCCATAAACAAAAAGCACACTATAGATTTTCAAAACTCAATTGTTCTATGTTCTGAAAAGAACATTTTTAAACGAAGTTTCTTAGAAATGATTCATATTCAAAAAGAAACAAATGTTATGAATAAACGTTCGGATATAAATGGACTTAGTTCCATTTACTCATATATTTTAAAATTATATAATGATAATTATCATAGTGTGCCATCTGATGTTTCTCTAAATTAATATATAGTTTCATATTATACAAGATAATGCCATATTTTTATATTATATCCATTTTTTAAATGATATATCCTGTGATTAACTTCTGAAGTGTGTTCCATTTTTATTAGCTACATACATAGATTGATCTTAGTATGCGTAATTCCATAGTAACTTTTAATTATGAAACATAAAAGTTCAATCATAAAGTTAAATGCATAATAACAAATGTTTGTAGCTGGTAAATTTCATTAATCTCACGATTGTAAGTAGTTCATATTATTAATATTTTTGTTATAATTAATTTGTTCGTTATTTTAGTTTGTCCCGATGAAGGTAACAAGCGTTACCGAAAGCTCGACATTGATTAAAGAGTTTTAATTTTATTGGCATTTTGACTGCAACCCCAATCATTAAAAATTCATCATTAATTAGACAGTCAAGAATTTACAATTCATTATATATATATATATATATATATATATATATATATATATATATATATATGAATTTTTAGAGGAATTTATTAGTGATTTATGTCTCAAACAAAAGTTATATAAAATTATGTCCTACATGCATTTATCTTGAACATAGACTCCGTATTTTTTATCACTGCTCCTAATTTTCCTAGGGAGCACGGTTATTCAGAATATAACAGGAAATATCAATAAAAATCACTAGAGAACTTATAAGGCGCATAAATCGATCATAAAACACATGTTTTACGAAATTTTGTTGTATAATAAAGCATTTTATAGCTTGTTATATAAAGATTAGGTGCTATAGGTCTGGAAAAGATGATATTTTAGTATTCATCGTTTGTAATAGTGCTTATCAATTTGAAAAATTAAAGAATAAATAGAATAAAATATTTTTCAGGAGCATCATCAACTAAATCAGTAATGCAGTCATTTAATGAATAAAATTCTTTGCATTAAACCAAACGAGAGAATTTTTGCTGTCTTCATCAGGGCAAAATCGTGTGAATTTATATTTTAAATATAAATAATGAAATTTGTAATTCATAGCTATCAAATCTTGGATGTTTTTTCCAAATTTATTTTAAATTCACGACTTTCGCCCTGATGAAGAAATTAAACATTCTCGAATGCTTGGCGTAAATATCCATTTTTATTAATATTTTTGCTCGATATTATCGTAAATAGATTCCATAAATATACAATTACTCCCATTAAACAAAAAGAACATGAACAGGGCACATTTTCTCAATATGTTTAATGAGATAGACAGCGACCTCGGTTTCAATTTTGCGTTCATTCAAGTTCTTTAGATTAAATTCACCGTGTATTGGTATAACTACTAATATATGCACGTCTTCAACATTCAATATATCTTTCCGTTAAACTTCCGAACAAGTTTCATCGACATTCAAGCAAGACGTAAGTATGTAAATTATCAAAACTGCTATGAATATCAGTAAGAATATATAATCCACATAAAATATCTACCTAAACATTTCCAAGTTTCAATCACCACAGCCGATTTGAATAACTCAAATAGAGAACAGCTTTCGCAACAACAACTTCAAAAGTCGCTGGGGTACCTTACTCATTCGACATTCCTCTGATGCGGCAATTAAAGTTTCAGAGCCGCCATCAAAAAAACGAGAAGGCGCCATCGACGTCATTGCAATAACATTACAACATTTTACCTAGCCTACCGACTTTGCATTTTATATTTCTCATGGGTGGAACACGATAGGTATCTGCCTTATGGCATGCCATTTCCAAATAATTATGACTTTTCCTTCGGGCTAAACTATAGCACAAAACAGTTAATTAGCAAAGTTTTAAAAGTAATCAAAAAACAATTTCGAATGGGTATAAATTTGAAGCTCACTCGCCCGACTTCTTTGCCCTTTTATTAACCCCTCCCCAGCTGGATTGGTCTCGACTAGCTGCTTATCGTTTAAACGCCATTACCACCTTCCTGATTCCGGAAAAGTAACAGCAGACATGTTACAATATCCTTCAGAAGCTCAACAGCACCGGGGCTGGCTGGCTGGCCTGGTGGTGGTGGTGCGTTTTCCATCAACCAAATTGGGTGAGGCGTTCTATTTTTAGAATATGGAATCGAACACAAATTCCCAAGATTAGGCTTGTCTATACAGGGTTGTTCACGGTGATCTGGCTTACTTTGATCAATGAAGTTAAGCAGCGCATAGAGGGATGAAGATTTGGACAAGTAAATGGTGATGAGCTGGGCGCGCGTCCGTATCCTCTCGCAAGGCAACGGAAAACCTAAGAGATTGGAAAATATCTGGAAACGTTTGAATTGTTTTTTTAAAGAGCTACGGTTTTCCAGTTTCAGCAATGTTAAAATTTGAAATATGTGTATTTTTGCTATGTGGAAGGGGTAATGTCTTTCTAAAATTGAAAATCTGAGAATGCCAAATAAAAGGTCAGAGTATTTGTAGCAACATTTACATTGAACATTTTTTCCATAGAGTTAAGGTTTTCGAGTTACAGCAGTGGTTGAGTCTGAAATATGTGTACCTACATACGAATAAAGAATGTACATGGGTTCTTCTTTGGCATAAGTAAACGTTGAACAATTTTCGTGAATAATATTACACTCAAAAGTGTGAAATAAACATGTTTTCACAAGAAAGTGGACCGACTCTATTAGTTGATGCACTGAAAAATACAAAATAATGATAATTTAACTTCAAAATTCAGATTCAGCTTGTGATATTGGAATTTTGGGGGTTGGAAGACTACCCATTTTTGACGTGGAGGAATTTGGCGTAGAATATTTTACTAAATCTTCGAAATCGACTAAAAAAAAACGATTAATTCGAAATAATCCCTAAAATAATCAAGTGAGTGAAACAAAATTTACTTTTTGTATGTAATTTTTTATAATAATAAAGATGTTTACAGGTCAAATATATTTGCAATTATGAAATAATATTCATAATTTGAGATAGAAAATAAAAGATAAGAATCACCTCATTATTTACTCATATTTGTATTGTGCGCTATCAGGATATTAAAAATGTATTCAGGTCAAGCAAGAAAATCTATAATTTCTCATCTGATCAATAATTAGTATATAATATCATTCTAATTTATGTTTAGTTTTGAAGGCTTTGTTTGAAAGTAGTAATTCAAATATGATGGGAACTATTTTATTGTTTAAAAATTAAAATGCCTTCCTTTTGTTTTCTACAAAATGAGATATATTTTTGTCAAAAATGATTTATTGAAAAGTATTGTAATCGTAGTTATAAAATGTTCACTGTCCAGTTTTCAACAAGTGTTTATGTTTCTCAGAGATCCCTGAGCCCAAACAAAACATATTTTCACACATCTTACTAGGGTTCCTTGCATTTATATTAGTGTAATTCATATAGTAAATACCATGTAGGTTCCTTTCGGGAGTCCAATAACTGCATTTCTATTTAGAAAATACTGTGTATATAAACAAAACATGGTAATATGTTATTTTTGTTAGTGTACGATGATACTTACTGAGAAATTAGCTGTCAACATAAAATTTTATTTGAAAACACTTTGTATCTCATCACAATATTATGATTAATTACGTATACACAAAATGAAAAAAGCTATAAAGTTTTGGAAAACCGCCAATACATTTGATGCCATAATAATAGATTATTATTATTAAAGATCTAAATATGAAAGATCGTAAACGTAACAAAGTAGCGAAATTTGTTTATGTTTCCTTTTATAATAGGCATGCAAAAAGAATCATTCCAGAAACAAAAGCTATCATCACAGCCAGCTGGCTATATATTTGAATGTTTGTCCAAATATTATGATTTATGATATACTTAGTGATGTCTCAGAGACGTATTTATAGCAATATTATATAGCGGTATTAGACAAGGAGACTCCTTGAGCCCGCTGCTGCTCATCAATCTTGTAAAGGACGAAATCATCAGTTAAGTGAGAGCAAGGAGAAGATATCGAATGGTGAATAAGGGATTGAAGATAAAATGGTAGGCAGATGACGTCATAATAATGGCAGAAGACGATGAATGAACTTCAGAGGCTACTGTATCAATTTCCAAATACCGAACAATACTATAGCATGCAACAACAAAACCAATGGTGATGAGTAAAGAACCAATAAGATGTAAGCTAGCAGTGGAAAATAAAATAATTGAACTGGTAAAAGAAACTGAGTCAAAATAGAGGAAGAAGTGAAGAAACAAACTAACAGAGTAAATAGAATAATCGGATATCTGTATATGGAACAACAAATATTCATCAACGAAAATCAGAATGTGTTGAACACAATTTTGTACCAACTAAAAACATTGTATGGTCTTCTCAATTCCTCCCATTTTTTCTACTAGCTGTCATTTTAGAGTAAATATAAATAACCTACGCTTCCAAAACATAACGATACGTTATCGTGACTGATGATTATTCAAACCAAATTTCATCATTCAGTGGAATTCATGACTGATGAAATTGACTGATCATGAAACATCTTGGTTCCTAACATAGCATCAACAATATGGTTGGATAAAAGACCAATCACTTATCAATGAAAACGACAAGTGACATTACGACGACAGGGTGCCTGTTATTTTTTTTGCTTTCGCCTTTCGAAGCCATTCAATAATATACCTTCTTCTAATGGCGAATAGGGCATTACCCCTTCTCCCTTCAACCCCCCGTTTTGCGTTCCTCGAACACGGCATGCTACTATTAATCTTACCCTTCATATCACATTATATTTACAAATAATAATGGTGGATAAGATAGGATGAGATAGGCTACAAAGAAGCAAAGCGGCGCGACGATTCTCATATCATTGCCGGGTCATTTATCAGTTTGAACGCATTTTTCATCACTTAATTACCGTATACCGACTCCTCCTGGTGTTGCTAATGAATTGATAATACACAGATTAACTTTGAAGCTTTTTTTTTACTCTCCTATAGCTACCCCAAGTAGCCCAGTCAGAAAATTATTGTAATCGTGTGAAAAAGATTCGGTGTCCAGTTTTCAACAGATGTTCACGTTTCAGAGACCCCAGAACATGAATTTGAAGTCATTGGTCTGACTGCCTGTGGTCTTAAAACTAGTTTCTTCCATAATATCTTTTAGGAAATTGTCTGGTTGTTGACTTTCGGCTGGAGAAAAATATGTTGTGTGCTCTTTTTGAAATTATTGCATGTCTTTCCAGAATTCTCTACTGATTTTTTCTCTACATTGGAACAAAATAATATTTACGTTAAGGTTATGTTTGATTGCGATTAACATACTTAACATTACTTAGTCAACTGTTTTCACGTTTTATACGAGGAAGCTAACTGGTTCGATTTCGCTTTTGGAGAGAATCAGCCCCATCGTATAATAAGTCAGATTTTAAATTTATGTCCAAGAATTCAACACAGATGATTAGAAATTAATTGATTTATTTATATGACGTATGCTTCACAATGTCACAAATTTCTGCGCATGCCCTCCTAACTGTGACGAAAGTGGGAAAGATCCATTAATTGGAGCTATTTGGGAAAAAGAGTTGGGAGCTGACATAATCTTATGTAGATTGTAGATTTAAGGAGTTTTGGATTGCACTGCGACCTTGAGGTCTATTGCGCCCCCCATCAAAGCTGTTTTCGCCATTACATAGTCGACATCTCACCTTCCAGTTCCAGATATCTAATGAAATCTAGAATCTGGGATGGCTTCAAGGAGGTTACTTCCTCATTTCTGCATGTTTCTTGTCCAAAATATTTTTTTGCGTTGGCTAGCATAGGCGAAGCATTCTGTCACCATTTGATCTGGAGTTTCGTCCTCCTCCCCACAGAATTTGCCCTCGTCGTTCTCTGCTAGACCCATTCTCATTAGGTACTTCCTGAAGGCGACAATGCGACAGTAAGGAATCCAGTGAGGAGATGTAGCATATTCTTGCTAAGATCCAGATATTTCTTAGAACTTGCAGTATTAAAGCTTCAATGAAACTTTTTGGAATGATCCAACTCAGGGAAATTCCGCCAGAGTGTTTCTCTTTCGGTCTTTCCCTTCTCCTGAAACTTTTTTCGTGTAGGTTCATTTACCTGTACCACACAAAGGTGCTGGACCAATCAAAGGAGTTGCTGCTCCATTTCTGGCAAGTGTGTTGGCCTCTCCATTCCCTTTGATTCCCGAGTGGCCAGGAATCCAGACTGAACAGATCTTCTTACTAACTTTCAGAAATCAATTTGCTAATAATATTAGTTCGCATCATTGTAATATACGCCTGGAAAATCATCATCAATCAAAGTAGATATGCAAGGTGTAGATGTAAATTGACCTGTTACGTAACTCAACCTCCTAAAAATTCAATTTCACATTGTCCTGACACAATGAAAAAAAAACAGCAGGAGGGACGACACGGAAATATTCAATTTGGACTTTTGCGTGTAGGTAGTGAATTTTTCTTAACGAGCTATTCACAGATTTGTAGGGTAATTTGTTTGTTTGGAATATGAATTAGACAGTATTTTAATGACTAATTTTCACTCTGCTACCGCTACCCTGAGTGAAGGAAATTATTGTAATACTATTGTTAACGCTGCAGACGTCCCTTTGTTCAATAATAGTATTTTTTATATTTTACTATTTAGAAAACTCAATTTTCGAATCTGTTTAGAAATTAGTAAAGAAAGTATAGCCTTCGTGCCATGTGCTAAGGCATCTGGGTCTCATCAGGTTGCTGGTTTTTGGAAAATCAGCAAATCCACAAGCTTTTGGGAATTGATTTATTCATGTACGTTACAAAGTGCCGAAAAAGGTTGGATAACAAAGGATTTATTTCGTGAATGGTTACCAAGGACCGGCTTGAAAAAATTTTAGCATATGACTCTGACATGCCAACATCCCTGAAGAGTATTAATCTTAAGAAGTATGGTACCAATCAGGACCTAACAAAAAAGTCATGGAAGCCAGTGGTCTCCACACGCAGGAGATGGACGAAGAAGATGAACACGAAAACATCAATTTTTGACCGACGAACCCCGAACGGAGGAGGTATACAATTCGACTGTCTGCTTTATTTTTTTAATTTTTTTTTTTTGGTTCGTGCGCGCCTTTTATATAGTAAACGAGCTCCGATTTTGATGATTTTGGGTTCATTTGAAAGAAGGGGATTGAGAAATGGTGCCATATTCATAAAAACGCAAATCCGAAATCTTCTTCCCTCCGAAAACCGCCCCGAAGGGGTTGTGGGGGCGAATTTTCTCGAAAATCGAAAATCTGAGTTGGTATAATTAAAGATAGGACAATATCCGGAAACGTTTAAATTGAACATTTTTTCAAAAGTGTTACGGTTTTCGAGATAGAGGCATGTTAAATATGTATTTTGGCTATGTGGAGAGGGCAATTTCTTTCGAAAATTGAAAATTTTCCGATACTATATGAAAGATATAATTATTTGTAGCAACATTTATAATGAACATTTTTTCCTTAGAGTTACGGTTTTCGAGTTAAGTCGGTGTTAAAATGGTAACAACTAAAATATTCAAGCGTATTTCCGCAGCGATGTTCTGAGATCTCAATAATAACAACTACAAGCAAGGAATATACGTGGGTAAAAGGATAAGTACTATCTTCATTAATATGCTATAGTGAACGTTCAACTATTTTCGGGACTAATGTTACACTCAAAAGTGTGATGGTACTTGTGAAGTTGGTGCCAAAACTTATCAATCTAACTGCAACTGCACAACTTCAAAAGTAACAGCACCAATAGAAGTAATATTATTTTATACTTTTCAGTGCATCAACTAATAACGTCGGTCCATTTTTTGTAAAAAATATTTTATCAATATCATAGTCTTTTGTCACTAGATAGCATACGTCCATTTGATGACAAAGCCGAGTACCTGGGTATTATTTTGTAATTCACAGTCACATCGATTAATTAAGTTGGTTTTAGTTTTCATAAAAAAGTTAATTATATAATTATAGTAGGTACGTTCAAATTGCTCAATATTATTGTCCTCTAGGCGAGTCACAAAATATTGCTGACCAAGTTGCAACTGTTGCAAAATTGCAAAGCAATAATAATATTATCCAGTGTCAAATCCAGTAAAGCAGAACTACAATAGCCTTCAATTGGAAATATAAGCAAAAATACTCATCTGGGATGAGGGTCGAGGTGGGTGTGGTGGTGGTAATTGTTTATTTCCATACGTACAGAGCATATAAATATATATTATTTCAATATAGTTTCTCTTTGTTGAATTTGGTGTATTTCTATTTCTGTTTGTATGTAAACGCAGAATGTATCTAGGTACTATTTGTGTGAGTGCATGGATGAGGCCCAAAATTAATTAAATTTTAATATGTCATTTTAGGTATAGATATGTTTTGTATGGACAATAAAATTTAAATTATTTTTCCGATTGAATTGCCGATAACACGCGCTATAGCTGGTTATGGAATTAAACTATAGGATTTTATAATTGAGCAATTCTATAGTTATCGCTGGGTTATAGGATATTCAATCCCATAGATATTTCATTCCACTTTTATGTAGCTATATATATATAAATAGCTGTTTCACCCAGCACTTCCCGGGCAAACACTTTGGTACATCGTGGTACGAAAACATAAAGTGTGAATAGTCTTGAGTATGGAACCCTTCTACCTCGGAGTCCTACTCGCACGTAGAATCAGTCTGAACAACAACCCAGATCCATAAGACTTTTCCTACATACGTCTTAGGGATTTTCCAGTATGGAACCCTCCACCTTTAAGTCCCGGTCGCACTGAGAGACTCTCACAAAACAGTCCAGCGATAAACAACACAGAAATATAGCGAAAAATCCACGAAAATTCAGCCATAGAGCTCAGAGATACGTCTTTGAGTATTACACGTATGGAATCCTCCACTTACGAGGACCAGTCATACTTACCGCCAATACCCGATCATTTGAATGAAATTCTAAATACAACCATTTTCTATTATTATTATACTGGGTGATTCAAGTTTTCTACTCGAATAACTTCAGGGATCGATGGAACTAAAAAAAATAATGATAATTGAAGAAATAAAGCTCTAAATCAATTCCACATTCTATTGATAAAAAAATAATTAATGGAGGTGACACATGTTTCAAGTCTATATAGATTCATCTTCAATCAATAATAGGGCTATGGACATAAAGAAAATGTTTTCATCACCATATCAAAGTTGTTACAAAATTTTAATTTAAATGACCATTCTAAATAAAATAAAATAAAAAAAATAAAAACTCCTTACGCACTACCCTCACATTGTGAAAAAATAAAATTAAAATTAAATTCTACGTAAAGATGATGATGAGATCTTGGGCGCTACATCTCCGTTGACGTTCACGACGAGAAAGAAGGAGTTTCTATTTTAATTTTATTTTATTTTGAATGGACATTTAAGTTTAAATTTTGTAACAACTTTACTTTGATTTGGTGATGGGAACAATTTTTTTATCTCCATAATCCTATTATTGACTGAAGATGACTCAACACAAACATGTCTCACCGCCTATAATTCATTTTTCTATCAACAAAATGTGGAGATGATTTAGAGCTTTATTTCTTCAATTATCATTATTTTTGTTAGTTCAATCGATCCCTGAAGTTATTCTAGAAAACTCGAATCACCCAGTATAAGGCAATAGCCTATGGGGCAGAAATGTAGGTTCTGAATCAAACTAACAGATCAAAAGTTAATGCATTCGAAATGGAAAACTGGAAACGGTTTAGCTGACTTACATGTACAGATAAAATTAGATATGAAGAAATCAGAAGAAAAATAATATGGAAAAATAGCAGAAAAACAAATGGTACATTTTAAAAGAAGCAGCGAAATTAAGTGGATAGAAAAGATAACGGACTGGAGTCCGATAGGACGCAGAAAGAGACGCAGAACATGCTTCGGACATTGTCACACGTCAAGAAAATAAAATACTAATGGCATACAGTGTATGAGACTTGAAATTGGAGATATCATAGCCATATTAATAATAATTGTTTCAGAGGAGGAAATGGAATTATTAAGGAATGTAAAGTAATTTTGCAACATATGTTGAATTAATTTTAAACATATGTCCAACCAGCTCACTCACTCACTCACTCACATTATTACAATGTCGTCGTTCGTCGTAAACGGTGTTGAACCAACTAGTGTGTTAGTGTAATTACAACATTTCGGGCCATCATACTAATTATTGTACTGTAATTTTAATTATATGGCCCGATAAAAGATAATGTTTAATTGAAACATTACATATTCATTAAGGTATTAATAGTTTCGTATTAATTGTGAATGAATGGCTATATATAGATACAGGGCGGTGCATTTTTAGCCTTATTATGTATTTGTTCGAAAAAAAATCTGAAACAGGTCGATATCTATTCTCAATTTGACAATTGAAATTATGAAAATATTACTCCCTTCGCCTGTATTCTTTCTGAATTATGAGCACACCCTCAAGAGTGTAGCACCTTTGTCGAAAGAAATTTTCATTCTCTGTTCAGCAAAACCTCAGTTTTTCAAATTCGGCGCATTCATAATTGAGAAAATTTATTTTGCCTTCATTAAAAATACTTTCTCCTGATGTTGTGTGATCCAAATGCAATTTGATCAATTTGGTACCAACAAGATGCAGCTCAACCGCATTACACGCGTATTTTTAGAAATTATATGCACGCACGAAGTTTCTCCCAATAGGTGGATCGGAAGATGTGGAACGACTGAATGGCCGCCTAGATCCGCCGATTTGACTCCTCTCGATTAATTCTTATGGGGTTATTTCAAATCAAAAGTATCTTTCACTAGACCAGACAATATTTGCAGATTTATAAGTTGGGATAACGAAATAAATTAATAACACAACCCCTGAAGTCCTACAAAATATTGTACGAGAATTCCAACAAATGCATAATAACGCTTAAAATGAATTTATTCCATACCTTTGGACTGCACTGTATTGTACAAATTAGATTCGCAAATATGATATTGGTAGATGTAATTATTACATATATTAATAAATTTGTAAGTATTATACATGTATAAACGAAATCAATAAGTAATTTAACAGTTGAAAATGTGGACAAGGAAAAGCGAAATGCCACTGTCTATTACAGTTCGTGAGACACAGACACGGTGAACAGACGGACGGATGCATAAACATAGTATTTGCTGTGATGGGCGGTAACAGAAATACAGACATTCTCTGAAAATTTCAACTATCTACATATTACGGTTAATGAGATACAGCCCCCTAATTAAAAGACTAACGGAAAGACGGATTAATTATTTTTTGTAAGAGCGAAAACAGAAATACACATTTTATTGTAGAAATTTCAGCTGTCTATCCATTACGGTTCAGAAGATACAGTCCACTGACAGACTGACGCTGTCATATGTACAGTTTTGGAAGAATGACGGTACTCTTAGATTGTATACTGCGTTTCACATTGAGAATGCAGTGTATGAGGAAATGGAAAAATGGCACACAGTGCTACCGGTCTTTAAATTTATATTTTCTTCTGTAATTCTGAAATTCATTGTTTATTATTAGTTATTGAATATAAAAATGTTCATATAACCATAACCATGCAACATTCATGGAATTCAACTAAATAACAAATTTTCATTCATTCATAATTATACCTAAATACACTATATGGATGTTAATGATTCTTTTATCATTTGATTTGATGAAATTGGATATTTTTCCAAAAAAAAAAAAATACATTTTCAAGTTATAGCAATGGTAAAGTTTGAAATATGTGCAAATCTCTGAATAAGTTTAAGCAACGTATTATGTTCTTCTTTGAATGTTCAATGATTTTGATGAGTAAGATTATAAAATTTTAAATACATATTTCTTACAAGAAGCTGAAACGACTTTATTAGTAGGTGCACTGAAAAAAAAAACAAACAAATGACATTAATTCTATGTATTGTATATGCTGATTCCATCTCATATTCAAGTCAAAATTAACACCTAAATATTCACATGTTTAAAGCTCTTCTCAAGGCTTTTCCACTGACTGAAATGTTCACACCAATTTTGACCCGTAGATATATTATCTGTATCATCAGCAAATGGAACGTGATTTTCATCAGGCATACTATCCAACAAATCATTTACATACATGATAAATAAGTGTGGTCCTAATACTGTACCTTGCGGAACACCAGTCCGCAACTCGTCATATTCATTGACAACCTCATTAACTTTAACACGTTGAGTTTTGTTTTATAATAAGCACATGAGCTTTACCGCTTATTACATAATTTGACAATTTATCTAATCAAATTTGAACTGGTTAACTGAATCAAACACTTTTGATACAGTATCTAAAAATGCAACAAAGTATAGAGAACTTTGTTCGATTTAATTTTTAAATGGCACATCCTATATTATTATATACTTTTGATTTTCGCATTGTCAGTTTGAAAGATAAAGCTTTACAGCATTGTCACATCATTTAATTTTTGATGTCACGCCCCTTGTAAGTCATGTTTTGTACCCATTTTTGAAGTATGTCTATTTAGGAAGAATATTTTCATCGTTGAATGTGACAGAAAGCTGTCAGTGTTTACTACTGGTTAAGATAATAACATTACCTAACATAACCTAACCTATTAACCGATTCTAATAAGCGTCAATTCGTAGAAATCACGCTTCTCCCATCTGTCATAATATCACAATGAACCGAGTGCAATCCACCAACTATGTTTTGGAATAGCACACAAATTGAGTAGGTGATAGGATAGTGCATATACCCACCCATTCTCCTTTACTTACTATTAATCCTTTTTGCCAACCCTTGGCCCTTGGCGAGAGTGGCATTGGCAAAGGGGAACAAAATTACTACTGATAGGGCAACAAGCAGTGGCAAGGCTGTGGGGGGATGGGATAGGCTGCTTCGAAGAGGATAGGAACACCCTCATAATAATAATAATAATGGCATTATTGCATCCGGCCACAAAGGACCATTAACTTTTAGCGATAGCGATGCCTTTATATATATATATGCATGTACCTATGTGTGGTATAATTTAAGCTAATACGGATCGATACCCAAAGTGAGCGTGTAATTCTCCCAGGGGAAAGAGACAGTAGGCACATAGTAGGTGACACAGAAGAGGCTGGAATAGGTACTAGTATGGGACAGTAGTTGTTGTTGTTGTTGTTGTTGTTGTCGATGGTGGTGGTGGTTGTTCGGTATAGCCTCCAAAGGGTCATCACATGGCTAAGTTAATAATGAA
The DNA here is from genome assembly GCA_958507055.1 of Crioceris asparagi. Lineage (NCBI taxonomy): Eukaryota > Metazoa > Arthropoda > Insecta > Coleoptera > Chrysomelidae > Crioceris > Crioceris asparagi. Next base: position 2,284,442 of record OY293827.1, read on the forward strand.
ATACACCAAATGCCCCTAATGACGCGACTAATGCAAGGAACATTTTGATGATGAGAGAAGAAGGAATGGCTCAGCTATGATTATTGTATTCGCTTTCCGATTTTTAGATTTAACAATGCCAAATCACATATTCCTCCGTGAAAGCAATATATCCATGTTTTAAAATAAAGATTTAATTATATATTAATAACAAAATAAGCAGCCTTATATCAGATTATTAGTATTAAGAAATACTTACAAAGACTTGAAAAACAGGCCAAGTTCGAATCGGACGGTTCCGTAGTTAGAAACTACGATAAGGTTTTACTGAATGAAGGCCTATATTCTGTATTCGTTCGAGATTTTTCGATCAGTAGGTCCGCAGATACCCTCCCCGCCACGGATCAATTTTCATGTATTTTGACCGAATTTGATTTTTTTGTCTCTTAATCGGGTTACGCTATTCTTATACTTTTTTTATTATGAAGGTCTATTGGATAAAATAATCTCATATATTTACTAATTGTGCTTTTTCTTATTTATCTCTCCTTGAAATATAAAGGCTTAATATTCCGAATTTCTGTTCGAACATTTTCTTCTAATTCGTCGAGGATTTGAGGATTGTTGATGTAAACCCTAGATATTCAATAGCCCCATAACCAAAAATCACATGGTGTCAAGTCACATGACTTCGGAGGCCACTTGAAATCAGGCGTCTTGGAAACATCTGCCGCATTAGGTATGACTTGTGGCGCCATCCTGCTGAAACCACATGTTTTCCGTTCCGAATTTATCGTGGTATTTTCTGTATTTTCATCCACAAACAAATAAGGTCCCGTAATTCCCTATGTGTATTTCTTATTACGATTTCAAAATGTGTCACTTCATTTTGGGCCACCCTTTATATTAGGTACAAGGGAGCACAAACTATTGAAACTATCAATTATTGATCACATGTGTTTTATGGTTGTCGCTCTGACTTTTGTCACAGGCTGATGTCGTCAGAGATGCGCATGGTCATATCGTCTCCTTCAGTGTCCATGACAATTGTCTCGTAATGTCAAATTTTCACTTCAGAAACATCATCCTCGTATAGATTTTATAATAAATCTCGTTCATCACACCGTATTTGCAATAAATTTATATTATTCAACGCTCAATACGTAGGTATATCTACGTAATCTACATATACTATGATTGATTATCCCGAACAGTCAAAAATTGTTCCATGAAAATTTGTCACATATGTGTGCCCAAAATAATATGGCAATCATGAACACCCGGTGTGATATCACTCTATATATATATATATATATATATATATATATATATATATATATATATATATATATATATATATAATATATTCACCTTTTATACAGGGTGATTCTAAATCGAGATAATATCTGAATGGTATAGCCAGGTGTCTTAGATTCACATTTAGATGAGCGTTGAAAATGATGAGAAATAAGTATTTTTTACCAAAAATAGGCAATATAATTATTTTGCTTTATTCATTCAAAGAATTCCGTTGTAGAATATATCACAAAAGTATTAATGCTGGTACTTGTGAAGTTAGTGCCAAAAGTTTTCAATCTAACTGCAACTGCACAACTTCAAAAGTACCAGTACCAACAGAATTAATATTATTTTGTATTTTTCAGTGCACCAACTAATAACGTCCGTCTATACTTTGGTAAAATATATTTATTTTCTTAAAAATTGCAAATTGTTTTACTTCAATATGGAATCACCCTATAATCTCGCTCGTTCACATTTTTTATTATTTCATCGAAATTAAGTTTGTGCATTGTAAATATCGGGGTCGAAATTTTGCGTTACTCACTCATATTCACATATATTGTTTGTCGTTTGATTTATTAGAGTGTATTAGTCTCACCACCAGGTGTGTTTACGTTCAGGTACGGTTAAAAATCAATTTACCAACAAATGCTAGTAGGCCGCATTTTCACAAAATGATGAACGCCATTTTTTTTTTTTTCAACTCGCATCTCTCCAATATTCAATATTGTACTTGAATATCTCAAATCGTATTGATTTAAAAATGTATTGAATAGAAATATCAACACAGTGTACAATAATAACTTAGCTTGCTTATATTTCAATTATAATTCCTTTTCAAAAAGAACCTCAAAACATACCAACATTTCTAATATTCTCAACCCAGACAAATGTTGGCATCTTTAGGGGTAAACCAGGCATTAACCATTTAGTGACAGGTTTGTGATAAACTAAACTGTTGAGGCGGTCTCAAAGAAAACACTCGATTGGATTGAGATCGGGAGAGCGAGGTGGCCATGGAAAAAGAGCACCTTGGCCGAAGAATCGGAGACCAAAACCCAAAAAATCATTTGAAAGCTTAGAGCTGCTTTTGTTATATGAGCATATATCTAAATATCACTTGAATACAATTCAAATTTTGGTAAGACACTCTTTGAATGAGTAGAGTCACCGAATTCTCCTATATCGATGGTATGGTAATCTCCCACGAGTCCGTGGCCACGTTGAACAAACAATAGGGGTATTTGTAATGGCAATAGATTAAAATCTAAACGCTCAAGACACTTAATTTTCTCAATCATTTGACAGCACGCTCCAAAATGGAAAAAGGGAATACCTAGTCATATCTATTATTTAATGCCTTACTTATATACTAGAAAATCAAAAACAATGGACTCTGATACTCACTTGCATTCAACGGTATAGCAGAATGTACTGGATGTGCTGCAGCAGTGGCTGATGTGATATGATGATGATGATGACCTTGTTGGTTCACGTTATGTCTGCCATTGGTGGTGGCCTGGTATCCTCCACCACCACCCAGCACCGACCCATGATGGTGGTAGAGGACGTGATGCTGTTGTCCACCAGCAGCACCACCTCCACCTCCACCATTGTGGTGGTGGTGGTGCTGCTGTTGCTGCTGCTGCCTGTAGCCCGCCACTGTTGTGGTGCCGGTGCCGTTTTTCGATGTTCGTCACTTTTTCTTAATCGGTATGTACATTTTATTGACGGCTTGACTGGGCACTCGTCGCTTCGCAGGGCACGAGGCACAAGATGTCGACGATGATGATGTTGGTGTACATGCTGCTTGATGATTTAACAAGAAATAAATAACCTTTTAGGTAATGTAACATGAAGACCTGCAAAACTGCATCGCTCTCTTCGACTATGTTTTCAAGGGTTATTATTGGTAAGATACATTCATCTAGACACACGCCAAGGTTTCAGTCAAGTTCGCATAGCAACAGGGTGGATTTTATTACAACATATCACTACAGCAGGTATGGCAATGTGATATTGATTACAATGTGTTGAAGCCTTTGAAATTGTACTCCTCCTACCACATCCCCCCCCCCTTCCAGCATCTCCCAAACCCATTCTTGCATGCATATAAAGTGGAAAAAGGCAACAAAACGATATTTATACGATGATGGCAATTAGCTGTGTTGAAGTAGTACTACACCACCCATTTTCTTTGATGAACTACCCCACCCCCCCCGAATCTCACTCGCCACTTTTATTTTTTCGGTCATATTATTCAACAAAAAAAAAGCGCCAAAATACAGAGGCAGATTACACACAGCAGTCCCCCTTATGTGTAAACATGTACGCAAATGAAAGAGTAATTAACAAAGTTCAACAAAATGACAGAGTACAAAGAATCGGGCTTGTTTTGAAAGGCTTTGATAACATATATATATATATATATACGGTAGAGCTTCCTGATATCAACAATTCATGAGTGGTGGCGAACATGTGATGGAAGAGCATCGGAAACTGTTGTTTCATAATATCTACACGTATAGATCACGTGTATAAGCTTTGGAAAAATCACGTTTTTGACGTGAAACAACATCTCCCATTCTAGATGATAGTACAGGGTTTTTCATTGAGGATGGACAGGAAGCATACCTCAGAAAGAAGATGCTAGGATGGTAGGGAGAAAATCGTCTCGATGAAATCGACTAAGGTTATGATGTTGGAATTCTTATTGTAGGAAGTGACGTAAGGGCAGTAGGGAAGAAAGAAGTTTAAGTGATTAAAATGTTGATAATTTTTGTTTGACTTAACCGAATTTAGCATACTATATCTCATTTAAGAAAGGAAGTTTTGCTGATTAATTAAGGAAAGTAACCTTGCCATATTGGTTTGTGCTGGTCACTATAGAGGTCGCTATATAAGAAGATTGTTTTTTTTTAATTTTAATTGCAATCATTCCATCAAAAACGAAAAGTCAATAAAATTTGCAATAGAAAACTCAAAATCAATAACCAATGTTTTTTTAAATAAATTCGTCGGAAATTATTTTTTTTATTTCTGTAATACAGCGTGCCATGTCGAATTAGAAAGCCCCCATAGACAATAATGATAAATAACTTAATTATAAAAATTCGTCTTATCTTTCATGTATTTCTTCACACTTTATTTAGGTTAAGGTTTTATTCGAAATAATGTAAAAGACGACGAGCCAAACCAATTACATTTCAACATTTCAACAATATTGACTTTATTAAAAATAATAAAAAGATTTCCGTGAATCAAATGGGGAAGTTATAACGGAGATTGAATAACTGTCAAACATTTCAATTATGATAAAAATATTATTTCATAAGAAATAGTCGTAGTTGAATTTTTTGTAAAAAAAATAGTTCCAAGTAAGCTTCCAGAATTTGTATTAAGAATTATTGTTATTTTGACGGGTGTTGTTTATTATTATTAAATAAATTATTATTATAATAAATTTTAAGCTCTTTTTCTGCGAATTTATTTAAAAAAAAAACATTATTTTGGTAATAACGAAAAAAGATATCGACATGCGGTTTTGAGTTTTTGATTGAAAATTTAATTTACTTTTTGATGAGATAATTGTAGCATTTCATTCAAAATTTCAGAGAAAAAACAAAAAAAAAACGAATCTTTCTAAATAGCGACCTCTACCGTGAACAGCAAAAACCAATATGGCAAAATTATTTTCCTCACTCCTCAGCAAAGTTTCCTTTCTTAAACCAAATATATTATGCTTAAATTCTCTTAAGGAAAACCAAAATTATAAGCATTTTAATCAGTAAAACTTATTTCTTCCTCCGCCTTTATTTCACGTCATGCAATAAAAAGTAATAGATCAAAAAGATGCAAAATTCTATCAGAATTTTGCATCTTTTTGATCTCTGGTAATATTTTTTTCTCAACTTATATTGGGCAGTTTTCAAGAAAAATGCATTCTTATACACGATTTCCTAATAGGGTTTTTTTCCCTACCACTTTTTGACATATGCTACCTGTCCATCCTTAAAGAAAAACCCTGTATGATGAAAAAAAAATATCTTCACATGACCTGTCAATAGTCGCCTTTTATTTATCCAAAGAATATAAGTTACTGTTTTTCGAGTCTGTATACGATATGTTTTCAACTGTTAAAATCAACAATAATTTATTAATAATTCAAATTAATTTGCCAACAAATTATATGCATTCCACACACCACATTTTTTATTGACAATAAATAAAAACGGCAACTTGATTTTTCACCCAAACATCCACCACCATCACCAAATACAAAAATATTCATCCAATGAGAACCATATATACCTACACAAACATCAAATCAACCTAAAAACACAACACATACAACACTCAAAACTCAGAGCATATAATATTTGTGATGGATGTTTCATTTTACCATTCTATTTTTTTATTGTATATTTCCATTCATTTCAAATTCCATTCGAATCACTAATCACTAATACTACATATACAATGCGTCCCAGATGTAATGTCAAAGTTAATTTAAAATTCAGTCATTTATTTCTTTTTAGAAAAATGCCCGGACCCCCGTCGAGTTTTATTTTCTAATAAGTTTTTTGTGATAGAAGCAAGATTCAAAAATTAAATAAAAAATTCTGACTTGAGAAAAAATCATTTAAGATTGTAACTTTTTTGATCCGCCCTGTATATAAGAACTGATTCTATAGTTTACTGCAAACATAAGGTGAAGCAATATTTATCTGATTCTGTTTAATATAATAATTAATACAATAATATTTATTAAGAATAATAATTATAATTAATAATATGTAATTAAAAATTCTCTTGTTAGAAAAGTAAACGTTGATTTTGATAAGTGAATAATATTAGGTGAAAGCTTTCTGCAGTTTAATCCTGCCTAGTTTTTAAGCTTTTGTAACGAATTTGGGATATACTATCGACGCCATTCGGAATGGAGACGATATGTCAGAGGGCGGAGCATCTTGACGAGTGGTGGGGCCCGGGTGGCATTATCTGTTGGTCAACGGTACATGCCAAGGTCAAGATTATATCTGGAAACAGTTGCGTGAGTTCGCGGTATTGGTGGAATGTTCGAGGCGTTGGAAGATGCCTGTGGAAGCTTTCTAGAGAGGGCTTAGAAAATGAACGCCATTCACCTCCATACAATAGTATAGCAACTGTTCAAAGTGTTCTCGGACATTGTGAAGAATATCTGGCGTAATTTCAACATTTAATAAGATAACATGTAAGTAATACTCAATAAAATAGATAAAAATTTAAAAAACGATACGCCATTTTAAAGAGAACTAAAACGTGTCCCCCTAGAAACAAAAGTTGATGGCTTTATTTAATTGTTACGTACAAAGCCGTAAACCCTGCTGAACTGTTTTCGATGGTCCACCCCATATATATATATATATATATATATATATATATATATATATATATATATATATATATATATATATGTGTAATTAACAAAATGTAGAAGATTTATTAAACTACTTTTTTAATTGCAATTAAAGAATTACAATGGTACAAATACAAAACTGTATCTCCTGGTATAGTATTTATAAACATACCCAGTTTTTTTTTTCGTTACAGTTAGTTGCCTCTCTATTTTTTCAGTTCTATTTGCGGCAATCAAAAAAAATGCCGCGCTGCTGTATGTCATTATTTATTTTTCATTTACATATTGCATATTTCGCACAGCATATGCAATATTTTTGACGATATACAACAAAGTTAGGTTAGGTAAGCATAGTACATAATTTATATAAACAATAATAATTATATTATGTTAATTTATCTAACAAAAAGCTATTATTGAACATGATTTAATCTGAAAAAGCTCAAAATATGCATCAAAATAATATCCAAATAATTTGTGAATTGTATAAATATGTTTTGATATTATTATAAATACCAATATTCTGTCAGCGTTAATGGAATCAATTCAGTCTCAGTCTGTCTGTTTGTGTGTCACTGAGAATTTTTTGTCAGAATCATGAATGAGGTGCATAAAATAATTTGACATAATTTCTACACTGACCGGCAAAAAGAACCGGCCACCGAAAATTTCTTAAAAATACGATTGAACATATATTCCATTGTAGAGGTCCATTTTACATGATTCTATTTTTGATTTAAAGGACGATTCATGAACAATGCTGTAGATATATGGCTTTTTACATTTAATTTAGTTGTTGGCTATATACGGGGCGTTACAATTACATCGGATTTTTACGAACATTTTGTATCACCCTGTATCAATTGTAAGCGACAATAGAAAGGGATTTTTTAGACAGAACTGTGGAATGATCTTTCCATAACATTATCTTTTTTAGTTTATGTCAACATCTCTATTTATACAGAAGATATAGAGAATTAACTAATAACATGTCATTCTAAACCTATGTTAATTTTTAGAATAATGCAATGGATTTATTTAAATAATTATTTCTTCGATTTGAAGGTTCAATCATAACCAATGCTGCTTCTATTAAATTTATGTTTTTATCATTATAGAGGATCTGTAATGTTCAATCGCATTGTTTGTAAATTTTCGGTGTACGGTTGTTTTTGCCGGTCAGGGTATTTACTAAAGTATATTTATAACAAATTGCACTAGTATATTACCTATATTTTCTCTTATTTCACTAAGAAAATAAATACTGAAATGTGATTTGGAATATTTACCTTTAAATTTATTGCTCTTTCACATGAATGATTAAAAAATATAGTATCGTATTTGAACAGTCCAAAGGAAATACCAAAACGAGTACAAAAGTTATAACGATTTTATTATGTTTTCCAACTCACCCCTACCTGTAATTTACAAGATAGGGGCGAAATTATTGGAGCAAACATACGTAAAAATAATCTGTGAATTAACAATACTTAAATTTTATGATTCAATTATCCCATACCAGTCATATTATAATATGTTATGAATTTTTTAATTCAAATTGTATATAATCTCGACGATTATATATCAACTGTTTAACTGGTAAATAACTAGATTACGCTAGGACGTCTAACTGTGCCGACAACAACTACTGTGAGGGCAAACACCCCTCTTCCGCCATTGAATGTCATCGACAACTGTTAGGACAATACGTACAATTTATTACATTGTCACAATATTGCATAATACCACTATAAATGTTCAATTAGATTGATAACCAAACAAAACATCGCCACCCAGACAAATATCATGATTTCAAGGTTGTTGCCTATCATCAGTTTGCCGTAGAGCATCGAGCCGTGCCTGATAATCAATCCTTGTTTTGAACTCATATTAGTATCAATCTTCAGCGTACCACCGACGGTGGAGACCAATATGAGCGATGCATTAAATACGGACAGTGGGTGGATATAAACACCCGGCAAGTGGAATTAATTAATTCAATTATCCTACACCAGTCATATTGTAATATTTTATGAATTTTTGAATCTAACCACTATATGTGTTCAATGCATCGCTCATATTGGTCTCCACCGTCAGTGGCAGTGGCAGAAAATGATAAAATATACAGCCGGGTACCTCTCTTAATTAGACACAAATATATTATTTTCTTCCACTTTAAAATAATAGATTGTGGAAGTATAACTTGTATCATTATTAAATTAAAAAAAAACACCTAGTATATAAACTTCGAAAAACGTTTATCCACAAATGCAACAACACTGAATACAATTCCCTTTCTCCATTAATGAAAAGCAAACTTTCACATGATGGACATTCAATTCCCCTCTCCCCATCATCAAACCTCACTCATCCCACACCGTTCTACAAAATTAATTATACGTCGAAGAAAATATTTATACAAGGAGTAGAATACGTACGAACGGTACCTTTAGTCATTAATTAAATTATAATCATCAAGATCAACGAAGTTGTCGTCGTTGTTTCTGTGTGAAGTCAAAATCCATTGTTAATTATTTTAAACGCAAATTTGGAACATGTAAAACGTTACAATAAAAATTACCATGCCAAAAGGAAGCTGGAGGCTGGGGGAGAGGTTCTAATCGTTTAGAAAATGTTTTCTTAGGATAATTAGCGATGATGACGTGAATGTCACGCAGAAGAAACAAACACACTGGAGGCAAGATTAGTTGAAGTTTTCCAAGTTTCTGACATGCTCAAAGCTCTCGAAAAGATAATAAATAATAGAGAGCAAGAGTTGGCTGCATAAAAAGTGGACGATCATCGAGTAAAAGGATGACAATGCTTTGGAAATACAGGGTAACCTCTATATTCCCGACATCCAGTAGGTAATCCGGACCCGAATATTTAAAAGTCATAATCCTGACGCGTCTCTTTAATCCGGACGCTCGCCATGTGCGTTAGTTTTTTTCTACTTGTTCAAGAGTGTCAGAGCATCTTTGGCAGTCGGACTTTGTGCAATCTTACATCATTTACATTCGCGTCAAGTGCAGTGGTAGGTGTTTATCGTTAAAAAAATGTCGAAATGAGAAAACATACAACGCTAAATTTGCAACAAAAGCATGAAATAATTAGGTTGGTGGATTCCAGGGAAAGTGTCAGATCAGTTGCCAGTAAATTTAGTATTGGAAAATCTACCATCTCAGATATGATATATTCAAGAATGAAGCCAACATAATGTGTTATGAAGCTGAGGATCGCAATTTAGACCAAAGGAAGACTTTGAAAGGTTAGTAGGCACCTCGGACCCAAATTTCTAAAAGTCATAATCCTGACGCGTCTCTTTAATCCGGACGCTCGCCATGCGCGTTAGTTTTTCTCTGCTTGTTCAAGAGTGTCAGAGCATCTTTGGCAGTCGGACTTTGTGCAATCTTACATCATTTACATTCGCGTCAAGTACAGTGGTAGGTGTTTATCGTTAATAAAATGTCGGAATGAGAAAAACACAATGCTAAATTTGCAACAAAAGCATGAAATAATCAGGTTGGTGGATTCCAGAGAAAGTGTGAGATCAGTTGCCAGTAAATTTAGTAACGGAAAATCTACCGTCTGGGATATATTTAAGAAAAAAGCCAACATAATGGGTTATGAGCATCGCAGTTTAGACAAAATGAAGACCATAAGGTTAAGCGCGTTTCCAGCAATGGAAAAAGCTTTGTACACTTGGATTGTTCAAAAAAGTACTAGAGGTAAGTACATAAATGACATCTAGGCAATTTAGTTTTTCAACATTCATTTCTTTTATCATTCTATTTTTAGTTACGGGGACTCCATTATTTTGTTTTTCATTGCACCAACTAATAAAGTTAGTCCAGTTTTTTTGTGTAGAAAAATTTTTATTACACACTTTTGCGTGTACATTAGTCATCAAAAAAATCATTCAACATTCACCAAAGAAGATATTACGTTCCTTATTCAGAGATTTCAAAGCATCGCGCAAATACACATATTACTTTCGGTTCTTGTATCAATGGACTCCGCAGCGATTTCTCAGGCCCCATACGGTCTAGAGACTTGAAATTTCGAATTCGTACTTAGATCGCAGACATCTCGCCGCCTGTTAAGCTCCAAGTGTGATCCAATATTGGTAATTATAATTATCTCATTCAACCAAGATCATTATTTTTTCGACATGGAACGACAATGTCGGACAATGGGATCCGTCACTGGAGTTACGCACGACCATGGAGCGTATATATACGTGTCGTTCTCTGGTATATAGGTACTCTCTGGAAGATCGTCTATGGTTATGTCGCAATTGTCAGACGTCAGACGTTGTTGTTAATTTAAAGTTTAATTTTGTGTTGTGGTAGACAAACAGTAATTTGTTATGGAATTGCTGTTGCTGGCAAACACATATACATAAATATAGTTAAAATCGAGAAAAGGATAGCAACAGTAGGTACTCATCGGTACGGTTTAAATCTTAAATGCCTAATAAAAACTATTTTTAATTTTTTTTTCAAAAATTTCATTTGTTTTAAATGTCCAATTTTAACATTGTCGGATATGACATTTTTCTTATTTTGTCGTCTCAAAATTTTGATTCCCAAAATGTGCCCAGGCAACTCATGATTCTCCTTCTGGACGCCTTGAAAATAACCATTTTCAAAGTATTCCATCCTGTTACTCGATCGTTCACAGTTCTTAGGCTAACAATAACAACAGTTATGTAATAAAAGTGAAAAGATTGATGAAGATTTAAGTTCACTTTCGTGTTTGTTGGTAATTCATTTTTTCTATCGATTATTGTGTTGTGGTATCGGCCACCCTTTTCTTGGCTTTGAGACTTTGAGTGGCCATTTTATTTGGCTATTTGTCATGTTTGTTTAGATATGAAAGGTAAATATTGTTGTCCGGCTTAGTGAATGAATTCTGTGTCGAATAGGAGTGAAAGGAAATGTTTTTTTTTTTCTATGTATATATAAGGAGACTAACAGAGGAAGGTCAGCTTAAGAGTAAATATGCTGTATGTATAAGAATGGAACAACAGCGTCCTGCACGTATTGACGTAATATATTTAGTATCATCATTGTCTCTTTGTTGCTGCTAGATTTCTTTGAACTTACTTGATTACAATTCTCGAACTTGACTGTTGACTAATGTTGCCATATCAGAATTGTCAGTTTCGCTTTTGTACCCGTTATGCTGACACCTGAGTGTCAACACTTTCCACGCGAGAATGATAGAGTTAATGATTGTTGCAATTTTTTTTCAAAATCATCAAAACATTTTTGTAATAAGGTATAATTTAGGGTTGAAACCATCAAGTGGTGTACACTTGTACATATTCTTTAAGAGGTTATCCTGAATCAAGGAAATAGTTTAGTATCAAGACTCAATATATTCAAACAGTTTTCTTCATGGCAGATTTTATGAACGATGAACGATATTTGGAGTAGTTTAACATTTGTTAAGGTATAATTTATGCTACAAATTATCTATGTCGGACAAGAGATTAATCCAAAATTGTCAAGTTTTCAAAAGTTACCAGTACTTTTTCCTAATTTTCCACATAAACATTCTGATTCTACGAAGCTGTTCAGCACAAAAACATTAGATGTTCACATTGTTCTATTCAACGGACTTTATTCGTGGACTTCTTTTATCTAACTATCAAAAGATTACGATACGACGATATTTTGTTTAGGTTTGCCACGCTGACATTGGATAAGGTTTAATTTAGGGTAAGAAAATCTTTTACTTGTACCGTGAAACCAGAATCTAATCCAAAATTGTCAATGTTTCAAAAATTACATGTACGTTTGCCCAAGTCTCTACATAACTATCCTGAAACTAGGAAAATGTTCAGTACTAGGACATTAGATATTTAATTTGTTCTACTTAACAGGCTTTATTCACGGAATTTTTTTAGCTAACTGATCTAAGACTAAGGGACGATATTTTGTTTAGGTTTTTTATTGTGACATTGGATTAGGTTTAATTTAAGGTAAAAAAATCATTTACTTGAACCGTGAAACAAGAATCTAATCCAAAATTGTCAATGTTTCAAAAATTACATGTACGTTTGCCCAAGTCTCTACATAACTATCCTGAAACTAGGAAAATGTTCAGTACTAGGACATTAGATATTTAATTTGTTCTACTTAACAGGCTTTATTCACGGAATTTTTTTAGCTAACTGATCTAAGACTAAGGGACGATATTTTGTTTAGGTTTTTTATTGTGACATTGGATTAGGTTTAATTTAAGGTAAAAAAATCATTTACTTGAACCGTGAAACAAGAATCTAATCCAAAATTGTCAATGTTTCAAAAATTACATGTACGTTTGCCCAAGTCTCTACATAACTATCCTGAAACTAGGAAAATGTTCAGTACTAGGACATTAGATATTTAATTTGTTCTACTTAACAGGCTTTATTCACGGAATTTTTTTAGCTAACTGATCTAAGACTAAGGGACGATATTTTGTTTAGGTTTTTTATTGTGACATTGGATTAGGTTTAATTTAAGGTAAAAAAATCATTTACTTGAACCGTGAAACAAGAATCTAATCCAAAATTGTCAATGTTTCAAAAATTACATGTACGTTTGCCCAAGTCTCTACATAACTATCCTGAAACTAGGAAAATGTTCAGTACTAGGACATTAGATATTTAATTTGTTCTACTTAACAGGCTTTATTCACGGAATTCTTTTAGCTAACTGATCTAAGACTAAGGGACGATATTTTGTTTAGGTTTTTTATTCTGACATTGGATTAGGTTTAATTTAGGGTAAAAAATATTTTACTTGAACCGTGAAACAAGAAACTAATCCAAAATTGTCAATGTTTCAAAAGTTACCTGTACGTTTGCCCAAGTCTCTACAAAACTATTCTGAATCTAGGAAGCTGTTCAGCACAAGGACATTAGATATTTAATTTGTTCTACTTAACAAGCTTTATTCACGGAATTCTTTTAGCTAACTGATATAAGACTAAGGGACGATATTTTGTTTAGGTTTTTTGTTCTGAAATTGGATTAGGTTTAATTTAGGGTAAAAAAATATTTTACTTGAACCCCGAAACAAGAAACTAATCCAAAATTAGATATTCAATTTGTTCTATTTAACAGACTTTATTCGTGGAATTCTTTTATCTCACTATTATAACATTAAGTAACGATATTCTGTTTAGGTTTTCCACGATGGCATTTGTTCGGGTTTAATTAACGGTATAAATTATCTAATAGAATAAATATTATAACAACAAACTAAATGAAAACTGACAATGTTTTTAAAAGTAACTTATATATTTTTCCTGTATCTGAATGAAACTATCCTGCAGCTAAGAAACAAGCAGTGCACTACTAAGAAGTGTAATATTTTTAAACTGTTAACAGTTAACATACTTAATTTGTTGAATTCTTTAGTTAGATTAAGTGACGATGTTTAACAGCTTTCATACTAAATTAATATTTAATTTTGAAGCAAGTTATTTCAGTTGAAAAAGTATAAAAAGTCAGATAAAAAAAATGACTAGAGCCTGAAAAAGTAACTTGTACTTATTAAGATATATTTAAACTGTTCTTCTTGACAGATTTTATTTGTTAAATTTAATTTTAATTGATAGATAAGCGATTATTATTTGGCGATGTTTTTTCTTTAAGGTATTCACGCTGATATTATTCCAGTTTTAATTTTGGATAGAAATTATCTTAGTTTATTAGTATCACACGAGACTAATACTACAAAATTGTGAGTAACTTAAATGTTGTTTGTACATGTACAATTTTCTTGAATCTCTACGAAACTATCTTCGCAATCGCAAAAGCAGTCAGAACAAAGACATTAGATATTTCAACTGTTCAGCAAATTTTTCAAAATTTTTGTTTCATTAACTGTGGCAATGTTTTATTTGCATTTGTCATGATGACAGTTATTTGGTTTTAATTCAGAGTACAGATAATCTTGGTAACATTTGCAATATCGTCATTTTTGAGTGTTCTTACTGAAGATACTGAGTTTTCCAGCCACAGTATTTGAGACACTTTTTCTTTCAATGTTTTACTTGGATATTTTTTTTTCTACTGACTGTATTAGCACTTACCTATGCAAAAATTAAAACATTAACAAAACTGTATGAAATTTCGGGAGCACTATGTATTAAATGAGAAATCAAATGAGACATAGATCTACATGTTGGATTTGTTGCCTTTTTCCCAAAATTATAGTACGAGGAGAGCGATACAAAATAAATCAGATGCGACAAAACTATCATAAAAAATATAATTTTTTTTTAAGAACACTTGTACACCCACCTAGATTAGCCAACTTTGGGGAAATCGTCGTGATCGAGAATTGAGAGAAGGCAAGACAGAGCGTCGGGACGCCTACGACGACGACGAATATCTCGTGGCTGTGACTGCTTTATTACAAAGTGTGTGTGAATAAATGTGTCACGTGGTAGGTAATAGATGCGCTCTGCTTTCGCGACCGGCGGCAGACGCTCCAAAACGTCGACTGGCGTCGGTATGCTGGGCTGTGTATTGGAAGGCGTCGCGACGCGTGCCTTCATAGACGACGACGACGACGACGGCGGACGGTGGGATGCGCAAGCGCAAAACTCATTCGCTTCCGGGTAAATATTCACCGAAAACGTTCTCTCTGCATGTGTATGTTTGTTAGTGTTTGTCTCGGACTCTTCGGAAGCTTTGAGAGTTTAGAGATTTATTATTTGTGTCTTTTATGCCATACAGGATGGAAGAAGACATCACCAACATCGATGAATAGCCAACGAGTTCATATGCAATCATGATAATCTTATTATGTGTCTTTAAATTGATAAATGTCAACTAGACATTAATTATATCACACAGGAAAACTTTATCTTTCATCAATAGAATCAATCATTGTTATAATTCCATGACTCTTATAAATGAGAAGAAAATCAATGTTATAATTAAAAATACAATTAGTCTAAATGTTGAATGCTTGTTTGGTTTAGTTTTGACGATTTTAAACACCCCGTACCAATTTCAGGAACCGAAAAGTAATGTGATCGGTTTTTTGTAATAGACGAGTCTATGTAGTGTAATGTAGCAGAACCAAAAATCACAACGTCTCAATATTTGTGAACGATTGAAAATTAGCGAGAAACCCCCATTAGCATACTCTCACAATAAAAACTTGATCGGTATTCGAGAAAGGACTGAAATTCAAACTCTACGTGATACAACACAATTTTATGTTTCTCTTATAGAAAAGCCTTGGCAAGAAAATAAAGGGACCGATATCATTGAATTAGCCCTAGATTATTTTCCACAGGTATTATTGGCAGCAGGAATTAGAGAAACAAAGGCAAAAAAAAGTTGAAAAGTTTGTTGTTTTGAGAATTCGTAGTAAATGAAAGCAATTGCAAATGCGCCGCCCAATGAAAATAGAATTCATAGAGTACTTGAGAGAATTAATTCAATTCATTCAATTAAAATTCAGCTGTTTTCGCCGTGCAAAATTGACATTGTACGTGTATATATTAGCAAATTAATTAAGGGTTTAAGCAACGAATAGTTAGCTATCCAAGAGGCCAGAGAGAAAATTAAAAGTAGTTTTTCAATTGAAATTACCGTGAGTATTTATTGAGAGCAGTTTTGGAAATACTTTTAATGCAAACGAAGGCGCGTATTATGGCCATTCTGCTCTATACAAAAGAGCATGGATATTGGAAATAATTGAAGATTTCAATATGTATGGGACCAACACTCAATCGTCTTCTTTCAAATGAAAAAAGAATCGACATATTATATAACTATATTATTTTTGACCAACGTATCAGGAGGAGGTATACCATTCCACTGTTGTTTTTATTCGCACCTTATAAATAATAGTAAACGTGTTCCGAATTCTTTTTTCATTTGACAGAGGACTACTGAGAGTTTGTCCCATTGACGTGTCGTTTTTCTCCAGCACGTCTCCCAAAAGGGGTGGAGGGAGCATTCTCTCAAAAATTTGAGACCATAATATTAAAGAAGATACAATCTCCGGAAAAATTTAAATTGGACATTTTTCAAAAAAATCATCGATTTCCGAGTTACAGCAGTGATAAGGCCCGAAATATGTATATTTTCGCGATGTTATAAAATCTCTGAATAAGTATAAGCAAAGTATTATCTTCTTTGGTGAACGTTGAATGATTTTGATGAATAATGCTATACTCAAAAGTGTCAAATAATAGTTTAATATTCTTTGAAGTAATACATAAACTTTAACTAACATTTTTGAAGATTACAATAAGAATAAGGTTAAATTTATGGCACTTTATGGCAGACTGACCGAACAGTGTCGTATCAATTAATTTCTAAAGCAAGTATGGATAATTATCTTTTTGAATTATTTGTAATAAATAATCATAGAATAGCATTGTCCAAGACAATAAAATATTGTTTGATTCTAATAAAAATATAATTTGGAAACGAGTCAGCACATAAACGAAAACTGAAATTTACTGAAGTAAGGACCACCGCGAAATTGAATTCTTGGTTGTTGTAACAAAGATATATTTACGAGTGTCTGAGCAATAATTTTCTTTTCTGTTAAGATACTTTTTTATATTAAAAAATCATGTTATCTATATTTTTCATATGTCTACCATTGTTATTCTAATGTTTAGTTCATCTTTAAGTGTTTAAAGTTATTTTTTGTGTATAATAGCTTAAGATCTTTTTTTAAGAGAAAATGGAAATATTTATATTCACTTCTGATATTTACTTTGTTATATTTGCTATTTTTTGTATTTTATATTTTTTTATGTTTAAATTAAATTAAAATTACTTCCTAACAAAGCTTTTTATTTTTGCTTCTCTGATCTAACAAGAACTGTCTCGAAAAATCTCGAAGTGTAATTCAGTCTCGTCTCGATCTTGTCATGAAATCGAGACGAGACGAGATATCTCGAATTTCGAGAGTCTCGTGAAATCCTTCTGTTCCCGAAGAATACAATGATTATATATTACTGCTTCAAAAAAATATTTTTGATTGACATGCAAAACACGTTTCTCACTAAAAAGATTGTTTTGCTTAGTGAACGTTAAAATTTTGATAGAATGCTTTTGTATTCTGGCTACCGGCCCAAATTCATTTGAATAAGCTGAACCCCAACAAATAATCCCATAAAATAGTACGCTACAGAACAAAGTATGATATAATTTTAATAAATCATTCTTGTCAAGAATATTTCTCTTTTTATAGAAAACGAAAGAGGGTATCTTACTTTTTTAACAATAATAAAAATATTTCTCTTCCAATTCCAATTTTCATCCAGTATAACACCAAGGCACTCAACTTCCTAAGAGTCTTTTTATCTGTGCTACTGCGCTTCCCCTAAGAACTTTCATGATTGATAATTTGGCATGTAAAAATGCACTGCACATCACCCCAAAAGAAAAAACTTCTTCACAACTATCTCTTGCCAAGATTTTCTCTTAGTGAGAATTGTCAAACCTCGACGAGCAGAAACACTATGGACTACCCACACCCCAGGAACATGGAACAAGTATAGTGAAATTCGTCATTAAATATGCTGGTGGGTAAAATTCGTATGCATGCCAGTTGTGTTTCCGAATCCTGCGGCTGATTAAAATGTTTAATTTTTGCTCCATTGAATTAGAGCGACACAAAATCTCCATTGTAATGCATAAATGTCACAAGAATGATAATTGCCTCTTTGATGCAAAACTCAATTAATTTCGATCAAGCGAGCAATGAATACAAAAAGCTGCTAGTGCTGGTGTAGAAGGCAGTAGCAGCAGTCGTGCGGTATATAGGGTGGTCCTCCGGAAACTTGCATGATTAGGTAATTGCGCGAGAACAAAAATTCGAAATAGGAATTGAAAAAATATATTAAATTTTCACTATTATATATTTTAAAAACACATACCAATTATTTCGGCACACTGTAGCTTTATCAAATGTGTGTAGTCTCATTGTACACCCCCTCCGTTTGGAAGGTCGGTCAAAAATACAATAATATAGCGAGCATTCCTTTTTACATGACAACGTTTGCATCCACTTCCGGTATAGTCGGAAGTGCACCTAATCTTAAAATATTTTAGACGTATATATTTCCGTGACTTTACCAAATCACTAAATTTTTATTATTTTCTTTGTTTTTCTAATTATAATTTTTCCTCATCGAATCAAGACAGTTCCAGGAGGACCACCCTGTATAGTGAGGCTAGTCGTTCGACAAGGGCTCAAGAGTTCTCTTTCTCCTTCTATCGTCCAATCGATTTCTGTCGGTGAAAGACTTAATTGGATAATTGTTTGATCCTGAATCAATTCCATTTTGTTTTGGTTCTATATTGTTTCTTTTCTCCATTTTTCTGTTCCAAGTTCTACAATTTTGTAATGCTGCATTGTTCTTCGTATGTAAATGTATTCGAAAGAGCGCCTGAGGCTAAATTAATGATCGCTCTTATGTTTTCCAAGTAGTTCAAATTAACTTTTCCGAGTTTAATATACCGGGTGATAGGAAATTGTTTTTGAGTTCCAATGAAAAAAATATTGCCAGTAAATGTAATTTTGACGCTCTTTCTTCTTAATGGACAATAAAAAACCATTGCATTTGAAACTTTCGAGGCAAACATAAGAATTTGCGACTTTGTCTACAAACAGTATGCGTGGACGAAGTCACGAGCAACTATATTCGCTTCTACTCCTCCAAGCCAAAATGGCAATTTCCCTTTCTTTGATCCCAACGTGTTTATTGAAGAAAAACACATTTTCGATAAGCACAATCCAAATAATGATGACATGTAATTTTCCCCAAAATGCCACACCAACATCCATGCCGCAAAGTGGCCAATGTTTCTCCTCCCCCCCCTTCCCCAAAAGAAAATAATAATAAGAAGCAGCAGCCCGCCCGCCAATATTATACCTATACCTTAAAGTGAGTGGGTGAGGGTACGCGTGACTTGATTATTCCGCCATTATATTACCATCGGGTGGACGTGCAATCTTATGCGACGACCTTCCACCGTGTTCCTCTTTTCATTTCCATCTGGTACTCCAGGCAAGATGGCCTTAAATAAAAATTCATAGGAAATATATACAAAAACAGGTGTTGAATCCTAATCTTAGCGAAGTTCTAACTGGAGTCATTTTAATAAATTGTTATAATTATTCTCATTTTCCTTCAACTTGTATATATATAATCCATATACCCATTCTACCATGTATAATGTTGTAGGGCTTACATTCTTTTTATATATTTGCACAAATTTTCTCCATTTATTCCTGTCATATGTCAGTCTAGTTGCTCCTTTCCAGTTCGTACCACTCTTCTCCAGTGTTATTATTTTATCCCAGGTGTTCCTTGGTCGGCCCCTTTTGCGATTCTCTCCATACTTTCTTGAATGGTCTGTTTTTATCCATCCTCTGCAGGAATTCCCACCAAGTTAGCTGAATCTCTTCAACGTATTCTAGGGTTTGCTTTATTTCTAGATCTTGTCTTATATCTATATTTTTAATTCTGTCTATTTTGGTGACCCCTCTAACTCTTCCAAACTAACCTAACCTAACTCTTCTGTAGTAACGCATTTCCTCCGCCTGTATATTACTTTTCTGTGGCTCTGTCAAAACCCATGTTTCGTTACCAAAAGTAAGTAGATACTGGTCTATATCGTATTAAAAACTTTGATATTTGTATGTCTATTTATGTCGTTTTTGTTTTCAAAGTTTTTTAATTGATGTATTTATGTTTTTACTACGAAGTTATGCTCCATTCCAAGTTAATAAGTCCATGGATATATTATAAGTTAGTAGCAAAATAATAGCGTTTTCTTATAGAGCATTACGACGATTTTTTTCGAAATGCTACTTTGGCAATTTGGTTTCCAACAACCGATCGATTCCTAACTGATGGAAATAATGTATGTAAACAAACAAACAACAACTTTTTAGAGATTTAAACATAGACTAAGTTTTTTGTCCAAGTGCCGTTCTCGTATGCGATGACTGTTACATAGATCAATTTCCCAAAATCCAAAAGCCATACAAGGTAAATAACGGTTTCCCGGCGCCTTGCGAAACGAGAGAAAGCAACGAACGCGCGCCCAGCTCATCACCCGTCACTCACCCAAACCACCAGCAAGCTCTGCGCTGCTTACCTTCGTTGATTGAAGCCAGCAATCAATCACTCCTTTTACGAAAAACACCTATACTATATACAGATTCAAAGATCAATAAGAATGTTTTCTTCCAAAATCCTATTTTTCCTGGACTAGCTCTTCTATCCACCTTTGCACTGGGTCTGCCCACCTGCGGATCTGGAGCTCCTTCATGTTTGCCTCAAGGATTTATAGCGATGGGCCGCTAACCGGATAACCAGATTGCCGGGCTCGCGACGCCACGTTGCTCTGCTTCTTTTCTCTGTCTCTGCTCTATTCTCTATTTTTCTTATCGCTAGAGACCGTTTTAAATAAGCTGATTCATGGCTACATGAGTATATGTATACACACATAGCTTAGACCTGCTCCAAGCAATTTTGTGAATACATCGGGGGCGGCCAATATTGTACGACATTTAGGCCTGGTTAAGAATGTATGAATGTTTACAATGGAGACCTTATGACCTTATGCATTTTGTAAAATATTGATGGGGTCATTATAGATAATGCTTTATTTATAACACACACAGTAATCAAGCCATCCATTTTTTTATATTTATTTCACACTTTTGAGTATAACATTAGTTATTAAAATCATTTTATGCTCTAAGTAACATCGCCTGTTCTCAATTTCGCATTGCCACCATTGACGTTGACATTTGAACAAGACGCTGTAATTCGACCTTCGATTCCAGACCTGTACATCCGTGGGGTAAAAACACTAGAACCGAATGGAGAACGCGTTTGTTGTGGGTGACATTAGATGTCAAGCAAATGTCAAAATAACTTTGACATAACTTTGGGTAACAGCGGTTACGCAAATATTCCACGTAGTAGATTCTACTTCTACTTCTACTAACCTGTACCGCCATTGTCTGCGCAAAGTCGGTCAAAATGTTAATAAACGTTATCTAGTTCCATACATCTCTGTGGTCTGGTTGACAGTTTGAAAAGTAAATGAATAAAATCGTGGTTATCAATTAAAAATAAAATGCAACTGGACAGTTTATTGACTTTAAGGGTTTAACGATGCTCGGAGAGTTCATTTATTATTTTTTTGGCTAACAAAATTAGTAAAATTATAATTTTAACACGGCAATTTTTAATAAAAACGCTAGACAAAACCCCAACACACACAAAAATATATATACTACATAGGATAGGAACAATTCAAAAACCGCATTTAATTTATATATTGTGTGCGGTCTCATGTTTAATAGTCCATTAATTTTTAAATTAATGCAGTATTTCACTTCTAAATTGCTTTGTTAAAATTTTATTTTTGAAACAAATGACCATTTTCACGTACGTTAAGTCGCTAATAAACTGAATAATTCCACCATAAAAATTAACTATTCATGCGGGCAAACGTCTTCGCTGTCGTTTTTAATCTTTTAATCTCTTGCAGCAGCACCACTACCACTAACTAAATCCAAATGCACACACAGACCTAGACGTCTTTATTTTAATAATATATAAACCAACTACTACTCATTGTGTCATTGTTCCAACCACAAAGTTGATAATTTCTGCAGAGTTATAATTTATAGAAGGAAAAACCAAAAAAAAAAAATGTAGCTGATCATCTCCACTAGTAGTCAGTCGACTGCAGATTTTATATTTGACAAGGTTTAGTATCTGAAAACGGATTTGCTTGCCATAAAATGTCTCCTTTGAAATGTAGATGCGGCTTCTTTTTTTTTTCGATCTTATATTACATTCATGTATAAGAGTTATTGCATATTTGCAGTTTTTTTTTTCGGTGATATATATAAAAGGATTTAGGATTTTAGTATCGTGAACATTTGGATTATATTCGAGTATACTTGAGAAAAAGGTGGTTGGGATACCGAGTTGAATATTTTATCATAGTAGAATATTGGGGAGCGTTAAATTTTAGATGGCAGATAGTCGTTCCTTATAGTTTGACAAAAGAACCTCGAATATCAGAATATGTATCTCGATGAGAGAACAGTAAGATGAGATTGAACTTTATCAATAAATAACTATGAATAAAAAAATCTGGTGTGTCCGCTCACACGACTTTCTTACCGCACGCAGGGACATTCCAGTGAATGAGAAATTTTAATCTATTACAACAATTTCCTTACATAGCGACGATAATAGCGGTAGGAAAGTAAAAATCCTCTGGTCAAATCATGCTGCCACTCATTTTTATCAGCATGTCAAGACAAACAACAATGGTCATTTAACATTTTTTCGCAAGATGAAAAGTTTACCCAGAATCTGAAGAAACATGTGCAAAATATGGAAATTTATTCAGGCATAACTATTTTTTGTGCCTTTTCTCAGAGATGGCGCTATATGTCGGTGGTAAAGGGCTTCCAGAAGGATACTTTAGGCAAGTTTAATCAAAATCCTCAGATCCGTTTACGCGCTACAGTCTTGAACAAATCACGTTTTTTGGCTATAGCTCAACACCCAGTGTATACAGGATTCTCATTTAGTGCCAACGGCGAGTGATATTGGTACCAAACAAAATAAAAAAGAAAGCAACAAAATACACCGATCCATTCCCGAGATAATGTTGCCACAGACAGACAGACAGACGGACAGACCAATGACTGAAAATACGTTTATTAGACTTAGAAAACTCCAAAACGTCAATATTTGTAAAAAATCTCGATACCGAAAATTTCACACGATTACAATACTTTCCTTATTAGTAGCTATATAAGGAAAGTAAAAAGTTTCGGACCTACTTCATAAGATGCAGCAAAAGCGATCGTTTCAGATACAGAAGATTTGTACTTGGTTAATTTTTTTTTCTAACATAGTTTTAAATGCAATAGTCAAAGTCAGTCCTAGTTTATTCCTTAAAATGATTTTATTTCAAGCTGTTTTCATGAAACACATAAAAATTAAACAAAAACTGTTAAAGTTAAAATTTTAAATCAAAAAAAAAAATTATGCATTTTTGACCGATGAACCAGACGGAAGAGGTATACAATTTGTCTACATGTATTTTTTTTATGAATGTTACTTTTTCATTTTTGCATGTTACTTTTGACATTTGATAAAGGAGTATTAAGAACTGTTCCATTCAGACAAAAAATCGACCTTCATGATGTACTTCTCGTACCAACTTCTTCCAAAAGGGGGTGGAGGGGGCAGTTTTTTCGAAAGCCCAAAATTTGATACGACAAAATTAAAGAAGAGACCATATCTGGCAACATTAAAATAATAATCTCTGAAATATGTGTTATTGCGCGATGTTTAGCAATCTCTGAATAAGTATGAGAGCAACGTATTATCTTCTTTGGTGAGCGTTGAATGATTTTGATGAGTAATGTTACACACAAAATTGTGAAATAATTTTTTTTACAAAAAATTGGAAATAATTTTTTTTACAAAAAATTGGAACAACGATTTTATTGGTTGCTGCAATGAGAAATACAAAATAATGTTAATTCTATTGGTTCAGGTGCTCTTGAAGTTGATAAGTTTCCAATCTAAATACAACAGCACAACTTCAACATAACCAGCACCACTAGCATTAACATTATTTTGTATTTTTCAGTGCTCCAACAAATAAAGTCGGTGCAATTTTTGTAAAAATATTTATCAGTAGAAATTATCTGATGATGACAGTATTCTACAAATAAAACTATTAGCCTGTTTGGTGAAATTAACTAAATCATCAGTTTTCTCTACATTTGAAGGAATTTGCTCAATCAATAATATATCAGAAATGTGTAACAGAGTTTTTTTAATTTTGTTACATCGTCTCAAATTTGATGCTTTGTATTTCCTGTAGTATTTCCCATCGTTGTTTTCAATGCATTACTAATAGATACTGAGTATTGTTTTGTTCTAATTTCCTATATATTCATTTCCTGTTTATTTTTGGAATCATCGGAATACGGAAAGCATGAGAGACTAACTAACTAACTATATATATAATCTACGTCGAAATAATTGATACATTTATTACCGTTACTCACTAACTGTGAAATTAACTCCAGTTGAAGTTTTTATATTTACCACAAATTAATTTCGGCATTTTGTTCTATATATTGTATACCTATGTTGCACATATTATATATATATATATATATATATATATATATATATATATATATATATATATATATATATATATATATATACGTGACAAAAAGAGATAATTGCCTGATTTTATGGATGGCAGCTGCCAAATTGGCAAAGGAGATTCAAGGAATTTTTGACGTACCTATTTATTATTCTTCTGTTTGATTCATAGATTTTTCGTTTCTTAAATAATTGATTTTGTTACATTTTTGTCTATACGTATCAATATTTTTTGGTTATGTAATGGAATAAAGGGTATGTGCTCGATTTAAGTGAAAACTTCTGGAATAAATTACACTTTTCGACAACTGAGTAAATATGTACAGATCTTATTACGAGTAATAGAAGAAAATATAAAAGTTTTATGGCTTTTCATGTAGTATTTTTTGGTAATAGCGAAAATAAAACATTCACTTTACAACATTGAAAAAATTAATCGAGAATGTTTATTCTCTTCTTCAGGGCAAAAATCGTCAATTTAGAATAAATTAGCCAAAAACAGGAAATATTTCATAGCCATCAATTACAAATATAAATAATGACATTTGTAATTGATGGCTATGAAATCTTTCCTGTTTTTGGCTAATTTATTCTAAATTCACGATTTTTGCCCTGAAGAAGAGAATAAATATTCTCGAAAGCTCGGCTTCAATCAAAGAATTTTATTGAATATATGACTGCATCCCCAAGAACATCTTGTTATTTATTATCAATATAATCAATAAATTATGGCATTCCCATTCAAAAAATTAACAATGACGTCATAACTTGGAAAGTGGAGGGGATAAAATGATGCTGTAGAAAATCAAAATTAAAAATCGACCTGTCAAAGCTTTTTCTCTATATGATAATATTTTGGTAGTTATTGAAGCGTTTCCATACATTATGAAAGCACTGTATAATGTCATTTATTATTCAGCATCATAGACATCTGAACACCTAGATCACGCATAGCCTCTTTCAGAGCGATCCAACATCTCAAGACCATTATTCTTCTGGTCCATAATGGTTCGTGTCCGAGACTGATACGATTAACATATTTGCCAAACTTCTTATGTTTCATGGCAACTTCTGATCTATAGATTAATACTCAAAGACATTCAGACGTAATTGAAAGGTGGTCGTTGAAATAGTTATTACTGATTATTCAGAAACACCGGCAGATTAAATTATTTACCAAATTTATATTTTAAAACACAAAATAAAATTTTTCATTTGTGAAATAAGGGGATCATCAGTCGATATCGATCGATTGAGTTAAGTGCGGCAACACAGGAAAATATAATTCAGGCGTCCGTATGAATTCGTCAGCTTTCGTCGCTAGTCGGAATATTGTTGTTCGTTGTTCCATTCATAATTTGAGTGCTGCTACTACGTTTTACGCATTTATACGCTTCTACACAGGTACACTGTTGCCAACATTTCCAAGGAAAATTTTGTCTCTCTCTTACACATGGAAGATACCAAAACAATTCTCTAACAATAACAGATCGCCTTTGGATACATGTTATGAATGAAATGCTTCGTCTAGGTGTTCTCACATGTCTATGTTCAGCATCTTATCACAACAGCCCTAGATTCATATATTAGATAGATTATATACAGCTTTACTGAGCCGCCTGTGTAAATCTTTAAAACACGCTGGTTCGTACATTTGACACTGGGCAGGGAAAAAAGAGGGAGCGGCAAAAAAAAAACAAAACAACACAGACAAAATAAAGAGATATATTAGCTCACCTCTAAAAAATTCAAATGACTAATACATAAACGAGCGCAGCGAGAAATACCAAGCCAATAAATCTTCACTGATTTTCACCCAGTTTTGTGTGTTGTCGGTAGATTCTATATATATATTTTTTTTGTTTTCGCCCGGTGTTGACTCCAAATGGGAACAGCGGTTATCGAGCGCATGCGCCAGAGCTTTTTTCCTTCGTCGTCGTTTTTCCGAGCTCATTCAACAAAGCAGCGCGCAGATATCTAAATAATCGAATGGCTTACAAATAATTCGTTCCCATTTCCAATTCCAAGTGCTGCTTTTATTTATCGTCATGTCGTGGTGATAGAATGAATTAATATATAGTTACCTAGCGACGAATGAAGCGATCAAGGCTGCCCAAATTATTTGGGCTAATTCATAGGAAGAGCAAGGATACTTTGCATGAAATGCTTTTCGATTCTGGGATCGATGTCGATAAATGTTGACTGAGACATGACAATCTTTTGGTTTTTTATATATATTAATTACTAGATACAGATTTGGAATAGAAATTCCACGAAATGGGTATTACATGGGCAAAGCTCATGTTGCTTTATCGCGGTTGTCAAAATAATATCAACCCATTCGCACACATTTTTTTTTCAATACCGCTTTATTAATTTAGTTCACAACACGTTCAATGCATGCAAATTTCTAAATATTCAACAATGAAACTTCCACGACAAAACCATGAGCTTCTCCTTTCACACAATTATGTCCTATAGGACTACAAAAGAAGCAGGAATACTAATTTTAATGGATCAAAATAAATTTTGTGGAAAAACATTCTTCCCATTAATGTGTATGCTCCTCTTTTGGAAAATATGCCATTTATATAGAAGAACTACTATTATATACCTATTACTACTATATATATATGAACTGAATGTACACATAAAAGTTAACCGACCGTAAAGATTGCTCATACAATTTAATTCACAATAAACAAACCCCTTTCTACATGTAAACTTTGATAATTACTTTCGTTAAGCTTGCCAATTAAAATTTCTCCTCCTATATGCTAGAAGGAGGAGGGGTGAGAAAAGGAGTAAGATCTTGCTTCCCCAAACTAACTTAAAGATAAATAAATGAATCTTCTTCACTTTTCTACCGCTAACCCAAGTAGTTGCTATGTGTAAGGAAACTATAGAGTCAGATTTACGATGTCCGATTTCTACACCTTTTCCAGCTGTAATTCAGAAAGCATCAATTTACCTTCAGAAAATATCAAATGTAATTCAGAATAATCAATCAAATTTTAGAAAGCGTCAAATGCATTTCATATTAGTCAATTGTAATTCAGAATTCCTCAAATGTTTCATCATATTAGTGCACTGTAATTCAGAACTCGTCAAATTTAATTCAGAACTTATCAAATGTACATTAGAACGTATCAAATGTATTTCAGAACATACGATAGTATCAAATATAAATCAGAAAGCATCAGATGGATAATTTGGAACATATGTGTCAAATCACAAGTAACCGTGGTGATTATTTATGTCAATCATATTTGTGCATTGTTTTTGATTGTTAAAAGAAATTTGCCAAAATGAACTTCAAACACAATTGTGGAGTTTGTAGATCTAAAATGATAAGAGAAATACATCTGATGCTTTCTGTTCTACATTTGATAAGTTCTCAAGTAAATTCATTTGACGAGTTCTGAATCACAATTCACCAATATGAAATACAATTGACGAATTCTGAATTTCAATTGACCCATCTGAAATTCATCTGTATAGTTCTGTATTTCAATTGACTAATTCGAAATACATGTGATGCTTTCTAAAATTCAATTAACTATATTCTGAATTACAGTTGATGACTTCTGAAATACAATTGAAAAAGGTATAGCATATATAGACGATTTGTATACTCGATGGGATTTTTTTGAAGAGCGGTATGAATGTCGGATGGTTTTTCTATCCAAATTTCATTAAATGATCATTGTTTGAATATGTGGAAAGCTATTGGAAATGTGTAAATGAAAGTGGATATGAAAAAGAAAATTTATCATGCAACAATTTTATTTTGATCTTCAAAGCTTTTAGTAATTGTTTTAATTGAAGTCAAATATGTTGTTCTTATCTTATGGCCTTAAATTCGTACATTAATCCCTTGGAAGAAGAAGTACTTTGATTTTTTCTCAAATTTTCCGATCAGCTTTACCTAAAACCCTTAGGTATTCAGACTATTATGAACATCTTAATAATATATTAGTCAAATACGTCGAACCATTTTAATGGGCTTACCAGCAGCATTCTATTTTTGATCGACTTCTCAAATTGAGGCGATATCCAGTTCGACTGTCTGCATTTTCATGTTTGCTTCTTTTTGGGAAGAACTTAATCTATTGTTCATTGAAATAATCTGTTTCTTTATTAAATTTGATTTCAAAATTCGGTAATAGTCTAGCTTTTGTTATAAAGGCCCTAAAGATCAAATGTCTGCAACAATAGGTGTATTTGAGCATAACTTTTAATAAAATTGAGGCGGAGGGCAATATTTTCAATGATTTGTTAATAAAAAAAAGGAAAAAATGTTGTTCCCAGGTCTTTTTCAGCATTTACTGTCACTTGGAAATTCATTCGCGGTCTATTACTTCTCTTATGCCGAAGAATGCAGTGTTCATTTCCCATGGGCTCTTTTCTTGCATGCAAGAGAACCTAAACAAACTTTTGAAAGAAAACTGCAATCAACCAAGTCTATCAATCTCTCCGGGGTTCAGTTCAGAAGGCGCTCACTAGGGATAGCACCAGCTGTCACATTGCTGTCAATTTTGACATCTGCCAATGTCATTGTCATTTCTTCTTATAGATCTCCATGTCAGAATCATTGTCACAATGACTTTATTTCTTTGTTTGAATTACTAAATTCCATGTGTATTCCACGTTAGTTTTCAAATATTTTCTCATGCTACCAGAGAATGAACTAATTTACGCACTAGTGTAATAAGATTGAAAGTTATTGTCAAGGCTGCGTAATCGAGTAGATATTTTTGTCACGATATTTGTTCTGTTTTTTTTTCTAGTTTAACGTCAGTTCTTACTCCTAACAGATAGCGCAATACACTGTTGTTACTTCTTCATGTCTATTTTTGCGCTTACAAGAAAAGCTTTTGATCATTTATATATGATACGCTCTATACAAGCTTTTGATACTTGAAATACTTGATGATACGTGTTGGAAATTTGAGAAGAATCCGTTCGTTACTTTTGCTGTGCTTTCTCAAAAAAAAAACCGCTGTGACAATCAACTCTTATAGATGATAAAGTTGAGATAACGGGTAAGAATAGTACGAGTATAGAATGCTAGTATTTATACTCCATGGACCGAGATTTAAAAATATTAATCGAACACTGCTGTTTTAAAATTTCGTATTTCAGTTCATTAGTTTAGGACAACTTTTTTATCAGTGAAATTTCTCGGAATGGAGTTTTCCTACATGACTTCCTCAACCAATTCCTAAAAATAATACTGAGTTATGACGTCACACTTGTCTATACAGGCTGTTTAAAATTCGACTCTCACCATTGGGATCTCGGAAACAATACGGAATACGAAGATGGTTAAAAACTTGCCTATTTATGTGCTCAAAGATACGCCGTTTAAAATTAAAATTAAAATTTCGAGTAGTTCCGGAGATATCCGTAAAAAACAAATATGGGCAAACTGTATATATTCGAAAAGAGGACTTTAAGCACTATCATCCTGGAACATAATATACAGGTCGTTCCATGAAATAAAAGGCCAGTTTCAGATTCACCAGATGGTTGTGATTCACCATGTATAAGAAAAAAGTTCATAGTTCAGGATAAACCCTCTACAGCTTTCGTATTGAAAGTTTTTCTTACACATCATAAAATTAAACCAGCAGAAGCTGTTTAATTATGAGGAACGACCCTGTACACTCTAGCAATTATTTATAGAACAAAGTGAACACAAGCGCCTAAAAAGTGGCGAATTATCGTAGACCGGTACGAAAAATTATTTTGATGTGTTTGTGCTCTTTCTCAACTCCAATATAACAAACAACTAACGAAACCCCAAAACTTTTTCAAAAGATACATACACATAGAACACACAGTTTGTATTATATACTTTATGTTGCGTGTTTGAAATAGGCGGAAATGAGAGAAGGAATGTGGCGAAAAAAGACCCAAAATGAAGTGACATCCCGTACCAGGATACCCCAATACCTTATATATATATATATATATATATATATATATATATATATATATATATACCTATATACCTACCATGCTGACGGGTGCGAAGCAAAAAATGCTCACGGACCTAAAATATATACCGTGCGGTTCATAGGTATGGAAAAAAAATAATTTTTGGCGCTATTATGTATTTGTTTGAAAAAACCTGAAACAGGTCGAAGTTTTTCAAATTTGGTGCAATTATAACTGAAAAAATGTATTTTAATACTTCAAGTACAATAAAGGAAATAATGTCACATAATGTATGAAGTATTTTTCAATTTATTTTACAATTAAATTAAATGGCCACCATTCACTTCTTAACAATAAGCTAGGCGATCTTGAAATTCTTTTGCAACATTTTGTTGGACCTCAGAGGTTATGTTGTTAGTTTCTTCCGTTATCCTAACTTTTCAATCTGCAATATTATCTGGTCTAATGAAGTGAACATTTGATTTTAAATAACACCATAAGAAATAATCGAAAGGAGTCAAATCGGGGGATCTAGGCGTCCATTCATTCGGTCCAAGTCTTCCAATCCACCTACTGGGAAAAACTTCGTACAAATAATTTCTAACACAATAACTTTGTAATGCGGTGGAGCTGCGTTTGAATCATTAACATCAGAAAAAAGTATTTTTAGTATAGACCATTAATTGTGCCTTCAAAACAATATGTGTCAATAAATTGTTGTTGTTAATGATACCAGCCAAAACGTTAACTTTTGCCTCACATACCCAGGAGGTGTAAAAAGGAGGTAATATTTTCATGCAATAAAATGTCAACTTGAGAATAGAAATCGAATTGTTTCAGATTTTTTCAAACAAATACATAATAACGAAAAAAAAAAAGAATTTAATCAATACTTACGAACCGCACTGTATATATTATATACTTATATAGTCCGTTACCATGTCAGAAAAGATGAAAATACTATAGCCACAAAACAGCGGCGTGCACCAGCAAATAAAATATTTTCAGAAGCTGTTAATTAATTGAATTTATTATGTAATTGTACAAGACAAATGGCGACTATGCCTTGCTGATTACCTAAAATAAATTCATGTGCTCGTGTTATATTATTTTATATAGTCCAGCATAAATAAGAGCGCTGGAAAACTCATGATACTTTTACACATATAAGGTAGATATAATTATGTTTTATCATTAGATGGTCGTCAGTAATTGGATGAGATTTGTTAGCTTGAAGAATATTTAATTAGAAAATAACATGTGAGAGGCTCGTATACCCATTCAAAAAGATGTAATTAGGTATATTATTGTTATGGCAGACAGACGTTATTGACCGACAAACCCCGAACGGAGGAGGTATTCTAATTCGACTGTCTGTTTTTTTTTGTTCGTGCGGGCTTTTTATATATTACATAACATTTTAACATACTCCGAGATGGCAGAATTAAAGGGTGCGAGTTGACTAATTTTTTGAACAATTTTTATTTTGTAGTTAGACATTTAATTAATCCAAAAAAGTCTATTTTGAAAATAGAAAAAAATATATTCAAAAATTGTTTTTAAATTTCCCGCTTGAATTCTAAAAACGGCTGCAACGTTACAATCTCCCTTAGTTAGTGTCCCACGGTATTGAAGAAAGGAGGAATAAAGCAGAGAACACTATCTGACCAGAGAGAAGATACAATATTGTATGTTCTCTCTGAGGAGGATTTGTTCATCGACTTGTTGATTACTACGTCACTATCTTGGTCGATTTTGATATACCTAATATCGTCTGAACATCACTTTATATTGAATTTCCAGTAATGTCAAGTACCCAATTGAACATTTGTCAAAAAGAGCGAGGGTTTTCGATTTTAGGCGATGTTAAAATTTAAAATATGTGGAAGAGGTAATTTCTTTCGAAACTTGAAAATCTGAGAATGGAAAGCTAATGACCAGATTATTTCTAGCAACATCTATATAGAACATTTTTTCCATATAGTTACGGTTTTCGAGTTAAAAGAGTGGTAAAGTTTTGTAATATACGTATTTCCACGAGGATGTTCTTAGATTTCTGAATAATAGCAAATGCAAGCAAAGCATACATGGATAATGGTGAACGTTCAACGATTTTCGTGACAAATGTTACACTCAAAAGTGTGAAATAAATATTTTTTACAAAAAATTGTACCGACGTTATCAGTTGGTGCACTGAAAAGTACAAAATAATTCTACTGATGCTGGTTCTTGTAAGAAGTTGATGCCAAAAGATTTCAATCTAAGTGCAACTGCTCAAAAAAAACAAACACGAAAATTGGGGCACGTTTATCAAACAGTCGAGTTGTATACCTCCACCGGTTCGATTAACGGGTTGAAAATGGTGCCTTAAGGACTTTAAGACCTTCACAGTACTAGGAAGAATCTTTGGATTTGAGTTAACTAAGGTAATATTAACAAAAATCACATCTATGTGGGTTGATTGTGTTCAGCAGCATAGGATTGTCTATTAGCCAGAAAATTAGCATTTCCCGACGCGCCCTGCACATGATATTAGGTACCATTTGCCTTACAAGTTCAGCTTGTCGTCTAATTAAAGGTACACAATAAAAACTGTTAAGGAAGAGACGTAAGAAGGGTTTTGAAGGAGCAGGTGAGTATACTCTGTGAAATTACTTACTTTTTGTTCAAGAAGAATTCTCCAATAGGAGGCGCTGATGTGCATAGGTATATATCGTTATTCGCCCATTTTAGATGGGGACAAGTCAATTAAAAGTTAAAGTTAAAACGCTATTTATAGATAAATGAAGGAAAGAAAGAGATGAACGCCACTGTGTGGTGGCGGGCGCGAAACTGAATAAACTTTAATTGGCCGCGCTTTTGTCGGTTATTCACGGACTTTTGAATATATATATATATATATATATATACTAAGTTAAATTTTAAATTGATTTCCAACAACTCAATACAAATTATTAGAAAGAAATTTATTGGATTATTTATATGAGACGCAAGTAAAAAGTTATATTCGCTCACACTTGCAAAAACTAACATTAAACGGGTTCTGGAAAAAGAAAGAGAGAGACAATGCAGAAAATATGAACACGTCATCATTTCGGGTTACTTTGCACACTTACGTTCACATGTTGTCTCGTTATGGGATGACTGATGACGCAAAATATTGAATAAGATGATGTATTATTATTATATGGTGTTACTTCTTCAACGCCAGCCCCCATATCTGATGAATTTTATGCACAAAACTTTATCTCTCACTTTAGAGAGAACATTCATCTGTCTTCTTGCTTGCTTGGTGTTGTTACAGTCTAGCATGAAAATATATATATACAGGGTGAGGTTTTTAGTTTGTGACAGATCATTCGTATTTCTTTTCGGAATGGAACATATTAGATTTTATTTTAAATTCACAATGTAAGCACTTCTTTACGATTACAGCTATGTTAAATTAATTAATAATACAAGAGTTTTCAAGATATACGATCGATTTTATCAAAAAAATGTAATAATTTCAACTACCTGTATATTACTTAAACAAGTGATTTTTTACGTATGTTAATTTATCAAGAATTATTTTTAACAAGTCTGATATGCCGCTTAATTTGGCTTAGGCATTTTAAACATTTAACCTATTTTCGGTGCAATTAAAATTAATATTTTCTTACATAGGGCTGACAAGTAGTTTTGGTTTTGTCTTACTAGATGGCGCTCTTCAATTATTATTAATACAATTTATACTTCCACAATCTATTATTTATTAAAATGGTAAAAATATCTGAACATCATATAATTATTGTGCATAGATTTATTCTGGCATTATATTACTAGTATTTTAAATGCGATGATGCAGAAATTTCAGTCAATATGCTACAATGTAGTAGATTTTAGTCTCTCACGATATTCTCTACAGCACGGTTTTTTAATCAAATAAATCAATAAGGCGTCAAATAATTTCTCGCGATGAAACGAACATCCTTACTCAGCTATTTCTATACTGAACGGAGCGAGCCACGTGAGATGAGTCGTGAATGCCAGATGCGAAGTTACCTCTCTTTCCATCTCAATACATTCAATAGTTTCGTTCAAATAAACGTTTTCCCATCTAGCTCCAATGATGCGATGAAAAAGTTGGTTCTTATAATTTTCTTTTCAACTGAAAATATGTTTGATGTAGAATTGCCAACGCTAAAACAATCTTATTCTACTTGAAAGAGCCATTTTCCAAAAGAAAAAGCGACAATCCCCGTTTGTTATAAATGGCATATTAAAATGTGCCATTAGTCTGGAATAGAGAAGTACCTTTAACTACCTAGCATTTATCGC
The DNA here is from genome assembly GCA_958507055.1 of Crioceris asparagi. Taxonomy (NCBI): domain Eukaryota; kingdom Metazoa; phylum Arthropoda; class Insecta; order Coleoptera; family Chrysomelidae; genus Crioceris; species Crioceris asparagi. The sequence goes on from OY293827.1 coordinate 2,319,600, forward strand.
AGAACAGGTCTTGGAGTCGGGTGGATGGCTATTGTTTTTTTTTCCAAACATATAGTAAATCCAAACATCGATCACATGGGCCATAAGACGGGATTTTGTTGGGTAAGAAGGTAAGGTGCCCTATTACGAATAGAGTGAGTGCATTGAAACTGTATATGCATATATCTACAGTGTGTTCCATACCTTAAATGGATATGTATTGGTATGCGATGAATATTTTAATAAGGGGTAAACAGTAATAGGGAACTTGCCAACAAAATAAAAGTTAGTAAAAATAGTCTAAATCGTAAGTTATTATCATCAAAAACCCTATGGTCAAGAAAGAAAGTCGAAAGAAAATCTTTACCTGAAATGTAAGGGTTTAAAATGTTATTACCTTGACGTCCGCTTTGAACGCGCTGCCAAATTTTGTGACGTCAGACCTTGCTTGCCCATCTAAATAAACGGGCTATTTTTAAACTTGATTGTAATTTAAAATTTAGTGATTTGATCTCAATGTGTTGATGTTATATTATTTATTGTTTTTGTGGTAAATACTTTTATTAAAAATGGTTGATGCAGGTCTTAAAAAAGGACAATCAGATAATACACCTATAGTTACTAAGGAATTAATTATTTATGAGTGTTAAAGTTCTTATATTCTGATCATGTTTTAGACTAACGGGTTTTCTATCACTATTTCCAAGCAATCAATGATACAAACAGACATTACTATATCGAGCTTGAAAAGCCAGAGGCAGATTTGACTTTATAAAAGAAATTTGGGGCTTTATAATAAATTTTCTTACATATTTACTAAGAATTAGTAAAGATTTAGAAAATATATTTTAGAAGCATTAGGTACCCACATTTATGCCAAAATCATCTCCTAGACGTATAAATGAATTCCCGTTCTAATTTTTTTTAGAGTTAAGAATATATTTACAGAATATATTTTAAAGTATTTTTCAATTAAATAATTTTGGATATAATTTACTTACATTAAAATGATCTTCATATACTAAAATAGCACATTTCTTCTGTATGCTCTTAGGCCATTTTAATCGACGATTTTTCTCTTCAGGTACGTGAATAAGAATTTCATTTGTAGTTTTCACAGTTGTACTAGGATACAGTGGCACAATAAAGTAATTATAATAAATATTTTCCATTTCATACAAAACAAAAATAGTTAAAATCGAATAAAAAACCAAATGCCACCCCAGAATAAAAAACCAAGGTGCAACAAATGCAAATAGCATTGCTCGACTCGTCTCGACGCAAGGAGTGACGTCACAGCAGCTCCCGCGCGTTTGCCTTCGTTTGAATTGGCGAGGATTTCAACTTTAATAATTTATTGTAAAATAAGTACAGCGATTAAAGGGCTTTTCTTTGGAATAGGGTGTTTTTGTACATAAGCACCCATAATAATAAAGTATATATAAAAAAATATAGGCAAGTTCCCTATTCATCTGTAGGTATTTTTGGTTTTTATGTATCTAGGTACGTGCGTTTTGTATAGTAAATGTGCACCAATTTTTGCAATTTTATTTTCTTTTGAAAGAGATGTTTCAAGAGATGTTTCCATATTTTTTCTGTCGAAGTAAAATCAGGTCCTTTCCTCAAAAATAACCCTAAATTGGTGGACAGGTGGATTTTTTTAACGTGAAGTTTTTAAATTATATATCATCTGCGATATTACTGATCACATGAGATTTTCAAAAGGTTCAGCTTCGGAGGATAGGGACAAAACAAATTCTCGTTAAAAATCTGTTCCCGTCACAAATTATTTCGTTCATATTTCGAACCATTTCGAGCAATCTGAGGTGGCAATTTTTGTAATGAACACCCAATATATGCACTCTTCTGTATCATCCATACCACCTGGTGCAGGACCTGGCACTGCTTGTGCCACCGAAAAAGCTCATATTCATATGAAAACGAGAGAGTGAGAGAATCGATCCTCTCAATGGGAGATTTGGCCACGATCAGCATCATTCCTCTCCTGGTCGGTCGTCGATTTAGACGTTGACACAGCAATGTACTCTCACTCCTTTCTCAATATGGCAGGCAATATCCCATTTCACTGCATAATCTGACTATTCTGGATGAGATAGGTGCGGGATTTCTATGTCTGTCTATCTATCAGGTGTAATTCAACGGGTTAAAATACCCGCGTCCTCCTGAATGGGTTTCTATTCAATTTCTTTGCTGGATTTCAGCAAACTATCAAGAGGTTTATTCATGCCATTCATTTACTATGTATATATTTTATTATCTTTGCGATTTATTGGTTATATATATCGAAATTGAAAATCGTCTGGCTCGTGCGACCATTAATTTCGTTTAGCCAGAATGTATATTTACTATTACTAAAATATATTCAAAAAGTAGTTTTTTTATTGCATTCGGTCAAGTAAAAAAGCTGGGGAGCCGTTTCCCATATATGGGCTTGAGACTTGATACTGGTATATTGGGAAATGGAACCATAGGGACTCATATAAATTATTTATATATTTATGGGTGCGGTCACTGGAACTGTGCATGGGAATGGTGGACCTAACCCGCGTAACTCTATTTGCACAATGAATTTGTTAATTAGTAATATTCATTGAAGCATTTGCAGTTTTTTGCTTAAAATTTTAAATGTCTAATATTTTTTCTGGATCCTTTTTTTCAGAGTTTTGATTTATAAATTTCAAATGATTCTGATTCTTTTGAAATTTGATTTACATACCTATGTCAATAGAAGCTAACCTAACCTAACTTATATCAAATGTTTAGAGAAACCATCAATTAGAAGACATGACAGGGTGAGTTTGTAGTGTGTCCACAGTCGATAGCTTCGTTGGTGCCATCTTATATCTAACTACAATTGTACAGCTTCAAAATTATCAATACCAATAGAATTAATGTTATTGTGTATTTGCCAATGCACCAACTAATAAACTTGAATAACTTTTTGTAAAAATATTTATACTCTGCAGAAAGGCTTCACTTTAATAGATTGTGGTACGAAAACTTGAAGGCACATAAAGTCTTGAGTATGGAGCCCTTTTACTTCAAAGTCTTACTCGCACGTAGAATCAGTCCAAACACCAACCCAACAAACGAGAACAGCATGAGAATGTCTCCCACATATGCCTTAAGGATTTTCCGGACTGGAACCCTCCACCTTTAAGCCTCAGTCGCCCTGGCAGACTCTGACATAACAATCCAGTGAAATACGACACACACACATATAAAAAATCCACGAACATGAAGTCATAGAGCTCAAAGATATTTCTTTGGGTATTACAGGTATAGAACCCTGCATCTAGGAGGCCCAGTTACACTTACAGCCACTATCAGATCATTCCAATAAATTCTACAAACATACATGATAAAAAGACCATCAAAATCCAGCCATAGATTTCAGAAATATACAACTTATAGATACGGAACCCACCACATAGAGTCCCACATGCCATAAAAGGTAGCCTATGTTCTTTCCCAAGGGCTAGTCTATCTCTGTACCAAATTGCATCAAAATCAGTTCAGTGGTTTAGACGTAAAAGCGTAACAAACAAACTCACACTCTCATTGATAATATTAGTTAGGATCTTAATCACTGACTGACAATGTTATCAATTTTATTGTCTAAATGCTGCACCAGATTGCACAATTTATATGTAGAAATGTTTGCAAGACATTTTCTCACAAAAATAATTCTTAAAAATTCCCAGTTCTAATATAATAAATGCCTTCAAATGGAGGAGCAACAACAATGCTTCGAACATCACAATAGATCCAAACTAACATTAAAGACAATTAGATTATCTTCGCTTATATTTTATAGATTGTTCAGCAAATTAATGTACCTGCGCACAGCAAAAGGTAACATGCCACCACCTCGACCGTTACGTTGTTCTCTATCAGTATTTATAGGATAATTATTATTTGGACCGGTGCAGCTTCAAATATATAAATTTACGTTAGTGACTAACTGATTGAGAGAAATTATTATTATTCTCTATCTATATGTTGGAATTCGATTGCTCAAAATTTATAGATAGCAAATCGGTGTGTTATTTTTTTATCCAACGCCATTAATTTCAATGTATTTTGTTATTTTTTTGCAACAACTGCCTTAAATTTTCAGCACTGATTGCCATGACAAGTTTATCACAACATTTGTTTTCTATTACCATGAATGATTAAATACAAGTAAAATTTTTGGAAAAAAAATTAAAAATAGTTTTTATTGGGTATTTAAGATTTAAACCGTACCGATGAGTACCTACTATTGCTATCCTTTTCTTGATTTTAACTATACTTATGTATATGTGTTTGCCAGCAACAGCAATTCCATATTACTGTTTGTCTACCACAACACAAAATTAAACTTTAAATTAACAATAACGTCTGACGTCTGACAACTGCGACATAACCATAGACGATCTTCCAGAAAGTACCTATATACCAGAGAACGAGACGCTCCATGCTCGTGCGTAATTCCATTGACGGATCCCATTGTCGTTCCATGTCGACAAAATAATCATCTTGGTTGAATGAGATTGAATGAGATAATTATAATTACCAATATTGGATTACACTTGGAGCTTAACAGGCGGCGAGATGTCTGCGATCTAAGTACGAATTCGAAATTTCAAGTCTCTAGACCGTATGGGGCCTGAGAAATCGCTGCGGAGTCCATTGATACAAGAACCGAAAGTAACAAAAACTATTTAAAAAATGCATGAGAATAGAATGGGGAGCTATCGTTTTCATGCTCACCAGATGGCAACACAGGCTAGAGAGGTGCTGTCACTGTCGTTGTCAAAAGTTTTCAAGTTAGGTTAGGTTTATGTTTATTGGTTACATCGACGTCAATACTGACATCTGACAATGTGTCAAAGTCATTCCTGTTGATATGTCAGAGACGTTGTCACAATGACCTGTGTCAGGTGAATGCAGCCTGACTTTCAGTGACATTTGAGACCTTACACTAGCGAACTTAGCGGGGAATTGAAGCGCTCATTCAAATATATCGTAAACAGGCTGTAATCCATACAAGCCACTGAACTATAGGTCCAAATATGGAATGGCCACTGAACGATGGAAAGTGAGTCGAGGGAGCTGAACATTTATTAGACCAGAGCTGAAGCATTTGAAAATGGTAAAAATGAAAAAAAATAGTAGGATGAAACACATTGGGAAATGAAGAGAATGTAGCAAAAATGAAAGGAAACATAATTACGGGCGATTTGAGGTCGGTAAGTTGAAGGGGTTAGTTCTTAACGGTAAAAAATGGTTTATCTTGATTTCCGGAAAAACTACAAGTCCTATGGAAAAAAGTAGGATAGCTGCATTGTAGGAAATAAAAAGATCTACAACTTTTGTATTCACACTTCATTCACATAACCTCAAAATATATGTGAAAAATTCGAATAACAATGTTTTTGTTTTCTTATTTTTATCTTTTACAAAACAAAAAATTGTTCCATGAAATTTGGTGAAAACTTACCTTTTCATTTCCTAGAGACTGTAATATTTTTAATTTAAAAAAATATCTTTCACCTTATTTTGACTTGATATCGAAATAGCACCCTAATTTCAAACTTTTACAAAAAGTTTGTGGGCTTTTTGTTCGTTAAATTATCTAAATCCTATCTTAAATATTTAGAACAACTATTTTCGCATATGTTTTTCGCAATCTTTGTTTTATGGATTTGTTTTTTTTTTGTTTATGAATGTAATATGGAATCTTAAGTTTTTCAAATATGTAATAGAAGTGTAAATTTTAATAAATAGCTCAAAATTGTATATAATGATTTAAAAACTTCGGATTCGAGTTTTTTTCGTTTTTTGCATTTTCTGAGAGAATTTACCATAGTAATGTATTTTTTACACCATCAAAAAGTAGATATTTTAACGAACAAAAAATCTACCGACTTTTTAAAAAAAGCCGATATTTTGACGAGGGAATTTTCAATTGAAAATTAGGGTGATTTTTCGATATTAAGTAAAAATAAGGTGAACATATTGAAATCAAAAAAATGACAGTGTAATTGGGTCATAAAAAGGTAAGTTTTTACCAAATTTCGTGAAATTTCTTGTTTTGGAATTTTTCACATAAATTTTGAGGTTATATGAAAAAAGTGTGAACACAAAAGTTGTAGATATTTTTATTGTCATAATTTTTTTTTTCTTACGACTTGTAGTTGTCCCGGAAATCAAGTTAAACCGTTTTTCACCCTTAAAAACTCAACCCCTTCCACATCCCGACCTCAGATAGCCAGCAAATTATTTTTCCACTTAGACTTAGACGTGAAGGGGACCCAAGCAGAAGATCCCTAAGACATATGTTGGGAAAATTCTAATGCTATAGAGTTCAGTGATTCTAAATTGAATTTTAACAACATCGATTAATTGACTCTTGCGTGAGTTTAACATGATATGGTCATGTTCAATTTAAAAACAAAAAAATGTCATAACGAAAACTACAAGAAGATATCAGAAAACATTACAACCAAATTCATTGTCAAAATAATCTATCTACCTGATATTTAAATCAAATTCATATCAGACTTTAATAACAGTAGGGTGAACTGCTGCTACCTTCAGAGGGGTACAAGATTAATTTGGCATGTCTATTATTTATTTGAATATGAAGAATGTTGAATGAAAAACAAGGTGGATATTTATTATTAACTAGTCATTTTTGGCGGCATATCTAATTTACACTACTGTCTCGTTTTCATGCAATATTCAATTATCTTTATACCAATTCAAAACAAAAGCACGGAAACATAGTTGAAAATAATACCATACCGCATCACTAGACCATTTATTTATTTATTTATTTATACACGTTACATTTTCGGGGGTTTTCTATTTGAATACGGCTCGTATATAACTTACAATTTATTTTCAATTTACCAGTAAACTATTAAAGTGTCCCGCTTAAGATGGCATCGCATGTCTCTCATCATGTATTTCAACGAGTTGCAATCGTTTTTGTTGTCGTTCATTTATCATCATGTTGTCGTTTTGGAAATGTTCCGAGCCATGGTTCTTCCGCTTCCTCCGCCTTTTGCTGTTCCATGTCCGTATTGTTTTCTCGGCAATGTAAATGCGAATGCAATCCAACACAACGGCCCATAGAAATATATTTAACCAATCACAATAATTATCATATTTTTAGAAGACAAGAAATAGTGGATCAGAGTTTCTGAATTTAGTTCAGCAATCTTTTTGGGGAGGGTAGTAGAGTTCTCTATTTCCTGTAGCTTGAATCATGGGCTATTGTTGAATGAGCTGGAAGATTAAGGAATAATGGGTCCAGCATGTGGATTAAATCTTATTTGAAAGATAGAAAACCACCGTATATTTGTTTCTTTAATTTGTCAAAGAGATATTAAATCTTTAATTGCTTATTCTTCAGTAGCGGTATCGTTCAAGAAAGATGAAGTTGAGGGGAAGATCTTTGGAAACAATAAGGTATTCCACAAGGTATCATAAGTAGACCTTTGCTAATCATAATTTATGTCGATGATTTGAATAACTTTGAACTATGAAGTTTAATGATACTTGTAAGTTGATAGATTATGCTGATGATACAGATATGCGAGTCAAGACTCCTGATATCATCAGTTTTATTGTCAATTCGGGTTTATACTTTCAAAGAAGAAGGGAGTGGTATGGGCATGTCAGAAGGATGGCCGGAGATAGACTACCCCGCATATCACTTGAGCGAACACCAGCAGGAAACCGACCATCCGGTAGACCAAAAATGAGATGGAGAGAAGGCTGGCAGACTACATCACAATAGATTTTACGACTACAAGCCCGAAACTGACAGATCATTTCGCTCTCATTCGAGTAGAAGAAGAAGAAATAAAAGACTAACCTTCAATCACTGAAAACTGGATATAATTGAAACTGGAGGGTGTTTGTTTCTCATAATTCTTAGCAAGACCAAGAGTGTTTCATTGAAGGATCTGAGAATTTTAGCGGGAGATATTTTCTGACATGCCTAATTTTTTTCTTATATACGTACAATAATTGAATCAACAATAGTTTTTATTTAGTATTCATTTACGTTTTTTTGATTGAAAAAAAATATTTTATTTATTTTAACTCTAACTCTAAATTGCGGAATAAATAATAAAAAAAAACTTGGACCGACATTGCCCCACCCTTTGTATCAAAATCTCAATAGCTTGGCCTGGAGGTGCACACTCATATATGAAAATAAGCAGTGTTATAGAATTTCATAGAAACTTTATCAAAGGTAGTTATCGAGAGCATGTTTAAAAGTGCCAGGGGTGATTCAATTTGGTAGTTAAACTTTAAATGGGGGCGCGTATTAAAGAGGGAGCACTACAACTTTAGAATAAAAGGAGCGCTTTGCCATATAGCTGGCCATCTTCTTCACATATGAGAGGAAAAAATGGAATTGTTATAGGAGGGGAGCCAGCAATCGATTTAAGTAATAGATTTTGGCTCAGAAACAAAATACACATGGATATATAGACACATTCTAGTAAAATTCTTTGAACGAGAAGATTGGAGAACATTCCAAGTTATCAGTTAATCTCACTTCCTCATCAGACGTACAACTTCAGTATATTTACAAGAAGGAAGGAGAAAAAGCACAGACATGAATCCCAAAGACTCGTTGAATACTTTGGAAACGTAAGCCAACGTTATCTGCAAATTTATAAGCATTATTAAAAGTAGCCGTGGAAGTTTATAGAATACTAGTCTATAAACCTCGATTATATCTACTGATACCTTATTTATGCTTTTTCTCTAAAAATCTAGGGTAAGTGCATCATCATACAACTGAAAGGTCACTGTTATCTACATAACCTCATTGTAAAGCCATAAGATACCGATTTCCAGCATTATGCAGGGCAAGTTATTAAAGTTAACAGCTAGCTCCTGGACTATTGAGACAGAAGCAAGAGAAACATAGTAGCGCAGTAGTAGTAGTAGTGCAGTTTCGTAGCGAATGCAAATTTTACTTTTAAAATCACGCCATAAAATACATGAGCCAGAAAAAAGGGAACATTCTTTGTGAATAATGCATTACTTGAGTAAACGAAAGTCTTTCACAAAATATTACCACCTACCCCTGTAATAAAACATAAGGAATTACTTGCGCTATATTATGGATGGCAGTGATTGTTTTTTAATAACCGACAAATTAGTTGGTTGATGCATGATGTGATATTGGGGGATGGGGTGAAGAAAAGGATAGGGAACAGCAATAAAAAAGTTGTACAGGGTGACGATACCCGGCTGTATTTCCGACACTATATATCCCACAGCTTAGGAAGAAAAAAATTGTATGACAAATTCACAAATGAGAAAGGGCTGGAAATTATTATCAAGTTTCCTTCTGTACCGCAAGGGTGAAACTTGTCCGGTATTAGTACCATAAAATTTAAATATTGGTAATTCACAGATCATTTTACCTAATTTTGCTGCGATGATTTTTCCTCTATCTTGTAGAATAACAGGTAGGGGTGAGTGGGAAAGCCAACTCAATAAAATTGTTCTAACTTTTGGACCGCTTTAAGGATTTTGACATATTTTATATTGTTTGAAAGGCAGACATCTTCCAATGCCACGCCAACTCACTAGATGCTTCGGGATATCATATTGACCCTGGCAAGTATCGCTGACCAATAGCAGCATGCCCCACACTCACACCACGCGGGCACCCCCAAACTTCCGTACTCGCCAAGGTGCTCCGACCTTTGACAAATCGCACACGCCAAGGTACTGGCGTCGACCCAAGTTCCTTACAGTAATAAAATCAAGCATTAATAAAAACCATAAGGTTTTATATATGAAAAAGAAGACTCCTCGTAGAATGACAAAACAATTATATTACCTTCTAGTTAGATTCTTGATTTGATTTGGAGTAATCAGAAGTTGAGTAAACTGGTTAATTTTCAAGTAGCTCCATTAGCTTCACTTACCATAACACGTTTGTATATATTGAGTAACGGACATAGCATTGTTTTCACAATTATTTGAATATGTAACTCCAGAAAATATCGCGAGAAAAATAGCATAAACTAAAATTCAATCATTTATATGACAGACATGCGTACTGAGGATGATTTGCAAACTGAATAGAAAATCGGTACCTAGCGGATTTAAAGTTGGAACAAAGAAAGCCAAAGCATGCGACGCTACCCGTTCACTTTTTATGACTATATACTTTTGTTCACTTGCTTTATACTAGGTATGTAGAGTTTACGAGATAGAACCAATTTTCAATCAGCAGTATTATAATTGTACGCCTTGAGGGGAAAATCATTTCCGAATTTATTGAAGGAGCTAGGGTATTTACTAGGCTTTCGCAAAGAGATATATCAATGGAAAAATTTGCCACAGTCAGACACGTTATATTTTTTTGTAATTTTGGTGCCAATCTAACTGCAACTGCACAACTTCAAAAATACCAGCACCAATAGAATTAATATTACTATGTATTTTCCAGTGCATCAACTAATAACGTCGCTCCAATTTTTTGTAAAAAATATTTATTAGAACTAATTTCATTAATTGGGCTTTTACGTTGTACGTTGCATTCACACAGATATAGGTACAGATGCTATAATATCGCTAGAACTGTTATTACAGACAGTGATGATGTCGAAGAAAAGTTACACGATAATTTTGTGGTTTCGAACAAGGAGAAAAGTACAGCCAGCGGTCAGCTTAATAGTTAGTTGGCGAATATATTAGAGAGCAGCGGAGCGGCCGAGTAAAACCGTCAAAAGCTAATTGGAGATCCGGAGGCAAAAGGCAACCTGTGTGTTTGGTTATAAAGTCGTAAAGTTCCATGCCGCTCGGCTCGCGCGGCGCGAGTTTACTCACACTTAATTAAATGTAATGGTTGTTCAAAAGACCTTTTTGGGCTATTTTAGAGCAGCAGCTACTGCTGCTGCTACTGCCAGAAACGGACGGACGGCTCGAATTTGAAATGCAGAGCAGCTATATTGTGTGTATGTACTTATATCTTGAGCATGGGCGCACTTATTGGGCCTTATCTCATTGATTAATATGTCTGCCTCATTTCGTATCTCTGAGTACTTGTGCAATGTGATTGAGAATCCTTGCAAATAGCTTAGAGAGGAGAGTATATCTCACAATCCAAAGCCAAATTTCGCTATTAATAATTTTCACTGATTAAAATCCATAAGCTATTAAAATTCTGTGGTATCCTTCAGAAATTCAGCTACCACAATTTATTTCATTTAATAACTGTAGCCAGCCCAACGTGGTTGTGGAATAACAAGAGTTATTTTTAAGACATATTGATATTGTAACGTGGATAGGTAGTAATGGTAACTTATGGTTGTTATTCGTTTATTAGTTATTTATTCTACTACCTTGTTTACAATAGTTGTTGGCATTTGTCACGAAAATCGTTGAACTTTCACCAATATCAATGCATGCTTTGCTTTTATTCGGAAATCTAAGAACATCGTCGCGGAAATACGCATATTATAAACTTTAGCACTCTTTTAACTCGAAAACCGAAACTCTGGAAAAAATGTTCAATTCAAATGATGCTACAAATAATCTGATCTTTAATTTGCCAGTCTCAGGTTTTAAATTTTCGAAAGAAATTTCCTTTTCCACATAATAGAAAATACACATATTTCAAAATTTAACATCGCTGAATCTCGAAAACCGTAGTTGTTTTGAAAAAATGTTCGATTTAAACGTTTCCGGATATTTTCTTATCTTTAATTTTACCATCTCGAATTTTAGATTTTCTAGAAAAAATTTCCCCTCCACCCCGTTCAAGGGCGGTTTTCGGAGGAAAGGAGATTTTGGATTTGAGTTTTTAAATAGTTTTTATTACTTTCGGTTCTTGTATCAATGGACTCCGCAGCGATTTCTCAGGCCCCATATACATAAGTATAGTTAAAATCGAGAAAAGGATAGCAATAGTAGGTACTCATCGGTACGGTTTAAATATTAAATGCCCAATAAAAACTATTTTTAATTTTTTTTCAAAAATTTCACTTGTTATGAACCATTTCTCAAGTCTCCTCTTTCAAATAAATAGAAAATCATCAAAATCGGAGTAAGTTTATGTGCAAATAGAAGAGTGTTTTTGGTCAGTCACTTTAAACGTCAATTTCGTTATAGTTGTGGTTAACTTTGTGGTAAATAACCATAACTTTCTTCGCAAATCACAGAGATTTTGGTCGCACAAATTTAAGTAACTGTCACAATTGTAAAAGAGTTTTTTTTTTATTTGATCTTTATAAGCTTCAAATAATCCACAAAATGCGAACCTAGGTTTATACTGGATATACTCCACTAACTTGTAAGAAAATCACTTAAAACTTACCGAAAAGTTCAAAAAATTGATCACAAAAGAAGAACATACAGAAATGTCAATGTCAAAATTGTAATATAACTATAAGCACTCTATATAAAAGAGTGTTTCTGGTCCACACATTTGTCATTGAAAGCGTGGTTATCGTTATACGGAGTCGGCGCAGTAGCGACCTGTCAAGCCGTTATGTTTATTAAGCATAACGGACGTTGTTAATTATGGAGGATTAGCGGTAACTTTACATAGAGTGCTTATCATTGTTTGGAAATTTTGACACTGACATTTCTCTTAATATTTTTCTTTTGTGATTAATTTTTTGAACATTTCGGTAAGTTTTAAGTGATTTTCCTCCAAGTTAGTGGAGTATTTCCAGTATAAACCGAGATACGCATTTTGTGGATTATTTGAAGCTTGTTGAGATCAAATAAAAAAAAAACTCTTTTACAATTGTGACAGTTACTTGTACTTGTGCGACCAAATACTTTGTGATTTGCGAAGAAAGTTATGGTTATTAACTACAAAGCTAACCACAACTATAACAAAAGTGACATTGAAAGTGACTGACCCAAAACACTGAAAAGATCGTATCGTGCACGTTGGTTTTTTTCTTAACTCTTCTAGAAAAAGGTTCAAAAGCGTCCAAGTTGGACCACTCTGTAGAAACATATAAGCAAATAAAGACTTTCTCTATTAAACCATTGTAAACAATGAAAGTGGTGACATGTCAGAATTACAATGTCGGCAATATCGTTCTTGTTCTAATTTAACCTTCTTACTTATCAAGAAATTAACTTAAGTAATGACAGAACACAATAACATTCCTCCTCCTAAATAATATAATGTTGCTAGAGTTAGGGAGTTTTATCGACCAAAATACTAGAGCGCTGTAATATATCACAATAAGAATTCCACCAGCAAAGGAAAGAGACGATGTACTTTTCGGTAACCACAGGAGAAATTTATTTGGCCCAAGCATACCATTCTCATACCGTATCTGGGTATTAGCATTTGCAATAAAATTTTATAATACAAAGTCGAGCAAGAAGTTACCGAAGGTCTTTCAGCTATACTTGAAATAATACATAGAATGCAATCCATCCATATCCCATTTTAACTTGGTAAATATTCGAAACTCACGAAATCTGAGAACCTTTTATTGTTTTGTTGTTGTAAATGATGGGTATTTCTCAAATTCTAACCTGGGCTATTATTCGTCTCCGATACAGCTGGCTATAAATAAATTTAATAGTTTTCTTGATGCTATTTGTTAGTAAAATATCATATATAATTTGGAGTTTGTTTTTTTGATTCTACAGCTCAGCCTTGTTCCATAAATAATGTATGTAACAGATGCAACATAAAGGTTGTGCCAAAAGTCATTTTACGAATATCTCTTTAATTTTCTACCGTAAAATTGCCAACGGAATGTTTTCTTCTTCATCTTATTCATCCATCTCCTGGGTGGACAAAAATTATGATTCCCATGACATTTTTTATTAGGTCCTGATGCACTTCGTACCATTCTTCATGTAACCGAACAACTTTAAGTTTAAAGTTGTTGGAATGTCAGACTCAGATTATGACTATAAGTATTAGAGTCCAGAGTAATAGATGTCCGGAATTAAGTGTGTCCGAATTATAGAGGCTACACTGTAATCTATAATTTTCGTTACAAATTCTCAACAGTTGTTCACGTTTCAGAGATTCATGAGTACAAAAAAGACGTACTTTCAACAATTACTATGTCCGTTTGTGTGAAGATTATATTTTATCTGTTACTGCTTTAAGAAGTCGAATGTAGCCTGCCTTATTATGCAAGCCGCAAAACGCATCTTGTGAAAACATTAAAAAACGTTATCAGCAAACTAAAATTACCATTTTCTGCTTGTTGTTTATTTAATAACTGTCCAAATGTAGAGTACGGACCATACCCACCACTGGTCTCCTACAACCCACAGATACAAACGTCAACGTGACATTTTATGGAAAAATATTTCATGTGGCCATTATTATTTAATATTTGATTCTTGAAGATGAACTTTGAGCGGTTCTCAAGTAATTACCGACGGCCATTCCTGTCTGGTCATCCAATACTATCGCTCGAGGCGCAACAGGAGGAAGGGCAAAAACATTTTACAGTTGTCTAATTGAATAGGTGTAAAACATTTTAGGTCCAGCATTTATTGACTTACCTGATCCGATGGGTGTCGAAATACATCGACCGCTACTCGTCGCTTCTGCATCCTGTATCGACTCAAGCGCCTGCACCAAGATGTTACTACCACTACTGCTGTTCTCACTCGACAGGTGCTCCTCTTTATTACCAACATCAACCGAACGTCTCCGTAACTCCTCCTTGGTGGAGGATGGCGCAGCCTGAATCAGAATATGTCCACCGTTACTACCCTCACTGCCAGCACCCGCTGCACCAGCAAGGCACCCACTGCTCAGCAACAGAATTGGGGTGCCAGATGTTGTGAGACGCTTCACCGATTGCACAAATACACCCTTTTTAATTTCGCTCTGCTGATGGATGAGTATCTGACCAATTTTTGCGGCAGTAGCCATCGAAGATGACGTCGTCGTATGATGATCACCATCTTCGATCAGCAGACTGCTATTGTTCTTGCCGGTTGCCGTGCAAAGATTGTCGGTGCGCAGGGCAAGTATATGATGATGGCCACCGCCGCCGCCGCTACCACCACCGATATCGTTTGCTTTGTTCGGATTGCGAAGGATGACAAAGTTGTTATTGTTACCGAGGCGAGACTCGTTCGATGTGTTGTCTTTGCTGATGCCAAAACTGGCGGTCAGGGCACGCACCAGTTTGCTGTTGCTACTGTTGCTAATGTTGCCATTGATGTTGCTACCGTTGCCGCCGTGCATTTGGTATTGGGTAGGATTGGAGAAGCAAGGATTGATTTTGGTTGAGTTGGCTGCCTTGAATTGAGTGCTGGAGAGGTGTGAAGGAAGGAGAAGGAGGAACAGCAAGGGCTATTTCGATGGCCAGTGCTGGTGCATTCTTTTAATGGATCTGTAACAATGAAAACATAGATTATTATCAAATCTTACCAGAAGATGGTAGTAGTTTATATTTTGTGAACACTCTCACGACAGTTGCCATTAGAGATGGCTCTTTAATTATCATTTTATAAAAGCCGAATGAAGCGTTTTAAAGTTATGAAAAAAAAACTTCTTCCATCTTTGAGGCTTCCTCACCGACAAACGGAGCACTTTCTGATGGTAATTTTGGCTCAATCCACTTATTCTGATCTGACCAAAATGCAGTAGCTCTATATACATGGAATTTTGAGACATCCTGTCTTTTGTAGCAGTTTACGTTATAAGAGAAGTGAAAATCTGACAATCGTTTCATGTTTCATGTCGAATACACTGAGCCAAGTGTTTCTATCACGGATGAGATAAACGTTTTATTTTTTTCGAAAAGAATCAAAAACAACTCTTCAAGTCAAATTCATAGAATGGTACTGGAGAGTTAATCTACATACTCAAAGATTCATAGGGCGTAACTAAGTATGAGTTCACACCATAGACTAATACCAAAGTCCAAACTTCACATGGATGATGCAGACAAAATGATAGAGACGAGATTAGAAGAAGTATGTGTGGATGAAGTCTATAGTAATGAATATGAGATAATAGACATGCTGCTGAGCTTCTATCACCAATTTTCCTGCTATAATACCATCAAAATTATGGAACACACCCCCCAGTAACTATCTCGTTTGCCTTGAAAATGGTTATGGGCTGCTGCAGGATAGGATAATGTGTCTAGGTTGAATAAAAATTCGCCAATCGTGCAAAACTTGAAAGAGTAAGTGGGTGTGTGTTTGAGATGGTTCACACAATTTTATTTAAAATGAAAACTCTATGGGTGATAAGGCGCATACTCTCACAACGCCAGCCAAGAGTATTAGGTACCTAGGCATCCACCAGCGATGAACAATAATTCACAAGGCAATGACAGGAAAAGGCCAATAACAATATCCTTTCTGGTCCAGATAATGTGCCTGGCAGTATATATATACATATATAGAGTGTAAGTGGTAAAGGCAACGAGCCGCTCGGAACCACTACAGAAGAAGATGAGTCTCTATTTGAATATACAGTGTGAAACATTCTAATATGATAATGTGTTTATTTGAGAAACATCCTGGGATATGTCAATGCTAAATCTACGAGATCATGAAATGGCATCCTGCAACGAAAACATTCCATTCCATCCATAAAAATTGCAACCCCCAATTGCTTGTAGGGGAAAAAAGGGGTCTGTTTTACATCATTCCAGTGCCTATATAAAAATGCTGCTGTTTATGATTAATTAAATAATTAAAAATCATCAAAATTAGAGCGCGGATTCCTCTATAAATATGCACAATAATTGATATACTGGATTTATTCCATTTGGCCGTTCCACCCTGTATATATCTATGTAAAATGTAAACCCTACGAGCATCAGCAGAAAATGTTCAACACTATGAAGGTAGGTAAAAGTCATTGAATATTCTTGCATAACATTTGCCGTTATTTTTTATGACACATAAGTGGATTATGGACACTATATAGGTTGGGGGGGTTGCCATAAGTTGGTGTTTTTTTTTGGGGATATTGGAGGTGGTAAGATCACTATCACTATGCTAGGCAAAGTTAAACAATTGGAAGCTTTTTTATGTAATTTTACAGTGAGTATAGAATATGATAGATATTTTTTGCAGAGAAAAAAAGGACCGACGTTATTTGTTGGTGCACTGCAATGCAGAATAATATTAATTCTATTGGTGCTGTTACTTTTGAAGTTGTGCAGATGGAGTTAGATTGATAACTTTTGGCACCAATTTCACAAGTACCAGCATCAATAGAATTAATATTATTTTGTATTTTTCAGTGCACCGACTAATTACGTCGGTCCAATTTTTTGTAAGAAATATTTATTTCATACTTTTGAGTGTAACATTTGTCATGAAAATTGTTACGTCCATTAATACCCAAAAAGATATTATAGGCTTAGCTTGTAGTTGTTATTTCAACTCGAAACCCTTAACTCATTTTAAATGTTATGACATATAATATTTTCTTTAATTTGGCTGTCTCATATTTTAAATTTTCAAAAAAAATCCTCTTCCACATAGCGGAAATACGCATATCACATATTTCTGAATTTACCATTGCGAAACTCGGAAACTGTAACGTTTTTAAAAAAATGTTCAATTCAAAAGTTTCCGGATATGGTCCCTTTCTAATTTTCAAATCTCGAATTTTCGATTTTCGGAAAAATTTGCCCCTTCCACATAGCTGATATCCACATATTTCAGACTCTAACACGGAACCGTATGATTATTTTTTTAAATGTCCAATTTAAACATTACCGGATATGGAATTTTCATTAATTCTGCCGACTCGAATTTTAGAGAAAAATTGCCCCCTCAACCCGCTTTGGGGGCAGTTTTTGGTGGGAAGGAGATTTTGGATTTGATCTTTCTAGATATGGGACCATTTCTCAACTCTCCTCTTTCAAATGAAACAAAAATTGTCTAAATCGGGGTACGTTTAGTTTAAGAAAAAAAAGCAAACCTACTTGTATACCTTCTCCTTTTTCTGAAGTCGGTCAAAAGCTCACGCGAATGGCAAGCGTCCGGATTAAAGAGATGCGTTGTATTGATGACTGTTAAAAATTAGTGTCTGGAAAACTGGATGTCCAGATTTAAGTGCGTTCGTATTATTGAGGTTACAATGTATTTGCACATTATGATTCCATTTACAAAATCCTCGTATTTATTATGTTTTACTTAAATATTAATGTACAGAATCCTCTGGGAATCAGTTCTACTCGTACTTAACACATTTTCTATGTGTATGTACACCATAATTATTTTTTTTTATATCTGGAATACAGTCCCGAAGAGGTACAGAATATCTGTGCACGGGTCCAGTTTACAAACAACCTTGGCTCTGGTGGGACTCGAACCCGCGCTCACGATGAGCTGTGGCAAGCTACGAACGCTCTTCCAGCGCCTTAGCCCACTCAGCCATCGTGACCCCTATATATAAATGAAAAAAATGTTATCCGTCTTTGACGATTTGCTTTGTTCTCGAAAATGAAAGGTGAACACAAAACATCGATTTGTCTGTTTGTTTGTTCGCGGTACTCTTCGAGATAGCTTTAATGCTGTTTATAACAGGTTGATATAGCTTGGCTTGAATTACTATATAGGCTTTATTTAATTCTAATTCGATGTTTGAACAAAAAAAATTCAATATATGTTACAAAATACTTATATAGCACGAGAATAACTTGCAAATTTAATTTGAATATGTATGGATGTGGAAATTGCACCAGCATTCAATAATGATAGGTTATTTCCTTCTCGGGAAAAGTGTCGGAAGTGTGTGACACACGAGAGAAATCTATTATAAAGGCTTCTCGAACTTCCGGTTCAGTCTTTGAGTCTTATACAGGCGGGAATAATAATGGGTCAAGCAGCAGCAGCAGCACTAAGCAAAAGCAGTTATGCACAAGCTTCGCTATCGATTAGCTGATAAATCAAATTTGCGTCGATAAAATGCACGAACAATTTCCTTTTTGGAAGGAAAAGAGATGGCGGGCAGGGGGCATTTGAGCAAAATACCACCTACAGTCAAAGGCCGAGCAGATGTCGAAGATATTATCTTGTAAGGTGATGTCAGAATACGTTGACCGAGTAACGCAGCTAACCTAACCTAAGTGTTGCCATTTGAAAGTATTTTCTCAGCGATGATGGGGAGAGTTTGTGGAAAATACCCAAATACAAGGCCGAATAACGAAATACCTATATTTGGTAAGGTTACGTCAGCGTACGTTGGCTGAGTAAGGCATCTAACCTAACCTAAGTGTTGTCATTTGAGAGTAGTATATATATATATATATACAGTTAGGACCAAAAGTCCGCCCCCCACCGTAACTTCTTTACTTGACATTAAGTGCGCATTAAAATGTATCCCTCAAAATAATTACATCACTTTGTATACACTTTGTATATATTCACAACATTTAAATTTGCATTTGACACCAGGGTTGTCATTCACGAATAAAACAAACTGACAACTCTGACTCGTTGACTCCACATTGCAATTGGGTTCCTTATGCAACACACAATACACTTCTACCAGTTGACCCATATTTTTTATTCAATTTAATTTAGAATATTAACGCATAAAATATATAAAAATTGTAACTGTGTACACTACTTCACCATAAAAACTTTCACTATGCCAAATCTCATACTCCTTCGTGCACGTTTTATGTCTTAAAAATCATCTACAATAATATATAAAAAATTGAGGGAGCAACAATTTATACTTTTGCTATTGTTTGTTTATAAAGTAATATAATATTCATATTAGAACATACATTAAAGTTAGCTATTCATAGGAGATATCTTATGCAAGTAGTGCTTTATTCTGTTGGTTTGATTGACACCCTTTAATCTCGAAATCACTATGACGTCACGATCCCAGTTGTCCGGCCTTCCATTATGGGAGGTGCGCGTATTCAAGCACACTTTAAAACTTTTTTCTGTCCGCTCTTTCCATAAAAGATCGCATCTCTATTATGGTATATAATAATAATATGGTTCGTGCCAAGTGTACTAAACAATTCGTTAAGCTGAAAAACTCCTTTGTACTACTTATACCTACTTTAAAGATTCAAACTCTTGGAATGGGAAATCGGGGAGTGGGGTGTGGGGGGTGGTCTTAGATGTGAACCACTTGCCGTGACAAAAAGTAATAAGAGTATATTATTATCAAGTATGGGTATACAAATGGATGTTTTTATGACTGTGGAAATTTTCACTTTTTGTAATGAGCGATATTTCGTTAATATGTAAATGTTTTTGTGGGGAAAAATTAATTTTACTCATTATTATTGAGAAGGGAGAGTTGACAGCACTTCGAATTTTTTTCTTACTGTGGAAATGCATCATTATGCATATAAATGAGGTATTTTTTCACCTGCAAATATATTTATAGTTTTCAGGCTGTACTCAAAATATATATTCAGCCTATTCGGCAAGTTCATCTATTGCGCGGTTTGTTTTATAGTTAACGAGCTCAGATCTTTTTTCTGAGAGAAATTCTGAGAGATGGTCCCATATCAAAAAGTTAACGCGATAAGAATGGCCAATTTTAGACTTTTTAATTTTGTCATTAATATCTTCTGAATCATTTATTTAAAAATTTTAAAAACAATATATTTAAATTATTCACGACGAAACCCGAAATTTCACACAGTTGAAATGATGTCTGCTACTTGGATTTTCTATTAGAAAAACTCGAAAACAACTTTTAAAATGTGGTCTAGTATGCCATAAAATACCTACGCTAGAAATACTTCTCAAAAAAAGATTGGACCGACGTTATGAGTTGGTAAGAATATTAATTCTATTGGTGATGGTACTTTTGAAGTTGTTGCAGAATAGAATAGAATAGAATAGAATGGAATAGAATAGAATAGAATAGAATAGAATAGAATAGAATAGAATAGAATAGAATAGAATAGAATAGAATAGAATAGAATAGAATAGAATAGAATAGAATAGATTAGAATAGAATAGAATAGAATAGAATAGAATAGAATAGAATAGAATAGAATAGAATAGAATAGAATAGAATAGAATAGAATAGAATAGAATAGAATAGAATAGAATAGAATAGAATAGAATAGAATAGAATAGAATAGAATAGAATAGAATAGAATAGAATAGAATAGAATAGAATAGAATAGAATAGAATAGAATAGAATAGAATAGAATAGAATAGAATAGAATAGAATAGAATAGAATAGAATAGAATAGAATAGAATAGAATAGAATAGAATAGAATAGAATAGAATAGAATAGAATAGAATAGAATAGAATAGAATAGAATAGAATAGAATAGAATAGAATAGAATAGAATAGAATAGAATAGAATAGAATAGAATAGAATAGAATAGAATAGAATAGAATAGAATAGAATAGAATAGAATAGAATAGAATAGAATAGAATAGAATAGAATAGAATAGAATAGAATAGAATAGAATAGAATAGAATAGAATAGAATAGAATAGAATAGAATAGAATAGAATAGAATAGAATAGAATAGAATAGAATAGAATAGAATAGAATAGAATAGAATAGAATATAATCGAATAGAATAGAATAGAACAGAATAGAATAGAATAGAATAGAATAGAATAGAATAGAATAGAATAGAATAGAATAGAATAGAATAGAATAGAATAGAATAGAATAGAATAGAATAGAATAGAATAGAATAGAATAGAATAGAATAGAATAGAATAGAATAGAATAGAATAGAATAGAATAGAATAGAATAGAATAGAATAGAATAGAATAGAATAGAATAGAATAGAATAGAATAGAATAGAATAGAATAGAATAGAATAGAATAGAATAGAATAGAATAGAATAGAATAGAATAGAATAGAATAGAATAGAATAGAATAGAATAGAATAGAATAGAATAGAATAGAATAGAATAGAATAGAATAGAATAGAATAGAATAGAATAGAATAGAATAGAATAGAATAGAATAGGAAAGAAAAGAAAAGAAAAGAAAAGAAAAGAATAGAAAAGAATAGAAAAGAATAGAAAAGAATAGAATAGATTAGAACAGATGTTGGTTATGGTGATGGTGATTGTGATGGCTTTGATGATGGTGATGGTGGCTTTGCTTGTATTTGCTATTATTCAGAAATCTAATAACATCGTCGCGGAAATACGCATATTATAAAAATCTTTATCACTGTTTTAACTTAAAAACCGTATCTCTATGGAAAAAATGTTCAAAATAAATAATAAATAAAGAAATTTTACATTCTCAGATTTTCAATTTTCGAAAGAAATTGCCTCTTCCACATATATAAAAATATATAAAATACACATATTTAAAATTTTTACATCGCAGAAACTCGAAATCCGTAGCTCTTTTGAAAAAAATGTTCAATTTAAACCTTTCCGGATATTTTGTTATCTCTATCTGCCATCTCTGATTTTCGATTTTTGATCAAAAATTATGAATATCGGAGTACTTTTACTATATAAAACGCGCGCACGAACATAAAAAAAAACAGGCAGTCGAATTGTATACCTCCGTTTGAAGTTCTTCGGTCATAAATAGCTATGTGGTGCCTACAGGAACATGGTTTATTAAATATATGAAGAATGTATTCGAAACGCAATATTTTCAAAGAATGATATCTAAAAAAGTCAAGTCTTATATCTAACAGCGTAATATTACAAAACAATTCCTAAGCAAACTATTAGATATCACTTTTTGTTCATTTTGATATCTATATTCTTGAAACTTTCTTTCATAAAACAGACAAAATGTCAAAACATCTCATTTTCCTATACCAAAAATTTTTTTTTTGCTAGTGAATATCGAAAATTTGAAACATAGGTAACTCCGAAAATGAAATAAGTCATTGCTTTGGAATCAAAAAAATACAGAAAATAATCGATCCCACACAATATATCATGATAAGCTCCTAAATAACATTCTAATTTGTGATAATTAGTAAAATATCATACATATATTATTATCTACAAATAAGACTGTCCTATGACGACAGGACATTCATATTTTTTTATCTACACCCAATAACCGGTAAATCCCACTCCACTTTCACGCAATGTGTGTCAACTACTATAGTCATTCGTCCACTATTATAATATTTATTCCAACAGGCCAGCTATATAGTCCAGTCACTTCGTGAACGAGAAGCAAAAGCAAAGGTTAAAAAATTACGCCAACACTAAACCCAGGAATCTATGATTTCCAAAAAAACTAAAACTTTACAACGCTTCAAAAGCCTCCAAGAATATGCCTTGAAACGAGCTGATCGACCTAAATAACCTGTAAACAGTGTGTCCCAGACGTAAGTAGTCTAAAAATAATTCAAGGCCATCAACTTTTTCCAAACACATTTTATAAAGTATACATCAATTTACAATCAAGAAGGAGGCATAATTAAAAAATTATTGTCCTGAGCATTTTTCCAAAAAACGCACACTGTTGAATAAAAAAACAATTTTAGTATAGGATATTTATACAATGTGTTGCGGTGATGGCGTTTTCAGATGCCATATTGCTTGGACTATCATCGTTCATGGGTGATAACCATCTATTATATAAATATTTTATGGTTTGCATGCGTGGATGAGATTAAATCTAACCCACAATATATACCAACATGGCGTTGTTGTTGTTTTGAGAAAATACTCCGCTTCTATAGATTAAGTTGAACTCAAAAAGCGGGTAGTTGTTTATCATGCGAACAAGCCTTCTAGATGGTTTCCGGTATAAGTCTTCTTAATTTTTTCATTATTAATCTCCACACGAAAATTTTCCACACCGATATATCACATTTCTCAGAAGAGAAAAAAAATATTTAAACTGGAAAAGAACTACTGATAAGTATCTTTGTTTTAAACAAATTGTGTGTGAAAATTTGAAATATATGTACCTATTTTCGCTATGTGGAAGAAGCAATTTCTTTTTCAAAAATGGAAGATCTAAGAATAGAAAATTGATGACCAGATTATTTGTAGCAACATTTACATTGAACATTTTTTCCATAGAGTTATGGTTTAAAATTTATAGTATGCGTATTTCCCCGACGATGCTCCTAGATTTATGCATAATAGAAAATAAAACCAAAGCATCCATGGACCATGGTGAACGTTCAATAATTTTGGTGACAAATGTAACACTCAAAAGTGTGAAATAAATATTTCCTACAAAAAAATTGGAGCGACGTTATCATTTGTTGCAGTGAAAAATACAAAATAATATTAATTCTATTGGCGCTGGTACTTGTGAAGTTGGTGCCAAAAGTTATCAATTTAACTGCAACTGCACAACTTCAAAAGTACAACAGCACCATTTTTTTGTAAAAACAAACAACAACAATTGTATACAATGTTACGTACAGAGCCTTGTCTTAACAACTAGTTAAATATTTAATTCGTGCAAATATCAAGACAAAAAATCTATTTGTGAGGTTATATGTAAATTTAATTTCTATAAAGTTATCATTGGTTCCAACTGCTGTCAATATTCCTCAGATAGACGAACGGATGCGCTTCCGCATTTGCTGTTGGAACACAGGCAATAGGAATTCATCCATGCATTTTTTATGGCTCAGCAAATAGTATATTAAAGGCCCAACTACTCTGCACGCGCCCTACATGCTAAAAGGTAATTATTTTTTTACGATGTGAAAAAGACATTTGAAACTAATTACTTCAAATATATATTCATAGTCTCACTCCCTTTATTAACTAAAGATCTTGATAGGGTTAATGATGAATATCAATAAGTTTCTCTATGATAAAATAATTTGTAGTTTGAGTTCTTTTCACCGTAGAAAAATGTGGATATTATGAGAAAAGAAAAATAGCAACATTTAATGAAAATGCCATGCATGAAAATGATTCTACAAACAACATGAATCACAACAGAATAATTTTGAGGATATCCTTGGGGTTTTCCAGGCGAATTGTAAACACAAGTCTACGTCTACGTCGTCAGTTAGAGACATTTGAGTGATATTTTACGCGCTCAAACACCGAATTCAGCCACTGGCCGAAATTTTCACCTGTAGAACGCGATGTGGACAAAACAAAATAGCCCCGTTGCGTTCGGGTTATTTCTATAAGGTCACTGTCCCTAATAAAATACACAGCTCGCCTTGTGGACAAACACATTTTCGATATAATTTTCCACTGCAGTCTTTGCGCAAATGAAAAATACATTTATAGGTATTTCTCATCTAAGGAAGTCGGTCCTAGGTTTTTTTGAGATATTTATATCTTGTCATGTCTATATAGGTTATGTTTCGTTTTTAATTTTGATGTTTCCTGTTCCTGTATCAAACCAGTCGCAGAACTTATTTTTAATATTGTTCTTATTAACGTCAAATATTATGAAGGATGAATATCAAATATGATATATATGACAGATAGTCGGTTGATTCCAATCAATTCGGATTTCAAGATTCGAAATCTATGAAAATTCCGGCATACCCATACCACCTATGACGTAATACAGCTGGTTACTTAAACATAGTATAGAAAGATTCAAGCATGTTCAAATTATTTCTTAAACATGGAACGACATTGTCGGACGTCACTGGATTTACGCACGGGCATGGAACACCTAACCTTTGTTTACACTTTACACGAATAATTTTGTATTTTGGTAGATAAATAGTAATATTAAAAACAGATATGCATAAGTATAATTCAGCGATGGCAGTTGTACTCATCACTACGGTTCAAATCTTAAATGTCTAATGAAAACATTAGCAATATACTACTAATCTTATAATACAGGCGTATTCATAATTTAATCTTGGTTCGATAGTAGCTAATATCGTATTAAAATAAAAAACAAAACACTATCCTACCATAACACTGATATAAGAGTCATAAACCTAATTTAAGGTTAGACTTCCGCATTTAATTCAGTAGCGTACGTGAGTTTCGATTATGAGTACACGCCTGATAGATTTTTAGCGTATTCAGTAAATGCTCAACGATACTCAGAGTTGATCCGAAGATAACCCGAGCACTAGCGATTATGCACGAATAAGGTATTTTGCATGAGCAATACAGTCTTTCTTATCTATGGTTCAATGTGACGATGATTTGATGATGACAATAATTGAACTAATAAATGCTATTCTAGTATTCCACACTGTATACTTCACATGTAAGTTGCTCATATAATATTATGAGTTATGTTGTGTGAACTATGAGAGTTGAAAAGGTGAGATAAATACGCTCCCTAATACTACATAATAACACAAGTCTTAGAGGATGATGTACCTCCAACACATACTGAAACAATAAAGTTGTCAGTTTATCATCTTCATCATTTTTCACGCAAACACGAGGTGGTAAATTTGTTTTGGCTCCGCGATATGAGACATACAAAATATATACCTAAAATTCAACATTGTAAGATGTGATGGCAAAATTTGTGAAATATTTGACACTAGACAACAGTGCAACGGATGATTAGTGGTCAAGTTATTCACATGTAAGTGACAATTATTATTGCGAGGTAGTTGCGACGATTGCACAATAGTTGCTGTCAAACTGCGATTAGTTCTAAATTATCCTGTACCAGTCATATGACTCGGGGAGACGGCTGCAGGAACTCGATAGAAGGTGGTCAGTGCCCATGGGAATCTGTGTGGTGGGTTCTGTACCTGAATGTCTCTATATATGTGCCTCTGAACTCTATTACTGGATTTTTTGGCCATGTATACATGTTATATGTTACTGGACTGATCTGGGAGGGCTTATAAAGGCGACTGGACCGCCAAAGTGGAGGGTTCTATACCTGTAATAACCCGAGCTCTATCGCTGGATATTCGTTGTCTTTTTGTGTTTTGAGAGGATCTCTCAGTGCGATTGGGGGACATAGATGGAGGGTACCATCCCGGTAAGTCCCTAAAAGATATATAAGAGATATTTTGATGTTGTTTTCTAGTGGTGTATATGTGTGGATGGATCTGGGTCGGTGTTCCGACCGGTTCTACATGCGAGTAGGACTCCCAGGTACGAGGGTTCCATACCCAAGTGTTGTCAAGTGCCCCTCAGCTGACCCAAAGTTTGTCAGGGATGGTCCAATGGTGTTTAGATGCGTTTTTTATGTAGATAAAAGAGTCACAATATCTGCTGTGTTCAGCGGCCTGGTAAATAGATTATATTCCAAAAAAATTTAAAATATATCGTCACGTTACTTTTAAGAATTGAAATAAGATAATCAAACTTTTAAAAACAGATCTGACGTAATAAAGTTTGCGAAGAACCACTTTGCAGCAAAACTCTGCATAAATTTGGCAAAAAAGTAATTTCTGAATTTGTAAATATATGTCAAACGTTCATACGTATAATCTACACGATTTTATTGAGCACTTGGTGACGTAGATTTTCTAAATGATGGATCAATCATCCGCAAAGTATTTAATTGGATAGCCAAGGCATCAGATGAGCGAGAGAGATTTAATGAGAGCATCCGTGCGAGCTTTGGAAGCTCTCGTGATTGAAACGTACCTAATCCGTCGTCTCGATTTTCTATCAGAAAATTGCAAGAAAGCTTAAACTACTGGTAATACTACTAGTATCTAACTAGAAGTAGATATGCTGGCTTTAGTATCCAAAGGATAATCTCATATTGAGATTCATGTTTGTATCAGCAAGTAGCAAATTCTGGTGAGAAAATCGGTGCTGATCTATTGAGAACTAATATAGTAAAAATGTAACAGGTCGATGTCTGTACATTAAAGATAAATAATATGGGGAGTCTTTATTAGAGCAACAGAAGCAAATTTTGTCGTATGTTTGTATGCGCATCACGCAAAAACGACTGCATGGAATTGACTGTAGTTTTCACCGATGTATTACTGGAGGCCTATCTTAAAATATAGGCTACATTTTATCGCGTATATCTGTCTTTCTGTATGTTTGTACACGTATCACGCAAACACTGCTACATAGAATTGAATACAATTTTCACCGATGTATTGCTAGATGTCTAACTTAAAATATAGGTTCCGCATGGAATTGAATGCAATTTTTCACGCGCACGAAGTAGCGGGCAAAAGCTAGTGTATAATAATTTTGCATTTATTCAAGTGTTTCATCATTCAACTACTAGTGACGATTTGTTACAACAACAGTCAAGAGGATATGTGAAACCAGTAGAAGAAATGTTTCAAAGCAAAACATAAAAATATAATTTGTCCAAACTATAAAATTTTTAGTTATCTTAAAAGTTCCAAGCCATCTACCTGTCACAACTATGTAGTTTATTTTCGGGGGGCTTATAGATTGCCAGCTTTGTATTCTTGAGGAAGGCTAAATCTGATCTATTTGCAGAGACAGGACCGGATTTACTGGCTTTTTTTTTCGGAAAGAGGTTTATGTGAAATTGAACTGATTCCATTTTGACCGACGAACCAAACAAAGGAGGTATACAATTCGACTGTTTGCATGTTTTTTTTTTTTGATTTTTGTTCGCGCCTTATAAATAGAAAACGTGCTCCGATTTCATGACCTTTTTTTTCATTTGATAGAGAACTATTGAAAGTTGATCGCATTGAACAAATCGAAATTCAACATGTCGTTCCGACAACGTTTATATTGGACATTTTTCAAAAAGAAAACATAAGTGGGAAAGTTGGAAATATGTGTATATCTGCGATGTTTTGGAATCTCTGAATAAGTATAAGCAACGTATTATCTTCTTTAGTAACGTTGAATAATTTTTATGACTAATGTTACACACAAAAGTGTGAAATAAGTTTTTTTTCCAAAAAAAATGGACCGACTTTATTAGTTGGTGCTCTGAAAAATAAAATATTATATTTTATTGGTTCTAGTATTTTTGAAGTTGATGCCAAAAGTTTTCAATCTTACTAAAACTACACAACTTCAAAATTACCGGCATCAATGGAATTAATATTATTTTGTATTTTTCATAACACCACTAATAAAGTAATGCGGTTTGGACTATTTTTCTTTAAATTTATTGCTCTTTTAGATGAACGCCTGAAAAATATAGTATCGTATATAGGAAAGATGAAAATATAAAATTGTTCACATAACGCCATCTAGCGCTTTTTCAATCACTGACATGAAACGAAAATGAAACATATAATTGAACAATGACTTCCATTTCAAACATATAAATTTTGTTACAATTATTTTAATGACTTAGCTTTCCCACTCACCCCTACCTGTTATTTTACAAGATAGAGGAAACGTTATTGGAGCAAACTTACGTGAAATGATCTGTGAATTAAAAATAATAATTATGATACTATTAATGGGTAACTCTGAGAGAAAAATGTTTTTTTTGTGTTACTTTGTAGATTACGCCCCCTTGCGGTAGAGAAGGAAACTTGAAAATAATTTCCAATACTTTCTTCTAATGTGAATTTGTCGTACAATTTCTCTCCCTTATTTGCAGGATATATAGTTTCGGAGATATAGCCGAGTACATCTCTGTGACAGACAACCGGTACAACCCAAGAATGTGTATACCTAGACAAAATGATGGAGGGTTGCGCATTGTGATTTTGCGCAACGCCCCGAAATGACATACGGTAAATAATCCTTCATTATTCATGCCATTCTCACCATGTGTATTACTTGTTTTGTCTTTACACGTTCTTAGATATAGATAAGCATCTCTGCTTGGCTTATCATATATAATTATTTAGTCTAGTGATCGCTCAGTGGTCGAAATTCGACTGTAATTCATTATTCTTTAAGTTCAAATTTTTTTATTTTGTGAAATATATAATAATTGCATATAATTTTTGGGAATGTTCTTCTTCTATTACATCAGTTGCAAGCTTGTACAAAACGGCGTTAGCGTATATTGTTTGCCTCATTCCTTACAATACATATGAAATTTAAAATTTAATGATAGTAACAGTTAAAAAAACACAATGACAGCTAGCTATTTATTTTATAATACAATGCATTGTAATGTTTCCACTTAACGCCGTTAATATTACTTTACCCTTATGACAAAATGAAGAGAATGCAATCCTTTCACACAAGTGACTTCAGATTCGAAGTGTTTTCCATTGCTAAACCTGCCTTGTAAATGCATTAATCCACTATCCACTAAAAAACAGTTTGGAAAATTTGCATTAATAGCTTTTTGGTAATGTTCTATGTAAATTACATAATGGCATAACATCCGCTATATTATTACGCTGTTTTTTGAATATTTATTTTGATTTTAGCCATTTCATTTCTCATATATATATATATATACCTACTAATAGTAACGGATATAACAAGCATAACATCAACAATGATCTCATCCTATATTTATTTTTGATAACAACGCATAGATTTGTCCGTCAATGGAATGGACATGTATCTACATGGTGACTCTGTTGGAACGATCCAATCTTCAAGACAATAAAAAATCTGTCCTTTTTTCCACTCAGCGAATATATAAATATTTTTTACAAAAAATTGTACCGACGTTATTAGTTGGTGCACTGAAAAGTATAAAATAATATTAATTCTGTTGGTGCTGTTACTTTTGAAGTTGTGCAGTTGCAGGTAGATTGATAACTTTTGGCACCAACTTCACAAGTACCACCACCAACAGAATTAATATTATTTTATACTTTTCAGTGCACCAACTAATAACGTCGGTCCAATTTTTTGTAAAAAATATTTATTTCACACTTTTGAGTGTAACATTAGTCTCGAAAATCGTTGAATGTTCACTATACCATATCAATGAAGATAGTACTTATCCTATTACCCACGTATATTCCTTGCTTGTAGTTGTTATTATAGAGATCTCAGAACATCGCTGCGGAAATATGCTTGAATATTCTAGTTGTTACCATTTTAATACCGATTTAACCCGAAAACCGTAACTCTAAGGAAAAAATGTTCTAAGAAATTGTCCTCTCCACATAGCAAAAATACATATTTAACATGCGTCTATCTCGAAAACGGTAGCACTTTTGAAAAAATGTTCAATTCAAACGTTTCCGGATATTATCCTATCTTTAATTATACCAACTCAGATTTTCGATTTTCGAGAAAATTCACCCACACCACCCCTTCGGGGGCGGTTTTCGGAGGGAAGGAGATTTCGGATTTGCGTTTTTATGAATATGGGACCATTTCTCAATCCCTTTCTTTCAAATGAATTCGAAATCATCAAAATCGGAGCACGTTTACTATATAAAAGGCGCGCACGAATAAAAAAAAAAGCAGACAGTCGAATTGTATACCTTCTCCGTTCGGGGTTCGTCGGTCAAAGATCGTCTGATCGCGTCATGAGACCATTGATGACAAACAACGATGGTCATATTCAATTTTGACGCATGAAGAACTGTTTAGCCAGAGTATGAATACTTAACCATTTAGAAAATTTGTCTGCTCATTTTAATAATGCCATTTCTCCGAGATACGACTGGAAAGGTTGATAAAAGGCTAAAAAAAATTGACATTTCGGCATCTCTATTGATGCGTAAATGTTTACTTTTTTCAGTGCCAAAATAATTCACAAAATAAATATGAAATATTACTTTTTGAAGGATCAATTATTAATTGATTATTCATCAAAAAACAATTTGATTTATTGGAATAATAATTGAAAGTAAAGTTTGCTAAAATCTAATATTCTTCCCGTATGTAATAGGTATTTTTTTCTGTGACGGAAAAACCGATGATTTAATAATGAAAAAATATTACAATATATTAATGTCAGAAAATTATCGAAGTGAAATTTTAAGTTGTTGTACTTAAGTGACAATTAGACCTGTATTGCTAAGGAAACCTTTAAAGTTAAGTATCAAATATCTGTCAATTAAATTCTGTGATTTGAATTAAAAATTTCGAAGTTAGTGGTTGTGTTTGTTTGTAAAATTTGTCTGATTTCGAGTTTTCTCTGGTTCCACCCTAATTAGTAGAAGCAGCAAAAGTAGAAACACAAAAATTATTGCCAGCTAAATCACTTTATTTATATACCCGGGGAAAACGAACTCACTTTTTTCCCGTGGTGAAAAAGTTTCTTTATAAAAAGTGATAATTCACCTGTCAAAAGAGATAAAATGTCAGACTCAAAAGAATACCTTATTATTCAGCTGTATTGATTGGTCTAAGGTTTGGTTCATATTTGGTTTGGTCAATATTTACAATTTACCGAGCTGCTGATTCACCCTGTGTTGGATAATATGAGATCGTACCCCGCGTATTCGTTCTCTGACAGCAAAATTAGCTGGAAATCGTATAATATTACTCGAAAATTACCGACATATTGGGACACAACTCGCACTCATAAAGGCGCGCAGATTTACGCCAGCTTTTTGTGTTAATTGCTGCGATCAATTTTGACACGATCCATCTCTCTCTCTTTCTCTGACTGTGATAAATACTGTCAATTTTATCTCTATGTGCTGGTATTTTTTCACATATACAAGGAGTCCCACCGCAACCCGCATCGATTGGTATATACCTATACAGATAAATATTTTTTACAAAAAAATGGCTGGTTCACTACAAAATACAAAATAATATTAATTTTATTGGTGCTAATACTTTTGAAGTTGTGCAGTTGCATTTAGATTGAAAACTTTTGGCACCATAACTTCAAAAGTACCAGAACCACTAGAATTTATATTATTTCGCATTTTTCAGTGCAGCAACAAAGAAAGACTGCCCATTTTTCTCTTCTATCTTTTATTATTATTCATTTCTCAAAGGTCGTTGTCCATCAAAATTCAAGATTTCTAAATGTATACCGACGTACAAAAACGGCTTTGGGCCATTTATGCAAAATTAACGTACAATATGTCATAGAAAGGATCGTCCCCCCAAAAAACTACTCGATTTCATGAATCAATGTAAAATTCAATGTAATAATCAACATAGATTTGTTCCATCGACATCCACAACATCTACCATAGTTAGTAATCTGAATGAACTATGAGTAAAGCATTTGTTCTTGTAAATCATGATATGCTCCTAAATAAATTAGAATCGTAAGGAGAGCGAGGGGTATCACTGGAATGGAGTGCAGATTACATGAAAAATAGATCACAATATGTCGAAGTGAATTCGGTAAGATCAGGCAATGCATGTAGCAGCCGAGGTGTGCCGCAGGGATCAGTACTAGGTCCTTTGATGTTTATATTGTACACTGCAGATTTACATCTGGAAAATATCGTTTATTAAGCTGCCGATATCTCTGCCCACGTTAGTGTAGAGAAAAATAAGGATCCCACTACCTACGCCAATAAAATCATTGGAAAGCTTCGTAACTACTTCGGTAAAAATGAACTATACTTAAATAATAATAAAACAGTGTTTATTAATTTTAATGGATCTGGCAGTGTTAACAATTATGGCTGTATATCTAATGAAATCTGCTCAAATCTCAATAAGACTGGTAGACGTTACTAAATTTCTTGGTATTTTTATTGATCAAAGCCTGAAATGGAGTCAGCACACAGATTATCTTAATAAGAAGACTGCGACAGTTTGCTGTACTATATTGAAGTTGAGAACATTTCTTTTCGAATTGATACAACTAAAATCTTTTTATTTTGCGCGATTTCACATTCTAATTACTTACGGTATAGTGGCCAGTGATGCATCATTACATGGTATAACCAGAATCTTAGCCATACAGAAGAGAGTCCTTAGATTTATGTTGAACGTCAGTCGTAAAACTAGTTGCAGGCCTTTATTTATTCGCCTTAAAATCATGATGGCAATGTACGTTTATATGTATCAATTAATTTTTAAAATCAAAATAATGCTAATGTCTCACAACTAGAATATGCATCGAAAAGTTTGCTTTGAACGTAGAGATATGACATATAAGAGATAAGATTTCTAGTCTTGTTAGATTTCATACATTCAAATGTAGGTCTTCTGGTTCAATAAATTTATTATTTTATATAAGCCGATGCAGTTCTGGCAAGGACACCCTATATACCCACCCCACAGTAGTTACCCAAATATCGATCTAGAATGTAATTTTTTTAACACTCTAATATTGCATTCACACGCCCGTATATTGTCGTTATAAAAGTGAGCTCATACCATTTTTTTTTCTGCTGTTCATTCATTTACGTGCCTCAAAATGCATGTGGATATAGAAGAGAGTCAGCACTAGAAACATGAAATTTGAACATTTTGATATTATTTATAATATTATACCATTATATATTATATATAGTCTGATTTTAAATTCCTGACTGGTTCAATATTTCATAAAAGAGATTTTTGTTGAGGATGCAGTCATCTAATAAAAAAATCTTTGTAATAAGCCGAGTTTTCGAGAATGTTCATTTTCATCGTCAGGGCAAACTACAAATCGTTATCTGAACAACAATAAATTAATATTAAAACTACTGACATGACGTGAATTTATAAGAAATTAACTACTGTAATTTGGATCGTTTATCATATACTTACGGTTATTATTTCTTTTAGTCTCTATTTATTTTTACTACCTTGTTTACTATAGTTGTTGGTTATGTAGTTCATTAATTAAATCTAGAGTTAGTATATTTATTCTTGAACATTTCAGAAACTATATCTGAGGTACAGTTTGTCAGAGTATTGTCAGTTTGACAAGGCTCTAGAACCTTATGTATTATGTATTATGTACATCTAGATAATCGTAGAATATTCTCGATGAATGTCATGTCAATATTCAGATATATAAAGTCGTGTCGATCACGGGTCACAGTCAGAATTATTGGGTCAGTCTGTGGAAACAAACGTTAAAAGTAGTTCAGTCGGTAAAGACAGTGACAGTTTAGATTGTCAAGGTGACAAGTGGTGACAGTTGTAATATAATAGGAGGTCGTGTACAAGGTGTTCAAAATAAAACTTTTGGAAACAATCTGCATAAGAAAAGACTCACTTTCAACCTTCTAAACAATATAGAAAATCTTGTTTTCTGACACGAGTCATACTGTTGATTTCTATATCTAGGGGAATTTGTTTGAAAGCAGCAGTAGGAGAGCTGTTTGAGTGGACAAGTTGTAAATTTTACCTATATATCC
Source organism: Crioceris asparagi (assembly GCA_958507055.1). Classification (NCBI taxonomy): domain Eukaryota; kingdom Metazoa; phylum Arthropoda; class Insecta; order Coleoptera; family Chrysomelidae; genus Crioceris; species Crioceris asparagi. Next base: position 2,354,578 of record OY293827.1, read on the forward strand.
CATTATAAGTACGCTTAAGGTACCTAATACTTGAGTTCAATAGCTGTCGCTTTTTATATGGAGAGCTGACTTACTGCCTTTGAAAAGAGTTGATGGATGAAATTACAGAGCACAGAGGAGCGTCTTTTTTGGAAAAGGATATTATCCCAAAAACACACACCCCACCAACACTCCTTTGTTATAGATGATGATGGTGATGATGATGATGAGTTGTGCCAACAGGAGAATTCTAATCCCAATCAAAGCAGCAACAGCAGCAACGATTGAACACGTCTCGTGCCCTTAGAGAAAAGCACAAAAAGAGAATATTTGAAGATCCACCTGCCCCGGTGTGAGTATTAAATTTCAAAAGATACCTCAATTTCCTATCCCACTTTAACTGAACTAAACAGCAGCAGCAGTAGTAACAGCCCGACGAAGGGTGGAGAACAAGGGGCAGGCAGAAGAAGAAGAAGCAGTATGATGATGATGATGATGATGATGGTAACAAGGCCCACCCTTTTTATCGCCTTGCCTTGTTAACATCAAAGGGCAAACTCTCAACGGCCACGCTTCCGCTGCTGGTAATGCTGGGAGCTCCTTACCTTGAATTTAGAGCATTTGGGTAATCCTTTAGAGTGTGTATATGTAACTAAATGCATACAGTGTGGACCAACCGAATAGAAAGAAATCGCATCAGATAGACAATAGTAAATAAATACAATAAATTTCAATATATAGGGTGTTGATTGAATGCTGATAAAAAGTGATTAACCATTTATGGGCGGATAAAAAACCTTATACAATTGTTGAATCAAATCCTCCAGAATCCGCCGTCAATGCTTGAAGACCATCCTATTTTATTAAGAGACTGGATCCGACTAATGCACGATGATGCGCATCCACATTTTACCTTAGGAGAGCGTGAATTTTTAAATCATGGATGGTGGATAGGCTGCGGAGGAACGCAGTTATGTCCGCCAAGATCTCTGGGCCCTTACAATTTAGACTACTTTTTTGGAGGGCATCTGAAACGCCCCAGAAATCTTTGAAAATGTGCTTCAGTCTATGTGAAGATGCTTCACATAGGTTCATTAAATATCCACTATAAAATTCTACAATTCTACAACCAAAGTAATGATTCTATTCCAGTTGACTGTTCCACGCTGTATAGGGTAGGTAGGGCAACAGTTAACCCTTTTATCCTGTGTAGTAGGATACTACATACACCCTTCTATTCCCCTCCCCCGACCCTCTAACATTGCTGCTTCTGGTAGTTTGGGATTTTTAGCAACAGAAGCAGGAGAAGCCCGAAAATCGTTCTGGATTATTACCCATCCCCCCCCCCCAACCCCTTCCATTTTCGGAAAGAGGAACAACACGAAGCTGAACGACGGACACAAAGTGAATTAGTTATTATTAATTTTATGTGCGGGTTTTTATTGGATGGAGGAAGCGTGACCTAATGAAGAGAGAAAATGGCAAGGGAAAGATTACAGTGAAATTATAAACTCAAAAGTTCTATTCTAATAGGCACCAATTATTTAGAATTTAATTATGTTTTTCATAAATAAATCAAATAAGTTTGCAGACCTAAATCATGAAATTCCAAACGATCATAATCTTCGCTTAACCCCCAAATAATTTAGTGAGTTCATTCGGGTATTTTTCAAGGGCCGTACTCCTCCAATCTGAGTGTAGTCAACTTCTCCGACTCCGACTACCGTTTCCCTATCATCGGTCACTCGTCCAAATCGTTCACTATGCGATGCGGTGCTTAACTTCGATTATCGAAGTCGGCCAGTGACGTGACGTTTTTTTCTCCTTCCGCCAGTTACTGCTTACTGTAATAATGGACTATATTATTATTAGGAGACCTGCAGTCCTATCATCATTTACGGTCTCCATAGTCGGGTTTTCAACATATGTTTACCACAACAATAAATTTTCACATTGGTCCTTCTGACTTTGCCAACATTAACTTGGAAACAGTTTGACCAATTTTTGTTTTTTTTCTCTGTTTTGTTTTGTAGGGTATCGATACCACTCGCCTGTGACACAGTATGGGCATTCTGCTCGAACTAGTTGGTCTAAAACATTATTTTTCGCCCCACCCCCCTTCAAAGCCGGACATCTTGAAAACATCTTGCATCGATCGCATATATAGACTCTGTAATGTCTGCACAAGCTTTGGAGCATACAGTATCGTCTTCTTCATGGTCCTCTTAGTACTTAGATCTTAGGTGACGAGGTCTGTTCCCGCCAAAAGCAGCAATCAACATCTCTCAACTTGGCCTCGTACATCAATGGCATACCGCGTCTCGCGGCATGGTATTCATACGCTTCTTTCATTCGATTTTAAATCCACTGATTTGCCGAAATAGTACAAGTATCCTAAAGTAAATGCCATCAGACATTACGGAACTTTCTCCTGGTTCGCGAACATAAAAAAACAGATCTATTATATGAATAAATAATAAAAGAACATCGAAAGCAGTCAAAGACTGTTTGACGTCACACATCAATTCTCGTTGGCATACCTTTGTTTTCATATAATACTTTGTGTCTGTTTCCACCACTTTTTTCTCTGTCTTTTCTATCGTGATAATATGGCGGCAAATTATCCACCTTAATTTTAATTTCGACAAAATATGGTTGGGATGCGATAAGGGTTGGAGGGGGTGAGAGGGCATCATCAAGTAGTGCCCCTCCTGGTGTGCGGTGGCCCACTATTTTGGCTTGATCTATATGGGGGAGGCCATAGCGGGTGCCGTTTTGGCACGAAACCAAAAGCCCAAAGTCGTCGACAACACGTGTATAGTCGCATCTCTTTTAGATAGAGAGCTAGGAAATTATTTTCCGTTGTCATGAAAATTAATCCTGCCTCAGATAGACAGACCAATGGCTTTTCAGAATTCAATTAATAGAAAATCTTCACGGGATAATTGTTTCAAGAATATTCATCCAAAGGAACTTCCCATCGTATAGAAAAGCAACATCAAAGCTTAGATGACCAGACCGATTATGGAGGAGTGGTTACTAGATTTTGACAAGAGAATGGGAAATCAACGAAGAAGCATAATTTTATTTTTAGATAATTTTTGTTCCCAACCAACCGCGAGACATTCAGCTTAAACACATCCAACTCGCATCTCTTCCACCTAATTGCACATTGCACTTCCGTTTATCTACTCTGTTTCATACGTCGGTCAAAAATATTGGATAAACACACTTCAAAATTTGACGCAGAGTTGTATTTCAAGATAAAACCTAAGAAGATCCTCTCAAATTGGAATGACTAGAAAGAAATCTTCAATTTCTGGATTCTAATGACATTGCGAAAAACGTAGCTGGCTCCTGGCTCCTAGCTCGCTGCTCGCCTCTGCCTCATGTGCTGCCAAAAACCTCAACTTACTGCTCTCGACCAGAGTTGTGTTCCTGCCTGGTGGTGGCGGCGGGGTGTGGTGGCAGCAGGGCCAGCAAAGTCCACGGCGGTGAATATTACAAACGGATTACGGGTCGTTTACTATTTACTTTTAATCATCTGAATTTATTCAACTAGCTCTCGCTGTGGTGGCTACCTGCGCCATCTGTATATATATAAAGAGAAGAGGCCAGAGATCTTTGCCATGTAATTTAATAACTTAAATATCGAATCTGCCGCGAATGCGGAAGAGAGACATATAGATAGCTGCTTCTATTATTGTTTGTTTGTTTGTTGAACGATTTCGAATAAATATGTCACATTTAAATAGAAAAATATGGCTTATGTGGTAGAAGCGTATTGTGTGTTGCATAACCAACCCAACTGTAATGTGAAGTCAATTTGTTCGTTAATGACAATTGACAATCATTCAGATTTTATAACAGGATCTTTAGAGAAACTCTAACGAACGTTCATCAATTGCATTGAGCAAGATGGAGGCCCTATGAAGCAACTCAATATTGAACAAAAACATAAATTTTTATATGAGTTGGATAATTGGTATTATTATTAAATTTTCTCCAAACAGCTTTAATTAAATTTCATCCAGATTGTCGATATTCAATTAATAATATTTCTAAAACAGTTGGAAATATGTTAATTTTTTTTACATAAAACGTACCTAGAATTCTCCATTTAAAAATGCAATAATATACAGGGTGTTCTATTTAAAAAAAGTTAATTTTGCTTTGGCATTTGTTTATGTAACAACCTGTATAAACTAATATATGTCCCCCCAATAGCCTAGAGTACATTCTAAAACTTTCATATTTGTCGTTTTTAAAAAAAATGGAAAACCAAAAAGTTAAAGGGGGTGGACATTATAGAAAATCACACGGTAGGTACATAACCCACATAAAAATCGTGCACACGCTTTGCTATTGACAACACCAGCAGATGAGAGAGAGATTTATCTCATAATACCTTCCATCCTGAAAACTGAAATTGAAAATCTTAAAGAATAATAAATTAGAAAAATAATGAAATCATCTCATCTCTATTTCTCGACGACGAAGAAGATGAGGACGAGAAGGAGGCTATAATCATTTAAATATACAATTTCCTCGAACAAAAGCTGAAAAGTTTCATGAGCACAAAATTTGCTCACTCTGTCTTTCTCTTTGTCTGTCTCTGCTTAAAATCTGCAACTTAATTTAGTCTAGAGCAGAAACGATGGAAGACTGGAACACGGTATTAACAGCGACGAGATGATGGTATATGATTATTATTATTATTATTATATTCTACGCAAATTTGCAAAAGCCGACGCGAGGCACTGGATGGGATGATATATCCATAACGCATTTGAGATCCTCAAAATCCACAGCCAGCGCAAATGTTAATCTCTAACAAATATATATATATATATACAGTCAGTGTCTCTGATTATCTTGATTCTGTGGTCCAACAGATAGATTCTATATAGTCTCTCCTGGAAATGTATAATAATAATATTATGAGAGAAGGATATGTGTTGGGCCCTATCCTTCTCCTACTATATATAAATGACATCACCAATATTACCATTTATCTCTTTGCAGATGGCACCACCATACTCTGGAAGAGTAAAAACCTTTGTGACTTCCATAACATTGTATCAGACGATTTGAAAAAGTTAAAGATTGCTGTGATGCAAACAGGTTATTTTTTAACTCAACAACAAACAAACTTAATTTCATTTTTGATGCCCGCTTGATGAACTTGTTTTAGAAGATAAATCCTTGGTAAATAAACATCACATTAAATTTTTAGGAGTTTTCATTGACCAAAGTTTCAACTTCCACGATCATGGAAAGCAACTCACTGGTAAAATCTCCTCGGGATTTTATGCTATTAAAGTCATTTCCTCAGGAATTGGGGTTTAGCACAGCCAAAATGGCTCATTATGCACTCACTGACTCTCAGTTACGTTATGGAATGCCGTTTTTAGGAGCATGCAGTCCAACTATTTTCAAAACATTGCTCATACTGCAAAAAAGGGCTTTAAGGTATGTATGTAACCTCAAACCAAGAGAATCTTGTAGAACACTAATTTTTAATCTTATACTATTATTATTTTTGGTGTCTCTGAACTTAATTGAACAAAGTATTTATTTTTTTACACTACCGAAGCTTTGTCTTTATTCTTAATATTAAGTTCCATTGGGCTATATTATAGTGACATCATCCATCGAAAAAATGTTATTTCTGAATGGGGAATATTATCTAGAATATATACCTACGTATTCGATATATGGAAAACCAATCCTTTGTGTCGATATTAATATTATATTTTGTGCCATTTACTACTACTCTACGGAATAAACAAATTAGTTAATGTTATAATGTGGATTCTCTATAAGTGTGCCTCGAGTACTATTATTATAATTATGGTAAATTCCCTTCAGTGCTGATTTTGCTTCCATCAAATTGACCTGGGTGTTATTTGGAATGACTTTACGTATATTATAATATAAATTGTACCAGTTGGAAATATGTTATCGTGCATTAATAATTAGTGATGTTAAATATACCTATAGATTATGTTTTTAATTGAAAAAAATATTTCTAATAGATTATATATTAAAGAAGAATATAATGCTTTTGTAAAATCTCTTAATAAAAAAAAACATATGGTATGATAAAACTAATTTCAAATAATACTGTAATGATGCAAAGAGTAGCTAAGTGAAATTTTGTAAATACTGAATTAAATCTAAAAATAAAGAAAGTAGGGTAAATATAAATAAAATATTTGATACTAAGAAAGAACTATTAAAGAATGGATTTGAGATAGGTCAGTCGTTCAAGAAGTATTTTAAGTCTCTAGAATAGTGCCTGACACTGTATTGGAAATAAAAAAATTATTATATCAATGAAAAACAAAAAAGGTGGGTGGGATTGATGTAATTACCATCGCTGTTTTAGAATGTATTGCTTTGGATATAGCTGAAACGTTGGCAATTATAAGTAATAAATGTATGCTGGTATTTGGCCTAATCATTTTAAGAGAGCGGAGGTTGTACCAATATATAAATCTGGTAATTATAAATCAAAAAGTAATTATAGACCAGTATCCTTATTATCAAATTTGGCTAAGGTATCAGAGAATGTGATTCACAAGATACTTAATGATTTTTCTAAAGGGAGAGGGAATGATAAATGGGAGGTATGTTGGATTCAGAAAAAGTAAATCGACCAATGATGCTTATATTTGCGTCGATAATTTCATGAGTAATCAACTTGACAATAGCAGATCCGTAATAGCTGTATTTCTGGATCTAGCTAAGGTTTTTGACTCGGTAATTCATGAATTTCTATTGATTACATTGAGTGATCTTGGAATAAGAGGGATTTTTAATGATTTCATGCGGAACTATCTCTCAAATAGATTTCAGCGTGTTGTAAATAATGGTGTTAACAGTTCTTACAGCTTAGTCACTTGTGGAGTCCCTCAAGGTTCAATTTTAGGACCATTATTATTTGATGCCTACATTAATGGATTATTGCAACTTAATATACCGGGTGTTATTGTATCATTTGCGGAAAACACAGTCATTATGTGTAATGGGAAATAAATCTAAATTAAATATTGGACAAAAAACAAGTTTATATCGATCCAAACTTATTTATAATAGAATAGATTATTAGATAATCGAAGAAAAATAAACTTTTCTAGAGGGTGTATTAAACTTCATACTAAGAGTTGGATATCAAATAATTTGATAAAATTTCTGTATTAATATTTAATATTTGTTTTATATTATATGATGATCTCTACATTTGTATAGTTGAATTTACAGTTCTGTTGTATTTTCTCATCAAGATGTCGTGTGAAAAACGATTTCCACAACGCAATTAACATTCAAACGTTTCGAATCAACCCCATAAACCATCTCCATCATCAAATCAAATGATGATGATGATGATGATAATGATGGGAATGAATCGAGCTGAATGCTCAAATCAATTTTGGGCACACATCGACTTTGGCAATTAACTAATTAGCGGTCAAAATACTAATCAAACACCAATTCCGGGGATCGGAGGGAGGGGGTTGCCGCCACGGCACACTGTGATGTGGGTGTGGCGTCGCGGCGGCTTGGGTGGGGGGTTTTGTTTTGCCTTTTTTTCAATTTGGCACTTGATTGATCAATGTCCTCAAGTCTGTTCTACCCAAATGAGTATTGTTTTTGGTTGTAAGAATTGGGCTAACATCATGTGATGATGTACTCAAAAAAAAAATATATATAATTGGTTCATTAAATAATAAAAAAGGATCAAAATCTATTTATTTTCACTTCAAGTCCGTATGTAAGTTAGTTCCAAATTTCAACGTTCTGCGTTTTTTAGATACAAAGAAAATGGGCTGGGACAGACAAACAGACGGATAAACAGATGGGCTGTGCGAGTACGAGGCCAAACTCCCACGTATCTCCAAGAGCCTAAACAAAGCGAGGATTATTTAATGCGCTGGTATCAAAAAACCATAGCGAAACCGTCAAAGATGACGTGAAGACGTCAAAACAAAAAAAAAAATAACGTGCAATGTCACTCAACAACGTCAAACATGATTCGCTTAAGAGTTTATTCACTTAAACGTCCAAATGACAGCAACCAAGATAAAGATTGAATGATTTAGTACAAAATCTCATCAATTTTATATGTATAACAGTGATCTGTTTCCATCTTGTAGTAGATCTAAATTGATAAAACAGAAACATAAATTTTCATACATTATTTATCAAGGTCATTGGAAGCTTTGTCATGGTCACTGTCATTTTGACGTCCAAGTAAATTTCCACCGAACAACGTTACATCTAACGTTTTTGAATTTTTTAATCCTATACGAAAATACATGGGATTTTGTCATCGTATCTAATGTGATCTTATGTAGTGTTTCTTCAATTCGATCCAGTTTCGAGTTCAGTATCGACGTGACGTCATCAATCGACGCCATTATGTCCTGATATCGCACTGACGTATCGTCACTATTTATATAATACTAGCTGTTTTATCCGGCACTTCCCGGGCAAACATTTTGGTAGATGATGGTATGAAAACATAAAGTCATTGAGTATGGAGCCCTTCCTACCTCAGAGTCCTACTCGCACGCAGAACCAGTTCGAACCCCAACCAAGTTCCATCCACCAACCAAGCGAGAACAGCATAAGAATTTCTTCTACATATGTCTTAGGGATTTTCCAGTATGGAACCCTGACAAACTCTCACAAAACAGTCCAGTGACATTACTACAAACAAATATAACGAAAAATCTACGAAAATTCAGCCATAGAGCTCAAATATATCAGACTATTATCAAAATCCAACCATAGAATTCAGAAATATACAACCTTCAGGTGCGGAACCCACCACAAAGAGTCCCATGGGCAATAAAAGTTAGCCTATTTCCTTTCTCAAGGTTGAATCTATCTCTGTACCAAATTTCATCCAAATCAGTTCATTGGTTTAGGCGTGAAAGCGTAACAAAGAAACTTTTGCATCTATATTAGATAGGATTATTGTTAATAAACGCCATATGAAATTAATTGACTTAGACAAGACTAACACAGCTGTTACAATTCGCACTTGGCCGAATTTTTTACATTTGATGTGGGCAACCCTAAAAAGGGAAGAGAGCTAATTATTTTCCTCCATCCAACTCCATCATTTCCACATCGATGGACCGAAATTAACAAATTCTATTTAATATAAATATATGTATCCAAAGTCGTTATTAAAAATATTATTACAGTTTTAATTTTGCATTTTATTCCTTTTATCATTCTAATAGCACACAATCTGCTTGCGGCGGCTTCCGTGTGCAATTATTTAAGCTTCGTATAAAGAAGAGAAGAGTGGGAAGGAAGGAAGGAATGAAAGACGAATACATTTTTATTTTATTATTTTTCAGAAGCGTTGTTGTAGGAGTAATTGCTAAAAAAAACGTACAGCTTTTTGGAATACATACACAAACGATAAGCCCATGAAATATAATTAGCGTTTTCGTCTACTATGCGTATAATATAACTTTTTCTTCTAGTGCTCTAATAAAGACCCCCATATTATTTTTTCTTGAATATCTTCGGGGACATCATCGGCCTGTTACAGTTTTATTAGGTATGTACGATATAGGGTGTTCCATTTAAAAAAAAAAACATAAGCATGATCTATCACCATGTTGTGGGACATCCTGAACATATCTAATTAATTTCAAAATATGGTAATTGGGAATGCCTAATTTTTTGTACTTTTTTTCGTTTATTCCTGTAATAATGGAGTTATCGAGTGTGGATACTCTAAAAACTCACCCTGTATAAAGAAACAACGTAAACAGAATTTAATTTACGCTATGTTAGTTGCAGTGGTTAATATTTTCAAACTGAGCATAGGCGTGCGAAAATGCGTGGCGCCAGGTGAATCTGTCGTTCAAAATGAGTGAAAGGGGACTGATTCTAACCTAATTTCAGTTAAATAGTTGAGACATCTTCGCCGAGAATCTGTTCACTGTTCTGTACTAGCCCGATTGCCTCCTTATGTAAACTTAATTCTAAGCCTCCTTTTTGCAAACATTTTATTCCGAATATGAATACAATCATAATGAGTACCTATCACTGCTTATCTTTCATTCAGTTTAAAAAATGAATAACAAATAAATAAGGAGCAGCACTTGATGTCATCTTTTCTAGTAATATACTCCGTTTAGAATCAAGAACTGAAATGGATACAGACGTTTTACTTCTAAAATGTACACTTGAGTTGTACGAGATCTTGTTTTCTCATACCTTTTGAAGAAAAAAGATTAAACTTGATTACAAGTTAACGTTTTTTTCGATTAACTCCGAAGTTACTTTGAATATTCAAACATTCTAAACGGCATTAACTATTAATAGGCACCTGAATTCCCAAAATTTCTCTAAATTCAACCAGCCCCGTATTTCTTACTATCTCTGAGATTCCCATGCGGTTCATGCTTTTCTTAGACAAAGGTTAAACTTAACAGTTTTCAATTACCAGATGATGCTTACATACTTGGATATTATTCCACGAAAATGATCCTTTCTGATATTGAGTGCTGGTTTCAACATTTTTATTGTTCCGTGAAAAACATTCAGCTCATTTCGATTCTCACTCAAACACTCACACAGCCTAATTTATTAATGTGTAGAAAAGGGGAATGGAACTTGTTTGATGGCACAAAAACCATACAAACTAATGACTTCACATCTAGCAACGGTAAGCATTTTCTTGTTCTGCATCTGCGTCGATATTCAAGGGGATATTTCTCTCTGCTATAACAACCTAACCTAACACCAACCCCTTAATTCAACTACATCAATTCAGTGGCGCGAGCTGTGCAGGAAGGGCATTTAACACAGAGCAAAAACCAAATCCACAAGGAACGACCGGTATTCTTGGTGCTAATAGGCAGTGTAGGCGAATCGACAGACAGATACGATGGCTTAAGGATCATGATCATGGACGTGGCATTGGCCAATAGCCTACTCAGCATATATTTTCTTTCTCTGAAAGAGCTGGATGAGAGATGATCTAGGGAATATCCAGAACCGGCATACGCCCGAAATTTGTGATGGATGTGATAATGGATTTTCAGAAATTTTAAGAGACAGGAAAAACCATTCAAATGGAAAAGTTTTTCATAATTTTTGGTAAAGCAACGTTATTTACGAATAATTATAATATTTTGAAAAAAATAAACGCATATTTAAATGTTGAATTTATTTGATAAACACTGTTATGGTTTTCTCGACCATATCCGAAGGTACACGTTCGGCTACGTTCGGGTGTCAAGTTTTTGGGATACTTTCGAACAGTTTCATTGTCTGGGACCAAAATCAACTTGTTTTTAGAACGAAGATCTTTAATAATGTTAGATAATATTTCATATAAAAAATATTCAATGATATTTCAATGAGATTTTGTTCTAAATTCTATTGTTTAAGAAACCCACGTGTCTGTAAATTTCGTACTGAAAATGGAAAGAATTACAGTGACAACCAAAATAATATTCGTACTTTCTGCATCTACAAATAGTCGATAATTTTTGAAATCAAAAAAAAATATTAGTTGGATGAAACCCATTGTGAAAGGAAGAGAATTTAACAAAAATGAAAGGAAAAATAATTTACGGGCGATCTGAAACACAATGTATTTTTTTTATTTAAAAAAAATATTTTTTCACCTTTGACTTGATATCGAAAAACCACCCTTATTTTCAATCGGTAATTCTCTTGTCAAAATATCTGTTTATTTTTTGTAAAAAGTCGGTGAGCTTTTTGTTTTATAAAATATCTACTTTTTGATGGTGTAAAAATATACAATACTAAGGAAATTTTTCTCAGAAAATGCAAAAACAAAAACAAAAAACTAGAATCCGAAATTATTTTTTTAATAATTATGTATAATTTTGAGCTATTTATTAAAATTTACACTTTAATTATTCGAAAAACGTAAGATTCCATGTTACATTGATAAACAAAGAAACTACAAATCCATAAAACATAAAGATTGCAAAAAACATGCAAACATAGTTGTCCTAAATATCAAAGAAAGGATTTAAAGGAGATTTCTTCTGCATTTTTTGAGAAAATTTACCATAGTAATTGTATATTTTTAAACCATCAGAAAGTGGATATTTCAACGAACAAAGTCCCACCGACTTTTTTAAAAAAGCCGATAATGTAACAGGACAGTTTTCGATTGAAAATTAGGGTGCTTTTTCGATATTCAGTGAAAATAACGTGAAAACTTTTTTTTAAATAAAAAAAAACAGTGTGTTTGGGACATAAAAAGGTAAGTTTTTATAAAATTTCGTGGAACAAAAACTTTTTTATGATAAAAATAAAAAAAATTGGTTATTTGAAATTTTCACAAAAATTTTGAGGATATGTGAAAAAAAGTAAATACAAAAGTGGTAGATATTTTTATTACCTACAACTTTGTTATTTAACTTTTTTCCATAGGACTTTTAGTTATGCCGGAAATCGAGATAAACAGTTTTTTACCCTTAAAACTCACCCCCTTCCACTTTCCGACCTCAGATCACTCGTAAATTATTTTCCTTTCATTTTTGTAATATTCTATTCTCTCTTTTCCAATGGGTATCATCCTACTATTATTCTTTTCACTTTTTACCATTTACAAAGGCTTCAGCTCTGTTTTAAAAAGCGAAACTATAAAGGTTAATTTTCATCACATTTCGAGTCTGAGTTCGGTCCTGGCGTGTGGTGGACACACACATATCTAAGGGGCACGAGGATATGTTGGGAGAAGCTTGCTGCGCTTCTTCCCTAACCCTTACGGTGGTGGCGAGCGTGCCTGGACTCTTGAGAACTCAGCTGAAATTCCAAGACGGGATGATACGCGCCCCGCCACTGCTGTCCTGTCTTTCTATTTTTTTACTCAATCTATTTCACTCTGTCGACTTTTGTTCCGATAATAATGTTGATTGTCTGGACATAAAAGAGGAGGCAAGAAGTCACGTTGTCAAGACATTTTGATGCTAGAGATGTTTTATAGACTTTGTTCCTACTGTAAATCCAGAACGGATTTTCAACAATTTGCTGATCATACTCAATGCGCATGTCTCTGTCTCAGATAATCTTCCGCATAAGACGAATCTTGACATTGATTAGGACAGCTGATAACATTTACTCGAATTTAAATATTTTAATGTAATCTCACAATTAGCTTTTGAGTTTAGCGGTACAAGAAAATAAGTCATTCAAAGTAGACATAGCTGAAAACGCCGTTTTGGTATAGAGGCAATAGAAATACACAGCTGACAGATGAACCGACAGACAGCGAAGGCTCAATAAAGGGGGCCCTAAAATAGATGATAAGGTACATTTTTGAAAGTTTATTTGATGAAGTAGTGCACACAATTGAAATGTTGATGTATTATGCATTGATATTTTAAATTAAATTAAATAAAAAATATGGTTAACATGGTAGAAGTGTATAGAGTGTTGCATAATGAACCCAATTGCAATGTGAAATTAACGAGTCAGGGTTGTCATATTGTTTTATTCGTGAATGACAACCGTGGTCAAACGCAAATATTTAAATATTGCGAATAGTGTAACAAAGTGATGTAATTATTCTAGTTTTACTTAAATGCGCACTTAATATAATTTCTTGATAATGGATTAATGTATTTACAACGCAGCAGGTTTTGCAATGCAAAACATTTCGAACCTGAAATCTCTTCTATCAGCAAATTCTATTTAAAGACAGACTTTTCTATCAGTTTATTAGCTAATCCTCAAACGCTTGGGCCGAAACGCGTCTGGGTCACTGCGCAGAATCCTGGACTGCAACAACAAACCGTTCCTGATGTTGGAACGAGGCGAATGTTGATTGTATGGGCACAAAAGAGGGTGTAAAAAATAAAGTAGTCGGGTCGTGGTTATGCCGAGTCCGGAGAAAAAAAAAAAGGCATCAACCAATCGTCTCCCAACGATTTGAACGGCGCGATATAACAGACTCGCTTTGATTTATGGTTTTTGTGAGCGACGTGTTTTATAACTTCTTCATCCTGGTATGTGTGTTCGGTCTCAAAGGACCTAATGACCTAAATCAGCTGTTCAGCTTTTCAGGTTCTGTGCGCTGGGCTGCCGTTGTGTCAGAGATTATTATTGAGAGACTTGACGCCGTGAGAGTCGATTTCAGATTGAAGATAACAAAAAAAAAAGGAAAAAGAGGGTCGATTTATCAACAATGGCTGGTGACGCTGTTGAATCGTGTTTACACTCTGAAAGATACGATGGACTGAAGCACTCTTACTCAAGTGTTTGTTTATCATGTTACAGTGTTACATCACCCTTCCTTTTAATATTTTGTCATCGTGTCAAAGTTATAGATACATTTTTTTACTTTCCTCTCACCACCCTAAGTAAAGAGAGAAATCAAGTACTATTTTCGGTTTCCACTTTTCAACGGATGTTCAAGTTTTAAAGTCTAAGAATGTATTTTCAGTCATTGGCCTTTATGTTAAGATTATTTTCAATTTTGTTAAATGTTTATTAATACTTGTAATCGCCCAGTGGTCTAAATTCGACCATAATTCATTATTGCCAAAATTCAAACGTTATTGAGTTTTTTTGACAAAGATATAATAATTGCAGATAATTTTTGGCAATTTGTTCTATTACGTCAGTTGCAAACTTGAACAAAACGGCATTAATGTTTGTTGTTTGCTTAGTTCCTCATAATACATATGAAATTTAAAATTTAATGATAGTACCAGTTCAAAAAAAACACAATAACAGCTAGCTATTTATTTTATAATAAAATATATTGTAATGTTTCAACGTAACGCCGATAATATTACTTTACCCTTATGACAAAATGAAGAGAATGCAGTCTTCTCGCCAAAGTCACTTTAGATTCGAAATGGTTTAGGTTAGGTTAGGTTAGGTTAGGTTAGGTTAGGTTAGTTAGTTAGTTAGTCTACAAGTACGTATTAATATATCGATTCTGGCTAAAGGGTTCCTCTTACGTCAAACTTGAATATGACTAACGCTGAAAAAAAAATGATTGCTCAGTTGACCTGATCAGATCAGATCTTTGTGTTCGATGGAATCATTTCTTTAAGAGCGGTAGCAAAGTTGTGTGATTGAACAAATTCAATTTTTCCGTAGGTTATGTACACAAAACAGTCAATATTAGAGGTCGATAACTGAACAGATGGAGCAAGTGCACGAAACGATCTTATATTCATCAATTTCCAAATATGGCGGTAACAACAGTGGCTTTGTTTATGACATCCATCCATCACTTAAGTGTATATTCACTCATAACGTTGTCTTGGTTACTGTCATTTTGACGTTTATGTGAAAATACACTTTACTGCTGGTTTTTCATCACTTAGATGGAAGTCCATCCATTGAGGAGGAAAAAAGTATTGAATTATGCCCAAAAATACTAAAGGATCAAGCAAGCAACGAATGAACATCGCCTCGTAGCATCCGTTATTAAACTGTAACCGGCAATAAAGACATAAGCTGCTGAATTAAAATTGAAATAATATTTAATTGCAAGTTTTCCAAAGTAATTAATTCTGATGCGCGGTACCTTCCTTCCTCTTCTTCACTAACCAGTTAGTGGAGTCAGTGAGTCAGTCAGTAAAGTAAGTAAGTAAGTAAACCAGACCCTCGTTCTCCATCCAGTGCCTTTAAAACTAATTACATAATGATTCTACCTTTAACGATGTCGAGGACGACGAGGAAGATACTAATTAGAAAACATTTGGAACTTTACGTAGGTATCACCGGTATGAATGAAGTCGGAGGAAGAGATTGAATTTGAAGTGATTTCGTTTTATTTTATGTCTCTAAAGGGGAGAGCAGCTGGGAGAAAAATTGATATATTTTAATTAAGTCTTGACTCATCGTTAATTGGATCTCTTTATAGCCATCAATCAAATATAAATAATAACATTTATTATTTTTCATGTTTTTATTTAAAATTCACAATTTTTGCCCTGATGAAGAAAATATACATTCTCGAAAGCTTGTCTAAATTCAAAGAATTTCATTTATTAAATGACTGCATCCCCAAGAATTATATTTTTATTACATATATAAATTCCTACACAGACAGCAGAAGAACGATTCAAAATTAGAAATAGAAGAACAAAAAAACAATGATGGCCAATACAAGCCGGGAGTATTTTAGATCTGGATCATCCCAAAGGAGTTTCGGAGGGAGCACAACTAGGACGGCGTCGATCGTTTGTGTGTAGGGTACTTTTGAATGGATGGCACGTACAAGCAAAAATTGCCTGTTCGGTTTTCTTGGCGCACCATTCGTTTTCTTTGCGGCTCCAGCCTCGTCTTTTGCGCTTCTGTTGATTTTTTTTATCTCTCTTTCTCTTTTTTGTGGTCAGGTGTGACTTGTTTCTGATTGACCAGCAGAAGCAAATTGAAAACCAATTATTACCGACGATGCGCATTAAAACGGTTTACTTGGGATGGGGGGGGGGCGGGGGGAAGAAAAACGAGAGGCTAATCTTGAGACAAGGGGGAGAAATGGGTGCACATTATTATCTAAACAAGGTCGACTGTTCATTGGTGGTCAGTCAGGGAGAGTTCGCCATTATTGATACACGCTCGACCAGAATACTCAATCAAAATCATCTGGGATGCGTGACGCGAATTGTCTATGGATAATGATGAGTGTATGTATGTGTGTTTGTTTGACCTGGCCAATCTGTATGTACGTCGTCTGACTACTGTCTGGGGGAGGCACGCCAGATGATCCAGGTTGCCATACAGGGTGGTTGTTTTAGTTTTTTTTTTTTTTCGGTGAAGTGAAATCTTTTTTAGGCGCATACCATTTGTATTGGAACGATCTCCGGGTGTATTTGGAAGTGATCGAGACTAAAAAGTACAAGCAAGACTATTTTCTAGTGTCGCAAAATAGGACACCCTATACAACTGCGTCTGGCCAGGCTCACAATTATTACTCGGCAAGATAAAGTCTAAAGAAGTTAGTTAAAGCTACTAACTTAATTAACATGCTATTACTATTGACTATAGTACAGTTAGTAGAGATATTATAATATTACAATTGTGAGAATCAAACTTGACTTTTGTATACACGAGAGTCGAGTTCCGTCCGCATCGTACCATCTTCGTGTCTGTTGATGATGATGATGCGGGGTAAATAGTTTCAAAATACCCGCGCGATTATTATTTAGAACGCCAGATCGCGGGATTCACGACGATGCATCAAAAACACCGTAGTAGTTATTATTATTGTTGAGGTTGGGGGAGGTCTAATTAAAGGGTTCCGATAGTTGAAATACATATATATATATATATATATATATATATATATATATATATATATATATATATATATATATATATATATATATATATATAATATACCTAGTAGTTACTGAATATTATTATTACATGTAATGAATGTCTATTTGGAAATATAATGAAAGCTAACTTTATTGTTTAGTAATATTAAGCAAATTATTTGCATTAGGAACACGTAAGAAGCGTTCGAAATTGATTTTAATGTTTCATTTAAGTTTTATTAAGGGAATAGTTTTCCATGGAAAGTAAAACTAGTTTATTATGGGCTATGAGAGATTTAGCATTGAAAAACAATGTTGGAAAATTAATAGCAGAATTGAATTAAAGCATCAAAAAATGCGATTCCATATTCGACATCGGATGTGAAGCAAATTATGTTAAGTGACTTTGACAGAATTTTGGGTAACAGCAAATGACGCAATAACAGCACGTCAAAAATACTTTTCTAGACCATATCTTATTTTTGAGTTAATGTTTCTGGGTACATTGTTTATTTTTTGACAGAAAAACCAATCGGACGAGGCACACAGTTCGACTGTTTGTTTGCATGTTTTTTTGACATATGGATTTTCGCGTGCTCAAATTGTCATGATTCTTTTTTCAATTGATAGAGGACTATTGAGAATTGGTCCCAATCGACATTGCAAAATTGAAAATTTGAGACCACAGAATTGAAGAAGAGACTATATCCGGCAACGTTTGAATAGAACATTATGTCAAAAGAGTAACAGTTTTCGAGTGAAAGCAATGATAAAGACTGAAAAATGTGTATTTCTGCAATGTGGAGAAGGCAATTTTATTGAAAATTTAGAATATGAGACGGCCAAATTAAAGAAGAGATTATACCCTGTGTGTAAAAAGTCCCGGACTGGAAAATTTATTCAAATAAAGCGCATTTGAATAGAAGATATACATTTTAATATACATTTACGATATTATTTACATTTTATGTTTTTACAAGCTGGTGCCAGATTCTTTTGTGTCCCTGTCATGGTAAATTCTCAAAATGTCTCCAAAAGCTAAAGCGAATATATAACTTTACGATCAGAGGTTTCGGAGACCGGTAAAGATCGTCTAATAAAATCTACAGTTGTAAGAACAGTTCAAAGATTCGAGAGAACCGTATCTTGCAAAACCATAACTCGTTCAGGAAGACCAAAATCTGCAACTAGTGATAAAAAACAGAAGACCCTACTTCATTTTGTTGAGGATTCACATCTGTCGCTGAGAAAAGCTACTACACAAGTCAATGTATGTTTTAAATCATTTGGAATTATTTTAAAAACAGCAAATTAATATCATCCCAATAAAATAAATTTAGTTCCAGTATTATCAGAAAATGATTATGATCGTAGAATGAAATTTTGCAAAAGTAATGAAAAAGATTTGAAAAAAATTCAAAATAGTGTTTATTAGGCATCTAAGATTTGAACCGTACCGATAAGTACCTAATATTGCTCTCCTTCTCTCGATTTGAACTATACTTATGTATATGTGTTTGCCAGCAACAGCAATTCCATAACAAATTACTGTTTGTCGACCACAACACACATAATCATAGAGTAATAACATATACGACGATCTGCCAGAGAGGACCTATATACCAGAGAACAGAGACGTACCTATATACGCTCCATGCTCGTGCGTAATTCCAGTGACGGATCCCATTGTCCGACATTGTTGTTCCATGTCGAAGAAAAAGTGATCTTGCTTGAATGAGATAATTATAAATAATAAATATTGGGTCACACTTGGAGCTTAACAGGCGGCGAGATGTCTGCGATCTAAGTTCGAATTCGAAATTTCAAGTCTCTAGACCTAAGAAATCGCTGCGGAGGAAAATAATATTTTTTGTTTTTAAACGGAACTGTCAATCGATATAATTTTCATTACTGATCAGATCAGAATCCACATTGGATGCGAGAGATGCAAGTATACTCATCGATTCCAAAACAGAAATGTAATCTGCTGCAGAATCAGATTATGCCAGATATAACCAATACATTAGGGCGACTTTTACGACATAGGTACATGATTTCAGCAGGATGGAGGACCTCCTCATTTTGGCAAGCTGTAAGAACATACCTCAATAATACTTTACCTAATCGCTGGATAGGACGAAGGGGTCAAATAGAATGGCACGCCAGTTCGCTGGACTTGAGGCCTCTTGAATATTTTGTTGTATGTTGCCCCCTGCACCCCCTTCGTGGCGGTTTTGCTTGGGGAAGATTTGGAATTTAAGTTTTTCCAACAATGAGACTATTTCTTAACCTCCTCTTTCAAATGTATCCAAAATCATCAAAATCGGAGCACGTTTATTATGCAAAACGCGCGAACATAAAAAAAGTAATAAAAAAGCAAACATACAACCGAATTGAAGCCGGTCAAAAATATTAACGTGTTCGTTTTTTCATCAAATTGTTACAACATCTAGAAATGTTTAGATCAACTTTCAATTCTTCTATCATCCGTCTTCATGTTTCCGTCGACCAAAATGTTTTTCAATACAGAAAATTGATCAAACGATGTTTGAAATATGATTATACAACATTCATCCCTCATCGGCGCTGCTCTGCTTCTACACTCACACTGGTGGTTGGGAAAAACGGTAAATTGTTACGTAATAATTGGCGCGGAGTTTATAATCTCAAAACTCATCGCGCGCCTTACTCTTAATGAGATGCTCTTGTTGTTCCTCGACGTAATTGAACCCTGATGCCCGAACATTTATTATCCCAGAAAGGAGTTCATATCTGTCTACAAAGTGTGTTGTTTTGATCTGAGCTACATAGCCAGGTTTCTTTGTTCATTTAATATTATAAACTTGTTGATCTTTTTACTCTACCTATATTATTTTCTACTCTTCGTAATCGTTCTTCGCTGCCACAAAGACTGAGACGGCAAGGACAACTTTACCCACCGCGGGCAACAGTTATTATTAAGTAAGCGGAATGTAGATATTTATATTTCTGACTGGGATATTTTTCTTGTTTTCCAAGAATTGTCCGCCTATATTATAGAGGGTGTTTCATAATATATGCGCAGGAATTGAGGTTGTGAAAGCTCGTTCAAAAATATAAAGAAAAGTTGTTCGTGAGCGTTTACGAGAAAAAACAACTTTTATGTTGAAAAAACACCTACCACTGCACTTGACGCGTAAGTAAGTAAAATTGTCAAAAAGGCTCTATGAGGCTTAAAAATGTAAAAAAATCGCGCGCATGGCGAGTTTCAGGATTAAAGAAATACGTCGGGCTTATAACTTTCAAAATTTAGCGTGCGGAGTACTGGATGTCCGGATTTAAGTCTGGCGAGAATCGAGAGATTGGATGCATATTTCCATACTGATTCGGTTATTTGAAAGAAATGGCTAAGTGGTTGGTCAGAAACATGTTAACATTAATTACGTAATTAACACAAATAATGTCAGAAGCTACTTATTATCTGATCTTCATAAAATTCTAGCGAATTGAAGAGTATTTGAATAATTCCCAGAGCCCACTCACCATGAGTATTGTCCTCGAAGTATAAGGAGGAATAAAATAGCACCAGCTACCTCCAGAAGGTAACATCAAAGATAAAATATTTATATAATAAGAAAATCTTCCCGCTCTTCCCGAAGGACGGAGAAGGATGAGCGCTCGAGCTTTATTATTCGAAAATTACATTAAATAATTCCATTGCCATAATGATTTTCGTCTCGTGGCGTTCATTTTTTTTGGATGCTGTTGTTGATGTTGTCTCTAATAAATGTATGGAGCCCCCCCCCCGACCCTCTGTTATGGGGGAGTTCTTATGTATAATTTACATCCTTAATTAATTAGAGATCCTGTTTTTCGAAAGAAAACGGAGAATAAGAGAGCGAGATGAACATTTTCTCTTTAGCTTTTGTTGTTGCTGTGTTTTTTTTTCACTCTCGCTCAAACAACTCTTGCTGATCTCCTCTCCAAGAAGAAGCAAAATCTCTACGTGGATGTCCTCCTCCTCCACCACCACCAACGCCTACACCCGATAGCCGTTAATTTTAATTAAGCTTTGTGTTCGGAAGCCCTCTTACTTTTTCATGCTCTCTTGTTTTTTCTTCTACTACTATTCTCTTTCTACTCTACTCCACTTTCTACTTAGTCCTTCAAAGGGATCGTATTAGGAAAGATTTAGGGCTTAATTATAAAAATGTCACAACCAAAGCACACTATTACTATGGAATCTATCTAATTCATTAATGCGAATGTAGGATATAGACTTGAAATATACAGGATGGAACAAATTCGACAAAAATAAAATCTTCTAGGTCCATTCACCGCTCTGTGGAAGGAATTCCTTCGAATATAGAAATCATCTGATCAGGTCTCTTGTGACCATTCAATTTTTTCAGCGTACTAAAAGATGGTCATATTCAATTTTGATAAAAAAATTACAGTTTAGCCAGAATATGAAAAATTTTACAGTTCATTTTCTCCTGCTTTTTCTCATTACAGGATCATGATACTTTCCATAATAGGCTTATAGCGTTAAGAAAATAGTAAAATTCGAGTGGATTAAGATCGGGAAACCGAGGTGGCCATGGAAAAGAGTCAATTCTGATTAATTCATCGGTTAAAAGATGTAATATTTAAATAATCTCATGCTAGTACTGATGTGAGGAGGAGCACCATCTTGTATCAGCCACATATTATTTGGACTTACAATAACGAATAAAGATGTTCTCTCAGCATGTACTTAAGATTTGTAGGAAATACAGACTTTATTCTGCTCCATGCCAAAGTCTATCTTCCCATAAAAATCACATCAAAATTCGTTCAGTTATTTAGTTATTTCTTAGATTACCACGAACAAACAAAAACAAAACAGACAAAAGAACAGACAAAAATCCAAATCCAACGGGATCTATCACTTTTATAGTATCATCTCACCTTTACTGACACTCCGGCATCTCCTTTTTTATTTTATATATGGGCTTCAACGGGCAATGTTTTTGAGAACTCAAAGATAAAGAAAGTCTATGTTAAACGGTCTTAGGTTAGGTTAGGTTAGGTAAGGTTAGGTCAGCTTAGGTTAGGTTAGGTTGGATTCGGGACCCTGTTACTATGACTCCGCTGCCATCCCTTTGTCGACGGACTCTATGAACCGTAATAAGTGGTAGACCTTGGGTTTTATCTTTAAGAATGGTAAGGAACCCTTCGTGTGTGAGTTAGACTCGCATGTTGTCGCATGTTTAAAAATATACGAATATGTCGTCAAACATTTGAGCCAGTAAGCACTTGTTATATACTTTTTAAAATAAATTCACATCAGAATAGCTCAACAATTTTTCGTATTTTCTGTTTTACTGTTATACCGTTTCTAGTAGTCAAATCTGAATTTTGACATGACATTCATCGTGAATGTTCTGTGATTATTCTAGACACTTGTATTAATGCTCTAGGTGCTTCTCAAACTGTCAATACTGTGGCAAACTATACCAAAATATACATTTTCTGAAAGGTTCAAGAATAAATGTACCAATTCTATAACTAATTAATGCGCTAGCTACATATGAAACAACTATGGCAAATACATACTAAAACGAATAATAACCGTATGTACTTACATAATAAACTATCCATGTTACAGTATTTTCGCTAGAGCTCTGTTATTCATATTCTTTTGAAATAAGTGCTAATTCAATGATTATTAATGCCCTAAAAAGAGTAAAATAAATAAATCATACCTCTTAATAAGACTCAAATCGTCACACAATCGAAAGTCATAAATATAATGTCATTCATTCCTTCAATATTCCTTTCAACTTTGTTGACGATGCAATGGAAAAAAGATATCCATATACATATTTGTTATAATTAATGCAAATTTGTGAACCTTGTAATTACAAATTCATTAGGTACATGTTGAATAGGTAAGATCTTACGCACGTGCCAACCTCCTACTAACTCTAATTCCATATTCATCAAGGCATCAAGCTAATATATTATACAGTATAACAAATATTGAGCTTAAGATGTTGTTGCGTCTTGATCTGTGATCTGTTTTCTCGACCATACATAAAACATTAGGCCCGGAGAAGAGAGAAGATCAGACACAACCTCCAGTAGTCGTTTCTTTCTTCTACATGGAGAAGTAAAATATTCACAAGATCTCTCTCCTCCTTCACCATCTCCCGCCCTACTTCACCAATAAACAGACTTGGCTGTCGTCTATACCGGGGTACTTAGACTTTTTTAGACTGTCCCATCTCGAGTTGGAGCATTAAATTTTCAATGTTTTTTTTTTAAGAGTAATATAGAAAAGAATATCAACCTTCATAATTTATTGATTTATGTACTTAAAAGTAAATGGCTCGAAAGTCATCGTTCCGGCCTTCAGAGTATCTATGTGTTCTGGTTCGGATTTGTTTTTGTTTTTTTTTGGCTATAAGCCATCATACAGGGTTTGTTGAAAAAACGTTCAAGGGTAAATAGAATATTATAGAATATTTTCTACAAAATATTGGACCAACTTTATCAGTTTGGTACACCGAAGAATACAAAATTAAATATTCATTCTATTGGTGCTGGTACTTGTGGAGTTGGTGCCAAAAGTTTTCAATCTAACTGCAACTGCACAACTACAAAAGTACCAGCACCAATAGAATTAATATTATTTTGTACTTTTCAGTGCAACAACTGATAACGTCGGTCCATTTTTTTGTAAAAAATATTTATTACAGAGACGTATCTCCTGAAAGAAGGCATTTTCGGACATGTTCATTCACCAAACTTACGTTATTTTTTAATATTCCATTTACACTGGAAATTAGCGGAACTTTTCTTGAAACACCATAATATATAATATCAGCTTCAAAATCAAATTGGCTCACTGGCAAATAATATGTTGTAGTATTGAGGCCTAGAAACAGCAGCTGCAGAAGTACCAGATGTTAGTGGCTGGTCGGTCACAGACAGACATACAGACGGACACGAGGCTCACTACTTAGACAAACAACAACAACAACAACTTTGAAGTAGGTAGTCATCGTCTGCTTGGAGAAGAGGAAGATAGCTAGCTGCTGATGCTTCTCGAACAAACAAGTACATGTTTGAACAATTAGCTCCGATGAGATTGTATCGAACAGTAACTGGACACAAGAACACAAGGCGTTGTGATCTCTCTGAATCCTCCTCGAGGTTTGAGTGAGTATTGGTCAATATGAGCGCGCTTTAATAATTATTGTTTCGACAGCGCGCTTCATCGCTTCTATAATTAATTAACAACAGCAACAACAATATTCCGTTTGTAGCCTTTGCATGGATATCTATACTTACAGGAGAGTGGTTCAGGGTGGAAACTTATGTTTTGAAAATGTGGATTCCATGGTGAGTGCGAGGGAAAGAATGGTTGCTTGCTGTGGAATTCACCTCATCAAGTTTTGCCATTTTTAGACGATTACTCAAAAGGAGAAGGCATCCAACTGGAATGTTTATTTTTTAATATAGTAAAGGTTGTTAATTAATGTCATGTACTTATTTTAATGGGTAGTTCTTGTGCTACTGGTCTCCGATATAACGGGTTTTAAAGTTTAATTTTTATTTTGTTTGTTTCAAAATAATTCAAAAACCGTTTGCGATATTAGATTCAATTTGCAGATAAAATATTGTGATAGGTATAAAAACGTATTTTTTTCTGAATTTCTACCAGTGGTTTCTTCAAATGATTGCCAAAACTCCTCAAGTTGATTCAAAAATTTCATTCACGGACGAAGTTAATTCTTCCAGAAACGCAATAAGAAATTGTCTCAACAATAATTTCTTGGTCGAAGAGAACCCGCATGCCATCATGGATTCCCACAACCAAGAGAAATTTTCCGTATTTTTTTGTGTTGGAAAATTTAATTGGACCTTATTATGTACCAGGTACATCAAACGGAAATACGTATCATCAGTTTCTTGAACGGAATTTACCAAATTTGCTAGAAGACGTGTCTATTTTAACCCGACATCGTATGTGGTTTATGTACGATGGTGCACCAGCCCATTTTAGTTTCCAAGGAACGAGAATTTTTAAAACAACATTATAATAATCGCCGGATAAAGCATGAAGGAACATAATCGTGGCCACCAAGATCTCCAGATCTAAATTTCTTGGTTTTTTTTTCTATGGGAACATCAAGTTATTACGATCATGTAAGCTGTTTTATAGGAGACTAACAATTTCAAATTATCAAAAATCAAATTATAAAAAAAATTGTTTTTGTTACTTTGGCAACAATGCTCCACGGTATGGACGTTGTGAGAATCGTTAATAATCGAGAAAAATCGGAATGATCTAATAGCGGTGTTTTCTGATAAAACATCCCAAAATAAGACGAGAATCAGGAATACCAATTTTCGAGTTTTCGTCTCCTTTTGGAGATATTGGTCCATTTTTGTTCCAACAAGCGTGCGAGATGTTGGAGCAAAAGTGGTGTTGGGTGGGGAAAAATACGCATGTAGAGGTATAAAAGGAAGTCGTTCTGATAAATTCACATTAATCACAGCAAGCACGTATATTTCACCTTGCACTCCTTCACTCTTGTCTAACGTCAAGCCGCTATTACTGTCATATGTCAGATTGCTGTTGTTTTGAAATTTAGAATGGCTGGAACAAGAAACGATTTATGTTTCAAATACTAGACAGTTGCCTCTATGTCCAAAAGGTCGAAAATACATAGAATAATATGCGGTCTTGTAGCGCATCTAGGGATAAACAGTAGGATATTTAGAAATATCAGTACGTACTTTAGGTTTCAAAGTATTTCATATAAAGAATAATTAATAAGCAAGAAAATTTATATCAACACTTCACGGAACAGCTTTTTTATATAAAATAGAAGTTTAAAATGTAGTTGTTTAGCAAATATTAAGGAAACAAACCTATCACCAAAACACAAACCTAGCCAACAACAGTCTAATAAATATTAAAGACACCATGCACCGAAATGATAAATAAACCTAAAATAAAAATTTAAAATGTAGTTGTATAGTAAATATTAAGGAAACAAATGATATTTCCTTGTTCAAAGAAATTTCATTTGAATTAAGTATATTTCATATACAGATTCTTCTTTCTATTGTCTACAACGTATTCTACTATAGCATAGAATACATAATGATAATTATTCTACTAAAATGAAGTAAATGGCAACAGTGTATTTATAATTGTTTTCTCAGATTATTTCATTAATTACAATATGGCGGTTGACCAAGAACTAAAATGTTTTTACAGTGTAATATCTAATTCAAAATGGCAATTTATAAAGAATATGCCTTGTTGAGACGATATCTATAGTGATCTTACTGGTAAGAATTTTTATTTACTTCTAAACGCGTTAAAAAAACAGAGAAATGCCACAACACACCAACAACATTATTAATTATTGTCATCCGACAATTGTTTCTCCAACAAGGTTAGTAACAGGTTTACCTCCGAAGATGCCAACCTTGTTGGCGAAACATTTTTCGGGTGACAATAATTAATAAAGTTGTTGGGTGTGTTGTGGTATTTCATTGTTTTTGATATTGTTGTATCTACGCCAACGATTCCAAATCTCAAACATTGTCTAAATGCGTTTCTTTCCTCACCCAACACCCCTTTTGCTCCAACATCCCGCAAGCTTGATGGGACAAAAAGGAACCCATATCTCTAAAATGAGACGAAAATTCGAAAATGGGTATTCTTGATTTTCGTCTTATTTTGGGGTGTTTATCAGAAAACACCGTTAAATCTTGGCGCCACATTTATGCGAAGGTCCCCCCCTCCAATGCGTCAGACGCGTCTTCTATGCTTGACAGTGTATATTATTTCTTAACTAACAATCGCATAGAGTCTATGATGTGGTATAAAGATCTCTAGCCCTTTATTTGCATTTGTCACTGTCTTATACATCTAATCTCTGCGACCTTGGACTATGCCTTGTGGCTGATAATTTTGAAGGTAACATCGAAAATAGCAGCTCTATGCTCTATTTCATAGAATCATGTTAATTACATAATTTACTTGATTTAGTTCAAATGTGATTATTAATATCAGAGATTATTCACTAGTTAAATATACATATATGTGAGCATCATCGTCGACGTAATTTGATGTTTGATCTGCTTGATAGACTTGAGTGAAATGCCGAAAGCTAGCATTGAATATTTATTTAATTGAAACCTTCTCTGAAGATGATATGAATAGTATTATTAATTCATTAGTAAATGATATAAATTATTGATACCACAACTTATACGACTGATGACAATTACAGTGTTATTGGTGCAAATTCAGAACAGATTCATCAAGAAGAAAAATGTGAAATATATGAATACAAGACGCAGTTTGATAATATTGTCGCCTTTCACTAAACCAGGCGGTTGATAATTTCCGAATCAAATCACTATACAGTTTGTTTCACGAATCATGGCTATTGTGTGTAATCATTCACGAGCTACGTACATATCGCTATACGTCTCATTGCTTCTTAATATCATGAAATTCTCTACTACGTTTGTCGATCTAAGCTACGACATCAGTATGTCAAACTTATGTCCTTTTATACAATGATAGGGCGCTGCACGTATGTCCGAAGGCAACGCAATCTTTATTTCATAGGCGTCACAAAGGTATTGTGACATTTCAGATAATTCAGGTGCATAAATTTATATTTCATAACTCAAGCAATAAATTTGTATTTGTGTGTCTGCATTATTGTTGATGATAAATCTTTCATATTATGTTTGCTTATTTAATCAATCGATATTTTTTCCTCTAATTATATGAAATCGTTACGCCACTGATTTACTCCCGTCACTTGGATTGATCCATTGTTCGTCTTTTCAAGGCAGACGCCAACATTCGTGAAACAAACTGTAGTCGCCTTCCATTTAACGAGGCAGAAGATGAATTTATCTACGACAAACTAATCTGTGCTATGTCACTCGGATCCTGGAAAAAATAACATCATAAAGACAGCCGTATTTTGAAAACCATAGGACATCCGCGTCTGATGAATAAGAGAGAGACAAACATAAAAATTCCAGTGGCTACAAAAATGTGCTGATTGCCAAAAAAATGAGTTTTTGTAACATGTCACTGTCATCTTGAAATAATTTCATACATATTTTGACAGATATGTCAGTTAATGTTAAAAATATGGTTATTTGTTGCCAATCTGTCATTAGGTGCTTGTCAGGTTGAAGTAGGATCTTTAACCTATTTTATTAAACCTTAGAGAAGATCAGATGTTCTCAATGTGCCATACTGGTTATTACATTACACAATTGTGTAGAACCTCTGATGCTAGTGATTTTATTCGGAAATTATCAACCGCCTCGTTAAGTGGAAGGCGACCTAACCTAGTTTAAGTGGCCAGACATAAGACCACATTTAAAATGAATGATGTTCAATGTGCTCTTCGAAAAGGCCGTAAATGAAATAGACAGATAAAAGTGGTTCGAATGTAATATGTAATAAAAACTGAAGAAAAAATGTGGGATCTGGATCACTGCTTTGACAAAACAATCGAACCACTAATTATAAACGTAGAAAATGTTTTTGCATATTTAATAAAGGTTTATTACTCTCTATCATTTACAAACGGACTATATATTAAGCCTTGTTGTTCCGATGTACAAATAAATATAACGCACGTAATCCTGAGGCTTTGTTCTGACATTATAAGTCGATTTATTTCACAATCACAATTCAATTGGATGAGGGGAGACACACGTTTTCCAATCCAAGAAATCAAACCGTTTAAAACAAAACACCCCCTTTGAAAGAAAAAAAAAACTAATCTTATCCACTACGCACTCGTAAATCTAACAAGAAAACAAATCCATTATAAAAAATAAAACTGTTGCGATTTCATAGTAGTCCATCACATAAAGGGAATGAATAAAACTTTGTTTTCTTTTTTTCTCCTTTTTTTCAATAATGTTGCTTTTTCCACCCCCACTATCCCCATATCTATATATATATATATATGTATGTGAATGCGGAAACAAAAGACGAATTCCCAAAGAAAACCCAATCTCCGCCAATTTGCGTTTGACAGGTTCTTGTAGGGCCATACGCCCTCAGCCCTACACATAGCCGCCAGCACGTTAACAAGGTATAGAGGGTGGCTCTAAAAAGGTCTTTACAAAAAAATGACACTGAGTACCTGAACCTATACGGACAATCGGGACTATCGAATTTTATAAAGAATGCCATTCGAAATTGGACCTCTCGTTTTTTTTAAATTCAAATGTTTTTTTGGTCAAAGATATATTTGCATATAATTTTTGGGAATTTTATTCAATTACGTAAGTTGCAAGCTTTTACAAAACGGCATTATCGTGTGTTGTTTACATAATTCCTTACGATACATATGAAATTTAAAATTTAATTCTAGTAACAGTTCAAAACCACAATGACAGCTAGCTATTTATTTTAAACTGCAATGCATTGTAATGTTTCGACTTGAAACCGGTAATATTACTTTACCCTTAGCACACAAAATGAAGAGAATGAAGTTCTTTCAGTGAATTCGAAATTTTTTGCATTGTAGAACCTGCATTGTAAATGCATTAATCCACTATCAAAAGTATTACAATCTCTTGAAATGACATTAAGTGCGCATTCAAATGTATATCTCAAAATGATTACATCACTTTGTATACAAAATTTAAGTTGGCGTTTGACCAGGTTTGTCATTCACAAATAATTCAATTCAACAGTCCTGACTCGTTGACTTCACATTGCAATTGGGTTATGCAACACACAATACACTTCCACCATCTAAACCATATTTTTTTAAATTTAAATTAATTTATAATATTAACACATAATACATCAAAATTTTAGCCTTGAGCACTACTTCACCATATAAACTTTCACTATGCCAAATCTCATACTGCGTCGTGCACGTTTTATGCCTTAAAAATCGTCTCAAATCACGTACCTACTAATATATAGACAAATATCTAACAAAAAGTATATCAACTTTATTAGTTGATGCACTGAAAAATACAAAATAATAATAATTCAACTGGTACTGGTAATTAGAATGAGAACTTTTGGCACCAACTTTAAAATTACCCTCACCAATAGAATTAATATTATTTTGTATTTTCAATGCATCAACTAATAAAGTCGGTCCAATGTGTTTGGTTTGCTCGACACAAAAAGCAAGATTTAGAAATGACTGAAGTAAACTCATAATTTCCTCATTTCTCATTATTATTATCGTTTGAATTAAAAGTTTATTTTTCAAAATATGAGGTGACTTTCTTTAAGGACATTTCTGAGACACCCTGTACCTAAATCACATCCCGCCATCTATGTGGATGGAAGCGGCGGCAGCGGCGGTTGTTTCCCAGGTAGTAGGTGTAGGTATATATCAAACGCAAATTGAGTTTCATCAGAATGCATAAGGGATGTGAGCATCGCCTTATACACAACACGACGCGATTTAGGTAGGTATACGGAACACAACCAACAAGAGATATAAGGGTACCTCTACCGAACAAATTTGAAAAGTTTTGCCGAACATCTTCCATCGACCTACAATGTACCTAAGGAGTATAAATATATAGGGAGCGGCGACTTTGTTTTGTTTAGGTAATACACATGAGATTTACCAGATTCACACACTTTAATTTCGATGAAAGTTTTGAAATGTTTTTCATTTGGATATTTTTCTCTTATATATGTGGAAGATCAAATACTTTTTGTTGGTAGGATGAGAGCAAATTTGATAATGGAAGTCAAAAAAACTACTTACTGGTAATACTCTAGCTTAGCGGCTTTTGTTATAAAAGCTCTAAGAAATCAAATGTTTGCAAAAATAGGTGTATTTTGGCATAAATTTTAATAAAATTGTGGCGGAAGGCGCTAATTGTAATGATTTGTTTATTTAGAAATGGAAAAATTTACGACTTACGACTTTAAATCCCAAATAGTATATAATCATCCTTGCATTCCTGGTCAACGGTAACATTAGCATAAACATAAAATTAGAAGAAAAAAATGCGTGAAAATAATAAACATAAATTCGCGGGAAAGTGAGGTTAAACGAAACGATGATTGACTTGTGCAGTGTATTGGACGTATGAAAACTGTCAATTCCTTTGTTGCCAAAACTATCAATATAACCTTTGCAGTATTGAATATATTCTTAAATAGTCGAAATTTGGCATGAAAATATTTTTTTACAAATTCTTGATTAGAGCAAAACAGATTTCTGAAAATGCCATATCATTCTCAGATAATGTCGTTTTACCACAATTCTCACAATTTTTAGAATTAACTAAGACACTATGGTTATTCAAATAGTTCGTTTCACTTAGGGCTAGTTTTATAAACGACAATTCAAACAAACAACAAACCGTCAAACAAAATCTACGGTTGAAATGTTTGAAAATAATATCATTTGCAGTCATTTCAACCTTGAGTTGAAGGTTTACAATACTGAAAGTCACAGTTGACCCTCAGTTGAGTTTCAACTTTCGATCAACCGAACATTATTAAACCGGCCCTTAATTGATTCTATACCTCTAAAACCCAAAGAAATATCTCTGGGCTCTATGGTGCTACTGAGACCTAAAGTTGGAGGGTTCCATTCCGAAAAATCCCTAAGAGAGATATTGTCATGCTGTTCTCTCATGGTGGATGGATCTGGGTTGGTGTTCGGTCTGGGTATATGTGCGAGTAGGAATCTGAGGTAGAAGGGTTCCATATTCAAGACTCTGCGTTTTCGTACCACAATCTACTAAATTTTTTTGCCGGGGAAGTGGCCGGTAAAACAGCAGTAATAAGTATATTTTTCAATTTGAAAGCTATATTCTTTAATGCACTTTTGCTAAGGCAGGATTATCGTTTTATGATTGGACATAAAATAACGACCGTTTCTACATATAAATCGATAGATAGCGGTATTTAAAAGGCGCATCGGTCTTCCTTACTAATATTAATAACAAAAAAAATGGTCCAATGTCCATTGCACTTAACTAGGGCGAGCTTATTGAATTTCAAGTTCACATCGTTGTACAGGAAAATCATGAGCAATGACGACGACACGACACAAACTTTACTGGCAAACTACAACTTGATTCAACTGTTTAGGGCGAAGTCAACAACAAACAACAAAACAAAATTCAGCACCCACCCACCCCACGACATAACACACATCTTATTAATGTCCCTCAGAACCAAAATGTGTGGGGCATACTGCAAAAAATCAAACTCTGTGCATTTGTCTCCCTTTATGCCCGTCCAGCAAACTCACTCAATTCTCTGTGGTGTCTGTTGTGTTCATATATACGAGACTCTGCCCCCATTTGTATGGAATCTCGTCCCGACACGGTTCTAATGGCACTTTGCTGACACTTTTGGAAGTGATGAAGTCCCGTTATTTTGCGGACAAACTGGCCATCCAACCAACAATATAGTCCTACTAATCTCTATATATATATATATATATATATATATATATATATATATATATATATATATATATATATATATATATATATATATATATATATATATATGCATGTATACAGGGTGGCCCAGTAATAAAGGACGCCGGCTATATCTTCTAGGATCCGTTAATCGGACGAGCATGAGAAAAAACA
This sequence comes from Crioceris asparagi, assembly GCA_958507055.1. NCBI lineage: Eukaryota > Metazoa > Arthropoda > Insecta > Coleoptera > Chrysomelidae > Crioceris > Crioceris asparagi. The sequence goes on from OY293827.1 coordinate 2,387,484, forward strand.
ATTTTGGGGGTAAATCGACGGAAAGAAACAGCTGGAAAATATTTATAGGTCGCTAAGGCTACGGCTAGAGGACGTAACTTACACCGAGAAGTATAAGACACTGTTTTTGACCGACTTCAAAAAAGGAGAAGGTTGTACAATTCGGTTATAAGATTGCTTTTTTTATTGTTATTTTTTTATGGCTGTTCGCGCGTTTTGCATAGTAAACGTACTCCGATTTAGACGATTTTTGTTTCATTTGAAAGAGGAGAGTTGAGAAATGGTCCCATATTGAGAAAAATCAAATCCAGCATCCCCTTCCCTCCAAAAACCACCCCCAAATGGGGTGGAGGTGGTAATTTTTCTCAAAAACTGAAAATCCGAGACGACAGAATTAATGAAATATGTGGAAGAGGCAAATTTTATTAGCTTACTATTTTTTAAATCAAGATTTACAAGTTAGCCTGAATAAATTATTATTATTATTATAACTTCAGGGCTGTATAGTTCCAAAAACTCATTATAATAATTAGGTAAGTTTCCATAAATCCACGTATTTTGCTTTCTGGGATATATTTGACAACTTTTAAAGGCCTTTCAGAGACACCCTGTACATTTATATTGTGTTCTCTGTGTGTGTGTTTCTGTATGTGTATTGACAATTTTGAACTTTGACCGGGGGTGGGTGTCATCACAACAAGAGAGAAAGAGAGAGATAGAGCGTGGAGAAAAGTTGCTCCCATAAAATTTGAATTCTGAACACTGGGGAATGGTCTGGTCGGTCCTACAGAAGACTACGACGAGGAAAATATGGTAATCAAAGATTGCAAAAGGACCATTATGTCACGACAAATCATCCAGACATTGAAGTTAATAGTTGAGTATAGGTAATAAGTTATTACGTTTGTATGTTCCCCTCCGTTTTATAGTGAGATAATTATTTAATGATTGTATTTTGTTTTAATATTTAATACTTTCTATATCATGTGTCTTTCTTTACATTTGTAGTTGTATTTATAGTTTTGTTGCATTTTAATTTTATTATTTGTTTATTTATTGTATATTAATATGTATATTTAGATTATGTTAAGCTTGTAGATTTTAATACATTATTAAGTTCAGGTCTACACACAGATGCTATTTGCATCTCGGTAGGGGATTGTTGGACTTTATTAAGTCAGACAATCTATTAGCATACTATTTTTTAATCAAGATTTGTATGTTAACCTGAATAAAGATTATTATTATTATTATTATAAATAGTTTTCATAACTACTGTCGATAAAATAGATAAGATCCAATAGAGATTGATGATTTATACTGTGGGCATGAGTCAGCCGTTTAACTGTTATTGGGACATGGAACTGTAGAGACTCGTATACATCTATGCAAGGAACACTTATATGGCTTCAGTCACATGGAACTACACACACTGGCATGGAACAGTAACTAATATATCAAACGTTAATAATATTTTTTCAAGTATGTACAATAAGTGTTTGTTTGGTAAATCTGTGGTTTTTGTCTTATGTTAGTAATCGAACACAAGTTGGGTATGGTGGAACTTGAGTGAAATGGTAAAAAGCAGTTTTACCGGGTGATTCAATAAGATTGACGATATATTGTATCACAGGAACTAATAGTGGAAGAAGTTTGGAAAAAAAAATCTTGAGAGGAAATCGACCAAGGAAAATCGCTGGAGAAATTTTTAGAGATGTTTTATTTTTCGATCGTATAAGAAATGGGATTTTTTCGATTTTTTTTCCAATTTATTTGAGATTGAAATTTATAAAATGCCAATTTCGTGTCGATATTTTGTGTCATGGATTTACCCTCGCCATAAAAGTTTTACTTCAAAAATTGAAAACCTAATTACTCAATTACCTGTTTTAGTTTCTTTTATAAATAATCTTACACTCAAAAGTGGGAAATAAATATTTTTTGGTGCCAAAAGACTAACTAAAATAATTACACTACTTCCACAGTACCAAGGGCAAAATAATTAGATATTATTTTGTATTTCTTAGTGCACCAACTAATAAAGTCGGTCTAATTTTTGCGAAAACATATTTATTTAAAATACTTTTTAATCCTGCCGAAAATGGGTGTATATTTTTGGGATAAGAACTTACTGGATTCTGCAACGTTCATTATGGGCCAGTCCTTTTTTCGGTGAGAAAAAAAAACCCATCAAAATCGTTGCAATAGGCGCTAAGATTATATCCTATATATGGTGACAAAAAACAGCGCTAAATATTCCATAATAGGGGGTGATAGAAACCTACTATGTGCTCTGTTCAAGAATATTGAAGATCAAAAAGGTAAAAGGTGAAATAGTTTCTCCATTTTCAAAGGCGGCAACAAACATTCCGACAACATCTCAGAGACGTCGTCCCTTTTTGGTCAGGACCAAATAATATTGGATACTCGAGATGTTTACAGCTGAACGAGATCTCTGGGATTCATCTTAGATATAAATAAAATGGCTTTTAAGGCTTATATACGAGACTACAAAAGATCCACGAAAGCTCTATATCAATCGCTTACTCTGAACTGTACACATATATATATAACCATAAATGTGTATGTATACAGGGTGATTCACAGACATTTTGAAAATGTTTAATTTTTTTTTTTTCGAAAATTTCTGGTCCCGGTGAAATATTGATGACAGGTACAAGTTTTCTTATTTCCGATAGAATATACTTTATTTTCCCAATAGGAAGTATAAAGGGCTGAAAGCAATATTTTGTATTAGTTTCACCAAAGTTGGTATAAAAATCAAGATATTGAGACTGAAAATTCGATAAACAGTTTGATAGACTTTGTCGTATGAAAATAACAGGCTGCGAAAGTATGGAAAATATTTTTTTACCAAAAATTGGACCTAACTTATTCGTTGATGCAATGAAAAATACAAAATAATGATAATTTTATTGGTGCTGGTACTTTTGAAGTTGATGCAATTATACTTTTAGCACCAACTTCAAAAGTATCATCACCAATCTTTAAATTATTTCCCATTTTCCAGTGTAACATTAGTTGAGAAAATCGTTGAACGTTCACTAATACCAAAAAACTACTTACTTATCCTGTTACTCATTTATATTCTTCGCTTGTACTTGTCATTATTCCGAGATCTCAAAACATCCCTGCAGTAATACACATATTTCAGAGTTTACCACAGCTGTAGCTTGAAAACTGTAACTTTTTTTAATGTCCGATTTCAGTGTTACTACATATAATCTTCTTTTTTAATTTAGTCGTCTCATATTTTCAATTTTCGAAAAAATGGCCCCTTCCACATATCAGAATTACATAATTTCCGTCTTTACCATAGCTGCAACTCTAAAGCCGCAACTCTTTTAAGAAAATATTCAATTCAAACGTATCCGTATATGGTCTCATCTTTAATTCTTGCCGTCTTGATTTTCGAGAAAAATTTCTCCCTCCGCCACTTCAAGGACAGTTTTTGGATGGTAAGAAATTTTGGATTTGAGTTTCCCTAAATAGTCGCCAAATCTAGGCACGATTACTATGCAAAATGAGCGAACAGCCATACATGAAGAAAATAAAGAAGCAAACATACAACCGAATTGTATACCTTCTCCTTTTTTGAAGTCGGTCAAAAATGTTTGAATGCTATTGAAAATATTTCTGCTTGATTCATACAATTTCAAGCTACATTTTCCGGGGAAGAATTTTTTTGAGAGATTAAAATCAAAAGTAATTAATTCAATATGTTAATATCACGCTCTAAAAAGAATATAGCAAAAATTGCACCACTTCAAAATTACCAGAATAAATAAGATATTATTTCGAATTTACTTACTTACTAAAAAATCGGCCATAATCTGTGTAGAATTTTATTTATGTTTCCAAAATTCGTCTGATAGATATTAATCCATTACCTACCTTATTATTTGTAAAAATATTAGGACTACGTTTCTGTTTTTTAAGAGAGCCCCAAATAAGAGCGAACATGATTCAGTATTCTTAAATTTTTATTTATTCATTATTCAGTGGAGCTAATTGGTATCGAACTAATGAAATCATTCATTTTCGTTTACGTTCATTCTATGTATAGTAAATATTTGCATATCTTTAAAAATAATTTGAAAATCTCACAACTTAATCATAGGAAATGTTAATGCAGCTCGATAAAATGGAAAGAAGTGTGATCACCTGCACAGTAAAAAAATACTCTAACCCGCATTGGATTACATCATCGCTGGTAGGTGCAATATGATTGAAAATTTATTCAATACAAATACTGCATCAAAATTTTAGGCTCTTAGATTATTCGGAACACATCATTGTTGAATCAAGTGTAGAAAAGCTGCAATTTCGTTATTATTTGAACTCATCAGCTACACATCCAGAATCATACATGAAATAGGCTATTTTATTCATATTAAAAGTGTTTTGCTTCATTTTTTGAATCCTTTATACAAAACAAGATATTACTTTTTCATAACGTATTCATCACTGTGAAAATTGTTACATGAGTGCATTGTTTCACAAATTTTGATTGAACTCAAAGATATATTATAAACAAAAGAAGAAGAATCAGGGTTTTAAATGAAAGATACAGTTCTATTAGAAATATGTCGTCTTTATTTTCAATATCTATCAAGAAACTTCTCACAAATCTACCATCGCAAAACTTTCAGAGCTAAAATATAAGAAGTTGTCTCAAAATCAAATAGAGACCACTCATCGTGAATCACCCTGTAGATACAACGATCTTTTATTTGTTACTTTCGGATGTATTTTGATTTCAGTTATTCTGTACGTGAGATCAAGAGAGGATCCGAGACACTTGAGACAACATCAAGAAACTGTGTGATGGCATTTCTTTCAAAAAGTACACCCTCTAGTTCAATAATAGAAAAAGACATTTATATTCATATGATATATCTGGCAATATCCACTGTAACAGTTAAAAAGTTTTGAGCACAGAGACTCTTAGCAGAATTGCTTGATTTGTCAAATTCACATTTAATCGCACTAGGGCGTAAAGTACTCAATTATCTCCAGGGAATTATTCTATTTGTAAAAATTAGCAATCTGATTACGTGATGCTCCAAGACTTACCTTTGGCTGAAATCGAATATTCCAACAATATATCTGAATAGTTTTTCAAAATGTCATGATGTCAGATGTTCCATGTTTGTAGGTGTATCTGAAACAAACACACAATAAGCTATTATCAGCAGAAGAAACAAGAACAATATTTATTTATTTATGCTTCCAAAATATATAAACTTTTAAAAGGTTGTGTTGTTTATTAAACGTTAGCAAATAATCCCTACAGAACAAAGCATGATATAATTTTAATAAATCTGCTATCACTACAAGACAATTGGTTCCATGAACAGCATCGGTAGTGTCTGCATTGATAGTGCAGATGATAGTGACTCCATGAACACGGCCTCAAGCAAATACATAGGAAATGACAATGTCAATCATTTGAGAAACAAAAGTGACAATCTCGATCAAGACAATCATATCAATCATACCAATATTTTCTCAGAGCATAGCAGATATACGATCATAGGAGATGGCCGCCTTTTAATTTACCTTTTAATTAATAATTGCCAAATCGATTCAATGAATGCAATGGCGTCTAATTGCTGAGACAGGCAGTCCAGTGCGAAACTTTCCTTCAACTCTCTAGGTAGCATCCTGGAAGCGTCAGCGGCAACTTGCTCCTCTATTTCCGGAACACATTCTACACTGTCCGCTTTTAGTAAATGTGTCTCCTCCCCCTCACACTCCGACCGTCCTGCCCGTAAAGGCCTACCTACCTACCTAGAGTTGGAAATTAGAGATTTTGCCGGAGAGTCGGAGAGAGACGGCCCAGCCAATGTTCCTCCTGACCGACGAACTCAATCTGATACTCTTCGACAAGCAGCAAAGTTCCGGTAGTATGGTTGGCTTCTAGGCGGATCGGTTTGCGGTCCACAGAATGTCACCGACGATCAGCAGCGTTCGCTCAGCCGGTTAATAATGGAAAAACATAGTGGAGAAGAGAGAGAGAGAGACAGTCCCGGCCAGACCAAGCCGATGTTCCAAGGCTAATTGATATTACGCAAGAATAAGTTTCGACTAGTTTGTTATTGCGGAGAGGCTATAGTCGAACAAGGCCATCATTCATCGGCTCTACCTACCTGAAAAGTAGGTTTTTCTCTACTTTACAAAGTCGAGCTTTTAATATTATTATGTAGACTTAGCTAACAGGTATAATTTCGGTATATTAAGTTGCAATAATCCATTAATATATGCATTAAATAACAATGGCCCCAAAATTGAACCTTGAGGGACTCCACAAGTGACTAAGCTTTAAGAAGTCTTAACCTAATACATAATTAATTGATGATATTTGTGGCTTTTGCAATAAAATGCCATATATCGTGGTGGAATAATGAACCAAGATCAAGTAAAATATAAATTTAATTTGCCAGAATATGCCGATATTTGTATCATGTGAAACTTTGTGAATAAGACCGAACCTAACCTAACCTTTTTTCTTCTCCTCTCTTCCTGAATCAATATTCGATGAGAGGCTTTTGGCTCTGATTTTTCAAGTACCTACTCGATTGGCTCCAGCTATATTGTGTAATATGTGCCCTTCATGGATAGCTATAATATGGGAAACGATAAACGGAAAAGAAGGGCGAGAGGAATACTGGCACTGATAAGGGAAACACTGTCGCTTCGGGAAAAAAGGGGGAAGTAAAAGGAGAGAAAGCAGCATCACTTTATGGAAGCTTCACTTTTTTTAATAGATATTGGGGAGAGCGACACCCATAACAACAGGTTCCTTCAGTGAAACACAGTGTATTAGATTCGAGAGAGAAATACCCTAATATCGTCTGACTGTATAGAAGCCGTCAAGATTGCCTGACACTAATAGAATTTTTCGACGACGTGTATTGAAAGAATCGAATAAACTTGAATTATTTTTAATGTAATTTTTCCCAACGCAATAGATAGTTTTGTGAAGATTCAATAGAGCATTTTCTGTTATATTGAAGTCTTGATAAGAAACTTGTATTTCTTAATATCGAACGATTTAGAAAAAAGTAACCTTTCCAAAAGTATTGGGGCCGACTTCATGGAACTAGAAAGTTCGGAATGATATTAATTTATTATATTGATATACTGAAATAAAAATTATATAAATATTGTCCGATTCAACAAAAAGGTAAGATGGGCTTAGAAGTATTCTTTGTTTTAGTATGTCTAAAGTAGAGTGAGTTTTTTTGTGTCTGATTGACACCTGTGTAAGTGCGTGCGTAAAGTCATCAAATTATCGCACTAATACTGTAAAACGCAATATTTCAAAATAGTTAGCTCTACTTTACAAACTCGTCTAGTAAGATCAGAAATTAAAGCGTCAAGGTTGTCGATTTTCAAGACTTTAAACCCGATATTCAGTAAGATTGTAAGTTAAATTTTCAAGCTATAGGGATAACAAATAGTATTCTTTATACTTTATTGTTAGAAAACGTGATTTTTGTGACCTTGTTTAGAGGGTCAAAAGTGAGTCTTTTCTTACATAGGGCTGAAAAAACTCTGTTATATTTAAAGTAGTAGAAATATCTGAAAATAATATATTTATCGTTGTTTTCATTCATTAAGTATATATTATGAAAACTCAGACATTATATTGCTAAGATTTTCGAAGCGACTTCTTTAACACGCTTTTATTAGCTTGGTATGTATGTACGTAAGTATGTAACGGAATCTATGGACACGATTTTCACCCACTTAAAAACATCGGATCGACTTGAAACTTTGTATACTTTTAAAGGACCGATGACAATACAATAATTTCATGTTCTGTATGTGCGAGTGGGATTTCTTGATGAAAGGTACCATACCTATATCTCTGAGCTGTATGGATGGTTTCTCGTGGAATTTTCGATATGCATGTGACTTGGTAGGATCTGTGACGGTGTGTAAGTGCGAGGGGGACTCTTTGATGGAGGGTTCCATACCTATGGGAGTTTTTGATTTTTGGATGAATTATCGTGGAACTATCTATCTGTATGTAGGTTGGGAGGTTTTGTGATGTTGTGTACGTGCGAGTTGGATTCTTCGATGAAGGGTTTCTTACCTATAGCTCTCGGAGCTTTATGGATGGATTTTTGTGGAATTTTCGATATGAATGTGTGTTGGAGGATTTGTGATGGAGTTTAAGAGTGGGACTATTTGGTGGAGGGTTCCATACCGTTCGCGTATACCTATATGACTATGATTGTTTATATCTCACTCCCTACAGTCGTGCATCGCTTTAATAGCAAACGGTACTAAACATTATAAAAAAAATAATAGTTTAAAAAACTTGAAAAACATGCTTTAATAGCAAACCAAACAAAAAATTTTAAAATAAATAAGTTATCATTTTAATGTAGATATAGGGTGGGGTACTTTCTAAGTTAATTTTATAATGACTCTACTTATATCAGTATCTATCAACATAAAATATTTATATCAAGCCACCCACGCTTTTTTACATTAAAATTATATCTTTTTTATTTTCTAATTTTTAGTTTGGTTTGCTACTAAAGCGTGTTTTTAAGTCTTTTAAACTATTATTTTATGACTCAGAGAAAATTCAGTCTGGATGTGACTGTAAAATCGTCAATAATAAAAAATATTTCTTAGACCACGTAGCTTCAAGACCTTTTCTTTCAGCCCGGTAAAGATCCACCTATGGTAAAAAAATACTATTACTTCATTAATGCAATAATACTGTAACAAGTTTTGTATACTTACACAAGATTTAAAATTGCGCCATATTAACTAATAATAATTATTTCACATAAATTTACCGTTTATGCTTATATATTGTAAATTGCAATAATTCGCCATATTAATCCTATTATGGAATTGGGGCTTGAATCTCAATTTAACTTGGCGTGTCAAGCGGATGATAGATTATTACGATTTGTTATAATTAAATCGTTAGAGGGAAGTAATAGTGCTGTGCAATGGGTAATAGGAGTGAAGCTTGTTGCCCGTATGCGACAGCCAATTTTGAAATTATTATTATGCTCTCATTGCTTTATGGGGGCTGACTGTGACGAATTTCATTGAGAAATATTTGTATCGTCCATATAAAGGCTGTTTCAAAATCGACTTTCACCATTGGGGTCTCGGAATACGAAGATGTTTATATTGGGGCAAAGTTGCGCATTTATGTGGTCAACAATATGCCGTTAAGAAAGTTTGAAAATTTCGACTAGTTCCGGAGATATCCGAAAAAAGACGAATTGTCGGGAAATCATTTCATTTTTTCCTAGCTTTATTTCTTGATGAATATCTAAATAAATAGCACATTTTGATTGCCACTTTTTTCACTCTTTTCCATAGTGTTATTAGTTTTGTAACCTAACGTTTCGCCTATGTGTAACTATCATGAACTTTTCTTTGCAATATGCAACTTTCAAGAGATATGGAGTGCCGCAAGGCCCAATCCTCGGACCTGTTCTTCCAGTGTAATGTCTAAAATTCTCTTTTTGATAACGATATATTTTGCTATATTCAGAAATAAGTCCGCAGAAATTCGTAGATATTGATAGGATCAATCGTATTTTTTTCGATAACTTTTGAGTTTAGGTACATGAAAAATACTTATAATACGAGGAAAGTTTCAAAAATTAAGTAAAAAGCATATACTTTTATTTGAAAAAATAAAATTGATAGTCGTAACTCGTTATTGGGCATGAACCTACCACCAATAAAAAACGCATTGAAGAATAAAAATAGACGCATCCGTCCGACCATTTTTTTTTTTTTTTCTAAAATCACACCTCTAAATTTCAAACGATTTTTTGCCTACTTGTTTTTCAAGTTAGTTGGATGGAACTTTTGACTATCCCAATACGGTTCGATGACACAAAATGTTTCTTCTTCTTCTTGCTCTTCTCTATTATCTAAGCCCTCTCGAAAACATCCACATTCGCAACTTTAGGCGCGCCAGGGCAACAATATGTGGGCCGAGAGGGTAGACAAATCTAGGACAACTCCCCTTTCCTCTCAACCAAACACATCGATCTGACTGCTTATAAAAATGTTATTAGCGTAATGGATACGTTTAGCCATTGTGTGTGTACCCTTACTTTGTGAGCTCTGATATTATACTGTGCAACAATGAAAATGCAACACTTGAGCCCATCCATGTTAAATCCTAGTTAAAAAATGTGCGTATTTCTAGTTAAAACGTATCGACTCTCAAAATCCTCTTTTGCAAATTTACATCCCAAGTTTATGGGCCTCGAGGGTGACATCCTCGCCTTTTGTCAGGAAAGCCACTTATATAGACAATCATAAAATTCAGAACCTTATCTTTATACAAAATTTGATCAAATACGTTAGATCCGTTTCCGAGATAAAATTTATATACCTATACAAGAATTACTCGTAATAATATATTAAAATATGTAAAAATGTTCATTGTTAATTTATGATTAAATTATTAGAAGCTCATGTTAACATTTTTTATTAATAAAAAATGGGTTTTGTTGAGAAAAAAAACAAAGTTGATCAGGATACGAACCAAGGAACTCCAGGTCAATAGCCGGGAGCTTAACCATTGAGCTACATTTGCCTATGATGATATCGGGCACATATCAAATCATTACATATAATCTGAAGGAGTTATAAGATAAGAATATTATTTGCTGAAAACGATTTTTTTTTTGTGAATGTGAATACAACAATCGATTCAATACACTCTCAAATCCATACATATGATTTACGTTGAGATGTTCTAGTGAGTGTTGCATTTTCGATGTCACAGAGTATATATCACATTATGTGTTTAAGCTATCAATGTCGTGTGGCTCATGGGAGAGTTATAAAGGCTACAATCGACTCTCTCTGTATGTGTGTGTCGACAAAAAGCTTGCTCGCCTCCTCCAACAATGGAGAAAGGCGCCCTTTGATGAGACGACGCGCGCGTCCCCTGAACCTATTTCGTCTATTATTATCAACAACATGAAGCCCGTCGAGCTTTGTGGTAGTGAATGAATGCTTCTGTATGTGTGTGTGTGGGTTCGACGACGATGGACAGGAGAGAGCATTTCGCACTTGGCCAATTTCCTCTTCCGAGCCATGATGATGATGATGATGATGATGGCATCTAGGCCAAACGATAGAGCAGCGAAGAAAGTGGTGGTGGAGAGTGGTTCTGTGATGAAAATATTACCAGGATACCGACCGATAGTACCATAAATTTGCCGTATACCATCTTTGAAAAACTTTTGTTTGTTTGTTTTATTTCTATGAATGTCTGTTCGCGATTTTTGTTTCATTTGAAAGACGAAAAGAAGTTGAGAAATGGTCCCTTATTTAGATAAACTCAAATCCGAAATCTCAAACCCTCCAAAAACCACCAGCAAAGGGGATGGAGGGGGAAATTTTTCTCGAAAATCTGAGATGGCAGAATGAAAGATGGGACCATATTCGGAAAAGTTTCAATTGAACAATTTTTCAACAAAAGAGTTTTCAATTTACAGAAATGGTAGATTCTGAAATATGTGTATTTACGATATTTGGAGGGGGCATTTTTTTTCGAAAATTGCAAATATGAGGCGGCCAAATTAAAAAAGAGTTGCAGCAGTAAAGTCTAAAATAAAAGTATATCAGCGCCGCGATGTTTTGAGATCTCTGAACAAGCATCGAATGAATATTATACATGGGTCAAGGTTATTTTTACCAGATTGTGATATATTCTGGATTCTAAAATATAAATATTTGTCACAGCGTTTTTTACAATCAAATTAGCGGTATTATTTAATCATTTTGACTTGTTGCTATGGTAGCAGTATACAATAATTATTATTTGCATTAATTTGGACATTTTACATAAAAATGGTGTTCAGTGATGCAGAAAAATTGGATATATTTTCAGAATTTTCAAAGTTTAATGAAAATCAGACCAGTGCTTGTGAAGAATATTGTAACGTTCAACCCTGTGCTAAACGTTGTGGGGTGAGTTCATTTGCGTAATACTCAAAAGTTCGCAAATTGCTTCCAATGGTTTATTTCGAACACTCTGTACACGACCTTCTGTTGTAGTACAACTGTCACCTCTTGTCACCTTGACAAACTAAACTGTCTGTACCGACGGAACTACTATCAACATTTTATTTCACAGACCAACTCAATGAACTGACTTTATAAGGCGACTTTGACCCGTGATCGACACGGCTTTATATATCCTGAACCATGATATGACATTCATCGAGAATTTTCTATGATTATCTAGACGCACATAATAATGTTCTAGATGCTTGTCAAACTGACAATACTATGACAAATTGTACCTCACACATAGTTTCTGGAAGGATCGAGAATAAATCTACTATAATTCTAGAAATACATAATGAAATATACAAGCAATAACTATTGTAAACAAGGTAGTAGAATAAAGAACTAATAAACGAATAACAACCGTAAGTACATGACTACCTATCCACGTTACAATATATTAGATTATATCAGGACTGAATTTCCCCAAGCA